>OY728135.1:1018164652-1019601843 GCA_963277665.1 Viscum album
CTATCAAGACATTAGGGATTGAATAATATAATACAAATATATATTTATAATACCTCTCATATTCATATAATCCACCCCTTGGGATGAAGGTAATCAAAGGAAACCTTTGGTTCAAACCAAAAGGAGTTACCCGAATAAGATGTAAGAAACTGCCTCGGGTTTTTTAGTTTTATATCAATTCTAAAATACCTAAAATATTATAATTTCATGATTTTATAAAATAATTATCCTAAATATACTAGGATGTTTTTATAAACTATTTTTGACCTATAATCGCACACACATCTATCTAATGGGTAATAAACATAATGTTTCTGGGAACGATGACCTATTGTCTCACAAAACAATGATTTTTCATTTTTCTTTTACCATCATTCATGGTTTTACATTATGATGGAAACTCTATTTATATATGATATATATGATATTTATTATTTAATTATTATTATTTAATTATTTTAATACACATATCATTATACTTTCGATTATGTGTAAAATGATAACATTGTGTGTGGAAGTATGGACTGTCTCCCCTTAAAGCGATGTGATTCGTTTACATGATACATGGAATATATAACGAAGGGTTTTAATTAAAAATATATTAAATAAAACTATATATTATATTCATTAAATAAATATATTCCTATAAATATAAAATAAATCATTTTCTTTATTACCCTTTCACACACTTTAAAAGAAATAATGTCGTTTGTGGACGTGTGGACTACCACCTCCTCAAATTGATATGATTCAGTTTTTATATAATAATAATTATATATATAAGTATATATGAATAAATAATATGGTATTTATGATATAATTATAATTATGTATAGTAATAATTATTTATAACTTCTTTTCCATAATAATCATTGAAAAATGAGAAAGTTAACCATGCTTATGTATGGTTTACCATCTCCATGATTGTGACATCAGATAATTTTTCATAAACATATTTAGTGACTGGTATTAAAGGTATAATTGATGTATAAATATTACAATTATTTCATTATTGTTGTTGTTGAGATGTTTATGGAAAGAACCATTTGACCACAGTTGACCTTCCAAAGTTGTTTTGGACACATAAAGTGTATTTGGTCAAAATACCTGATTTAAACATAATTATTTATGTTATTTTATACAAGATAGTAATAAGTAATATAAAAGTAATAATAAACATGAAAATATTTATCAAAAAATAAAATAGTTAATATAAGTGTGTTATTCTAGAATTTTATGACACATGAGACATGTCAGACACAAGGTAGGAGATTTTATCTCAATTTACATTCCATTGAGACTTATTTGTTGTTATTCACATAGTTTATTTTATATGCTACATATACTTCCATTTAATTTGTTATATCATGATTCTATTTATTCTCATGATATTCAAAATTTCATTTAACTTCGTTCCTTTATAGACAATATGGTTTTATGAACATGTTTTTTCACTCAAGTATTGGTCCTTTAAATTTCGGTCTACTACTTAATTTTAACCTATTTTGGATTCCTAATGAGTTAGTTAAGGTCCCAAGGGTGTTAGAGACTTGTTTGGGGTACGAAACCCGGGTTTTTGAGAAAAGAATCCTAACAAGTAGTTTATATTAAACCGTGCGGATAGTCTGCACGGTTTGAGTAAACCATACGGGTGGCATGTTTTTGGAGAGAGCATTACCAAATGGCTGACACTTGGTTTACCTAACTAGGAGACCTTACCATGTGATTTCCCTATCATTCCCAGGTACCCATGCAGGGTTTTTACAGGGTTCTAAAAACCATGCGGACAAACAGTGCATTGAAATATTTGTGGAAAAAATGACCATTTTTGTCATAATGATCAAATTAGGCAACCTAATTCCTCATAATATGCGTTTATGTGGTATTGAACTACCTTTCTTCCCATTTTGAGATCTTTGAAGGCCTTTGGTCGGGATTGAAAGATCTCATTCATATGGGATCCAATCGAGCTTCCCTTTATCATGTTGGATGGGCAATGGTAAGTACTCGAGTCTTTTTTACCAGTTCTTATCCTCTCTTGCTCTCAGCATAGTTATCGAGGTGTGATAAAATTTTCTTTTTTCTCAGATATACTATGTTTTAAGCCTAATTAGTGGCCAATATCAGAGCATAAGGATCATACAAACCTAAGGTGGGTGGTCTATAATTCATCTTTCACGTTTGTTGATTTTGGAAATATCGTGTGGGGATCACCGATTTCATCGGGTTCCATTTATTGAAGTTATATCTCTTTATTAAAATTTTTATAATAGTATGATTATTCTCATTCCATACATGTGATTATTGTTTGGTGGTTATTAAAACAATTACCAACATCCCATGTTGGATGATATTCCATAGTTGAGATTTTAGTGTTTTGAATCTTTTGAGCCATTGTTCAAATATACTCAATCTTGACCACACAAATGGTAGGACTCTGTATCATAAATTATTGTTGTATAATTTAATAGTGAATATAAATTACCTTGTCACTCCACTTGTCCTACCTAAGTAAAGTTCTTAAAAATGATAATTAAATTTGAAAAGAAAAATTCCATGTATACTAAGTATATGACTTGACCGGATAAAATTAGAATGATTAATAGGTTGCATATTTGTAGCACCCTTAACACATAATTGAATTCAGTATAATGAACCTTAATTATTGAAAATTCCTTTAATATAATCAATAAATGTTCCATGCTTCTTGGACTTATCACACTAATGAAAGGACAGTATTGAACTAAATGGACTTACTGATTAATTAAGACTTGACTAAAAGGTTTAAAAAAACTTGAATATATCACACTAATGAATGTAAAGGCTTGAACCAAATGAAATATTACATGAATTCATATTTAAACATGAGTGGCCTGACTTGAGCTCACCATGGATTCTTATCGGGGAATTCCGTGAGAACTTGATAACCCATTTTGATTCAAGGATACAACTTTATTAGGTTGAGACCTAGTTAGATCATGATCCTTGTATATTCTTAGTTTCCTGGTATTACACCATAGGATCCATCACATAGTATTAAAGGATGCCTTGTATACACTTGTTGTATCCAATACTGATAGCTAGGTTCCATGTTTAATGTTCATAAGACCTAGTAACTATTTAACCCTATTTCACCTCAGAGGATCACCATAGATTTAGTAGGAATATTATTGTGGAATGCTTTGGAGTAGGCTCTTTAGACTACACTCTTAACCTTATCTAGGCTATAGTTATTACTAAGTTTGTGACCCTTGATGTCTATGTTTCCTTGGTTATTACCATGGAACTACATTATTAAATTTTATTGCAGGTTTTCTTATCATAACATAGAAGATTAACTTTTATTAACAAGAGAATTATTTAGAAGCTGGTAATAATTGATTAATGGACTGGTCACATTCATACACCAACTGAGGGCTAAAGTAGGTACTTCGTTATTTAGTTACATTTTACCACCTTACTTTTTATATGGATGCTTGCACACTATTAAATTTGAATTACACGGGTCAGATCATATAGGCACCATTAGTGGTGGCCCACAGAGATTTATCTCACACCCTCATTGGGCACCGTTTGGTACCTGTAGTATATTTCATGAATGCAGGTGCTCAAAAATGGGAATCATATGTCTTATAACACTTGATTACATGCTATTTAGGATGGATCTTGACAGCTAATCACTAATCCAGAGATTGGGATTCTTGGGATAGTATTTTTATTTCCATTATACTTTTGTAGAACATGTTATATCAGTTGTCTTGTATCCATGATTTATAGTTTTCTAGTGACATGGAATATCATAATCAGTTGTTGTATGCTTGTATGTTATTCTAGTTATTTCATTTATTGTTACTGTTGTCTATATTTTTCACATTACCATTTGTTTACTAGTATTTATTCTGCTATTTACTTCTATTTATATCTATCCACTACACTGCACTTTTTTAATGAGGGAATGGTCTCCCCCCAAACACACCCTAGGACCTCCCTACTAGACGAAAACCTCTGAAATTTGGGGAGATGCACTTGAGGCGGTGTGGACCACCAGGCTCGGGGAACCCATAAAGCAGCATTAAGGTATAGGAAATCATTATGTGGTATCCTAGGTGGTTCCTTTCCCACATTACTATTTTTAGACAACAAAATAGATATTAGTAACACTTTAGAACTTCGTCATAAGTCATGCTTGGGTGATACTCATGCTATGTGGTGTTATTTATTTTTCTTCTGATTGATATTCTCTTTCATCCTTGACCTGATGATGGAAGGTAAAAAAGAGTTTTTACATTCATCATATAAGGCACCTATAATTCACATGTCATGCATATTTCTATTCAATATATGCGCATTTCACTATTTTTATTTCTTGATATGCCTTTGATTGTTGAGTGATGTAGTCATAGTTAGCGTATGCATGATTTACTTTTGGTTGTGAATGAGTGATTGACTATCTCAATTCACAAGTTGTATGGGCCCTCAAGGACTGGGATGAGTAATTTACCACATCAATCCATTATGCTATAAATAAATAAGTGTTTTTTTCATTGATGAGGTGTATGGGAACTAACTAAATGGTAATGGTTATCCATTAAAAATTAAAACATGACTTTTCATATGAAATGGTATCACGTCCTTATCCCAAATTTTCATGTTTATGAAAGGTAAAGGAGTGAATATTGAAATTAAATGTAAATGAAATGAAACATACACTTGGGAACTCACCAGTACCTAACTATGTAAGTGGGTAGTTGGGGTAGTATGCCTTAGGTAGTGAATTATCCTATATTAATATTCTTCTAGTGATGTTAAATTTATGATAAATATTGTTCTGAGGTGTGTGCTTAGAAATTGTAGACCAATGCCACCACAAATTCCTCATATCGTAAGCCAGGAGGGTAGAAAATACCACACTCCAGACATGGGGGTCTTGAGCCATCGCTATTACATCCAGGAGTGACACTCGAGGAACTGCCTAGTATACCTGATCTAGGAACCGATTCCCAAGATCATGATTGTTTCTAACATATGATGTTTTCCATTCATGGTGCTCTATGGCTTGCACCACCGATGGATGATCTGACTCGTGAGTTCCAAAAGTGGCATCCTTTTAACTTTTCATAGGATAGTGGTCTACAGGCTGCTGAGTCTTTGTTATATGCCACCTTGTCTATCTTTGAGCATCTAGATACACCTCTAGATCATAGGGTCATTCTTGATACATACATGTTGCGTGATTCGCCCAAACACTAGTGGGATGTGATTACCCAGGCTGACTATTATTAGGGATTGTTGTGGGCGGATTTCCAAACTACATTCTATGATCAGTTCTTTCTTCTGAATCTATGAGCTAAAATATCCAGAGAGTTTATACCACTAGATCAAGGTTATATGATAGTAATAGAGTATTAAGCTCATTTCATGGAGTTTTAGTTCATTGTACTGCTTCTAGAAAGGGATGAGATTTCACGTGAAATCTATTTCGAGAATGGGCTCTAGTATTCTATATGTATGTAGGTGAATGTATTTCTCCTACCTAAATTTTCTGCAATAGTAAATCATGATCTTCTCACTGAGTGCAACCCAAGGTTCGAAAATAGTACCAGGCATAGAGGACCAATTCTCCGTCAGAATAATAGTTATTCCAGTGTCAGGAAGAGTTCTCTCGAGGTTTCTCATTAGGGTAGTAAAAAACATAGTGCCCATTTCGATAGATCTATAGTTTGTCGTCATTGTGGGAAATGTGGGAACCTGATGCCTCATTATTATAGATTCCCAATATAGTGACGGGATTGAGGCCTTATGGGGAATCTTCAATGTTTTTGTAGGACCTTTCAACCATCTTCGAGTAGAAAAGGACATGCTCCAGATTAACCTTCAAGAGTGGGTTGTTTTTCACCAGTTCTAGAGAGAAGTTGTAATAGAACAATAAGGACTATTCGAGGAGGAGGTTGTGGACATGGAAGAAAAACTCTTGATCAACAACAGCACCAACAGATTATTTATAATCATGGTAGACCATCTACTGCATAATGTAGAAGATCTGGGAAATTGCATGCACTACATCCAATACCCAAGGATGAGGCTTATGGACCATTACAGTATGATGCAATATTCTAGTGGTATCTAAAATAGTATATACTTTATTTGATATAGGTTCTTTCAACTCTTATATCTCATTATCTATCATGGAATGTCTCGAAATGATGATATAGTATTACTCTGGTATAATGACCATTGATACACCATTAGGGGTACGATGAGAGGTCGCATGCTAGTGTAGGGATTTTACCCTTGAGGTAAGAAGTTACCCTTTCTTATGGAACCTCATTATTCTTGAGATGATGTGATTATATTTCATTCTTGGGATGGATTCGTTTGTTCAGTATCATGATTTTTTAGACTACTATATCAATATGTTATCATTTACATCACAATAGTGTAGTTGTTATCTACATAAGGGTGACTGGGATGTACATGATGATAGAGATGGAATAGAGAGTCATGGGTTTGGTGGACTAACCCCCCAGAATTAAAATATCTCCATTGAGGGTCAAGGGTTATGTCAAGATGATTTTCCTGCATTAGTGGATCATCTTAGGGATGTCTTTCTCGATGTTTTTTGGCTTACCTCATAAGAGAGAGGTAGTGTTTGGGATTGATCTTGTTCCAGGAACAAATCTAGTGTCCATTCCTACGAACAGGATGGAACCTATAAAGATTTAGGATCTCTAGAGGAAGTTTTATGATTTTTAGGAAAAAGATTCTATATGACCTAGTACATCCTCTTGGAGTTATCCCATGCTCTTCTCCAAGAAGGCGGTTGGATCCTTACATCTATGTGTGGATTACAAAAAGTTGGAAAAAATTATGATAATGAAATGATTTTTACTGTCAAAAACAAATGATCTATTTGACCAGCTCTAAGGAGCTAGTGTCTTCTCTATGATCGACCTTAGATCGAGTTATCATAATGTCTGAGTAATTCCATTAGACAAACCACACACAAATATCTGTAGTAGGTATGGTATGTATGAGTACCTTGTTATTTCATTTGATCTTATGACCACACCGCCATTTTGAAGGATCTAATGAATAGGGATTTTCATACCCATCTTGACTATTTTGTTGTGGTCTTTGTGGATGACATATTGGTGTATTCTCATAATCATAAAGACCCTGAAAAACACCTTGAGATCATTCTGAGTACATTAAGAGATCATCAACTTTATTCTAATCTTGGTAAGTGACACTTTTGGATTGAAAAGGTTCATTTCATGGGTTATATCATATCAGAATTGATATTCTTTGTTGACCTTGAAAAGGTTAGTGTTATAGTTTTATGGGAGATTCCCATGAATGTGTTTGGAATATAGAGTTTCTTGGGGAAGGATGGATATTATATGAATTTTAGAAAGGATTTATCATCACTTTATTCGACCTCTTACTTGCCTTACCAAGATGGGTGTTAAGTTCATGTGGTCAGAAGCCTGTGAGAAAGCCTTTTAGGAGCTGAAATGGATCCTTGTATCAGCAACTATCCTGACTCTTTTGGAGCTAGGAATATGTTATAATATGTTCTATGATTCATCATGCATCATACTAGGAGTTGTGTTGACATAGGAGGAAATAATAGTTGTGTATAGATCTCGGCAGCTAAGGAATCATGGGAGAAACTACCCGACACACAACCTCAAGCTAGAAACAGTTTTTCATGCCTTACATTGCTAGAGATGTTATCTATTGGATGAGGACTTTGTGGTGTACATAGACCACAAGAGTCTCAAACATATATTTTCTCTGTGTGACTTTACACATAGATAGTGAAGAGTTGTCGAATATTTACAATCATTTGATTTTGACCTTTCTTATATGCTTGGGAAGAGTAATGCGGTTGTAGATGCACCAATTTGGAGAATAGAGGCACATGAAGTAAAAGAAGACAATGATGAATTATGTTAAGGGACATCTTATTTGAGATTTATATGGAGTTTCATGATAGTAACGAGAATTTATACCTCACATCCTTGACATTCACCTCTTCCCACCTTGAGATGGTGAAGAGTAGAAATGTTTAGATCCTAATGGCTTGGAAATCCAAGAGAGTATATCAGGAGATAACTCACATCCAGACTGGTCTATAGACAGAGGAAACATCCCATATATCTATGGATGTGTTTGGGTCCCTAGAGATATGAGAGATCAGTTTATAGAAGAGTCCCATTCCACTCAATGGATAGTTAATCTTGGAATATCGAAGATGTATCGTGACACGTGGCACCAGTATCAGTGGCATGGGATGAAACATTAGATAACATGATTTATCACTAGTTGATTAACTTGTCAACATGTGAAGGTAGATCATCAGAGTCTTGCAGGCTTGTTACAACAACTTCTAGTCTCAAATTTGAAATGGGAAGATGTTTCCATGGACTTTGTAGTTGGTTTACCTAGATCACTTATAGGAAGTGACATTTTACGGGTTGTCATTGATAGACATAGTAAATTATCCCACTTCATTCCTATTCAGGATACTCTCTTAGTGATGAGATGGGAAAATTGTATGTTCATGAAATCATAAAACTCCGCAGGGTCCCTCATACTATAGTTTTAGATAGGGATGCTCGTTTCATGTCACAATTCTATTAGGGACTGCAAAAGGATATGGGAATATAGGTTCTTCAAAGCGAATCTTTTCACCCTCATATTGATGAAAAATTAGAACGGACAATATAAGTTCTAGAGGATATGGTTCGAAAATGTGTCATAAATTTCGGTAGTACTTGGGAAAAGAATATCTCTCTCATTGAATTATCCTATAATAGCTGATTCCATGTGATAATTCAAATGTATCATTTTAAGGAATTATATTGTATGTTATGTCATGAACCCCTATATGGGATAGAGGAAGGTGAGGCATCCCAACTCGGTCCTCATCTAATTCCGAATACTTCGAAGAAGGTTCATCTGACCAGAAAGAGTATGAATACTGCTCAGTCTAGAAAAAAATATAATGATGATCGCCGTCGACAACCTCTAGAGTTAATGATTGGAGATCATGTTTTTCTCCATGTATCACCCATGTTAGGTCATATATGATTACAGAAGCAAGGTAAGCTATCACCTTGTTATGTAGGTTCATTTTAGATCCTAGAGAGAGTTGGGACCATGTCCTATCGATTGCTACTACCTCATAGTTACCATTACATACATGATATCTTTCATTAATCATAGATTCTCCAGTAACATTCCAAACCAGCTAACACCTTTGATCTTAAGGAAGTGGAGTTAGATGCTGATGCTTCATTTGAATAGTATCTTGGAGTCATCATTGACTAGAGAACGAAGGTTCTCTGAGGTCAGACTATCCCTATATTATGAGTGCCATGGAATCATGATCGCGTGTAGGATGAGACTTGGGAGAGGGATGCCGACATACATAATCAGTGGAAACAATTGTTCTCAGACAGTGTTTCTACACCATTGTAAGGTAATGTTGGGGATGAGTTCTTTTTAACAGGGAATGATTATAAGAACCCGAATTTTCACTCAGTTATGGGTTCATTAATTTTCACTCTAATTATTTATCATGGACCTATTTTTGGATTCATAATGATTTAGTGATGGTACAAAGGTTGTCTGGGGCATGTTTGGAGCCCAAAATCAAGGTTTTTTTTAAAATCCGACCTTGCGTTTGATTTATAGTAAATAGTGTGGGACGTCTACATTACTTGAGAAAACCATGTGGTTTTCATGTTTTTAGACAAAAACTTACCGCAGAGTTGGCACACAGTTTACCTAACCATGTAACATAACTATGGGAGTTCCCTTTCATTCCTAGGTACCTATTCATGGTCTGAAAAACTGTGAATAAAAAAATTTGTGGTTAAAATGACCATTTTTTCCTTAATGATCTAATTAAGACCCCTCCTTCATCCTAATCCGTGTTTATGTAGGATTGAACTAATTTTATTCTCTTTTGGATATATTTTAAGGACTAAAGTTGGGATTGAAATATCTTCATCATTCGGGATGCAATTGAGCTTCCTTTCATCACGTTGTATGCACAACGGTATGTACTCGAGTCTATTTTAGCTGCTCCTCTCCTCTCTTGCTCTCAACCATGTTATTAAGGTGTGAGTGCTTTCCTTTTTCATAGATCTGCTCCGTTCTATGCATAATTAGATACTTATATCAGATGCTAATTATCGTACAACCTTAAGGTGGGTGGTCTATAACCCATCCCAATTTTTTTTTGATTTTCGAATTATTGTGTGGGCCACATCGATTTCATCTGGTATCATTTATTGAATTTATGTTTCATTATTATAATAATTATAACCGTATTATTATGATATTTACATACATGTGATTATTTTTTCATGGTTATGCCCACAAAACCCCACATCCCTTGTCAAATGATGTTCCATATTCGAGTTTTTAGTGTTTTGACACTTTTGAGCCATTGTTTGGATGTGCTCGAGCATGAGCATACTAATGGTAGGAATACTTATCCAAAATTGTTATTGAATCATGTAATAGTGAATTTGACATACCATGTCACTTCTAATTGACCTTACTAAGGAATTTTCTTCAAAATGATAGTTAAATGTGAAAGAAAAATTGGAAAGTATACTAAGTATACGACTTGACCAGATTAAATGTGAATGATTAATAGGTTTCATGTGCATAACACCCATGCCACATTATGGAAGGTAGTATAATAAACCTTAATTATTGAGTATTACTTAATTGGAATTAATAAATGTTGTATACTACATGGACTTATCACACTAATGAAAGGAAAGGCTCGAACCAAATAGACTTATTTACTAATAATGAATTGATTAAATGGGTGCATAATACTTGACCTTATCATAAAAGTTAATGAAAAAACATGAACCAAATGAAATATTAGATGACTAAATAATGAAATAGGAGTGTCCTAACTTGATATTTCCTTGGATTATTATTAGGGAATGCCATGAACACTTGGGAACCCTATTAGGATTCAAGGATACAACGTACTTAGGTTGATACCCACCTAGATCATGATATTTATTTATTCTTGGATGCATGATATGAAACTGTTGGATCCCTCACACTGTATGAAAGGATTCCTTGGATACACTGCTTTGATCATGCATTGATAGGTAGGTTCCGTGGTTAAAAACCATATGGTCGAGTCATTTCATAGCCACAATTTACATTGGATAATCACCTTGGATTCGTTAGGAATATTATTGTGGTATTCCTGAGAATATGCTCCTTGGATGACACTCTTACCCTTATCCATGCTATATTTATTACTGATTTTGTGACCCCGGAGGTATACATTCCCTTGGTTATTAACTTTGAGCTTCATTATTAAATTCCATTACAGTTTTCCTTTCCACAACATGGAACCTTAACTATTATTAACATGTGAATTATTTAAAAGCATGTAATAATAAATTAATGTAATTGTTACATTTAGACTCCAGCCATGGGATGAAGCAGGCACTTGGGTATTTAGTTACATTATACTAATTTACAATATATAAGTATTCTTCTACACTATTACATTTCAATTACAGAGCTAGACCATATAGACATAGTTGGTGGTGGACCACTAATATTTATCTCACAAACTCTCCAGGCACCGTTTGGTACCTGGAGTAGATTACATGAATGTAGGTGCTAATAAAGGGAGGAATATAGTTTCGAAAACTTGATTGAATTCTATTTAAAATAGATCTTGATAAGAGATGACAATTCCAGAGCATGGGATGCATGGGATAGTCTGTTGATATTTATTATACTTTTGTGTAACAAGTAATTCCTACTATCTTGTATCCACGTTTTCTAGTATTCTAGTAACATAACATATCATCATAATTTTTTGTATACTTGTATGTCATTCCAGTTATTTCCATGATTGTTACTATTCTCACAATTTTCCATTGTACCTTATGTTTACTTGTTTTGATTTTTCTATTTACCTATTTTTATATCTATCCACTACACCACACTTTCGTAATTAGGTCATAGTCTTCCCAAGGACACACCCAAGGCCCTTATTGCTATTCGGAAGCCTCTGGAGTTTGGGGATATGTGCTTGAGGCCATGTGTCCCATCGAGCACTTGGAACCCATTAAGTGGCTTCTAGGTCCGATACTTCAAAATGATTCAATGTGGTATGTGATACTCTATATTTTTTAAAATTATATTCTTTGAGAACTTATTTAATTATTATCATTACAATTTCATTTATTTTATGATTTTCAACATTCTCTAAAACCGATCAATTTATTTTTGTGCACCTAATTTATTATATATGGTGTACATTCTTCCACATTGATATATAATACCATGACTTATTCAGTATTCATGATATTATGAGTTTCAATTTCAATTATTTCATTTAATGGAATTCGAGTAAAATTTTACCAATGAGAATAGAATTTTATAACAAAATTTCTTATTATTTCGTTATATTACTTCCTCATTGTTGTTAATATTCTATGATTATTTTTATAATGACTTTTAATATCTATGGACGTATTTCTAGATCTATATTTGTATTTACTATTGACACACATAATATAATAATTGATTGATCCTCACATTAATATTATAAATCTACTCAATGGTTTACTTTACAATCTCATTTTTTTCAAGATTGTTTAAACTTGTGTTTCCATTAGAGGAAATTATTTTGTTGTTGTCTATTAAATCCTTTCATTTTATTATACTCAGTTTATTCATGACCCTTTTTAGTTATTAGAACCATTTTTCCACAAATTGGTACACGAAATGTTTTAGAAAATAATTTTAAGATAATAAGAAATTGTTTATCTCTTAAGGCGGAAAACATGTTTTCCTCTAAAAACCATGTTTCATTAAAATGTTTTAAAAAATGAATTTAAAATGATTTTTCAAAAAACATTTACCGATTTTTTGTATTTAAAAAAATTTTCAATGGAATATTGTTGTGGCTTACTAAAAATGGATTTTTCTAACCTTTTACCATACAGAAGGAATAATCATCTATCCTTATATGAAAAATACATATTTAATCATCTTTATTTCTTTGAATATTCTTTTTCATGTTTAGAAGTTTAATTTTTAATGAGAATTTTTTTTATTTTCTTTTTAAAATAAAATGTTTTTCAAAAGTTTTTTCAAAATAAAAGTTCTTTTTACTAAAGAATGTTTTTAAAATATCTATTTAGAGTATTATTATTCATTAATAAAAACAACCTTTATTTTACTCTACATGGGATATTTTTTTGGATACCATACTTATTCTTATATTGTATTATTTATGATTGATTTGGACAAGGATATTATTCACATTTACTTCCTTGATTCATTTTTTAGTATCCTTGAAATTATTAATTTCCTATGATCATTGAACATTGAATTTACCCTAATTATCCATATCATTTATCGTGGATATGTTTATTTCTTAAACTATATAACAATTTTACAAATGGTTTTTACTTTTACATTTATATGATTGATTGGGAAAATATTAATAAATTGTATCATTTAATTAATAGAGATATTTGGTACAACATTTTGTTTATTTAAATGCTCTAGACATACACTATACAAGCTGGGGAATGATTAATGCAAGGCCTATTGGTTGGATATCGGTTAATGAAATTTATACCTATTAGGGACAAGTTAATGTGATCCCCATGATGCATCATTAGTCTCAAAGGAAAAAATTAGTTGGCTAATCTAAGAAAATGGGTATTTACCCAGTACTTTTTAAACCTTCTTTATGACATATGTATAATGTTCCTGGGAAACATAACATCTAGTAATTAAGAATTTCCTTTATTTAGTTTAATTATTATTTATCCATGAGATTTTCATCGACATATCTATGGATTCATTTCATTTTTTGCTCACTGATTAAATGAAATGTGGTTTAATTTCATAACGTTCTATATTTATTTTTCCTTATCATGTAATTTGAGTACAAAATTTTTCATTTACCTTACCTTATTTCCTATTCACTTACTTTTGAGCCTATTGATTACATTGAATGTGTGTTTAGTTTTTTACATTTCTATATTGACTATTATCATTGATTTATTATATATTCTGCTATAATTTTCTTTTATAGAGCATTTGGGCTCAGAATTATTATGTTTCCTTTCCCTAGGAACCCATGAAGTGTACTATAAATATATTCAAGGATATTATATATGAAATAAAGTAATCCTAAATGTCTTTTTAGTTTGAATAAAAAATTATGTTGTAATTAATGTATTAATTTTTAATACAAGACTCATGTTAGTATCTGGTTTACCAAGAAAACTAAGCTCTTAGTCCTTTGGAATTTTATTCCATATAATTGTGACAATGTAATTTATAGAAAACACTGGCTCTAGGCTTTATAGGGTAGTCTCTCTACATTTTGTATCAAAAGAAGATTAATATCAACATTGATAACTACATTTAGGAAAACATTGATTAGGTAACATAACCCTAAGATATAAATTCAGGATAATTATATAAGAACATCCTAAAGATTCATTTATATTGAGTTTGTGTGGTTTTATTGCAATACATACCTATATGGATACTTCAAGAGGATGTGGTTCCTAAATAGATGTACCTAGGAGTAATAACCCTTACTAGGTGTGTCGGTCTTGACTCGACGTGACATGGTACACAATAATGGTCCTTACTATACACCTGGTTTGACACTCCAAGGGGATATGCATAGGATAATTCGCATTTCCTTTAAAAAACTACAAAAGAGTTTGAAAATGAATAACCTAGGTTAAACCTAAAGAGTATTAGATTAAAGAAAAGGTGTCAAGATTTTTAAATAATATATATAATATTATAGATAAACCCTAGACCATGTAAATAATTATGTGAAAATAAATGACTGAAGTATTTAGGCATTGGGGTTGTATTGCAAAAATTAGTTAAAAAGATATTTAATTATTAACCTTATTTCAAATATATAAATCATATTTATTTTAGAACATATATTAATATGGTTTTATAAAAGGAGAGAATATATATAGGGTGATAACTGACCTGAACTGTCGTTGAAGTCTGTCAAAGTTTAAAATGTATATTCCTACTAACTACTGTATATGTGTCAAGTAGGGTCGAACCCACAGGGAAGGTAAATTTGGCCACTACTAAACTAAAAACATGGAAAACTCCAATGTTGTCAGCAATAGAGTGGATTTTCTAGTTTTTACTTTTTTATTTTTATATATTTTAATTTTTTTATGATTTTATGTAATGTAAATTGAAACTACTCATCAATTGTAAACTTGTTCTAGCTATACTAAAATAGAGTACAGTTGGAAAATAAGGTGCATCAAAGAAAATAAGATGCTGATAAAGGACAACAGTAAAGAATGCTCAGGGTTCATTCTAGTCTACTGGTTTAAATTGTTTCTCCTTTTCATGTAAAATTACTACTTCGTACCACTCAAAAGAGACGACTTACTTCCACCGCCAGGGGTTAAGTCGTGGAAGTTGTACAATTAGAGTTCACCGCTCCAAGAAGTACAATTCCAGAAAGATGTCTTTAGATGAACAACAATACAAAATCACCGTAAGTACTGAAGTTTTCAATTTGAGTTTAATGATTTAAGAAAAAGGTTCTACAATCAAACTTGCTGAAAGATTGTAGGTGCATGAAATTCGGTATTGTGGTACGAAACAGATATATGTATTTAGAACTGATCTCGCTGATCAATTCTAAACACATTTAAATAGTAAGTTAACAGGATAAAAAAATATACCAGTAGAGCTAGAACTCTCCCCGAACTAGAAGACCTAGCTAACTATACTATTCATTATCACTACAGTAAAAAGAATCATTACAGAAACATAGTTTTAAAATTTAAAATGTGAGGGAGAAAGGACTCCCTAAGGATGCTCTGCTCCCGAGTTCCAGGACTGCACTGCTTAGGATCTTCTCTCCTACTCTTGATAGTCCCTCCGGGTAAGTGTATCAATGCCCTGGTAACGCTTGCTTTCTCTGCTTAAGTACCCTTTTGTCGTACATTTCATGTCACCGCCACATCTTCCACCGACTTCAGGAGTTCTTCACCTACACACCACACACGTGCGTTTAACCCGCGACAGGCACGTCGCACGAATTTTTCCCTAATATCTAACTCCGGATGAGTTTATGGATGAACCTAGACGTGTTTAAATCCCTTGAATGAACATACCATGTAAAATAAAATAAATAAATGAGAACACAAAGGAAGAAAATAAGTTAATTTTTATTTTAAGAGTTTTTTTTACAAAGTTAACAGAAATTGATTGAAAATTATTTTTATATTTTATAAAATTATTCACATAATAATACTAAGGTTATAAATATATTTATTAAAAAGTTATTAATTTAATTAGGTTTATAGCTATCATTACTATGTTACTAATTTAATACATTTTTTTAAACTAAGTTATTAAAAATTGAGAACATAAATAAATAAGTTATTAAGAAAATATTTTATATTGAATTAATAATTTAATTATAAAATAAATTTAATCATTAGATTAATTAATTAATTAGTTAATTTTATTTTAGTAATTAAAAATATTACTTATGTTATAAATATAATGAAATTAAAAATTATGTTTTATAATTATTTATAATTATTATTAATTCTAAATTAATACTATTAATAATTTATTAATTTATTATTTCCATTTATTATTAATTTAGTTTAATATTTTAATTTATAATTTATTTATTTATTAATATTATAATTGTTTAATTTTATTACTTTTATGAAATATTTTATTTTATATCAATTTGACTTAGTAAATATAGATTTTATGTAATGTTAACATTATTTAAAGATATCTTTACTTAAGCTTTTGCTTTTGCTTTTACTTTTATCTTTTTACTTTACTTTTGTTATACTTTTATTATTATATTTTATCTATGTATTATTATTATTATTATTTTTGTGTTAACTCTTCCTCCTACACCAAATTGGCGCACAGCAGGGGAAGGGCTTCTTCCTCCTTCTAATAGGGCTACGGTGACTTCGACTCCTCCCAGCGGCAGATCAGTGATTCGAATGCAGCGCAACAGCAGGTTCTTCAGCTTCCATGGTGTCACGGATGGCCTGAACCTCTCCCTTCTCGGCTCCACCTTATGCTGCGACAACATTACGGTGGCGGATCATCCCTAGTGTAGACAGTAGAAGCCTCCTCTACCCCGCATGGAGTCTCTCCTCTACCAAGCGTCGGCTTGGGTTTCTTCTGTAAACGACAGACTATGGACCTATTTGGTTCAGATCCATAATTTTTAGCACCCCTAACAGTGAAACAATTTCTATAGGTGTAATGCGACTCAGAATCAAAGGCATCCTTCAGTGGGTTGCCTCTGGTGGTGCAACGAACTGGAGATTAAGTTATTCCCAGCAAGGGGTGAGGCAGAATTCCTGGAAATAAAATCCCTCATGGTTTCAAATATGAATTAAAATTAATTTCTCCAATTTGAATGTGGTTCTGTTTTTTATTAGGAGTCTGAATCAGGTTTGGCCGAAATGATGAGTAATGATTGTTCTGGATTTAATTATGAGGTAGAGGTGATTTTGATTGACGCATAGTGATGGAATGGCAAAGGGATTGTGAGAAACAGGGGAAATTATGGTTGATGGGTAGCATGCAGGGGAAGTGAGGGTGAGTTAGAGATGTGAATGGGTGATGTGGAGACAGAGGTTGGTGAAACCATGAGGATGATGTGGGAGGGGTTATGGTGAGGTAGGAAAAAGGGTAGCGTTTTGGGTACCATTTGGGTAAGAGTTCACTGTTACTGCATAACGGTGAGGAAAATAAAATAAAAAGAAAAAATAATAGTGAGGTTGAGGGCCACCGGTTGGGATGTGGTGAGGTAGAGAAGTGGGTAGCGGTGAGGGTGAAAAGATGAAGGGTACCGGTAGGCAAGGACTGAAACGGTGAGGAAAGGTCATAGTTGCACGACATTAAAGAAAATTATTTGAATTAATCCAGAACAACAAAAAAATTAAAATAAAATAAAATAAAAAACATATAAATATAACTAATACTAATAAATTTAATAAAACAAACACAAAAATAAATAAATAAAATAAATATAAAAGAATGAAATAAAACAAAATAATTAAGAGGTAATTAATTTAAAACATTAAACTGCAAAACATATAATTAATTTAAAACTGCAAAAGAAAATAAAAATGTTTATAATGACAATGTTAATTAAATTAAATAACATAATAAAAACAGAATTTTAATAACATGTTATTCTTATGAACTAAAAATTTATAAACACAATAACCAGAATAAATAATTTAATAAAGTTAATTTATTTTAGAAAATAAAAATTATAAAGTGAAAACTAAATTAATAACTAAAATATATTAATGCAGATAAGATTAATTATTTAATAAAATAATAAACATAACCGTTTAATTATATGTTTGGAAAATTAATATTATTATTTGGAACCATCTTTTGCCAAGGGTTACCATTATATGCAGTTACCATTAGAGCAGTGGAACGGTGACAATGGTCACTGGTAGAACTAAAGTTCATCGTTAAGGAAAAATGGGTAACGGTGACAAAGGTCACTATTAGAATATAGAGGTAACATGACAAAGGTCACCATTAGCATTAAAGGTCACCAATAGAATTGTATCAGTGAGGTACAAAGGTCACCGTTAAGGTAATTGGTTAACGGTGACAAAGGTCACCATTAGCGTAAAATTGGTAGCGGTAACCTGACTAACGGTAACCTGGTTATCGAGAGAGAACAATTTTAAATTAAAAAGTAAATTATTTAACATATTAATTAATTAATAAAAATGAAAAATTCATGTTAAATGAACAGATTAAAATTAATTATAATAATTGATACTTAGTTATATTAAAAAATAAATAAATAATAAATTTATTATTTTAAAGACTAAAATTACACAAATTATTTTTAAAAAAAGTATAATTAACAAATTTAATTATAAAAATACAAAAGTGCATTTATTTATTAAAAAGTATTAAAATAATTAAATAAATTGTATAAAAATTAATAAAAAGATGTGGAAAACTAAGTAAAAATAAGGCCACATCAAATTCTCCCACACTTAAACATTGTTTGTCCTCAAACAATATCATGTTTTATCATCATTGAAAATCAATTATGAATTTTATAAATCAGCTCAAATTGTTACATGCCCAGAATAGTTTCAAAAGAGGACTCAAAAAGTGTCTTCAGGATTTTGAAAAGACAACCTCCAATAATGTCTTGCCCAGAACAATTACTCAAAGTGAATTCAAGTAAACCATGAATCATCCATAAATAAAGGTGTCATGCTTCATATATGACTCTTCCTAGTGACTCACTTCAATTCAATCTCATGTTCTAAATTCAAGAGTGATAAAAGGTAAAATGAATGTGGAATAAAAACCATAACAAAAGGAACTTTGTACTTTGACTAATCACCTTGGTTTCAAAATAAAACATAAATAATTTTTTTTGAAATCACTTTATTTATACAACCTAAATGACTCCCATATAAACCAGTTGTCCCATTCTTCATCTGGAGTTTATCATTCCCATCACCTTAATGAATTCATTTTTGACCTTAGACACTTTATTTATTTTTCCCAAGACATGTACATTGTGCTAAGCACCGTGCAATGCACTTATTAAAAGTGTACATAGGGCTTTAATTAAACAGAAACACACCAAACATCTAAGGTCTTAGAGATTCACCGTGGGATCCCAAATGCCGAGTATTACTCCAGTTAAAAAGGATTTATAAAAAAACCATTTACATTGACTCAATATAAGTGATCATTTTTATAAATTAAAAGAATGAAAAGGATCCTCGGATAAAATTCAAACTTCCAGTTCCTAAAATTATGATCTTAAATCCACTAAAAGGTTTCCCATATCACTCTCAAAAGAAGTTCCTAAACAAAAAATTTATTAAATCACTAAATAGTTCCACTCAGCAATCATCCACCAACACTCATTTCAGACTCAAAGTAGGACTCAAATTCCAATCATGAAACATCCTAAGGGAATACTCATTTGAGTACAGTGTAAAGCCTAAAATTGTGAAAGAATTTATTGAAAAATTTTGACCATTTTTTGAAAAAAAGTTTAAAAGCAGTGTGAAATGAAGGGCATTAAAATTGAACACAGTTTAGCATAGTCAAGAATTGACCGCCTCCCCCACACTTAAAACCCAACTTTGTCCCCAAAGTTGACTTCTAAATATGGAGAAGAACAATTAATCAATTAAGGTTCAAAATAGGTTATCAATTAAGTAGAAATATGACATGTATAAAGGGTCTCAGTGAAGTGCATAAATTTAGTTTGCCACAATGAATAAATAATCAGAAGGATCATTGACAAGTAAACCCATTTACATTGATGTCCAATGGAAAATATTTTCATTAATGTTAAAACATAGCATATAAGATGTGGGTGTAAAATTAACTGGGTGTAAGCATTTGAAACAATAAGTTCAATAATATGTTCAATACAGTAGGGAAAGTTCATGATAAACACCTCAATGAAACAAGAAGATTCAAATGAACAGGAACATGTACTCCCCCCCCCCCACACATAGTTTCATTTAGTGAAAAGGTTTTATCACAATGCAATTCAGTTTTTCAGCAAATAGGCACATACAGAATTAATGCACATCACAATGGAAAGTAGCAAAATTTTATTTGAGCATTAAGCAGGAGAAAAATGAAATGCAGCAATAATAGTGAGATACTTCCCTGACTAAGTTTTCCATTACTCCTTTAGCATGGTAATTTCCCCCGTTAAATGACAGCAACAACATTCTAAAGACACAGAGTATGTAAGATATGAACAAAGATCCAGAAAAAACAGAGCATATATAAGCATACAAAGAAGCACTTTATTCAATGTAAAATAAGAACAAAATAAAAGAAAACACAAAGAAAGAGCATGGGTTGACTCCCATGAAGCACTGGATTTTAAATCTTTAGTTAGACTTTATTTAATTACAATTTTGTAATTTAATAAAAAAAGAAAAAATAACCATGGGTTGCCTCCCATGCAGCGCTAGGTTTATAGTCTCCAGCCAGACTTCATTCAAGAACAGTGAAAGCAGCCAAGCCCTTTGGATGCACCTCAAAATAAAGTTTCAATCTTTGCCCATTGACCAACAAGGGTTTATTTTCTTCTCCTACAATTTCAACAGCTCCATTATTCAGAACTCTCACTACAGTAAAAGGTCCAGACCACTTGGACTTTAGCATCCCAGGAAAATGTTTATGTCTCGAATTAAATAGAAGGACCTTCTCTCCAGATTTGAATTCTTTAGTTTGAGTGATAGAATTGTGAAAGATCTTAGTCCTCTCTTTAAAAATTTTTGAGTTATCATAACTCTCTCTTCTAATCTCATCTAGTTCACTTAGCTCAAGCAATATCCTCTCACCAGCACTCTTAAAATCAATGTTTAGAGCATTAACTGCCCAATATGACTTATGTTGCAACTCCACATGTAAATGAAAGCATTTCCCAAACAATAGCCTGTAAGGAGAGATACCTATTGGGGTCTTGAAAGTAGTTCTATATGTCCATAAAGCTTTATCTAGTTTAAGAGACCGGTCATTCCTAGAGTTTGACACATTTTTCTCATGAATTTGTCTAAGTTCCCTATTTGAAATTTCCACCTGTCCACTGGACTGTGGATGATATGGAGTTCCAGTTTTGTGAACACAACCATACTTTTCCATCAAAGCTTTCAATTTTTAATTCTTAAAATGTGTTCCATTATCCGTAATAAAAACTCTTGGGACTCCAAATCTTGTAAACATATTCTTTTTCACAAATTTTATCACACTATTTTCGTGATTGTTGGGAAGAGCTACTGCCTCAACCCACTTTGATACATAATCCACAACAACTAAGATATACTCATTCCCATGAGATGATGAAAATTGACCCATGAAAGCTAACCCCCAAACATCAAAAATTTCAACTTCCAAAATTCCCTTTTGGGGTAACTCCTATTTCCTACCCACATTTCCTAGCCTCTGACACCTATCACAACCGACCACAAAGCTCCTAGAATCCTTAATGAGTGTAGCCCAATAAAAACCAGATTGTAGGACTTTTTGAGCGGTCCTCTCACCCCCATGGTGACCTCCCCAAGGTGAAGAATGACAACTTTCAAGAATAGATAGCATCTCTTCCTCAGGTACAAATCTTCTAAGAATACCATCAGCACACCTCCTAAACATAAAGGGATCATCCCACAAATAATATTTAAGTTCAGAAATGAATTTCATTCATTGATTATTAGACAGATTTTTGGGAATGATACCTACCGCCAGGAAGTTGGAAAAAACTTCAAACCAAGCAGATTGCCTGACTAAAACAGGTAACAACTTCTCATTATGAAAGGAAGAGTTAATCTACCTAGGATTTTCAGATTCAGATTGAGTAAAAGGAATCCTATAAAGGTGATCAACAACTATGTTTTTAGATCCCTACTTATCCCTAATCTCTAAGTCAAACTCTTGTAACAATAAGATCAATCTAATCAGCCTGGGTTTTGTTTCTTTCTTAGACATTAAGTATTTTAAGGCATAATGATCGATGAAAATGATGAATTTTGAGCCTAACAGATACTGTCTAAACTTCTCAAGAGCAAACACAACAGCTAACAACTCTTTTTCAGTGGTGGTATAATTCTTTTGAGCATCATCTAGCAGTCTACTAGCATAGTATACCACATGAAATTTTCTATCCCTCCACTGTCCAAGGACATCACCTACAACCATGTCATTAACATCACACATAAGCTCAAACGGTAGTTTCCAATCAGGTGTAGTGATGATAGGTGATGTAGTGTGTTTCTCCTTAAGTAGATTAAATGATTTCAAACAGTTTTCATCAAAGTTAAAAGGTGCATCCTTTACCAGTAAGGAACTCAAGGGCTTTGTGATTTCAGAAAAATCTTTTATGAATCTTCGGTAGAAACCGGTATGCCCTATATAACTTCTAACACATTTTACATTAACAAGAGGTGGCAGTTTTTGAAAAACTTCTATCTTCAGAGTATCAACTTCTAAACCTCTATTTGACACTTTATGACCAAGGAAAATACCTTCAGTAACCATGAACTGGCATTTCTCCCAATGTAGCACAAGGTTGGTTTTGAATGCATCTCTCCAAAACTAGCTCAAGATTTCCTAAAAAAGTATCAAAAGTACTCCCCACTATAGAAAAGTCATCTATGAAAACTTCAATGATTCTCTCAATAATATCAGAAAATATAGCCATCATACACCTTTGAAAGGTGGCTGGAGCTCCACACAAGCCAAAGGGCATCCGTCGGTAAGCGAATGCGCCAAAGGGGCATGTAAAAGTGGTCTTCTCCTAATCATCTGGAGTAACAGGTATTTGGTTGTAACTAGAATACCCATCCAAGAAACAGAAAAATTCATTTCCATCTAACCTCTCAAGCATTTGATCAAGGAAGGGCATATGAAAATGGTCCTCCCTAGTGATTGCATTAAGCTTCCTATAATCAATACAGACTCTCTATTTTGTGGCTTTCCTAACTTGGACTTCTTCATTATTTTAATTTTTAACTATAGTGAAACCTACCTTCTGGTGGAAAACCTAGACAGGGCTGACCCAAGCACTATCAGAAATGGGATATATCATACTATTGTCCAATAGTTTAATTACTTCCTCTCTCACAACTTCTTTCATATTAGGATTTAATCTTCTTTGACATTCTACCCTAGGATTATGGTCAGGCTCCATAAGAATCTTCTGTATACCGAAGGAATGACTAATACCCTTGATACAACTATCGTCCAGCCTATGGTAGATTTAAAATTCTTCAAAACTCCCAACAATTTTTCTTCTTGGTTTTCATTTAGTTCAGCAAAGATGATGATAGTCAGAGTAGAATTCTCACCCAAGAATGAATATTTCAGATGATAAGGGAGTGTTTTAAGTTCAAGAATAGGTGGTTCAATAATAGATGGAAGACACTTTGGCATAGTAGGTCCAAGATCTTCAATATATTTCTTGTAAGGAGTATTAAAAGATGAAAGATTTTCAATTACAAGTTCAGATTCAGAGATAACAATCCTACTATACAAGGTGGGTAGTATGTTTCCCAAACATTCCATATCATAATTCAATAGGTTTATCAAAGTAGAATCATCTAATTGTCTGATAAGTTCTCCCTCAATATCATCAAAGTTCTCAATAAGGTCAGTGTTAACAGAAACACCCTAAATTTCACTCAGAAAACACCTAAGTTCAGAAACAGAGTGCTCTCCTACAGCAGAAACTGGAAAATTGTCCAGTTTTGGAAGATTTACCAGTTTGGTTGTCACTGAAGAATTTTCAACTTCCAAAACTGATTCACAAATATTTTCAGCTTCAAAGTTGTTTTCGTTAACAGAGGAATGATTTTTAGATTTATCAATAAGCTCACGTTGATTCTTATAAGAACATTCAGCTTCAAGAGACTCAATTTTTGAACAGTTTTCAGAATACGTTGGTCCCTTAATATTTATAAGAACATTAAACTCTTCTTCTTGTTCACCAATTTTAAAAATTAGTTGACCCTTTGAATCATCTATAACAGCACCACATGTGGCCAAGAAAGGCCTACCCAACATGATAGGTACCTCTTGATCACACTCCATGTCAAGAACAAGAAAGTCATCATGCACGACTAACTTCCCAACTCCAAATAATATGTCATCTACCCTATCCACATGATGAGTGAATGATCTATCAGCTAATTGTAGTATGACCGTGGTGGGTTGAAGATCACCCAAACTCAACTGCCGAAACAGTGATTATGGGTGAAAGTTAATGCTAGCACCTAGATCACACAAATAGTTTAGCTGACCGGAATTTCCTTGGGTACAAGGGATGAAAAAACTACCTGGGTCTTTCAATTTGGGTGGGATTTTCTTTTAGAGTAAAGCACTGCACTCTTCAGTGAGTTTGTAGGTAGAAAATTCTTCAAGGGTCTTTTTTTCAAAACAATTTTCATTAAAGATTTCAGGTAAGATGGGATTTGAATTAAGGCATGGATAAAAGGTATGTTCACTTGAAGATTAGGAAGGAGATGAAGGAACTGAAGAATATCAGCCCTGGTGTTACTTTGAGGTTTCAGTTTTTTAGGGAAAGGGATGGGTGGGGAAAAAATTTTCAGAACAGTAGGCCTGTCCCTCACCTCTTCCACAACTTTTTCTTTTCCATTATTCTTTTGATTTTTGGAACAATTTTCAGCTTGAGATCCAGGAGACAGATTCAGTTTCTCATCATTTTCAACATTTTTATGTGAATTTCCAGATTGTGAACAAAGCAGATTTTTAGTTCCAGATTCAAATAGTTTCTCATTTTGGGCATTTATTACAGTTTTTTCAGCAACACTATGAGTATTCATCCCACTCCTAGTTACAACAGCCATAACATTCTCTCTTGGTTTATTTCCGTTGTACTATGCAACCTACCTTTTTCCCTTGAAGTAAAATCTCTAACTAATTTTCCTAGCTGAGTTTCCATGTTCTTCATTCTCACATCATTTTGCATCTTGTCTAACTCATATTGACTTTTCTGTTTATTAAGTTGAGTCATGTACCTTTCCTCTTGTGAATTTATTTTATTCAAGATTTGATCCAATTTAGATGACATTTGATTATCATTATTTCCTTGAACATTTGATGTCTCACCCCTTTGTTGGTTTGAAAGGTTAGCCTTGGTTAGTTCTAATAATTAGGGGTTGTTTGTTTCTTAATAATACCTTGATCCTTCCAAGACAATTTTGGATGGTTTCTATAGCCTTGATTGTAATTATTAGAAAATTGATATTCTTTTTGAGGCATCCTAGGACCGTAATTAATAATGTTTGAGGTTTTAGATTATTGGGAAGTTAGATCAACATTAGAAAAAAAAACAATCAGGGTGCCCAAACATACAACATTGAGTGCACTGTTGCCTAAGAGATTGATACTAATTCTGGTTTTCAACTTGGTTAATAGTTTGTTTTGAATTCTAGTTCATTAATGTTTGAAGTTGGTTGGTGATTTCAGCAAGTTGGGCTTGAGATTCAGCTCCTATGCCAGTATAAACATTCCTATTGACTCTCTTCCTTCTTTAATTCTAATGTTGAGAATTAAGGGCCATATTATTTAAAATTTGTCTCAACTCCTCATTAGTCTTATCATTGTAATTACCCCGAGCATCTTGATCCACTAAGTTATAACCAGAGGAGGAAAGCCCTTCATAGAAAGTGTCCATGAGGAGATGTGATGGGAGTTGATGATGAGGACACTACCTAAGAAGGTAGCTAAATATAACCCATGCTTCCTGGAAAGCTTCTCCATCCTCTTGAAAAAAATAGTGATTTTAGTTCTCAGTTATCCTTTTAATCTTTGGGGATAAAATTTCATAATGAAAGAGTTGTAAACTTGATCCCAATTCTCAAAAATAGTTTCATCTAAACATAAAAACCAGTTTCTAGCATTCCCTTTAAGGCAAAAGGGAAAGAATCTCATCCATATTTCATTTTTAGTGAGTCCTAAAAGTGGAAGTTGCTGCACAGTTTTGTAGAAATCTATAATGACGGCTAATGAGTCCTCGTTAGAGAGCCCATTGAATGGAGGCAGCAGAGAAATATGTTACTGTTTCAATTCATAGTTTCTAGCTTTATGACATAACTAATGGATGATGGGTTGCTTGATACTTGATGGAGTTGGAACTCCCTCATCCTAGGCCTTTCATTTTCATCTAATAGTTCTGGTTGGTTATGGAAATTATTATGTTCAGGAACTCTATTTTCTGGATTTTCCATTTCAATTTTGTTCTTTCTTCTTAGAGTAGCTAAATGTTTATCTAATTCAGGGTTTAGGGGCTCTAATTTAACATCAGATGTTCTTGTGATCATAAAAATAGCGGTAGACAATTTCTAACATTAACAACTTAGAATGAAAAGTAACAGTTTTTTTTACAGTTTTCAAACTTTTCATTTATTAAAAAAAACTTATATATGTGTTTTTTTAGAGTTTTTTTAGCAATGGCTCATGCGTTCCCCGGAAATGGTGCTAAAAACATGACTTGAACTGTCATTGAATTCGGTCAAAGTTTAAAATTTATATTCCTACTGACTACTTTATATGTGGAAAGTAGGTTCAAACCCATAGGGAAGGTAAATATGCCCACTACTAAACTAAAAACATGGAAAACTCCACTATTGTCAACAATAGAGTGGCTTTTCCAGTTTTCAATTTTTATATTTTTTTATCTTTTAATTTTTTTATGATTTTATGTACTGTAAATTGAAACTACACATCTATTGTAAACCTGTTCTACCAATACTAAAACAGAGTACAGCTGGAAAATAAGGTGCATCGAAGAAAATAAGATGCTGATAAAGGACAATAGTAAATAACACTCGAGGTTCATTCTAGTCTACTGGTTTAAATTGTATCTCCTTTTCATGTAAAAGTAATGCTTCCTTCCACAGAAAATAGATGACTTACTTCCCTCGCCAGGAGTTAAGTCATGGATGTTGTACAATTAGAGTCCACCACTCCATGAAGTACAATTCCGTAAAGATGTCTTAAGATGAACAGCAGTACAAACACACCGTAAGTACTGATGTTTTCAATTTGAGTTTAATGACTTAAGAAAAAGGTTCTACAATCAAAATCACCGAAAGATTTTAGGTGCATGAAATTCATTATTGTGTTACGAAACAGATATATGTATTTAGAACTGATCTCGCAGATCAATTCTATACACATTTAAATTGTAAGTGAAAAGGATGAAAAAGATACCAGTAGAGCTAGAACTCTCCCCGATCTTGAAGAAATAGCTAACTATACTATTCATTATCACTACAGTAATAAGAAACATTATAGAAACATAGTTCTAAAATTTAAAACGTGAGGGAGAAAGAACTCCCTATGGATGCTCTGCTCCCGTGTTCTAGGACTGCACTGCTCATGATCATCTCTCCTGCTCTCGATCGTCTCTCCGAGTAAGTGTATCAATGCCTCGGTAATGCTTCCTTGCTCTTCTAAAGTACCTTGCTGTCGTATATTGCATGTCACCGCGACATCTTCCACAGACTTTAGGAGTTCTTCACCTACGCACCGAACACATGCGTTTAAACCGTGACAAGCATGTCGCGTGAATTTTTCCCTCATAACTAAATCCGAATGAGTTAGTTGGATGAACCTGGACATGATTAAGTCCATTGAATGAACCTTCCATGTAAAATAAAATAAATAAATGAGAACACAAAGGAAAAAAATTAGTTAATTTTTAAGTAAAGAGTATTTTTACAATGTTAACAGAAATTGATTGAATATTATTTTTATATTTTATAAAATTATTCACTTAATAATACTAAGTTGATACATATATTTATTAAAAATTTATTAAATTAATTAGGTTTATAGTTATCATTACTAAGTTATTAATTTAATCCATTTTTTTAAACTAAGTTATTGAAAATTAAGAACATAAATAAATAAGTTATTATGAAAATAATTTAGATTGAATTAATAATTAAATTATAAAAGAAATTTAATCATTAGATTAATTAATTAATTTTTTAATTTTATTTTATTAATTAAAATTATTTCTTACGTTATAAATATAATTAAATTAAAAAGTATGTTTTATAATTATTTATAATTATTATTAATTCTAAATTAATACTATTAATAATTTATTAATTTATTATTTCCATTAATTATTAATTTAGTTTAATATTTTAATTTATATTTATTTATTTATTAATATTATAATTGTTTAATTTTATTACTTTTATGAAATATTTTATTTTATATCTATTTGACTTAGTAAAGATAGATTTTATGTAAATTTAACTTTACTTAAAGTTATCATTACTTAAGCTTTTTCTTTTGCTTTTACTTTTATCTTTTTACTTTACTTTTTCTATACTTTTATTATTATATTTTATCTATGTATTATTATTTTAATTTTTTTATGTTAACTCTTCCTCCTCCCCCAAATTAGCGCACAGCAGGAGAAGGGCGTCTTCCTACTTCGAACTGGGCTACAACGACTTCGGCTCCTCCCAGCGGCAGATTAGTGGTTCGAATACGGTGCAACAGCAGGTTCTTCGGCTTCCACGGTGTCACGGAAGGCCTAAACCTCTCCCTTCTCAGCTCCACCTTATGGTGCGACAACAGTGCGGCGAAAGCTCAGCCCTAGTGCTGACAGCAGCGGCCTCCTCTGCCCCGCATGGTGTCTCTCCTCTTCCAAGCGTCGGCTTGGGTTTCTTCTGCAAACGACGAACTGGGGACCTCTTTGGTTCAAATCCGTAATTTTTAGTACCCCCAGCAGTGAAACAATTCATACAGGTGTGGTGCGACTCGGAATCAAAGGCCTCCTTCAGTGGGTTGCCTCCGGTGGTGCGGCGAACCAGAGATTAACTTCATCCTAGCAAGGGGTGAGGCAGAATTCCTCGAAATAAAATCCCTCATGGATTCAAATATGAATTAAAATTAATTTTTCCAGTTTGAATCTGGTTCTATTTTTTTATGAGTCTGAATCAGTTTGGGCCGAAACAATGAGTAATGTTTTTTCAGGATTTAATTATGAGGTAGAGGTGATTTTGAATGAGGCATAGTGAAGGAATGGCAAAGGGCTTGTGAGAAACATGGGAAATTATGGTTGATGGGTAACATGCAGGGGAAGCGAGGGTGATTTGGAGAGGTGAAAGGGTGATGTAGAGACAGAAGCTGGTGAAATGGTGAGGATGAGGCAGGAGGGGTTACGGTGAGGTAGGAAAAAGGGTAGTGGTGAGGGAACCATTTGGGTAAGAGGTCACCGTTACTGCATAACGGTGAGGAAAATAAAATAAAAAGAAAAACTAATGGTGAGGTTGAGGGTCACCAGTTGAGATGTGGTGAGGTAGAGAAGTGGGTAGCGGTGAGGGTGCAAAGCTAATGGGTAATGGTAGGCAAGGACTGAAACGGTGAGTAAAGGTCATCGTTTCATGACATTAAAGAAAATTATATGAATTAATCCAAAACAACAATACAAAAATTAAAAAAAAATCAAAATCATATAAATATAACTAATACTAATAAATTTAATAAAACAAACAGAAAAATAAATAAATGAAATAAATATAAAAGAATAAAATAAAACAAAATAATTAATAGTTAATTAATTTAAAACGTAAAACTGCAAAACATTTAATTAATTTAAAACTTCAAAAGAAAATAAAATTGTTTATAATGACAAAGTTAATTAAATTAAATAACATAATAAAAACATAATGTTAATATCACGTTATTGCAATGAATTAAAAATTTATAAATACAATAACCAGAATAATTAATTTAATAAAGTTAAATTATTTTAAAAACTAAAAATTATAATGTGAAAACTAAATTGATAACTAAAATATATTAATGCATATAAGATTAATTATTTAATAAAATAATATTCATAACCATTTATTTATATGTTGGGAAAATTAATATTATTATTTTGAACTATCTTTAGCCAAGGGTTACCATTATATGCAGTTACCATTAGAGTAGCGGAATGGTGACAATGGTCACCGGTAGAACTAAAGTTCATCATTAAGGAAAAATGGGGAATGGTGACAAAGGTCACTGTTAGAATATAGCGGTAACCTGACAAAGGTCACCATTAGCATCAAAGGTCATCGATAGAATTGTATCAGTTAGGTGCAAAGGTCACCGTTAAGGTAATTGGGTAACGGTTACAAAGGTCACCATTAGCGCAAAATTGGTAGCGGTAATCTGACTAACGGCAACATGGTTACCGATAGCGAACAATTTTAAATTAAAAAGTAAATTATTTAACAAGTTAATTAATTAATAAAAATGAAAAATTCTTATTAAATGAACATATTAAAATTAATTATAATAATTGATACTTAATTATATTAAAAATAATGAAAAAATAAATTTATTATTTTAAAGACTAAAATTACACAACTTATTATAAAAAAGTATAATTAACAAATTTAATTATAAAAATACAAAAGTGCATTTATTTATTAAAAAGTATTAAAATAATTAAATAAATTGTATAAAATGTAATTAAAAAATGTGGCAAACTGAATAAAAATAAGGCCACATCAATAACCCTTCATGCTTGGTAAGGCTGTGAGACAAGTAGCCATGACATAAGGATTCTATGTGTTTGATGCAAACCACAGACTGACATAATTTCTAGTTAATTTTCAATTGTTTTTAGTTAAAAAATTTCAATAATAAATGTTAATAATGAACTAATAGACTCAATTTTTATGATTATATATTAATATATTAACAATATTGGTTCTAGATTATATCTTAAGAGAAATAGTTAGACTTTTTTCTCTTTTATTGGCCTTAAGATCCATTAAAATTTTATTTTAGTGCTTGAGGCATCAAAATTAATTTTTGAATGAATTGAAAAATTATTCAAAGCAGAAATAAATATTTAAATTATATTTATATAAATATATAATGTAAATATACATAGGTATTAAAATAATTAATCAATATTAATAAAATGATAAAAAAAATATTTTCATAATACCTTATTTTTTGTTGAACCGATGGTCTTTTATGTCATAAAATATTTATGGATTTTTGTCCATGAAATTTCTATTGATAATTGACTTTTTTTGATTTATAACATCATTCAGACCATATAAATATTTTACCACTTCCTCCAAATACATGTTTTCACTTTCCACTAATGTTATCCTACTTTGAGATCTAGTTACATAGTAGTCCATGTGACCTTTGTACTTCCCATTCTTTCTTCTCTATAATATTTATTACGAAACCATTTCATGATATGGGATTTTGACTCAAGAAATATCAAAAAATATATTACCAAGATTGATTTTTAATTGTCAGGATACAATTTACTTAAGGTGAGTATAATGTAACACCCGGAAATTCTAATGTAGAACTTTTTATTAGATAGTTTGTATGAAATACATCACCAAGTACATAAGGGAATGTAATATCCTAATACTCTACTATATATTTACTTATTTAAATAAGTTCAATACATGATATAGATTTAAATTCATGGAAAATTGAGTTATCTTTTATAACACTCAAGGTAGACTTTTCTTGATAGCTAGTGTTACATGAAAGAACAACATTCCCTGATTTCTTGTGCTACACATAAGACCAAGTTTCACTAAATAATAATGTAATATTAAAATATTATTATTCAATATAATATGATATAACCTCACCATTCTATAAATAATTATTAATTGTATAAATGATCATATGAAATTTTTTTTTATATAAATATAAAATCAACTCATTGGCTACCAATTAAAGAGGAATGAAAATAAGAACCAAATGGATATAAAAAAGAAAAATTATTATTTATATGATTCCAAAAGAGATTTATCAATTACTATGATTTTGTTCATGGGGATCAATTTCACTTTGAAATTTAATGTATAAACTTATCAAACTTTTGAACGTTTTTACTTTAAAACTCTACATTGTCGTCCCACCTGCATGATTAATTTTTAAATAATCCCATCCACTAATATGATTAAAATTTAGAAAAATGGAATCCATATTTGGAATAATAATAATTTTTAATTTTTAATAATACCAAATTTTTTTAACCAAAATTATTAGTGAATGTAATTGAAATTAATTAATGTGATTAATGTAAAATTAAGCTAAATAGGGTATTAAACCTCAACCTTAAGGCCCAAAACGACTGCAAAACTTATCCAAGAGCTATTTTATGGCCAAATATTGACACTATACTGTATTTTATGTACATATTACTATTATTGGATCCAATTGCAACATTAAAAAATTGCTTGGAATTCCATTGTCACAATATTACCAGTGTGTCGCTCCTCCTCTACTATAAGAGGCCCCCTCTGCTCCCACTTCCTCACACATCTTAAGAATCTTTGGCTCAACCATGATATTCCTAGATATGTCTTAAAAACACCTCCCATAATCTTATAATCCTAATCTTTGTAAGAAATCAATGATAGGAAGATTTTCACTCAAACCAAAAGGAGTTACCCGAATAATTGGTAACAAACATCCTCAAGATTTTTAGTTTTATCACAATTCTACAATCCCTCAAATATTTTTATTTCATTATTGTATAACAAAACCTGTATCCTAAATATAATTTTATGTTTTTATGATACGTTGTAAACATACACTCATAAAAAAATCCATTGAATGGGTAACAAACAAATTGTTTCTATGTATGGTGACATACTGCCTCACAAAATGATGATTACTCATTTTTCATTCATCAACTTTCATGATTGGAAATTATGATGGAAAATATTTTTTTATATTATATATATTACATATTTATTATTATTTTTAATTCTTTTACAACCCATATCTTTTTATATTCCATTTTTCATATAAATAATAACATCATTTGTGGAAGTGTGGACTAACACATCCTCAAAGTGATGTGATTTGTTCACAAAATACATGGAATGAACAAAAAATTATTTTTATTAAAGTTATGTTACATATAAAAATATATGAGATATTAATTACATAAATTATGTTCTAAAAATATAATCAATATCATTTTATTTATTGCCTTTTTACATATTTTAAAAATGATAACGTCGTTCGTGGACATGTGGACTACTGCCTCCTAAATTTAATGTGATTTAATTTAACATAATAAGAATTATATTTATATATGTAAGTATATATTACAAAATAATATGGTATTTATAATATAAGGAAAATTATATAGAGATAATTTACTACTTACCTTCATTCTTTAATGGTCACATAAAAATGATAATGTTACTCAGGCATACGTACGGTCTACGACCTCCATGGTTGTAACACTTGTTCATTTTTCATAACCATAATTAATAATTTTTTAAAAGTATAATTTTAGTATAAATACGATAATTATTTCATTATTATTATTTTTTATATTTTTATATAATTACTCATTTTACCATTGTTGACCTACAAAGTTGTTTTTGACTCATAAACTGAATTTGGCCAAAACACCTAATGTAAACTTAATTGTTTAAGTAGTTATATAAAACAAAGTAATAAGTGAAATAAATGATATTATTAACAAGAAAAAGGTTCTAAATAACGTATATAATTAATATATTTCTATTATTTAGTGATTTAAAGACACAAAAGACATGTTAGACATAAGGTAATGGATTTTGTCTCAATTTACATTCCATTGAGTGTTATTTTTTTATGCACCTAGTTTCTATAATATGCTGTGTATAATTCTAGTTGAATGTTTATATCATGAACCAATTTATTATCATGTTATTGTAAGATTCATTTAATTTCATTCCTTCATGTATATTTTGATTCAAAAGTTTCTATGTGTTATTTGATACTTTGGAATTTTTTAATATTGATATCTTTGAGGACATTTTTAATGATTATCATTGAAATGAAATTTCTTTCTGTGAATGTTAACATTATCCTGAAACAATAAATTTATTTTTGTTCACCTTATTTATCATATATGGTTTTCATACTTCTACTTTGATATATAATATCATGATTCATTCATTATTCATGATATTTTGAGTTTCAATTTGAATTATTTCATTTAAGGTGATTTGAGTTAATATTTACCAAGTGGAAAAGAATTTCATAAATGAATTTATTTTCATTTGGGTATATTAATTCCTCATTGTCATTAATATTCAATGGTTATGTGTATAGAGAATTAGACTATCTATTGAGTTAATTTTCACATCTATATGTGCATTTATAGTTGATACCAATAATATACGCCTTGATTGATTCTCACATAAACATTATAAACATTTTTAAGGGTTTACTTTACAATATCATTTTTTTTGGGATTGTTTACACATGACTTTCCATTAGAGGAAATTATTTGGTTATTTTAGATTAAACTTTTTAATTTCCTTCTTCTTTGGTTATTAAAGACCCTTTTAAGTATTAGTATATTGTTCCACACATTGGTACTCAAAAATGTTTAGAAACTATTTTTAAGAAAAACTTACATCTGTTATCTCTTTAGTTAGAGAATATATTTTCTTATTAAAACCTCATTTTATTAAAATAATTTTAAAAATTCCTTCAATATTATATGTTAATGATATTTTACAACATTTTTTATTTTATAATATTTTTCAAAGGAATATTCTTATCTTTATCCGAACACGCATTTTTATAAAATTTTTACCCAAAAAATGTTTTTACCTCATAGAAAAAGTTAATATTAACTCACTGTCATTTCATTGAATCTTAATTTTCATGTTTCAGAAATTAATTTTAGATTATTTTTTCCAAATTTGGGTTTCAATGAAAATGTTTTTCAAAATGGTTTTCAATATAAAAGGATATTTTCATCAAGATTGTTTTTAAAAGATCTATTTATAGTTTTCTTATTCATCAATGACAACAACCCTTTATTTTAATTAACCTTGGATATATTTTATTGATACCATCATTATTCTTTATCAAAATGGTTTATAATAGATTTATAAATTAATAGTGTTCACATACACTTGATTCATTTGTTGGTCCCCTAAAAATATTAAATTTCCTATGATCATTGAACATTGAATTAAACCTAATTATCCATATCATTTATCATTGATATGTTTGTTTCCTAAAATTTATATCAATTTTACATATGGTTCTCACTTTGAAATTTATTTTATTTAATGGGGAAATATTTATAAAAATATATACTTTAATCAGTATGGATATTTCATAAGTGACATTCTTTATTTAAATGGTATGGACATGAACTCTACAAGCTGTGGACTAGTTAATTCCAGATATAAGGGTTGGAGACCAGTTAATGCAATATCTAAAATTTTGGGACTTGTTAATATAAGCTCCACGATACATATTTAATCTCATAGGACGAAATCAGTTGGCTATCCTAAGCTAATGGGTCTTTACTTAGTACTTCTTAAACCCACTTTATGGTAATGTTATCGCGTTCTTGGGAAACATGACACCCAATAATTAATCATTTTCATCATTTTGTTTCAGTAATTATCCGTCCCTAATATTTTGTGTCCAATTATATTTGAATTCAATTTTTTAGTTCACTAAATAAATTCCATCGGTCACAGTTTATCACCATTCCATATTTATTTTTCCATATCTAGTTATTTGAATGGATTTTTTTATTTTTCCTTTCATTATTTCTAATTCACTTAATTTTAATTCTACTAATTAAATATCATGTGATTTTAGTAATTTACTTATCCATATTGATTATTTTTATTGATTTATTATTTCTTATATTGTACATTACCCTTACTGAGAATTTGAGCACACCCTTATTATGTTTCTTTTCCATGAGAATCCAAGAAGCATTCTATAAAATATATGTAAGAATGTATCGGATGGAATAAATTTATCGTTGATGATTTTTTCATTAGAAAAAATATATCATATAATTGGTGTACTAATTGTTAATAAAAAACTCATGTATGTATTTGGTTAACCAAGACTACTAAACTCTCGGTCTTTCAGGATTTGATTTTGTATAATTCTGCCAATGTAATTGATGGTAGAAACTAAATATGGAATTTCTAGAGTTGTATCTATAAACCAAAGATGAAATAGGTTAAAAAGAACTAGTTGGGTTGACCAAGGAGGAAGGGTAATCCTTAATAGTGTTTTGAAAGATACCTCCTCAATCTCCTTGGAAGAAAATTTGTTTCATAGAAATTCATGAAGACACTATTTATCATAGGGTGTGGGAAACATGGGATGTAATCTTACAGTTACATGGTACTGGTAGAATTTGGGACCACATCAACCGGTATAGAATGGATCTGTCTTGGATTTTTCACACAAAGGGAGTTTTCCTCACATCACGGGTAGAGGGGACATAATGCGCGGTGGATTTTGAGGACATGGTGCACTCTTGGGGAACTGTGTGTCCAATAAATGATTGAGTGAGGGTATAAATAGACATGTAATTTACTCAAAATATTTCAATAGCTATGATAGTGGAGAACTACCACATACCTGAAGAATTGGATAGATCCTGGGGGGAAATATCAATGAAGCGAACCCCTTAGAGGAAGGTGAGGATGTAACCTAAGAGGGCAATTCCCTAGATAGATTTTATCAAGATATAGAGTTATGATTTAATACATTTACCTTTTATATTACCTTCCCCATGATTTATCTAGATCCTCAACTAGAATCGGTTTCCTTAGGAGGAACATTCATTAGGGACACCTAATGATGGGGATAACAGAACAACAGTAGGTGCAGAGACCCAAGCTCCAAGAGATGCGTCCGAGGAAATGACGCTTGTAAGGGAAATTGACAATAAATAGGTTTTAGTGGCCACCCCATAATCTCCATATCCCTCAATGATATATTGGGGGATATATACCATTACCCCAATAGAGAAAACCAAAGAGGGGGATATGTCGCCACTCTGTTTGTGTAATTTGTTCTCATCATAAAACTTCTCTATTGTTTCTTAATTAGATTGGATGACTTCTCCCCATATGAACAATGCTGGGAGTAGTGGGTACTTTTTGGTGGATCATGTTTAGAGTATCTAGGAGATCATCTGGGATCCCTTTCCCAACATGGATGTAGGTATATATAGATCCGTCCATCCAAACTAACTTTGCTACAACCTATGACGATCAGTAAATTGTGGCTACTGGTGGTGCCATTCGAAGTGAAGTACATTAGGCTGATAGGGATAACACTGTCTAGGTGTGGTAAAGTGATTATGAACAACCTCATGAAATGGATCCCATCACATATGATAGAATACCATAGTAAAATCCATTAAATTCACTCTTGGATGTATTCTCAATGTTCGAACCATAATACCCTGAGGAACAAGATTTTTCTGGTTCTGATGTAGTGGTGTAGAGTTGCATGAACCAATGATGGGAATGGTGTCTATTAAAATTTTTGATGAGGCCCCATAGTCACAATGGAAGATCACGATTTGGTCATTTTACCATTTCAACATTGTATCCATGTCTTTGGGGTGGACGCTCATGATCTACACATGTTGGTTCGTAACAATCTTGTTAAGAAGATGTGCAAAACCATTAAAACCTTAGATGTTTCATGGTTCCAGGAAAATTTAGAAAACATCTAGATGCTCCAGGAGGCTGAAAAAGAGATCCATCACCAATAATAGTATACTAAATAATGCATCTCATTATTCCATTATCAATCGGATCTTTTCATTTGTTTACAGTTTCAAATGGAATAGGATCAAGGGCCGTTGATATGAGCATATTGTTACGTGGTTCATCTTCATGATGAGATGGTATAGACATAGATCAGGGATGATGAGAATCATCTTGTGTTTTATGACGAAAATAGGGAGCTCATAAGTCAATATAAAACCCTAGAGGCCACACACAAAAATGTGGAAGCACTAGAGAAATGTATAAAGGGTAAAATATATAGGATGCGGAAGAGTCTCCAATGTGGGGATATCCCTAATACATTCAAAACCTTTGAAATGATAAAATATTCTATGTGCATGGGAACAATTTTATTGCTTTTATTATTTCATATCAATAATATCTTTGAAACAAAAAATGATTAATCCCTAAGTTCTCATGGGTCACACTTGGTTCAAGAAACAAGGGAAGACAACATAATTGATCACATTGTATGAGAATGTCAATTAATCCTCAAAAAATCTAGGTATAATGTTGTTGATCCACTAATGAGAGCGTTTGAGATGAAAGAGGCTGTAAATGGAGAATATGGATCTTAGAGAATCCAAACTACCTTTATTGATGTTCTCTAATGTACAAAAGGGATAACACCAGAGGAATTGGAATCTTTCAAAACAAAAGGGAGTTAGAAGTGTGAACCTTGAAAACCAAACATTTGAAACATAATGGGAGCGATGTCACGATATCATATAACAAATAACCATGTTCAATGAAAAATTATCCCTATTTTTTAGCCTGAAATGTGAAAATAATAAGTTTTGACCACTAACCATGCTCGAAACAAGAGACATGTCTCGAAATTTCATCTAAATCCTTAGGGAACATTGTCTGAGGTTGGTAAGTGAGTCAAAGTGGCATGGGACCAAGCCATTAGGGGGTCCCTTTAGACATTAAAGAGGAAGTGGATCCGAATAAAGGAGCTTCAAAAGCATTGAAATGGAGTGATGGAATGTTTGAGTGGTTTCCAACACTCACGGGGTTATGCCACCATGGCTTGGAAGACACTGGTGTAAGCATATTGGTATGAAAGAAGATTAATCTTATCCTCCAAGGGAGTATCATCTCAGTTGCCGAGAGACAACTAATGATGTGAACGATGCAATAGAAGACCATCATCAAGGTTGAGGACCTCTCAGATGATGCCTCAGATTATTTGTTGTTTCACATATTACAGGTAATGATTATAAACATGTAGTATAACGTCATATAATAAGGATGATAAATATCATAGTTTAATGTCATGTGATCAGGACGTGTGTTGTATGTTAACATCATAAAACCGAAATGTTGAATAATGTTTAAGTTCCTAATGCTTGGACCCCACCAATAGTTTAAATAAATGCTACATGGAACAATAGATGTCTACTACTATAATATTTGTGTGGAACAAAGGGAATGAAACCAACATGAATGATCCAAAGCCGACTTTCATACCATATAATTATCCAAGTAAAGATAGTGAATAAACATATGTGATGCATTGAAAGTCAAAAACGATGTGACTGAGAGTTAAGGATTCCCACAACCACATCACATATCCATATGGGGATCCTAGTTAAAGGTCATAGAGTCTAGATAGAGGACCCCTAGTGTGGATCAACCATATTAGTATTCACCCGACCAAAACTCCTAATCCCACGTGATATATGTTCGATATAGGAAACTAGGAATGGTTTAGGGGTTTATATAACAAATGGGATCGCATATTATGGGTGACACCACGTAAAAATATCCCAACATTATACATTTAAAACCCTGAGATTTTTTGATTTTTTTTCTAATTAATTTAATCTTTTAATTATTTTTCATTTCACACAACATTAAAAAAAGTTTGTTTTATATAAAATAACTATGTTTGTATTGTGTTATAAACAAAACCATGTTAATAACGTGCAAAACATAAAATAATTATTTTCATTCCCTATATATAACACCAATGTTATCTAGCATTATATGCAATAATGACATTCCTCGATGGCTTGTGTAACATGCAAGACTGAGTTTTACGAAACAATAATGTACTATTAAATATTATTATTTTATATAATATGATATTAACATGAAATTAAATTAGTTTTTTAAAAAGGATTAACTAAATTATTAAAATATATTTTTTAGAAAAATATAAAATGAATTAATTCGTTACAATTTAATTATAAATAAATATGAAAACTGATTGAATATAAATGAAAATATTATTATTTTTATGTTCACCAAGCTATTTTACCCTAATAAAATAAGTAATTACATTCATTGAGTGATATTAACGTGATATATATATATAAATATTTAAATAAAATATTTTTTAAATTCATCCAAAATATTTGATTTGTTTTTTATAAGAACAAACCCAATTTTATATAAAAAATCTATATTTTTACGAAGGTTATTTTAAAACATTTTAATAGAGAAACCATTTTAAGTACAATTTTTAGAAATTTTAAATATATAAAATAATTTTATAAACTTCATATTTTTATTAAAAACATAATTAATAGGTTAGGATAAATTTTCAGTATTTTTCTATAAGGTTTCATTTTTTAATGAATAGTTAAAAATACTGGATTCTAATTCAAAACTTCAATTCCATATAATTTATTTATAATGATAAATTAAATTTTAAATAGGTTTAATAGTTTTCATAGATAATATATTAATAAATTATTACAATTTATGTTTTTATAACCAATTTTACATTGAAATTTGATATAAAACATTAGCAAACATTTGATATGTTTTACATTAAAAACCTATAGTGTCATCCTATCTGCAAGATTAATTTTAAATTAATTTCATCCACATATGTTATTGAATTTTAGAAAAATAGATTAAATATTTATAATTATAATAATTTATAATTTATAAAAAGTTCAGCATAGTTTTTTACCAAAAATATTTGTGAATTCAGTAAAAAATAATTAAAACAGTTCAGAAACAATTACACTTTATAAGGGACTGAACCCTAATATTAAGGTCCCAAATGACATATAAACCTATAAAAAATCCATTGGATGGACATATTTTAACCATATAATCCCTTTTATATACATTTTTCTATTATGGGAGCCAATTTACAAGGAAAAAACGTTGGTGGAATTACTTTTTAAAATATTTTCAAGAGTGCCACTCCCCATCTATTGTAAAAAATAATGCACTATACCCCTTCCTCACACCTCTCATGTGACTCTAGTGAGAATAAGCTCAACCCAAATATATCCTAAAAATACCTCCTCTCATAAATGAATAATCCTTGGTTATAATTACTTACAAGTATTCCCTTTCATGTAAACCAAATGGTGTTATCGAATTAAGAGGAGGTTTATACAAGTACGACAAGAGTTAAGACACAAGGTAAGAGAATTTGATCTCACATATTATTTCCATGTGATAAATGATTTATTTCCCCTCAATTACTTCTTCTTGGTGTTTATAACTCCCAGGTATGTATTCTATTATTGTTATAATTATAATTATGGGTATTTACATATCCATTTTATGATCATTCTGTCATGGTATTTATGTTTCAAAAGTTACCAAATCGGTAATGTAACTTTGTTCCAATTTTCCATATTTAAGAAACATGCCATGTTATAAACCTATAAATTTTTCATGAGTTTTATATAATACCATGGTAATTTTATATCATTAACCCACTTCTACACATTATATTTTAAGCTTTATTTAATTTCAATTTCTTACATAGGTAGTGTGGTTTAAGGTTTCATTGCTTTAAGAGTTTATTGAAACACTCTCATTACTTTTGGAGATTGTTCATGTTTATCTTTCCTTTAATGAAATTTTATGATCCATCTCTTCTGAACCCTTGTGAGTTTTTATCCTATTTGTATTCTTCATATTTCCATGTATAAGTACAAATTTTCTACTATTTGGTACTTATGATGATCTAGAAAATGTTTTTAAGAAAAATCTAACAGGATTTATCTCTTAATTTGGAAATATGTTTTATTAAAGAAACCATGTTTTCAAGAATGTTTTAAAAAAAATTTCTTAGAAAATGTATTCCAAAAATGTTTTATGATTTTTAAATATTCCTTTAAATGTTTTCAATTTTATTTTAAAAAACGTTTTTCAAAAGTTTTTATGTTTTAAAAATAATTTTCAAAAGAGGAAAAAATATTTTCCTTTAAAATGATTTTAAAATATCTACCAATATTATTTTACATTAAAGATAAAAATTTTGTGTGTTACTCATTACCTTATAGAAAATTATCCAAACATTCCATCCATATCCTTTCTTTAATGGTATATGTTTTGATTGAATTATTTTTATGACACTAATTTATATTACACATGTTATATGATTTTAAAAATAATTATTTTCATGGGTAATTCTTTGATTAAATGATTATGAAACCTATATATAATCCATAGGTTATGACGTGATGAATTGTTAATGAAACCCATTTAATTTCATGGGTTATATTTTGATATTTATAAAACCCATGATTATTTTAGGTGTCATGATACGATGAAAGTGGTATTAACTTGTTTTGAATGTATGAATGATTTTATTATAAGATGGGTGATAACAATATATCCCATTAATGCATTGGGTAATGATGAATGATAAATGAGTATACATGTTCTGTGTGAACATGATTAAATGTTCACAATGTTGTTCATAGACTTGGTTGCATGTCTATATGTTTATGAGTGAAACTGATTATATATTAACAATTTTATGAGTGAACCTTCTTATATGTTATCAATTCTATGTGCGAACCTGATTGAATGTTCAAAATGTTAAGTGTGAACCTAATTTCATGTTCACAACATTATGCGTGGACCAGGTTTCATGTTTATAATTCTATGGGAGGGCTTGATTTCATTTCCTTAACTTAATGTGTGATGTTGTTTCTACTTATACATGTTAATTATGTTATACATTGGGGTTAATTATAACATTTTATGTTACATTATTTTATCATAAATTCAGGGATAATGATATCTATTTCCTTATTATTCATGTCATATGAACTACCAATAATTATTCCATGATTAATTTTTATGTTCTTTGATAGGTAGGGTACGATCTTATAATGACCATGATCACATTGTTATACCCTTATGTTCATGATGTACATATGAATTTCATTTATTTACCATTATTTATCATTTAAGACCACCAATTTCTTATTTTTTCCTATCCATATATTATGTCGAATGGGATTTAATTAGAATTACTAAGGGGAGATCTTTATGGTAAACATTGAATCTCTTTCACTAAGTTAGATGATTTCTTTCTAAGCTTTGCAAGTCACTAAAATAATATGGTCTTTGGGAATCAGTTTGAAAAATGTTTTATGTATTCCAAAAATGTTATGTAATGTCTTTGTATGAAAATAGAGGATCAATATAGTTGGTATTAGAGAAAAGGTTTATTCATCCTTTGGAATATAGGATGACAAAAATTTAGGGAGATCCCTAGGTATATTTATAAGGATATGTCTTGAGATGTATCTAAGGATAATTGTAAGGATTAGTTAACATTTAAGAAAAATGTCATATGATTATGGTAAAGGATAGAGTAAGTGGTTTACTAGCAATACATTCATTTCTAGATACTACAAGTGGACATGCATCTGGCCCAGATGTAGCCAGGGTAACAAATCCAATATGATGTCCCAGTCCTAACTCAGGGTAATCTAGTACACTGCAACAAGCCTTGCTGCACACCTGGTTTGACACTCCTAGGGGATATTTTTTCAGAATTAAAAAACACATTATATACCATGATGAAGTATTTAAATAGAGGATAACATTGAATAAAATTGGATAAACCTATGGTTTAATAAATTAATGGATAAGGAGTCATGATTTAGGCCCCCCTATATGTAATTTTATGGATTATATGGTTTCTCAATATGATAAATGTTTATCACACTATGCTTTATAGTTTTAGTTAATGGAGATAACTAGAAGTAACCAAGTTAAAATTTAATGATTTAGATGTGTAATTTATGTGAATTATGAGAATCTATTTTCCAATTGAAAATTTCATAATGAGAATCATGAAGATGGTACGAGTATTAGTTATACTTCTGAAGATACAAAGGCTGAAAATGACATGTGAAATGTATGTGATTTATTTCTAATATTTTCTACATTAAACATAATAAGAATGATTATATTGAGGTTGATAAACCTTAAGACATGATTCATATTTTATATTCTAGTTAACATGTATTAATGAATAATTTGATAAATCACATGTAATGTTTAAATAATAATGTTGGATGAATAAATTATTTATGTTTTGGATTTCAGAGATTATGTTATTTAAATCCTGAAATATATAATTATTTTATGTGTAAGTTTTAATTGGGGTTTGAAAACGACATGTTGAATAGTGATTAAGACATAGAAAAGTGACTTCATGGAAAGGTTATATTTCGATTAATTGGAGATAACCATTAATTAGTGGCTGACGTTGAGATAATGATGTTTGGATAAAGATATGTTGGATATGAATAAGTAAATTGAATGGTACATATTACCCTATAATTAGTTATTTTCAATTTGGTCTATGTATTCAATGATAAAGTTTACAACATCTTTTATTTAAATAATGTATCTCATAATTATTATAATAATGAAGCATGAATGTTTTCCAAAACTATTTATGGTAATTCTGATTAATACCCAGTTTCAAGAGGATTTATGATGAGGGTAATCACATGTTTGTAATGTGACTTCCAAGAGGTACTTTGTAATATATGGGGGATCAATGTTATTTTGACTTCATGAATTTCATTTTAAATATTTCATTTATCCATTTTTATAAGTTTTATAAGGATAACCATTTATTGAATGTTTATGTTAAACATCAGATGGATTCAGAAATATTAATGTATTATATATCCATATAAAGATGTAAAAAAATTGTATAACCTATCAAAACTACTTTGTTTGGATGTTAACTGATGAAAATGGGATGTAATATTATTGATCTTAGGATCAATTAGTTCTTAAAGAATGAAAAATTCAGCTTCATTTTTAGAGAGAGAGATGAAGTGGATCAAGGAAAAATAAAGGGTGAGGTTTTCCAGAAATCATGGAAGTATATATTTTAAGGAAATTCATCATTATTATGAAAATGTTCTAGAAGTAAAATTTTGTCATAATAACTCATTTAATTTTGAACCAATGGCCTTTTAAGTCATCATAGATTTATGAATTTGAGTCCCTAAACTTTTCATTGATCATAGGATTCTTTTTGATTGATGAACTCAATCACTCTTTGGGAATATTTATTCTTTTCATTAAAGTCTATGTTTTCACTTCGCACCTATGTATTTATATGTGGAAAGATATTTTTATATTACTTTGGGTAATTGTTATGGTTCTAACATTACATTTTAAAGATATGTTTTTGTATTAATTTCTTTGATGTGGGTTTCCATAAATGAATATTTAATGTATTAAACCTTTGATATCCGAGAATAATTTTGAGGAAGAAATTCATTTTATAGGGGTGGAATGTGACTCACAAGATTTGGTGATTTTTTTGTCCAATTAACTAAATCTATTTGATAATTTTTATTTCATACAACACTAAAAATATATTATTTTATATTAAAGAACTATATTCATATTTCATTATATGAAAAACCATTTTAATTATGTATTACAGGGAACATAAAGTTAAGATTTTCATATAAGGAACACCAAGGTTATATTGTGTTGCATGAAATAATGAATTTCCTCAATGGACTGCATAACACACATGATCTAGTTTTTTCAAAGAATAATAAATTATTAAAATATTATTATTTGATTTAATATGATATATCATAGACATTTAATTATTAGTTTTTAAAAAACAATAACTTAATTGTTAAAATATATTGTTTACAAAAATATAAAAGGAATTCATTGGTTACAAATTAATTAGAAATGAATATGAAAACTGATTGAATATAAATAAAAATATTATTATTTTTATTCCCAAAAGGTTTTTTTACCATAATAAATTAAATTAATTGTAATTAGTTAGTGATATTAATGTGATATAAATATTTACTATATATTATTTAAAATATTTTTTATATTCATCCAATAAATTTGATAGGCTTAAGTTATGAACAAACCAATTTTATGTACAAAAACCTATATTTTTATAAAGGTAGTTTTACCGAATTTTAATGGAGAATTAATTTTAAATCCAATTTTTGGAAATTTTATAGATTTTTTATGTCAAAATAAACATGATATTTGCAATTGAAACATACAAATTTGGTTAGGATAATTTATTGGTATTTTTTAGTAAGGTTTCATTTTTTTAATGAATAGTCTAATATACCGAATTTTAATTCAAAAATGCTTTTCATATAAAGTGTTAAATTATATATAAAACTATATTTAATGATTAATTAGATAATATTTTTATAAATTAATCTAATTTAGTTCATTAGAGAAAAATTTACTTTGAAATGGGATAAAAAACTTACCAAACATTTGATCATGTTTTTCTTTAAAAACCCGTAGTGTCGTCCCTTACATGGGATTAATTTTAAAATAATTTCTGCCACATCTGTGATTGGAATTTAGAAAAATGGATTCCATATTTAGAATAAACATAATTTATAATTTATAATATATACAACATAGTTTCTTTCCAAATATATTAGTGAATGAAGTTAATATTAATTGCTATAGTTAGGATAAAATTAAGCATAATAACGGAGTAAACCCTAATATTAAGGGCACAATGAACTTATAAACTTATCCAGATCCATTTTTATGGTCATATTTCAACCCTATCCTCACTTGAATCAACGTTATTCTATTATTGGAGCCACTCTACTTGGAAAAAACGTGGGTGGAATTCCTTTTCCAAAGATTTAAAAGATTTATACTCCCCCTCCACTATAAAAAGGATGGATCTCTACCCCTTTCTCACAACTCTTAGTAAACATTGGCTCGACCGAGATCTTCCTAAATATATCCTCAACATCCCTATAATCATCCTTTAAGTCTATATTTGGTCATAAATTCTTTCAAGGAATTCTCTTTAGTGCTAACCAAAAGGAGTTACTCAATTAAGTGTATGTTTAAATGAGTATGATGAGAGTCATGAAAAAAGGTAAGGGAATTTCATCTCACTTTTTTTTTCAGTGAGATACATGCTTTATTCACCACCCATTCCTTTTGGGTGGTGTGTATACTTTCCATGGATGTATTCTATGATTCTAATACTAAAAATTATCTATATTTACATATCCATTTTATGATATTTCATTCATGGGATTTGTTTTTAAAAGGTTACCAAATCAATAAAGTAATTTGGTCTCGATATGTCATATTTGATACACATGCCATGTTATGAACCTCTATTTTTCCGTGAAGTTCATTTAATTCATTTGAAATTTCATATCATGAATATTCTTATTTTCATGATAATTTGAGCTTCATTTAATTATATTTTCTTACATGTGGTTTATGGTTCCATGTTACCTAGTGGTAAGCATTTATTGAAACAATCTCATCGCTTTTTGAGATCTCATATGTTTATTAATCCTTTTAGGAGATATGATGCTCCATATATTACGAACCCTGGATAGTTTTCTTATCCACTTTTAATTAATGATTTGTATAGGTATATGTATAATTTCCCACAATTTGGTACTTAAGATGGTTTAGAAAATGTTTTTAAGATACATCTGACTACACTTGTCTATTTGGTCAGAAATCTATTTTATTTCCAAAACCATGTTTTAAAAAGAAAATTAAAAAAATTCAAGGAGAAATTATTTTAAAAATGACTTATGGTTTTCAAATATCCTTTATATATTTTCAAATATAATTTTAAATAAAAATTATTTCAATTGGTATTATGTTTTAAAACCCTTTTTTCAAAGAAGAAAGGATATATTCTTCAAGATGTGTTTTTAAAAGGTCTATCCTGGTTATTTTTCATGTATGATGAAATCTGTTGATGTTACACATTCCTTAATAGGAAATTATCCAAAGTTTCTATTCATATCCTTTATTTAATGCTTTATGTTTTTATGGACTAATTCTTATGAAACCCAATTTTATTCCACGGGTTATATTCTATTCAAATGGATTCTTTTCAGGGGTTATGCTTAATTAAAATGATTATGAAACCTATCTCTTTTACATTTGTTATTATGTTATGAAATATTAATGATACCCATTTAATTTCATGGGTAATGATAGGATTTTATAAGAACCATATATTATGGGTCATGATATGATGAAAGTTTTATTATCTTTTGGAACATGTATGAATGATTTTTACGAGATGAATCAAGCCGATATTTCCCTCCAATTAATTGGGTTAAAATGGAAGACTCATGGGTATAAATGATATTTGTGAACCATATTTAATGTTCCCAGTGTTATGCTTGGACCTGGTTTAATTTCCATAGGTTTATGAATGAGTATTGTTACATGTTCACAATGTTATGAGTGAAACTTATTATATGTTCACAATGTTATAAATTAACCATATTGCAGGTTCGAAATGTATTTCATGAACCTAATTAAATATTCACAAAATTATATGTGAAGATGGTTTTATATCGATAATTCAATGTTATGGACTTATTTCATGTCCTTAACTTAATATGTTAACTTATTTATACTTATACATTTTCACTATGTCAAACATTGATGTGTATTCCACCATTCCATGTAATATTCCTACATTATGATATATTGCCTTATACTCTTGATTACCTTATCATTTATGTATTAGGAAATATAAATATTTATTCCATGGATCAAGATTAAGATATTTGATATGTAGGGTATTATATTTTAATAATCATGATAATTTTCTTATAACCTTATTTTCATGATATTCATACAAATTTTCATTATTTACCCTTACTAAGCATTTGAGCTCACCCCTTCTTTTTGTTTACTTTCCCTAGGTTATGAAAAAAAAATTAATTTGAATTAATAATGGGGAAGATCATTATTGGAAACATTTAAGATCTTTCACTGAGATAGATTATTTTTCTTCCATGTTTCCAATGGCACAAAGCTAATATGGTTTTTGGGTATCTGTTTGTATAATGTATTAAGTATTCCACAAATGTTTTGTAATGTATATGTAAAAAAGAGAGGGTCACTATAATATTTGGATGTGAAAAGGATGAGAGTCAAGATTTCCATGGTTTGAATGAAAGAGGGTCTTGTAACCAAGGATCAACTATTAACCATGTTCGAAAAATAGTGATTGTACCCAAACTAGCAAAAAATAGGGAAAACAAATGTGGGATTAACTGTTGACTGTATTTTAAACATAGGATTCACTACTTTCTTTTGAAGATCCATTAGGACATTGGACCAGGATGGGAGGTGAGCCAAAGAGTCACGAGACCATCATTGTTAGGTGGTCCTTTTGGATTTCAAGGATGAAAAAAACCCCAACCAAGAAGAAATCGAATTGTGGACTAGACATATCTGGGAGTGGGATTTAGACCAGGGTGTGAAAATAGTTTAAGGTCGTATTTTGTGGAACATGGAAAGAATCTTAAATACATGATGAAAAAACTATAGAAAACTATTTAGTCATAGGGAAGACATAAATTATGGAGGTATAAAAACTCAATTTTAATTAAGCCAGGGAAGGTCACGTGATCCATGCACACCTCAACACGAGTTACATGATGTTTAACCAAGGAAAAGAGGCCCAAAAAGTTAATGAACCTGCAGAAGAGCTGATGTAATTATGGTTGGGTGACTATATGTATCTCATATGGATTAGAATCATTCCACACATAGTTATTGAACCCATCGTGGTGGGAGACCGACACTGGTGGTAGAAATTATGACAACACTACTCTTTATTAGACACATAAACACGATTTATTACATGAAATTCACTTGATACAACATATAATATAGATAGATATAGGGTCTTTAGGGATTATAATCATTACATAACAACTTAAAATATGAAATATAACATCTATATTGAAAACATACTTTACATGACCACTACATTCCATCGTACATAGCATTTCATGGGATGACCTGATGAAATTCATAAGAAAAGGGAGAGATATAAAGAACAGTAAGAGAATAAACATGGAATAACATGAGGAATAAAATACATTGTAGAAAATAGGCATATAAATTGAGAACAAGAGAAACATGAACATAAAGGCATGATAAATCCTGGTAATCATAACATGGAGATGTGGCAATAACACTTAACATGAAATTAGCATGAGCCAAGACTCGTTTCACCTTGCGCATGAGTAAACCCTCCTTGCACATGAAGCACAAGTAAAGCATCATTGAAATTTAATTATCATGAGTCAACACTCATTTCACATGATGTATCATGATACTATACTTTACTCAATGCATTGGAGCGCTATCGGGGCACACCATTCCTAAACATTTGATTTCATTTTTAAGTGTGACACATGGATCATACACCATAGAATCATTCAACATCATAATTTATTCCAAGATAAAAGGAATTTGGAATAAATATATGAAACTATATAATTAATAAGTAGATGTGTGTGAATATGGATAACTTTGATAGAGAAGTGGGCATGATATTCACTACACAATAACTTTAACTTAGAAAATCGTGGTGCAATTTTGGCAGCATAAATGATTGACATAGGAATTCATAAAAAAATATTGATGAGAGTGAAATGAGTGTATAATAATATGTCTATGAAATTTACAGTACAGGGTTCATATATATATGTCCAAAAAAATGTAATGGAATTTATATTCATAATTCAAAAGAATTTCTTGAATGTAAATGAGTAGAGAGAAATTCTGTATGGAATTTCAGCATGGTAATGAGTGTACATGGGATAAACTTAATGAGAAAGAAAGGGGTCTATCATATTTCGTACATAAAGAGGTAAGTATGGGGGAGGTGAGAAATAAAACCCCAGTATTTAGAATTGAAAATAAAATGGTGTAATAATAAAATGAAACTTGGATAAAAAGAGAAAGGTAGGAATCCCTTACTTAGAAGTGTGATCCCAAAGGCTTTGGAGGGGCTTGAGATAGGCTTCATGGGATAATGGGGCTCCTTAGGAGGTTTTAGAGATAGGAGGGAAGAGGGTTTACGAAAACCAAGGGTTTACGAAAACCAAGTGATTTCAGTAAAGAGGGAGTGGGAGATTGGGTGGGTTTATAAAGGACATGAGAAGGAATTCTTTATTATTTAGGTTTGGGACTCCTCACATTAAACTAATCTAAACCACAAACAAGCCCATGGTCTTTCCGCATTTTTTTGCCAAACGATAGAGGAAAAAAATATCTTATAAGGCCAATGGAATAACTTCTAAACAAATAGGGTTGGTTATGTGGAGATGAGTCACACTCTCAAGAAAAACAATTTAAAAGGCTAAAATGTTTTATAAGTCTTGAAGGGTCCACTAAAGCATTGTAAAAAAAATAAAAAAACCTAAAATAACATTATTTTAAGTGTAAAACAAATATTGGCCTAAAATAATGTTTATATTATTTTATTACTTCACTATTGGGAAATTATGATGTTATAAAACACACTATATATTTAAACGGTATTTAATTTTTACCCAAAATTTCATCTGTCTCAAAAAATTATGAAAAACTCACTTATAGATAATTTCGACATACTGATTCCAAAAATAATATTCTTTTATATAAATAATTTTCTAAATATGTGAATTTTCATGTTTAAAATAAAAAACTACATTTATCAAAAAAATCATAGGTTTTGAAAAAAATAGCTTTCAAAGATTAATAAAAAATTACAATTTAATTCATAAAATTATAAGATCGTTTATATTTAATAAAAAGTAATTTTATAATAATAATATTTTATTAACATATTATTTAATCCCAAAATTCATTAATTCATCAAAATAGATTTACTAGTTGAATATTAACTAAAAATATTATTGGCGCTTTTTAAAAAAAAAATTACAATGTAACAATAATAAAATGAAAGTATATTCTCTATACAAGAATAATGTACATAATGATTGTACTAGGGTCTTGTTACATAACCACATATAATACCCGCATAAGACCAAATTTTAAGGTGTGTGATTGTGACAGACTCTTGGGTTGGCTCGGATAACATCGCTCAAGTGGTAATCTCTCTCAACATCCACTTCTCCCATAGGCGGTTCGGCTCAAGCATAACGTATTCAAGCTCGTCTTGGGATTGGTCAATAGAAAAACTCAATGATTCCACCACCTTTCCGAGCTTAGACAAATGGTCTTTGCATGAGGCAAGCCTACTGGATGACACCATAACTTCCTTAGTCTATGTTAATTTTATTTGTTAAAGCCCTATATTTATACTAATCATGTGATCACTATTCAATGACTATATTAGAAACAATCATAATTCATAATGGTATTTTAATACCGAAAACATAAAACCAAGTAAGTGCATATGTTTTACATAACCGTAAAAAGACATTTAAATAGTCCAAGAGGAATTTTCATTAATGAATTTTTGGGTCGTTACAATCTTCCCCCGTTAAGAAATTTCATCCTTGAAATTTTCTTTTCCCACACTAAAACGGGTATGGATAACTCTGATTCCTCACTTAATCAGATTCCCACATTGCTTCTTCAAACTTTTTATTTTACCATAACACCATAATGAGGGGTATTGTCTTATTTCGTATAACTTTTTTTCTATCATCTAAGATCATCACTGGTTTCTCCTCATAAGAAAGGTCATCCTTTATATGTACTACCTCTAAAGGGAGTATATGTGAAGGGTATGGTATGTAATTCCTTAATAGGGATAAATAAATTACATCATGTACATTGTCCAGGGTTTTTGGAAGAACTAGTTGATATGCCACAACACTGATACGATCAAGAATGTCGAAGGGGCCGATGTACCTAAGACTTAACTTCCCTATCTTTCTAAAATGCATGAACTTCTTCCACAAAGATATGCATAGAAACACCATGTCTTCAACTTTGAACTCAAGGTGTCATTGATGGTTATCTGTATAACTCTTCTATCAACTTTGGTCTTCCTTGATATGCTGTTGATTGATTTTCACCTTCTCCACCATTTCTTTGACCATTTCAGTTACTAGCAGCTTACGCTCACTGAATTCATCCCAACACACTAGTTTTCTACACATTTTCCCATAAAGGTCTTCATATGGTGTCATTCAGATACACGAGTAGAAACTATTATTGTAGGAGAATTAAACCAATGGAAGATGTTGGTCCCACCCTCCTTTGAATTCTATAGAACCTGACCTTAACATATCCTTTAGTGTATGAATTTTTTGTTCAGACAGGCCATCAGTTTGAGGATGATAGACCGTAATAAAATTAAGTTCAGTGCTAAGAGAATGGTGGATACTTATCCATAACTTCAAGGTGAATCTCTTATTATGGTTAGGTATAATATATAGTGGTACTCCATGCAACCTTACCACTTCTTTGATGTAAATCCATGCATGTTGAACCAGTGAGAAGTCCTCTTGAATCAGGATAATGTGAGTTGTCTTTGTAAGATGATCCACAACAACCCATATAGCATATGTTCCTATGGATTTCTATGGATGTCCAGTGACAATGTCCACAGTAATGTTGTCCCTCTTCCTTGTTGGTATATATAGTGGTTTCCTCATCCCCTTATACTTTTTCCTCTCAAACTTCACTTTTTGTCATACGAGGCACTTTGATGTATATTCATCAGTCTTCGTTTTCATATTGTCCCCCCAAAAGTTTTCTCGGTGATCTCGATACATATTTTTGCTCCCTAGGTGAATAGAGAAGGTTGATCTATGTGCATCATTCATAGTATCATTTCTTATCTATGGAATAGATGGTACTCATAATCGTGACACAAATCTTACAATTCCATCCTTGCCAACCTTGAACTCTAAGGATTTACCATTTCTGATATCTTCCACCATTTCCAGAATTTTCACATCCTTTCTTTGAGAATCCATTATTTTCACTATGAGGGATATTAGAGTAACCATTTGAGAAAAGATTAATGATGTTCCTATATTAATGATTCCCATATCCATCCTCTGAAAATCTAAGAAGATTGGATCCTTCTCAATTCCCATTAATGATAGAATCACTGGATCCTTTATACATAGAGAATCTACCACCTTGTTCACTTTCCCAGGGTGGTAATGGATTCAGCAGTCATAATCCTTAAAGAGTTATATCCATCTTCTTTAGTGCATATTAAGCTCTTCCTATGTGAATATATATTTGAGGCTCTTTTGATCAGTATATATCTCACACTTCTCCCCATAGACATAATATTGCCATATTTTCAACGGAAAGATCACATCCACCAACTCCAAATAATTCATGGGATAGTTTTTCTCAAGGATATTCAACTACCTTGAAGCATATTCAATCACTTTATCATTCTTCATCAACACTCAACCGAGGCCCTCCTTCAAAGCATCATTAAATACCACAAAAAGTTCTCCGATCCTGGGTAATTTGAGCACTGGTGCAGTGATAAGCCTCCTTTTCAACTCTTTGAAGCTCTCTGTGCATTCATCACTCCAAGAAAACATTACTCCCTTCCGATTTAGCTTGGTAATAGGGTTCTACAACCGTGACAAATTTCTCACAAATCGTTGATAATATCCAGCTAACCCCAAAAATCTACGGATATCTGTTACCGATATAGACCTTTTCTATCCCTCAATTGTATCTATATTGGAGGGATCCAATGATATCCCCTTACTTGTGATTATATGACCCATGAATGAGACCTCCTTCAGCTTGAACTCACACTTACTGTACTTTGAATAGAGCTTCTCCTTCCGCAAGGTCTCTAGTATAGTTCATAGATGCTCCACATGAGCATCCTTGGTTTTAAGGTATATTAGAAAATCATATATAAATACTACCAAATTTTTTTCAAGTTAATCTCTAAAGACTCTATTCATCAAGTCCATGATGATTTTTGGAGCATTAGTGAGTCCAAAAGGCATTACTATGAATTCATACTGCCCATATCTTGTAAGAAAATCAGTCTTGGGGATATATTTCTTCTTCACCCTTACATGATAATATCCCTATCACAAATATACCTTGGAGATGTATTGAGCTCCAGGCAGATGATCAAAAAGTTCATCAACTCAAGGTATAGGATACTTGTTCTTTATCGTGATTTTTTAAGCTAATGATAATTGATGCAAAGGTGCAGTGATCCATCCTTCTTCTTGACAAAGAGGACTGGTGCACCCCACGGTGAAGCACATGGGCATATAAACCTTTTATCAAGATTCTCTTGTAGTTGATTCTTCTACTCCTCAATCTCAACAACAACCATTCTATATGAATTCATGGATATTGGCAATGCCCCGGGTATAAGATCAATAGAGAATTCAACATCTCTTCTTGGAGGAATACCAGACAATTCCTTAGGAAACACTTTTGTGAATTCCCTCAAAATAGGCATGTCTTCAGGGATGGATTCCTCTTTAGACACAATCATCTATGTTATATATGTGTGCTCCTAGGTTAGTTATATACACACTTGAGATGATGGTGAAAAAGAAGATTCATCTTCCTCCTTACACTTGTATAGAATCAGGGGTTGATTCTCTATATGGAGAGTGATTTCTCTATCATGGTAATTTATGTTGGATCTATATTTGGAATGAAAATACATGCCATGAATTGAATCAAATTCCACCAATGAGAGTATTAAAAGATTCACCGCGAAGTTCAATACACCTATTTTGAATGGTGAGAAGCTAAATTCATGGGTTGCAATGATTGCCCCATTTCTGTACTCATCGACATCTTCACTCCCATGATATGTGGTGGTGTTTGGATTGTTCTACTAAAAATTGGGCATATAAAATAATTAATAAAACCAAAATAAAAGATCATATTTTCAATTATTAAATGAATAACTTTTGTACCTGTCACAACATCATTTTCAGGGTTTACTTCATTAGTAGTGAGGGAAAAAGCTCGCTATTTCTGCCTTGCAATTTGTTGGTTCCCTCCGAAAATCCTAGGCATTGGGAACTGATTTGAAAGATGCCCTGGTTTTTTGTATTTGAAGCAATGAACAATGCATTGAGAGAAAAATAGAGTGTTCCACTCCTCTATCGCAGCCATGGGTTTTTTTGTTGGCAGTTAAATACTACGTGTTCTTCTATCCTAGTCCTAAATAATTTCCTCATACCCATAATGAAATTTCTGGGTTTTTTCTATCTGCACCGTTGGCAAGTGGGGTGCTGGATCATCATATCACCATTGGATTTACCCATCGGACTGCCAGAATTGATGTCCATCTTATGCTTTTTATCCCCATGATACCCCTAAGATTTGATAATCTCTATTTCGACCTTGAGGGCACATTAGAAAATTTATTCATAACCTCCAAAGTCACGGATCGCCAGTGATTTCCACAGGTCAGTTTTCAGCCCACCAAAGAAGCGGTCAACCATGAATTCGAGAGTAACAATAAATTCAGAGTCATATCATTCAATCATTGTGATGTTTTCCACTTATTCTCCAACATATTCGTCATCTTTTTTCTTGAAGCCAAAGAAGTCCCTTTCCATCACAAGCATGAGGTTCCACGGAAAATATTTATCAACAAATATTTTCCAGAAATCCTTCCATTCTAACACATATATATCATCCATAGGCTTCGTATTTTTGATCAATGTACACCATTGTTCAGCCACACCCTCCATACGATAAGCAGCCAGAAGAACCTTCTATTTCTCAAAACATTGACCGATGGAGAAGATCTTTTCAACGGAGTTGATCCATTATTCGGCGATTGAGGGATCATATGATCCATTAAAAGTAAGTGGAAATTGTCTCATAAAGCTTTATATAATGAATTGTTCTTACTTAGGGGGGGTTAAACGTTCCTCCTAACCCATGTTTCTATTCAAATCTTGAGTTAACTAAGAGAGTATCGTGACAAAGTTCACGATTCCTACTCCCATCGGATTTGGGATCTCATAAGAATAGTCATCGCATTTATCTTCACATCGGCTGTTAGACCAAGTCCTCTTATTACCGGACATTGGCTGGAATAAAAGGAATGTGAGGGGAAACATAGAAAGTGTAATCCAAGTACAAAATGGATTACTTATAAATAAATTTTATTTAATTAACTTATGAATCTATAGGCTTCAATCTATGTTATCCATGATCTACTTTCCAATACATATTATTATGGGATTTTTTTTATTCCCTTAATAATGGTTGATATTAATCTTTTGAATTTTCTAAAGAATATCCCCTAAGAGTTTCATAACCACGAGTGCAGAAAGACCCATTGTCGTGTACCAGGATACCCTGAGTCAAGCTCAAAACTCCTTGTCGTAGTTCTCACTCCTTGGTACATATGTTCCAGAGCCGCCTCTACTTTCTCGTATCCATATAGGGATGTATTTTCTTGATAAAACACTTACTAGATACTCAAAAAAATTTAGGGATGTTTTTATATTACTTAGTCATTTATCTGAGGATTTGTATGGGTTTCTAATCCTAATCCAAAAAATAACTAAATCTATCATTTCATACCAACTATGACAACCCCGCTCTTTATTACACACTTAAAATTTTTTTATTACACAAACATCACTTGAAACAATAGAGATGATCGAGAGGTCTAGTGTATTTGGGTATTAGGATCCTTAAATAAAAATTTAAAATGTGACATAAAACATCTTTATTCAAAAATACCTTAACATGTCCACTACATTCCCTCGTACTTAGCATTGAATGGGACAACCTGAGGAAATGCATATGAAAAGAGTGAGCTATAAATCCCAGTAAGGGAATAAAAATGGAATAACATGAGGATTAAAATACATGTTATACAATAGGAATATAAATGGAGCACAAGATAAACATGAACATAATGTCATCAAAAAACATTATAATCATACCATGGAGATTTGGAAACAACACTTAACATGGAATTAGCATGATCCAAGGATCATTGCACATGGAGCATGATTAAACACTAATTGCACAGGAATCATGAGTAAAACATAGTTTAACTTGAATTATAAGGATTCAAAACTCATTGAACATGAAGTATCATGATATTATACTTTAACCAATGCATTGGAGCACTATCATGGAACACCCTGCTTAAACATTTCGTTTCATTTATAAGTGTGCCACATGGATCATACAACATGGAATCATTTAGCATCATAATTTATTCCATGATAAAGGAATGTGTAATGCATACATGAAACTCTATAATCAATAATTATATTTGTGTAAAGGTGAATACCCATTATAGATAAGAGGTCAAGGTATTCACTACATAATAACTTTAGCTTGGAAAATCACTATGCAATTTCGAAAGCATAAAAACGTGAAATAGGAATTCATAAAAAAGGTTGATGAGATTGAAATTTGTGCCTCATAATATGTACATGAAATGGAACATAAGGGGTTAATATAGATACATGTCCCAACAAATGTAATGGAATTTAGGTTCATAATAAAAAATAATTTCTTGAATGTAAATGATGAGTGTGAAATTCCTTATAGAATTTCGTCATGGTAACGAGTGTACATGGAAGGAAATTAATGAGAGATAAAGGGTTATGTCATTATTAAAACATAAAGAAGGAAGAATTGGTGAGGTGATAAATAACACCCAAACATTTATAATTGAATATAAAACAGAATAACAATATTAAGAAACTTGGATAAAAAGAGAAAGGTAGGAATCCCTTACTTGTAAGTGTGATCCCAAAGGCCTGGGAGGGGATTCAGAGAGGCTTATTGAGAGCTTGTGGTGCCTAGGGGGATTATAGAGAGACAATGGATAATTTTGGACTATCTCCAAGTGCTTTGAGTGAAGATGCAGGGGGAACATGGGTGGGTTTATATAGGAAAGGAGAAAGAATTCTATATTATTTAGGTTTGGTACAACTCACATTAAACTAATAAAAACCACAAAAAAGGCCATGGTTATTTCCCAATTTTTTCCAAAATGGAGTGGAAAAAATATTTTATAAGTCCAATTGCCGAAATTCTTAAAATAATAGGGTTGGTTATGTGGAGGCGAGTCACACTCTCAAGGAAAGCAATTTTAAAAGATAAAATATTTTATAAGTCTTGAAGGGTCCACTAAAGCTTTGTAAAATAAATAAAACAAACCTAAAATCACATTATATTAATTTTAAATATTATATTGGATGAATATAATGTTTATAGTATATAATTACATCACTATTTGGTCATTATGATGTCATAAAACACACTATATATTTAAACTGTATTTAAATTTAACCCAAATATTCGACTGTCTTAGAAAATTATCAAAAACTCGCATTTGGATAATTTCGACATCCGGATTCCAAAAATAATATTCATTTTATCTAAATAATTTTATATATATGTGAAATTTCACTTTTAAAATAAAAACCGACATTTATTGAAGAATCATAGGTTTTGAAAAAAATAACTTTCCAACCTTAATAAAAAATTCAATTGCATTCAAAAAATTATAAGATCATTTATATTTAATAAAAATTATTATTATAATAATAATAATATTTTATTAAACTAATTTTTAACCAAAAATTAATTAATTCATCATAATGGATAGTTTAGTTGAATATTTACTAAAAATATTATTTATGATTTAAAAAAAAATATTTACCAAGTAACGATAATAAAATGAAAGTTTATTCTCTATAAAATAATAATGTACATAATCATAGTACTAGGGTCGTGTTACATAACCCCTTATAACACCAGATAATACTGAAGGGTATGGTGTGTGATGGTGACAAACTCATTGGGTGGCTCTGATAACATCGCTCAAGTGGTAATCTCCATCAACTTCAACTTCTCCCGTAGGTGGTTCCACTCAAGCTTAACTTTTTCAAGCTCAACTTGGTCTTTTTCCCGAGTGAATCCCAATGACACCACCACCTTTACAAGATCTGACAAATGGGATTCATATGGGTAATTTCTACTGGATGAGGTCGTCTCTTCCTTCGTCCGATTAAATTGGATTTGTTAAAACCCTATATTTATACTAATCATGCGACCCCTATTCAATGGCTATATTAGCAACGATCAAAATTATGAATGGTATTTTAAAATTCAAAACATAAAACCAAATAAGTGAATATGTTTTACATAACCATTAGAAGACATTTAAATATACCAAGAGCTATTTTCATTAATGAATTTTTTGGTCGTTATAGAAATCCTCTCTAATAAGGAAGTGGAAGCATCCCACAATTATCATGGGGTATACTTAACTTGTTTGGGGTAGGTTCATAGTTTAATGTCATCTGTTGAGGAAGTAAAATATTAGTTTAAGGTCATAGAGGTTTTATCATGAGGGATGATATCTCTAATGGTTATGTGAGGTGCAGTGTCATAACAAACCTGATGCGAATGAGGACCAAGGAAGCCCAACACCGCACAATATATCTGAGGACAGACAGGCATACATTTTAAATTCACAATTCTTGACTTATTATAAGAAATTTTAATGGTCATTCTATCTGGACCATCAACTCTAGTCTAGGGTCAGAGAGTTCAGACTATGGGGTATGTGATCCAAGAGGAGTATGCATAATGTGGTGGAATAAAAAAACCCGACATGAATGAGATCTAGGGATTCCCACAAACACCACATATGCACTCCTGAAGAAACTTTCACACAGTTTAAATTCCTCTTTCTTGGACCATGATCAAGACCAAGGGTCCAAAGGATTGAAAGAGTCTACAACTGGTGCCAAAGAAAATGTGTCTGAGCGTCGCTACATATAAAATTGGGATAAGTTTCATGCCATATATAGTTCTTGAATTTAGTGCATTTTAACATCATGTGCTAAGGATGAAGATTAACCGATGTGTAATTTTTGAAATGATGTGGGTGGGACTGAGGATAGAAATGTGGGAATCACAATGTTTACTATTTGGATAAGAATCAAGGAATATATAATTATAAGTAAAAATCACAATGAATAGGTCTTATCCACACACATAGATAGATGGAATTGTTATATTTTTTGTTTTTTTTGGTTTATTCATATTTTTAGTGACTAAACTAGGATGGAAAAATATATGCATTGTTGCATATCATATATTGATAGGAATAAATCCATATGTAGTTATTAACATGTGGCATGGTAGATGACCAGGGCCAAGGTCATCTTCTTTTAGGAAAGAACACTAAAATGTTTTTTAATTTTTTTTGTGCGGCCACGATGATGATTTGGATGTTTAAGGCCATGTGGTGGGATCGATACAATAATTTTAACATTGTTCAATATGGAATATGGTTACTACATAGTTTATTGTTGTGCGGGTAGGACATTGGGGGAGTGGTACCCAGAAATAAATGTTTATGGCTTGGAAAAGTAACCTGATGTGAATGAAGAATTGGGATTTCCCACACCACACCATTCACTTCAAAGTAGAAAGTCAGGTCAAGGGACTATGGGGGGAAGAGATATCCAATAGGGGACATATGTGGCCTAGAATAATAACCAAATGTAAATGAGGACCAAAAGGGGTCCACACCACACCACACATTCCCAAGAGAAAGCTCAGGCCAAGAGGCTGAATTTATGAATTCGAAGCTGGGCCCAAATGTAACACCCCAAGAATTCATACGAATTTATTTTCATTAAAGTAATTCATTAACTTGTGCTACATGCAATACCGAGTTCGAGTGCCCCATGACATACCAAACAAGCTGTGAAAAATTGTTATGAATAGTGTTAAATGCATTTTGAATTTTATAAACTCTATATAATTTTAACATCCGTATTATGTTTTTCTTAGACATAATATAAGAAAAAATTCAATTTTTTAGATAAATGAAGTATTTTATTAAAAAATGCATTTTTACCACCTTTTACTAGATAACACTTTCTAAATCCAATATTTTAGACTTTTATATGTTAAATTTAATAAAAATAAACTAATTATTTATAAGCGGGAAATAAAAATATAGTTTGGATAAATTTTCGGTGCTTTTCTGATAACTTTCATATATTGAAGAATAGTAAAAAATACTAAATTTAAATTGAAATTTTTTTTTATTTAAAGTGTGTAATTATAAATTTGAATTGTTTTTAAGTATAATTAGACTATATTTTTATAATTTTATCTCATATTGGTCATTATGAGTAATTTTACATTTAAATTGTACATCAACACATATCAATCTTTTGATTGTTTTTACTTTTCAAAAACCAACTTTCTGGTTTTGACAACATGAATATTATTAAAATTAATTAATACAAGTTCAATTTTTTCAATTTCGAATATCAAAATTATCTTTGTGATAATTTTTTGTATTTAACAAAAAAACATACAATTTTCTATGAATAGTGAAATAAAATACATTATTGTTTAAAGCTGAATTTTTTTTAAATAATTATTTTTAATTTAAATTTATTTTAATTTAAAAATAGATACATAATACTTATATTAGTCCAATTTAATTCATTTAAGTCATTTTATAATAATATTTGATATATAAAATTTTATTGAAATTGTTACCATCTTTTACCCACCTTCTAGGAACAGTAGAAAAGTTTCATAAAACATAATTTACTAATTCTGTGGATTTAATTTAATAAATCCTAGAGACACAGTTGACATCGTTATGTTAAATGTGGTTCAATAGGATGAAAATAATTTTTTTGAATAGTAACTTTTGAATTTTATTTACCACAGTTAAAAGTTAATATGGTAATTAAAGTTAAAATGATATTATAATTACTCCAAAAGATGTCATAATTCGATTGGCTAAGTTTATTTAGCCCAAAATCAACCTTAGGAATAAAATATAATACTTTTTGATCCACTTTTATTAGATTAGGACACTTATTATTATTTTATTTAAAGAAGAGTTATAAGTGTTAAATTCAATGTTTAATAACTAAAACATTTTTAATATAGGGTTACACATAAGATAAAATCTACTATAAATATTCATTAGAAATATAAATATATTTACTACATAATTATATTTTATTTATATTTTTTAGACATTAAATAATTAAATTTATTTACGACACAATGATGGTTCAATAATTTCCTTACTAATGAAAGACAAATAATTTATGTTATAAATGTTTAAATAAATGTAAATTAAAACTTTTGTTTCATTACACTAATTTTCTAGATTTATATGAAATGTTAATGTTTATATAATGTATTTTTTTTATGTAATCAAGTTTGTTAATCTTTCAGAAAAACCAAATATTAAACACTGTCAAAATTGACATAAATGGGTTTTTAAAAGAAATACTATATTATTAAATGATATAATATTCCTACAAATATAAGGGTCTTCCAAAGGACATATATAATGATATATATGTCATCAATGAACCACTTTATGTTCTATTGGAATTTTATTGTATGTTTTTTTACCATGTAATATAAAAAATACAAGAAGACATGGTAAAAGTTAAACTATTTAGTTACGAATTAAATCTAAATGATAAGGTTAATATGGAGACCAAAACTTGTATAAAATCTATTGGTTGAGAATATTTTTACCCATTACCACCTTATCCATGAAATAAATTTATTTGGAGCCATATTAAACCAAAAATGAGTTTATAATAAAATAATATTTCAAGATTTTCCTAAAGTGACCCTCACCTCTCTTATAAAATGGAACTTCCCCTACTCTAAAATTCACAAATCCAAAGTCATTTGTCTCAGCCAAACCCTACTAAAATATAATACAAAATACCATCACTTAATCCTATATTCCTTACTTTGATTAGAAATCCAACCTAAGGAACCCTTTTGATCAAATCAAAAAAAAGCACACGAAGAAGAGGTAATAATTTCACCATATTTTTAAAAGGTATTTTCTTCTTCCACTTCCTCTAGATTTGTTGTTTCCATACAAAAATAATAACTCCAGTACCTTATACATACTTTTATATTATTATAAATATGGAACAACCATATTTATTATTCTATCCGTTCTATGAGTGACAAAGTCATCATACATGCATACATACGACTTACCGTCTAAACGCCATGGTGTGGTTTGTTATTCAACACTTCATTATTTGGATGGGTATAATAATGATTATAATTTATGTAAATAATAAATATAACCTGTTAATTATTATGTATATATGATATACCATCCAATTACATAGTATTTTACCATCAATAGAATGATATTGTCCCCCGTGCGTACATACTGATTACTGTCTCCATGAACGCAATGAGATTCATTCCCCATCGTAACCATTCAAGAATAATTTTAATTTTAGGATTTAAAATAATGTTTAAGAACTTAATATTATTATGTATATGAATAAAATACACCCTATCCATAACAAACATGAATTACATAACAAATCATATAATGGAAAATGAATTGGTTAACACCCGAAACAATGATATTACTGAAATATTATTCACAATGAAATATTAGAAGATCATATATGATAAAATATTTATGTATTTTTTTATTTTATAATTTAATAAAAATTATTTATCTATTATACAAGAGGTTAACATACCCTTTAATAAGGAAACGTATAAGGTAAAGGGTTTTCATTTCACTTCTTATTCCCGTGGGATTCATGTTATATTGCCACTATTTCATTTTGTGTGGTGTTTGTACTTCACATCATTGTATTATTTGTGTAATATACTTTATCATATGCGTATATACATCTTCATTGTATTATACTTATTTCATGGGGTGTATGTTTCATAAGTTACCAAATCCGTATGGGGATTTCTAATTTTGATTTCCACTCATTGGGTTTTACACAAACATCCTTGATTATTTTACTCCATGATTATGAGAGAAATCACTATTTATTTATTTATGATGCAATTTCCACTCCTCTTTATTTGTATATAATTTTTATAAACATAATAAATCCATTGATAAATTCTAAGTTTATCAATATGAACTTGATAGGAGTAATCATAACTCAATTTCAATTCCTTAAGTTAAACATCAAAGTCATTGGTGTTGTTTTTACAAGTATATGTGTGAATGTCCTCTGCTTTATTTACACTGAATATCCAATAATATTGAGTGAATTTATATTTTTCACACATAATTATTTCATTTATTTATCGTTAACCTAAGGATATGGTCTTTATTAGACATTTCATCTCAATTTACATTCTATTGAGAATTCTTTGTCGTTATGCGCCAAATCACTTTTATATTGTGTAAATATATTACTTTGACATAGTATATCATGAATCACATTATTATCATGATATTATAAATTTTTTATTACCTCAATTATTTTAATTCAAGCATCTCTCATTTGGTTATGAACTCTAACTAAAATATCATTTTAAATGTTTTAATGATTTATTCTTCTAAAAATTTCTCATTAATGTCCATTTTTAAAAATGGTGTTAAGGAATTATTTATATGAACATGATTGTATTAATATTAAAATTAGTTATAAATGTTTCAAAGTGGCATAGTACACTTTAATTCAGAAATCTATTTTTAACAGCTTATTGATAAATAACGAAACTTTTAAATGTATTCAAGAAAAATGAGATATTTCCCTCAAATTATTTAACTGATTATTTTCGTCTATGTAAATATCCTTCCTTATTCATTATTGAGGTTTATTTCCTATAATAAAATCTTACATATTGTATTTAATGAGTTATTTTTAACAGTGGATGTGCCGTTTTTTTACCATTCATGGTTTGTGGTTAAAATATTATTATTTTCTATGCCAGTTTTAATACGAATGTTTAGATTATCTTTCAAACATTTCCTATAAGGAATGAATTGGACTTATTAAGTGACAGGTGGAGCCCTCTATAGCTCTTTTATGCATGGGTAGGTCTAATGAGACAAACTAGTGTCTTGGCACAAGGCCTTGAAAAATATTATTTGTATTCTTGGCACAAGTCCTTGACTATGTGGTTATGATGTCAGACATTATACATTCCATCATTATAAAATTTGCTGTTGATATTACATGTGATTATTAGACTAGTATAATATCCATGTGAATATGTAAATTACATTATTTGATTTATATTTTCAATATTATACCAAATTTTATGTTTAAAAGGCTTGTGTATTAGTCTTATACACTGCCTTAAATGTTTATTCTTATTTATGAAAGTTTCCGCTATATTGTTATCCTTACTGAGCATATGAGCTCACCCCTTTATTATGTTTTCTTTTTACTAAGATGTGAGTAAGTATATTATGATTGACCTGCAAGGATAGGCTAAAGGATATGAATGTGATGCAATTTTGTTATTTTATTTCATGATTTAATGTAAAACTTATGTTTGTATGTTGTATTTCCAAGGTTACTAAACTAATCGGTATTTCAAGACTTGATCTCTTGTAATCATTCCAATATTATATAATAATTCACAGTCATTGGTTAGCTAGTGTCAGGGCATTACACCAAAGAAAAAATAACCAGGTGATATTATGTATCCCATGAGGATAGGAATGGAGCCACATTTAGTTCTAACACACAACATGGTAGATGAGTAGTGTTGAAGGTGATGCTTTCTCAGGTGAGAACACCATGATGATCCTATGCAATTTTGAGTCAAACATGTTTGGATTGTATAGATCTTAGTTTAATTTTATTTAATTCAATCCATAGGGTATGCTTCTCAATATGATATGTGTAGCATGGTGAGGTGATGAAACTGATGTGAATAAGGACCAAGGTTTGTTTCCACACCACATATTCCTGAGGAGACAAGCACATATTTTCGAGTCATTATGCATGGACCATTAGGGATGAAAATTATTTAAAGTCATTATTATTGGACCTACTGTAGAAATTTTAATGTAATATTTCATCGACCATAGGATCTTATATCAAGGTCATAGACTATGGATCATATGAGAAAGGGATTCAATTAGATCTGTATAGCATTGTTCCATTAAAACCTAACGTCAATGAAGAACATAAGGGACCAACATCAGACAACACAATTCAGAAAATTCCTACTTATAGTTTAATGTCATAATTCTTGGACTTGAAAATTGGTATACAATTTATCATCACAGAACCAATATAATTGGGAGAGATGAATTCTTAAGGGAGGTACATGGCCTATCCATTATAACCTGATGTGAATGAGGATTGGTTAGGTTCCACACCACACCACATACTCTTAATGGAATCTTAGGACATGTGGAAGAATGATTGAAATTTTTGATGGGCCCATAGAAAAAATTCCTACTAGATCATATATACCCTATAAGGATGGGAATTAATCCATACATAGTTCTTTTCCATGACATGATATAAAACCAATATCATAAGTGTAGAGAGTGGCCATCTCTAATGGATATGTCTAGCATATAGGATTGAAAAATGCTTCATGGATGAGGAACAAGGGGGTATAATTCTACACAATACATTTCTGAGTGAACCATTAAAAATCACTTACTTTAGGATCATAGAGTTTGGACCTAAGGGATCTATGTTAATGGAAATAGAGTTTTGACCAATGGGATTCTTAATCTCCTTATATGTGTGTATAAACCCTACCAAGAATCATAAGACCATGTGATCTAGGCTCAGTGTGAAAATAAGGAGTGATGTTTGGATTTCCCTATTTTATATTGAAACAAACAACAAGGGTGAGGGAAAACAGGGTTGGGAATGTCCTGATGATACCTACATTCACACTCAACATGGACAGACACATGAAGGATTAACACTCAGGGAGTTAGAGTTACATTAGAATATAGGGAGTTGGGAAGGATATAAATCAAAACCTCCTGGATCTGAATTATGGAAGGGGTGAATGAGTGGAAAGACCACTTCTCACCATGTTCAAAAAGTAGGATTAACAACTACCAGTCACAGATGGGATGCGAAAATGCAGAATATAATTTTTTCTATGTTTGAAATGCAAGATTTACTATTTTCCACTGGAAATCCATTATGGTGTTGGCCTAGTTTGGGATGTGAACCAAAGTGAAATGAGACCGTCAACATTAGGGGGTCCATATGGTTGTGAAATATGTTGTAAACCTAAACATGGAATGAATCTAAGTATGGAGATGGGTTAGGTAAGTGTTCACCTATAACCCAACATTTGTTATTCATCCCCAACACATCAGATCAAGTTAGTGATAAGTCCCAACTAAAATTTGAGAAAAATAACATGGTATTATAACTAGTTTAAGGTCTAATTTCTTGGAAAAAATAACATTAATTTATGGTCATATATTTTTTACAATTGGATGAGGTTTCCAATGAGAAAATATGTTATGTAGTTTCATAAAGCTACTCGATGTGAATGACAAACAAGGATACCAACACCACACAAAACAATCCTAAAAAGAACTTGCACACATTTTACAGTAATAATTCTTGGACTATAAGGGTGGGGTTATCTAGGAGAAGGGATATGTGTATAATAGAAGGAAAAACTAGATGTTAATGGAGACAAAATATTCTCACGATGAACAACACATCATTGAGGAAAACCCACACACAGATTAAAGTGATAAGGCTTAGACATGGGTGCACAGTTTAACATCATGTTCCCGGGACAAAAAAATAATGGATGTTGCAAGTGGAATGAATATCATTTGGCATCTATAACATTATGTGAATGAGTACCTAAAGGGTCCACGCCATGCAATTAAAATTCTATAGGGAACCCTTACATAGTTTAAAGTCATGATGTTTAGACTTGAGTGCTCAGTTTAATGGCATGTGTCTTGGATGTAAACCCCTAGTTTATAGTCTTAGAGTTTGGACCATTAGGATTGTGCATCCCTTCCAAATGGGTAAAAACCCAACCAAAACATGTAATCCCAGATGAGAAATTATAAGTGTGGGAAACATGTAATATATAGTATTTCCAAGACACATGGTAGAACACAATATGGGGTTAGAGAAGTTAGAATGACGATGTCCCAATGATGCCGACCGACTTACTCAATGAGAAAAGGTGCACAGAGGGGTAACACTGAGGGTACTAGAGTGCCACCAGAACATGAGGAGGTGGAAAATGTGAATCACGATGCCCAATATATGAGGCCTAATTTGGGGTGTCGTAATTATAGAAGACAACTACTGAACTAGTTCGTGACACATCATCCATAACATGTTACCTGGGATAGGAATAGACAAATGAGAGTCAACTACTGATGATGTTCAAAATATGGGGCATGTCTTTAAATTTCATTTGAAGTATTCTGGGGTGTTTACCTAGAATAGAAGGCGAGACATACAGCTTGGCACCAAGCTATTATAGGGTCCCATTAGACAAAGATGATGATGAAGACCCAAATAAAGGGACATGTGAATCATGGAGGTGGAATGATAGAATTTCCATGCTGAATCCAACACTATAGGTTCCATTCCATAGTGCATCTAAGCATGTAAATGTGGAACATCTGATAGAGTTATTCAAACCCCTTCTCAAGGACATAGTCCCTAAGGTAGATATTGGATATGACATGGTAGTACTGATTCCAAATGGAGATTATGAGGAGTGGTACATTGAGAGGAATATGTATCACACATAAACTATAACCCAAGGTGAATGAGGACCAAGGAGATCCATGTTGCATCATACTCTCCCAAGGAAGGAGTGTGAAAAAATTTAAATTCAAGATGCATGGACTTGGACTTCTAGTTCAAGGTTATAGAGTTAAGACCATCAAGGAGGCCAAAGGACAAAAAATGTTAAAGAACCTATGGCTGGAGCCGATGAAAAATTGTCCAGGTATATCTATGTATCACAAAAGGGTGGGAATCAATCCACACATAGTTCAATAATTATGTGTATTTTAACTTCATTTGGTAAGGATGAGGGGAACATTCCTTTAAAGGTCATGCGGGAGGGACTATCAATGTTGTTCAGTGTATCATCACCCAACTAGGTAATAAATTATTAGGTTTGGTTCATAGAAATCATACTATGATTATTGTTTAACATCATGTTGTATGGACATGAAATGCTACAGTTTAACATCATGTGATTAGGATGATGTGTCATGTAGTTTATCATCACGAAACTAGAATGATTCATGACTGTTTAAGTTCATATTAGTAGGGACATATTCATATAGTTTAAGGTTGTGGTTCCCAAACCATAAAACATTATGAAAATTATTGTTTAAGGAAATTGGAATTATTCTAAGGAGTAATGTACCCTCTATCCATTGTGTTCATAGAGTATGCAACATTGGGGTAAACCTTATGATTAATTTGAGGTCCATCCCATTTAGGCTCCATCTATGGAAGTTTTCTTCTAGGTATCATTGGTTCTCGGAGATACAATAATGTATCACCTTGAAGGAAAGAGAGAAGAAAAAAATCTAATTGAAATCTATAGGTATCTTGTTTTGCTACCTCTATAGATTATGCAAGACCCACCTGTGATGGGATTCAAGATTAGTTTGACTGAATTCAACTATCTGACTAGAATTTTTCTTATCATATATGACTATGGAGATTGAAGTAAACCAAATCTTGATGGGCATGACTTCTTCCATTCCATACACTAGGTAATATGGGGATCACCTAGGTGCAATTATGAGTCATTATCTGATAAACTGGGAGGGTGTTTCAACGATTTTTCAACCAACTTCTATTACTCTAGACCACTATATTTTGTAGGATGTTTGAGAGGGTCTTATTGAAGGCCCCAATCTGTCCATTTTATTATCAATGATAGTAAGAAGGTTGGTTGTACCAAATCTTTACATGGCGTACAATTTCTTCAACTCAGCTTCCCAAATTTTGGTGTCGTTATCTATGAGAACAAAGTGATGGACTCTAAATCGATGAATAATGATGGAGATCACATAATAAAATATATAATGAGTCTTGACTTCCTTGAGTGGAATATCCACTACCCACTTAGAAAATAAATCCATTGCGATCATAATTACATGCACTAGTGAGATTTCATTGGTGGATATGGTCCCATGATGTCGATTCCCACAACTAAAAATGGACAAGAGTAATTGGACGTATAGAGGGTATATGAAGATCTATGAATGAAATTGGCATTAATATGACATGCATGTAACATCATAGAAAACACAATACAATCATGGACCATTGTGGGAAAAAAGATTCACATCCTTATAATCCGGTGGGAGAACATCAACCATATTTAATGATCCCCATAGGACCTGACATGAAATTACTATATAACATATATGATCACATCTCATTGAATGCAATAAATGATAATTACATTGAACACATTTTATTAGAGAATCTTATCATGGTTGGGAATACTCTTGAGGGTAAACTACTATCTACACTAAACTATTCCCTCATGTTTGGATCTTTCTGATGTAATATTGTGATGATAGAGGTATTTGATGAAAGGATTTGTCCAATCGAATGTACCTTCTACTGAAGAGGGGGATATAGAAGTTCTGATATAGAATCACCAGTGGTAAAACGGTTTACCTGCTGGTTTTCATCATCCTTAGGAGTGATTAGAGTGATGTCCCTTTGATGTGCCTCATAGATTATTATTCCACATTGGTCAATCTATACAAGAGATACAACTATTCTTTCGATGGCATCAACTCTAAAATTATATGATCAAGAATCATGAGAGACCTCTGGCCAAGAAGGCATCTGGGACATCAGCAAGAAAGTGCCATCCAGTAGAGGCACATGCTACTGATTTCATATGATTTAGTCATATTTTATCTGATTGATGACAAAATTTGATTCCTCGTTCACATGTAGGTGGGGAACATTAATCTCAAGAGCCAGCTCAAGGCCAGTGTTTGGAGGCTGAGACTCTTCCCTGTAGTTGGTGCAACCTTCTGATAGTAAGATTGAATAAAGAATGGCAACCTATATAGGCATGGTGAAGATGATTACCATGCCTTCTATATTGTGTATGGGATCATTAATCCTTATGTAATTTTTTTTTGGGTAGGTTCCATCAAAATGAATCTTCTATCATGGAAAAATTTAATGAGGATGCAATCATGTAGAAAAACAACCCTGGTCTACTTTGTGGTTGTCATATGGGTTGCCAGAAAGTCTTCCAGTTCCTGACTCATGAAAACTTTTGGTGGAAGAAACCTAATGTAAAGATCACTTCCTACTGAGCTATATGGATTATCAATATAAGGAACTTTATAATATGCTTCAATTTATCCACATAGGATATGAGTTTTATATCATGATGTTGTAAATAGTTTCATATCTTCTGAACTAAAAAAGATTGTGTGAGGCACCTCTTCTCGATATGATTTCTTCTAGAATTTATTTTGAGGAGAATGCGACTGAGATAATGAGATGTGGAATCTATTATTTCATTGTTATTCTAATCAAGTAATGCATTGTGGTATTATTCCATGGCGGTCACATAGAGGACCAATGGATTCACATAGACGAGTGGCATTAGAACCAGAGGCTATAGAAGATACTTCTTGATTTACAAAAATGTAGTCCAACACTCTATATCCCACTAGTAGACAACACATTCATCATGGGTGTGGAAAAGAGATTACACTTTCCAGCCATATTCACGATGAACTAGAATTTATAGGATAAGTGGCCTTTAAAGAGTTAGAGATCCAAGAGGTTTCTCCAGGGAGGAATCTAATTGATGGCCTTGATATTATCTAGGTCGATCTTAATATCTAGGTAACTTTAAAAAATTCCAAAAAACTTCCCATAAGTATACCCAAAGTCACACATTGAGGGGATCATATTTAGAATATAGGATCGAAGGGAGATGAACAGTTTCTCATTATCTATGAGACGGTCCTTACATTTGTGGGATTTGACCACAAAATTGTCTATGTATAATTCCCCTAACGTCCTAGGGATCATATTGAAAATATGTTTCAGAAAACACTGATAGGTGGCTCCTACATTCTTCAAACTGAAGGTCATAACCTGATAGAAGAATGTACCTTGTGGAACCCCAAAGGTTATCGACTCTTCATCCTCATGGGCCATTTTAATTTGATTATATCAAAAATAAAAATCAATGGAGGAGAGATTTTGGAACCTAGTGGGGGAATAAATCAACAACTCTATCATGGGAAGGGGAAAATAACCCATTGGACAATAGAAGATTAGGTCCCAAAAGTTGAATTAGAATCTTATCTATTCATTCTTATTTTTTATGGTAATGATGTCGGAAAACTATCTGGGGTACTAACATTTCATGATGAAGTTGTATGTAATGAGAATATCAACTTCGACCATGACCATTGCACCATGAGTGCTGTGCATCTTTCTAAGAGGCAACTTGAACCCTCTATGACTCACCAGGAGACCTAGACGGTGGATGGAAACCTACGGATATACTCTTGGAATCTCATTGAAACCCTAATAAAATACATCATGATTTTACTTTAGGAAATTCATGTTATATTTTTTTCTATGCATACATTGTTCCACTAAATAGTATTGGCCTTTGGTCTGATTTTATGTCGATATTGACTTGTACTAATTGATTGACGGTGGTGGAGACACCCTCTTCAATTTAGGAGGAGAATATTCCAAATTTTCTTCATTATCTATGTTAGGGGAATCGATGGTAGTCGATGGTTCATCAAACCTAATGAACCTATAGGAAAAATGGATCCTTCTTGGGTGGATGAGGACTATTTAATATGTGACTCTTTCACTACTGAAACCATGGAAAAAAATCATGTCAACCTAATTAAATCAGGTTGTCGACCTGATTCAATCAGGCTATCAACCTGAATCCATCTAGACTTTAACCTGATTCCATTAGGCCTTTGATTGAGGTCTCCATGCTTGATGATGTGAAATTAGTAGTGTCATATCTTCTTGTGTCAGTTTAACTCAGCTCGGTGGAACATTCATGTATGGAGTATAGATGTTTACATGGGGAGAACATCTTGACACCTCATAAGGGTAAGTGGTTTTGGTATTACTTGATCCTAATATGTGTAGGATTATGAGGTAATCTTCCAATATACCTTGTACATAAGATTTAACATTCCTCTCTTCGTAGAAACGACGATTCAGAATCTCAAATTGGGGGTTGAATCCTCTAACTACTAAATTGGGAAAATGAATGCTTTTTCCAATTCTATCCTTGGGTCAGCCACAATAGTAGTGTGCTTAACCTCATTGGTATGAACCTTTTTATATTGTCTCTTGTAATAGCCGGCTTTTAGATAGTGGGATTCAGAAGAGGAAGATGGAGATGAATCTCCTTGGAAAAATCCCACTTGACCATTGAGGAAGCACTTAAATAAATGTTGATATGATGAGGGAACCATTTCATGCATATGGATCCAAGGTCTTCCCATCAGCATATTATAGGCAATATCCTACTAGATGACAATTAATTTAGATCTTGCAATAAGGCTTCTAAAATGGGTCTTCAATCTTATTTTACTACATGGTCTCTACTCGATCATATCATTACCATGTATCTTCATATCAAAGGGATTCTAATTTACTTACGTGAGTCCTAGATTATAAAGCTTCTAGGATGGGATAAAATTTATCTTAGAACCTGTGTGAACTAAACAATGATGCAATTCCATGCCATTTAACTAGAGGGCGATGTATAGTTGATGGATATCCCCCTATACATGAGATCCTTAATCTAATCGAGATAATGATACGATGGATGGGAATTCTACTCACTAGAGTTACTCTGCAAGGAAGGATTCTCGGCTAGGACCTTTGTCTCAAACCATAGGGGATTTTAATGCCACCATGAGGGATTCGTTCATATACTCTTATATATGAAGGAATTTTAGATTAAACATATTTTCATGAATCATGTAATGGTGATTAAGACCATCATACTTCCATTCTATATACACAACTTTGTCGTTTGGGGGTTTCTCATTGGCAAGAGGTATGACAGGTGTTGCTGGTCAAACATTTGGATTATGAACGGTTCTTGTGATGTCTCATTTCTCAAAAGCTAAACCATGAAAATTTAATATAGTATGACTTTTAGATGACAAGGGCCTAGCTACAACTGGTTATAACCAATAATATTGCGTTCATGACAGTTCTATCTGGCAGAGTAGTATGAATAGTGTTGGTAGAGAATATGGAAAAATGAGATTGGCGGATGGTGTCTTTTGAGATCTTCATTGAACTTTTTTGTCTAGTCTCTAAATCATGCATGACTTTTCATGAATAATTGGCCTTGGAATTCCAAAAATTCACATATCCATGTCCCCATCAATGGTGGAATCAACCGAGGAAATTTGGAAGACCGACCAGATACTCCTCTTCATTGGGAATCATATAGGGATCCACCAAAATGATAGTATTTATAGTGACATAATTCTACTCATCAACCAAGGAATCTTTCAATGTGGAATGTATTTTGGGGGTGATTACCATCTATGGGGTAAATTTCCATCTCTAGGGGGATGAAATCTCCATGAGTGAGATGGATTCCTTAATGGAAGGGGAGATTATTTTCCCTTGTGCGATTGAAACTTGATCTCTTGGGAGATAGAACACTATGATTTGGATGTATAATTAGTAGCTAGAGTCGGTGAGACAACATCAGGAATCTTATGCCTATTCAAATAGGAACGGATGATTCTATGGGTGTGAGCAACTTCCCTAAAATCCAACCAGTATTCATAATTCCGAGACATGAAGATGGATAACTACATCCATTCACCTTCACTGTCACTGTCTGGATTTGACGAAAATCATGTTTGCTGTGCTAGGGTGGGGACTAATATAACTACATTTTTATAAACATAGTTCTAGAGCTAGTGCATTTATATATAACATTGCTTTATGGTATGCCCATGGATTTCATGAAAAGGGTAAGTAGTCATGGTGGTCAGTGAGATCAACCTCATAAAGCTTCTTTCTCTTTGGAAAAATCATATTCCATTGACCTACGGTAATTCAGTAGTAACTAGGAACCCGGGACTCATCGAATGAGTAGGTTCGGTTCCTCCTATATGGGAATGAAACTCTAGGAGCCTGGCCTCGATGAAGTGATAAAACCTGATCATCTCACATAGGGACTGATGCATTATGTGGTAGCACCTAAAAAATATTGTTTTGGGTGATAATGAGACAAAATATGGTCATGAAGATATTTCCATTGGTGATGATATGAGTGATCCTTCATCGATAACAACTCTATAAGCTTTGGGGCCTTTATCTCTCTGACGTTAGTAGTATCTGCCTTCATGAACCTTCTTAGAGGAGCTAGAGGAGGTTATTGACATACCATCTTAACTCGATTCAAGGATTTCTCTAGGTCACGAACACGATCAGAGAAATCAGAAAATCCACATGGGAAATTATATGTGATAAGAGAGGGAACAAATTAAAATTTTAAATTCCCCTTGCACATCATCATCATCAACTATTATTGATTCAGAGACATGTTGAGTGAATACATGAGGACTTTCCACCAGGGGAAAATTTTTATTACATTCTCATCCTGTCGTTGTTTACAATTGAAGAAGTCCAAAATACTTTTCTTGTGGTTGGTATAGTTGATATGATACAGAAACATCAATAAAAAATCTTACCAACCAGTGATAGAACCAATTTGTATCTGAATTTACAATATGAACACATGCCCTTCTATTATCATAAAAAAACATCAGATCTTGGTGGACTATTCTTACTTTGGTGTTCCCAGAATGGATCCACAATTTGAGTTGAAGTGGTGCAAATGATGCAGTGGGTCACTTATGCCATTAAAAGTGTTTAATGTGGGATTTCAAAAATATGAGGTTTCTTACATGTCGCCAGGCCATTATAGATATGGGTTTTCATTAGGTTGGAGTTCCACCTATCAGGTATCAAGAGCCTCGATATGGGAAATGAGTGGGCCATCTGATTTTATTGATGGAAATTCATTTCCTAATGAGGCTCCCTAACTAATAATTCATTTATAGAATCTCCAACATGATATGTAGGCTCAGTGGATTATGGAGTATCTCTTAGAGTGGATGGGGAATTGATGGAGGAAGAATATGAGGAGAGTACTGATCCATACCGTAGAAAGGGATATCACGTCACTCGATTGGATTCAGTGATAGATTCCATGGTCGCATTCCATAGTATATGTCCACTACCCTTTCAGGATACACGAGATTGTTGAGGTTAATAGGAGGAAACTGACTGAGAGGAACCTATGGGTGCCCCTATTTCCATAATGGGGTGGGCTGCAATGTATCACGCATCACCAAAATCTGGGATTTTATCTGAAAGGAACTTATCATAGATCATGTAAATTAACCTCTTCTAATACTCAAGTTGATGGAGAAATGTAGCTATGGGATGTTCAACCTCTATCTCTTACACAACATCACAAGGGTAGGGTAGCTTAGGGGTCACGATCTGACATTTACCCTTATTGGTATTCTTATTGATGAGTAGTGATGTATAGGGTTCAGTAAGGTTGAGAAAATGCCTTTATTGGTGAGCGTGAACAATGAAAAATTCCATCAGATTCTTCAGTGCCCCATGAGGTGTGTCCTCTTCATTTATCCCTATCTCAGGTTATTCCTCAAGTGCACCAATATCAGCCATATTCACTATGAATGTGCCCGTAGGTATATCATTTATTCTTTCAGGTAATATGAGTTATTTCAATATTGGTTTAAAGTGGAGAGGAGGGTACTATCCCCAACCTCAGTTCTTATAATATGAAAAATGACTCTTCAATAATTTTGAGGAGTACCATTAATATATGACTACATCGTTGATGAAGCGTCTGATGGTAGCTGAGTGATACACCGTGTTTAGAAATTGGGAGTGCTACCCACAAAACCATGCGGAACACCAGGTCGATGTCATCATAATTCCCTTCGATCTATGGATAGACCAATTGATGTGTACGTAGGTGTAAATGTTTCATTCAGATGGTCATGTAGAAATAAATTACCTCATCTTTGGTTAGAGACTCCATGTTTTCAAATTTGGGAGTGGTGATCGACCAGAACATCTCAGGAAGCTAATAAATGACCAGAGTGTTCCACAAGCATCTCTATGGGGATGTAGGGTCTCACTACTCATTTCAACATTCTTTAATTGGGATTGTATGAAGAACTAGAAATGTAACTATTGTGGACCGTTGTGATGGTGGACTGGGAAATGGAGTAAACATTGTGCAAGATGACTAACTGCCACTCATTGGTCGTCTCATGGAGGTGGTACCAACCAAATCATCATGTCTATATAGTACAAGGTGTTGACCACCACTTCATGTGTGAGGGAAGTAGTTATTAAAGGTAGACATGGATAATACTCATCGTTTAACATTCCCCATATCAAATCTCCATTATCTCAAGTTGAGGTAGAGAATGAAACTGGTGATGAAAGAGAGGAATGCACAATATGACCTTGGATGGGAGCCAGATCATCCTCTTCCTGTATGTACCTATGGAGGGATCCATCGATATAGTGAATATCACATTCTGGAATGATGAAAATCAAACACCGAGATCCTCCTCCAGACTCTAATTTAGAGGATTGGTGTGAATGATCCTTCATTGAGTCGTATTCCGCATAAGAATATGAGAAGTTGACTGGATTGATAATGACTTATTGCTTCTCAGAGTTTGTTCTTTGGTATAAAACATTATCCCTTCTACATTAGGAAGAATTTTCTGGATAGGGTAACTCCTTTTTATGGGGAGGACCATCGTTAGTGTTTTTGATGGAGTAGGAAGGACCCCCATTTAATCTAGAAAGGACATGTGGAGTGCCTCCATATCTAGGTTTTTTGAATCGAGGATAACCTCACTAGGACTGCTATGATAGTGGGGAGGACCTCCACTCTGGGTGACTAGGTAGCATAGATGACTTATAATAGAGTGGTAGATAAGATGAGGAGGACCACCATATAGGCTATAAGAGTGGGGATGAATTTTATTTGGTGAGGTGAGGTGGGACAATCACCTAGGTATAAAAACAGATCATAGAGTGGACCTCCGTGTTGGTGAGAATGATTATGGGGAGGAAATTTTTAATGGTAGGTAGATGCATGGGGAGGATCTCCATGGTTGGGAGTGATGATGTGGGAGGCCCTACACTAGTGTTGGTGAGAAAATGGGGAGGAACTCTATGTTGATTTTTTGTGGAATGAGTAGGACCATCATGTTGGTTGGCAGTGATAGCATAAGGAGTATCTTCATACTGGTCAAAGTGGACATGAGGAGGAACTCTATGTTGACTATCAATGAATTGGGGATGAACTTCATATTCAAGGTTGATGGAGAGGAGAGGTCCTCTACATGATCTTTTAAAAATATGAGGGGGACCGCAATGTTGTCTACATGAGGCATGGAGAATGCCTCCATGTTGGTTGGAAGTGATAGCATGAGGATGACCTTCATACTGGTCAAACTGGACATGGGGAGGTCCTCCGTATCTAGAACGATATGCATTGGTAGGACCTTTGTGATGGTTGTGAGAGTGGGTTAGACCTTCACTTTTTATGGTGATGGTACAAAGTGGTCCTCCATACTAGATATCATTATCATGGGTCGGCTAGCAGCGATTGATGGTTGTGCCGATGAGTAAAATAGCCAACCCAGCCAACCTGTGCGTCAGTTGAGTTATTGATTTTGATCAGCCACATGTGAATCCCTACTCAGCCATATAAGGGACATGTTGGAATGTACTATGGGTGTCATGGAAACTGAATAAATGGAAGAGGATTCCCCCTGATGGGCGTGTTTCTGAGATTACGCCCAGTGATGGAGTTGGGTTATCCAGACTGAGGCTGGAAGTGCATGGGTGTAGAAAACCTATTCCTTAGCTCAAAGGACTAATATTTGGAGGTGTTTAAGAAGAATGGTTGGATCCATCCTTATGGTATCCTTGGTAGTATGCATATCTAGGGTTATCCTAGAGTCCCCTGCCTACATGGCATAGGGGAGTGAGTCATGAGATCACCCTAGATGAAGGCTTTCAAAGCTGTTGGATGTAGGAGTGGGGAGTAGTGGCTCCCTACGTGGACTTTGGGGGTATCAATGATGATGAGGTGAAAAATATTTCAGGTCTGGGTTGACTATGTACCTCATCAGAGCGACCCCCTCATGATAATGCTATAGTAGAAGAGCATCTATGAACCTCCACTACATAGGATCCAAGGGTGAGATGAGGTGTGGGATCATGGTATTCGTGGTTGTGGATGATGCCATGGTGAAGGTATAATCTTCTATAATTTCCACATTGTTGTTCCTCCCTCACCTACATCTATGGGTAGAGGGAAATTGATTTGTTATAGCTTGGGTCCTATAGAGTAGGAAGATTCATCTGTTAATATAGATAACAAGAAAGTAATTCCCATTTCCACATCATTATTCAATCATTCAAGGATGGAGATAGAGATCCATGATGATGATTCCAAATACCATAATGCTCAATTATTTACTACACCAATTTTGGGTGAGTTCCATTAAAGGACAACTATTTACTTAGAATGGCCTGGCATTGAAAAGATGGATTTGGTTAAATGTGTATCTATTGATATATCTATATCTACTAATCCATATATAAAGGATCATTCTTCACATTGGGTTCAACATTTATATTTCTTATGGTTTCGTCAAGTAGTTCCACTACGCATTTGTTTTTGTTCACTGATGGTGCATTGTACCATTCATTCCCACATTCCAATGGATAGTGAAATTCATAAATTCTTTATATATATATTATCCATGATCAAAATAGGATCATGGGATGTCGGTCCTTCCTTTTGTGGATTCCTCCTAAAAATTCATCGACTAATCCAGGACCTAGTTATAGATTAAGACGATTTTTGTGAAACTTGTTACTACTGAAACCTCTTTGAGGGATCCTTTTAATTGTACTTCTGTCTTCTAGACCTTCCTAGGGGTCCATTTAGGGAATGAAACTTTGGTCATAAGGGTAGTTACATTGGGAACTAGTGGAATGTTTGGACACTGGAACATTGGTCAACTGTATTATTCACCATAGTAGGGCTTCTCTAGGGAGCGAAACCCGATACATCCCACATCGATGACGGGGTAACTTATGCTAGACTAATTTATTCCAAGGGTTTCCTCGGGAATACCAAGTTTATCTTGGGGTAATAATAATTGGTTTCAAGTTTAGCATCTTTAATATATGGATTGGGTTTAATGGAATGCAATTGAGAGTGTCCTAGAGAGGTACATCCCTAGGAGGGAGAACCTAGATTTTTTACTGATGGATGGATTAGAAATCCCTATGAAATCAGACCCTAGGTGGTGTGTCTAATGGAGGGATTATGTAACACTGTGCAATCTAGAAACCATTAAGGGTGAATCAGAGAGGTGTACCCCAAGGAAGGGGTAACCAAAGACTAAAATTGATTGTGACTGAACCTTGTGGAGGAATCCCACATACCCTATTTAGAATACAGTTGTCAAAAAACGCATATTTTTTGAGGGTATATAGTAGGGAATATGCACTGAGACTTCTCATCCTAAGAGGATTTCTCTTGGGTAGATGATGAATGGTGTGGGGATTATGTATGGTTATTTGACCTAGAAAAAATACGAGTACATATGATTTTAATGGGGATTATACCATGAGATGTACCATTTGGATAACATGATTGCATCAAGATAAGGCTGAGTTGATGGAGAAACTGATTGGGGATTATGCGCAATAGCTGACTAAATTAATGGTGTGATCTCATTGGGATGTGTCATGTTGAGTATAAATCTGGATGGATGAGGATGAAGTGCGAGAAATTTATGAGATTGATGGGTTGTTGGGGTTGTTGGTCTTGGACCTCATAGAGTTTTCCTACATATCTCAAATGGTAGGTAAATAGAAATATATAGATATAATGGGGAAATTAGGGTGTACACCTAAAGAGGTATCCAATATATGTGATGTGGGGCTTACACATTGATGCTTCCCAAGGGGTACCAAAAGAAAATATGACCTTCGGGTGGTACATGATCCTCCTGAGACATGGTGACTCAAGGGAAAGACTAGGATGGGAATGGATGATGGTGGATACTACGATCTTGGAAGTTCACCCCTAGGTGGACGGAACTAAGGTTTAAAAATGGTTGAGATTGAAACTTGGGGAGGCCTCCTATATACCTTGATTAAATGTTAGGGATTAAATCCCTTGTATTTTAGAATTCAGGGCTTATGCATGGCTATAGACCTGTGAAGGCGGAATATGATGTTTAATAAAAGATAGATTCCCTTATGGAGAAGAGTGTCATAGTCACTACTAACCTCTAATATTATGTGAGTCATGATCAGTTTGTGGAACACGGGGAAGTAGTGGACCAAATAGTCATTTTGTGAAGGATATTCCATAGAGAGGTGGTGTGGGGATTATTCATGAAAGAAGGCCAATTACAGATCTCATCCAACAAGAGGATGATCTAATTACATTTTAGGAATACCTCACTCCCATGGAGATGAGTGGTCTTGGATAATGCTGGAGACATGTCACCTCAAGTACATATCATAGGGTGGGGCTACAGTTTAACATCATGTGTTGAGGATGATGTATCTTGGAAGTATAACAACCTACATCATGGATGATGTGAACTCACTCCACACCGTTTGGACTTATATAATTGATAACATCCCATATTTATGAATGGGAATGAATCAGAAGATCCTGACATGAGTGGTGTGTAGGAGTGGAAGATAGTGGGGACCACATTATCATAACTATGTAGAAAATAAATACCCAATATCATAATTATGAATAAAATCAATATGTAAAGAAACTCATTAAGTGACACCACAAGAGGGACCAATAATTCACAATGCACAAGTCTGGAGGGCCATATAGAGGAGGGTCTCATGAAGCATGTGGCCTCATTTAGAGGTGATTGATAAATATTAGACCCATCATAGGGAATATGATATTTATAAAATAAAGATCCCTACAAATCATAGTTACTATGCCTTAGCATAGATCATATAGATGGAAAAGAATTTCTTCTCAAATGATGAGAGCCTCTTGAAGCCTCATGGAACATGAAGGTCCTCCATCCTCTGCAAAGGGAATGGAACTCCATAAAGGTAATCCCCATATTATGTAGAGGTATATAAGAACAAGGGAAAAGGGGTATAATTATTCCATAATACATTAGGTTATTAAAATTCTCTCTAGATCATAGTTATCAATTGCTTCCTGAAATGGGAGATCGAAAGGTGAGTGGTTAGGGAAGACATGCCTTTTATGGGGGTGAGATGGAATTTTATAGGAAACCATGTCTTGAGATTCTCAGAAGTGTTCTATGAAGAAAAATGTGGTCGTGTAAGGCCACATCTCCATTAGACGTGTGGTGATATCTGTAAATGATGTTCACGTGGTATCATGGGTCATCAGACTCATGGGATTACCGTTATCCTCATTTATATGCCCACACTGGGGATGAGTCTTTGTGATGGGGCATCATAAGTCATACTGGTTAGAAATTTGTTTGGGCTTATTGACATAGGATTGGATTTAACCTGACCACTTCCTCCTTATATTCTCAAGTAGTACACATTTCAACACCAAAATTGGTTAATAGTGATGTTGATGGATAACATAGTGATCTAATCCTAGAATTTAATTAACTTATTGAGAAATTTCCCAAAGCACTAATAAATAATATTAATGATGGATTGAAGGGTTTAGAGGATAATAAATTTTAGATAGAAGATGAAGCTAATGCCTTAGAAGTGGTGTTTTCTAAATTGATTATTTATCTAGCACTCTTAGAAAACATGTTATATTAAATATAGAAACAATTTATATTTGAAATGAAATATATGAATAATTTTTTACTAATTTTTGGATTTTTTTTGAAAAATAATTCATTTATATTGTATATTGGGAAGCATTCCATAAATTTTAAATGTTCGAAAATATTTCTACGACTGTCAAAGGTAGTCATCTAGAGAAAAAAGCTAACAGTGTAAAGGAGATTGATATTTATTTTCAATAATCAATAATTACTTATGAATAAAAATTTAATTAGCTAATATATTAATGATAATGCATTTTTATATTAGTTGAATATGATAAAAACTCCCCCAATAAGATCTTCTTGTATCTGGAGGTGAAATTCAATATTTTTGTAATCACCCCAAGTTGATACATTCAAAAACTATTGAAAAAATATCATTCCAATCAATGTTTCATTGAGAATAATATAATAAAAAGGAGTATATTAGTATTATCTAATATATGGTATCATAATACAATAATAATTTATTCCACAGCCTAGAAACTATCTAATCTACTTATACGATATCAAGGGTCTCTACATGATTCAATCCTAATTCTGGGAATGATTTGATGGTAAAAAATGATGATGATCCCACCACATCAAGGTTGGATTAGAGGATATGTGTGAGTATAAGTTCATAAAGAGGTTTCCAAATGTTTTTTGGGTCCACACAAAATATTAAAGGTTTATAATATGTTATATGTAAACACACTTCTCATAAAATGATAAGAAGAACGCTCATAGGTTGTTGATTGTGTTACTCAATGTTTGGGAAAAATATATTATAATGATTTCATTACATATAAACTCATGAAAATAAATTACATAATTAATTTAAGGGGAAAAAATATTAATAAAAAATATTTTTTAAACAATCAAGAAAAACATGTAGAAGAAGAACATGTCTACACAAAAAAATGAATGATTTGATGATTTAAATTAGTACCTCAACAGAAGTGGACACTACAAAAATTATTTCTAGTATGTACCTATCATGAAAAAAATCAAATAATGATGTGAATATAATACCATGACACAAGAAAAGGAAGTTAATTAAATAAGGTGAAAATTATTCTTCATATATAAAAAAATATGAAAATAATAACCCAAAGATTCATAGAGATAATGAATGGTGGATCCTATCTTATATAAAAAGGAGAAATAAATGTAAGGATATGTGGAAATTCCAAAAAATCTTTCAAAATTACAAAATAAATTCTTGTTATTTTTCTAAATCATTTGAAAAACCCAAAATATTTAATGAAGCATAAGAAAAAAATAGTGGTTAAGGAAAATAATTAATATTCCAAATGATGGAGTATAATTTCATGAGAGGTTGTCAATAAAAGAAAACTTGTGAATTGAATAAATCTGTGTGAGGGATGAAATAAAAATTGTTACACCTAGATTTTTATTTTGATCCTCTGCTCTAATTTATCTTTTTTTTCTGTGGTTTTTCTCTTTATTTCATGGTGAGAAAGAAATAAATTTTATGTTTTAGGGTGTTTTCCCCATGGTTCACGGTCAATGCATGGTTTGGGAAAATGGTGTGTAAATCTCTTGGAAACTGTGAAAGATTTTATGTGCTTCTGTTTGAGGGTAAAAATCCCACATAGAGTTAGTCAAAACATTCTTAAAGCAAGCAGCAGTCCACTGTCTCTAGACAGAACGATTTCACACTATTGGTATAAGATTACCAACCATGTGACCATGCCATTCTAGTTTTCAAGTATGTCTAGTAAGGGGTTCACAATTAGCAAATTGTTTGTAAAATGGTGTAGGAAAATTATGTGGGATACCCATATAATAAAAATTGGGAACTTCCTAAAGTACCATCTCAATATTTTTAACCCAAAATTCACCATTCCTTCCCCCAAGTTCGTAAGACTGAAGGGTTTCTTCCCCCTTTTTCTCCAAGCCTCATACTTCCTCCCATGGTGTGGATCTAAGTATTTCCACAAGTTTAGGGGCATATTTCCCAAGGTAATGTCATATATTCTCATCATTATTCATTCTTCATCCATTTTCTCTCAATATATCCTTCTTCCATGGTAAAGGGGATCTAGGGTTCACTTATAAATTAAGTTTTGTTATGTGGTTTTATCTTTTTTAGGTTTCCTATTGGTCATTCTTGGATCATTGTTCCTTTTTTTGGTTGTTTTATGGGTGTGTTGTTGAAGTGTCGTGAGATTGAGGTAGGTTTCCATTTTTACTTGTGATAAAATTTAAGGAACATTGGTTTCATGATTTTATCACCTCCCTTATAAGATGCATATTGATGTGTGATCTTTGAAATAATTGTTTAACATGAAATGAGTTGGGTTTAATGATTGTTGTAACATATATGCACTTGTTTTGTTATGTAATGCAAACTAAGTATTTGATAAAATGGCCGATTGTATTTTTCAATTTATTTCTGATATTCAATGCAAGGTTTGGCCTTGTAAATATATTTGTGATATGTGAAATGATGATTTGGGTTCCATGAATGGATTTTAAAATTTGTTTTGGATTTAATAGTAGTGTCTAATGGGAATTTAAATATGGTTTGGCATATAGTGGTGGTTGGGGGCCCGATTAAAATTTTGATGAAAAAGTAATTGTCTTGAAAATGGGATTTGAGTTATTAAATGGAATTAATTATGTAAATTATTTTGATGTGGGGAATTTTGTATTTTTACATTTTTTCAAAAAGGTAGTGTTGGTTCTTGAAGGTAGATGCATGAGGCCCATATGCCCCTTTTTGGAAATTGGTGAAAATAATTACCACAAACACTATTCATAGAAAATAATATTTCCTTGTATATATATATTCAATGTGGGGTATGAACATTTAGTGTAAGCCTTGTGTCCCATTTTCCATGTTTGGAGTGAGAGTTCCTCAGTCTGAGCTTCTTTAAAATCTTTTTTTTCTTTAAGACGAGAGATTGTTTCTTGGGATGACTCGGGTGATAGAAGTTGTGTAAATTATTGTTATATATGTGAATTTTATTGGATACATGGTTTTATCATCCACTTTATAAATATTGACATGGGAACATAGAATATTGAGAGAATTTTATGATAATGATTGTTGAACTAGATAGATTATGCATTAGATAGTGGACCAAATCACATGGATATATTGGGTTTTATTACTATGGGATAGTACCCCTGAGTATGTACCATACTGGGGATGGTCGAGTCTGTGAGGGGGTTATTGAATTCATTGAATGAGGCATACTTTATGAGATGTGTAAAAATGTATTAGTATGTTATGGATTATTCACGATCTCTTAGAATCACCCATGTATATTGGAACTTCTTTGTTAGTAGTAAATGTTTGTAATGCATTATTAGATAGACACACTTGTGTGATATTTATCCCACTGCTCTACTTTCATAATTTTAGTACTTACATATTGAATAGTGTGTATTTATTTCAAAAATGATGATATCATGTCATGTGTTTTGTGAATAAGTTTTTTGAAATGTTTTTCACACTTTCTCTCCATTATATATGAAATTCCACCTTTCTCTTATAAAATGCATATGGACCCTCCTTGAAAATGTGTATAGTTTATTAAGGGTATAAAGGGAAATAGACCATGTTTTTTTATTATTTTTAAAATTCATGGAAAATATTACATTTATATACTATATTTAAAACCTAATGTTAATGTTTCATTTATTTTAATTGAATTCAATTGAGAATATATTTTTTCCAGGAATACCTACAGAGTTTTAATAATAACACCTATATTTAATTATTATTCATATATTTTGGTGTAGGTTAATATTTTTTGGATCATTATATGTGATGGTTTGTTTTGGTAATTCAGAGTGACCCTGAGGGTCACATGGGGATGTTGTGGACATCAATTTCAATTCGGGTTTGTTGTTTTGTTTAGGTTGTATTCTCATCTTTTCGTATTTTTTAGTTTTGTATAAATGATGATCAGTTTGGACGTATTTTTTTATTTTGTGAAATACATCCCTTTGGCTACATTGATGATTCTTGGAACTAGTTGAAATATTATGGGGATTGGGAATGCCCTTCGGTCCACGTTGTGAATCAGATCAGGTGATCAGTTCATGGTCGAACTGGGTAGATTTATAAACAAATGGTATCATAGTTGGTTGGTTTTTTATATAACCTAGTGTCTGAAGCTCCCTGTTCTATTTGGGGATATCAAGGTAGATGGATTCAGACTATCGAGACATGGGGTTAATGTTTAAGGGACTGTTTGGACAACACTACCTGGACCAATCCTTCAGTTGTAGAGGATTTCGGGGTTTATTTATGTCTATAGATCCTATAGGTTGTTTATTTTTTGGGATATGATAAAGGAGTTGGACATGTGAACCTAGTGATCTCACAAGTCTTGGAAAGACATGTGGTGCATGGGACATTACCTTAGAATACACTTCATGGTGGTGGTGTGATTGACATATGGCTTCTAATTATATTTCCAAGTTTCCCATCAAAAAAATTTCTTGTTTATGAGTTGCTTAAAGTCTTCCTTGATACAGAAATTATTTTAATAAGCCCCATACCTGTATTGAGAAAATTTTATATTAGTGGTAACAAATGGATTTTTGGAAAATGGAAGATGAGTTTTCAGTTTTTTTGGAAGAATCCATTAGAAAGTGATTTTTTGTAAAATGATTTTAATGAAATGATATTTATTGTGCTTCTAAAAAACAAGTTCTGAATGAGATGAAACAAATTTTTGGATGGGATCCATGGGATCTATTTGGAGCAACATGAAATGATTTTATGCCTGGGCATTGATTTTTTTACATTCCAGATGATGTGCTTCGATTTTTTTTAATTTTAAAATGGATGGTGGATTGTGAAAGTGAATAAAATTTGGAATGTTTTCTTTTAAAGGTGGAAATATTTTGTTTTGGACTTTATTATTCTCAACAGTGATCATGTGAATGGATATAATTTTTGGAAACTGGATGGTTGATGAAATTGGAGGATGAGTGCCTAGATTTTCATGGGTTAAAGGTTTCATAGGGTGGTATGGGAATGTGCATGTGATTAAGGCTCCATGAAATAAAATTAGTGAGTGTGAAACCAAATATATTGTTATATTTTCAAAATATTTGTTAAGAGAAAATTGTGATTTTTTGAAATCCAATATTTGCATGATGCTTCTTATTATGAGTTGAAAGTGTTGTTTATGTGGTTTCTGGAGTTTTTGAACTCCTATCAATGAGTTGGGTTTGAATAAACTCTTGGATATCCTATTCGTTAGTGTTTTCCCCTACTAGATATTCAATGGATATCATAGTTCACTATGGGTGGTTCCCCACTAATAAGAATTCAATTTGATCAGCCAAAATATTTCATTCTTGAGTTACAATGTTTTGAATCGACCTCTCTTTAATGGTAAGGTGTATCTTCTCGCAGAAGAAGAGTGGATGTGGACAATAGAATGGAATATTAGTTTCCTCGATTTTCCCGAGCCATTGATAGGTATGTTTTACACTTTCATTCTTGAAGGACCTACCTGGAAGTGGTGGAATTCGGTCCCTCAAAAAAATCCTTGAAAAGATCTTACATTTGAGTTCTTTAGGGTTTTTTTCATCGATTAGTAATTCTCTTAGATAGTGAAGGTGATAATGGTTATGGATATGTGATGTCTTTAGAAAGGTAATGGATCAGTATTAAAATACTTCCATCATTTTAGGGATCATATTAAATAAACTTCATAGTGGTCCATGAAAGATTCCTTTAGGGCCTAAAATTTTGTATTCAAGGTTCTTCCTAATCTTATGCAAAATGTTTCATAGTTACATTTAAATTATTTATTCGATGGGGTGAGGAATGATATTCATTTTGAAGCCATGTTAGTAAGAGTGTTTGAGGTATTCTACCATCCATAAGTTATTTGAAGATATGGATAGAATTCTAGTATGGGTATTGAAAAAAGGCCTGAAGTTGTTGTACTAGTCATGGAATAAAATGTCCTTTGGATATTTCATTGTCTTCTACTAAAAACACAATCATGGTTTGTCATTAATTCATTAAATTAGATCATAATAAGTCTTCATGTTCAAATGCTCTTAAGGCATTTCATTCTTAAGGATACTTAGTCCACATGAAATGGTTTTGTTGGGGTGTTTTAGGATGTGATGTGGTATCAATTTCTAAGAGTAGTGGGATATTCAAGGCACAGTTTAAAGTATTTTTTATATATGATTACTTATTTTATTGGTTGTTTTAATTGGTTTTTTATAAGGTTGTGTCCTCCTTAATTTTTTAGATTTCAGGTTGTGGATCTTTTAAGAACTTACTTTGTAATCATAGAATGTTTTTATTTTTAAAGTTATTAATTTTTTCCCTCATGAGTGGAGCTATGTTATATTTTATGTCTAATGTAGGTTGTTTTTATTTTGAAGTGGAAACAAGATTAGTGTGTATCCTCTAAAACCCCTATTTCGATGGAAATGAGTTATGATCATGGATTAGAAGCTATTGATTGTGTTTTTTATAAACTCTAAACCTAAAAGATCTATCCATAGGCCCTAGAGTAAAGCTGGCATATTTGTATGAATCACAGGGTTGTGAGGAACCTTGTTCCTAATTTTGTCTTCGGTGTGGAAGTATAGATAGTTTAAGTATCCCTATTCCAGCTCTAATTTTTCCACCTTGTGGTGGGGTTTTTTGATTGGTGTGGGTGGGAGGGGTGGGGGAGTTCCCAAGTGGTCCCGTGATGGGTTTTCCATGTTATTCAGTTCATGAATGGTGGGGAGTTCGTTCTAGTCTCTAGAGTTAAATGTTTAGTTTGATTTTGGATGTGGTATAGTAGTAAAGGGGTTCCTTTTGAATTTATCTAATTTCAAGGTTATGTTTTGTTTGGGTGGATGTTGTGATTCAGAAAAGGTTTCCCAACGGTAATGTTAGAGGCATGATTGTAATGTTTGTGGGTTGAATTTCCCATTGTATTGTAGGATACAGATTTAGTTTGTTTTTTTTCACCTAAGAGAAAGATGTTCTATATAGAAGTTGCTGACATGTTCATGTATTAAGAGTTTGGGTTTAATGTTTATAGAATCCTTATTCTTTGATCAAAAAATTGAAAAATGTTGGGCCTTTCCAGGGGGGATGTTTTAATGGTGAGTAGGTTTCTCACACTATGATTTATATTTTATTCATATGAACTAATTTATCATCTCTTCCTTGGATTTTAGATTTAGTTCTTGGTGTTAAAGTATTAAATATTGAGTTTCGAGATGTTTTTTCCTCACCAACCTATCAATGAATAGTTTGGGAAAACCATGTGGGATACAGAAGAAATCAATGGGAGTTTGGGTGTGCCTCTAGTTGAGGCCGCATTGCAAACTCACATCTAGTCAAATTGTTCTTAATGTTTATAAGTATCCACTATCTCTAGAAAGAAGCATTTCACACAGTTGGTGTTTAGTTACCAAATATTTTGACTAGATCGCACTAGGTTCCCAATGTGTCCTGTAAGGGGCACACACTTTAGAAAACCATGTTGTTTAATTGTGCAAGCTATCTAGATATTAAAAATTGTGAAATTACTAAAATTCCTTAATTTTATAAATATATATTTTTAAAATTCCCTATTATTCCTCCCTCTAGATCATACGACCCTAGGGGTGCTTCCACCATATCCTACAAGCCTTCTACTTCATCACATTGTGTTAATCAAAGGATTTATTTAGGTTCTGTGGAAAATTTCTCAAGGTAATATCCTCTATTATCCTCCCTCTACATTCTAATTCCATTATCTCTATAGATATCCATATTTATTGGTTAAGGTGATCTATATTTCATATTTTCCATGATTCATGTTGGGTGTTTTTCTTTGTTAGAGTTCTTCTTTATCATTCTAGGATCTTAGTCCCTTAAGGTGGCAGTTTCAAGTGAGCAGCATTGAAGTGCCATGAGATTGAGGCAGGTTTCCCATTCCACATTCCGTTAAATTTAAGAATAATTGGTTTAATTCTTTTCAAACCTCCATTATATTCATAATCTTGATGTTTGATTTTTGAACTACTTTTTTTTATGTGAAATGTGGTGGTCTATAAGATTGTTTTGATGTATATTCCATTGTTTTCTTATTTTATGCATACTAAGTGCTTGATAAAATGAGGAATTGTCTTTTGCAAGGGATTTTGGATATTCAATGCATGTTTTTTCCTTTTAAATATATTTTTGATACATGAAATGATGATTTGGGTTCCTTGAATGAGTTTTCAATGTGTTTTTGGATTTATGGTATTTGTAATTGACCTTTAAAAATGGTTGGGAATGTGGTGGTGGTTAGTGGCCCTTTTGGAATTTGGATTAAAATTGTGATGGATTGAAAATGGTAATTTTGTGCTTAAATGGAGTTATATTATGAATTATTGTGAAGTTGTGAGTGGCGTATTTATACCTCTTTTGAAAAGATAGAGTTCATTCTTGAAATAGGGTGCTCGAGGCCCACTTGTCACTTCTATGATATAGGTGAATATGATTATTATGAAAACTATCCTTGGAAAATAATATTTTCTTGTTTGTATATATATATATATATTTAATGGGTGGGATATCCTCATTATGGAATCCTCAAGACCCATTAACCTTGTGTGGAATGGGTACTATTTGGTATGGAATCCTTTGAGATCTATTAGATTTAATGTAAGAGATTGGTCCTTAGGGTGACTTGGGTGATGCATTTTTTTGAATTATTATTATATATATTCATGTTAAGGGATGCTTGGTTGGAATTAGTATTCTTATCATCATTATATATCTTAACATGGGAAAATATCACAGTGATTGAATTTTCTGTGAATGATCGCTACACTAGCTAGATTATGCATTGTCTAGTGATACATGACATGGGGATTTATTGTTTTTTAATTCTATGGGGGTAGTTCTCCTCATTATGTACCATGGGGATATTGTTGGAACAAGAAAACACGTTCCCAAAAATTTTCCAAATGCTTCCATACATGACCCAATATCTTAGTCCATTTCGCATGCTTCGATTTGGTAGGTCATAGGGCCTGAACGGAGCTACGGATTAAGAGTTATTGACATTTGAAGTTGGGATGGAAAACTGGTTCCAATGCCCATTCAAGAAGCCCCCTCCAGGATTGCAGAGCACCTCCACGAAGCAATGAGGTGGGATGCTCAACGAACCAGGCTGACATTTGCGACGTGCCATGAAGACCCGCTACGAAGCAGAGGAGGTGGTACCGCTCTGCGAATCTGGTTGACGTTCGCGACCCGCCACGAAGCAACAGAATTCCTCCTTCACGCCATGTGAGCTTTGCTTCGCGGTTCCCCCTACCTATAAATACCCAGCTCACCCCCTTCTCCGGATAGCGACTTCACCCCTTGGACGGGCACTCTGCCCCTTGGGCAGCTGATCTCCCGGTTTTCGGTGCTCCGCTTTCCTTTGCGAAGCGGCTCCGTGAGGCCATGCTCTGCGAGAAGCTTCCTTTACGTTGCTGCTCCGCGATGATGCTCCACAACTATATTCCTTCACATTGCTGCTCTACGAGCCTATGCTCAGCGAGACCATGCTCCGCGAGTCCATGCTCCGCAATGCTGCTCCGTGAGTCTATGATCCGCGAGTCCATGCTCTGCGAGACCCCATGCTCCCCGAGCCCCTTTCATCCACGTAGCTACTTCAGGAAGACCTATCCTTTGCGAGGCTCCTACCTTCGCGCCCACCAGTCCATACCACGGGGGCTGCAGTCCCGGCCTGGTCCCTTCGCTACCATCACAGACACCCATGATAAATGGAGAGTCGCACCACGAACTTCTCGAGCTGGGATGTTAGGATTTCCCATTGCACCCTTATGCGCACCCACCTTCCGCCTATGGAACACCATGATTTATGATACTCGTCTGCACACCATGAAATGCCTTGAGTCGACATATTCCTCTTGGATTCATTCTCATGTCATGATTTGAGATTCTCATCACCAATTCCCCGAGTACCTTGAGATGAACCATTCCTCAGGCAACTCCTCCAAACCCAATCACTTGGCTCTTATGCCAGGATGAGCCAGAAAGGGCCGCCCTTGTGTAAGACCCAACACCAACCATTTCTAGGCACCTTATTCCTAACATTCCTATCTACACAACTATAAACTGTAGTTCTCCCTATGTTCCAAACATAGGATGCCTCTTGCTCCAATATGAGAGATGCCTTATGTGCCAAGCATGATACGCCAACAGTCCTATCTACTTGACTCTAAACTGTAGTAATCCTTATGTGCCTAACATAGGTTACCTCTTGCTCGAAACAAGAGATTCCAAATTCTCTAAGCATGAGATTCCAACAGTCTTATCTACACAACTATAACATCTAGTGCTCCCTATGTTCCAAACATAGGATGCCTCTTGCTCCAATATGAGGGATGCCTTATGCGCCAAGCATGAGATGCCAAAAGTACTCTCTACACGACTCTAAACTGTAGTAATCCTTATGTTCCTTAAATAGGATTCCTCTTTCTCCAATCAAGAGATGCCTTATGCTCCAAGAATGAGATGCCAACAGAACTTTCTACATGACTCTAAACTCTAGCACTCCCTATCATTCCATGATAGGATGCCTTTTGTTCCAAATAAGAGATGCCTTATGATCCAAGCATGAGACGCCTAATGCCATGATTACAGTGGCATAATTTCAAGAGCGTTGGAATCCGTTCAAATATTCCATCACTCCACCTCACTCTTTATGTGCCCTTCATTCGGATCCTCATCCAATTCCATGTTTGGAGGGACCCCCTAATGTCCTGGTCCCATGCCGCATTGGCTCACCTACCATCCTGGGCCAATGCCCCGAATGACTTCCAACAACATTTGTGACATGGTCTTGTGTTTTGAACACAGTCAGCTGTCGACCCTCATTTGTCTGTCCCAATTTCAGGCTAATGCAATGTTGATGCTGTGTTTTGGCCACGGTCAACAGCTATCCTCCATCACCACTCCACCCACATTGTGTTCCGAATGTCGGGCATGTAATTCACACATTTCAACTCCCTTTGTTAGGACCGATTCCAGCACCCTTGTCGTTATCCTGCTTGTGCACTAGCGCATAGGTGAGGGCCTCAACCCACTAGTGAGTTGGGATGCCCTCATGGCCAGACATGAGGAAGTCATTACGAGCAACATCCTTGCGTAAGCCCCATTCACCAGTGCTGCTCCATAGCGGCACCCAGGAAGTATCCTTGCGTAATCCCCATTCACCAATGCCGCTCCAAAGTGGCACCCGGGCAGCTTCCTTGCGTAAGCCCCATTCACCAGTGCCGCTACATAGCGGCTCCTAGAATCTTCCTTGGTTAATCCCCATTCACCAGTGCCGCTCCATAGCAGCACCCGGGAAGCATCCTTGCGCAATCCCCATTCACTAGTGTTGCTTCATAGAGACACCCGGGCAGCTTCCTTGCATAATCCCCATTCACCAGCGCCACTCCATAGTGGCACCCAGGTAGCATCCTTGCGTAAGCCCCATTCACCAGTGTCCCTCTATAGGGGCACCTGGACAGCTTCCTTGTGTAAGCCCCTTTCACTAGTTCTGCTCCGTAGCATCTCTCGGGCAGCATCCTTGCATAAGACCCATTCACCAGTGTCGCTCCATTGTGGCACCCGGGAAGAATCCTTGTGTAAGCCCCATTCACCAGTGCCGCTCCATAGAAGCACCTGGGCAGCTTCCTTGTGTAAGCCCCATTCACCAGTGTCGTTCCATACTCGCACCCGAGAAACTTCCTTGCATAAGCCCCATTCACCAGTGCCGCTCTATAGCGTCACTCGGGTAGCATCTTTGCGTAAGCCCCATTCACCAGTGCCGCTTCATAGCGTCACCCGGGCATCATCCTCGCGTAAGCCCCATTCACCAATACCGGTCCATAGGGGCACCCGGGCAGCATCCTTGCGTAGGCCCCATTCACCAGTGTTGCTCCATAGCGGCACCCGGGCAGCATCCTTGCGTAAGCCCCATCCACCAGTACCGTTCCATATCGGCACCCGGGCAGCATCATTACGTAAGCCCCATTCACCGATGCCGCACTATAGTGGCACCCGTGCAGCTTCCTTGCATAAGCCTCATCCACCATTGTCGCTTCATAATCTCACTTGGGCCTCCATCCTGGAGTATGTCCCACCACCATGGGCCACTTAACGTGTAAGACCCTCCTCGTTTCCCACGGACGTACCCTTCGCAACATGATCGTCAGGTCCCCACAACCTCTTGTTTCTCATACAGCGCATGGCTCACGTGAGCTTAGAGTAATAACTGACCCTGAACCATGACACTTGGGAACATTGATCCATGTTAAGGTATAGTACATAGGAATCCTCCACGAGGATCAATCCCACCACCCATCGGATCACTCTGTCCATCTTCACGTCGGTTCCCTGACACTTCAATGATCTATGGGGAATTTGATCCATGTGAAGGCATGGTACGTAGGAATCCTCCACGAGGTTCAAGCACACCACTCGGTCATCCCGTCAAGTTGAGTTCCACCCTCGTCTAACATGACATTAAACTGTATGACCCCATCTGGCATGATGTTACACTGCACACCGGAACTACGTGGTCTTTGATCTGTGCTAAGGTATGGTACGTAGGAATCCTCCATGAGGTTCAAGCCCATCTGGACCCCTGGTCTCCTCACGTTGTCCTTCCATCATCCAACCTGACCTATGTGGTCTTTGATCTGTGCTAAGGCATGGTACGTAGGAAGCCTCCACAAGGTTCAAGCCCATCTGGACCCCTAGTCCCCTCACGTCGGCCTTCCGGCATCCAATTTGAACTACATAGCCTTTGATCTGTGCTAAGGAATGGTACGTAGGAAACCTCCATGAGGTTCAAGCCTATCTAGACCCTTGTTCCCCTCATGTCGGCCTTTTGGTGTCCATCCTGAACTACGTGGTCTTTGATCTGTGCTAAGGCATCGTACGTAGGAAACCTCCATGAGGTTCAAGCCCATATAGACCCCGGGTCCCCTCATGTAGGCCATATAGCGTCCAATTTTAACTACATGGTCTTTGATCCGTGCTATGGAATGGTACGTAGGAAGCTTCCATGAGGTTTATGCCCACCTGAACAACTGGTCCCTTCATGTCGGCCTCCCGACGTCCAACCTGAACTATATAGTCTTTGATCCGTGCTAAGGAATGGTACGCAGGAAGCCTTTCTAAGGTTCAAGGCCACCTGGACCCATGAAACCTTCAAGTCAGCCTCCTGGAATCCATCCTAAACAACTTGGTCTTTGATCTGTGCTAAGGAATGGTACATAGGAATCCTCCATGAGGTTCAAGCCCCCCTAGACCCTTGGTCCCTTCCTATCGGTCTCCCGGCGTCCAATTTTAACTACGTGGTCTTTGATCTTTGCTAAGGCATGGTATGTTGGAATACTCCATGAGGTTTAAGCCCACCTGGATCCCTGGTCCCTTCACGTCAGCCTCCCGTCGTCCAACCTAAACTACGTGGTCTTTGATCTGAGCTAAGGCATGGTACGTAAGAAGCCTCCATGAGGTTCAAGTCCACATAGACCTCTGGTCCATTCATGTCGGTTCACCAACCCCAAATTCATGGGCCGCCTCAGAGTGTAAGCCCCATTCCATACCGAACAACGCAGACTTTGATTTCCTGCCACTTGGATACATTGGAAGCCTCCATGAGGCTCAATCTCATCACTCATGTCTCATCCTGATCACTCCCTCGAGCCTATGTGTCTCAGGAAGGTTATGCCTCAACCCAAAAGTTCCACTTCATCTGGGTCCCATCCATGCATCCATCCTCACGGGCCACCTCCTCAGGTGTCTCACCGTATCATCAAACTATGTGGACATTTATTCCCTACCACATGGATATGTAAGAAGTCTCTTCGTGGCTCAAGCCCATCACCACTGTCATCTCCATGACGGCCCCATTTCATTCCCCCTCCACTCCACACAATCCTCCACCATCCATCTTGATTCCTACCCAGGCCGGCACATCCCGATAGGACCATGCCATCCACCATCATCTCTACTCGTAGCAGTACTTGGGATATTATATACGTGTAAGCCCAAAAAAGTCTCCGGGTTGTTATCCTCTGTGTACACCCTGATTCATCACCCCTTCGATCTACATGGGTTTTGATCCCTACTGTCTACAGAGGGTACGTAGGAAACCTCCATGAGGTTCAGTCCCATCCAATAGTAAACCACGGTGTCCCCCATCCTGGGGCGCACACTCCCTGATCTGCCCTTAGTGGTGTTCAGATCATCCATTACGGTGTGACATCTCCCCTCCATGGAGAGCACTATCTCGGATCCATCCTCATTGGGCGTTCTAATCCATCCATCATCCATGTATTCCCTCCTTGGGATATACCAATTTGATCCGTCATTATGGGACATACTAATCACTCTCATTCCATCTCCGCAAGACATTAAACTCGCGGCCTACCTCGTGATAAACATGAGATGCCTGAGGAAACCCTCAGATGACAAACCTTGCACATAACCATCTTCAGAAGATGTTAAACACGCTGCATACCCTGTGTCAAACATGGAAGCTGAGGAAAACCACAGATGCATGCCTATGGAATATAATTCCCCGCATTCGATGTGGAATGCCTCATGTTCTACACCCTTGAGAGTCCCTCTTATGAAGAAGAATACAGGTTCTCTTGTGTCCACGCACCTAGAGATTCCTCGACATTCCTGACATTATCATATACTCCGACCGAAGGTTAATACCATGTCAAGACCCCATGGAATGTCCTGATGGATGTAGTGTAATTAACCTGTGTCCATGAAGATATGGCACCAAGAACGAGATTCATGAACCACAATATTTGAGGGAGACCCGAACTAGGTGTTGATTTCCGAGGAGAAAACCATGGAAGGAAGAACCAACATCCAATCATCCTGTTTCGATCAAGGAGTAAACGTCCCTAAATAAGGAACAGATGCAACCCGCCTTTGGAAAGCGGGAATGAGGGATAAAAAAAAAGTTGCGCCTGTCGCGGCCAAGCGGACGGACTCACTCACCCTGGTGAAAGCATCAGAAAAAGATATATTGTTTTTCTAGTTTCCTATAGTAAATGTTTTTAATTCATTCTTTCTTTGACACTATTGTGTGATATTATTCCCATTTCACTTATTGTGTGATAGTTATTCATAGTTCCTAACCAGTGTGTATTTATGGAAAAAATGTTAAAATTTTCTCCCGTGTTTTGTTAAAAAAATTTGGAAATATTTTTCACTATTTATCTCCTTTATAAATTAAATGTCACCTTTCTCTTTCAAAATAATATTTTTGAATCTCTGAAAAAGAGAATGGTTTCAAAAGGGTATGAAGGGAAATGGACCATGTTTGGTTATCTTTGGAAAATGTGTGCAAAAATATACTTTTATATATTATATTTCAATCATGAAGTTGATATTTGTTTTTTAATGGAAGTACATTAGGAATAGATTTGTTCGAGCACACCTACTGAGCTTTAATACTCACACCTATTGTTTTAAATGTCTTAATATTTTGGTGCAAGTTCATATTTTTTGGATCATTGTGGGAGATTGTTAGTTTTGTTACTAGATAGTGACTCCCAACATTTTATGGATTCATTGTGGCTATCAAATTAAATTTCAGAATTTTTTAGTTTTGGTTGTACTCTCAGTATTTCATATTTTTCAGTTGGGTGTAAATTATGTTCATTTTGTAAATATATTTATATTTGGAGAAATAAATACCATGGGTAAAATGTTTTATGAGTGACACTAGATAGTTGTCCATGGGGATTGGGAATTTCCTATGGTCCATGTAATGGATTCGCCTGGGTGACCAGTTCGGGATCGACCCCTATTGGTTCATGAAAAACTAGAAACAGCTCAAGAGGGTTTTTAACCACATTTCTTGGATATGAAGATACCATGAATGGAATGAAGTTGTTTTATAGAGATGAATATGATTTGTTGGATAAAGAAGAAAGAACAATACCACATAATGAAGTGGTTTGAGTGGTAAGATCCATGTTACCAAATGAAAAATCATATTTAAAAATTATATGTTCAATCCTGAAGAATAGAGAATTTGGAGTATCATAGTAGACAAAAAAATATTATCTTTTCTGTTCATATTCAGGAACAAGTATGGTTTATCCTAAGACCCTTATATATTTTTACATTTTGTTCTAACTTGCATAGAAATGAAGGATAGTTTTTCATTCTTTGAGGGTATGATTCGACTAATAAATATATTAAACCTTTACAACATTGTGAATGTGGAACTTATAAATATTTTTTTTTAAATTGGGAGATGTGGTATTATAATCACACATTTATACGTCATTATTAATTTTATAAAACATGTAAATTAAGGGGGAGTCTTTGGTTAATGAAAAAATGAAAAAGGGGGATTTATCTTTATCACCTGAACATTATTATGTGTTTGTTGAAGTATCTACATGATTCAGCATTTCATTGAAAAATAAGATTATTCACGACCCCATGAATAATAATTTAGAGTTTTAGATCATTATTTCATATATAAAGTTTATTATAGAAACCTAAACAAACCCGGTTGTATATCTCATGTTTATACACCATTTTTGGCCACATAGTCTTACATTTTGTTAACTAATTTCTCTTTTCTAAGAAAACCATTTGATATAATTCCTATCATAGATATAATATTTAAATTTTCATATAAGGTAGATGATCAAGATGAAGTAATATGAGTTGAATAGACACCATATAACAGTTTTATTTGAATGCTAATGGGGTTGAAGATTTTGAGAACAAATATTGACTTTTGAATATGTGAAAAGAAATAACAAAAAAAAATAAAAAGGAGGATATTGTTGGGACTAGTGTTGAATTTTTTTTCAATGATGTGTCAATTTGTGTTTACTTAGTTTTAGTGAAGTGGTGATCCCAAATTTGTTTTTGGATTCATCTAATAGAATTGTATTTATCTATTAAATTTTTTCCCTTAGATTAATGTGATGATTGTTGATGTTATTTTTATTTGTCTATGACATGAGAAAGATATGAAATTAAAAATGTATACCGTAAAGGAAAACCATGGAATTATTTATTTTCATGAAGAAGGGATTCAAATGTGACCATGAAAAATATATTTACATTTTTTTGAAGAATACATTTGAGAGGTTAATAATAAATGTTTTGGTTTTCATTTATTAACATGGATTTTTATTATTTTTTATACTGATAATTTCCATAATTATTTTATTATGGACTTTTCTAAGAAAAAACTGGCAACCTACTTGTTGGAGAAGACTAAGCCACAACCACATGATCATGTGGGATCAAAGTCTACCATGCCTAGTGGGAGCCATCCCAATCTTGCTAGAAGTTAGTTAGGACATGTATAATCCTCTTATATGACCATGCATAAGGCCTATATGAGAAAAAGGGAACATTGAGCATGAACGTTGGATGATGGTGTCCATGCTAGTGCAGTATTACCATGAGGCGGTGTGTGTGGGTGTACATAGTGCTGATACCCAGAAGCAAGCTTAAAAGAGTTCCAATCACTTATTGATTGATAAACTGTAGTGTCAACCATGATAAGATTCAATGCAAGATTTTGATGATGTGGGTACTATTACTTCATGACGTAAAATTCAGACAAATCATGTGTCACTCAATTGAGTTGATCCCATCCATAAAATCAATCTTACTGATCATCATCAACCTCTACTTCAATCTGAAAAATCTAGTATGCTAGAGTTCAATTGAATGACTCTAGTCATCATCATGAGGCTTCCATGATTGACCTAAGACCAAAATAGTGAGTTAATGATGCCACACATCCTCGTGTATGAAACTAAATATTCCATGAATGTGATAAATAATTGAACAACCCTAGACCAAATAACAAATGAAGTTAAAGGAGGATCCTCAAATAACCAATCACAATTGATGAGTTTGATCCTGGATAAATGAGTATAATTAGATCGCCATCATAGAAACCTGACCACTCCAAGGGATATTGTGGGCTCACATAAGATAAAAACCATGATTTTTGGTATATATTTTAAATTTCTAGAATGAATCTTATATTCCATTAACAACATAATTCTCAAAGCGTTCAATGAGCATTGGACGTCACATAAAAATAGGATATTGGTGGTAAAACACAATATAATATATGTTTATAATGAAACAAAAATTAAGGATAATAATAATTTCTAAAAATATTATGATAGAACTCTTATGTCCTTTAAACAAAGCACCAAAAAACATTTTTTCATGAGGAAGTGTTTCATGAGTTTTTCCACCAACATGAAGAAATAAAGTCCCTATATCCCTCCTTACACGTGATCCACAAACAAAATAGCCCCACGAAGCACCAATTCTACAAATCCACATGATGTGTAAATATACTATACATGTATTTTTCATAGTTTTCTTGATGCAACAGAAACACACACATGTTTATACTTGTGCGAAGTATGTTAAGATACTCGATCATGTTAATAGTACAATAATTGAATCTTTACTATTTCTGTGATGTTGTGTGAGATAATCATTCTCAAAAAGAATAAAATTTTCATATAATAAGTTCACACCCATTAATGTTGCACATGTTATATAATAATCCCAAACCCATTAGTGTCTGCATGAGAATCACTTGCGTGAGGAGGTAGTGCATTTTATGGACTTCCACAATGGTGTTTTGGAAGTGAATAGTGCTTGTGAACATGCATGAAACACATACATTAAATATTAACTAAAATATTTTACAATGTGTATGATCATACTATGTGATTTCCATGAAGAAAATAAGATAATTTCTGCACATAGATGCATATATAAATGAACATTCTTGTGAGAAAATACAAGAAAAATGATCTTTAGGATTCCATTGAATACATTAATGAAGTTTTATTGAATTGAGTTCTGAATTCAAGAAGAATTTTTTTTTGATTTTGAAACTATTATTCTTTAATAAAATAATACAAAAGATTTTGTGGACCACTTTCACTCATCTCAATGAGGTTAGTTATTCAACATGAGAAAGAATCAAAGGCTAAACATATTTTTTCACTGAGAAAACTAATCAGTTACAAGTGATCAAAATTGTTGATAAAGACCAATAAAATAAATAAACAGATATTAATGGTACTTGAATAGTTACATAAGAATGTTAGATCCTATAAGGTTATAGATTAAGATTATAGAATAATCTTGTATTGGATAATGATTTTTAATAGAGGTGTAGACTACAAGTTAGTTATGGGAGTAGTTGAATTCTTATAGTAGGAGATAAGAGAAAACATATAATATTTGTTGGATATGGAGAAATAAGCCATTTGGATGGATCCAAAAGAAAATATAGTCTCTTAGTTCGATCCAATGAATATGTCTTTCTGTTGGAGCTGGCATGATTTATAATTACGTGTTTTCTAGTGAATATTATGATGAAGATTCCATGTTGTGTAGGAATAACCAATCTGGCAAGGAGGAGGTATTTATGTCGAAGCTTTTAAATTATGTGTGCTTCCCTCTATGATATGATTTCTATAAACGAGGTTTGTTTGAGAGATAATATCTAGTTGATCAAAAATCAAAATAAGTTGAAGAGGTTGAATTGAAATAAAAATAAATTCATAAAAATAAACCATCGATTCACCCTCCACTCCCTATTGTCAATCCTTCTTTGTGCATTTTTATACACGAGTTGTTTCTAAAATCTTATTTATGATTAAAACTAGAATTTTTATAAAAATAAGTTTAATTTTATTTTGAGAACATATATTAATATTATTTTCAACCACTTGTAATAGTTTAATCATATAAAATAGATTATATATCTTTAGTCACCACTATTAATATTATTAAATGGGTTCAACATAATTTTTGGTCATAATGAAAAGTAACCATGATAAATATAAATCACCTTAGTTAGGGGTAAAAGGAGTAAAATGGGTTAAAAAGAAAGGGATAAGGATTTAGGATAACACAAAACACTTTCTTAAACAATTATGGTTTTTTGGATTTATAACATAACCTTATCATATTCGAATATATGACAATTTAGAGACACATTAAAAATTATATGACATTATATTATTTAAAATTTTATAAATTTCATGTTTTTCCTTCCACTCACTTATAAAATATCACTTCAACCCATTCATTATTAGGATACATTGACTAGACTATATTGTACAATTACTCACTAAAAACCATTCTAAAATACTTAATTTTATTTTTTAACTCTGGGTTTTACCCTAAGACCATCCAATATATTCCTAAGTTGTAATCCGAAGTAGGTCTCCCAAAGAAGAGGTAATCATCTTACTGAATTGTTCAATGATTATTTATTCTTAAACAACATATAAATATATTGTATACAACCTATCATAATTATTAAAATATTATAAATATTTTTATATGTTATTATTGTAATTGGATGACCATTTTCGTATAATTTATATAATATATAAGAATAAAACATATTTTGGAAGTATGTATGACCTACCATCTCAACATAGTGGTGTAATATGTTATCCATAGCTGTTTTTATTTGATTTTTATAAATTTGGATTTTTTATGTACATATGATATTTATGAAATTAATATTTTTCTATAAATATAATATATTATCGACCTTATTACACTTCCATCTCATGAAAAATTATAACATCACTCATGCATATCTGTGGACTACCTCATTCACAGAAATATATTATTTGGTTTTCTATTACCTCTAGGAATTAATGATTATAAAATTTTATGTAATTAATAAAAATTAAAATAATGACAATATTAAAATTCTACGAATTATGTAAACAATTCCTAAAACCTTCACCTATGAACAATATACTGAAGTAATTTTGGTGAAATTTGACCAAAAACCATAAAGTGGGAAGTGTGACAAATAACTATTAAAATAATAGATATAAAATCATAATAAAACAAAATAAAAAATAGAATAAAGTAGAAATTTTCTAAATTAAGTATCTCAAAATTATAAATTTATTACGTTGGAGGATATTCATGTATGAAGAAGAGAAGTCAAATGGTCATGGATTTTAGTTACAATATCATATTATTTCATAATAATTTATCTTTTTATTTCCTTTTAAAAATTAACAAGATATTAATATTTTAAACCCCATAATGTTTATTAATTTATAGATGTATCTGAGTTTATATAGTGACATTAATTTTATTTTCCTATTGGATAAAGAAGAAATAAATAAGTAATGTGTAAGGAATTTTTTTATTGAAATCAATTTTTTAATGTTTTCCATCTAAAAATTCTTATTCTAGACTAATGAACTCATAAATGCTTCAATAATGATATTATTTACAATTTTATTATTATTTGAGGTCATTTTAACCATATTTTAATATATTTATAATCTATGAAAAGTAATTTTCTTATCATTTTCCAAAAGTGGTACTTTTGAATTTTTTCTGAGCATTTTCAAAGAATGGTCATTTTTAACGTATTCTATATAACCTAATTTTATCACATTCATGATATTATTTTATTTGAAGAATCTATTACAAGATTCTATGGATAATTTCAAAGAAAATATTTTTATCAATATTTTGTAAACTTTATTAAAAATGATTTCAATATAAAATGGTATTATTGTCTTAAAGGAATGAAAATAGTTTTTAAATGTAATTTATAGATCAGTTATACCAAAAGTTAAAATAAAGTTAATTTAAATATATTTGTTATATATTATATTCTAAAGGTTTTTCATTACTATAAATCCTCAATTTTTTATTATCCTATGTACTTGTATCATCCTTTAATAATAATTCATTCTTATTTATTTTGAGAGCATTCATTTTTTGTAGTCATTATCTTTACCATTATCTATTATTCATTAGATAATATTTTCATTATTTATGTCTATACTTTTAATATCATGGATAATTTAGAATCATTTATTTTATTATGATTATGTTTTAACGATTTACCATTTCTATATATGGTATCAGTTTAAATTACCTCATTAAAATAGTTATTTCATATACTATGGGAATGTTGATGTTCTATATTAACGATTCAACACAAATAAATGTGGAATGATAAGAAATTTTTAGATTTAATAGTAATTATCAATGAAAATTTGGGGGAATTTATAGGATGTTAAATTATCTAGTTGGTACAAATTATAGATAGCCTATAAATGCATCAATAAGTATAATGAGATAAAATAATGGGCATCCCATATTATATGGGTATTTTGTTAACACATAACCATTTATTAAGAATGATGTTTTGGTTAAGAGTCCCTGATAATATGATTCATTAAAACTTAATCGAGGACTTAAGAGAAATTTTATAATAATTTGCATTTATGGATTTCCATTACTAGGAATTTAGTTTATATTGTACATTTGATATCTATGTTGTTACTAGCCATATAGGTTCATTGAAGTCATGTTTTTTATTGAATAACATGTGTTTTTATCGACTCTCCATATTGATTAAAACATATTAACTCATGATAGATTCCACTTTAAGAACCCCTTGTTGAGAATATTTTATCACTCTTTATTTTACTTCCTTTACCTATGATATGATGAATAATATTATGAATAATTTTAAGGATTAGAGATTCTTTATTATGACTTTTTATATTTCCGATGCAAAATTTTATTTATGTATGCATATTGTTTTCAAATACATTTACATACTTAAATCCTCTATTGTGATATCCCTTATATATTGTACCAATGTAATAAAGTAAACCCTTGTTATGGGTTATAGTATTTTGGGTGATGTAGTTGGTATCAATAAAGTTTAGTAAATACTTTTGCATATATATTTTTATTAACATATCATACATTTTAACTATGATAATCCCATACGGTATTTGAGAATAGTTACCATCATAGATTATTTTTATTTTTGCATCAATATTCCTAAGGATATTGATCTAAATCTGTGTTTTTTATTTATTAGATATGGATCCTAGACGAAGGAAATGAATAAACACCTATAGTAAATTTTTACATTTCCCTACTGAGTAAGAAAATATATATGGTGATGGAACTAAGTAGATCATGTCTATATTAGGGTATATAACTTAGAAAATGATTAATAACCATGTATGTATCAATAAACCTATTGTTAAAAAGGATGATTAACTTAAATTAGATTTCTTTATATGATGGAAGACTCCATTATAAATAAACCATCAAATAATTTTGCATCATAGCAATGGATTATGTCAAATGAAATGATATTATTTTATTTGGGATGTAATGAAATGGAAATTGTTATTCTATCATTGTATTGTTTGAATGGACATTCGATCCAATATTGGTAGTATACCCATATCATTAAGGTGGTTGATGAAAAAGAAATTATAGAATAAATAAAACTTAAAGTGATAATATTAAAGATATATATTCCTCACAAAAAAGAAAGATGAACTAGGGAGAAAGTTTCATACATTAAATTAAAATGATATAGAAAGTGTTTCAGATTATGATGGAAACATTAAAATATTTTCCGGCATACTATGGACTAAATATGTAATGAAGAATAAAATATTTACCATTTCTTTATGGGATTAATCTGAGTCACCATACAGATTGGTTTCTAAAATTTTCTCATTTTATAATGATATATTATACATTTCTATCAAGGTAGTGAATGAATTATCTATATTTTATAAAATTACAGAAAACAAATTAAAGAAGTGTCTATCTCAGCACTATGAAATAAGAAATGTATCAAAAATAATAATATGAAGATAAAATTTCTAATATGTGATAGTTATGGAAGAAAACAATAAGATAATTTATTTATGGGAACAATTTTTTTTCATGTTCATAGAAAGGTGTTATATTTCACATGAATATATAGTAAATAATTGAAACACTTCTATAAATTGGTCCAACTATAATGAGATGGGAAATTATTCAAAATAATATCTCTAGAATCAATGGAAACTACCATTAAAAGGTTCAATGTGTGAAGACCATAAAAATGAAATTACTATATATGAGGCTGATGTTCCAAAAGAAGTTACGGAAGGTGCACTGATCATATTAGATAATTATTTAATTTACACTATATCATCATACTCAATTATATATTTATTATTTTTAATAAAATATTATTTTTCTATAGCATCGTATGAAGGGACTTACCAATGAATACTCATAGTGGAAATATTATTTCAAAATAAACATGTTAGTAAATAACGATAATGATACGTGGACATAAATTATTTTAAATAATATCATTGTAGCTATAGTTTACTTTGATGCAATGATTTGTACCAATTGGATTTCAAATTTTTATGAAAAAAATTATTTCCCAGATAATGATATTATGAATCTCAATAAATATGTGGCATCCCTTTTATTTAGAGGGGAGAATAAATCATATGCATCACACCTATATTCCCTATATTAGTTATTTCTAATGTAATTATTGGATTTTAAGAGTATAAACAACCAATTAATTTGATAGGTATATTAAGAATATAGGATATACATATTGTTCATAAATATGTTGATTTAATTTTTAAATAACTATTTGGATTTCCACCTTATCAAGGAGTTTATTTTTTTATTGATCTCATCCTTAATGACCATGATATATATACTTCTCTCTATAAGTTGTTCAATGTTCTAAAAAACATTAATATGATGTGAAGTACAATTCTTGTTTTGTAATTTGTTATTTTATTCTCATGTGTATTCCTTATTCTTTTCATTTATTTTTGGGTTTTCTTTTTGTTTCATGAGTTTTTTACTTGTTAGATCTTTTAAAGAGGTGTGAGATAGTGATTGATTCTCATTTTAGTTTATGGGTGGTGGATGTGGATTTTACAATGGGACTGATCATGCCTATATAGCTATAAAATACATAGGAGGCCCATCAGGAACTCGATGAGGTCCACTGGCCATCCAGTGAGAGGATAGTATTGGTGGGTTACTATATAAATAGAAACTAGTGTAATCTGTATATAAAGACACGACATATTGAAATTTTTGATTCCTATATAGTATTTCTTTACATATAATGTATTTTGGATAAAATTAGAGAAATATATAAACATTAAAATGAGAAAACATATTTATTAACAAAATGAAATTAAATATAACATATATACCTCTATGGTAATATGTCAAAGTAGTCTAGTTGACAAACCAAAAATGACTGATATTTTGTCCAACTACACTAACTTCATCTGTAGGAAATTTTAATTTTGTTGATCTATCTATATTTTCCTGAATAGTGAGACTATGTTTCTCTATCACAATCTGGAGATGATGAATGATATCACTGATATAATATATCACCCCATATACAACAATATTATGAGGATAAAAAAAAATAAATCACAATAATTTGGTAGTGGTGGATGAGGGGGTATTGGGGTAGGATAATAAGGAGCATGATCTACCAGAAGAGGTGGAGGAGTCAGATCGGCATACCAAAACTAAACTTGCATGTCCACAAACATTACCTATACCAAAGCTCTGATCATATCCTACATAATCACATAAATATCCTGAACTTTATCTTCTAAAGATTCTATGTTTTTTATAAACATGATCCTTTGAAGAAGCATCCGAATGTGGAAACACCTTTCTTATTGACACACCTGTCAGGTATCCTCATACACGACCTGGGTGTTCGGGCTTTCCCAATGATGTAGCACTATTATCATGTCTACCCTCAAGAATAATGAGCCCATGTGTGATCTGATCCTCAAGAGAATCTTGTATGGAATATTTTTAAAAAATTATAATTAACCACAATATATAGAAATTTCATTTAACTTCAATAAATAAATAAAAATTTGACAATATTATCAGCTACAACTCTTGACTCGTCCATAAGAGATTGTCCTTTTTTCAATTAGCGCCCTCTTCATTTTTCCATGTCTAGCAGGGGGGACCTCTCCAGATCCTAATGACTCAGCTCTCAGCTTTGGAAGTTTTTCTTTTAGCATGTGTTCTTCCAAAAATGTATACCCTCTCCAAGAGAACATATAAGGTATACATTTTTAGTATGAATCTCTTGATGAGATCTCCATTATTTCTATAAATTAATAATTAAATATAATGAAATCAATAACATGGTCATTAATATAAAAAACATCTAAAAATAAACTTTTCACTTACAAAAAACTCATCTCATTGTCTACATTCAAAAAATAGTTTCTATGTATCAGTATATATAAGTGGATATATATGACATATATCTCCATGCTGTCTACTCAAAAAAATTAACTGTGATGCGAGGGATGATTTTAAATCCCTTCATCTCCTAGCTGCTAATGACATACATTTCCTCCTGAATCCTCCTGTATTAGGTATGTCATATGTCATATTATGATAAGAGGAAAATCATATATTTCAATAAAACTAATTCAAGATAATTAAAATAATAAAAAACAAGATTACCAAAATGGTCTCCCATAATTGTGATAGTTTCATTTTCTCAACACTTCATCAATTAGAAAACAATATACCATTTTGTCTTTTAGCACATACTAATACAAAATCCTTGAATTTTTTTCCTTCAGACCTACTAAATTAATATTATCATCAATTTAAAATGGTATCCCTTGATTCTAGTTACGGGTAACTATTAATTTTGGTATATGGGTGGTGCCATGTTTACCAACCATCAAAATCTTTTCCCCCCTTGGAAGTAGATGTCTTTGGTAAAGAAGGATGAACATACTCATCAATAGGTTCATTTGTATGTTCCTCCTGATTGGAATGAGTATGATCAACTATAGAAATATGTGATAGATATGAGGATTGATCTATCAACCTACAAAAGAAAACAACTTCGATTAGATAAAATAATAATAATTTAACAATTACATGAAAATGTAAATAAAAAATTTAACAATTATCAAACAACAAGAAAGGTAAACTAAACGTAACACATTTTTTTTCATATTTGTTATAGTTAACTAAAATTTGAACAATATCAATGATAGGTGAAATGGCATAAATGAATGAAAACTAATAATATTAATGATTAATGAAATGATATAGTAAAAAATCACCAACGTCATAAATAGTTTTTATAAAACAAATAATTCTTTTATAATATATTATTATACAATATATTTTTTTCTATCTAAAATGATAAATTTAAAATAATTGGTTGTCAAAAAAGTCAATTAATATATAAGATACATAACTCTAAACATGGGAAAATAGGAAAAACTAACCTAATATAAAATAAAAAATTTAACTTTTTAGTTATAATACACGTTTTAATAAAGAAAATCAAATTAAAATAACTAACTTATAAAATTTATAAAATTAAACTGTAACTAAACATATGTTACCTATAATATTAATAATTTACAAAAGATTGATTTCACAAATTTATTCTTCATAATCATTCTATATGGAAAAAACCATGTATTTAACATGCTCATCAATATTTTTTGTTAATCATTCCCTAGATGTAGGGGTTTCCCATAAATCAGTATCTTCATTATGTTTATCATCACCAACATATTGTTTTTTTCTTATAAAACAAAATAAGACTACCTATTAGATTCATCAAAAACATAGAAAGTTTGTTTTCTTGTGTTTGCTTGTTGGAATTATCATTTCTGTAATTGAATTTATTCAGATTAACTAGTGTCATTCAAAATTAATCTTATTAGACACTATTATTACTAGAAACTAATTTACACTCCAATGACTCTATAATATGATGTTGATGTGTATATTGGGTTTTGTCTTTGGAACATGAAAAATGCATTGTTTCTACAAACAATGACACAATACTATTCTGAACATCACTTATGTTGTCCAAATATTTCATATGAAAAGTATAGCAATTAATGTCATACTCGGACCATGTTACAAAATTTAATTGTGTAAATCCCTCTACCCATAAAAATATTTATGATGCATCTGATTTGATAGTCTCTTTAAACTATAGAAAAAAAGGTCTGTTATTCTAATCCAAAATCCACATATCATTATTCTTTTGATAACATTGTTTCAACTCATTCATATGAAATGTTATATATGGGTGAGCATAATCAACGTTATTAAAGATGTATAACTATATATTCTATATCTATTCACCTTTAAATGATTTGAATTTCAATCCACAAATCCCCTTTCCCTCAAAATTAACTCATTCATGAGGATATGTAGGCAAACCCATGTGCTCCACATCAGACAAATATCCTATAAAAAACTCAATAACATCCTCATAAATATACTTCTCAGTAATGGATACTTCGGATCAATATGGATTCTTAACATTCACATTAAATATATTTATATACCATTCAAAAGTATATATCCAATGTTTATATAAAAATCCACAGAGATTTAGTTATTTCATGAAATGAACCTTTAAATGCACCATGATATCAAAAAACTATTGAAGAAAATAAATTTCCAATTCAAAAAGTATAGAAAACACTACATTCAAAAAAATGTTTAAATAGTTAAAATAAATCACCATATTACAAATTCAATTTAAAAAATAAAACACCTTAATGATAGTCATTCTGACATGGATGAGCATTATTCCACACTATGAAACTAGTATGAGTTGTTCCATCATGTTGTGACAGTCATTAGATTTCATACTTGTCATCTTCAAATCATTTGAAGGCACACATTTTTGTACATTTGAAGAATAACCATGTGGAACATTTATTTCATGATGAAATTGAAAAAATCTTATTTTATACCTCTAGATAAGGTATGAAAATCCAAGGGTTGAAATGTTCTCCTTATATTAGGAGTGGGATCCAACTCCAAAAATATTTCCATTGGGAGTAAATCCATTATTATATTCAACCCATCTTAATTATTTCCGTTAAAATATAAAATTTTTTGAATCAAATATTCTCATATATTATTCTCCATGTACATTAAATCAATGTTATGTTTTACCTCATTATATCTCTAATATGGTAGCTCAAAAAAAATTTACTGTTTCTTCGAAATATTTTAATCATTACTAGATTTATGTTTCTTTCTAAATGTCACATCAATGTTTTCACCCTCTCAAAATACTGGTCAATGGATAAAGGTTTTTGTGAAATATCAATTTTTTTAGAGCTATTTAAACACTTTTTCAATCTTCAATATGAGTGATCCATAGGAAATATCATTCAATGAACCATGAATATTGTTTTTATCCTATGATGCAGTTGACAATATGATTTCTCCTATTTAAAAATTGGATAAGATGTATGTCCCGTAACACTATATCTAGAAAAATATCTATATGTTGGGAAGTCATTTATAGTGAACATAATCATTGTAATAAGTTGAGAACATTCCATTTTATAATAATCACACACTCTTATACCTTCCTCCCACAATAGTTTGAAAAAATAAATTAATGGAGGGAAGAAAACATCAATACCATTTCTTGGCTATTTTGCCACACCGATTTGCAAACAAAATAATTAATATTATATATTCATATAAAATTCAGGAGATAAGTTTTAAATTATTTATAAAATGATCTATGTGTGCTAATAATGATTCAATATGAATTCATTCCATCTTGCATAGTCCAAGTCTAAGATTTCAATATTCATTTCTGAATATAGGAAAATGGTGATCAATGTTCTTCCACTGTGGACAATTTTCTTGATGATGTATTTTTTCATCCCATATCCTCTCATAAACATGCCATATTAACGTTTTTCCATCATGTAAATTAGAAAATAAACGTCTAAAATGAGTAATTATAGGAAGAGACCAATATGATTTGTCAGGGGTCTTGGAAATATCCAAATCATTTTGTCATTTTTCTTTAAAATTATATCTTGATGTCCCGCATTTAGGAAAGTCTAACAGAAATTCATATTCTTTCCTATATATCACAAGGTCATTCAGGAAGGCATGTATTTTCTTATACCACAATCACATTGGAAATATTATTTTTTTTGTACTTATAATGTGAATATGTAAGATCATTTTTTTAGGATGAATTTTATTTTAACAATTTTAGCAGCTCTATGAAACTCTTATGACTCTATCCATGTTTTTTCTTTCCGGTTTATCAATTGTAAAACCGTCAATAAAACCATATATTTCATACAACCTAGATACAATGGCTTTTAGGAATCACCATATAAACCCTCAATTGTTAGTTTTCACTCAATTTTCTCTAATTCAATATCACAAATCATTTCATCATGTTTATCAGATTTATCATCTTGTGAAGCAACAATATCAATATATCTAACAATTTTCCATGTTTCAACATAGAAAATCCATGGGTTGTATCTAGAATTAAATCCATGAAAAATTAAATGATCATTGATCTATATTATATTTAACTTCTTTAAATTTAAACATTTCTAGCATGAACTGAAAAACATGTCATTGTTTGGAACTTTGTGATTAGAGAATTCCAAAAAATCATTGACACCATCCAAATATTCAGCTTCTATTCAAGGTTAATGAATCCAACTTCAATTCATTTTCTATAACAAATATGAAAAATAAATATTAAAAAGGTAATAAGTTATAAAATTTTGATATCAGACATGAAATCGAAAAATATAAAAAACCACGAATTTATAAACTATAAGGAAAATAAAAAATATAGAAATGAAAATTTATTCATTCATAGTTAATTAAAAATTATAATCCTTTAAAAAATGTCTCATGTAAAAATAAATTAATTTAACCTTATGAATTTATGAAAAAATATGTACAACGATATCCATTAAACATTATCCATAAATAAAATATATATAATGAGAATATCTAATTCATAGTTGATTATTAATGAAAATAAATAACTTATTCTATATTCTAATTAGAAATATAATCTACTCATAATTTTATTCTTAGTTTAAAAAAATGTCACATTAAATATAATCAAGAACTAATTAACAAATTATAAAATTATAATTTAAATATATAGTCTCAATCATGTGACACATGTATTAAGAATTCGACTTTAACATGTTCCAGCAAGATGTAGACCAAAATAATAGGGGCCATGTTTGATATTATTTTTATTTTACATTCTTATAATTTTAATTCTTGTAATAAAATAAATTAACAGAAAAAATGAAATTATAAATTCAAATATAATGAATATTACATCGATCTCCAAGCGACAATTATTTCAAATTTTATATATCATAAAACCTTCTATTAACATCATATTTGGTTGTATTCTATCAATAAAACATTCCTTACTAGAAAAAATATAGAAGATGTCTATAGGGAACAAGAAGACGGGTTAGTGAAACCAATTAAAGTCTATAAGGTATACATGATTTTAAAATCCAATTATGGATCAAACAAAGAATCATAATAAAAAAATATTTGTTAGATGAAGCCAATTGAAAGTATGGTTTTATTAAGAATGAAAATATTCCAAAAAAGAATATTTCATTAGCTGAGTTAATCTTATATATGGGATACTAGGAACTCTTATACATCCCAACCCTTTATCAAATATTAGAAATTACATCCTCCTATTAGAGTTTTCATTATTTTTTTCTCCTTCAATGAAATGTTTTCCCAAATTTTCTAGTGACTTATGATTTTCAAATACACCATCACATTTCCATATTCATTGATCTTGTATAAGGTAATCACATTAAATAAATAAATATCATCTTTTAGGTATCTTAAAATTCAATAGAGAATATTCAATGATTTTGAAAAAATAAAGATACACAAATCAATACCTCATTTAATTACTAAATCACTTCTTAGCATTAATCATTATATGAAAAAGACAGAGCATTCTGGTTAACAACTATTAAATGTGGTAAAATATAAGGGAAATTAGACATGATTCTCTTATAATAAATAACTAGAACCTATGAACTATAACTTACTACAAGGTTTGTTTATCCCACAAATTAATTAATCCCCTCTATCTTTGATGGTTTTACTAGTACCATATTCTAATACATTGAATCCTCAATGAAATGAATCTCATTGTTTTCATATATCAAAATCTGAATCAAACACCATAAATCCAAATAAAAACACCTAAATATGATAGATAAATGTATATAAATTTCAAAATTTAAGTCATGAAATAACTAATTAACATAATACAAAATATATTCAAACCTTCAGGTAATGAAATTAGGGATGATAAAATCTATAACCGAATGAAAAATTATAAATCTGAAAAAACCCTAATATAGGAAGATGGTAATATGATAATTAAGAGCACCTCATTAAAAAAAAATTAGTTAGATATGTGAATCCAAATATTGACTGAAAAGAAAGAAACACAATACTTTGAGTCTTCCTTAAAATGTGTAAACTAAGGTCGATGAAACCCTATGGTTCTATTTAGATGCTAAGTAGATATTTCAACCACCAAATCAATGAAACCATCAATTTAGGGCTTCAAAAAGAGAGAAATGAGAGTTTTATCATGAAATAGACAGACTGTGTAATGAAACCCTTGAGTGGTACATAAATTTTTAAATTTTTTGGACATCAGTTATATTATAACCAAAATGAAAAATAAATAGTCAAGATTTTTTACGTTGGTTATATTATAGCCTATGTAAAGAGTCACTCTTTCACATTGGTTAAATTATAAAACTAACATGAAAGAGTTAAAAATATGCACTTTATCACATCCTTTTTCATAAAAAACAACGTCAAAAATGATTTTTTTCATGTTGTTTCTATAAAAAAGGACTTGAAAAAGTAATATTCCCATATTTTACAATCAGTTATAAATAACCAATGTGAAAACTGTTTAGTGAAAAATAGTTTTTTACTAGTGTTATCATCCTAATATATCGCTAGTGGGACTTTTAGTGGTGTTTCATTTTGATAGGTTCAAGCGGGTAAATGGTGGAGGCCACCAGTTAACTAGTTCCACTGATAGTGTAGAGAAATGATAGTGTAATATCATAAATTCTTATTTCATTAAAAAAATTAGTCATAAACCACCACTCTCATAGTTCCTTATGATTTAAATATCATGGAGGATATATATAGTTTATTTTCCCCTACCAAACATTATTCTTCATTGATCTATGTATTGTTGTTGTTCTTGATCTCTTTAGGTATTTTTCATCTTCATAGAATCGGAATTCTTCTTTCCTCATATACTTGTATCTTTTAAAGTGGTGGATCCACATGTTGTTGATGTATCCAAATATATATATATGATTTTTTATAAGTATTCTCTATTTATTGGTCCTAGATTTTCCTTATTAATATTTGGATCTCAGGTTGGTGTTTTCCAATCTTAATTGATGTATGTGGTTCTATAATGAAATAAATATCAATTGAAACATTTTATGATTATTTAATTTAATTTTTTATACTTTATATATAAACACTGAATTAATTATATTGACAAATGATTTTAAATTAAATAGTGTTTCTAATGATGTTTTATGAATGTTTATTTTGGAAATGAAGTGTAATTTATAATAAATTTATCAATAATTGAAATGAATGTTTGGAAGCATGATATTGATGTGATAAAAGGAATTAAATGTTTTATTATTTTAAATGAGATGATTTGAAATGAAAGTAATCATTTTTTATAAAAAAATCGATATTAATTTTTGAAATGAAATGAAATGTTTTGGAACATGAACATTAGAATGATTTTAAATAAATGTTTTTCATTATTTGAGTTTGAATAAAATGTTTGACAGATACTTTTATGATTTCTATATTCCTTGAATTACATGGGAGCATGTCTAGTTTTGTGGGATGAATATATTATTGGTATATATTATATATACCTAGAAATGGATTCATGGTGAAAATTATATCTTAACTATATTGATGGAATGGATTTTTTTATTTGTAATTCCATTATATTCATACTAGTCTTGGAATATATGGAGTGTGTCCATACACAAATCTTTACATCCCGGAGATGTACAAGAATCCCTATAAAATCCTAACCTAAGGTATCTTAATCATATGTAAATGATTTATTTTTTCATATATTCTAATGGTTGATTAAAAATAATTACCCATTTGTATTTTTAAATAAATATTACTTCAAGAAAATTCTGATAATGATGTTTATATCATATCGATATGATGAAAATACACATTTCAATGTGTGTATTATTATCTGTTAAAATATTTTATAATTCATTGATTAATATGAAATTGGAAATGATTTCTCCACAATGTTTTATTAAAATTTCAATCATAGTAAGGCTATTTTCTATAGAGTTCTTATTAAATACCTGGTTTGAACTAATTGGGATTTAATACACACACCCTACCATTAACTTAGATCATTTGATTAATTTTTTATTTATTATCCTTGAAAATATGAAGGCGCACACTGAGGTGGTTGATGTTATTGATTGAAAGGTATTGGGAGTTTGTGGTCACTAGTGGAATGTGTGATCCACTTATTTAATGGAGTTTTATGATGATTTATTGCGATCCTTATCTGTGGATTTTTATTGGTGTACTATTATGGGACTTTTAACTATTCATTTTGGATTTTATCATTAGTTTTTTTGAATGATTAAGGTTAATTCTTCTATATCATATGATTTTTCTAAATGAGTTATTCTAGTGGATAAATTTTTCCCGCTTGATTTTTGATACATAGGAACTAATTGATAACCCAAAGGGAGTTAGACCACAATTTAGGCCTTGTCAGAATTGATATAGGTTCATTTAAAAGGGTTTTCTTAGATTGTTTTTGTTAGTAGTGGAATAAGTCTAACTAAAGAAACAACATGAAATTTTATGTGATAATGGATTTTTATGCCAGAATGTTTCACTATGGGAATCCCATATTATTTTTACTAAGAAGAAAGATGATTCTATGAGATTTTATATCTATTATAAGGAATTAAAATATATTACATAAATAACATGAATCCTCTACCATGCATTAATGAATTTTTTAATTAAGTCAAAGTAGCCCAATATATTTCAATGATTTATCTTAATTATAGCTATCATCAACTATGACTAAATATGTAAGGCCTTTCAATGTTGACAATTCGAATGAGGTATATGCCCATTAAAAATTAATAGTAATTCCCAATTGATTGATTAATTCACACATTATTTTTTATTGATATGAGAAATCAAGTATTCATAGGTTTTATCAATAATTTAATTATAGTATTTACTGATGACATAATTTTATAATCTAAAAGATATGATGATCACAATAATCATATGTGAATAATTATTAATACTCCTAAAAGAAATTAGTTAAATGGTTAATTTTAAAAATGAATATTCATTCTTCAAGATGTTTTATTTAATTGAATTATTTTTTCTAGTGATGAAATATTAATTCATATTTTAATGAAGAAAGAAGTTATGGAAAGGAAAAAACCATAATATTTAATCAAGGATTGTTGATCACATAGATTAATAGGTTAATGTAGCTGATTTTTTTTAAAACAATGAATTTTTTTGCTGACTAATTATTAGGTTGACAAGTAAATGGGTTAAATTCAAATGAAAGAAAATAGAAATATTGTTTTGAAACATTAATTAGTATATTGGTAAATGATCCAATTTTATCTTTACTATCAAAAATGGTTGAGTTTTATATATAGTGATTTAACATTTATGGGACTTGGATGTTTCATTATAAATAATAATAGAGTAATTCAAGAATAAAATTTTATAACATATGATCAATAGTAATCATATATAATATCTACATTTATTTTGTGAAGGAATTTTCTTTATGATTAGAAATGTGAAATACATATGAATCCCAAGAGAATTAATTCCATTTTCTCATAGAAATAACACAATGAGAGGAACAAAATTCATACAATTACTCCAGGATTATGTGTTACTAATAGAGTAACACCCTAGTAAGGGAAATAAGGAGGTCGATTCATTGTGTTGGATACATCCTAGATTTTATACTAAAATTAGTTTTGAAAATTATAATATATTAATGCATTTTGTAATGTGGGATATGTGAATCATTTAGTAAGTGAAAAAAATATTCATATGATTTCCAAACAATCCATATTAGAGAAAATAAAATGTTCTTAAATTGGGGAAAATAATTTTCATAGGAATATAAAATCCATGAATGTTAGGAATTTTGTTTTATTCGATTATGATGATGGTATAATGAAATTATGATAAAAAATATAACATCTATTAAAGCCTTAACAAAAAATTAAAATATTAGATGAATATCAAAAATATAATATTTCAATAAATCCAGATATATCCGAAAATTACATTTATTTTAAGGAACATATTTTTAGGATAATAGGAAATGGGGAGTTCAATACTGTGTAATAAGTTACTTTGTTTTCAAGAGGTAATGTCAAAGAGACAAATTCTTAAATGAGTCATGAATACGTTACCTATTCCGTTGTGTAGTTGGGATGATATTACTATGAAAATTTTAACAGGATTTCCCAAGTATTTAAGATACAATGATTCCATATAAGTTATTTTTTATCCCCTTAAAATATCTATATATTTCTATTCTGTATTGGAATATCTACCTATTGATTTCCTCATGTAGATGGATATTAATATTTTCTTGATATTACATGGTACAACTCTTTCGATTTTACCTGATTTTCCCATATTTTACCTCAAAATGTTGGAAATATATTCATAAGGGTCTAGAATATGAGCTAAATTTTAGCAATACATAAAATCCTTATATGTATGGGTAGTCTAAAATGACTATTCAATTATTAGAAGACATTATGAGGTTATGGTATCTTGTTATTTAAATATCATGAGATCAACATTTTCATTTGGTGTAATTTTTTACAATATTATATTCTATTTATGTAATAAAATTTAAACATATAAATGATTATATGCGGATGAGGTTTCAACCGATCTTTTTGGGATGAAATTTCTGACAAGAATCTTATACTCCTAGAAATAGTTGATGGGACAATAGAGAAAGTGAGAACACAATATATATATATATATATCATTGGAGATGAATGTCAGAAATAGATATAAACATATAACATATGGTTACAATTATTATTTAATGTGGGAGATGATTTTTTCCTAAAATTATCTCAATGTTATGATCGTATATGGATTAATAATAACGGGAATCAAAATATTAGGTACATTGATCCTTTTAAAATTTCATAAAGGATTGCAGCTTTTGATTACTATTTGGTAATTCCAACTATCATCTCCAAGGATTACGATGTGTTACATATATCATTATTAATTAAGTAAATAAAAGACACATAAAATATGCTAATCTATAAAGAAATAGAATAGTAACCAAAATAATCTTACTATAAAGAGCCTATTCAAATTGTTGATACTAGTGATGAAGTGTTGTGGAATCAAATGACTCTATGGGTGAAGGTACATTCATGAAAACATAAAATAGAGGAGAAAATTTGGGAAGCTAAAAAATATAATTTGATGAACTAACCACATATATTTATGAGGTGAAATTATTGATATTTCAAGGGTGAAAGTTTTTACAAAAGTAAGATTGTAACACTGTAGATTTTAATATAGTAAAATTTTCATTCCGATAAGATAATAACACAATAAAAATAGTTTTATTAAAGTATTATATTAAAAAACAAATTATAAATTTAATTTAATGAAATTAATTTCATTTTTTAATTCATCATGTCAAAATTATATTAGGAATAATTTTTGATATTTTCAAAAGTTAGTTGATTTTTAGGGTAATATTCAACAATAATAATTTAACAGAACTATCACTTTTATTACATCATAATTTTATATGAACAAAAATAATGTTAATTTTAACATTATTAAAACATAAATAAATATTTAATATTTAATATAATGTATATAAAAAATTAATTTCAAGGATAGAAATATATTATTGATTGTTTTTAAATCTATGTATTAATTTTGTTTAAATAAAAAGAGATTTTAATTATATTCCCTTCATAAATTATATATTAGTTTTTTTTGTTTCTTAATGAATAATAAGCCTCCTATAATTTAAAATAATCATATTAACCCCATTGTAATTAAAAATTTAATTTATTTCCTATAAAATCAATTTTATTCATAAAACACACATTAAAAAATGAGTTTATTTTCTTTTAGAGAAAATATAATAACAGTAATTTCTTCCACTTGTAAGATTATTATCATTTAAAATGGTTTCATTATTTTGAATCAATATTATTAGGATTTGGTGAAAATTTGAATCTAGTTTCTCAACATATTTAATTGTAACGATGATAAATATTTATCACATCTATTGAGGGTAAATGGGTTAAAATAATAATAAAAATGAATAAGGATATAAGATAACCACAAATATTATTTTACCTCATTTATTTACTTTATTTTGAACAAAAATTTATCATTTTAGATGTTATGATAATTTATATCCATATACATGTGATAGTGACTTTTGTTATGACAATATTTTAATTAATTTCATGTATGCCCCTTCCATAACACATAAAGGGAACCTCCTCTCCACCATTTTTCAAAAATTTGATCCCTATATATTTTCCAATACCTACCCAAAAAAGTATATATTCCTTCAATCCATTATTTGGATCCTTCTCTAACAATAATATATTCTTTTGAAGTTAATATGAGTATGTCGAATAAATTCTCTCAAATAAAATGCCACAGTCTTACTAGACTATTTCAATGTTTACTTATTATTATTATATATAAAAATATAATTTATTCCATCCAAACACATTGAATATGATATATAAAATATTATTCTATATTATTATTATTATTATTATGTTGTTGTTGTTGTTGTTCAATCCTTGTTCATGTGTACATATAACCCACTTAGTACATGTGGCAAGGAAATTCATTTTTTCATCCACATTTTGTTTTTTATGGTTATAATGTTAGAATCAAAGAATTATATTTTATATTTATTAAAAAATTATTATTATAGAAATATATGATATCATCAACCTAGTTAACCTTCCATCCTTTTGAAAATATTAACGTTTCTTATTCATACATGTTTACTACCACCTCTATAGATGTGATTTTATTTCTATTACTACAATGTATGGATGATTCCAATATTTTATATAATGAATAACCAATACATTGATTTAATTATTAAAATTATTTAAATAATCGAAATATAAACTAATTATTTTGACCATAAATAATATACAAATGTAATTTTTTTAGAAATTTAATGAATAAAAATAAAATTGTTATTTTCAGATTTATTATGTTCATGTTTGTATTGGGAATATTTTATAATCCGAATCATTTAAACTACATATGTATTTATTAACCTCTTCCTATGTTGATGTTTTCATGTTTATATTCTATTTTCTCTCTTGATGGATCAATACAGTATGATTAAGTTATGTGTAAGAGGTATTTATACAAAAAAAATGTTATAATGTTTTCTATCTAACTATTTTTCTACATTGTCTATGTACATTTATATACTTCATGAATGTTATTATTTACTATCCAACGACTATTCGATGTCATTTGAAAACATATTTTACTTTCATTAAAATCTTTTTAATGGAATATTCTTATAATTTTCATGTGTGGTACTTTATACATCATTCAAAAAATGTGAAAAAATACTCTCTTTTAAAGTATACACTGTAAACAGATATTATGTCCACCGTGACCATTTTTTTCATTGAATATTACATTAAATGATTTCATGGTTATGTTAATGTAAATAATTTTCCAAAATCTTATTGGAATTTTTATTTAAAATAATATGAAATGAAAATGATATTTTCATTATTTAATGAATGGAAATAATCTTGAGAAGTAATTTATAACTATGTTCTTACACTGGGTTAAAAAATATTATTATTGAATAAAAAATTGAAATTTATTTTAAAAACATTCTTTTACTATAAAAACTAATTTACTATGAATCAATGTACTTATATTATATTTAATTCACAATTTATTTTATAATATTTTTATATAATTTAATTTTTTATGACTATGTTCTCTATCAGTCTCTATTATTCATTGAAAATTATTTTTCACCTTCAAGTCAAGTTTTATAATATCATTGATTAATTAAGAATAATTTCTATTACATTGATGAAGTTTCATCTATATACTATTTCTATAGAAGATATTATTTGGAGGAAGCTTATTAAGTACGTGATTTAATTTAATGGGTACATATGGATATCCTGTATTCTTGATTCAATACAGAAAAGCATGCACATAAAAGTAATATTCAAAATGAATTGTATCAATCATTCAAAATATAAATAATGAAATGAATAAGAATGTTATGAGTAGTGTATTGTTAAAAATATTTTATTGATTCATTAATAAGTCTAATGATACAAAAGACCATTCATTCAATATTAGATGGGTATTTGTTTAAGAAATACACATTTAATAAAAATTATGTCTTGGTTGTCAGGCCTTGATGGTATGATTCACGATAACATAGAAATTGAATGGAAAGAATGTTCATGAATGTACATATTTATACATTTACTTTATTATGAATTCAATTTCATATAACCATGTGATTTATTTGTTCATATTAGCTATGGATGTTTATTAAACTAATGTTTTTATAGAATGTGATATGTTTTGATTATCCATTTTTTCATATTGATAGTTCCTTATTTACTTGTAATAACATTAGATATATTTATATATAAGCATTACATCGCATCTCAGCTCACCTTTTTTTGGTTTAAATTCCCTACGATATGTAGATAAATCTTATGAATCATTTAAAAAATAAAATAGTATCACATAACCTATGTTTTTATATTAAAAATGTAATTTTAGAATATTTTTGTATCTTGTCTTCATGAAAAAAGGAAAACTGATCGATCATACAGGGTGATATCTCATGTATAATGTAGTAATGTACAAAAGTAATCATCATATTTAGTTTACTAGATTAGGTGTGTCACAATTTCAATTTTTATAATTTTTTTACATAATGCATAATATGAAATTGGTAAAATATTAGATCCTATGAATTTTTTTATAACAAGATACCATTAGTGATGTATTTTAATGTGTTTGGTTATCCATGCATATTGAAGATTAAAAATTCATGAAGTTAATGCATGATGAGATAGGTGAATATATATTTTAAAGGGTTATTTATCTAATTTTGGATCCAATAAATGATATAAAAATATAAAAATAATATACTATATTCATATGATGTGAAGATAAAAAAATAGATCAAATTTGAGTGAGTTTCATGATTATATACATAAATTTTCTGATAAATAAAATATGAAAAATTTCTAGAAATTTTTTTAAATTGGTTTATGTATCAGTTATTTGTTAATAGTAATTTGAGTAATATGTTAAATAAAACATGTTAATTTAGACCTTGTCATCATATTTGGGGTGTTTTTATAGGTTGGGGAATGATTATGATGATTTTTCCAAGACTCTGATGCTGAACTATTATAAACTTCTACCAAATGTGATATTTTAGAATGTTTTATTAGTGAGATGTGAATTTTAATAAATATTTAATAATATTTATTCTATTGAGGAATTGTTTTTTGAGTTTTCGAAAATTTGGAATTTTTTTAGTCTTAGGGTTTGATTGGGGTGTGTTACTGCGTACAACTATCTTGGGGGATTTGTGGGAAATATCTATGAATATTTAAAAAATTTAAAAATAGAAGTGTTATTTTACATTGAAAAATAGTAACTATACATAATGGTCAAGGTGTTTGAATTTTTTTAGGTCTGATATATAGATGTAATATTGTGAAGGGTTGGAAAAACTGTCTATTTCTTATAATAGCTTTTTGGAAAGTTACTCTTACATGTGGATGGGACGAACCTAAGAGTCGTTGAATTATTGTGTTGAAATTGCTAAGTGATGGATGCCTAATAATATTTAAGAGCTAATATTTTATATGTAAGATTCATTCATGAGTTATACTGAGTTCCAAAGACTGAGTCTATTGTAAGAGAAATACATAAGAGAATCTTCTTGATTAATAAGGGTTACCCTATGTTGAAAAATATGACTACGTATTGAACTAGGTGTTAAATTTAAGAATAATCATTCAAGGCATGTAATGGTTATTTTGAGTTATCATATGATATGAAATTTAGATATGTTTAGGGTCTTCCCTAGAATATATAATAGTCTTTTCTGGATATGTTAAGTTAACCCCTTGATATGTAAAAGTTAGAAATAAAATTTAGGTGTTGGAAGACCAAGTGATACATAAGGGTTATTCCTTAATATGAAAGGGTATTTATTATGACAAATTATGTTATATAGGGTCCATTTCCATGATATGTAAGATTCATTTTGGTAACTAAGGGTCATAAACAAGGGATATCAGTGGAAAGACATAAGTTTATGGGGGTTTGATTATGGGAAAATACATATGGGTATAGTCCACATATGAGCATCCTAGAGTATGTTAAAAATAGAAATAAGAAATATTTTCTAAATTTTAAGAAACTTTGGAAAATGAATTAATTGGTAACGAATTTTATTAAAAATTTTGATTTAGGGATATTTTGACCAAAATAATGAGGATAAACTTTTAGTTAATATCTCATTACTCTCTTCATATTTAAGTTAGTTTTTCATCGATTCAATCTAGTTCTTTGATAATTTTATTATTGGGAGTATCTATAGTTAAAGAAAACTACCTAATGGTATTTTTTATTTTCATCTATCACTTCCATCTTTCCCCACAATTTTACCCTAAATAATAATTTAAAAAAAATACCAAATTGGTGAATTTACAACCTTATCATGAATATTTTTTTGATTAGTGGATTCCTACCAACTCTAAATTTCTGGTTAAATAAAACCACAAATTTTACACATATTACCAAATTAATTTTTACTTAAATATCCAATAAACCCAACCCATAGATAAAGAGTCTAATAGTATTTTGAATACTAGGTTATTCATTTATAAAAACAAATAAAGAAGAAATAATTAATTTAATCTCTAAAGTGGTATCTTAAATCCATTTAAGTTCCCAAAACTATAAATGACATATGAGTCAAATGCCATAAAATGATATCATAATAGTAAGTCAATCAAATAATTATCTATTCGAAATTAATATTGAATGAAGAATCATAATATAAAAAATAAAGAGACTTTAGAATAAAAATATAAAATTATGTAAGAATAACTCAATCTTCACTATAATAAAAATATCAGATAGTGGAAAAATTACATTCATGGAATACATTTGGTCCCTAATTCCATGAGAATAGGAACATGGGAAATAAAAATTAGCTAATTAATTAGAGCATTATCTGGGTTCAACAATCCTAAAATGAACATTCTATTGTGTTCCAAAAATGGAAATTGAACATAAGGAATAAACAAAAGAATTTCACCTGAAATAAAATGGTATTCTAATAATTTCATATAGCATAACCAGATTGATTATCAAAATTGTTTTCATAAAACAAGGGATTACATCACTCATATATATTTTCTGAAAAATTAAATATCATACAACATTTAATATAATTCCATGCGAATTTAATACATAAGAATGGTTGGGGAAATAAATTTAAAAGTATTCTTTTTTTATGGGGTGTTAGGTAAAATGGTAGAGCATAATTAAAAGAAGTGAGGACCTGAGGAATTATGAAAAACAATAAATTAAATATTAATTAATTTCAATAATAAAATTTAAAATTTTTTAAATTATGGATGGTTTTAAAATCCATATATAGTGGTACTCAAAATTGGGTATGAAATAAAGAAGTTCCCTTTTTCTGCTTTGATTATTGATTTAATTTGAGAAGGGAACCATTAAAAATTGTATATACTCATCAAGGAAAGATGAATTAAATATGTTATATATGTTTGGGACATATTTAGAAAATATAAAATATTTAATTAAGAATAATTGAAAAAAAATATATTTATATAGAGAAAAATAACAACCCAAAGGAAATGGGTTAGGTCAGAGAGATCCTTTACCATAGATCAAGAATTGTTCGACCCTTACACATAACATGCAATATAATCAAATTATATTAATTAATTACATAATTTAAACAATTTTAATCTGTATTTGATTTAATATAATTATATTATGTTCATTTAAATCCTTTATAATAAATATAATGTATAATTTAATTGTTATGAGGGTGTTCATTTCATGGATCCCATGATAGATCACATGTCGATAATTATAAAATTTCATGTAAAATGTTATTAAGTATATATAAATTAAATTAAATGATATTAATTACCATCTAAATTTTTTTTTGACCTTAGATATCTATATGTTCTCAAACAATTGGTTTATTTATTTAATAGATAAGTTATTTTCATATGGTAAGTTCATTTATGTTGTTTTACCAACCATCATGAACATTATTTACTCTATTTAATTAAAATTTCATTAATACATAATATAATTAAGAAATAATTTATAACATAATAATTATCCTCATATTTAAAAATAATTTTTTTACGACCATGTTTGAAAGTGGTCGGAAAAAGAACTATGTGTTTTATGGTGGTGGTGAAATAACTATATTGTAAACAATAAACTCATTTTAGAATCATATTATTGGAGAGTAGAAGGTGTATATTCCACCATAATAGTATCATGTTTGTATATTTTGGATAATCATGTTAATATTTCTATGTGAATGGAAAACATATGGGGTTGTTGGAGAAGAAGAAAATTAAAAGATGTTTAGTTAAGAAAATGATACTCTATAATGCTCCAATGAATGGTATTTGATAACAAATACCACTATATGGATTTGGGGAGAGATATTAGGAGGAATTTAGGTATGTTTTTAGAATAACGATGGTTTATAATGTTTGATGAGAAGAGGTGGTATAGGGTTGTATTTATAAATGGTGTAGAGGGGTGTTTTTAAAAAAGTATTATAATTAATTTATTAATCATTCTCAAGAGAGAAAATAATGATGAATATCGTAGTTATATATATTAATTAGATCATATGAGTTTAAAATAATGTAAACATACAACAACAATGATTCATTTCTTTATGTATTTTTCTTATTTTACAATTTAAAGTGTTTTCCATATTTTACAATTCACTAAAAATTTAACAATTGTATAAAAATATTAAAAATAAAATATAACCAATTTTAAATATTAATATAAAAATAATAAAATCAATTTTATGAAAATAAATTCAAAATTTTAATAATTTTATATTGTAAATAAAATCCTTACTTAATTGAAAATTTTCATTTTTAATATTATGATCACTTTTCAGACACTTGGAAATATTATGTATATTTTTAGAGAAATTAAATTAAAATTTTAATAAAAAATATTTATAAATTCAATATATAAAAATATAATTTATTTTAGATATGTATTTTTTTATGAAAAAAAATTTTTGTTTTAAAAGATTACAAACACTTATTAAGTAATTTCTCAAACACTAATTTACTTATAATATGATATAAATATGACAGATTATCATTAGTTTAATAATAAATAAATATTATTGTAAATATCTATAGGTGATGATAATATCATAATAACAAGGTTACTATTTCTAATATCCATATTAAAATCCTAATAGTTAATTATTTTTCCAATAGTCAAACTTATAATGGGTATATGATGTCCACACATTCTATAAATACCTCATATTTCATTCATTCTCCATTTACTTCTATTTTACAAAAAAGGTTTATATATTTTTATTTTTTTAAAATTAAATTATAATTATTTTCTTTTATTCCTAAAATGTTGTTAATGAGTTATGTTATTCTAGGGGATTGAACATATCCATACGTTCACATTTTTGAACTCTAGGTATTTATTTTTTACCATTTCAATAATTTCAATTAATATTTCCATATTTACTAACTATTGTTTTTTCTAAAATGAATGTAGTAATTTTTTTGCTTCTATAGAGTGGTTTGTGAACATTACATAAGACCACATTACTAAATATAAAATCAAAAGGGAAATTCCACTGATAATTTTTTTAATTGTCACATTCTTCCCCCATTAAAAAAATCATATCCTCAAAAATATCATTTTATATAACAACATGGAAATGTTGGGAGGGTTCCTATTTTTCATTTATTCTGATACTTACCATTTCTCCACCACATACATAGAGTTCCACCATTTTACATTGACAATGTGATTTATCTTAGTGTGCAGAACATCATCTCTTAAATCCAAGATCATCTTCAAATTAGTTTTATAAGAGATATCATTTTTCGATTGTAACACCTCTATAATCCATACATGTGATTGATATGGTATATACATCTTTTATAGTTATATGTGGATAACTTATTGTACTTGAAATACTGTTGGTTTCAGTTATAGTCTATAGGCCCAATGTTGGATGTTGTCAGCATCTCAAAGGTGCTGATATACATGGGACATAGAATTCCATTGATCAAAAATCCCATCAATCTCTTCCATGGGTATATATAGAGGAATAATTTATCTCCAACCTCATACTCCACGTCTCTCTAATTATTATCATAACAAATATTTTTTCAACTTTGAGTTGTTTTAATTTGATTTTTATTGGTTTTGAATCTTTTATTCCATTCCATATACTATTCAAGGTCCCATCATCTTATGTTAAATTATTTCATCCCAACACACATTTTTTATAAATATCTACACATAAAGGGATTCATTTTGATCCATTTTTATTCTTGAGTGAAAAATACTATTTAATGTGAACTCGACTAAAAGAATATGTTGACCATGTCATTATTCATAGTTCCTTGGGCATACTCTCAACATGTTATTAACTGTATTTTAGTTATCTTATATTTTTTTTAGTTTGGTGCCTGTAATCTACATTAAAATTTAACTTATTATTTGTAGAATGTTAGAGACATTTATATAACATAGAGGTAAACCTTGGATCCTAATTGGAAAAAATTTATTGTGCTGTTCCATATTGCATACCAAATTCTATGACGCATATCTCTACATGTTGATCAAGTTATAAGTTATCTAAAATTTATCTATAGGGAGAATTGACTAAAAAACAATCATCTATATCAAATATCACATTATTTACAATTAATTTCTTCATTATAACTGTGACAATGTCCATGGTGATCTTCCATTTTATCTATGTGGGTGTATATAATGTTTTCGTCATCTCTTTGACTTCACTATTTCTTCCATCAATTTATTACATTCTAGGAAAATTTATCTATAATCCACGATTTCCTTCTTCAGGTTATAAAATAAATAGTGATCTAGGTGATCTTAATACATATTCATCCTGCCTTTTGATATGGATAAGATTGATCTATGTGCATCATTATGAATATCTCACTCTATGTTTCAGTTTTAATTTTTAGAAATGGATTTCAGTTTTTTAAATTTATTTTTTATTTTATCTATTTAAATCATAAAAATATGGTAAGGATATTGTAAAGAATAAATTACAGAGATATTCAGTTGTGTTACCTATGTTCGATAAATAAATTTGATGTTCCATGGATGAAGAATAAAGGAAGTGATAATGTATTATTATTTTAATAAACAAATACATTGAATAATTTCCTATAGTTGAGACATATATTATTTTTTAATAGAATAATGAATGGTATTTATTGTATTTTAGTTCACTAATGAAAATTGATGAGTTATTATTAATGTCTCAAACATGTACATTTTTGGGGTATCTTGTTTGTTATCAACAATAAGATGTTTAATTATAGAGTTTCTATAATGAGTTGTTAAACATATTTTAACTGGACTGAGAAGGAAGTTTTAAAAAGGCAGTGATAAAGATGAATATAAAATAAATTATATAATATTAAGTTTATCATATGGAGTTTCCATATGATATAGTTGTATATATCCATCATTACAGGATCCATTGGATGAATCATTCCAATTTCATTTAACATAGTACATTAGAAAAACCAATATGTAATGTCCAACTAGACAATGGAATGTTTGGGATAACATTGAAAGAACATTTAAAATGAATAAATAATGATGAAAACATAATGATTTGACCAAATGATACGTGGAAATAAGTATTTAACTAGATATATTCATTATTATATCATATATATTAATATCAGATAAATTAGAATTAACAACATTGTTCTTTAAAATGAATTTTAATTTTCATCAATCAATAAGTACCGTAAATTTTACTCAAAAAATTATTTTTTGAGATGTTTATATTTTATTATTTTATGAGAAACTAACTAAATTATTAAAAACCTATGAGTATTTAATTTTTAAAATAAATTCGTATCCATTAATAAAAACAATTTTCATCAGTTCTGTCCACATAAATTTTATGATTTTTTAGAAACATAAATGGAATCATCTGGATAAGCTATAATTATGAATTTTTTTGATGCTGTACTTCTAATTTTGACCTCTAACTTTCATATCATTTGTTCATTTATTGATGGAGTTGTGTTAAAATTCTTATTGAAAATAATTCAATCCAAAGAGACACTCTATATTCAATGTATCAAATTTCCAAGAATTTTTTGACACCTTAATGGAATAATATTGGATTGCTTTATTATTCATAAATTCACCAATACTTCATTCTCATCCACCACCAACTAATTTTCTACACACATGATGGGTTTTAGGAGTTATGGTCAAATAATTGATAAAAATATTTCCGTCATGGAATGTTTTTGGAATTTGGATGTATTGAATTCACTAATTCATTAAACCATGATAATTTTAAACTAGATGATCCTATAGTTTGATTAAATTATCCAAATAATGTAATATATTAGATCTCAATATTTCATAATAATGTAATAAAGTGAAAAAAAGTTATGAATGAATTACAATTGTGAGACCAATTTAGTTTGACCGACATGAGTGTTGACCTCATGAAAACCTAACACTCCTCAAAATGTGGATCCAATATATATTTTATAAATGAAAAGTTTGTATAATTTAGATTTTAATTGGTAGAAAAAATAAAATATGGCTAAATATTTTTTTTAAGAAAAATATGAAAGTGTGATAATAAGGGATAAAGAATATTTTCCATAAAAATTTTAAATGTATTATTCACTGTTATAGATCAATATATATATAATAAATAAGGTAAAAATAAATGTTTTATTGATGTTTTGGATGAATTAATCAATAAATCAAAAAAATTACTACAAATCACAATTTTTGGAATTAATGAAAACCAAATTGGATGGACTTAAGGGAAAAATAAGCATTATTTATCCCCCTAACACCCCCAACTCAAATATAAATACCCACGCACTCTTTCCATTCTACCATACCCAATTTTAATTTATATCATAATAAAAATCTCATTTATTTTATTTAATTCCTTTCTATTAAATCAAGCAGAGTTAGGGTAGTCCAAAGGTCTATCACTAAGTTGAGATGATTAGGAGAGGTAAGGATTTCCCTAATCCTCTACTTAATTACAAATTAGAATTCCATTTTATGTTTAATTGATATGTATATATAAATATTATTAATTCCATGATATTACCCTCTATTTTAGTTTTTCTAAATGATATATTACTTATTCCCTCTAATTATAGACTTTTTCTAAGTCGTTATGATGCTCGAACTAACCCATAACTATAAAATATTCCTATATTTTTTGAGATGTTTTGTTTCTATATTTTTTAAAGAAATGAAATCCATGTTTGGAAACTACAAGGTGTTTTTTCTCTAAAATAGTTCTACCAAGCTATAATTATCCTGAATATGGTGTGTTGGAATTTGATATGATTCTCCCCTGGTGCATGAGAATAGATTTTCTACATACCAATGTCGACACTCTCTATGGATATGATTTGATGATAAATATGGTTCTTAAAAAACATCATAGGATTTATCTATCCTTAAAAAAATTATATTACCTTATAAAAATCATATATCATTATTGATTCATGTATTGGGTGAAAATAATGTCAGACCATATAATTATTTCTTATATATGGGAATATAATATATGATATACCATTTCATGAAATTTTCCACATTATCTATATTTTTCTATCCTAAAAAAGTAATCAACATAATCTATTGATATGTGATGGAATGAAATGGAATATTATGTGATGGATGGGGACCAAAATTTTATATCCCCTCTGTGCACTTGTAAGTCTCATGAGATAATTAATATAGTGTATTGGGAGAATATTATCCCTTTATATAAGTTATATTGGAAAAAAATGATGGTATGTTTAGGATCTATATAACTGTCAATTACCATCAATAAATGTTTAGTTATTATTATCCTGACATTTATATAATGTTATTTTATGATCCCATTCTTCCTAGGTTTTTCCCATAATGAATTTCTTATTTGACCCTTGTTGAACGAGTCTCAATCACATACGGAGAGCCTTTATTATAGAAAATGACATATTTTTGGGGGTTGTATGCTCATTTCCATTAATAGAGTCTGTGTATAAATGGTTTAATATTTAACATGGGATATTGGTATATTGATAAGGTTTGAAATACATTCAGGTTGTTTAAAAGGGAAAATGGGATGGAACACCATCTACACAATATTTACACACTATGTAAATTGATTCCATCTAAGTTAATTTTTTGGTGTTTTAATATAATAAATCCAAGGTGATGGGATTTTTGGAGTATTTGATTAAAATTATTTACATGATGTGTAACCACATTATACGCTTTATAATTACCCATACTTCTATTCCAATCACGCTATGTCGCCAAAATCTTATATTATTCGGTTGCAACTCTCTCCACTTAACTGCAGTGCTTTATCTAAGATATTTTGGAGTGTCGAAATCAATTTCAGGCATCCCCTTTACACATCTAATCACTCTAGGAAGCTCTTTGAAACCATATTAACCGACCTACTTAGAGTATTTTTCCATTGGAAGAATTTTTGGATCCTCAGTTAATGGTATGGATTCTAAATCATGACCCTATTATTTTATAATTTCAAATTATACATAATATAGTGATTTTTCCAATGTAGAATACACCAAATTCAATTAAATATAGAATCATATTATTTCTTGAAGTCCATTTATTTTCAATTAACTAATGAACATGATTATAGTTTCCCCTGGGGTGAGCGAACCAGGAATATAATTGAATTGGATAATGGCATAAAGTTTATTTAGCATCACATGTGACCTTAGGTTTTTTATTTTTATAAGATCCCTAAATTGATACTTTTCTATTATTGATAGAACTGGAAATAAATTGTGTAATAAATGGAATGTGTTATACGAATGATAAATGAAAATTCTCATAATTAACCACTGAGATATATGATGTGATATTGTGATATCCATGTTTTGTGAAAAGACATATGCTCCATGATGCAGGGATTATATATTCATCTCGGCCCAGGAACTTTGACACTTATATGTTGTAATGATGATATTGAGAGGGTTCTTCGGAGTCCTAATATGAAATTATTATAGATATTGGTATATGAACATTACCATGTTGTAATTATTATCGGGCTTTGACATAGATGTTGTGATTCTTATAGTTCTTTAGCCCTAATTTTTGTTACATTAAAATAGTTAAATGGTAGTTGTTTTAATGGTCATAATACATATTTATAGATATTCTAGAATGGTGAAAAAATATGTTATTTTACCTTGGTTATATTATTGTGGTTCGAATGGTTGTAATACATGCTCAGAGAGCATCCTTTATGGAGCCGTAGAAGGTTGTTATTTTATTTTACTTATTGTCGAATTAATTAATACAAATTTTTATCAATTTATTGCATACACTTCTTATCAGATTAGTTAGTTTGGACATGATGGTACTGAACTACATAGTTTTCATCAAAAACTAATTTGGTGGTCATTTGGTACCCATAGAGGTTTTATTGATGATGGTTTGTATAAGAGAAAATGACATTACATTTGATTACTTGTTTACATGATGTGATGGATTATGCATTTGGGACTAATGTGGGGTTCATGAATGGGGAATTTTGAGTATTTATTTGAGTATCCCATTATTTTACCTATATTTTTCTATAATGAAATTCAGTTACACTCCAGCATGATTTTAAATTATTCATTTAATATTTCTTTTATTATTCTAATGGATTTATTTTTATCTTTCCACTACATTTTTTATTTCATTTATTTCATTTATATAGTTTATTTTCTACTACTATGAAACTTCACACAAGAGGGTATAGTCTTCCCATTATACGATTCAAACCCATACTTCTAGTAATGTTCTCTATCTTGTGAGGATTTGCGCATGAGGTATCATAACCAACTCTTTCCATCCATGGGAGATAATGATAGATTGAGGGATGCTACAAAGTGGTATTAAAGGAAACAATTTTATGTTCATCTAAATTACTATTTGGGAAAGCTATAAAGGATATTAGGATGTGTTAGGACTTGGTATTGAGCATGTTCATGGGAGTAGCTAACCCATATATGGGGGAAATTACCGATGCCCAGGGATGAGGTGGTTGTTTGTGTCATGTGATTTTTATAGTTGATGTTATATCACCTTGGGTGATTCACATATTGTGTGAAATTAATATTTTATGATGTTATTTTTAAAGAATTGTACTTGTGTCCCAGTATGGAATAAGATGAAAATACATACATCATAATAGGTGAATAGGGGTATATTGAAATGCATTATTCATAATAGGGGCATATATAATTTTGTTCATGTGATGTTTAATTTACTATTTATATGTGTTATGATAAATATGTATCATTGGATAAACCAAATGAGTAGATGTGTCAATATAAAACACTTGTAATCCATGTTTTGGGAAACTAGGAGTCATCTATTCTCTTTTGAAGTCACCAATTGAAGTTGACCTTGATGTTATCTAGTATTTTAAGAAGGACATTCATCTTAAATAGAAAATTTCTCCATGTGGTTTTCAACTAGAGAATTATAAGAGTGGAAATCAATACACTTTTAACACAACTAAAATGATACTTCATATATGTAATGGGGAGAATATGGATGTTTAGATTCAAAACCACTTCTAGAGGGTCCTGTGATATTTGTTAATAGAGACTGTTCATACCATTCCTTCGATGACTAAGATGATAGGAGATTTTCATCTTCACCATCATCAAATGATTACTATGGTAGGAGGGCCCTAGGAAGGTACATTTATTATGGAGTCAATTCAGGTGATCTTTATGAATGTCGAGACACCTACAGATAGAAGGGTGAACCTTGATGTATGTATGATTCGTGGACCGTCCATGTGATGGTGGTATATTATAGATGAAGGTGGGAAGAAGGATGGCATATCCTATAAGGACTTTGAGATGATGTTACTAAGCTATTTTAACCTGAAATCTTTAGGGATGAGAAATATTATGATCTCATGCATCTGAAACAGGAGGTCATCTCAGTGTTGGAGTATGCTAAATGTTTCACCAAATTATAGTCCTTCACACCATATTTGGATGCTAATGAGATATTATGGGAGAGACATTTTTATGATGATCATCACTATGAGTTCTATTAACTTGTTAATATTTTCCATATAAGTGGATTTGAGGATGTGATAAACTGAATACTCATAAAAAATGGATATCTGATAGAGGCCCCAGAGAGCATCCATGATATTTCAGTAGGGTGAAAAGGGAGCTCTTATTTGAGTGGAAAAAAGATCCTTGGTTATAATTTTTTCCAAGTTAGAAGTCGATATAACATTTTATGAAATGGAAAACAATCTCAAGACAATGTTTGGTTCCATTTCTATTAGTGTGGAATGTCTATCCATTATCTCCTAGAGTGAACATACCATAGAGTTTTGTGTCATATCTATGGTATACTAGGTGATCATTAGAGGTTCAATGTTTTCTTTACATAACATACCACTGGAATGGGATCATGACAAGTTCCTAATCCGGAAGGGGATCAGCTACCCCTCAGTAAGCTGGTAGCTGGAGTTCCACAAGCTATTCTTGTTGAGGAAGGGGATGTGGTACCCTAATGCATGAGCAGTGGTATGAGGAAAAGGAATCAACTAAATGTTATTAATACTAGAGCCCATTTCTGATGGAAAATTCCACCATACATTATGCATACTATTCTGACTATCATGGATGTAGGATCGTTCACCGTTAGTGGTATGATTCTTATATCATGTATCATAGATTATTTTTATATAGTGTTGTAAAATTCATTTAAATATGATCCTTTTGAAATAAATATGGGATTATATGTGGAAATATTAGAGGGTGGTTTAACTATAAACACATCATTGAGATTATGGTCAATGAATACCAAACATTGAAAGGTGAGTTCATTAGGGACTGATGGTTACCCTTACTTTTGGATACCATTCATTATTGAAATGTTATGATTCGACATGATTATTTTTACAGATTGGTTAGTTCCAAACAATTCCAATATCACATATTACATGAGGAGAGTTACCTTACCATCGTCAGAAGGGGGAAACAATTCTCACCATGGTGGTTGGGATCTTCAAGATGGTAATATATGACCAATTCAGGGCAGATTGGATTATCTATCCTCTTAGATGGATGGTATTCTAAAAGATAATGGTCGAATAAAGTAGGATTATTTTCATTTTGTTGTATAATTATTTTAGGATGTCTCTCTAGATGAGTTTTATGGATTACCATTTGGTGGAGAAAATGATTTCATGATTGAGTTTCTAATAAGAGCAGATCCAGTTTCTATCCCACCGTATATAATGGAAATCATAGAGATTAGGGTGTTGAAGGGTTAGTTGGTTGATCTGGAATTTTAAAGGCTTCATATAGCCGAGTAAATATACATGGGTTTCTCATGTTCTTATCACCAATATGGATAATGGGAATTTCCCATCATGTGTGGAATATTAGTGGTTGAACCAGAACACATTCACGAAACGATATCCTCTTTTGTTAATTAATGATATTTTACAATTATTGAGTTTTTCTAATATCTTCTACAAGATTTATCTTAGATATGGTTACTATCAGATAAGGATGTGACTATCATACATACTATAGACTAATTTATGAGTATGTATAACTTGTATGAATTCATAGGGATATCCTTTTGGTTGACCAACACACAGGTGGCATTCCTCGACTTGATGAATAAGACATTTTGACATTTTCTATAAAATTTCATGGTGGTTTGTATATATGATATCTTCATGTACTCTTTGTAAATATATGACCATGCCAAACATATATAAATCATACTAATTATATTCAGATTACATCTTTTTATTCCAAGATAACCATGTGTTTTTTCTAGATTAATAATGTTCACTTCTTAGTACATTTAATCACAGATGTAGTAGTTTAAGTTGACTGAGGGAAATTATGAGTTGTGATATCAGGGAAAAAAGCTATGAATGTCTTTGAATTTTGTAAATTTCCTATTTTGGAATGTTATTATTGTTCTTTATCCCTGATTTCTCCTATTTGAAAACACCAATTCATGATGTGACCGAGAATGTAGTGAATTGGGTTTGGTATGATTATTGTGAGAAATCATTTCAAGAGATTAAGATTAGGCTGACCACTACACCTATCCTCACATTACCTATGCTGGGTAATGAATATACAATGTGTTTTTATGCATCCAGAGATGGCCTTGGTGATGTTTAAATACTAGAGGATTGAGTGGTTTTTTATTTCTCTAAGTAGTTGAGACTGCATAAGAAGAGTTACCCAACTCAAAACCTAGAGTTACAAGTAGTGGTACTTTCCTTGAGGTTTGGTAGACACTATTTCATGGCTATGTTTTTTTTATACATGGATCACAACAACCTCATGTCCATATTTTCTTAGTGAGACCTAAACATTCAAAAAAGGTGGTGGGTTGAGTATCTATTATCATTTGACTATGAATTTTGTTATACTCCATGAATGGGAAATATCATTGCCAAAACATTGATCCATAATAAATAGACATAGGTAGTACATAATGTTTGTGATGAGTGGTGGATACTGGTACTTTTTTTAGAAATAAATCAGGATATTCCAGAGACCAATGGTGATGTAGCTCTGACTTCGTCATCTGTTTTACCCATGCTTTTGTATTAGATTAAGACCGAGTAGTTTTCTAATCCGAAGAGCTCAGTTCGGATAGAAAAAATATATGTTGGGAAGACATCATCTTGATAGTGTCTTGAAAGTGGAAATTCTATTCACTTCCATGGATATGTATGGGATCCTATGGGCTTGCATGAGGAGAAAAGGAGGGAAATTCATTCTTCTAGATGGGTCGTGCATCCTAGTTTTACAAAGTTATATCATGATCCATGTAGATAGTACAAGTGGTCTATAATGAAGAAATATATGGGAATCGTCATGGATGGATGCTTTAATTTTAAACATTTTAATGCCAAGCATCAGAGACCAAATGGGAATTTGAATCCTTTTACCATTCATTAATAGAAATCGGATAATATGATGACGGATTTTTGATAGGATTACCTAGGACAAATTGTAATAATGGAACTATATGGGTGTTTTTGGATTGACTGAATAAGGTATCCCACTTCTTACCTATTAAGGAATCCTTTATAGATGATGATCATGAATGTCTTTACGTGAATGATGTGGTTCGGTTTGATGATGTTTCGAGGAGTATCATTTTTGATAAATATCCTCATTTGAAATTGGGTTATTGGAAGGGTCATCAAAAGGCTTTGGTATTGTGGGATCTATTAATAATAGACTATCATTTATAGTCTAATAGTTAATCTGAGTGTACTATTCAGGTTTTGGAGAATATGTTGTGAGCTTGTGTTTTGTATTTTGGTGGTACATGGGAATAAAAAATGGAATTCATTGAGTTTTTATAAAATAATAGCTTAAAGGCATCAATCCAAATAGAATAGTTTGGGGAAATTTATAGAATTTCATGTCCATCGACTCTATTTCGGCTAGAGGTAGGTGATTCAGTACATTGCGAGACTAGTCTCATGTAGGATAAATATGATAAGTTTCAGTTGATCATATAGTGGGTGATGATTTTTTAGATCATGTGAAAATCACCAGGAGACCGTCAAAGATGACCTATAGAACGCAACCTTAGTAATCATGGTTTCATTCGGATGTCACATAGGTTGGGGAAACACCATATATAGAAATAGGGAAAGATATCACCCAGGTTTGGTGTGCTGTTTGAGATGGTGCCAAATGTCACTTTAATGATGTACTGTTTAGGCCTTACATAGTGCTACAGTGCCATAAAAAATGTGGTCCATCTATCATAGTTACAAAGATATCATCAAGACCCTTCCCATATGATATACATAGCATATGTCAAGATTTTTTCTATTGGGTCATTTGAGGAGAATCTGATATGGGTTCTGGATATTATTGAGAAATATCTTTAGGGAATGATAATACTGTTGGATAATGTGTTGTGGTGTCATGGGATATTTCATGACATGACATTAGAGAGGGAGTCTTATATGTGAAGACAGTGGCAGGAATTGTTTGATGATACATCACATGGATGTTTGGAGAAGCTTAGGGATGAGATTTTATAAGGTGGGGAGGTTGTAATATTTTATCTTTTTCCAAGTAGGTTACTCCTTGGGTTTTCATTTGAGCAATGGTGGATGATTCTTATTCAGATATGGAGATCATTTTTTGGAGAAAATGAACAACATTTTAGGGATGTAATATTATTCGAATTACTAGAGTCTAGGTATAAATCGGTTATTTTTTATCATGTTTTCATAGTAATTTGAGAATAATTAAATGTGGTTCAGTTCAAAAATTGGGCTAAATACCCATATGAAAATCATTTAGACAGCGTTTAATGGGATTACACATCATGTAATTATCTGGGTGTTTTAATAAAATAACACCAAGTTGGAATGTTTTTTATCATATTTCATGAAATATATTTAAACTATGTCAAACAATATCACACACCATTTAATTCTGTGACATTTTTTTAAACATGTTGTGTTTCTGAATTTTTAATCTATTTTGTGAAAACACTATTTTTAAACATAGTGCTTTCTCTCGGATATATTAGAGTGCCTACCTCCCTTGAAGATATTTCCTTTACAGATATTTATTAAGTAACCTCTTTAAACCCATCGAAACCTTCTTTCTCATGGGAATTTGTCATTGGTAGCATTTTTTGATCGTTAGTTAATGGTAGAGGTTCTAATTCTTGTCCCCATGGTTTGATAATTGACATGTATATGAAATATTGTAATTTAACCAAAATATCATTTGAATAACTAAATTAAATAAACAATGAGTTGAATCCTTGAAGCCCTTTTGTTTTTAATTGGATTCTAACTGGGATTATGGTTTATCATGAGGTGATAAAATGATAAATATAATTTAATTAGATAATGGCTTAATGTGTGTTTAACATAGAATGTGGCCATATGTTATTTCTTGATATAGATTAAATAAACAATTAAATATTTTTTATTGATATAAATTTTAATCATTTCTAACAAAAATTGAATGAAGAATATGAAATATAAAAGGTAATTCTCATAAATTACCACTAAGATATATGATGTGATATTGGGATATACATATTGTATAAAAAGGACTTGTGTTCTATGCTAAAATGATTCTATATCATGGTTGGCCCTGGAACATGCACAAATATATGATTTCATACTGATATTGAGTAGGCTCAGGCCAGTACAGTGTTTTAATGTTTATATGGAGTGGGTTATGCCCATTCCCATGCTAGAATGCATATAGGGATTTGACCCTATGTTGTAATACTTATAGGGATTTATCCCAAATTGTTGTGACATTACCATGGTTATATTGTGGAGGTTTTAATGGTCATAAGATATGATTAGTGATATTCTAGTGTGGCTTCAAAGTAAGTTATTATACCATGGTTATATAGTTGTTGTGGGATGGTAATTAGACATGATTAGAGAAACTCTATCACAGAGCCAAAGCAGGTATTTATTGTATTATACTAATTATTGAATTAATTTTTATATATATTTATCGCTTAATTGAATAAAATTCTTATTATAATGTTTAGTTTGGAAATATTAGTTTCTACATATATAGTTTTATTGAAACCATATTCAGGCCTCCATTAGTACCTAATCTGGTTATGTGGATGATGGCCTAGACAAGGGAAAAGGATTATGTAGTCAATTTCTTGTTTTCCAGATGGGATAGAGTTTGGCGTTAGGATCGACGTAGGGCTTGGGAGTAGGGAGTTTTTGAGTCTTTATATGGTTCTTCGTGTATTTTTCCTATATTTTTTTTACTATAATATTTAGTTACATTCTAAAAGATCATTTCATTATTCCATTTTTATTTGTTAGATTATTTAGTTGGATTTATTTTTTTGTATTCCTATATGTTTTTTAAAATGATTTCAATCTATTGTAAGGTTTTTTATAATGCTATGAAACACCTTAAGTGGGGATATAATATCACCAATATACATTTCACACTACCACTATTAGTTATAAGCCTCTGGATTATGTGGAGGCATGCTTGAGGTCGTGTGACCAACCCTTTCTAACCACCTGAGAGAATTCCAAATTTAGGGAATTTATAGTTATGTTGGACCAATATTAATTTATGATTTCAATTACAATTTATATGACATAAATTAGTTTATTTATTAATGTTGTAATGTATTATTTATAATTTATTCCATTGTAACCTACCCATTATTGAGCATCTAACCTCAAGCCATCATACTTTTTATCTTTCACTATGAAACAAAGAAGAGTAGAATAAATGATAAATGGATCACAAGGAGAAAAATACAATTTTCATGTTTATAGATGATATATTCTTCTTTTTCATTATAAAAAATAATTTAATGTTTCTATTTTATTAGGGGATATCAAACAATTGGATCCCCCAGATTTGTTTCATTGTAATAAAATAGCCACTATATCCAGAGTAATGGTGTTTTGGTTTTTATAATTGAAAAAAAGGACGGTTTAATAGAATCCATGGAAACTAAATTTACATGAAAATATATAGAAATTATAAAATATAGGAGAAAACATTATAATATTCTATAAATAATTCTCAAAATAGAACATATAGTGTTTTTATGAACTAATTTTTTATATACCATTTTTTATAAATGCAACCAAATGGAAAGAACAACAAAGTCAACACTCAATATTTTTGGGATTTTTCTATAGATAAATTCAATGAGATTGTTATTAGATCATATAATATTATTTTAATTTTAAATTTTTATGCATATTTTTGACTAAAAACCATGCCCACATAGAACAAGTTATTGATATATGGTTTTCTCTATCAATAATGGAGTACTTCAGGTTGAAACAACCTCTATCCTTTAATGGGACAAAAATTATTGTAGTAGAAAAAAAATTGGTCAATAAAATATAATAGTACTAATTACCTTGGTATGTGATGATTAGTATAGAACTATCCGGGAGGTATTTCTTCTAATAGTAGATGTTGACCAGTGGAATTCATTGATTTGAAACACCAAAAAGGAAAAATAAATAATTTTCATGGAGTAAAAGATGTTTAAGTAGAAATTATTTGAAATTAAATACCTCAATAGATTTTAGTCTAACTGGGAAGGGAATTTAAAAATATATAGAAAAAGTTTGAGGAAGTTGTGAAAGAGTATTAAGATAACATCACATGGTTTTCCATCAAGATACTGAATATGTTCACAACTCAGAGAGAGAAATTGATAAAATATTTGATGGTTTAAATACAGACGATCATCGATAAATAATATCCTAAATATTTTCCTCAAATGAGAATATTTTTAATACTTATATCAAGACCAAAAAATAATTATACAAGTCACTTATTTTCAAAGGGAAGCAATATAAGAATATGGTGGATAAGCATCGTGATTGTAGAAACTCAAAGAAGACAAGAAATAAAGGATGAAATTTACAACATGAAATAAATCTCGAATATCATAATGAAATTATCATATATAATATATTTTAGTAAAATTATATTATAATAATAGAGAAAAAACGTACTATAATGGAATATGTTGATATATAACTAGATGTTATATTAAGATACACACATTACCATGAAATTAAATTAACTATTGATCATATCCCTCATGAAAAAACCATATCTATGCTTCCCTAATGATAGATGTGATGGTGTTTGGGGAGCCTAAGAAACAACAAAAAAATTTACATGAAAATGGGTTTTTACACTGTAGAGTTTTACCATGGGGAGAACCTATCTTGTTGGTCAAGAAGAAGGATAGATCCATTATATTATGTGTCAACTATATGGGAATCAATGTCATCAATATTATGAAGAAGTATCCTTTAACATGCAATGATAAACTTTTCTATCAACATAAACATGCCTAATACTTCTCAAATATTTGACTCTATTATTTTTATCATTAATTGATAATTAAAAAATATGATATCATATATATTTATTTTCTCTCATGGTATGTATATTTTTATTTCTTGGTAATTTCATTTTGATTAAATATTTCACCATCCATTTCTAAGGATATAATAAAAAAATATTACATTATAGTATTGATAAATTTGTTATGGAATTCTATAATTAGATATTGATATAATTTTTTTGATTATAATATTAATTTCAGAATAACCCATGATTCCATAATGCAGAAGGAACATTATGGGAAATTTAATCAGTGTAAATTCTAGATTCCAAATATCCCTTTTCTTGTTCAAACTGTCTCTAAAGATTGAATATCGGTTGACCCTACTATTTTACGTATACTATTGAATGTCCAAGACTAATGAATATAACTTAGATACATATTTTCCTTGGACTAGCTAGTTATTATCAGTGATTTGTTGAAAGTGTTTACCGATTAGCTAATTATTTAACGAAATTGACACACAATTTGGAAAATTTTGAATGGTACATGGAATATATGGAATGACTTTGGGATCTAAATATAATTTTAATCAATGTCCCAATATTCAATTTACAAATAGGGAAAAGGATTTTTTAAATAGAGAGATGCATCAAAAATGGGCATGGGACTGTCCTCATGTAGAATGATACAATTTTTTCTTATGAAATTTTATAATTGCAAAACCATGATAAGAACAATATAACCCCTGATATTGAGGATTCTAATATGATCCTTGCTTTTATGATATAGAGACACTATCTCTATGGTCAAAGATGTGATATATATATATATATATATATAGATAAAAAAATTCATGTATATATTCAAAAGGAATATGATTAACATGATATAGAGAAGTTGGATGGAATTACATAGAGTCTATGATTACAAAACATAGTACCACCAGGGGAAGGAAGATGAAATGGAATATTCGTTGAGTATAAAGGTTTATGGGGTCCAATCCATGATGAGTTCAAGAAATGATACTTTTTTTAAAGAGTTAGAAGATTGTTTATAGGAATTATTATGAAATGGGAAACATCATTACTTTTCCATGTGACATTATAAAATATATTCATTAGAGAATATAATGAATTTATAGGAAGATTATAGAGGTATAGGAAAAACTAAAATCCCATAAAGACATGACATATGTTGGAATCAACATTAAATATGTTGTGTTAAAATTTAGATGGAGTTTTAGTGAACCATCATTACATGATCTAAAGTGGGAGTTAATAAATGATGATCATATCTAAAACATCTCTATTCACACTTATAGTAAGAATATGGTTAGAGATATGAAAGATAAATTATGACGGGATAACATTAATAAGGAAATTGTTAACTATGTTCCTAGATTATTAGTTATCAAACATGTTAAGGTTGAGAGGAAATGTACAAAGGGTGTCTAGAAACCTCTTACAATAACTATGTGGATGTGGAATAATACCACAAATGGATTTATCACTATGATACCTAAAATATCATGATTATGTGATGTTATATGGGTTATTGTTTATCACCTTAACAAATATATAGAATTTCTAGCAATGAGGGAGGATCTAACCCCTCGAATATTTTTCCAAGTATTATTTCAATGATGTTTTTAGACATCATAGTACCCCATTATCAATTTTTTGTGATCATTACATATATTTCACATCAAAATTATGAAAGAGTGTAATATCCCCAAACCCTCACTCCAATATCCATTTCTGAAAAAATTACATTTCTATATTTGATATTGATGAATTTGATCATATTTTTCCATCCAATACATATTATATTATAAGGAAATATTTTTTCACTTACATTATGAAGTACATTTGTTCCTTTATAGTTTTAGAGAAATACAAAAACCTCATAACATCATGTATTCTGAATCAATTGGTTCATAAATATGAAAATCATCTCCCACTATACCCAAATTTTCATAATCCACATTAGGTCATAATCACAATACTTATGAGTTCCTTCTAGATATAATTATTTATAAATAATTATTAATATTCTAGGGAAAAGGAAAAACTAAAATATTGAGCTCAATTTCCCATTAATTTTGAACATAATAATTAACAATTGATTTTATAAGGCAATAGGCTTAAAGAAAAAAATCTTGTTTTTTATTCATGAAATTTATTTCTTTAACATTTATTATATTTAATGGTTTATAATTATAGAGAATTTGGCTACAACTAATGAATAAGTAACCCATGAAATAAAAATTGGACATTTTTTGAATAGTATCCATTCTCCCATAATATATAACTCTATAAAAAATTCTTGTTTTATTTTATGAAAACACTTCAGGACATTCAACATGTATTCTTCTACTACCATACTCATCCTTAAGTTCTATGGAATACATTAAAACATTGTATGAGCATAAAAATCGTAGTAATGTATATTAAAACAATGAAATTATTAATCTATTGTTAAAAGTTATAACCCCTAAAAACATTATCTTAACATAATACTCTTCTCCCTTGAGAAGTAGTAAATTATTTCCTTTGAAAATAGAATTAATGATTAGAAAATTTGTAATTATATGATTACTATAAAACCCATCAAAATAATAAAAGTCCTAATAATGTATCTTGATACATTAGTATACTTTTAACTCATATCAATTTAATATACATGTGAATGATATTGATGCATTTTAATCAAATAAATTTAATAGCCACACAACTGAATTCTATAACCAATGAATTGGAGGGATATCATGGAGTTACCCATCATTGGTATATCATAGAACCACCAACCATTTGTTTATCAAATAACCACACATAAAATTTTTATGTACCATTTCATATTAATAACACATAAAAGATTCTAATTTTCATAAGTTAACTCATAACATTTTATTTGAATTCATAAGAAAAAAAATTATGATATTGAAATAACCAATCTATATTCAGAATCCATTTCGAGTAAAAAATTACCTATAATGGAAAAATGTATTTTAATTTAATAAAATATGTAATATTTCAGAGTAATCTATAAAAAAATAATAGTAATGATGGGGGATAATTTATTCTCATCGTGTACATTAAGAATATAAATTTATTTTATTAACAAAACATTCCCTATAAAACATGTAAGAAGATTCCTTTTGAAAAACATTGAATGAAAATAAAAAAAAAATAATTTATTTATGATAATTTTATATCCATATTAATAAATATGTAATGTAATATTTGGATGATTTACATGAATAAAATTATTTTGAAATAAAATCGTTAAACATTTAACGTGTCACATAGATCTTTGAGAATTTAAATTATTATCTGAATGAAAGAATAACACATAATATGAAAATTTAGTAACATGAGAATAAATAAATTCATGTCAGTATATTTCAATGGGTATGTATATAAATGTCATAATATAATTTGGGTGTATAATATCAAAATATGCCTCAATGAAAGTAGTTTGAGATCAAATCCCTAATATTAACTCCAACATTTCATGCATGTCTTAATATTCTTGAATAACAAACATATGTAAGATATTTACTAGCTTCCTAATTTTTTTAATGTTTATAATTAAATTAATATTACATGTTAATTTTTTTATGAAACTACCTAAACAATAATGCTTATGTCAGGTGATTTTACCATATTCAATTTATGTGTCAAAAAAAATGGTAGGCCGACTATAGTAAAAGGGATCATTATCAAAATTAATAAATAATAATAAAAATGAAATAATAATAATATATATACATAAATAATACATTGAAAACCAATTATGAAGGATCTTTACGAAAAATGAACCAATGTTATAGTTAGGGAGATAGTAGGTCGTACAAACGCATGAGTAACATTTATATCTTTCAATGATCATTGTAGAAAGAAGTTTTGTGAAATTTATATTTATATATAGATACTTATATTGTAAATAACATGTTACTTAATCATATATACATATTTATTGAATTGTTGTAATGTTAAAGGAATCACATCGCGTTGAGGAGGCGATAGTCCACACACATCCATGAATAATGTTATCACTTTTTTAGAGTGTGAATGGGTGTTTAAGAAAATGATATATTATTTTTACTCAAAGGTAATCATGCCATTAAAATTATATAAAATTTCATTATTTCACATTTTTTTATTAAACCCATCATTAATAAATTTCATTTAAAATGTGAACGTATCAGATCACTTTGAGGAGGTGGTAGTCCACATATCCACAAACGATGTAATCGTACTCCCTAAAAATGAAATGAATGATGGTTTGTGTATATAAAATTAGAAAAGTATCAATATATCATGAATTTAATTTTAATATTATTTAAAAATAGTGTGTCCATCATACATCCCAAAATAATATGTGGTAAATGAAAAGTGCACAACATCGTTTCATGAGGTGGTTGTATGTCGTACAAATGGATGGTAATTTCATTAACCATTTAATGAATCTATTATTTTTTAGGAATTCGTTAAAAATAAAAATATATAAGTATATTTTTAATAATTATATTATGAAATAATAATTGAATAATAAGAATTAAATGGGTGTAGAATGAAATAAAACAGAAATGTATGCCGAACAATGTTAATTCTTTTTCGGGTAACTCCTTTGGGTTTTCACCAAAGGGATTAATTGTATATCATTCATCCTAATGTGAGGATTGTAGTATAAAATTTAAGATGTTGGAAAATTATTTTGAATGTATTTGGATGAGAAAATGTTCTTGATAGGTGTGAAGAAATGGGGGAGGGGACTTCCTTTTTATAGTGGATGATGAGTGACATTCTTGTAAATAAAAAATGTAAACACAATTGAGTGTTCTACCTTGCATAAAGTGCCTCAAATAATGATAAATATTTGATAAAAGATCGGTTAAAATCGAATAATGTGTAAAAAATGGGTTTTGGACTAGTTTCAATGTCATTTTGACTCTTAATATTAATGTTTAACAGCTAAGTAAACCCATTTTTACCATAATTACTGTAATTATTTTTAATTGATTTTAGGAATATTATTGGTGAAACAATTTGTTGAAACTATTATTCTTTATAAATATTTCTAATAAAAAAATATGGATTTTATTTTTCTAGAATCAATAGACATAATATGAATAAAATAATTTAAATTATATTTTACAGACTAGAAGAAAAGCGGGGTTTTAAAGTTAATATTTTTTAATATTTTCTAAATTTTTTATCCAATTTCAATGTAAAAAGGATCCCAATGACCTAAATTAGATTAATATATGTAAAAATTGAGCTAAATAAAAATAAAAAATAATTCAAATCAAAATTTATTTGTATAAATTATTTATACGAAAAATTTGTTTTGAATTAGAATTTAGTATTATTTAATATTAATAAGAATATGAAAATTTTCCGAGTAATACAAAAAATTTAATCAATGTTAATTTTGATATCCCACATTTAAGAATATATTACTTTTTTATATAAAAAAGTATAATTTTTGAAAAATTCATTTTTAAAATTGTTTTACCATTAAAAGGCATGAAAATAGATTTTTAAAGAAATAATTATTTTATGAATAAACCTATATTTATTATTATATTGTGCCTATAAAATATATTTGGTTAATATAGATACATTTTATAAAATTGTTTAAACAAATTAGATATTGAGTCCACTAAATTTTCCTGGATAAAATAACTAGTTAATAATTACCATATTAAAAAATATTAGTATTTTATTATTATTTAGTATAACTCTTTCTTGCATGAAACGCATGATTTAAAAAAAACACAATACTGTGTGCCATTTATACTATTGAAAATTTTATGTTTTACTCTAAAATTAATATTTAGTTTATAAATATTATGAAATATGAAAAATAATTGTTCAATCATTACATGGGTTATTATATCCTACCCCCATTTTTGAAATTTCATTCTCACAAATTTATTCACTTATCAAATTTTTGGGGAAATTTTTCCTTCGTATAATATTCAAATTCCAATGTTTCCTAATCAAACATATGATTTTTTTTCATAAAACATTATCTTGGTGAATTACCTTATTCCATAAAATATGCTCTACGTAGTCATGAAACTAAATTGGATGATCCTCATAAGAATGATTCTCTTCCAACTGAACTAAATTAGGGATAATAACATGAGATGAATCTGGATTATATTTCCTTAACATTTATAGAAAAAATATGTTACTTACCTTGGTTAAAATTGAAGATAAATCTACAAGTTATGAAACTGAGAAAACTTTCTCTGTGATTTCACATGGTCAAATGAACCATGCACTCAACCTCCCATTATAACCAAAACACATCACAATTCTCCATAGAGAGACATAGATAATGGAATGAACACCTACCTTGAAATAAACATATTCACTCTAGTTATTCACATATTTTATTTTCACTCTGTGTTTTCCTCATGTTTCACTAAATCAACTGAACTACCTGTATGATTTACTCTACCAAATCTAGTCACATTAGCTTTATTTCTCCTATATCATTCTAAAATGCTAGTATCTGACACTACTTTCTATATAATGGCTCAAATTTCACCATATATAAATTGGAATGAAAACTCTTTTTATTAGAAAACTAAAAAAACATTTCAATAAAAAAATTACATAGTAATCCATTGGGTAACAACAAATCTTATCTTTCAAGGTCTCAATCATCCTATCACATTTTCCATCAGATTGAAGATGAAAAGCTATAAGGAAATTTAATTCATTACCCAAAAACATCTAAAGTACATTCCAAAAAATTTGATGCGAAACTGGGATCATGATTTGATATAATAGAGAGAGGCATTCCATGTATCTTATAAATATCTTTTAGATACAATAAAAAAATGATCCAAATACATTATATTTAAAATGGGATGGAAATTTATAGATTTAGTTAGTAGATCAAAAATAACCAAAATTTCATTTTTATCTTGAGAATTATTTGTATATAATACCACAAAATCCTTTGATATGTTCTCCAATTTACACTCAGGCACTAGAAAATGATGAAGCATCCACTTTGGTAATTTTTGTTCACCCAAACCAAATAAAAAGTCAAAAACATCATAGAAAAATCAGAAATATATCTTTTCTTTCAATCCCACTAGTAAAACTCTAGATGGTCTCTACAGAACTTAGTGTCTCCTAAATGCCCATAAAATAGAGAACTACAGCTTTAGTCAACAATTGTTTCCTCAACTAGGAATCTAAAAACACACAATTTTTGTCCAAATCATAGAAAATCGTATTCAACATTATTAAAATAGGAAGTATTAACATTATTAATGGATTTTAGCTTTTATTGAAGTGGTTGTTCCACCATCTGACCCATATTAATTCGTTGTAACGTGGTCGAATGCACTAAAACCTGAAAAAAATAGAGATTGTCCCTACATAAACAACGTCTTGGCCATATCATCAAATAATTAACCAAAGGGTCACATTCCAAATTTAACATGGTTAATATAGAATTAGTTTTTTGTCTGAAAGCATTGGACACATTATTTTATTTTCTAATATGATAATGTATCTTGTAATCATAATATTTTGTAAGTTCTATCCATATTCTTTTTCTAATGTTCAACTATTTATATGTTAATATATACATCAATATTTTATAATCATTAAATATTTGAATCATAACTCTATACAAATTATACCTCCTAATATTTAATTAGAAAACAATAGTAGCTAATTCAAAATCATGTGAATAGAAATTTATCTCTTTAGTATTCAATTGATTATAAGAACAAGCAGTTTCCTTTTTATTTTTCATCTCGACACAACCATATTATTATAATGAATCATCACTATAGATAACAAAACACCATTTATAGTAGTAATGGACAAAAATTGGTCATTGAATAATCTAATTTTTAATTTCTAAAAACTAACATAACATTCAACATTCATGAAAAAATAACCCCCTTAATGGTTATCTTAGTTATAGAGATATATGATCTATTAATATTACAAAAACCCATTGGTAACAACCTGCTAATCCAATAAATCTTTTCATTTAATTGAAATTAGTCCATGTATACTCTTCAAAACCTTTTGTTTTAGCAGGGTACACAATTATTCCATATATAGAAAAACTATAAATAAAGAATTAAATTTGTTACCACCAAAAATCACTATTACTCAACCTTGAATTTGATTTATTTTATTTTAATGTTTTCAAATAAATAATTAAGTGTCTTTAATGTTCAACAAGGATGTTTAAATATACAAAAATATAATTTATAATCACAAACAAAAAATGATCCAAAATATGATGAAATAATCTATATTTAAGATTAATAAATATAATAGGTTCATTATATATTATAATTGGAATAAATACAAAATCATAATTCCCATATCTCATTTGAAATTTTGTCTTTGGAATATCATCCTCTTTCACCTTATACTAATGTTAACAAGACCTCATATAAATCTTCAAAAAACACTTAGATCCATGGATCAGATCAAACAAATCATCATTATGATGCAAATGATACTTTTTATTAATAGTAAGGTTATTTGAGGATCTATTATAAATGAAATGCCTCATGGAACTATCTTTTATCTTTAAAAATAAAATAGGATCACCCATGTTGAATTTCTAATTCAAATTAAACCTTTATTAGTCAATTATTGCATTGAATTTTCAAGTTCCACTTGGTCCACTTGATCCATTCTATAAAAAGGATTAGAAATAAAATTGAAATCATAAACTAAATCAATTGTAAACAGAAATTTATAATCAGGAATAACACTAAGAAAATCATCATGGAGAACATTAGTTAATTAATTTACTACTAGTATTTCATTAATCAGAATAATTTAATTATATTAAAAAACATGATCTATAGAAATTTCACCGTCATATTTAATTAATTTCTTGGATTCTTAGCATGTTAGTAAAGGTGTTAAATCATTTAATAAAAAAATCTAGGCTCTAAAATATATTTTTAAATGATAAACTAGAACTCAATACATTACAAAATGATATAAACATTATGTATGGGATTTTCATCAAGATTTGGTGGAAATAATATCCCACTAGTGATAACATGAATATTATTATAAATCAGGGTAACTATAATACTCCCATTGGGAGTTTTTACCAAATTTTCTAGCCTAATTTAATTAAATGATATTAGAAAATTTCCAAATAATGACTTATAAATATACGATTATAACGATGCAGAGTCAAATAGTGTATTAAAAAAATTAAAAAAACTAATAATTTACTTTTCAACAATTCATTTGACGTGTTAAAATAAACCTTAGTATTATAAAAAGGATCTTCCACACCTTTTTTGATCGTGATGGTATCTACCTTGAGTAATCAACCCTGTAAACACATTAGCATAATGTCTTTCCTTATGTAAACTAAATCATCTTTCAAATAGCTTGTCATTACATGTCTGATCATCATTCCTACAGTCACAAGTCATATGGATAAACATACCACAATGAAAGAAAATTACTAGACTTAGAAATACATTTTCCTTTAATTTTTTTACACACTTATCACTAGATGAAAATATGATTTTCTTACCCAAGAACATCTTTGATGAATGATTTCACATTTCCTTCTAATTTTATATCTTTATTTTTTTATTTTCATGGAAGACATGATCACCAAGAAACACCATTTATACCGTATTAGAAAATTAAATAAGTTTCTCATTACTATTGTAATAAAAATAATCAATTTTCCTTTGAGATCATAGATTCAATATTGAGTAATAAAATTAAATTATTATAAATATATTAAAAATTTATGGTGTGTACCTCTCAAGATGAGTGAGGTACAATTTGTATGAAAACAAATTCGTACTTTTTTCTCAATAATTTGAATGGTTTTTCCATCCAATGCCAGAAAGCCTTAGGAAATAATTTCTCAAGTTAAATATACTCAGATACATCCCATTACAAGGCATCAATATCTTTATATTGCCAGATATTTTTAACCATTTACCACCAATATTCATCTCAAAATTCAAAATGATAAATTATGAGAGTTAATCTTTCTGATCCACACAACACATGAGATAAAATATCATTTCTAGTGATTTAATCAATCCTTTGGGAAGCACATTTCAGATGATACTATAAATGACTTATGACATTGTCGTAAAAAAATGCTACACTGTCATAATGTTCTTATATGGTGGATCTTCTTGATATCATTCAGGGAATCCACTTCTATTTATAGCCTATTTTACCAGATCCATCACTATAAAAAAGTACTTACTTCCAATTACAATCATCTCGAGATGTTAATTCAGAAAGATATTTTCCACTCAGTTCCTTACCACTGCATCTTCCTTATTTCCTTTATGGAAAAACAGTCTAAAAACATACTCTATATGAACCAAATGGTAATATAAAATTTATATATCAATTAACAATAACCGTAGTTTGAAATATTTTAATGGAATGATACTGATATTAACAAAAACTCTAATGATATCTAAACCATTCCTATAATATCAACTATAAGTCCATAGCCTAAAAACATTACACAATATTCAATTTTATTCAATAAATTTCATTCCTAAAAAATAGATGGTATTTTCAAGTTTAGTGTTTAAGATAATACAGCCATAACACTTACTTAAAAAAGACAAAAAATAAAATGTGGAAACTTTTTAATTCTATCATTTTTTTCATATAATCTAAATATTTTAAGTTAAAGTAACATTACTTTTTTTTGGAAATTCTTTACGACACTCTACATGTATTCTTCCAATATATTACCAATCCTTAAGTTCGATGAAAATTTTTAATGTTATAGAATTGACATAAAAACTTCATTAAAAGATATAAAAAGAAGGAAACTATTAGATTATTTATAATCATTAAAACCCATTAAAACAATATCATAAAGTTCTGCATTTCATCATAATTATGTAGTAAATACATTTCTTTAAAAATAAGATCATTGGTTACCCGTTTTATAGTCCAAAGATAACCATAAAACCAATATAAATAATAGAAAACACATAAATGTATCTTGGTATATTATTTTAATTTTCACTCTCACAAATGGAATAACCATACCATAAAATTCAATACACATTATTATTCAAAATTGAATAGCCATATTACTAACTTCCATTCCCAATGAATTTGAGGGCTATCATAGACCAACCCATTGTTGGGTTATCATGGAACCACGCTTAATTATTTTATTGTGTAACCACCCATCAAATGTCTATGTACCATTGTTTCACCATAACATATAAATTATTTTACTTTTTAACAGTTCACTCATAAAATTTCATTTGAAATAATAAGAAAAAATTTCATGATATTGAAATAATCAATCCATTTTCCAAAACTATTCTCATTAAAAAATTAAAAAAATCGTAAAATAAGTATTTTCATCTAAGAAAACATGTATTCTTGTAAAGTAGTGTATAAATAAAAAATTAGTCACATCATCAAAAAAGATGTTTTTGTTGTGTACATTAAGAATAGAACATTCCTTTAATTATTTAACAAGATATTCCACATAAAACATGTATAAATATTACTTTTCAAAACTATTTTATAAAATTTAAATCAGATGTAAATTTACATTATAATTATATAATATTCCAATAAATAAATATGTCATATAAAACAAATAATATTGTCATTTACAAAAATATTTTCAAATTGAATCTTTAAAAATTTTAAGAGTCACATACCACATTCAACCTTTCAATCATAATCCCCATTAAATAATAAAATTTAACCCATCATTAAATAACTTGAGAAAAATTTAAATATTAATAGATTATGTTAAAGGGGTTGTATATAGACCTCATTAAAGAAGGTGGGTGTAATGCATCAAAATATTCTTCAATGAAAGGATATCAAGACAAAGTCCTTTACCTTATATATGACATGTCACATGTGTCTTTATCATCTTGAATAATAATAAAAATTTAATTTTATTCTTTAATCATAAACAATTTAAATTTTATAACTTATTTTATTTCACTTAATACATTGTTGTATTCAACCATCTAAAAAAGCAAATTTCTTGTCAAGTGTTTTGACCATTTTCGATTTATGTGTCAAAAATTAATTTGGTGGCTAAAATATGCTAAAGGGGTAATTATTAAATCATATCTTGAATAATATTGTTGAAAAATTATCATATTTTCACAACTATTATAAATTATAAAAAATAATGAATTATTGTTATGAAAAATGAACCAACGTTATAGTCCTAAAGAATGTAGGTCGTATATACAAGGAGTAAAGTTCCCATTTTTCAATGAAAAATTTGGAAGGAATGTAAGTATGATTTATCATTACAGAATGATAATTATATCATAAATACCATGATACATAATTATATATATAATTACATATAGAATTTTTTTATGTAAAAATATTCAAATTGAATTGAAGATTTTATTGTCTACATGTCCCAAAACAACATTATCATGTTTCCTATTTGTGAAAGGGTAATAATGAAAGTGGTATATGATATTTATCAAAAGGTAATTATTTAATTTATATCATATCTATATTATGTATTTCATATATTATTATTAAACCCAACTTTAAAACATTCCATAAAAATTGTGAACGTATCTCAATTTTTTGAGGAGGAGGTAGTCCACGCATTCACAAACTATGTTAGCATACTACCAAAAAATGGAAAGCCAGGAGGTAAATTTATTTAAAAAATACATAAGTATGAAAAACTAATAAATATAATATTTATATATATACACTAAAAATATCATTTCAATTATAATTATCAATCAAAATGGGATGTAAGGGAAAAAATAAAGGAATTGTTTCTCGAGGTGGTAATCCACCATACACACGAAGGGTAAACAAGTTAAATATATTTTGTATGTTTATATATATGTAGATCAATACCATAACCTGAAAACATCTCAATATATTGTTGATATTTATTTTTTTATATAATAATTTTATACAAATAATTTAATAAGTGGATGAATAAATTAAATATAAATAGACACTGAAGAATGTTATCACTTTTTCATGTAACTCCTTTTGGATTTAACTAAAAAACTTCCTTGAATGGATTTATAACTAAGGTGAGGCCTCTAGGATGAGAGAAGGTATGTTGGGATATTATTTTGGTAGGGTTTGGATGATCCAAATGGATTTATAGGTGTGAAGAAATGAGGTAGAGTGAGTGCCTTTTAATAATGGTGGAGGAGTGACATTCATGTAATTAAAAAAAGGTAAACACTATTGTGAGGTCTTTATTTCATCAAGATGCTCCAATAATGAAAAAAATAAATATGAGAGGTGATATGGTTGAATATTTTCCCGATAATAGTATTTAAGAGGTTTCTATATCATTTATACTCTTATTATTAATGTTAACCACCAGGTAAACACAATTTTAACATAATCAATGTAATTAGTTTTAATTACTTTCACTTATATTTTAGTAAAAAAAATTTAACATATTATAAATTATAAAAAATTCTGATTCAAAATACAAAATACAATTTTCAATGTTTCAAACATAGAAGTTCGAGAAAATAATTTAAAATTAATCCTGCATATGGGACGCCAATGCGGGTTTTTAAAGTGAATATTTTCAAAATTTGTTTATGTTTTTATAAAGAATTTAAATGGGAAAACGATCAAATTAACATATATTGGATTAATATATGTATAATTTAACTATTTTTATATTAAAATAAATTCAAAACAAAATTTACCACTATAATTTATTAGGAATAAAAATCCATTTTCAATTAAAAATATGTATTATTTACTACTTATCGAAATAATATTCCCAAATTTCAACCAACGATAATTTTGATATTCATCATTAAAAAATAATGTTAATTTTTTTATATTAAAATAAAAAATGTTTCATTTTTTTTATGAAATAGGTGCACTAAAAAAATAGGATAAACTATATTTTCATAAAATATATATTTTAAGCATATAAATGGATTTATTTTATCTTGTGCCTATAAAATATTATAGAATATTGTTAAAATATTATATAAACTTGTGTATTTATAAAATTGCCATTCCTATTTACTCCCACAAATATAATTTCTAGGGGATAACTACTATATTAATAAAATAATATTAATGGGTTATTATTGTTTGGAATATATCATTATTTCATAAAACACATGTTTTTGAGGAGTATAATTATTGTGTTTCATGTACTCTATTTTATATAGCATCCAATTTATTTTATAATTACTATTTAATTCACAAATATTAATAAATATGGAAAATAATTATTTTATCATTACATGGGATCTTAAATAATTTCATTAGTGAGATTAATATGTGCATAAGGATATTATTATATAATAAATTTTCCGAAGTATAAAATAAGAGTATTAATTTTCATCAATACAGAGATCATCATACATGAAAACTTTAAATAATGGTTTAACAATGAATAGATTCATTTTAATCGATAAGAATCTACCATGTGATGTCAAAATTGATGAAATAAAATATTTATATCCCACACTAGAATGAAAAAACTTGTAGGTATCCTTGGAAATTATCTTCTTAGATCCCTTATATAAGCCATATAATTGGGATAACCACATGAGTGAAATCTAATATAATTATTTGTGGAACATGATCATAACACGATACATTGATTTTATTTCTTAGGCAATCCATTATATAAGATATATGAAGATCACATGGTGCTATATGAGAACAACCATTGTGTAAGCTATATAAGGATCACTCAATATACTCTCGGTTCCCCCATCATATAACAATTTTTCTAAACCATAATTAATATAAATAATCTTGTACATTATCAAAACAAACATATAAAATATCATGATCCGTTTCATAACATGATTATATTATAGAAAATAAATAGGTACCATAAAAATTAATTTGAAACATGATTATTACATGGAAACTAAATAGGTTCTATATCTATCTCGTTGAAACATTATTAACATGTGGAAAAGAAACAAGTTCCACAAAAATCTCTTTGACAGATTATTAACTGATGAAAAAGAAATGGGATCCATAAAAATTCCCTTTAAAAATTCACAATATATCTAGATAAATAATGAGGATACTATAATTACATAGTGTACTCATTATAAAATGAGTATCCCCAAAGGTTTTTTTATTTTTCTTAATGTAAATACTATTAGTTAATCATTAGTTTTTTGTAGAAAAAAAATCAATTACAAAATTAAATTTAACAAATAAAAAATTGAAAAATATTAGAAAATATGTTTTTTTAATAATCATTATAAATATATAATGGAAATGTTGAGGAAGATTATAGACATGAAGGTTGTAAGATCATTTCCAATTATAAATAATAAAAATAAAATATTTTCATCAAAACATTTTAAAAAATGACAGAAAAGTGACCGATTTGATAAAAAAATATAGAAAATTTCATTTTTAGAACTAATTAAAAGAATGCAGAGAATTATTTAAATGGGTTTAAAAATTTATTTATTCCTATAAATGTATTTTTTTTAAACCCTTTAGAAAAAATGAATATAAAATAATATGTTACGTGATCTAAAAGAAAATACAACCTTGGTAACATGTACAAATGAATTCCTTTATTATTTATTAATCAATAAGGGAGTAAATGTAAATTAATTCTTTAAACCACATTCGTTACTAGATGATAATAAATGAGATGTGGTTTCGTAAAAATATTTTCACATTATTTAGTCCAAAATAACCATCAACATAATCAATATAAAAATAAAGGATACTATACCATAAAGAGTTTTCCACATTGGTAATTCTTTAATTGTAATCCCTATGAATGAATAAAATAAAATGATACATTAAATATCATTAATATATGGAAATTTAGGTAATAAATTGTTAGTGATAATTATATAGAACTCAAAAATGAATATAGGTTCATATCATGAATGTATGTCTCAAGGAAAGATAATTTGAGATGAATAACCCATAAAAAAAAGACCATTTAATTTTAGAACAAATAGACAAATAGATTATGCATATCAAATGTAAAACCACATAAAAAGTGTAAATAAAACATAATTAAATAACAATACATTTCATGTATAATCCTAAAATAATAATTTCAACAAATAATAATTATAAACCATTATAAAGAAATTGAGTTATAAAATTATTTACAACATTGTACATTTCAAGCCAGTTCCCCTTGAATGAAATAATTCAAATAGAAACAAAAAATACCATTATTTATTAATGATTCATGTATTTAAACGTAAAATGGGTAGCATATATTCTGCAAAACAAAAAAAGAATTATAAATAGAATTTGAGTCACAAAATAAAATTGTGAGAGGAGAAACCCCTTAAATTGAGTTCAAAATTTGACATGGGTTTTTTTCTTCATAAATAATAAACATTTTTTAAATGATTTCTACCTTGAAAACCATTTTAAATTTTAATATTTTTTTCACTTATTACCATTTCAGACCCAATTATTGAATTAATAGTTTCTATGTTATGTGTTTTGATGATATTTATCTGATGTGTTAAAAATGATGTTGGTTTCATTACTAATGGTCAAAGAGGTAATAATTCAATATATGTAGAATAATAATAATGAGAAAATTATAGTATTTTTACATCAATTATTATTTTAAACCCTGTGATGAATAATGGCTCAAAAAAATGAACTATGTTACAATCATGAAGATTGTAGGTCGTACATTTTTTTGAGAAAAATAAGCTCACTAGATCTTATTATATAATAAAAGGAAAGTTACACTACTTTAAAAGAATGAATTTCACATTTATCTTTTTTTTAATCTGAATAAGTTCAAGATAGATTTTATTATCATTAAGACATAAATCATTGACTACTCCTTTGATTGAATTAGAATCATTAATATAATTGGATGTAAGAAAATCATCAGTAATAATGGAGTTTGTTGTGGAGAGTTTTTTCAAGGCAGTCAGACCATCTAGAAGTGAGCTTCCAAGACAAATGAATGTTTAAAATCCTCACTGCTTGCAAAAGAGTGATTGAGTCATGTTCAAACCAAAAATTACTCCAATTTATTTTTCTCTCAATATATACAACACTAATATGTCCGAGAATTTCTACTTCAATGAAATTGAAATTTCCAAGAGGACCACAAATACAATACAAAATATCTCCATTATGATCCTAGTGACATTCCAAAACCTTATAGATGATGAATTTATTTCGAAGCTCCATCGACGTTACAATTATGCCATCCCATAAATGGAGGAATCCAAAAAACATCATGATTTCCAAGAGGGGTAGGATAATTACTTAAAATGTTGAGTCATATTATCATAGAAATGACTCAAACATAGTTATTGCAATTAAACTCTTGATATCAGTTCACATTCCTGACATCCACAACAATTAATATGAATGAAGATTGAAAAATAAAGGATGACAATCTATTTATAGACTTTTTCTTCCATGCTAAATAACATGCAAGAGATCTGAACATGAAACTATAAACATATACTTTAGTTTCATTGAAATAATTACATTAAAGACCTCCATTAATAGTTTTTCAATTTTTCCTATATGCAGAGGATGTAAATCAAATTTCTCAAACAATGATTTTCAAAAGGATAAATCTATTTCAATTATCAGAAAACATAGTCTATATCTTTCCTATTTTGGTGGAAAAGGGAACACCTAGTGTAGAGATAAATAAATCTGTGTTAAAGGAAAGTTTCTATTGGGATATTTTAGAAAGAGATTCTCCAAAGGATGGAGAATTTGGAGGGCTACAACCATATTTATTTCAAGGAAACAATCCAACTAGGAGTTCCTTTCATGTCATGTATGTAAAATGAATTAGAGTCAAGTAATTAATTTCAGACCAACCAAAAACTAGTATATCCTCATTTGTCTAAAGGTCATAATTTGAGATGTCTAATTCCAGGCCATCAGAGAGGGAATCCATGCATGTCAATTGATCTCTTACAATGATATTAGGATTAGTGGTTTGAACCAATATTTTATTCCTGTTCAACAAGGGATCCCCCATTAATTTTTCATTCCAACATATGAGGGAGGAGTTAACATTAACCCTCCAGTGGGAGTATCTATATACCATTTAAAATGCAGTTTTCTATCCAGGCCATGTAGAGGATTCAATTTATTGATATTTTCCAAACATCAATATCTCTAGAAATATATCTATGAGAAACTATAAGATGTTATATTTTATATTTGAAAGCATCCATATGAATTGATATTAAAGATATATATTAAAAATTCAGAGGTTTCCAATTATAATACCCCAAGATTATAATGTTTTTATAATTTCTTCTAATTGACCACAACAATTTTTCTCTCTGAGATGCTACCACTCCCAATTACATTCTTCATAAAGGAATTGATTATTTGGATCGGTTAAGACAACCATATGTATACCATGAAGGTGTAAAAAAGTATAAAGATCACCACATGCTTATCAAGACATGTTTTCCCTTCCATTGATTGGGATTTTCCTTTCGATGATGATAAGGTTCTTCTAATCTGGGTCAAGATATGAGTAAAGTTGGATTCTCCAGGTCTTCACCAAAAAAGTGGCACACCTAAATGATTTAAAGGGAGAAAACCCTACATTATACCTAAATAATTAATCATGTTGATTCTTCTTCTAGTAGAAATATATTTACCAAAATAAAGAATAGACTTCCACCATATTATCTCTTAGACCAACACAATTTCATAGTGAAATAGAACCTTTTTTATATTTTTATGGTTTTTCCTATCGATGTAAGTGAAAATAATTATGTTGTTAGGAAAAAATAGATGAAAGGTTGTGGAGGAACCTCTAGTTGCTTTAATAGTATTTAATTCTTGTTTTTTAAACCATAAGTATAAGGATTATTCTAATATAGTATTCTGTAATGGAAAAAATGATAGTAGAGAGATGGTCTCCTTGACTAAACCGTTTTGACCATGTCAAGTATCCTTCGAGAGATATATTTATGAGAATAGATATATGAGATGGGCCAATAATAGATTTGATACACATAATGAAAATAAAATTGAATCCAATGTAAGATAACACATTACCCATAATTCTCTAATCCATTATATCAAAATCTTTTTTGATGTTAATATTTAAATATATAACACTTACCCAGGATGGGTTCTTGAGTATATTCACACATTCCATGTTAGTGAGTAAGAAATCCTAAATATGTCTTCCCTTAATTAATTGTAATTTATTCTAAGAAACAGTATTATATATTATTTTGTTAATCCTACTTTTAAAGATTTTAATTATAACTTTATGTATAGTCTTGAGTAGAGAAACAAGCTTAAATTGACTGATGTCACACGCATTATCCAAATTTCAATGATAATTATGGAAATAAATGTTATATTATGTTATGTTAAAAAATGTTGAAAATATAAAAAAATTAAATATTTTGTCTTATAATATACTTATATATATCATCCATGAATTTTAAGGATGATAAAAATTCACAATACTTCGTAGAGGTGGTAATCCACAAGTGTGCACTAACGACGTTACCATTTGTCTTGGTAGGAATGGAAATTATAAGTTTATATTTAATAATGAAAATTTTGTCATTAATATAATTATTATATCATTAATATTTCATATATTCACATCCATTATCCTTATTACCTTTAAATTATTGAATTAGTGAATAAATAACTCATCACAACACATCCGGAGGCGGTTGTCCTATATACACACTTGTGATGTTTTCTTATCCCCCTTTGAAGGAAAAGTAAAAATTTAATTGTGATATAATATTTAAATATTTATATATATGATAAAAATTATATATATATATATATATATATAATCCATCTTATAACATGTTATGAGAGGCTATGATGGGAAACTGATGACATTGTTTAGTGGTGCATTAGTCCTCCGTACACACGAATGATGGTTTCCTATCCCATTTAATGTAAAGGGAGATGTATTTAGAACATTACCTTACAAAATAGCATATCTTTTTATGGTATATAAGAGTACTGTTATTGAATATAAATTTAGGAATATTTTATGGTGGTTGAATTTGAAATAAAATAAAAAAGCTCGGTTAAGAATGACACCATTTCTTTAGACAAAATTCATCAACAAGCCCGAAAGGAATTATTAGAGTGGATTTATTATCATCATAGGTGATCTATGATTATGTTGGTGAATTAAGGAAGTAACATGGTCAGGTATTTTCTTATAAAAATTGGTTTTAGGTGTGAAGAATAGAGGAGAGGTGGTGGCATTTTATAAATAAGGTGATTGGAAAAGTTATAAATTTTTCAATGAAAAAAATTATTACCATGTTTTAATAATTTTAAAAGGATAAAAAATAAACATGACCTAGAATCATAAATTAAAAGGAAATAAGATACTAGAAAGGAGTTTTTTGATAGCATATTTAGCAACTTGTATCTTTATTTTTTGGTTTATTCCACTGGTAAAACAGTTTCACCTTAACCTTGGTAATTAATTTGTACTATTCTAATTATTTTTTTGGGTAAAAAGGTAACATAACATTATTATAAAATATAAATAATTATTATTCACTATAGTGAATCCATTTACCGAATTAAATTCCTAGATTATGAAAATTATAATTTACAATTAAACCCATAGGAATGATGAAAGTGTGTTTTATTAAAAACTATATTTTTCATGGAAAAAATGATTTTACATTAAACTATAATACTAATATCCATTTTATGAATATTTTTAACATTTATTTTTACTCAATATATAAATTTAATTTAAAAAATTACTCATTAAGTATTATATTAATTAATTAATATAGATAAACATTATTCGTATCAAAACGATTTTGAGAAAACTATATTTTTTAAACTGAAAAAAAACTAATAATAAAATCCTATATATTTTCAATTAAAATAAAATTAAGTGAATTTAATATAAATAATTAATTATAATTTAAATATAATTAAATTTCAAAACTTAATGTGAGTTATAATTTTACGTAATTAACTCAAATATTTAAAATTTTACAAAAAACCGTATTTTTCATTATTCCCAAAAAAATAAATATTTTCTGAAAAATCAAAATAAAATTTACCCAATGTAAATTTTAATATTAAATTTTAAAAATATATTTTTATTCTATAAATTTAAATTTTCAAAATTTTGAAAATATAAATTAAAATTTTTATTGTGAAAAGAAATATGAATTATTTTTGATGAAAATATATTTTTGAGGAAAAACTTTACACTACTAAAAATTGATTGACAATATAATAAAAATTTATCAATAATTTATATTTAGTAGGATATAGATATAGATATAGATATTTATATATTCATGATATTGTTAATATTTTTCATACCATTCAATTTAATGGTTAGATTATAATGGTTATATATTTTACGAGCCATATATGCATTGTCTTACTTGTTTAACACACTATCAAACATCAATTTCATTTCTTAAATATTTATGTGTTACATCCTCAAATCCATTAGTAAATTGTATCCTTTAAATTTTTTTCTTTATATTAAATATCAATGTTTATTCATTTTCAAATACCTTTTTTGGATACCCTCATCATAAAAACTATTAATGAAGTACCACTTGATAAGAAAGAAAAGGAAATACAAGGGACTTATGGAGTAAAACATACTAGATATAAAAATGGGTAAAATAGCTGGGAAATGAATATTTTCACATGAAATAAATATTTAAATTATTAGGGTGATTGATATTTTTCATTGATTAAATTAAATTGAATGACTAATAAAATCTTAGGGATCTTAAAAACATAAATCTACGATGAGTGAAAAGTCCATCGGTTGATCAAAATTGAAGGTAATAGGATAAATTATTATTTATTGATCCTTTAAATAGATTTTAGAAATTTATACCATATAGAATAATTAATTATGGAAATATAATTACTTTATTTTTTTTAGTTGACTCATTTAATAAATTTCAATATATTCTTATATTTTTCTCTAAAAAATAAGTACTCAATATGATGTTTTCATGTATGAATCAGTAAAATAAACTTTTAGATCACAAAATAACCATAAATATTATAGTAAATAAATTCATATTATTATTATATATTAACCAAAAACAAATAAAATAAAATATTATAATATAATTCCCAAAATTAATAAACATTCATTTGATTAAATAGTACATTATTCTCTAAAATTAAATAGTAATACCCAATGTTCAAACTAAATCATTCCATAATTGAGTAATAATAAATCCCAAAAAACAGGAAAATCATAAAAATAAATGACTATATTATCTTGAATTTTTATCTAATAAACTCCAAATTAGAAGCCAAAAAATTAGAGATCTTGTTCAAGACATCACATAGAAAAATGATAAGCATTTCACCCTCGTCCCCCTTCTATTATGGGTCTGAATGCCATAACATTTCTAGATGAGATTGGTTCTCTCTTGACAGTTTAGTGGACCTTTTTCCTAAAATTATTATCTTTAAATATTATAATAAATATAATGAACAAACATAAAAATAATATTAATATTATAAGACAATGAAATCACGAATTTCAACAATACCTCAATACATATGCCGAAACAAATAATGTCTTACTTCACTTTAATCTAAAGAGAAATTAAAATGGATGTCTTATACTATAAATTAATAATAAATCATAATATCATAAAATATTGATTGTATCCATATATACTAAGAGAACATCACATGAAAACATTATAATGTCAAAATTTATCTTAGCACCCCTCAAAAAACCAAATATAACAACCTCGAGCACGCACTCTCATATCTAGTTCTTAAATGATAAACATTAAATTTAAGTCATTGATAGTAATAAATGTAAACCATATTTCTCCACCTAAATCTTACAACATCAGAATAAAAATTTGGATCACATACACTTTCAAGGACAATTTAGGTTTATAGTTTTAGATAATTAGAGAAAACTCTTAACAACATGGATTCGTAAACATCTTGTTCATAAAGATTAACATAATACCCATCTATACCAATATTTTAATATTCCAAATTCAGTAAACATTATCATCCATATGAAATCATTTTATAATTAATCCACTTTACACCATTCATAATAACCTATGGAAAATTAAATGAAAAAAGGGTGAGTTAAAATGCTCAGTAAGGGTAAAAATAGGAATTTACAAGTGAATTTCATTAGTGAAATTTTTAGGACAATAAGTGTATGGTGACATTACCAAGGTTAATTAACACAACCTAAGATATTTCATAAAAATAAATACATATATTATCAAACAATAAAAAATGTAATAATCCTTTAACAAATGAATGAGTCATCAGAATTTATAATAACGAGTCATTTGATACAAATATTCATTAATGGAAATATTAATAACCAATTGTAGTATAAAAAACATATCAGGATAAAAAAATTATCTTTATATAACCCATACATAACCCTTTATTTCTAATAACCAAATGAAGGACTATCGATATAATTCTTCAGAAAGAAAATCATTACCCGATGAATTGTAGCGCTATCTCGGTACAACCAACAAATATGTTATACTAGGATCACCAAATAATATTTGGTAACACCCATCCTATAAGATATATCAGCTTATCCTAAAATTTTATGGGAATACTCATTGTATAAAAATTTTAGATATCCATAAATGAAGTACATGTAGATTACAAATCAGCATAAAAATCATAATATCAGTTTTTTCCAATGATAATATAATTAAACCATGGAAAGGAAATGTGTCACATAACATTATCTTTAAAACCTAATTAACATATAGAAATAAAAAGAGTTCCATAATAATCTTTTTCAATTATATTAAATCGTGGAAAATAAATGGGTTCCACAACAATCTCTATGGATTATTATTATCTTTTGGAAATGAAATCAGTTCCATAACAATCTATTTAAAAAACTCAAAATGCATTCAAAGAGATAATGAGAATGATATCATTATAAAATATCCCAATTGATGAATAAATACTAACAAGGGTTACTGTCATTGATGAATGGATATACCATTAAAATTTTATAATTTTTTTATGGAAAATACCATTTTATTTTGAAAATATTTTTTAATAAATCATAAATCCCAAAATACTGTCAAAATACATTTCTTTTTAAACAACCATTGAATCATATAAATATAAAACCAGGGAATATAATGTAAATTATGACAATATAATTTTTTTAACTAATAAATTTTTAAACCATACATTATTCTAAAAACATTTTAAAAAGGGAGTCAATAGTGTTCCATATAGAAAAAGATAGAAAATTTTATTTTTAATACCGTTTAAATGAAGGGAAAAGATCACGTAAAATGGGTTTAGTAAATTATTTATCTTTATAAAGAACATTTATTCAAATATTTTAGAAAACACAAATTATAAGTGAATTATACCCGATCAAAAATAAAATAAAACATCAACGTAACATAAAAACAAGTAATGTGATTCTTATTTAATGAATAAGGGATGAAATTGAAATTAAATATATGATACACATTCATAAATATTTGATAATAAAATAGAAATGGTTTACAAAAATAACATTAAATTAATTACTTGAAAAGAACAAAAAACATTAACAACCTCTGAAGAAATGACATTGTTACATAAGGCCTTTTCCACTTTGACAACTCTTCAATAATACGATCCAAGAAATAAAAACAATTTATACATTAAATGTAACAAAAGTAAGGATTTTCATTATATTAAATTTCAATGTGTAATATTTAAAACTCAAAAATTAATATTGGTGAATATAGAAAATAAATGTCTCAAACAAAGAGAATCCCAGACAAATAACATTTACAAAAATATTACAAATGAATTTTAGAATTAATCAAATAATTAACTATGGGATTAAAATGTAGAACAACCTAAAAGAAGTTGAAATAAAAAAAATATTCAAAATTCAATACAACTATAATCATTTCATAAGTATGTCGAGAGTGTTGTATCGATATACAATGTAAATAAATTTATTTAAGAAATTTATTACTACATGGTAAATATCATGTTAATTAACCAGAAATAAAATAATTCTGATATGAAATTATAAAACCATTATCTATAAAATATTCATGTTATTTATTTTTAAATTCACATTATGTACACCACATAGATAAAATGGTGAATATGATATATTTCTCATAGAAATAAAAACATAGATGAAAAAACCCTTACCAATTTCCTGACAAGTCATGTGTGTCATTATATTCTAGAAAAAAACATATTTTAATTATTTACATTCATGAGAACCATTATCATGATTAATATTCCTTATATTTTAGTTATTAAAATTTATTCATAGATAATTAATTATTAAATTTTAATTTATGTCTTTCAATGTTTTTTCCTTATATTTCAAAAATGGATTTGGAAGGTTTACTATTAGTCAAAGTTGACATTATTCAACATCTAAAGACTAATAATAAAAAAATAACATCGTATTTACACATGAATTATAATAATAACTCTTATCCGGAAATATTCTTATGAAAAATGTAATTTAGCACAATCAAAAATATCGAAGGCCATACGTACGCATGAGTAACATTTTCATTTTTCAATGATCATTATTTAAGGAATGTGTATATTATTTAATAATTAAATATTTAAAATATCATAAATACAAAATTATTTATTTAAATATATATATATATATATATAATCTATGTGTTTTAGTGATGAAAAATTGTCAAATCCCTTCATGGAGGCTGTAGTTCATATGTACACACAAATGGCATTATCATTTTATAGTGTAAGAACGAGAATGATATATTGTCATATAATAATGAGAAATATTTAACAAATATCATAATTATTAAATTTATATAACATATTTTCAATAAAATTATATTTATTACCTTCCATTTTAAGCGTTAGTGAAAAAATAATCATATCACTTTTCTAGGCATCAGTCAGCTATAAACATGGGAGATGTTATCGTATCATCTATGAAATAGAAAGTAAAAAGGTATATGTGTTATAATATTTAAATATTTATTAATATGTACTAAACCTCATATAACTACTTTCAAACCATCATTATAAGCATCAATGAGTGGCAATGATGAAAAATGAGTGACATCGCTTCATGAGATGGTTCTCCATCATACACATGAATGATGATTTTGTATCCCATTTGATGGAAGAAACAGTGGATTTAGGTGTTAAAAATTTAAAATAACATATATGTATATTTTAGATAATTTTTATTATTATATAATCATATGTTATATAGAATTGAAGGATGTGAAAGAAGAAATAAAATAAAAGCACCATGTTTTTCATGATTCCACTATTTTTTGAAACGCCCTTAGGCAAGAAAAAAACTCATTCATAGGAGAAATTTATAGTAAATAAATGGGATATATGATATGGATATGGAAAAAATATAGAAATCTTTCATATATTTTAGGATCCAATGGGTTTTTAAGGTCGGAAGAACAGAGGAGAGAGGTGGCCATGAGTAAGTGAGGTGAGGAGCACGCCAATAATTTTACTATTAAATAAGTTATACCTTTATTTTATTTGACAAAAAATTGTTTAAAAATATATCAATATCAATACTTCGACACGATATGTTATATATATGTTCATTAAATAGTTTATAACATGTTTTTAGGTAATTTTAACACTTATATTTTATGTTTAACACCATGTTAGACTGCTTTCACCTTAACCGGGGTAGTTATGTTTTATATTTTTAAATAATAAATATTGTAAATAATTATTCTAAAGTTAAAAAATAATATAAGTTATGGTTATTTCAATTATGTAATTCAATTTAATATCTTTAATTAATACTTTTTGAAAATTAAACCTACAGACGTGGTGAAAATGTAGGTTTCCAATAAGTCTATTTTTTAAGAAATGTATGATTTCATATTAAATATATGATTATTAATTATAGTTTTATGAATATAAAGTAAAATTTAATAATAAAAAATATAATGTTTTATATTAAAAAATTCATCATTTGGGAATATTTTTATCAATTAAAAAAGTGAAACACTATGCACTTTAAAATTGTTTTTTGAAAAATCCAGTTTTTAAACACAGAAAAACATATATTAAAAAAAATAAAGTTTTTAAAAAAGTATATAATGGGATTAAATATAAATAAGTAATAGTTATGTCATTTTGAAAAGTATTAAAAAAATAATAGAACTTTTAAATTTTCATAATATATTTAAATAAAAATTCATTTTTGGAGAAAAAAAATATTTTTTCAATATTTATTAAATATCAATATTATCTGCAAAATTTCAAAATATCCGACATTTAAAATTATTAAATTATTATTTAAAAAATTATGTTCCTTTTAACAAATAAATTTTCCAAAAGTGTGAAAATTTTATTACCATATTAATTCACCAAGAGAAACGATGCCATTTTCCAGAAAACATATTTTTGGGAAACTAAACATAATTTTCAAAAAAATTGGTATATTATTTATTTAAAATAAATCATAATTTTTTATTGAGTACATAATTTATATATATATATAATAAATTATTTAATTATATTTATACCCACCAATTAGGAACTTAGGTTATAACAGTTATTAATTTTGTTTGTCGTTTAAGATCAATGTTTCATGTCGAATACACTAACAAACATTGTTTTCTTTTTAATAATATCATGGTGTTATACGTACTTTTGAAAAAAAAATTAATAGTTAAATACATTTGAGAATCATTTATATTATTAGAAGTAATGGGTAGTCTTAATAGACTATCCATACCTTAGAGGGCATAATGAGTTCGTTTTCCCATGATATTATATGTTTATATGTCCAATACGTACTTTTGGTGGGATTTTATATTAAAAAAATTCCATTAAAGCATACATATGGTTCCTTATGTGGAATTATTTGGGAAATTTTTCTTACCACACCATTATTGGATGTTGTTAGAAATAGTAATATAGTTGGGCCAAATCAAGTTGTTTGGATAATTGAGAAGGCGAGAGAAAAAAAATCATATCAATGAAGCTCTAAGAATGAAAAAAGTACTTACTAATAACCATGGGACGAACATGGAATTCCAATTAGGTGACAATTTATTCTTTAATGTATCCTTATTAAAAGGGTTTATAATGTTAAAGAAGAAGAGAATGTTAGGTCTAAGGTACATCGAGCCATCTGGGATTCGATGGAGAATTTTTCTAGTAACATACCATTTATCCTTTCCACCAGATTTCATTATGTTTCATGGTGTGTTATATATCTCTATGAAATAGAAATATGTTCTAAACCTAACTCATATAATCCCCATATATGGGATAGATCTTAAACCTTGTTAATATTATATTTATGAGACTATCCATAATCATTCCACTAGAGTGAAAATATTAAAGAACAAGACAACCAACCTCATGAACGTGTTATTTAGAAATAAAAAGTGAGAATTGGAAAATAGGTATCCCAATAACTAATGATCTATATGTAACCTCTTTTTTCTCTATATGGTACAAAACAAAATTTCATAAACAAAATTTAATATGGAGGTAGAATATAAAAACCCAGGACATAAAATTTTAATTTTGTTTTTTTCATTCAAGAAAAATGTAAATATTAAATTTAAGAAATATTTTATGTTTTAAATGATTATATTATATTTTATTTTATTAGAATATAATTAATTTATTATTAACTTAATAGTATTACATTAATAAAATTAATTATTATACATTATTAAAACATTTTCTACTATTCTTTCCATTGAATGTTTATGCATTTTGGGAAAATTAAATAGATTCGTGTTGTCATGTAATCTTTAGAATAGTGGTTCTTAAATGTATTTTAATTTTACCCTCCATATTTTAACTTATTTTTCAATATATTTATGGAGTTACAGAAAAATAAATATGAAAAATAATTTTCTTAAGACAGACTGTCGAAATTCAATGTTCCAAATATCCTTGGATTTTTAGATACCGTAATGGTAGAATGTTTGACTATCATATTATGTATACTCACTCCCATATATCTTTAGTGTTATTCATTACAATATATTACTCTTATGTAGTTTTCTTCTTGGAATTATTATCGAATCATTTATGAAAATATCTCCATTATGGAAGAGTCATTGGATCTAGATATATTAAATTCAAAAGCTCTTTTTTCCATGATAAATTTTAAAAATGATGTTTTTACATATTGGATGGAATGATAAAAAATATAGACATTTAACATATACCAAAATCACATGTCAATTCTTGAAAGATAAAATTTTTATTATTTAATTATTCTATTGGGGCACTTATAGTTGGATCCACATCAGCACTAACGTCACATATACATATCACTACTCAAAATTTGTTTCTAAAATTCATCATCTAAATATTAAATTTATATAAACTAGTGTATTATATTACCAAAAAATTTGAATACTTATTATTTTCAATTATATAATGAATATAAAGATGCTTGATTGAATGGAAAAATAAACCAAAATTCCTTGAAATTTTAAAATTTTTAAATAAATATTCTTGATTATAGTATATTTAAGAAATAAAATAAAATTAATTCTGGGATTTATTTTTTATGAACTTATCCAACCATGAAAAAAATTATTCAACCAAAGAAATTTGAAGTAATGTCTCCAAAAATTGGTTTCTCTTAATAGAAAATAATCATTTTTATACCCATAACACTAACCCTCCTCATGTATAAATATATACACCACTTTGTTGAGATGGTATGTGAGTATTATATACTCTATAATACCAACTGTAGGATCAAATTAATAGGGATACTGAGTAAAGTATTTAATGATGCTTAAAATACAAGAGGGGTGTGAATTGTATACTTTTGAAAATTCCTTTGGAACTTTTAAAGATGGTTCTGTTTAACAAGGATAAACAAGGTAATTCATAAAACCTCTAGTTCTAAACACTTGCTTGATTTCAGAAATATGATTTCGAGAATGTGAATCTGGAAAGATGGTTTCGGAAAATGAAACTTAATGATAGTTTACAAAGATAAATATTCTACCTTAAATTGTATAGAATATAACTAAATCACATTACAACTATAAGTAAGTATAAGATAGTAATACTTTCTTTAATAATACAAATGCAGCAGAAAACATGAATCAAACAAGTAACAAGTAATAAATCTTTTAACACAAAGAGAAGGGTATCCAAAAACCTTGGATAAAGGTCCATTGATTTATAATTTCTAGAAATTCTGTCTTTACCACATCAGGGTAATCCCTCGATACGAAGATCAGTGTCTATGTTGCTATCCCCATAATCCCTCAACATCAAGGTAGTCGGCACCTCGGTCTTTCTATCCCCAGAATCCCTCGATTGTTCACAGCAACAATCAGAGTTGCACAAAGTAAATCTGAACATGACGTTCAGTACCCACCAAGAACGAGAGTCTCTCTCTAGAAATAACTTCAACAGCATGTAATCTCTAGAGTCATAGAACAATTAAAAAAGTTGTGAGCTCTTCAAATGAGCTCCAATTTATAGGCACAGCTTCAACGGTCGACTCCCTTATCCAATAGTTATATTTTTTCTTAAATTTTGGAGGGACATTAACATGTGTCACTCAAACAACTGTTAGTCAGAAAATAAATACATGAAATCGTTTTATAACTAAAACATAGGTAAGAAAAAACATGGTTACATAACCAAATTCAATATTTGGAGTGTAAGAAAATAAAAGTTCAGCGTCTACCCAAAAGTGAATTCGAAGTCTCTAATACAAGGATATTTGGATTCTGTTTTCTAGGAATTCGGAACCTGAAATCGATAGAATTCTTGAGTTTGAATTTCAAGGAAATTATGAATCTTGATTCACAAGAATTAAAAACCAGAACTTACAATGTTCAGAGTCAGAGTTCATAAGAATTCGGAGTCAGAACTCAGAAATGTTCGCAACCAGAATTCATATTTAGAATTCGGTGTCAAAAATCAGAAGAGTTCATATCCAGAATTCATAATAGGAATTCAGAGTCAAAACATTGAAGAGTTCGTATCCAGAATTTGTAATCAGAAATCGGATTCAGAACACTAGAAATGTTCGTATCCATAATTCTTAATCATAATTCGGAGTCAGAACTCAGAAGAGTTCGTATCCAAAATTCATAATCAGAATTTGAAGTTAGAACTCAGAAGAGTTTGTATCCATAATTCATAATCAGAATTCGAATCCTAGAACATAATTCTTCATATTTATGTAATTATAGGATTTTGTGGTATTGGTTTCAAATTGAATTTTACACATAGAAAAATTATGATGTGAACAATGAAAACAAGATAAGGATAAATTTGCTTGGGGAAGGAAATATTTCCTTATAGAAGTAAAACACAGGGTAAAAAATGATTTGCCTTTAGATAATGTGTTAGTGATTTTCAAAACAAGAAGGAATGGTAATGTTATAATGAAATGATGATGACTCGAAAATCTCCGCTAATTATGAAGGAATGAAAAAGTCATAAAGAAAACCTTATTGACTCAACAATATCCACCTTTTTGGAAAGCACAAACATCCTTATAAAAATAATAAAAATACATAGAATTTTTTTTCAAGACTTTGTAAATAAAACTTATCTCTCTTTTTTACATTGGCAAAGATGAATACGACTAACCCCCCTTTAGGATTTGGAAGAATAAGGATCTTTTTCTAGATTTCTGGAATGAGTTTTTCATTATCTTGAGTACAGAAATATCTGTAATGAAAACTCGACCTTAGATAAACTCCCCCTTACATAGGGATGTTGCCTCTTTACTTAGATTTCTTTTTCCTTCTCCCCATTTGGGATTTTAAAAAAGAGTTTCAGGGAATGGAAAAAAATATTGTACTTGAAATATTAGTATGAACATCCAAATAAAAACGAACATCCAAAATTTCATTAAGATTGGATGAATGTATACATGGGAAATAATACAACAAAGGATCGAATTGAGCTATTTTTCTTCCTTCTCCTTGGGTGTCTACTTCTATACTATGGTTTCCAGCTTCTTTAGCTCCTTGTGATCTTCTTCTTCTTGCTTCACTAAGGCTTTGATCCTATCATCATGAGCCTTCAGATCCTTTGTCTGAACCTTCAATAGGTCATATTGATTTAGTATCTTTTATTTAATCATGATCCGAAGATCCCTTTCTGTTTTCTAACGTTGGGAAACATAATTAAACTTCCCATTCAGATCTTTGACATCCTGAATCTGAATATTCTTCTCAAGAAATAGCTTTTTCTCAAAGATATTTGTGAGAACCTTGATTTTTCTATCTTGAGTATCAGAAGTTTCCTTAACATCATTTTGAAAGTCACCATTCTCTATAAAATCGTCAAACAATATTATATGACTAGCTAACCATTTTCATGCATGATTTTATAGGGTCTTCATAGTTGAGAAGGATGTTCCTGTAATCAGCCTCAATCTTTATGCACCTATCTATCACCATAGATATTGAATCCGATTTATGATTCATGATATGTTGATTCATACGACATCTGGAGTCAATGGTTGGAAAGATTGGAATTTTGTCAACAAGATTCTTTAGAGACTGAATGAAAAAAATCATGTCCTAGAGCTAATGATTACGAATCTGACACTTTTCTCAGTGATCTTTCTTCCTCCAACTCGACCAGCTTCCTCTTAGAAGATCCACCAGATTCCTTCTTCCTTCTAACAAATTTAGTTAGTTTGTCAACCACCACTTGTTTCCCCTTGTTAGTTTTCAGAACAGCTTCTTAATCTAGAGACTCATGCTCACTTCCAGATAACTGAACAATCTTATATTCATCAATTTTTTCTTTCTCATATCTTACCTCAATATCCTCAGGGTGTATGAAGTGATGATTATAACTCTCTTCTTCAGATAACTTGTTCACTTCCTCTCCATAATTCTCATCAATTCCAAGTGTATCATGTTTTGAAGATCCAACTTGAGAATTCCGGATTGATAATTTGTCAGATGCACTTTCCTTCTCATGAAATTCATCAACTTGTTTTATCAGATAAGCTATATCAACACTGCTTATAACTTCTTTTACTTCTTCCACAGCTTCCTTTTCTTCGACAACCTTTTCTTTGGATTTTTCCGGAGTCATGAAAATATTCCCCGAAGTCTCCGGTAATTGTTCCACAAAGAATGATTTCGGTACTAGGATATTTTTGAATTATATATCAGTATCCCTTAGAAGGGATTGAACAATTTCATCCTCTAACATATTCTTCTTCTACTTATTCTCTTTGTCTTTATTCTCAAGCTCATTAGTAGTCTTTTCTTTTAAAGCCTTGGCATCAGTATGATCTAGACCAAACTCTGGTTCTCCTTCAATTTTATTCTTTTTTTCCTCCCTCCATTTTTCTATGACCTCATCCAGATAAGCTTTCTGTTTCTTGGGCTTTGATGGTGTGGTTTGACCTTCCTTAACATTAGGGGTTTCACCTTCAGCTTCTACTTCCTTCAATTTTATTCTCTTTCCTTCTTTCTTCGACAGTTCATCTTCTTTTACATTCTTCATAATGGCTTCAATTTCTTCCATTGGTAGATCATAAAACTCTCTAGAATCTTTATAAAATCCAACATTCATTTTTTTCAAAGTATCATCACTTACTGACACAACTTTACAATTCCTCATCTTGGAACTGCAAGGAATATTAAAGGACTCAAGACACTGAACAATCAACATGGAGAGTAGGGAAGGATACATTATTATCTATGCTCTCAAATTCCCATTCTTGATATGCTTTATCATAATGAGAATGTGCTTAATCAGATTGATCTTCCATAGATTTACCAAAAAATCAATGATATACATGTCACATTTCATTAGGGTGTCCTTCTCACCCTTTATCGGTACGATAAAACCCAGAACCTATAACTCAAGGATACAATTTCTAGTAGACAAGTGATCAATCTTTTCGGTCTTGACATCTATAAGTATAAGAAACTTCATAGCTTTTACCTTGAAAAAACATCCTTGAACATCTGGTAACTTGTGAGAACAAAATTATGTTTATCCTTCATAGGATAACCCTTCCAAGCTAGTAGCCTTTGTGTATGAATGTTTATATGTTTTTCCATAACTCTTGAAGGTAAATTTTTCTTTGCCATCATCCTTGAACAAACAGACTAATTCATAAAATTCTATCTACAGATCCAGATACACTACATCCTGAGCTCTTGTCTTTGATATGAAAATGATTTTCAATCCATTCATCTTGATGTTTTTGAGATAATGGAATCATACTTATTGAAGAATTTTAGATTAACTAACCTCTCTCTGTCTAACTACCACTCCACAATCAGTTTGACAGTAGACATCTCATGAGAAGGAACATCACCATAAATTCTGACTTGAGCACTTCTGAAATGTTCAGAACATGCTTTTGAACTTGGGTAGAGCTTCGACATGCAAAATCTTGAAAACCGATGTGGGGAAACCATTATGGGGCCCATTTTATAGGTGTTGATGCGATGGTTGAACTTCACATTTCAATCTAACGGCTGAGAATTCTTCAGATCAGATCAGACAGTTGAAATGATGGCCTTAAGGAAAATTTGGTAGGATCCAATCTTTTGATGTTTTTTAAAAGAAAAAATATGGATTTTCGGATACTAGAATCCGAGAAATTTTAAAAAGAAACTACCAGCAAGTAAAAAGTGATTACGAAAACTCAATAAATAAACAAACCTTTCAGAATGCTAGGAAGATTATTCATATTAAGGAAAATTATTCTTTAAGGACATTAGATTCTGAAAAAAAAACATGACTACGAAAAAAAATCTTACAAAAAGAAATTGAGTACAAAATTTTTCATTTTGAAAATATTCATTACGAAAAAGTTCACTATGAAAATATTCATTACAAAATTTTTTTGTACAAAAAAACATCATTATGAAATATCATGAAAACATCATTAAGAACAATCATGAAATAAACTTTATTATGAAAAAACATGAAAAAATTCCATTATGAATTTTTTTGAAAAACATTATTATGAGAAATATAAGAAACTTCATTATGAGAAATATAAGAAACATAATTATGAGAAATATAAGAAATTTCATTATGCTAAATATAAGAATCATTATTATGAGAAATATGAGAAACTTCATTACGAAAAATATAAGAAACTTCATTATGAGAAATATAAGAAACTTCATAATGATAAATATAAGAATCTTCATTACGAGAAATATAAGAAACTTCATTGAGAGAAATATAAGAAACATCATTATGAGAAATATACGAATCTTGATAAACAAATTTACTCCCCCTATGAATAGGTGTTTATTACTATAAGGATATTAGTTCAATAGAAAGTTAACAAGGAGGATTACCTTACAGTTATCATTACTATCTTCTATTTAATGTATTCAAATCTATCAGAGGGTAAAGGTTTTGTGAAAATATCAGCAAGTTGATCTTACATTATGATAACAAGAAGAATGATATCTCCTTGTTGTGTGTAATCCCTAAGAATGTGATGCCTAATATATATGTTTTTTGCACAAGAGTGATGCTCATGGTTTTTACTAAGGGAAATGGAACTTGTATTATCACACACAATTTGTCTTTTGGTAAAAATAATACCATAGTCTGTGAGTGTGTGTTGCATCGACAACAATTGAGCACAACAACTTCCAGCTGCTACATATTCAACTTCAACAGTGGCAAGTGATAGTGAGTGTTGCTTCTTCCATGACCAAGAAACTAATGAATCTTCTTAGAAATGACTAGTTCTGGATGTACTCTTTCTATCCAGTCTCCATCCACGAAAGTCAGCATCTGAAAAACATTTTAAAACAAAATCATTTTCAAAAGTATAAAAGAGTCCTAAATCCATGGTTCCCATTAAGTATTGAAAAATTATTTTCACTTCCTTTAAATGAGATTCCTTAGTATTGTATTGATATCTTGCAAATAAGAAAACTGAAAACATTATGTTTAAAAGACTAGCTGTTAAGTAACGTAAACTTCCTATCATACCTCTAAAAGATGATTTATCTACTGGTTTCCCAACTTCATCTAGATCAAGTGTGTTTTTAGGTACCAATGGGAGTAATTATACTTTTTGTGTTGTCATATTTATACTTTTTTGAAATATCATTAATATACTTATGTTTGGATATATAGATTCCTTCTGGTTTTTGAAAAATTTGAAAACCTAGTAAAAATGTTAACTATCCCATCATACTCATTTCAAAATCATATTTCATTATATTCACAAAGGATTAAGTTAAAGATTTCTGAGTTAAACCAAATATAATTTCATCAACATAAATTTAAACATTCAAACCATTTTTCTTATCTTTCTTTATAAAAAGGGTTGGATCTAAATTTCACTTAGCAAAATTATTTTGAAGTAAAAATCATGTATGTCTATTATACCAATCTATAGGTGCTTTTTAAGGCCATATAAAGCTCTGGTAAGTCTAAAAACATGATCAAGATGTTTTGTATCTCCAAAACCAAAATGTTGTTCAACAAATACCTCCTCTTAAACATAACCATTAAGGAAAACACATTTCACATCCATTTGAAAAATTTTGTAATTGAAGAATGCTGCAGAGGCAAGTAGAATTTGAATAGATTCAAGTCTAGCTACTGGAGCATAGGTTTCTTCATAGTCTATTCCTTCTTGTTGATTATATACCTTATCAACCAATCTAGATTAATTTCTAACTATGATTCCATTTTCAGTAAACTTATTTCTAATGACCCATTTTACTCTAATAAAAGAAGTTTCCTTAGGTCTTTCAACCATGGTCCAGAATTTATTCCTTTCGAATTCATTTAGTTCATCTTACATGACTTTAATCCAATCATCATCACCTAAAGCTTCATCAATGCCTTTTGGTTCTAATTGGGAAAGGAATGCTTTATGTTCAACTTCATTTCTTAAGGAACTTCTAGTCCATATAGGTTGACTCACATCACCAATCATGCTGTCACTAGGAAGATTATTTAGAATGAACTAATTTGGGTTTTGTAGAACCTATTAATCAACATAGGGTAGGAAATATTGTGAGGTAAATGTTTCCAATGTACCTTCTTGGAAATTTTCTTTATAATAAGGATCTTCTATCAAAGATTTATAATCAATTTTTGAAAAAACATCCAAAGATATAGGTTGGGGTTGTTTAAAAACCAAAGGATCAGTTCCATAAAATTTGACATGTAATGTTTCATAAAAAGTACAGGTGTTTTTGTTGAATACTTTATAAGCCTTAGATGTTGTGGAGTAGCCTAAGAAAATTTCTTCATCATATTTTGGTGTGAATTTAAGAATATTATATTTAGTATTCAGCATTAATACCTTGCAACCAAAACTCCTGAAGTAGAAAAGTCCAGGTTTTCAACCATTACATAACTCATAAGAAGTTTTATTAAGAAAAGGTCTAATTAAAATTAGATTCATAGTATAACAAGAAGTACTTACAGCTTCAACCCAAAAATGTTTGGCTATAGAATAATCACTCAACATGGTTCTAGTTATCTCTTGAAGAATTATATTTCTTCATTCAACAACACCATTTTGTTGAGGTTTTCTAGGTGCTGAGATGTCATGAGTAATGGCTTTTCTACTACAAAAAGTTTCAAAATCAGAATTATGAAATTCTCCACAATAATCGCTATGAATAGTTCTAAAATGGATTTTTTTTCTAATTATTAACTTGCACTCTAAAACTGTATAAATAAGAAAAAATTCATATTTCTTTTTTAGAAAATAGACCCACGTAAATCTATTGTAATCATCAACCACAGAAAATACATAATAATTGCCTCCAATGATTCCTATTTCTGTAGGACAAACAAGATCCATATGAACTAAATGTAATTCATTAGTAGTTGTGACTTCACCAACTGATTTAAAACATGATTTATGTGGCTTTCAATATTGAAAATGGTCACAAACTTTTGAAGAATCAAATCTATGTTCTGGTATATCATTAACAAATCTTTTCTTAGAAATTTTTCATAAGTTCCTAAGGTTACAATGTCCTAACCTTCTATGCCACAATGAATAATGATCCTCCATTGCACTAAGGAAAGGTAGATCTTGGCTCCTAAGGTCTTCTACATTTATTGTGTATACTTTCTCCTACATCTAGGAAAAAATATTAAACTCTTCCCTAGAATTGGGTACTAATAACTTATCATTCCTAAAATTCACAAGTTAACCTTCATCACATAATTGGCTCAAGCTAATGAGGTTGTGCTTAAGAACCTTAATGAATAAAAAATTTGAAATCAAAGTTTTTACAAGAAGAACAATGTTACCTAAACCAATAATTTCTCCATGAGCTTTATCTCCGAAAGATACTTTCTCACCTTTTTTCTTGATAATCTCTTCAAAATAGTTTTTGTTACTAGTCATATGTCGAGAACATCCACTATCCATATACCATGTATTGTTGTTGGTATATTCTCTATTTTTCTGAAAATAAGAAAAAATTAGTTTTTTGGAATCCAAACATTATTGGATCCGGAAATCTCAAAAATAAAATTTTTAGGTACCCACATCTTTTTTAAAAAATAGGCTTTTTGAAATCTTAAAGACTGAGTTTTGTTTAGGGACAATTTTTTGCCCAATTTCCACTACACTAACATTTATTGTAGAATGGATCACTTTGAGGAACAAAGTAATTGTTTCTAAAAATCAGTTTAGAACCAGTATAACCAAAACCAAAACTATAATTTAGAGGTTGGATTTGAGAATACATTTTTTTTTAAAATTTTCCTAACCTAAGGTAAAGTTTGAAAAACACTTACTTAAAGAAAATATGCCAGAATTCAGTTTGAAAACCAAGTTCTTATCTTCAAAATCATTTGATTTGGAACAAGAGCTTGGCTCGAAAAAAAAATTCATAGAAATTACGTTTTCTAGATCTTTAAAAATTTTATTATTTTCAGAATTTATTTCCTCTGTATTTTTTGTAATAGTTTCAAAATCCACATTTTTCTTATCAAGATCCTTAGAATGATCTGATATTTCCTTAGTTAGAATAGTATTTCTAGGATTTTCCTTATTAAGCTTTTTCATGAGTTTTGAATTCACAATCTCAAGATATTGGGAAAACCTAGAAACTTCTTCATAGGTAGGTAAAATATTATCTTCATCAGAAGAATATTCTTCATCTGAAGAGTTATAATATTTATCATTACTATAATATTCATTTAATGAAACACTAGTAACTGATTCATCATTGTGTACATTAGCCATTAAAAATGGATGACAATAGGTAGTCTGGCTATTAGAACATGATTATTCTTTCTAGAAGATTCATAACATGGAGATTCATCTGAAGAGTCTCCACCACTGGCACTCCATGTGTCATATGCTTTCAAGACAATCTTAGCAATAGCCTTGTATTACTTATTTCTGTTTCTCTCAGAATGATATTTGTTTCTTTCTTTTCTCTTAATCATAAGACAATAAGGTCTTATATGTCCAGCTCTCTTGCATTCATAACATGTAACTTCTTAATCTTTCTTATCTTTCCATTCGTTCTTCTTGTATATGGATTGAAATTTCCGCTTTCCATCTATCTTGTTCATCCTTTGAGCAAGATTAGCTACTTCATTCTCTAAGGATTCACTTCCACTAGATTTAGATTGAATAACAAACTTCTTAGGCATAGATCTGGTTACTCTATTAGGAGTCTTATTTTTCATATGATTTGAAGTTGATGTAAAAGAAACAATTCCATTTCCATTCTTCTTCATTCCATTATTAGGATCTCTCATCATTCTAGTCTTATTTTGATGAATAGTTCCAAACAGCTCATCTAAGGAAATCTGAGTAACATTTCTGTTCTCATATATAGCTGTTCTCTTGGATTCCCACTCATTTAGCATGATGTCTATGATCTTATGAACAAGAGATTAATCATATAATCCTTTCTCACCCATGGATTTTAAACTATTCAAAATAGTTACGAATATTTGTTTCACCATACATATGGGTTCTCTATAATGAATGCAGAAACCATGATATTCAGCTCTAAGCATGGCTCTTCGTTTTTCAATAACTTTGGAAGTTCCAAAGTGTGTAACTTCAAGTTTCTTTCATATACAATTTTATGCTTCACAAGATTAAATTTGGCTATATATATTTCGAGTCATGGAACAATACAAAGTATTGTGTACCTTATAATTCAGTTGATATTCATTCTTTTCTTCATAAGTAAAGGTACTAACTTCTTTGTTAGGGATTTTATATCCTCTAGTAAGCATAAAAAAATTATCAACAATAGTAATGACAATAAAAGTCATCCTACGATCCCTCTAATATTTATAATCATTTCTATCAAAGATAGGTGGTTTAGTTGGATTGATATTGTCTATGGAAACAATATTGATTCTTGCCATCATATAGAAAAATCATTCCACAAAAACATGTTAATAGAAAAATTTTGTAAACAAGGAGAATATTCCTAAGTAATGAAAAATATATAACAAGAGAATATCTATGAAAAAAATGAATCTGAACGTTATGAGTGTGAAAATCTGATTCCGAGAAAACAATGAGATGAATTATCTTCTATGTCTAATTGTGAGATTAATTCAGATTGAACCAATCCTCTTATTCCAATTGTTAAATTGGTATATGGTTTAAGGTAACCTCTTCTGATACCAATTATTTAATTGGTACAGGGTTTAAGGTAACCTCCTCTGATACTAATTGTTGAGATGGTATGTGAGTATGATATACTCTATAATAACAAATGTAGGATCGAAATAATAGAGATATTGAGTAAAGTACCTAATGATGCATAAAATACAAAAGGGGGGTGAATTGTATAATTTTAAAAATTAATTTAGAAATTTTAAAGATAGTTATGTTTAAGAAGGTTAAACAAGGTAATTCACAATAATTATAGTTCTACACACTTCCTTGATTTCAGAAATATGATTCTGAGAATGTGAATCCGGAAAGATATTTCTGGAAAATGAAACTTCATTAAAGTTTAAAAATATGAATATTCTACCTTAATGTGTATAGAACATAAATAAATCAAATTACAAGTATAATGAATTACAAGACATTTATAATTTCCTCAACAATAAAAATGCAGCAGAAAAGTTGAAACAAACAAGTAACAATTAGTAAATATTTTAACCCAAAGAGAAGGGTATCCAAAATCCTTGGATAAAGGTCCCTTGATTTATACTTTCAAGAATTTCTGTCTTACCCACACCAGGGTAAGCCCTCGATATGAAGATTGGTTTCTGTCTTGCTATCCCTGCAATCCCTCAACAGGGTTAGTTAGTAACTGAATACATGACATCGTTTTATAACTAAAAATTCAGTAATAAAAAATATGGTTACAAAACCAAATTCAATATTTGTAGTGTAAAAAAAATAAAAGTTCAGATTCTAACTAAAAGTGAATTCGATGTCTAAAATACAAGGATATTCGGATTTTGTTTTCTAAGAATTCAGAACCTGAACCCTATAGAATTCTAGAGTCTAAATTTCAACGAAATTCGGAATCTGAATTCATAAAAATTCGGAACTATAACATACAAAGATTGAAGTCAGAGTTCATGAGAATTCGGAGTCAGATCTCAGAAAATTTTGTAACCAGAATTCATAATTAGAATTCGGTTTTAGAACATAGAAGATTTTGTATCCAGAATTTGTAATCAAAATTTAGAGTCAGAACTCAAAAGAGTTTGTATCCAGATTTCGCAATCAAAATTTAGAGTCGTAACTCAGAAGAGTTTGTATCCAAAATTTGTAATCAGAATTAGGTGTCCGAACTGAGAAGAGTTCGTATCCAGAATTCGTAATCAGAATTTGGAGTCAGAACTCAGAAGAGTTCTTATCCAGAATTCGTAATCAGAATTTGGAGATAGAACACAAAAGAGTTCGTATCCAGAATTCGTAATCAGAATTTGGCGTCAGAACTCAGAAGAGTTTGTATCCAGAATTCATAATCAGAATTCGGATCCGAGAACAGAATGCTTCATATCTATGTAATTATAGGTTTTAGAGTTTTGGATTTCAAACTGAATTTTACACTAAGAAAAATTATGTTACGAAAAATGAAAAAAATAAGAATAAATTTCATGGGTGAAGGAAATTTTTCCTTATAGAAGTAAAACATAGGGTAATAAGAGATTTTCCTTTAGATAAGGTGTTTTTAATTTTCAAAACACGAAGTAATGGTGAAGTCATAAAGAATCCTTGATGACTCAACAGTCTCCCCTAAGTATGAATTATTGGAAAAGTCATAAGGAAAACATTATTGACTCAACACTCTTTCCATTCCCAAACTCCAAATTTAAGGTGTTTTCATTATATATCTCAGAAATAGTCTCTTCCAATACACTATCTTCAACCATGATTACTTTTATTTCGTTTGATGATTATTTTCTAAGATAAGATGATGAAGAGGATTATGGTTTCCCCAATACCGTCCATTAATTTCAATTAAAATTATATTTTATATTGTGTTTTTTGTTTCCATTTTTATACAAAAATCATTATAATTCTTTATTATTTGAATCCATTTTAATTATTCTAAGTTATATATTACATACTCACACTCAAAATAGATTTTTTATAAGATTTTATAATTCGTAAATTGTTTTGTAACCATAATATCATTATAAAATTTAAGTGATTTTAAGTGAGTTTGGTTTTCCAAGAAATAAAATCCAATTCTGTATACTATGAGGGGATTTTTCTTAGTCATAGTTATTCAATGGGATAATAACCCCAAAATAAAAAATTATGATTTCACTTTGTCATAATCTAGTGAATGATAACAATCATTTCTATATACCTAGTTTGACACTAACATGAGATACACATTGAGGATCTACAAGCTACCTAAAATCCGTTATACCTAATTTTTCTATCATTTCATTGGGTTATTACCTTTTAAAATTAATATACATTTATTTATTCTTGGATTGGGGGAATGTAATTTCAAATCATTTAATTCATTATTATATAATGGAAATTCTTCTACATCAGGCTAAATTGATAAATTATTATATGTTTCTACACGTTTATTTCCTCAAAAATTAATTCATTTAGTCTTTTGATATGTGATGGAATGAATTTCAATATTATGTATTGTGTGTGGCCTAAAATTATAAAACCCCTCAGTGCATTCGTATGTATCATGACATAATTTTGATATGGTAGTGGGAGTTTCTTTAGTATTTTCGTATGATATATGGGAAGAAATATTTGATAGCATGTTTAAGATGTTAATCCTTATAAATTACCATCACAATATTAACACACATTATTAATAAAGAATTTATTTTTTATTATTTTCACCATGGATTTATTTATGACATTAAATTCATTTAATATGAAATATATTAGTGTATTTATTCATTACATAATGAATTTTTTAATAGTTTCTTCTGTTTTACATTGTACCTTACTGAGCATCTGATCTTTCCATATTACATTGTTTTAATTTTTCTTATAAAATCAAGAAGCATAATACATATGATAAAAATGTCACAAGGATAATAATAATGGTTTAATGTTTTTAGATAATGTATTCTAATTTTTATTCAATGTAATTAAAATTTATGATATGTATGTGGGTTTTCAGAGGATTTAAAACTATTTGATCCACTATATTTGTACCATTGTAATAAATTATCCACCAAATCTAGGGTAGGGGAGTTTTGGTTGTGAAATTGTTTAACATGATTCTTAGTGATATGTTTCTCTATGATCAATGTTCATAGTGCTTGTGTATTTGATTAATAATGAAATATATAATATGATAACATTATCTAAAAGAGAGTTCAAACAAGTTATGTATAAAAGGTATATTGTGGAGCATATGTCAATGTTCATTTAATGATTATATTTATGTTGTGATGTAACTTAATGGAACTATGGTTCCTAATCATTGTGAATTTCTGGTTGAGGATGATTAAAAATTTCTTTGAATTCTATTATATAATCATATACAAATATAGAGTTTATAATTGATGTACAAGAGATTGATGAGGTTTTATCTGGATTAATGAATTTTGAAGTGTATAGTATGATAAAGGGATGTAATCAAATAAACTTAATAAAATAATAGAATTGTTCAATGGGTATGAAGTATATTATACTTGCTTATACTAAGAGCAGGAAAGAAAAGATAAAATGTTACAATGTGTAAACAAAGAAGGAGTTGTTTATAAAGTTTTATAAATAATCATATGAACATTTCCAAACAATATTTAAAGAAAATATCTAGATATAATCATATTGAGTTTGAAGAGGGGTTTGAAAAGTTGTATTAGAGAGAATATTCCATATAAAATTATTTGAGATAGTTTCCATTCTAATGTTATTTGAATATATGTTTCCTATTAGTTACATTAGACATATGTTTTCAAATGATGAATAAATAATGTGTGTCTACCTAATGTAATCTTTTGGACTCATCATAAAAATAGTCTTTTATGTTGTTAATCAACTATAGGATTTCCAAGATTAGGAAATAGATTATCATTTTTGAACCATGTAATCAGTTAGGGGATGTGTTTTGAGAAACCCTAAAAATATATTCATAAAATGGTTTTAATGAACATATAACAACATCTCATTGGAAAAATATGTGAAATGAATCTCATTGGAAGGAATGTATGAAGGCATTTGTATTTTTTTCATATTATAAATTATTCCAATGCAGATCCATAGGTTTAAGATTTCTGTATTCATTAATGGAAGATCATTATTCTTGAGAAGATTTCTAGAGAGTTGACAAAAATAAATGATGTTGAGAAATAAATAATTTTTACTCAAAATATTAGTTGAATTTTAACTTTTATGATGTTAGAATATAGTCAAATAATGTATTCTTTGAGTGGGATTTATCAAAACATTAGTGGGAATTTTGAATTTGAATGTACGATATTCTACCCAAATCTATAGAAAAGTAAATATTAAATAAAGGGGAATAAAGGAATTGATAATATTTGATTAGAAATAGTGGTATGTGGATGTTAATTTTTCTGAAGAACTACATTCGTGCATGGATGTGATGAATTTTTGGGTTGAGATATATTCTCCTTTGTGTTTACGTATATTTCAAAGAAGTACTAGCTGGAATAGGTAGTACCGGAAAAATTAAGAGAATTGATCAGAGTAATCAAGCACCAGATTATGAAGGGAATAAGTGATTCAAAATACATATACTACACTATGTTAAAGGTATCATATATAGTATAATTACTGAAAAAGGTACCAAAAACCAATAAGTAGAAAAGATATCATCCAGTTACTTGATAGAGTTTCCCCATCAAATACTAAAAAATGATTATAATTTTTGAAGTATAATAAAAATTTGGATCATTCATGTTTTCACTGGTAAAATATGTATTAGATGGAAAGGATTTGATGGTGGTTCATATTGAATTATTATGGGTGAAGGAATAATGAGAAGTAAAGTTTCTTTCCCACAATTATGGAACTAACACATGAATATGAAGTATGTGGAGAAAAATACATTACTATTAAATACTCTTGAAGTCTCAATATATTGATGACTTATTTAGTGATATAATAATACCGACAATGGTATATAATTTTTATTATGGTAATAAAAAGAATGAGAAGGTAGATGCATGTTAGAGGAGGCCATCACTAGTGCATTGATTGTGACTTATTTTACACCCTAAAAATTTTAAGGGATCCACACTTAGGAAAAAAATTTCATTTTCTAGAAAATATACTCTAATATGTAGATTATTATAGAAGATAATTTTTTTACTGGTCATCCCCATCCATTGTATGGACTAGTTATTCTTAATGGGTTCTGAACAATATAAAAATAGTATGATCCATCATTAATACTATTTTTTATAATTAAATACATTAATTAAAATTGAATAGGAGATTCAATATCATTATATTTCTAAGAGGTAAAGGGATACAATTTTATTCTTTGATAAAGAGTTTCCAACAAAGATTCACCTCCCCCTTCACAATGTTGATTATATCCCAAAGTGTTTTTCTTAATTAGTATAAGATGGATTTTTTAGATTTATTCAATTATATTCATTGATTTTATTATCATTTGAAGAATTTATTTTAATTCTTATATTAACTATTGATTATAGTTTTTGTGATGATCCATTTATCTCTATGTAGAATTCAATTTCTATCAAGACTGTAATGAATTAGAGAATGAATGTGAAAATAAACATTATGATGATATACCAAGAGGATGTATCAGTGTCTCTATTCCTAGAGAACTACTATGGTATATCAGGATTAGATATTAAATAATAGGTTTTTTAAATGACCATTAAAGGGATGAAAATAACTTCAACATCAATTGATCATGAGGTATCTGAAAATTCATGTACAAGCATTACACAGGAAGAAGATACTAGAATAAGAGGGGATAATGATTTATCAACATTTTCTCAAGATCTGTCACTATGTATATTGAATGATATCATGTACTATATTCCCAAATAAATAGACTCTATTTTTTTGGAGACATTAAAATTAAAAATGAAGAGATCACCCAACTATATGAATAAATGATAATAGAGAGAATAATTATCAAGGATAATATATATAATGTAGAAATCACTCCAAACCAGTTATATAATTTGTCGAATGTAATTTAGAGGTTCTTATAGCTTCCTAAATATTTAAATAAAATGGGATAAATATGATGGAAATAAAGATAAAGTGATAATGATTTTGGATGAAAGGATCCATGCATATAAAGAAAAGATGGAAAATAAAATTTATGTAAGGGAGGTCAAATTATAACTAAAATAAAATAATATTAAGAAATTTTACACTTTGTTACAAAATATTTTATTTTCATGAAGTGGATGTTGAAAAAATGTTGAAGGTTTTTAACGGATGGATAATATGATTGATTATCAGAAAAACACAATCAATATAATAATTTCTATAATTTTTTGTTTAGTTATCAAAATTTGAAAAGGCACATATTGTGTCTTCACAAAATAATGAAAATGTTTTTTCTACTACGAAATGATCATTAATGGATTTTAATATTAAAATACCTCCATCACGTAATAAGAAAATTCTTATTTTTCGTTTATTATATGGCTTAAGAAGCCATGAAAAAGGGTTATAATCCACATAATCATATAGTGTTTCTAAATCTATTTTTAGGAATAGTTTTTTAGGAAAAATAAAATATTAAGGATTAGGAAAATTGATATGAAGAATACCACCATGACTTGGGTTTATATTAATAGGAATATAAAATATTATTCCCCATAAAAAGCTCAATAATTTAAAAAAAATTAAAAGATCATGAATATGAAATAAGAATATCATGGAATGTATATTAATGTGTGTTCTATAACAGATTCATGAATATTAAATAGATTATTTTTAGAATACATTAAAGTTGAAGCAATAAGAATTACAATCTAAATATTGATCATGTTAGAGAAAAATAAGTGCCACCAATATGTTATTAAAAATATTCATACAATAAATAGATTTTGAGTTTTTCAAAATAAAATTATTTTCAGAAAGGATGGTTGTCACGATGTTAGTACATACTCATGTCAACATGTTTAAAAAGATGAAAATAAATAATAACAAAAAATGATTGATATGGAAGAAGAACTGTCCTTGGGAATTAAGCATAAGAATTATGTAAATAAAAGTTCTTACAAGAAGATTTAATGTTTGAAATGTGATAAAGGATTTGATTCTAAATCCATGATGTTGTTAAATATTACAATATCTTAAATAACTAATATTAATTATGGAACACTGATGATGTAATGTAGAAAACACATCCCTATCTCTAATGTTATTAATGAGATGTTAATTATTTGTCAAAAAGATTTCTTTTGAATGAGGAAAATTCAAGGGTCATAAGGAAAGGATAAGGAAGAATGAAAATAAGAAATTTTAGAAGAAGGTAATTATCTTTTGTTTGTTAGGTTCAAATAGGCTAGAAACTATCTTAAATATTATTCTATAATAATTCCTACCCAAATATTCTTAAATTAAATGAATTTTTATCTGGGGATACATTAAATTTAGATTATATTTATAAGTGAATGTTCACAAAATAGATATCGATGATGTTATATTATCTATTATGACCCCATAAGAATTGATTATCTAATTTGAATCCATGAATAGTGTATGATATGAAGAAACCTTGGTGAGAAAAATATCTCAACCATGATGTTCACATTAATTATCAAGGAAGAGCGAGCTTATTCTATTAAGATTCATGCTTTGTATTTATAATTTTAAAATTGGGATTTAAAGATGAAGCATATTCTCTGAGGAGAGAATCTTTGTAGGAGGAATGGCTACCAATGTTAGATATCCATGCCTAGGAATTTTTCAACAAGAAATGTTTCATATGTAATTTTACCACAACACATATAAGATTATCTTTCATGATTAAGATTAATTTATTTTTATGAATATATGGATGAAATGTGATAATACCATCGGTATTAGATCTTACCTTCGAAATTACAATGGAATATATTGATGAAATTTTATCCATGGTGAAGATATGGAATTTATCACTGTACAAACAACCACAAAATAAAGATCCTTTCATGTTTATTCTCTACATGATTTTTCTATATAATATATTTCTTTGAGTTTTATTATTATTAATGTCATTGGAAATGTCTACTTGAGGGGAAAACAAATGGATTGTAATGATATTCTTTCCTGCATCATTATCCCATGGAAATATAATTATTTTGTAATATCCCTAATAGTTTGTTAATATAAATAATTATTTTTCTTCAACCTTGCATCATTGGATAGTTAAAAATAAATATCTTCTCATAAAGGGGGTAAAATTTTATCACTCAATGAAATTAAAAAACCCGATGTTTGAAATATCTGTAAGAAAACATATCATACATGTCATAAATGATGGTTTTTAATGTGTTTTTTGAAGTAATTGTTGGATTTTTAGGCTAATATATTTTGTAAGTGACTGATATATCAATTATCGCCATATTACTATTTTAAAACCGGACAATCCTTAATGAAAGGTTGTATAGTTCTCTTCCCATGAGGAATCCAGATCAGTTGTTAAGGTACTAATTTGTTATCTAAATTAATTCCTCTTGTTTATTACAATGAGCATTGATCACGTAGTCATAGAGTTAAATGATAGATAACAAATTTCCTAAGGATAAATTGATTCCACATTCTCATGAAATTTTTATATTAAATAAATATGTTTTATTGAAGGTGAAATGAAATAATGTTTTAGAAAAAGGTAGGGAAATAGAATCATATTGATATATTTATTTGGAGTATACATTAATGTTATTTCTAAAAAATAAAACTAGGCAGATTAGTGATCAAATTATGTGTGTATGTCATTCTCTATAAATTTTATTGCTTCATAGTGTATTTTTTAACCTAAATAGATCACATTGATGTCTATATGGTAAAGATATTATAAAAAGTAAAATTTTAAAATATTTTGTATATGTATTTATGATTGAAAATTAATTTTCATACTACATTAATAAAAAAAGAAAGGATACGATAAATTATTTTTATAATAGTAAATATATACATTTAGTTTTTTCCTTTAGTGGAGATGAACATTATTTATTTTTTGGATGAATATTTTCCATTAAATACATTTATATTTCATTTGATGATTGATGAGATATTATTATTGTCTCAAACATGAAATTGGTTTATAAAATAATTCTTCTTATCAATATTATGATATTTTATTATGAATATTCCTTATAATGTTTTCAAAAATATTGAAAGTATATGAGAAGGAGGATTCAAATAGATATTGATAATGATTTTTATCTAAAATAGTATATCTATATGAGGTGATTGATCAATGAGTCTAACCGATTGGCTTTTTTGAGTTCTTTATTAAATACTCAATTTGATAAAAAATTTAAAAATACATTTAACATATTTTGTTATAATATCTAATATGCATAATATATTAAAATTTGAATTTTGGGACACTACTGAAGGAACATTCAAAATGAAATTAGACAGATGTGAACATATTGAGTTGACTGCTAAAAGATAGAAAAAAAGGACAAACTGAATAAATTTATATTAACATTAAAAAAATTCGGACCGGTCAAATTTAGTTATTTAATTATTTGTGATATGTTATTCACTGATAAAACACCATAATTACTTCTCAATTTGATTCAATTTTAAATTTATAGAATGAAAAAAAATCTCTTAAAGAGATCTCATTAGCTTATGTTCAAAGGGGTAGTTGTTGAGAAGCTTTACAACATTCAATCCATGAGGATATTTACCTTAAGGATTTGAACAATGATTCTTGATCAATGTGAATTAGTGATTAAAAATTAATGAAAATATGTATGATGTCCATCATGAGGACTTGTTTAAATTTATAATTGATAAGTCAGATAGATTTTACTGTTAATTATATAACTGATGAATTGAAACATAATGTAATTTATACGAACGTAGCAAGTCATAAAATATAATTCATTGGGTACAATAATTCTTTCATGATTCCAATGTCCATCATCAAAACATTTACTAAGAACAAGAATTCAAATATAAGATGTTAAAGTGAATGAAAATAGAAATATTTTTTTGAATAAGTTTTATAAAATATTAGACATTTTATTTCTAAATAATTTTCATAGGAACAATCTATAGATATCCTAAGAGAGGTTGATAAATTTTCTGTACTGTTGCATCATATTGTAGTTTTCTTTTGAAGTGATAAAATAAATTATTCCAATGAACATTCATTTAACTAAATTGTATGAGTAGTATCAATAGAAAAATGATTTCAAACAAAGAATAAAGGATATTAATCCACCAAATATGCACTTGAATATTGATATAAAAAACTATCCCATATAGCATTCATCGATTATGGTATTTCAATGTTAATGAAAAAGATGCTATTTTTTATGAAAGACATATATTAGAGGATGTTTATTAAAAATAACATCCATGATGTCGATATGAAACTGTAAATAATCATCATGTGATAATTCCCCTAATGGAAGAAGTGTAAATAATTCAATTTAATGGTCTTTTCGAACTCCATTATGATTTTATTGTAATGTGACTAGTTATTTTGGTGAAAATATTGATGTTTATTATTTCAATAATTATTAAGGGAATATTATGGTCCTATCAGAGATATCCAGAGAGTAGAAAAAGGTCATTGAAACCAAAATATCTTAGATAATCAAATGAATATTAGTTTAATCTTATATTTTAAGAATATTGATGGTTGAAAAATGATATTTTTTAGTTGAATTATTGAAAAAATAGGGGGATGATTGAATTTGTAATTAATCACATTTCCTTGAATCATTGGGTAAGTAAATCTTATATAAAGTTGTATAGAGGAGTTTAGAATCTATGATGAGAAAGATATTTGTGTGAATATATGTCCTTGTAATGATATGAAGTTTCATAAGAACTCGATGACCATGAATCTTGAGTTTTATTCTCATAAAGTTCAATGTATCAGTAGAAGAATTACCATCCAATGTAGGGACACTGAATGAATTAGAGGCATAGATCAAAGTAATCAAGAACCTAGAGAAGAAGGGAAATAGTGACCATATATACATGTTCTAGAAGGAAAATAAAATATAGGATGTGGAATATGTACTTCAGGAATATTTATTATATGATCAAGAAAAATAAGAATGTTTCATCTAGATATAGGGTAGTGTTTTCCAATCACATGGGAATCAGATAAATAAGAAAAAGAAGAAAATGAAGATTGATCTGGTGAAAATTTAACTGGATTAATCTACATCGGACAATCATGATAAATTATAGGACTCTATATATAGGTTTTATATGATGAAAAGGAGTTTCATTCATACTAATTAAAAGAGAAAAGTGAAGATGAATTAATCATAGAACAATGTAGCATTGCAATATACATTTGATATCTTAATAGGTGGGTGAAAATCATAGTGAAACTGACATGTGCCAACCCATATGGTTATACATGGATGATGATGAGCAAAATTTCAAATATTAATCACACCTCCCAAGGGTTAAGGGATGTATACCATCACTTAGTAGACATACCATACACATGGGATTCCATATCCAAAAGTTCTTGTACTGACACATGAATCCCAAAAAACACCGAAAGCACTAAAAGGTAAATAAAGCTAATAATTTAATCCACGTACAACATCTATACCATGATCTAAGTATGTAAAAGTAACTATAAAAAATAATGTCTCCAAATATAAGAATCGTCCAAAGTGAAATTGATTCAAAAAATCATAGATAGAGAAGATAGTTGTCAAAGGAAAAACCTATTCCAACACTAATTTGTATTTCCTAAAAAAAACTTTCTGGTCCCTATACTCTTAGGACTCCTAAAAAGTCCATTTTTCTACATAAGTCATGATAAGTGAGGGAAAATCCAATATAAGGACGAGTCTATCAATACTTTATAAGAAAAAACAAAATCACCAATAAAAAAGAATTAAGAAACTGGTCATCTCATCAACAAAATGTTCATTTAATCTGGACATAAGACATCTTGATAAAAAACCCATATATATTCAAGATAGTCTCTATGTATTAGAATGGATTAAAAAAGTCTTCTACACAAAGTATGAGGCTCAAGGACTGATGATAACTATCACCTAGGAGAATCCACTTAATGGGAAATATTGTCACTACGGGTGCTTACACCAGAAGTTATAATCATTATGTATCATGAAAAAAGATACAAATTAAGACTCATATTATAATAAAATAAAGAAATGGGATCCCACCTAGGTTCATTGGGGAAAATAGTAACCCCAATATTTTCATACATAAATATTACATCTTCTTTGATAAATATTCATTTCATTATAGAAATACATGCATGAGGACCATAGTAGTTCAGTTCCTTTGGAATTTATGTATAAAATATTTTAACTTGGGGAAATTTCATTAACTACTCCCATAAATATCATTCCCTTCAGTATTATTCAAAAACATACCATACAGACAACCTTTGTTCATAATATAGGAAAAGGAAACATAAGAGATGATTTGCTAAGATTTTCAATATGGTTAAACAAGGGAGATAAGTAATAAGAACATGAGGATAAGAATATGAGAATATGATCAATAAAGTTTACATCCATACATTGCGTATCAAATATGGTAACATGTAGTCATGGTATAAAGATTGGATGTTCATAAAATTTAGTCATGAAGGTATCAAACAACACGGCCCGTTAGAGTAAAATTTTGTCATAATATATAAAATTATAGAATACAAATAATAATAGAAAATCAATTATATAGTTTTTAAGGATCACTTATAAGGTGATTATAGTAGAATGGGTTCACTCCCCAAACCATCATAGTAGTCTAGGTTCAATCCAAGACCATCATAGTGGAAAATGTACCTTACTAATTTGGGTCACTCCCCATTCCAGTATGCTCTATTTCAAGAGATATATATTTTTACCAAATGAATTGGAGGGATATATTAGTCCCACCAATCACACAGGTAATATCATACACATATTTGAAAAAAACCATAAAAAATTAGTCATTTCATTACCCATGAAATTAATTTTTTATAAACATTTCACCATACCATATCCTATAGAAAATCAATAGGTTTCAAAATCATTTCATCATTTGACCCTATCATAACCCATTGAAAATATGTATATTTCATAATAATTTTATCAGGGTTTAAACCATAAATGATAAATTGATTTCACAATCCTCTTTTCAAAACAAACAAAAAAAATTTATAGAACTAATATGTATGGTATCATTGGGTTATGTCCTTAGTAAATTATAGGTAACCTCAAAGGATGTCATCATAGATGGAGATTCATTTTCAAAAAGTAATTACATGGATAGATTATTGAGATAGATATTTTTTTAAAAAATCACTATTTAAACACAAAAATTATTATATAATTTTGAAATAATTTTCATTAAAAATAAATATGAATATTATATAGGAAACTATAAAATTAAACTAAAAAAGTTATTGAGGAAAATATACATTCCCCTTTAAAAACATTTTAAAACAGAAATCGTTTTTACCATACATTTTATTTGAAATAAACCTTAAAATAATTAATGTAATCATAAAATAAAATAATTTTCATGATGGTGAAAATTCCAATCATGTCATAGAATTAAAAAAATATTCATTTTAATTTTCTAGTAAAAGGAAAATGTGTATAATTTGGATATGAAATAATCATTCATTTAATTTTTATTATAAAAAAATACAATGGATAAAAATAAAATTAATATATAATATATATAATGTTAAAAATTTTGAAAACATTTTTAGAAAAATGAATTTGGATGGGAAATTTTTTCGACTAGAGAGATAAATGAAGATAATTTTTCAAAAAAAACATTATTGAGTCCATAAAAAGTAAAAAATGAAGCAAAAAAATTTATTTTCCAGAAATAGAATGATTATAATAAAGTATATCAATTTATTGAGAATGATATTATAATATTTCGTCATTTCAAGCATAATCTTGAGCAATCCTGATAGACTATGAGGTTGTAATGTAAAATCCATTCCACTTTATTAAATATGAATTATACACCCCAAGAAAGAATAAAATTAAATAGAATGTAGAATATTATGAGAATAAATAAATTCATGATATTACATATCAAATGGATATATATACATATCATAAATAATATATGTTCATAACAAAGCATATGTCTCAAAGAAGGAATATTGGCACAAATATCACTTACGGCTTTGGTATGTTTTGAATAAAAAACCACGTGAAATAGAGATCATAAAATAGATATGTATATTCAAATAATTTTAATCAAATTGAATTTAAAATAAATTCATGCACATTATATACACTACATATAAAAAATATGTGGTTAATATGGCATGTATCTCATAGAAGTAAAAATGTGAGATGACATTTCTAACCTCTTTGGAAATAATTTGATTCGTAAGCCCCAATCAATCATAACGTAAAATGATAATTTTATTAAATTTAATATAAGGATATTAATCATACAATATTTCTAGGTTTCAATATATAGACCACGAAAAATAAATGAGTTGGGAATTTGTGTATGTCTACATGAAACAAAAGACATAATAGCCATTATTTTAAGTGACAACTGCATTCGTACATGCTCTAACATACTATATTATAAATATATTTTTAATATAAATATATTAAATAACCACACATATATAAATCGCACACATATTTTTTACATATGAAAAATAATTTTTAATTTTTTAATAATTCCTTGTTAAAATTATATTTCGAGTAATAAATTCATTTTTTTCATATATGATTTGATTTTTTTCAGTGCACTTTTTTGTACCATGTTTACATTATATCAAGAATAAAAACAATGAAATAATTATCATATTTATAAATAAATTATACTTTTTATTCCAATTAGGATTGATTGTTTTTTGAAATGAAGTGTGTTATGGACATTGAGATGGTAGGTCGTACATATACATGAGAAACATTTCCTTTTTTCAATGATATATTGTAAAGTTGGAATGTAATATTTTATCATTAAAAAATTATAAAAATATCATGAATCAACGAATTATTATTTTAAATCTAATTATACATATCATTCACGAGGTGTGCTGACGAAAATAGAGATTAACATTGCTTGGTGAAGGTCATAGTCTAGACATCTATGAACAACATTACTATCTTTCAGTGACTGAAATGTTAAAAATAATTCTGAAAAATTATAATTTCAGAATGATAAATATTAAATGAATATAATAATTATGTAATTTATATCACATAAATTTTATAAAATTATCCTTATTATATACCATGTTAATAGTTACTAAATATCGAATCACATCTCTTTGTGAGGGGGAGGGGGTGCAATCCGCAATACACATAAGGGAAGTTATCGTATCACCTATGCAATGTAATGTAAAAAATGTATAAATGATAAAAGGACTACATATTTATAATTATGTTTTTAATATAATATATATATTTATAATTTATATCCATGATCATACCCAAGTGGAGAGGTATTAATGAAAAAATAAACAACATCGGTTCATAATGCTGTAGTTAGCTATAAAAATATCTTTTGATTTCGTAACTAAATTAATGAAATTAGAGATTGTTGTAAGTCCTGAAATTAAAATAAAAAAATATAATTCTATTTATTAAACTAGGGTTATCATTGTATAATAGTTTAATAATAGTTGATGTAGGTAGGGGAAAAATAAATTAAATGAACTCATTGAATTGTGTTTTCTCTTGTTCAAGTAACCTCATTATGTTTGCATCCAAATCCTTCTTAGGATAGATTTAATACAAAAATATGTCTTCTAGAATGTAATTAGAGAAGATTAAGAGTGTTCTGGGTAGGTATAAGGAAACCCAAAATGGTTATATCGTATGAATAGAAGAGGAGAGTGGCTGAACATTTATATGTGAGGTGAGTGGTACACATGCATGTTGGTGTACCCACATTGTTCATGTACCAAAAGTGTCTAAAATAGAGAATTACATATTTTTATACATTATAAGGTTGATAAATGTCCATGAAATAAATTTTATACATTTTTAGTCAATTTCAACCCTTACCTTGTTAGTTTAACCCATGGTAAACCCATTTCAACCTTACCCATGGTAATTAAATTTTATCGTCTACAATAAAAATTTTGCAAAATAATTTCTTTTACATATAAAGATTATATTATTTTTTTTATAAATATAGAATAAATTTTTACAATTTTAATTCTCAAAAGGGGATATTTTTAATTCAAAATTATCAATGTAGATTCCACAAGATAAAAGGGTTTCAAGAAAAAAATATCTAAATTTTACAATATATTTTTAACTAAATTAAATAAATAAATTATTTCAACAACCAAAATCGGATTAATATATATAATCAATCTAATTTTAATTTAATACCTACTTAAATAAAATGCCATTTTATAAACAATTTAAATGAAACGGTATCTTTCAATTGAAATTTAGTATTTTTCCATATTAATCTCTAAATTAATCTGTTAATAAAATAAAAATAATATATAACATTATCATGATTATTTGAAAAATGAAAAATATTTCTTAAAAATGAACTTTATAAATGTTTTCAAATTATTTTATAAATAAGTGTGCGAAATGGTGAATAAAATAATTTTTATAAAAATAGATTTTTTAACATGAAGTTATATTTATTTTCATCACATGCCTATAAAAATTAAAATAAGGTTAAAAAGTTTATTAAATATAAAATATATAAAGATTATAAAAACCATTCACCAGAATTGATTTATTTAATTTATTTTGATAGAACAGGTTTATGCACATAAAAATAGTTTTTGAGAAAAGGAATTAGTTTATTTTCAAATGGTTTTTATTTTCATTTATAATTATTTCATTATTGTGGAATTAATTATATAATGATTTGTAAACCATATATCTTTATAATTTAGTTAATATTATTCATACCTACTATTCAGTGGTTAGGTGATAACTATCATTTTAATCAATAATTTCTTAATAGTACGTTATCTTTTTCTAACTCAGCATTGTGTGTAAACAAGATAAATTCATGGTTTTGTATAAAAAAATTAAATTTTTTGTGCTACAACCAATAACCAAATATATTTTTCTTTTTCAGAAAAGAATATTATACAAAACATCAGGGTGTTATAAGGACACCAGGTACTGTATTGCAATAACCTAATAATTTGTTGATATTATGTATTACTATACATTAAACCATATTGAAATAACATGCTATGTTGATGAATGTATGTAATAATATACTAGGAACCCTATTAAAATCCCTTGAGTATGGTATAATACACATGATGATATCATCTACCCTATTAGACTATACTACTACCTAGGGGATAGATGCCTAGTGATTGATGGCCACAAAAATACTATAATCCCTACCTTGTGTGAATAAAGTAATGATAGAGGATTCCACCCCGCATCACATAGATGGAATACACAAATAATATGAGAGACTCATTCTTTAGATGGAATAGAAATCCTATGCCCATAACATAAATTCACACTATACACATTATAAGATAGACTGTTAAAACACACCAGACCAGACATGGTCTAACTTAAAGAGATGAAGGGATCTAAATTGACTCTAAGAAAGTACATAATGTTTATGGAGAGTTAGAGGCTTGCGAACCTTAACATGAAACATCTAATGTACATTATGATATTCCTCCAATCATGCCCAAATACACTAGCCATTTCTATGTACCTGGTCAATACCATGTTTTTTCAGTATCACACAAGATGTTCCCTATCAAGAGGAGTGTGGGGTGTCATGTGGTTCTAGGCATGAACATGTTGTAGTTGTTTAGTCATTAAATAAGGGTTAAAAAATCTTTTATTTTACCAACATTTCATATATTTCCACATATATTCTAGGGCATTTACTCCACATACACAATGATATGGATATATACAAATAAACAAATGTGTGGATATCCAACATGGCTTGTGAAATTTAACATAACTCAAAACCATAGCCTCCGCACATAGGGGAATACATGACATATGTCCGTTTAGACGACTTTGAATGTAGTTTGGAATATCTAATAAATTCTAGAACATTGATTCATATTTTTCCCACATTGATACTATTGGAAAATCTGCCTCCAACCACACTAATGGGCACTGAACACAATTAGTCTAAGGTTGTCTATCATTGTAGTCTAGATTCTTACCTTCAAATACGATCATAAAAACATCCACTACTTATCCTAATCATCAAAACATAAAAATACATGAGTTTGTGATATTTAATATGAATCTGATCATTCTCATATTATCATACACTACATCATTTATTTATCTCCAACAAGAACCTACGGTTACAATTGGTTCCACTAAAGTTTAATTGTCAAATGATTGTTCATCGGGTATTTTTATAATTTCTTATCAAAGGAAATACCAATTATGATCACATAGAAAATGGTGATAGAAAATAATAAAGAAAATATCTGTTCAATGAACACTGACAAATGTTTTTGTTAGCCTTAATCCAAAGTCGATGAATATGAGGAATGGATATTATTATCAAATCAAAATCAAAATCTTATTTCAAGGAAGATAAATACATTCCCAAACAACCTGATCAACCCAAAAACCTGAATTTATGATGAATTGATTCACAATCATTTTGGATGAAAAAATAGGGAAAATAAACAATTAAAAAATTACCATGATTTAGATATATACATGGTTAAGAACACATCAACTAGTGATGTAGATAAATATATCACTATATTTATTGTCTCTCTCTTTATTCTCCTTCAACTGTTCATCAATGAACCCCTATCTCGATCATCCAATGAAAAAATCAATCCTCCTATCTAATATCTTGAGGTTATATGTCTAATTGTAGATATTTTCCATTACATCATATTTATAGAGATGGTTAGTTCACTATGATAAAACAAATAAAAAAAATTAAATTAATTTATATTATTTTTCTGTCCCAAAACATTTCTTTAATATAACACTCAATGCTGGAAAATATTATTTCATAGATATTGTAACAACCATGGTTTGGATTCAACCATCATCTTAGATTTAAAATACAAGTCCTCATTTGAGAGTTATTCCATTAATCACTAAAATATATGTTTTCATGATATAAAATATATAATGTTTTTCTTACATCCAAAATTAGGATCAATGGGCCTAAGAATCTCATTCCGTCTCAGTGCATGGCTATGGAAATATTATACAAAATATAAAAAAATATTATAATTTAAAGATTTACTTATTCAATTCACTCTAAATTTATGGATATGTTTCCCTGAAAAGTAAATACCTACTCATCAGTGTTTATATAAATTTCTTATATGAGTATTCAAATCCCATGATTCCATTAAAAGGTTCTAGTTATTTCAGAAAACATAAATATATGGGTAAAATTTCCCAATGATGGGACTACCAATATCGGTTTTCAAATTCCAGATGGAGCCTCAAATAGGTAACCCCACCCTTAACATCCATCTCATCCTTGTTAACATTGGAAAATGAGATGATCCCATGAATCCTTAGCTACATGACATGGAAAATAGAAGTAACTCGGTTTAACTACGGTCGGAGGGCCATGTTCTACACCACCTAGCTACCCATTACAGTAGCTATAAAATGTGCCAATAAACCCTAAAGATAACTTAATACCCTTAACATTCTCTATAATCCACCTGAAAACCGGAAATATTGGAACTCAATATCTCATAATTAGACTCCCAATTCCACCGTCATCGATCCACATGGAACATCATACATATTTAGGTATCCCTCATCATCCCCTAGATGAACAACAACATTTAAATCCATCATTATTACCAAATCTAGGGACATAATATCAATTCCCCAATATCTCCTTCTACTTCATCGGTGCCCTGTAGTGTCGCCCATACATGGAAACAAATGGTTCTCAACTAGAGGTAGAGGAGTAAATATTATTTTATAAAAAATCCACTGATGGTAGCTAATACTCCCAGATATGGACTAAAGTTAATAGTAAACATTGAAGAATTTTTTCCAGAACCAAAATGATATAATTTAATTTGATAACTGTCTGGGGAAGAAAAACCAACCTTAATTAAAGATGTTTGTTGAGGCCCCCAAAAACTTATCACAAATCATCATGTGGAGTGAGAAGCATGGAATGAATTGATCATCACGAAAATTCCAGGATGTCTGAATACCTTATTTATGGAAAGATGTCCAAAACATTCCACTAATATCCACTCTACATTGGATATGAATTTGACTAGATTGGTGAGTTAGATTGCATTCACCATGATGGCGTTCTTTCGTCCCACTAAACATGGTTCACATTAGAAAACCACCAAGAAGTCACACCATTACGATAACCATTTGGAAACCTCAACCTCAACCTACATATACGTGATCCAAAAAGAGTTTAACTCAGTGTCACTCTACCACATCCTTGAAAAAAAATAATTTCAAAGGATATTTGTACATCTAAACACTCCTTGTAGTAATAATAAGGAAAAGAATCCACGTTAGGAACTCCATTAACTAAAAGTGTTGTGTCATCATCTTTCCCCAATAAAGGATGATGAGCTAGCCACCTTTTGAAAAAGATTCAAGAAAATGTCTAATGGTATAGAAATACCTTGAAATCAATATCCCCATGTTTTTCTTCCCTATCAAAATGTATATGTATAGGGGGATAAATCATCAACTGGATGTATGATTAACCACCATCACCCTCAGGGGTCAACTGAAAAGAGGATATTAATTCAATAATATCACTCAATAATAGTGACTGGGAAACCTAATTTTGAGTATCATATATCAAAACCACATTCTCGGGTGGCCCTCAAGATCACAATTACTCAACCTCAACGGGTCCACTGCCACTCCCATGTCTCAGGAGACATTTACTGAGATGCATACCTCTAAAATCTAGAATGGATACACTATGAGATTCTAATACAGATGGTACACTCATTGAATTTCTATAACCATAATAAAATGACACATATACCCCTCATTAGACATTGATTACCCAAGGATTTCACTGAATAAGAATACCATGAACTGAATCAAAATGTGATGATAGAATCAGTTCACAAGTCTCATGAACACATTTTGAGTGTTGAATATATCAATAGGTATCATTATAAACTCAATAAATTTGTAGTGGTTATAGGATTTTGTCATTAGTATATCATCTAATCTAACATAGTGATAGTGAAAACTTCTCCTAAGGAAAAAAATTTAGAACCACTTCTCATGTAACTACTAGTTGAAGAATTCAGCAATTCTTGGGGGTAGATACTCCTCCCTGATGGTAACCTAACTCATGTGATGCCAATCAAAACCTAACCTATCCCACTCATATTACTCCTAGTTGAATAACACATGGCTTCAAAAATGATAAAATTGTGTTTGAAAAATCCCTATATATATATATAATTGAATATTTATCTCTCACAACTACAAATCTTCGTCTGAGATGATACCGTAACTTTCAGTTCACCCCGATAGAATTAATATACAAAAACTATCATTTTTATGGAGAGATATCAATGAAACATCATCATTTATGACATCCATTTATCGTTATAATGCAATCGAGAACTAAAATATCATATTATCTACTACCCTACGGTGTATACAGAGAAATAGATTTCAAATTTGTTGTATCTTCCAAAACACAAGTTCATACAAATTTTCTAGGAATCACTCCTAACTAAAAAGGAAAATATATACCCCACAGTTGAGATACACTACAACCCTCACAGATAATATTCAACTGAATATGGAGTGTATACAATCTTAACAATATAAAGAAAAAAATAATATGACCTCATTGTACCTATTAAATAATTCTCTGTGTGGCTATACCTCACTCACCCAGTCTCACTCCCAATGTTAAGTCACATAGTTAACTGTAGTATGTGATCACTGAATCCCCTATTGTCAGTCACTCAAACACAAGAGCCATACTAGGGGTCACCAAGAATCTCGAAGAATAAAAAATATATGTGGAAAGAATATAGTGGTCATGACCAATGTCTAATAGCACTACTGCTAATGTTGGTAAGAAATATATCATACCATAAATCACTCATATAGCCTCTTCATAAAAATAATCTGGGGTCCATAGTTACCAGTTTCCCTACACACTAGTTCCCTGATGTAGAAATAAACCATCAGGGGGTGGAGGAGGTACAAATATATTTAATCACCTTAAAATTACGTCTACCCTAAAAGCTCCTGAACACTGCCCACCACCCTACGCAATACCCTGCTCCAACCACTACTTCTTATTATTTATTCGATTGACTATATTTTAGATACAGAATTATTGATTGGATAATCCTCTAAAATATTTCCAAATACAAAAAATGAATAAAAACACCGCCTCTATTGTGGATTTATCTTCCCCAATTTATTTATAAACTACAATACTTACTATATCATTTCGAACAACACACTCCAACCATCAAAATTCCCAAAATTCCTTAGATGCCAAGAAACCACTGACATGGAATCTCAAAATCCAGATTTTATCCATATTCATTGTCATCTAACACCAACCAATCCATTAATTGAATAATATGACATGATTCATCCACCTAAACAACTCGAGGATGGTCAATGTACTGATCAATGAGAAAAAGTACCACCGTCCGACTAGCCAATTGGAAAAATGCCTTGTGATTAAACACAAAAATAGAGTCCTCATCACACATTAGGTTATACTCTTGATTATATTTTGTAAAAATCACTGGATTTCATTTTGGAATTATCCAACATGGAGATAGGGCATTCCAAGGTTAGAAAGTATATTTAGGGGGAAAAACCAAATACGGACAAAGAAACTACATCCAAGTCATATATAATTCATATACCAATGTTTTCCCAAAAAATAGTTCCTATATATACCTAGTCAACTAGAATTGAATGAGTTTCCTAGTGAATGGATTCTGTGGCTACCATTGTTACACTAGAGTCCTTATCTAGAAATATGAAATAAAAAAACACAAAAACAATTTGCATAAATCACATAAATAACATCATAGTTATAAAGAATCTAAACTATATTCCTAATATGGATGCCTAGATATGTTATGACACTAACATTTCCTGACGCACTGTATACCACCTTTATAGTGTTGATGAGAATGTGAAACCATAGTCTCATCACTAATCGGACAAGTGATGGTGACTAGTGCAATGTAGGCATATCGAACAACTGGGAGGCCACCAAAAGTACCCATACACATGAATGAATATCTTAAAACCCATACAATTATTATATGTAAATAAAACTAATACCATTATAAATTAATAATTATCCCATTATCATTATATGAAAAAGTTGATATGTGTAATAAATTTTCAAAATACATGCTCAAAAAGGAAAATCAGTCTAACATGATCAGTAAGATGGGAATATTGTTTAATGGAATTCATAGTCCAACCATGGTCTTTATAACCCATTGTGTATTCCTCTTTCTCATGGTCCATCTTGGACTCGATTAATGTCCTTTCAGTTATATAATATATGATACAAGTGGAGAATACCATGTAGGGGTGATTATAACAATACCCAGTATGACACCCCAAAATTACCAATCTTATATCATGAAGAGAGTAGTCATAAAATGAAAAAAAATTATGCTTCTCATAAAATGAGATATAGTGATAATAAAAATGAAAAACTACATATTATCAGGACTGAATTCTAGTCTCTGAAATTTTTCAACCATAATTCCAACCACATGATTATATATAAGTTTTCATGATAATGGTAACCCAAAAGATTCCACTCCAGGAGGCATAAAATACATGATAGAACATAACCAAGATTCTATGACCATGAAGTCTCTCTAAATAATATGGATTCTTGGAATAATATTATCTAGACACCCAGACAAGGGATATTACATAGGGTGACCAGAAGAAAAAAATGAATCACACTATAACACAACAATATGCATGGGATATTATGTATAAATATACAACAAAACTTATCTAAATAGGATAAAAAGTGTGGTATTTTTTGTAATAAAATATTAAGAACAATAATTAAATAACACTCTATATAGGGGATTTCATGAACGATGATAATTAGAACCCTATTGAAATTATCTTCTAGATTGTGGAATCATTCCTCATGTTTTATAGTCATGATAATACCATGAACCTTACCTATATATAACGATGGAATGATAAGAGATCAAATCTCAAATAACATTGTGGGATACCAAAAACACACTACAATACTCATCTCATAGAGGCAATCCCAATCTTATGCACATGACATAATTTCTCAGTATACCCTCAAATGGATAGACCAAGGAGGCACACCCAAATAAACCTAACATGAATAGATGAGATAAACCAAATTTACTCAGAGGAACTACAAAGTGTGTATAAAGAATACGTAGTGTGTTCACCTAATCACATATCTTATTATGTATTTTCCAATGTTCCTCTATCTATGCCCATGTATACTGGATATTCCCATGTACCTTGACATTCCCATGTGATTTTCTAATGGACATGAAGTTTTCATTGACACACGGTGCATGGGGTCACATGGTGTCTCATTCATGTACATGTTATACAGACATAGATGTTCTATAAAGGTTAAAATACATGTGATCAGAAACAAACAATGCATGACATGACATGAATTCAATTGTGTGTATTCTGTGTAGGCTATGAGCTGGCTAGAAAGGTATCACATGGCTTGTGGGTCTATTACATGGTGTGTGGTATTAAAATCTTCAAGAATCCATAGACACAACATATTGGGGACTTCAAAAAATGTTTCCCTCTAGACTATATGGTGCGTAGTTTTGAATTTCACAGATATTCCTGAATTTTTTACATGTCTTCAATTTTCATAACTTTCACCATAAAATACACTTCTAACCTCACTGATGAACATGGATATAGATCCATTTAAACCTATCCATCACCATAGTCTATATTCCAACCATCAAACCCAAATGGGAAAACTGCTGTTATCACTCCTCTTTATTGAAATTACATCACCTTTGACCTATGGATTTCCAACCTGAATATGATAAATCCAATTGCATCAAGAACTAAAGTAGTTTTAATTAAAATTGTCTTGAACCTATATAAATGGTCCATTGATCTAAATATCTATTATGAAATGATAATTCATTAGTTTTTTTATCAAATACCCAGTTAAACAAAATACTAATGACTATCAAAAAATAAATTTGGAGAAATATTTTTAAAACAAAATCATAAAGAGAGATCCTCAACCAATTTTTTTGTTGATCAAAATGAGATATCAATATATATGAAGAATGAATTGGATTATCAAATCAATAATAAACACCTATATCTATGAATATAAATCCCTACCCACACTATATTATTAATAATAAAATCAAACAATTTAAATAATTTATTCATGTTCATCATGGAATATGAAACGAGGAATAATGTATGATAGAAATAAAATTCCCTACCTTGAGATGGATTGATCATCATTATATAACAGAACCACTATGAAATTAGATAATGATTAATTAGTGTTCTTCATTTATCTCTTAATTATTCTTGATTTATTTGTTAGTGATACTTGATGCATATATTATAATGAAATGAGAACTCTTTCTATCTAATCTCCCAATGTTATATATCTTAACGTGGTGATTTTATATCATAGTGTACTTATAGAGAGAGTTAGGTTATAGCTAAAAAATGGTAATATCAATTTATCTTATTATTTAATCCCCCAATGTAACATTAATAAAACTATTGATAATGGTAATGGTTATGTAATGCTTAGGGTAATATTCAAATCCTAGATTCTATGGATGTCTTGGATTTTTCATATGAATCCTCATTTCAGAGATGTTACAGTTATAATGGAATAATATGCCCTCATGATATAAAATAGATAATATTTTTATAATATCCACACTAAAGTTTATCGGGCCTCAGATTCTCACACCCTCTTAGTGTCTAACTCCGGAAATAATCATTAAAACATTCCATTATTGCAGGTTAAAAAATTTCATTATATTTACAAAGTTACCAATGAAGTTGGAATATATATTTAGAGAGAGAGAGTTTAATGACCAATATGGTGTTTCAATTTTAATGAGATTATCACCAATATTAGGATTCAACATTATGTCATATACATTCCTAAGGTGTATGTAACCACAATTATGCTAAAGGTTTTATTTAAAATCACTATAATGGGTACCAATTATAGTATAAAAAATGTGTATTGTTCATCTCTATATAAAAAATGGTCTATATTATCTAATTGAGTCATGTAATTTCATATGCTAAGAGAAATTTAATAGTAGAGTTAGGATCCTAATAAATCTTAAAGGTAAATGGATATAAATTATAATTGGATTAAAAGTTCCCAACATTAGTTCACCCCCATATCAATGATGAGTATATCCCTAATTTTTACCCCAAAAATTAATTAATACTTTTTCCAAGGCTTTAATATTACACATATTCGTGGACCAAATCATTCATGTCTGTCATCATTAATTAGGATCTCTGAGGATATCCGTTATATTAAAAATTATAACTATTTATGAAGTTACCTATTATATATTTGAGTATCCTTTCTTAGTCACTGAAGGGATGGTTGAGGAATTATTTGTGAAAGGAATTAAGAGTATCCATCATTTAGGAATTTCATGTGAATTCTTTTGAGGAATAAGAATATTGGACCTATCTCATTTCAATTGTGTATATGTATGTATGATCATTTCAATATATATAATATTAAAAATTATTTTCTTTCACTGGATGTCATTTGATTGGGAATTCATAGTCCAGGATTAGAACTGATAATCTTCACTTGTTTTTATTAATCTCATTATATGTGTATATATATTTTTTATTAAATTAATTTTTGTATATATTTTATAGTTCTCCCCAAAAATAAAATGCTGCTAATTATTCATTGCGATGATCACTTCAAACAAATAAATGTCTTGTGAATTGTACTTCTACAATATAATATTCCACTACCCTGATGTGTAGGATATAAATTTAACATTTTCCAATAATATACAACATAATAAATTATCTGATTCATTATTATAAAATATGAAATGGTTCCCAGAAGAGGTTACTGTAAGGAATGTTATAGTGATAAGCATCATTTTCAATTCTATAAATAAATCCTAAGATTTAGTATAATAGAAAAAAATTACTCCAATTTGATTTGGATTGGTCATCATGTTTCATAATTGGGCATAGTTTCTCCCAAGTCTGTATTAGTATACAGTAATTCCAAGGAAATTATAGATCACTAATATCGATATTGTCTGAACCTGTCCTCAATTACTTTTTTCATATAAGGGTCTGTAGATATAACTTTTATGGTGATAAATTTCTTTAAAAAGGATTCCTCACCCATCCAAAACTAAAATTTATAGTACTTATCATGTATATTTTCCTCTCACCATACATTTGAATGTTATTGAAATTCTTCTCATACTGCTCCATTATTTTGTCATATAAAAAAATATTATATATAAATAATATGAAAAATTTATCAAAGATGTCTCTAATGAAAATGATAATGTTGTTTATAATGATTTCAGGAGAATTAATTATTTTGATGGAAGTAACTATGAACTCATATTGTCCATAAGTTATTTAAAATGAAGTCTTGTGAATATATTCATTATTCCCCTCCAATTGGTGATTCCCGAAAAATCGTCTACCATAGAGATGTACATGGACCCATGTAATTTATTAAACAAGTCATCAATCCATGGACAATGATACTTTTTATTTATCATAATCTTGATGAGTTTAATATAATCAATGCATTGGTTCCTTTACCCAGACATCAATCATGAAAAACATTGTTTACTCACCCCACTGTGAATAACTCATGCATATAAAATATTTATTGAGATTCTCTCGTAATTATTTTGTTAGATTTTCTGATGAATATTTGAAATTTTTATGCTATTTTGGATATGTGAATAGATATAGGAATAATTTCAATTGAAAACATAACCACTCATTGTAGAAGAAGAAATGGAAACTCATCTTGGAATACATTTTTATAGACCCTCTAAATTGGAATATATTAAAAAAATATTCTCTCAATTTTCTCAATCATATGAACTAGAATATACTACCCATAAGATAGTGATATTTTTTCATGAAAAGTGTAATCTCAATGTGAATCATTCTCCTCTTTACATTTTCATAAAATCGAAGTAGGACTCCAGATGTGAATAATTATCTTCATCTCACAAAATTTGATATTGTATTTATGTAATGACAATAAATATATTCCCAATATAATATTAAATCCCATAAAAGTATGTCCGAGATGATTTTTAGAAAGTTTACTCCACAATCATCGACTGGGTGTGTATTATATATATATTAGATGAAAATAATTTCACCATTTTAAATACACCAAGTTAGCTAATCCTCAATGTTTTGAGGTGGTTTTTGAATAGTTTTATTAAAAATTCATGATATAAATTAATGTAAAAAAACTATAATCATTTATGATATTTGAAGTTAATTATGGGATACTAACACATTTATATCAATTTTATTCTAATTATAAATATTTAATAATATGATAACATGTTTTGGGATGATAATAAGTAAATGAAAAAGAATATAAATTGGGAAACTGTGAAAATATATTGAATAAATTATTAATGACATGTATATACTAACTCATGAGTCTCTAGATTCCAATATCTATCATCAATGAAAATTTACTTACTAGATTTTCTAACCTAACAAATAATCATTCCCTCTGTTGTAGTTCATAATGTTTTTTTTAATTTTACAACACATATCGCCTATTAGTGTCAAACCAAGTGTGATGAAATATAGTGGCATTACTTTTCTTATATAACTATTATATCATTAAAATATAATAAATGTAATAGTGTCAGAAAACCATGATCCCAAGGTTTATTTTTTTGGGAATATTAGGCCCATACAGAACATTCACAATAAGAAAATAGAATCATTTATTTAAAATATCTTTCTCTATCCCTTTAAGTCTCACATTCTACTTAGTAAATGTAGTGACATGAGGACATATATCAAGGAAATGGGTGAGACATAATAATTGTAAGAGGTAAAATAAATATATAAATCAATATAATATGGGTGTGAATAATAATAATAATCACAAAAAAACAATGGGATTATTATTAAAACATTGAAAAAATGCATGGGATATTAAAATGAATAAAAATGAAACATCATGTAATAGTTGTCAAACAACACACATAGTTTTGGAAAATTCTGGAATAATATTAACATGAAAAATATGTAAATAATCATAACATAATAAATTTCAACAAATTTAGATTTATTTTGACACATTTTTCACATTATCTCATGAGATACATCACAATACCCAATGCAATTAAGGGATATATAATTATGAGCCCACCCATCACATCATAACCTTTACATAATCAGGCATACCACGTAGAACATATACCATCATAACAATGTTATAAAACATGGAAGGGAATGAAATTCTTAATTATTTGAAAAAAATTCATTCATGAATAAACAGTGGGTTACTAAATGAAAAAGGAAGATCATATTATTTCTATAAATCAATACTTTTGAGTGACGAATAAATAACTCTAGAGGAATCAAAATTAGTTTTAGAAATAAGTGTTATTCTGGAAAAATGTATTTATCTGTCATAAGATTATATTAGAAATATGTATATCACTAAAATTAAATGAGTACAAAAATTAAATTATGTTTGAGTATAAATAAATGAACATCCACACTAAAATTTTTCATGAAAGAGGTATAACCTAACGAAAGGATTTGAGTTTTGGAATCCCCTTAAATTATGTCAGAATGCTTTCATCAGTTCCACTTAATATCCTAGAAAATAAAATTAGAGTTATTAATTACTAAATCAAGAAACATTTATAAATTTGCCTGATTTATTATAATTTTATTGTTTTTGTTTATGACCATTTTGATTAGTTATGGAGTTCAATGTCGTCCTTCTAGCATTGTTCATTTTATTGATTTTCATGATCGGTTCACTAGAATACAACTATATAAGTTCATGTAAAAATAGAATAATTATCTAGAATTGAAATTGTATGTTGTTAATTAGTTTCCAAAATATTAAATGGTCACATTTATAATTTTATTATATGATATGAGGATGATTTATTAGGTCTAATGTGGATTAAATTTTTTTAATTTTTTAGATGTTTATATGACCATCATGAACATGATTTTTTTTAATTAATATCATGTTTATATATTTTTCCCATTAAATGATATATATTTTCTTATTTATATTATAATATTATTTGACTATATTAATGGTGTTATTTCTAGTATTTATGGAGGAAATGCAAAAAGAAAAATCATCATCCATGAAGGTCGTGAATCGATACATCATAGATGATGTTTTCATTTTTATAATAAAAGGAGACGTGAAAAGGCATTATGTAGGATTTTATAGTAAAATAATTATAATTCAGTTATATTTCTAATATTGGAGTTATTATGTTTCTTTGTATTGGGGAGAGTATGATAAGGTATCATAAATAATGATTTTAAGAGACAAAGTTTTAGGATTTAACCTCTTGAATATATTCTCATTGAGAACCTCCTTAAGGAAGATGGTTTTGGAAATTTTTCATAAGGCTGAATATTGTACACAGGGAAGATAATTTTGAAGTATGTAAGGTAGAATTTATAAAAACGCTTTGGCTTGGAATATGTGATGAGAAGGGGTTGTGAGTCATGGTATTTATATGGTAGAAAATGGGTAATTATTATTATTATATTAAATATATTCTTATTTCGGATCGAGAATATTAATAGTGTGGATTATTATCAATAAGTATATTATATAATAATATTGAGTTTTAGATTATAGTTCTTACATCATCCATACATCATCCATGACTCAAATATTCTGGTATTTACCTTATATTTTCAATTACTATATTTAACGCTTTAGAAAAAAAATAAAAATTCTAAAACCAATCCCAAAAAATTCCCTAACAATTTTTTCTATGAATATTTTAATAATGGGATCCATTATATGAAAATTACATTATAAATTTGATAAAATTAATTTTTAGGTAAACAAATCATTTATACCCAAATACCAATTTTAATATATTAATCGATTTTATGTCACAATGATAAATTAATTAAAGTGTGATAATATTATATTATAATTATAACACCTGAAAATTATAATTTATAAATTTTCTTTATGAATTTTTTTAAAATCCTCTTATTAATTATAAAATTTTAAATTATTTCTTTTTTGTTTCACAAAAAAATAGAAAAAGTTATTTTATAATTTATAAAACATTTATTTAATAATTTCATCAAATTATTATATAATATTTTAATTTATAAGATGAATAAATTATATTTCTACATTCATATGTGACATTACTATTTTATTGGATAGACTAATTTTTCTAATTATCATATTACTTCTAGAATGATCAACTTATTATTCCATCAGTGTAGGTTCATTAATTTCTATAAATACCACTTATTTCATTCTCCATTTATGATAATAAATATATTTTTGGGTTCTATATTTTATATATGCGTCTTATACTATATTACATAATTATAGGAATTGTAAATTCCATTAATAAAATCGGTATTCATTTCATTCTCCCCCCCTTTTTGAAATATCACCCTCAAAATTTCTCTTTGCATACTATGGTGAAGAAAGTGATGGTATTTCTCCTTCATCACGTCCTACAATTACATTGTATCCTATTCATACATATGTTTACTCCACAAATATTTTATAGGCAGAGTTTTCTTATTGTATATGAATTTTCTTATGTGTTCCATGATATTCACTAACTTTTATTCATATTATAGGTCATTATCTCAATATACCACCTTTAGATTCATTACAATTGAGGGTTCATGTTTGTTCTTCCTCTAGAGAGATACATGGAACACTTCATGGACGTGAGCCATATTTGGCTGAAATTCAGTTGATTGGGAACTCCTCAAATGTGATTATAGATCCCAGGGGGGCCAACTCACCTTTGGATACGCTTACCCTTCTTTTCAAATTACATGATTCAATTCCATGGTGATATTAAAAGGAATACATTACCTCAAAATTCATACTCAAAATCCCTTTAACATTTTTCATTATACCTCTTTTGGAAATCTTGGTAAGCTTTGTAATGTTTGTGGATGGATTGAACATTTATTTTGATATTTTTTACAAGATCAAGTTTAAGTATCTTTTATTTTCCATCTTCATCATAACAAGATGTAGTTCTTTATCGATTCACATATAAAGCTTTATAAGGAGCCATCTGAAAACTCAAGTGGTAGTAGTTGTGGTATGGGAAGTAAACAAGTGTGTTATGTTCATTCAATCCTCATATAATCTCCATTGAGATGTATATTATCATGTCCTGTAAAATCTAAATTGTCCTTTCATATTGGGCATCTATTTGGGGTTGATATACCATTATGAAATTAAATTCCGTACTCACAACAAGTAAATATATTCTCTGGAATTCATATGTGAACCATGGATCACAATCATAGATGATAAGAATTGGAACTCCATGAATCCTCACACCTTTCTTCACATAATTAGTGGCATGTTTTTCTAGAGAGATAACATCTTGAATACCGATAAAATGGGAAGTCTCAGGGAGTTGATCGACTACAACCATTGTTATAGTATTTTATGTTGGTGTCTCCAGAATACTATTGAAAGAGTCCATAGTGACATAATCCCATTTCCATGTTAGTATAATTTTTTTTAATAATTTCATTTGACTTTAGTCACTATATTTAAATTTTATAGCATACTAAGCACCTTTAGATATAATCCAATGTATCATTCATCATTTTGTATCACCCTTCATTCTCTATAACATCACAATACATCTTGGTACTTCCATGATGTATGGAGAAAGAAGAGAGAAGTAAATTATTTAATATATCATTATTTATCTTATGAGACTAAGGTACATAAGTCATTATTCCAACTCACTCAAACCATCGTCATTGATGAGGAACTCATGTAGCTTCACATCCAATACCTCTTCACCCTCTTTTGTAGCTCCAAATCATCCATTTGCACCCCCATTTTCATATATTGGATATATGGTTGGGAAATCATTTTTGTAATGGTAGTATGTATTTCCTACCATTATTACACCCAATTATATTTTTTTCATATCCATAATGATAGGTTCTGCCTCAATTTGTATCATGGATAGAGTAGCAGGTTCTCTTGTACTATGATAAACAACTACCTTGGTTGCCCTTCTCATATGGTAATGAATAAAGATATCACAATCCTTGGTTAGATCTAACCATATCCTTTGACTAATGTTGAGATCCTTCTATGTTAATATATAGTTTATACTCTTGTGATCGGTATATATGTCACACTTCTGACCACCTAGGTAGTTCTTATATATTTTCATGGAAAAAATCTCATCTTATATCTCCATATAATGAGCCATGTAATTCTTCTCAAGGATATTCAACTACTGCGAGGCATAGGTTATCATTTTACCACTCTGCATGAGTATACAACTGAAGACATTTTTTGAAACATCACTTCATATCAGAAAATATTATCCACTTATTGGTAGGGTGTGTGTAAGTGAAATGAATAGACTCTTCTTGATCTCCTTGAAGCTTTCCTCACATTATCCAATCAATCCATACTTAAACCCTTTATGTGTTAACATAGTTAGTGGTATATAAAATCACGAGAAGTTTCTTAGAAAACATTGTTATTATCCCACTATAACAGTAAAACATATAATTTCCATGAAAATAATGGGTCTATGCCATTACTCGATTACCTTTTTTTGGAAGGCTCGAGAAAATTTAACACATTTCTTATCACATGTACAAACAAAGTGAATTTTTGTATCAAAAAGTCATGCTTTTAGAGCATGGATTACAATTTCTACTTCTTAAATATCACTTGATCAATCCATATATGTTCTCCATGTTCCTACATGATCTTAGAGAACATGATAGTATATTTGAAAAATATTACAATAATTGTTTTCGATGAAATATCTAAAGAGTCTATTCAAAAAATATATAACGATTGTTGGTGAATTATTAATTCCCAAGGGAATCACTTTAAACTCATACTTCTCTTAAATTTTATGGAATGAAATATTTTGAATATATTCCTTCTCCACCATTAGTTGAAGATATCCCGAACCATGATGCACTTTTTAAAAATATTGATATCCTCTTAGTTGATTGAAGAAGTCATAAATCCTTTGAATAGGTTACATATTCTTTATGATGATCTTATTGACCTCTTAGTTATCGATAAAAAACAACATTGATCCATACAATTTCATTTTAAAAAGAATTGGTGCACCACAAGGTGATTTAGTAAGTTGTATTTCCATTTTTTCCGAACGATCTTACACCCTCATTTTTAATTACTCCAATTCAATAGGGGCCATCCTATAGGTACATTTTTATATATAAGATTATATGGGTATGATTTTCATTAAAAACTCCACATCACAATCTAGGGGAATTCTAGGTAACTGAATGGGAAATTCATTACTATATCACCACACAAAGTGAATTTCATCAAGTTGGATTATTTCCATCAATGAAACCATTTATTCTAGGTATGCTTCTCTAGAGGGTATCAACACCCACAACATTGTGGAATTTTTCAAATGAGTTTTATGATCATCCATGATAATGTAGTGGAGAATGGGATGATTCTAAATATTAAAATATATTTCATTTAATTGGGAATTGATGTGTTCTCAAGAAGATGAGATCTAATCCATGACCATTATAATGTCTAATTCTACAATGGTAAGTATTAAAATATTTTCTCGAATAATCTTCCCACACATTCAAGTAGGAGAATATTCCAACACTTGTGATTAAATTTTCATATCAAAGTGTGTTTTATGGTTATATGTAGTTAAATATATTAAGAATTCGATTAAATTGTTATAGAAAACATAGGGTATATAAAAGTGTGGGTTGAAATAAAATCTATTCTTGAGTAAATACAATGTGTACCTTATATGAAATCTTTTTCTTTATCAAAATCAGAAGTTGTGATGAAAAAATCGTTTCCTTGATCATTTGGATTTGGAGACTGCCAATGCTAATTATCCTAAAGGACATGAGGTTTAGTGCACTTCCTTATATAGGAACATTTATCCCTATAATTTAATAATTAAACCATGGGTGGTACTCTCCATTCCTCCATAATATTCGACAGAGTCCCCAATATATCATTGACTTTCATGAGCCTTGTGGAATTTTGTCTAACACTTATAACATTACATTTTTTTGAGTAATTTCCCATGATGAGTCATCCCACACATTTTAAATGTTGATGGTTTATCATTAATTCAACTTTTTTCATTATATTCTACATAATTAAACACCATCTTTTATTCCTTATCTCTATATCCATGGGTCCATTCTGAAAACATCCTCTCAACTTGGAGAGCACAAAGAAAACATTCTTCATAAAAACCAATATCTCAAATAGAAAGATCATTTTAATGTGTGGTTTTAAAACTCTAAACACTATATCAATATTTATATAATTGTAAGTAAAAAACCCAAGATGTTTCTTGAAAGTGTTTTCAAATGTTCTTCATAAGCCATGATAGATTCAGCTTCCAGTTTCTTGAGTTATAAAAATGAACTGTATATATATGTATAAAGTGTGAAGGGGATATAATTATTGAGAAATATTTTATTGAAGAATTACCACTCTATATATTCTATTTCATCCTTTTAATTGGTGTTCTTCATCATCTCCCACTGTTGATCATCCTATATATCAAAATGAAAAATAGCCAAAGTAACCTTCTTCTTCTGATAACCGTGAAGTAATGAAAATATCTTCTCCATTGAGTAGACGCAATATTCAGAGACTAGTGGATCATAAGAACCACTAAAAATCAATGCTAATTGATTCATAGAAGACTCAATGGAATTATTATCCTTATTGGGTGAAGGTATTAATTCTTTATGGTTTAGGTTATTATTCATATCCTAAGATAGTTGGGTAAGAATTTACCTGATTTTTTGAACTCCACCTCCAAAGACATTGGAAATGTCATTTGGGAAATCACTGAATTGTCCTTCACATGGGTTGTTGATCTAGTTTCTTCTTATTCCTCCAATTTATAAAATATAAAATGTTTGAAAAAAAACATAATTCAATAACATGTGAATAAATAATTTAATATTTTGTGAAATTAACTCTAATGTAATATCATAAGGGATCCTAATGTTTATCATTTTTCTAAAACAAAATTTCTTGAATGTTTATGTATAATTGGTCTTAGAGTAATTTCATTCACTAACGTTATAAAAATATAATTCCAAAGTTAATTAAATCATACTCTGATACAAAATTTTGTGACCCTACATTTTTGGGATCACTGTTACATGATTATAATGATAAAAATGTAATAGCATTACAAAACCAAGATCTAATGGATTAGGGTATTGGGAAAATTAGGAACACAAATCACATTGAAAATAATAAAGAATAAAAAATAAATTCAAAATAATCATAATTATCCATTTAAATCTCCAATTCTCCTTATTACACATAGTTATATGAGGATATAAATAAAATATATGGGTGATATAAAAGCATATTAAGAGGAAAAATAAGGACATGAGTTAATATAAAATAGGTGTTCCTAATCATCAGAAACATAACATAACTATGGGATCATTAAAAAACCATGATGGAAGAATTGGATAACAATCTAAAATGTGAAAATGTATAAAAATTAAACATCATGCCTTAGTGTCCAAATATCTCATATAGTTGTGAAGAAATATTGAATGATGGTCACACATAATATTTTTGCATAAACATGACATCATCAGTGTGAAAAATTCGAGCTTCATTTTCACAAATATTTCAGATTATATCATGAGATACATCACATTACCCAGTTCATTAGAGGGATATATAATTCTAATACCACCCGTCACATCATAACATTTAAATAATCATTCTTTCCATATAGAACATAAAACAATTAACACCCTGAAATATCTCATGTAAAAGAATGAGTTTCATAAAAATTTCATAAATAATTTATTCAACATTAATATTTGGGGTTATAAAAAATGATTATTCTATTTGGTTTATAAATAAACACTCTTGAGAGAATAATGAATAACTTAAGAAGAAACATGTTTTGTTTTGGAAATAAGAGTAACCTTAGAAAAATATTTCTATTTTTGTCAAAAAAAATTAGTTTACAAACTTGTATATAGCTAAAAACCCAAGTGAATAAAAATAAAATTATTTTTTAGGTATATTAAATTAATATACACATATAAATGATTCATGAAATTTTTATAATCTAAAGATAGGGAGTTTGGTTTGAGATTCCCCATCCCATATGTGAGAATGCATTCTTCAATTTCAATTAATATCCTGGATATTCAAAGTGGAATCATTAATTACCAAATCAAAAACATTTTATAAATGTATTTTATTTATTATATATTTATTATGTTTTTATGGCCATTTTGATGAGTTATAGTGTTCAATATCATCATTCTAGGAGTGTTCCTTTTCATTGTTTTCATGATCAGTTCAATTTTATAATAGTATTGGACGCGGACGGGGGTAGAAGAATACAAGTATTGAATTTTATGTAAAATGAGATTAATTCTCCACAATTGAAATTATATGTGTTTAACCATATTAAAGAATGATAAATGTTCTAATATATCATTTTTATTATTTAATATGATGAATATTCATTAGAAAAAATGTTGATGGAAATGTTTTAAATCATTTTGTCAGTTTTTACAATGATCACAAAATGGTATCATCTTATTTAATATCATTTTTATATACATGTTGATGTATATTATATATGTTTTAATATGTGTACTAAAATTATATTTATCCATATTAATAGTTTTATTACCTGATTTGAAGGAGGTAATGGAAAATAAAAAACAGTCATCCACGAAGGCTGTAAGTTGACTCATCACAAACATTGTTTCTGTTTTTAGAATAAATGATGAAGATGGTATATTTGTGGGATATTAAATTATAAAAATAATATTACATTATATATGTAATAATTTATTCATCATGGTTCTTTTATAGGGTATATGATGATATGTTATATGAAATAAATAATTTTAAAGAAAAGGTGGATGATTTTATCTTTTGAGTATATTTTCTTTGAGAAAATCCTTAAGAAACCTGGGTTTGGTATTTTTTTGAGAAACAAATATCATGTCTTTGGGGAAAAAAATGGGAAGGAATTTTGGATAAATTTATTAAATATAGTAGTATTTTAAGGTGTGAGGAGAATTAGTGGTGAGGGGAGGTATTTATAGTGGATGTGAGGGTTATATTTTAGTACTATATTCATTAGTTTATTATTTTTGATCAAGACTATAAATAGTGTTGATGGTTATCAATAAATATATAAAATATTTAAATATATTTATATATAATGGTTCTTATATCATCCATACATCATCCATGACTGAAAAAGTCTTTTATTTTTCTTTTACAATAAATTACTGCATTTCACTATTCACAAAAATTCAACTATTTTAAAACAACTCAAAAAATTCAACCTAAACATTTTTTAGTGTATAGATTTATGAAATGGAATTAATTTTATGATAATAATTATATAAATATGATAAAATTTATTTTTATGTAAATTCACCAATTATACAAAAATAATGAGTTTATTATTATAACTGCTTTTATGACATTTTGATAAATTAATTAAGGTCTCATAAAATTTTATTATGATTATAAAATAAAAAAATATTAATTTATTATCTATTTTATTAAAGTAAATATTATTTGAAATTATTATATTATTTATAAAATGTTCAACATACATTTATGTTATACAAAAATACCAATATTTAATTCATCATTTTTAAAACATTTTTTTTTCTTTATATAAATATATCTTATATTCATTTAAATGATTCCTATATTTTATTTATACTTTCATAGGTGATGTTACTATTCCATTGTCCATATTACTGTTACAAATGGTCATATTACTCGTCAAATGGACATGTTACTATTATATCATCATAGGTTCTATAATGTTTGTAAATAAAAATTATTTCATTCCCCATTCATGAGAATAATTCATTTATTGGGCTCTCTCTGTCAGATCTATGTTTCATACAATATAAAATAATTATATAAAGGGGGAATTCAATTGAGAAATGTTTATCTTGTTACAAGAAAGGACTCATTTTCATGAACTAGTTATAAGATGAGTTAATACTAAATGAACCCTTTCAATGTAATTACCCCTAATAATATATATCTTGAATAACACTCAATTTTATTATACATTTATGGATATAATTTCTCAGAGACCATTCACTTTATTCGTTACCAAAATTGGAGGATGTTTCCCTGTACTAAGACATATACCTATGGTTTTTACTATTATATTCGTATCCAAATAACCAAAAAATTAACTACAATTTTTTCGAATACCAACTAATGTAAACCAATACCTTTAAACAAGGTATTACATGTTTTTTAAAATAAATATCAATAAATAAAAATAAATAATCTGGAGGCCTAGTTCTTATAGAAGATAATGTTCATAATATATAAAAATAAAACATAACTAAAAAAACATTGATTTAATATTCATAATTAGTTCATAAATATCTTTGATCTCCTAAAAATTCATAGGATAACATGGGGTGAACATAAACAAAATTTTTGTGCTAAAAAAACCAGAAGGGGAAAAACATGTTAAAGAAGAATATCACATGTTTCGAAAGGCAGAACATGACATCTCAAATGAAATGTGTTATAAATAATCATATAGGATAATTATATAAATAATGTCTGTTAAAAATATCATTATAACATTAGAATATGAAAATAACATATTACACAGTGTAAAAAAATTCAAGGATAATTTCCAAGAAATCACAACATAATGGAAAAAGAAGCATCATATATTGTGTTCACTCTATAATACTTTACATATAATCACCTGAGAGAAAACAATTACCCAATTAATTATTATTATATCAAGTTTCTATCATTATAACATGTATAATATTATTATTTCCATGAATGGATGTACAATTAAAAACATAAACACAAGAATTGCTCGTGTAATGAAACGAGTATCATAATTATGTACTATAGCATAAAAATATTTCTATAAATAAATTTTTTCTTTTAAATAATGATTTAAATAATCCATGGATTATTTTAGATTAATTAATAACAATATGAAATTAAAATTAATTCCATGTGAGTTTAATATAAAAAAATAAGCAGAGAAAAAAGTTTTGAAATAATAATTTTAAGTGGGGTTTTAAGAAAATGGTGCATAATCATTATAAAGGGTAAAGTCATAAAAAGTTCAATTAATCAATAATTTAAATAAAATATTTGGTAATACATTGAAAATTTATATATACCATATATGGTTTAAAACAGTTTATGGAGTGGTGATTTAAAATGGGAGTGAAACAAAGAATCACCCTTTAATTGGGTTTTCATATTAATTGAAATTGAGAAGGGAACCTTTGAAAAAATGTATATCCCCCTAAATTAATTGTAGATTAAACTTATAATAATTGTGTTGGATATATATAATAAATAAATAATATGTATATAATAAAAATATACAGGTAAATTGAGGTAATGAGATAATAGTAATAACCCAAAGAAAATGGGGTGGTTCATAGAGATCATGTACCATAGTTCAAAAATCATTTTACCCTTACTTTAAATGTATTATAAAATCAAATTAAATTCATAAATTTTCTATTTATGAAAAATATATTCTATATTTGATTTATTTTAAATATATTATGTTCACTTACAACAATTTCAAATACATATAATATTTAATTTCATTGTTCTGAGGTCTTCATTTCATAGCTCCAAGGGTGGATCACTTATGATAGTTATAGATTTTTATTTTAAATGGTACTAAAACTATATAAGTGAAATAAAATATATTAATTTACTTATAGAAATAAAACGTCTCCATGATATTCATATGTATTCCGACATCAGAATGTATCATTTAGTTCAAAAGTTATTGGTTTATGGATATTTCAGTTAGGTTTATCGATCATAATAAAATAAATTAACTTTATTTAAATAATTTTTATGAAAAAATTATATAATAATGAAATAATTTATAATTTACGTATTATATTCATATTTGTTATTAATGATTTTTCTATAAACTTATTAAAGGTCATGGAAAAAATCAAAGAAGGTTGTTTATGGAGATGGTGAACAAACCATATTGTGAATGACAATTTTGCGTCAAAATAATAATAAAGGAGGGTAGATTATGGATATTCCTTCATAATATATGTAGGATAATAATGATACTTTATTATGATTTTTGGAAAACATATGGGGTTTGTATAAGAAGAATAAAATTTAATATTTTCTAGTTGAGAATTTAGATTTTCCATTGGATGTCTTCTAATAGGATACCCCTTAAGGCTCTATAGAATTATTATTAGTGGGACGAGGTATTATAGGGTCATGGGTAGAGGTATTTATAGACCTTATGGTGTGGTTTGGTTATGCTCCAATGCTTAGAAGTTTTGAGGAGTTGTGATATTTATAGTGGGAGGAAAGGGTTTTTTTAATATTTTAATATTTAGGTTATTATTTTGGTGAAGGAGTAAAATTAATGATTAATCCTATAAATTTATTTAGTAAATAGATCATTTGAGGTCAAAATTAGGGTCACTTAAATTTCTATATGAATTTCTATTATTTTTCCAATTTACAAATTTTCTTGCATTTTACTATTCAAAAAGCTCATATATTTAAAAATATATATAAAAATACTAGTATAAAAATTATTTATGTGTATATTATAAAAATTTAACACAATTTGTTAAAATAATTTTCTAAATATTTTAAATTCAATTTTTAAATAAAATCATTATTAGTTTTAAAATTTTTAATTTCAATATTATGATAAACTTTTGGGCCCTTTGAGAATTACTAATTTACTAAAGAAATTATATTACTAATATAAATAAAATTAAAATCCATTTATAAAATCATTAAATGATGTTAAATACCCTTTTGAATAATAATATTGAAAAAAATTATAATAAAACATTTATTCTTAACAAAAATTAAAATAATTATTTTATGATTTTTTAAACTTTTGTTTACTTACATCAATATAAAAATATGTCATATTTTCATTTAATATGATAAATAAATATATTTTACTCATCCATAACTATGTATAATATTCTTACTTACATGTAATTTGTTTTATTGATTTGATTACAGTTCCAATGGTTAGATTTGTAACTGTCAAATGGGTTACCTAATTTTTAAAAATACCTAATATTTCATTCATTATTCATTTAGTTTCGATTTATCTCAAGGTTATTTATATTATTATATTTATGATGGATATTTTATTTTTAATATTTTATTTCAATTTTTCAATGTTTTTTGTGAGTGAATAAATTTTTGTGGACTAAGGATACTTAAAATTTTGTATTATTATTATTATCCTCTTTAAAATTTTTATCCCATTGTAATGTTTTATATTTTAAGGCCATCATTATTCTCTAAATTTTATGTTAAAATTAGTGTAATAATTTTTTTTGGTTTTAAAATATGTATTGGGTTAATTATATAATACTTCATTTCTAATTTTGATACAATTATACAATCAAAAGGAAAATTCCATTGATAATAAATTAGGGTTGTTACAATGGTCCGTAGATATTTCCTAAGTAATATGTCTGACATATGTAATTGATTAAATATGTGAGGTTAGGTTTGTATATGTGTGAATGAAAGTAGAACCACATGAGGTTTACATTGTTAATAAGAGATATATATTGTTAGTCTCATTTTGAAATTATGATTTTTGCCTAGTTTGGTTTTCTAATGTGGTTCTAAGGATTGACAGACATGATTCCATGTTATATTGATAGATTTTTTTTGAATTAGATGATTTATTTATTGATAAAGTGTGATGAACATTGTATTGACCATTTCCATAGGTGGTGATAATGGTTCACCATTGTGATGTGATTGGTTTTGACCATTTATATAGTGTCGATGTAGGTTCAATGAGTCGTGGAAAGATTTATTGTAAAAACAACTAGCTATGGGTTTGAGGTAGTTGTGGGTAGGTTCACATTTGGAAATACCCAAGATGTTTTTTGACAAAAAATTATTGAGGTTACCTCATGATTTCTAAATATTTCATTTTATTTTTTATTAATTAGTTTTCAATACAATGGAAGTTTAATTTATGATAACCTGGAAAATATGTGAAAAAAATAGTAACATAGAACCTAAAAATTGATGATTCTTTTATGTCAATAAAATATTTTTCAATCGAAGGATTATTGGAGAGTTTACCAACTAAATCAGATGACTGGAGATCTATTTTTTAAAACTATGACATGTTTAAGAAGTTATATAATGACTATCTTGAAAATTTAGTAGGAATTGTAGATGAATGTGCTAGAATATTAACAATTTTGGACACCTTGTAAAGTATTATTTTAATGCTCTAAAATTAGTCAATGTTTGGGAAGACATTTCTGAATTTGTGAACAATCCATCTGTGTGTTACTAGAATTTGGGAAACTGGTTTTTTATAAATATCACATGGTTGAATAATTTATAATGTTTTTGTAAAGGCTATTTTATAGAGGCAGTAAATAATTTTTAAATTCTATATTTGAGTATTTTGATTATTAAAAGAATATAGAGGAAAGATAAAGAGGTTATTGATTATAATAATAATAAATTTATTTATTTTTAACTCTTATATGGAAATTTAATGTGATTGAGAATGGCTTATAATAGGTTTCATTCATTCAAATTTAATTTTAATAAATATATCATTTTTAAAATAATGTTAAACAAATTTGTCTAAGTCATCTCTGTAATGTATTGATCTTCACATAGGATTTTTCAGAGTTGGTTAATATAATTTAAATGTAATATATGAATTTGGTTAAGCTAGTTCATAAATAAATTCCCTTTTTATGACTTCCTTCATTGTATAACATTGGTAATGGAAATGAGCCAACATTTTTCTATGATTTGTGTAAGACTTTTATACTTTCAATATTCTATTTCAGTATATGCATAAGACATCCAATTTAGATTATTTTATTTTATAGAAAATAATAAATTTTATCGTTTAATTCAAACCCTAGATCTGATGTATGATATTTCTAATCTAGATATAGGATTTAATGCTCGCATGATATCAATTTTGTCAATGTGAATCTTCTAATATGTGTAAGATATTAGAAATTCAAAAATTTAAAAATATATAGAATGAACACAAAGACTTCTAAAATTAAAATTCTATTGGTGAAAATGATTAGGATATTGTAAAAGATATTATACAATGTTCGAAACCTCAAAAAACACTGAAATTGTAGATGATTCAAGGTAAAAAATTATAACTAATTAATATTTAGTCCATTTAGAATAATATCAATGAATAAAAAAAACATAGACACATTTTAATTTATGAAATATTTATTTTCCAAAATATTATTATTATGATGAAAAATCAAATGGTTTATGCATTAATTATTTTTAAACAATAAAAATATCCAAAAATAATTTTTTATTCAAGAATGATAAGGAATAATATAGTTAGGTTTCTAAATGAATTTTGAAGACTAAAATTGATTCTGTATAAAATATTATTGTAGAATTTATTGTAAACTAATATGATGCACTATACATACTGAGTTTTTAGTACTTCATACATATTTTAATAGTTATTTAACTTTGGATCCTTTTGGAGTGATACTTTGAGAAGAAACACATGCATTATATAGTTTCAAATAGAATTCTTTTTCCAAGATGCCAAATTGGACTAATAAATAGAGGTTACTTCTAACACTATTTAATTTTTAATAAGATATTATTGGGTTAATGAGGATAATGAAACGTGGAATCATTCATATAATCTATTATGACATGATATCTATGTATATTTCCATTTATATAGATTAAAATTAGCACTTAAAGATTTTAATATATCTATTTCTCAAAAACCTTTCCTGTGAACACATAAAAATCATAGAATCTGATAGCAAAGCACAATGTTATAATTTTGTGTCTTATAATTAAAGAAAGAATCATGAGGATGAAAAAGGATATGAAAAACTATGATGATGATTGGACTAATCTATCTTTTGATGTAGATTAATCTGAAGAATAGTCGTAGAAGACAACCACTACCTTAAAAAAGTAGTGTTTTAAAGTGAAATAAGAATGATTAGACCTAATATTATTTAATCTCAACTCACAAAGTTTTATTTTATTAAGATATGTTCTTGAAAATTTTAGTTAAGATTTTATAGAAACTATATTTTGAAATAAATCAGACTCTATAGATATAAATAGAGTCCATGTAGACTTGTTTTTCTATAAATATTTCAGGGAATTAAATTAATCTATCGGTCTAGATGATGTAGATAAGCTTTTGGGTGTATATAGAATTCTAAAAAGCATTTTTTGATATAAATAAATAATAGATGTAATACTAGAAGATAAGCTATGATGATAGTATTTTATAGATGTGTTATGGGACGTAGCTTATGTTAACATGTTTAATATTGTAAACTCACAGTTGTGTAATATAGTCTGACTATTTATAAGAAAATTCATTCCAAATATCCACTTTTATTAGTGATCAAATTTTATTATAGAATCTGTGATTTGAATATCCCAATCATAGTAAGGAGTTGGAATCCATAGTGGGAATAAATCTTGTAAAAACTAAATATAAAATTTATAAGTTTATTCGTATTGTAGATATTAATATGTCATTTGTATCTACACATATCATATAGTTTTAATAAATATAACAAGTTCAATGTTGAATAGGTTTTGAAAGAATAAATAAGAAATTGTAATTAAGTAAAAAATAGACCACACATATTTCACTACCCATCTTTGTATTATCATCACATTCCATGTAAAAGACACAATTAATATTAGAGAAAAAGATCTTTGTAAATAGATACACTATTTTTTCAAAAACTAAAATTATAATAATATATTAACTTTAACTATGTTTATTTTCATATCATCATGTTAATAAATAAATATATAAAACAAAGATTTGAAATGTTTGATGATGATCCTCAAATAAGAAAAACATGTTTCCACCCCTATAAAAATAGAAATTGGTGCTTCTAACGAGATCATGAGAAAAAAATAAACTAGAAAAAAAGTGAGCAAAGTATCATATAATAATGTTGAACAACTAATTTATTAATGATTTTATGGTGGTGAGTTTCATAAAAAATCTATTTATCGTGAATCCTCTAGTGATTACAATTAACATTTGATAAAGGATTTAGTGAAATTATTAAATAACTTTTACTTGAGGTTGGTGTTTATATGAATAGTTTCATGATTTAGGAGGTTATATATATTAAAAATCATAAAGGGGCAATATTATCGGAAATCATAGCTAGAATTAGAGGCTAATGAAATATAATGTGTATTAGCCAAAAGATTTGTTTTTATAACTCTCACACAAAGCTAGTGGAAGTCAAAGGATAAGGAATCCCACTTTTTATTGAAATAATTTCAATTAACGATAATGAATTTAAAATTCCTCATTATGATAAGTAAGAATTTCGAATGGTTTTCAATGTTGTGTTGCATGATTTTGTGGAATTTCATAATGACTCAACGGATTTTGAGACTGCAAATCATGATGATAAATAATTAAGGGTATAAGGGAATTTAAATTTATTACAAGATAAAAATAATTTGTATAAGGGTATAATTTAAAATATGATATTATAATTTCTTTATTGAACGATAACTCATGATGAATATAAATATTATATAATTTTTTAATTTTCAAAGAAGGATGATAAATTTATATTCCTAGAAAGATAATATATATAATAATAAAAATATAGTATAGGAAAAATAACACTACAGAATATATTCTGGAATGGAGTACTTCATCAAATAAGACTCAATATGGTATAGGATGTTCTATAAATTATCTCATGATCAACCCTCAATAATTATTTACAAAGAGTAAACACTATTTCTAGTAAAATACCTTATCACTGAATATTTTTTTTAAAGTGTACAAAAAATATAAAAAATTATTGATTTTAGAATATGAATAATGTTGATACATAATTTTTTTTCAAATAACTATTTAATATGGTTTAAAAAAGGAGATCTTCAAATAGAGCCCTAAAATTTGAATTACTAACAAAAAAATATTATGGATTAAAATTTGGGAAATATTGATAGAATACACCAAGAGTAGGAAGAAATTTTTTTTGTTAAATGATATAGTGAAGAAGATAGATCAAGATAATTCCACCATGAAATAAAATAATATAGTTGATTATGAAAACAAAAATTATAGAATAAGATTATTTTATTATTTCAAGAGATTCCACATTATAAACAATTGAAAAAATTCCATACGGAGAAAATTATAAGGAAGAAAGATGAAATCCAAAAGAGAATTCATCATTGAAGGGGATGGATGTATTTGTATTCTGGATGAATCCCAAATTGAAGAGAATGATTGGTTTCCCAAAAGCATGTGTCTATGGATGATAAAGAGGTTTTTTGAATCTAAAACTAGGTAATATAAATGGTTTTCATTCCTATAATGATAAAAAACAAGTGGATGGAACAAATGGGTTCATGTTCTAATACCTTATCAACAATGCAATCTACATTGAAGAATAAATATGACAAACTCTTAAATTGGTCATTCATAATAAATAGACCTTAATTAGAAGAGGAAAGAATTATAAATATGGAAAAATTAGTTTGTGGGTTGAGATAAACATTTTATCCCTTATTTTTATAATGATGTGGTAATTTATTTCCAAAATATTCCCATATTATGGTTGGTATTGAATTAACGAAATGAACATTGAAGGTGAATCTTTATAAAGAATGAATTACCAATTATTTTCATGAACAAGTGAAATTCACTTACAAGTGGTTTCATACATCTTACCTAGAATCATACATGTTTGGAAACAACTATGGGAATTATTTATAATAACCCTAGATGGGAAGATATAAAACAGATCATGATTCCAGTGATTTATAATATATTTTCAAACATGATATTTTAGAAAACACATAAAAATGATGTTTCAGGTATTATTCTCACTCTACCATCTCTATTTTGGTTTATATTTAATATAATTGTCAATAAAGAGTGGTTATATCATTAAATGGTGTAATAATCATACTTTTATAGGAAATTATTTGAAATGGATGTTTATATTGAGTGTGGGAACATAAAATTGGTTTAAAATTTGTTTTACTACTCATTATAGAGGTTGATTCATAAATTTATAGGTTTTAGTTGAATATTGAGAATACTCTCCCTTGAAATGTGTTGTGGATAAGAATATATACCACCTTCCAAAAAATGTCAATAAGGGGGTGAATTATTTTTTATCCTTCGCAATTATTTTCAATTATAGAATGAAAAAATATATTGGCATTATAAGATAATATAGAGTTAAAAATAAAATAAATGGGTATATTGAATTTCTACTTATATGTATAAAATTGAATATATATTATTTATTTATTGTTTTTAATTATAATTGATATTAAATTTTTGATAAAGAAGAAAATAATTCATTATATGGTTTTCATAGAACATGAATGAAATAGATTATCTTATATAGGCAATGGATGATTCATGATATGAATTTTTGGTGAGTATCTAACCAATATGAAATGATGTGAGTCATATTTTTTTATAGAAAAAAATGTTGTGATGTTTGAGAAGTACTATCGTTATCATTTAAAAGGATGGCATGATGTTTGTATAGAGATACATACCATTCTTAAAAAAATGTAGATCTTCATTTAAATATTCTAAAATAATATCAGTGGTGGAGAAGAGATAACTGAGTTTGTGAAGAATATATTGATGTGTTACTACCAATATGGATAATAATTTTTGTGATGAAAATAACATTGGAAAAGTTTCTAAAAAGATGACATGTGTTACGTATTTTAGAGGCTATGGAATATATTATAATGATATATTTATTATTTTGATATTATAAAGGACATTGGAAGTAAATTAATGTGGTTAATAATTATTTTAATAATTAAATAATTTTTTGGGAACTCTTCTATGGTGATTTACTGTGTTTGAGATGGCCTTATATGAATTTATATATCATTCTAATTCAACATGAATAAATCCATCTTGTTGATGATCATGATAAAAAATTTATTATGAATTTTTTATAATACTGATGTATGGGTGACTGGTTTTTCATTTTTTATAATTCATTCAAATAAGAATAGGTTTTTGATAAATCTCAAATATGATTGTTCCTGGATATAAATTTTTATTTTTATGAATTTTCTAAAAAGTAACGTGAGTAATAAATTTTATGTCAGCCCAATAACTATATACTCTATATATAGTATTTTTATCAATAAATAATCCATTCAGTTGGGTGTATGAAATTTTATGATGTGAAGGTTGACTGACTCTCATGATGCCCACTGGGAATGCTAGTCATGTATAATGATGAACTCCATACATATCCTCCTTTATAACTTATCACCCTCCAATCATGTCACATTAACTAACATTATTCCCTCCATGTGTGGCATCTATCATTCAATATGACATAAGGGTAAGTTAGATGGAAAATGAGAAACCTTACAGACAATCCAGTAGAGGTCATGTGATTGATTCCAAGAAAAGCCGTCCAGGTATACGGATATCTTCTGGATAACCAAACCTTGATCCTGATACACCCTTTTGATATTCCATATAGGTTATGATAAGTTAATCAAAAAAGAAAAGCGGGTCATTTGAATATATTTGTAAATTCTAGGTAGAAATCTTACAATATGTGAAAGTAGACAATCAAGGCATGTTCAGCGAACAATCAATGTATATCCTGAGGACAAGAAGGGATAGATAATCATACATCCCGTGACCTGATAACATTATCAGGATTTAGTGTATTTTCCTTGATTAAAATGGAAATTTTCTTTTGTAATTGAAAATAAGTTAATTAGGATTATTTTGATTCGTTCTATTCTTAGAATACATAATACTTCTTTCTAAGGTTTAATCCCAATATTATGCATCAAAAAAGGTAGTCCCAGCACATTAGTCCCGCATCTTTAAGCAATGAGATTGATTATTCTTTATCCATTGTTTATCACACTGAGCATATCTCCACTGGTCTTACAAATTTTCAATGATCATATCATTCTTGTGACAAGTCTCTATCAGGATAAGTGAAACCTCAACATGTAATCCCCAACGAGCAACATATTTTGATATCTCCCACATATAATGAAAACATCAGTGATTAAGACCCGAAAATTAGAATTATAAAAACATTGATTCATAATATAACCTGGATATAAAGGAGGAATTTCTAAGACCCGAGTGAAAACTCAAATAGGAACAATGTTCAGTGTAAATACCACCTTATCTCCATAATTTCAACCACTAGGACCCAACCATTCCCTTGAGATGATCATTCTACCTAATGAATCAGTAGACCGTGATGCCAATTTAACTTTGATGACCCTTATTTATGTGATAACCATGATATATAGGTCAACATCCTATAGACCTAGGCCCAAACTAAAACATTCCATATTTTTTCTCAATACAGAAGTTCTACATCCATATGAAATGAGGCTGGTCACTTGTTAACCATTATTTCTCATAATGATATTATCTCATGTGGGCATAGGGAGTCACAATGATCACCTCACTAGAATCATCAACCTCTACCATCAAAGTAAATTTCATCTTTTAATCCTTAATGAGTTGAATGATATGAATATCACCCATATAAGGGAATCTACCTTGGGTCCATTTATTAGGTCATGAAAAAACTATGATAAATCGAGTTCCCTCTATAATAGAGATATGTTGGAGACATCATTTAGTATCAATCTAAAATATATGTTCCCTGAGTTCCCACACATGTGTATTTTCTCCATTATGTTAAACTTCATGGGTTTAATAAACTATTTATGTTTTTATTCCTCCAATAAATCAGATACGTAGGATTCCCCATAGTGGATCAATCCCATCCTTAGAATATTAACTACCTTACTACATGGAAGGAAATTAAAAGGTGAACTATTATAAGGCTTCATCATATAAGTATAAATTTATTAATGATAAATAGATAAGGAATCTTGGCTACATACAAATGGATTCACTAATGAGATCCCCATATTCTATAAATAAAAGGATATGACCTATGATCATTTTCTTAGGTAAATATATCATGTATTAAGGTTAGGAATAGATAGAAAACTATATATTTATTAAATAATTGTGTCTTATAGTAATCATCAATTCCGCCGAAAAAAGGTGTGATGATCCTGACCTACCATCCTCTTAACCATGTTAAGTTCCACAGTTACATTAGGTCTGAAATCTCAACTGACCACCTACCTTTGGAATGTAGGTATTTACCTAATTATAGATGTGGAAACATTTGGGAGTTTCTATTATGAATAACTATGGAATCAAATTTTAAATGACTATATGGGACATTCGACTCCCCTCTCACTCAAAATCAGCCTTTGGGCCAAAATGAATTATCTAAGCGATTCCCCCCCCCCAAATACATTACATATATTTCTTGTCTATATAAGAGTAGTATCTGTAACTATTTGCGACACATAAGTTCCTTAAGAAGAAAATATAAAAGGTTAATTGTGTTTATCTAATGTATAATATGTAAGGGTAATATCTATTTTCCAGGATCCGAGAGTTTTTCAAAAAATTTATTGTGTGAATTTTTTATAATTTTTTGTAAAATGTATTACATTATTTAATTATATAAGTATTTTTTTGAAAGGGGATTTAAGTAGTTTTTAAATATAGTAAACTCAAAATATCCTTAATATATTTATCATCCACATTTCAATCTCTAAGAATGATCTATATCGATTCGTTATGGTTCATTAAATTTTCAATTTTTGGTAGTATTTTCTGGTAATAGTAGATACTATAGTGTATTTATTTCAATTTTCATCAGAATATCCATTTTATCTATCTTTTATTAGAAAAATATATGTTCTTTCTTTGGATTAACTTATTTATAAAAAATAGATATTGATTGATAAATTTTTTCTTGATGAGTGGAATCCATCTGACATTTGGTATGTAGTGTTTAGATATTATATGTAACATATGTGTGGCATTGATTGTGTGATGAACTGGAAAGGGTAGGGTTGTGCATGTGAAATTGGGAAAAGGAAAAATTGGGTATACAGTTGTTAAGAAGTGTGACAAACAAGGGGGATACCACAATCCATGTAAAATTTTACAGACACATCTCCCACATGGCGATTGACTAAGAACCAATAATATCTCCACAAATCCTTTATATATACAAAAAATGCTGCTCAAGTATCTAGAATGATGCTTGATGAACTTCAATATCTAAACTTATCAGAGTTGATGAGGTGTGATATTGATGGGGTTGACCATTTACATGGGAGGTGATTAAGATTCATTGGTACGATGTGAATGGTTTGGCCACATTTAGGGTGGAAATAACGTGTCAATGCGGTGTGGCCACAAGGATGATGATATCATCTCATCATAGGGATAAGTTTGTTGGGTTTGTGTATATAGAGAAGATAGGCCATTATGTAGTTTTTAATACATTACATGGGTATTAAAATAATAGTTTTAGAAATATAGTGGTGGTGTTTTTTAATAACTATACAAAGGAGTGATACACTATTTTTGGCTATAGATGTTTATGTTTATAAATAAATGATATATGGGTTCTCCTTATATGTATAGGGGAAATGATATTGAATTTATATGGTTATTTGTTATGGGTCGATCCTTGCTGTAAAGTGACATGAAATTTTCATGAATTCAATTTAGTACTCAGATCTAGTTAATATAGGGTGATATTGGTCAATACATAATAATAATAATAATAAAAGTAATCAAAACATTTCAATAATTATTTCTATTATACCAAACATGATCCAAATTTTGTTGGATATGATTTATATAATATAAAAATCTACAAAAATATATGAGACTAAAAATTACATAAGTAATACTAAGTTTCATATATGGACAAGAAGATGATGATAATTCATAATTAAAAAATCTTGTTTTAGTTTTTTTTTCCATAAATATTATTGAATCTAATGAATATATAGAGAATAAACATGTTCTGAATGAGGTTTAAGATCATATTGAAAATAATTCAACTTGGGATGTTGTTCCTTAATCCAATGAAAATATCATAATGTGATCCATGTGGGTTTTCAAAAAAATACTAATGGTAAAATTAAACTAGATAAAAAATTCATATTGTTGTGATATGGATATTCTCATGATGAATTAGTTTTATTTGGAAACAATTGTACCTATTTCAATTATATCAAAAAAATATTAAATGTTTTATCATAATAAGAAATAAATTTGTTTATATAATTGATGATAAATATTCATTATTTAGTGGATATATTGATGATTACTTAACTATTTACTATCATGAATGATTTAAGCTTACAAATTATGAAAAACTATTCTTTAGATTAGGAAAATATATTCCTAGGTTAAACCATTCATCTATTTAAAGTTATTATATGATAAATATTTTCTCGAAGAAAATGTTTCATATCCCAGGAATATATGAAAATAAACTATATGTCATGTATTTGTGTGAAGGTGCTATAATTTTTATTGCATATATTTTTGAAATATTTATTATAGTTGAAATAGAATATGCTTGTGAGGAATTTTTAAATAAAATGAAGATATAGATTGATTTTTCTAGACTTGGGGAATTGATATTTTTGGAAGAAATATTATGTTGAAAAAATAATTGTTTATATTCTTATATTAAAAAAATGATACTATAGAATGGTAAAAGATATTTGGAATAAATAAATCTAAATAAGTGTCCACACCCATGTTAATTTTTATGAATCTATTAAAGTATGATAATATTTATAATGTGAATAGAAAATATTTTCTAAAAATGGTTGATGTCTTGTTGTATCTCATAGAATTTACACGTGATATTTAAAATATAGTTACCTTATGTAAAATATTTATAATTTATCTATAAAAATCTTACATGAAGGATTCCAAAAGGAAACTCAAATATATGAAGGGGAAAATGAGTCATGAAATAATTTATAAAATATTTGGGAGGTGAATTTATTTTTCTACCCTAATATTTTTTGGGACAGAAATAATGTTAATAGAAAATAATCATCATGTGGAACATTATCTTGTTATAATTTAATTTTTGCTAGAACATTAAAAATAGAATTATACATTGATTTTATGGAGATGTCTCAGTCCCATTTAGAAGTAATATTTTTTCCTTTCTTTTTATAATATATTGTATGGGTTTTTTCTTGGGTGTGTTTGGGTGAAATTTAGAATTTTATCACGGGTTTTGGGAAGTGTGTGGTTGGGAAAGAATTTTCTCAAATGATGCAAACATCCCCGAAAAACAATAAAACTGAATAAAGAGAAGGATTTCACTATTGTTGCTTGTTTTCTATGATTTTGGGCCCTATTAAGCCTAACCATGCTCCCTCATTGGAGAGGGAAAATGTTATCATGAATAGTTTGGAAAACCAAGCACCCATTCCCAGGAAACTATGCATGGGGGATCTGTTTCACCAAAAATTAGTTATAAAATAACTAAACCCCCCACCTATTACCCAAATTTGAGTGAACTCAACTGTATAGGTTTTCTCTTGCTGATGTATGCTTCTGGATAGATTTCAATTTTTCATGAACTATGTTATTGATGAATCGAAGACCAGATTGAAGAATCTTCACCTGTCCTAGTAAGAGGTTCTCACCCAAATAGTTTAATTACTCTATTAAAATATTTCTCTTATCATTTGAAGTGATTCTGTCCTTAACTGTAGATGGATCTAGATCATGGTTTTGATATATCTTAATCCATTCAATTATGGTTCTAGTTTTTGGATCTAGATATCAATATTCAATAGTAAACTTACCATTATACTTAAATTTGAGTATTTTCATTGGCGAGCGACCATCAATGATCTGGAGGTATGTTTTCAAAATTTAAATTCCCATAGTGCGGGATTCCAATTTCTTGTATGTGTTATAGAATTTAAATTGGTTTTTTGGAAATTTAATTATGAATTTATTTTTTTAATGGAATAATGGAATTTACTAATTGATTTTCTATGTGAGTGATTAATGAGTTAAACATGGGAAAATTGATTTTGGAAATTTTGATTTTGTAATTAGCGAATAATTGGACACTGAATTGATTTTTTAATGAGGTTATGAAAATTTTCAATTAATGGGAGTGTGTATTTAGTCAATTAATAAGAATATCGAATTGACTAACTAATTTAACTATGAATTGATTGATTAATATAAAGTAAGGGGTGTTTGGAATAACCTTTAATTGTTGATGAATTATACAATTAAAGGTATCTAAGTGTTATGATAGTTTTTTTTATATTATCCCATGTAAATTAATGTGATGGACCATTATCGATTTCATAATTAAAAAGGTATACCAGGATTTGAAATAATGATGATTGTGTCAATGACGATTAACCCAGTTTAATGTGATATATGTGATTACGTTGAATGATTGATAAATGGGGTGTGTGACATAGAGTGATTTTTTAAAAACCCCATGGGGTTCTACCTATGATATTCTAGACCTAAATTAATACATTTTATTATTATTAAATGGGATAAGGACTCAATATTCAAATACCCATGTGTGTTCTTGAGTGTTTGATAGGGATTGAGGCTCCAAATACTGATGTGTGTAAGTGAGTGTGGGAAAAAGAATGAGATTCCAAATACCCATGCTATATAGAGGTGTGGGACAAGGAAAGAGGATCCAAATACAAATTGGGTTCTAGGCACAACATTCTATGAACATGAGATTAATATTGAAATATGTGCCCAATTTGTTGTGATATATGGTGAAATGAAATGATAAATGATAACCACTGTATTCAAGGATATTATATTCATTTGTGAGGGATAATTCTATAAACCAGGATGAAGAATATATAGATAGTTGGTATTTCATCAAGAAAACTTGGAGTTATATGGTTAATTAAATACTAATGAAATGTGATAACTGTTTACATTATGAATTATAAGTTATTATTTTTTACAACTGCAGAAACTATTGTTGACTAGATATTTTTTTAGAAGATGTTCGTATTGTCATACAATGATTTAACGACACCTTACTCGGGCTACCTAATCCATACCCAAATTGAAATCATGTTTACATGACATGATAAGGGAAAGATCCATATTTTAGAAGGTTGAGTTTGGATGAATCATTGATGAGGAAACCAAACATGGTGTTAGGACCTTGTTGATATGTTATTTTTACTTCATTTTTTTTCATTAGACACATGAAACATTTTATGGAATAACATATCTACTATTGGACTTTAATATTGTTTTTGATATTCTGGTTCATCATGTATTATTGTTATGTTATGATTATGAAATTAATTTGGTTGTGGGTTATTATTTTTAGGTATTTATTTACTTATTTATGATGTTGTCATACATTGATAGGGAGTGTATATTTTACCCATGCTGATATATTAGACCCTCATTTATATTCAGAAGAATATGGAATATGGGGAGGTGTGCATGAGCTCTTGTGACAGACTGACTCAGGGAACTGGTGTCTAACACTTGGATTGAGACATTACAAAGTTCTATCAATGGAAGAATTTTTTTTTTACTATTTAGGAAAGGTATAATGAATAATAGGGTGAGTTAGGCCTTTATTAAGAGCTTGTGCATGTGATTAGATGACCCATTTTTGGGAGTGAAGTCCAAGTAATGATGGTGTTAATACTGTTATTGATGTGTGTTGTTATAGTGGAATTTTATTTTCAATTGAGTTGTGAGATTGTTATGTGGTGTTATTACATGCTGATATTTTATAATATGTGAATCATGTACCAGTATAACAAAATATTTGAGTATTCATGAATCATTATAGGAATTAATGAATTATTCTAGAATGCATCATTTTAGACACACATGGGGAAAAGAGGTTTTTGGGATGGGTTTATTATATGAAGTTTCTAATATTTCTTGTGTAAAATTTAACACAAAACTTACTAATATGAAAATGTATAATTTTTAAATTATGTAAAAATTTAAAAAAAGTGAAATGGATAAATTGGTGTCTAAGGAGAACTTTAATATGAAAATAGGTTTACCATTTATTAACCATGACTAAGATGTTGGATGTTTAAGGGTAGTGATAGTTCCTCAGTAATGACCATGTGGGAGTGAAGAGGGATAACATGCTATGGATTTATATAAATAACTCTAAATTAATGATGTTATGAAATGTGTTCTATGAAATATATTTGGAATTTTAGATACATTCCTTTAGGAGGATGATTGTTGATAGGATGATAGAAGGACATGGAATGTAATGATCCTCCAATTATAGAACAAGATCCCACACTGGTCCATGTATTAGAATTTAAGAGATGTTTGATGAGAACTATTCTAATTTTATAGAGATTATGGAATCTTGATATGTGTCCAATGAGTATCCCTTGTTTTGTTTATTTTTCCCTTGGTATGGGTGGTTTAGGTTATTATAGTTCCCTAGTTTCAGAACTCTGATAAAGGCCATGAGGAATTTAGGTTGTGAGATATTGTTTGGAAATGTGAATATGGTAACCCTTGTGAGTTTGGATATTGTATGTTGTTTTTTTAACCTAGAGTGGGAATTCAGCTTGTAGTAGTGATATTTGTTGAAAGGTACCCATAGTTTTTGACCTAGAGTACATGGTCTTTTGGCGTGTTGGAATCAATTTTTTTAGAATGGCGGTATGATTTCTTCTATGATTAGTAAGATGTTCAGTTTTGATGTTTCTATCTTAGAGGGAGATACAATTGAATTTTTTATATGTGACTCATGGTTAGGTATATAGTAATTTTGACCACCTCAGGTGGCCCATAAGAGGGGCTGGTTAGATTTATTGAACCATTATATTCATGTGGAATAGGTTTTGATTTGGATTTCGACAACGACACACATAGAGTGTAATCTACTGATGCTTTGGCCTGTCCAAATAGGTGTGATTGTTACTAGATTTTAAGCTATGAATAAAGTTGTGGTTATGAGTGTAATACCATGTGAAATAAAGGGTTGTATCAAAGGAGGTTATCCATGTGTTTTATGTGCCCTAGAACATGAATAAAAGAGTCTTGTTTCATAGGTGGAATCGATTCATGGTGAGTTACATAGATCATGGTAAAGGTGTATGTCAATGACTTAGTTTCATTCTACAATAATAAATTGAGTTTTTATGGCTAGTCTTAAGACTAGTTTTGGAAGGAAGGATCATTCAAGGACATATTCATGTGGTTTTTACGGTATTTTAGGTAGGAATAATCATTGATTCTTGACAGGAAAGGCAAGGGTGATCTAATAATTGATTGATGTTTTTGATATAGAAGTGACACATAGGCTAAGGGGAAATCATGAGGTTAATCATTTTTATAAAAATGGGTTGGTTATTGAAGAGAAACAACGAAAATACCTTTAGTATGATGAGGTTGGAAGACTGGGAGGTATGGTTGGTTGTTTGATTAGGCATTCGAGCCTATCTGTGGGGTTTTTTATCTTTGTGGATCATGAATTTATTTCATTGAATGATCCTAGGAGGTTGTGTGACATTGAGGGTTCTAAGGAGGATAAAAGTTTCCCATGTGGAATTGGAATTCCCCTTAGGTAATTCACCATCAAACTCTTGGACAACCACATGGTAAATAAGTTGTTCATAAGACCCCACTAGATGATTAATTTAAGGTCATACAATCTCAAGATTCCTCACAGATCTCGTGATGTATTTGGAATACCCCAAACATGTTACATTGATTATAAAATTAATCTAGAAAAATTTGTGTTGAAATCATGAGATATTATTGATATGTCAGAATTGTCATGAAACAACCTGAAGTGAAGCGATGTTTATTAGGGAAAACCCCATTGGCATGTATGAATTTCAACAAGATAGGTTCTCGAAAGGTCAAATTGATATTGTCAAAACTAATTGACATGTCAACATTATCATGATATTTTCTATTGACATGTAATCATTTTCATTCAATAATCTAAATACAAGTCATGTTTATCATGAAATATTATATATAAAATTCATCCATAACATATGGAAGACCCCCAAAATGTACGATTTGATTATGTGACGCATCTTGGACATGTCTACTTCATCCATGAGAATGAATCCATGATAATTCATTCTGATCTCAAAACATCTTATTAACATTTTGGAATGATTATGTGATTTCCCATTGACATGTAAGATTTATCATGTGAGAGTCTGAAGACAAGTCAGGATTATCATATGACAGAGTATGGCCAGCTCTGCTTTTTTAATGCGCAATACCCCAAACATGTCATCTTAGGTTATGTGAAGCATCTGGGATAGGTATTATTTGACTATGAAAAGACATAAAACAAAATTAAATTTAACAGGAGTACACCCTTTGATGTTTAATCAATGATATACTTATCACTCAGACATATTAGATATAAAATCAAGACATGTGCATGATATAACCAGTTTATATCGATAAGATCCCCTAGGACAAGACTACCTCATTTGGTAGACCCACATAGACTCATGTCATGTGGGTCAGGAAAAAGAACCTTTATCTATATTCCCATATATTATAATATTAGTATCCTTAATGGGATAGGATTACATGCTCATGTAACCCTACTGGTCTCATTCTCTTAGATGGATCGTAAATGGTCATCGTCCCTCTTTATCTATTAAAATATAGAGAATGACTATGTATAAGGGAAACCATAGATTGTAAGTGTAACATACTAAATAAGTAATTAATAATGGATATTTTTATCTATGTTAATTAATGAATTAGATAGTTTTTGAGAGGCTTAAAATGGGAATAAATCCAATCATAAGCATGGAGTAACAAAAATATTTTTAAAAGATTGTTTTACTGCCTTTTGATGGAAAAGCATTTTTAAATCAAACTTTTGAAAATTTTATAATCTATATTTGTCAAAATAAACTTATTCTTTATGATTAGGACATTGAAAGTTAGTTTGGATAAATTTTTGTTATTTTTCTAACAATGTTCATTTTTTAATGAATAGTGAAAAATACTACATTTTACATCAAAACCGGATTTTCATCTAATTTAATTATATGGTTAGATTATATTTTTAATTGGTTTTAAAGTGTAAATAGAATATATTTTTACCATGTAATCCAATTGCGGTCATTGGGATTAATTTCACTTAGTAATTGGGCATAAACAAGTGCCAAACTTTTCATAGATATAGTTTCAAAAAAACCCGCTATTTGTTTTGACAACGGGAATTATATTTAAATTAATTATTGAAATTTCTATGTTTGTAATTTGGTATAATGGATTCCATATTTGGAATCATAAGGTCCAAATTATCTAATTAAGAGTCTTTTGTTTTTTGTCATTATGAATAGTAACGACAGTAATTATCTTTAATTTTCTTGATTAATTAGTAATCGAGTAGTTAAGGATAATAAAATAATATCATAATAAAAAATAACCCTAACATGTGTCTTAATGCTACTGGTTGTTCCATGGCCTACCATGGGATTCCTTTTTCCAATCTTGGGGACCCCATGGAATCACTTTTGTGTGATAATAACTTTTTATCTTTTTATTTTTAATGAAAGTTAAATATAACAAAGAATGTGTCACCTGAGTAAAAAAAATTTAATTTTATCTACATAAATGATATATTGGACTATAAAAAGTCATTACAAATATAAAACGATATCCTACATCATAGTATTTTCTTTATAATTTTAAGACATAAAAAAAATTATTTACGACATCATAATGACGCAGCGATTACCTCATTAATGAATGATTTAAATAAAATGAAACGGTAATCTAAAATATAAGACTTACACTTGTCAAAGACCTTTTGGATGAGTATATTTCGATCCCTTAAAACATTATCTTCTAAATAAATCAAATTGGGACCTTTAATATCCGAAACTTATTTGAAAATAAAGTAACATTTTATACCTTTCCAAGAGTGCCCCTCCTCTCCTCTTATAAAAGGCCCCCACCTCTACCTCCTTACCCACACTTCTCAATCCATTCGATCGGCCAATGTCTGCTCATTTTATCTCTCCACACCCCTCTCATCATCCTATAATCCTTTCCATAGGCATAAATCCTTTCAAGAAAACATTTTGGTTCAAACCAAGAGGAGTTACCCGATTTAATGGTAAAGTCTCATCTAATGTTCTTTTGTTTTATTTTGCTTCTCCAACCCCCTAAACTCTTTTTATTAATTTATTTTATAACAAAAATAGTATCTTAAATATACTAGGATGTTTTTATAAGAATTATTTGAGCTAAACTTACACACACCTTCATCTAATGGTTAAAGAGCATACTATTTCTGTGGATGGTGAATTTCTGCCTCACGAAATGTTGATTGCTCAATATTCTTCTAAAACTTTCAAAGGTGGCCATTAAGATGACACTATATTTATATATGATATATAATATGTTTATGTTCTCCATACGCTTCTTTATTTTTCATTTTTGGCATACCTTTATGGTTTCCATTATGGGTAAACACGAAATCTTCATTTTAGGAAGTGCGGACTACCGCCCCCATAAAGTGATTTGATTCGTTAATGCCATATGTGGGAAGTATAAAGGATACGGTTAATGGTATTATATATGATATTACAATGGAATTATAATATACCTTTATATAATTATTATTACATTCCATGAAATACAAAATAGAAATGAAAGTAGCGTTCATGCGTACATACGACTTACCGTCTCCATCAACGGTGCATTGCATTTCTTACCTCTAAATGTTATGTAATATTATAAATTCATGTATATACTGGATATATATGATATATATGATATCTAAATCATGAATATAACTCTGTATATAATTTATACATGAACAACTTTTAATTATAAAGAGTTTATTTTTTACTCAAGAACCAATGATCGTTAAAATGACCGTTATTAACTTAAATAATTACATAGTGCTCATGACATGGTAATAAGTGATATAAAAGGAATAATTAACTTGAAAAAGGTTCTTATGCAAGTAGAAATTAAGTCAAGTTTATTATTCAGAAGATTAAAGAACGACCGAGTCAAGTCGGATACGAGGTAAGGGACTTCGTCTCAATCTCCATTCATTGAGGCATATTTTATTTTATACACAACTTTCGTTTATAAGGTGTATAAACCCCTTTGACTTTTACGCTTATTCAAAAGGAATTTTTTTTATACGAAGCATTTTACTAAATGACAAAATGAGTTTTTTTATCGTACGTATGCGGCGACAACGATTTCTCCACTGCCATGACCATTATTTGAGTTTTGGATTCATTTACAAGCCATAACCTAGCTTTTTTAAAATGAAAAATAAATACCATATATTAATTTTCTTTTATTTTGGTATTGAAAATGGATTTCATTATGTTTTTATTATATCAATGTGTTATATTTATATCTTGTTATTTAAATGTGGAAATGTTATGTTTCCTTTATGCATGTTTTATGTGATACGATTATGTTATGGTTCTTGGGTATTGTTATAAAGACGAGTGGTTCCATTATAAACTAAGGGCGGGTGAGACCGATATAGCTCTCTAATGATTTGGGTAACGTGATGGGGTTAAATGTTAAGGTTTCTCAGAAGAGATTTGGGGAATATACTGTGATGGGTATTCCAAATGTAACCATGAGGGTTACTCCCTATGTAAGAATGTTATAAATGCCTCAAGATACCTTTATGTCTTATGATTTATATTATTTATTCATGATTTGATGAGGTATGTTAAAATGATTATGTTTTATGAGTAAAGTATTATTTCATACATGGACTAATGTTTTCATTTTGTACTTTTATATCCCTTACTGGGATTTTTATGCTCATCCCATGTTTTTGAAATGTTTTTCATAGGTCAAGGTAAAGGTACATGATGTGATGATTGGGTCAAGGAAGTGTCATGAAAGAGTCCATGTTTTGTTTTAAATATGTTTCTTTTGTTGGAAAAAAATGAATACTATCATTTATGTAACCACTTTGTTTAAATGTTGAATGTAATGCATGATTTATGATCTAATTCTCTAAAACTCTAAACCTGAAAAGATACTCAATGTGTAATCTTGTAATAACTCAAGATTTGGTAATTTTTAAGGCATGGGCCTTAAAGTTGGTATCAGAGGGAGGTTTAGATAACTTTAGGAGTTATAATTATATTAAATGATTATCCACAAATATTTTTTATGGTCAAATTGAAATGATATAGCATTTGAAGATTAACATGTTGCATCATCTAAGACATGTTTGTTAAGAATGGGTTTCTATAGAGGAAACAGGGAACCAGTGCTAGGAAGGCATACATAAGGAAATGACCTTTCGAATCAGCATCTTGAGATGGTCGAAATTGGAACTGAACAGTTTGTTGTAGTGATGGCGCAGTTGACTCAAGTGATAAATGCTGGTTGTATCCATGCACGAGATCAGCCAGATCAACCGTAGAGGAACATGTTAGTGGTGGAACATTTCATGAGACAACATCCCCCGTCATTCAGATGATCATCTGACTCTATGCTAAATGAAGGGTGGATTAAAGCACTAGAAAATATTTTCTATGTCATGGGGTGTTCAGAAAAACAAAAGGTTATTCTTGCAATTTACCGTTTGGAGGGTGAAGTAGATCAGTGGGGGTAGATGGTTAAAAATATCAGGGACGCTAATGTGATTGATGCTATCAACTGGGATGAATTCAAATGTATGTTTCTTGAGAAGTATTTTCCTATGGTAGTTCGACTTAGGATGGAAAAAAATTCTTCTAATTGAGGCAAGAGGACTACTTAGAGGCTGCTTATGAAAAGAGGTTCACTCGATTGGCAAGGTATGCTCAAAATGTTATTAGAGACCTTGATAGTAAAATCAATCATTATTACTCAGGATTAAAACCAAAATATCGAAGGGCTTTAGCTTCTCGCGAGTTCAAGAGTTATGAAAAGCTTGTTCTATGGGATAAGAAGGTGGAAATAGAGTTTTCTGATGATCAAGTGTTCTATAAAAACTAGAAGAAGAAGAGACCGAGGTGGCAGGAGAAATGAAATAATTCTTCAAAAAGCTCTGACGGTAAGAAAACTAATTTTCCAGTTTGTGATAATGTGGTAAAAGTCATGCTGGGGAATGTATTCTGAATTCTAGGAAGTGCTACTGATGTGGTAAGATGGGACATAAGGCTTGTGATTGCACTGAAAAAGATCAGGGTGATGGTAAGACCAAATTTGATTTACAGTTAGTGAAATATTTCAAGTGCAATGAGATGAGTCACTATGAAAACGAGTGTCCAACAAAGAGCTTGAGTGATGGGAAGCAGTTAGACTATAAGCAGAAAGGGGTGGTGAAATCTTTTGCAACTACTTCAACAGATGTTACACCATCAAATAAAGTGGTATCAGGTACTTTGTTTGTTTTTTCAGATTATGCCAGTGTGTTGAGTGATTCAGGGTCTACACATTATTTCATCTCTGAAAACATTTCTAGTAAAATAAGAATACCCTACCAAGAAATGACTCCTGAACATTTGGTAAAAACACATGGGGGAAATGATGAGGAAAAAATAATTTATATTTATCTTCCTATCCGTATCTGTGGAAAGAACATACTTGAAAACCTTATTGTTTTACCTCTAGTAGAGTTTGGTTTTATCCTGGGTATGGATTGGATCTCTATTTACCATGCTAAGATTGACTGTAGATCTAAAGATGTTTCCTTTCAGAAAGACTTTCACTTTGAGTACAAGAATGAACCCTTAATATTGATAACATATCAAGATGCTGAGAAACTTGTAAAAGATAGAAATGAATGTTACCATGCACATATCGTTGAAAACAAGGGAACTGTTCAGATTAATTATGTGCCAGTGGTAAATGAGTATCCTAATGTTTATCCTAATGAGTTGCTTAGAATAATACCAGATTGGGAAGTCGAATTTACGATTGACATAGTTCATGATGCTAAGCCTATTTCAAAACCCCCTTATCGAATGGCTCAAATTGAACTGTTAAAGTTGAAGGAGCAATTGCAAGATTTATTAGAGAAATGTTTCATTCGACCTAGCACATCACCATGGGGTGCTCATGTTTTTTTTTTGTTAAAAAGAAATATGGTTCAATGTGACATTGCATTGATTATAGAGCCTTGAATAACATCACTATTAAGAACAAATATCCTTTGCCTCATATCGTATATTTGTTTGATCAGCTCTAGGGAGATTAGTATTTTTCAAAGATTGACCTGAGATCGGGGTAGCATCAGTTTAAGGTAAAGGAAGCTGATATTCGGAAGACCGCATTCTATACACGATATGGCCATTTGAATTTGTAGTTATGCCTTTTGGGATAACCAATGCACCTGCTGTATTCATCGACCATATGAATAGAATTTTCCAAGAGTTCTTGGATAAGTTTGTGGTTGTTTCCATTAATGATATTTTGGTGTTTTCTAAAAGTAAAGAGGATCATTAAATACATTTAACGGTTATTTTTCAAACCTTAAATGAATATAAATTGTATGGTAAATTCAGAAAGTGTCAGTTTTGGTTGCAAGAAATTTCTTTCCTTGGTCATATTGTTTCTAAAGATGGGATAACTGTTGATCCTGCAAAAACAAAGGATGTTGATGAATGGACAAGACCAACAAATGTAAATGAGGTTCATAGTTTTCTTGGTTTGGTAGGATACACTACTGGAAATAAGCCCATTTGCGATGGGATCCTGTCGCAAATGGGCGTTTGCGACGGGGTCCGTGGCAAATGACCCGTTACGGAAAATGGCATCACAACTAACACTATTTACGATGGGTCCGTCGCTGAAAATATTATTTGCGACGGTAATATGTCCCATTGCAAATACTAATCGATATATATATTAAAAACATTAAATAAGGCTTTTGTGACGGGTTCGTCGTAAATGTTATTTGCGACGGGCCAGGAATACCGTCGCGAAAAAGTTAATTTTTTTTAAAAAAAGAAACAAGGAATTGCGACAGGCCTGTCGCAATTGCCTATTGCGACGAGCAAATATTACCGTCGCAATAGGCAATTTAAAAAAATTTAAAAAAAATATTTAATTGTGACGGGATACCGTCACAATTACCTATTGGGACGGGATGATTATCCCATCGCAAATATGTATAAAAAAATAAAAAAAGATAAATTAATAATAATTTTTTTTATTAATATTATAATAGTAATAATACATTTATAATTCATTCAAATATTATAACAAAAATCATTCAAATATTTAAAAAATTATAATTAAATTTAAATATTTAAAAATTTAAATATATTTAAAAAATTAATATTATAAAATATAAATAATATTATTAATCATATTAATATTGTAATATAAATAATATAATATTATATAATAATAATAATAATAATAATATACCGAATTCATATTATTATAAATAATTAAAAAATTATAATTTTAATTAAAATTTTCGAATCTTTTTATGTATTAAAAATACTGAATATAATATTATTAAAATAATTAGAAAATAAAAATATGAAATTTATCAACTTTTTCAAAAAGAAATATAAACAAATAATAAAATTCTAAGAGTAATATTATTGTTAATAAAATAAACAAACATTAAAATAAATACCAATTATAAATAATAAAGTAATAAAAATATATAGAAATTAAATAATACAATATTGAAACCAGTATTAGAGAGACATAAACTCTGAATAGAAAAAATGTCATATTTTAAATTTACAAACATTATAACACCTAAACAATAACTAATCTGAAGAAGGAGGGGGATGTGGGATCTGCTGCTGGAGGAAACTCCATCCCTAAGGCATGAGTGAGTCGGCGCATGTAGTCCATCTGCTCATGCTGCTGCTGCTACCACCGACTCGTCTTCTCCTCGTAAACCTACTACTGTCATCAGTGCTCCTTCTCATGCTGCTACTGCTGCCGACGCATCTCCTCCTGCTCCTTTTGGAGACTCTCTATCTACTCAGTCTGAGATCGCAACTGATCCTTATACTATGTAGTGGAAGAAGATGCACGAGCTCCTCTCAAGCTGGTCTTCGACATCGCAACACTGCCATAATAATCTCCGGGAGTCAGTCGAGATATGATACCAACTACCCGGCCCTTCTCGAAGGTATATTGTGTCTCCTAAATCCATGATGCCTCATCAAACCGATGGCCACTATTCTGATCTGATGCCTCGGCTTGACCCTCAGGTCGGGTCTATGACGTTGCGGTCTCATATGACTCTTGTAGTTTCAATTTAAAATTAAAATTGTGAATATATTATATGCAATTAATTTTTAGACTTGAAAACTAATAATACTGACCATGATATTATGCTGGCGATCACCTCTGAGCTCCCCATTAGCTGGATCACTGTATATCCTCTGATATACGTCGTACTCTGTAATATCGGGGTGCTCGATAGCCTATAACAATTTAAAATAAATTGTTAATATTTAAAGTTATATAAAATATTTATAAAAAATGTATGTACCAATTTCTATCTATGAGTACTAAAAGTACGACTCCAAGCTTGTGGAGTCACCTCCTACCTCCCCCGATTATGCCTCCCCACCGATGATCTCCTCTGAAATCAACCACTCAACCAGTGTGCACATAATCCATCCCATACGTGGGATGAAATGTACTCTGGTCGGTGTGATCTACATGACTCTTCAAAATCTGACACTCCTTCTTTCTTTATGGTAGCTCTTCTTAAATTGTGCAAAAACTGACGAAATCGATCACGCATGGCCACCTCTCATGCCTCGTGGATGGCGTCACGCATGGTATCCTCAATCGGACACCATAAACCCTACAAATAATTCAAAATATAAAGTTATAAAAGAAACAAATTTCAAAATAAAAATTATTTATTTACATACGTACCAACCAATGGCCGAACATGGCCTGCTGCACATCAACGAGGATATGCTCCCATGTCGTCTATGGATGAGAAAAATAGTTGCGCAAAATAGTGATGCCCTGTCCGACTTCTATATGAGGAAAACTGTAAAAACAATAATCAAACATTTATTATGTAAATAGATTAATGAAATCTTAGTAAAATGCACAGGTTATCACACTTCCAGGTGTGTGGATCGAACCCAATACATGGACGTCGCTCAGGGATGGGGTCAGGAATCATCAGTCATGAGAGACCACACGCCCTCCACATACCCCCCTGAAGCGCCTTTAGGCCGAGGGTCAGGTTCCAGTAACTCGTCCGCATCGAAAGATAGTTCAGCATCTGCCAACTCACGAAATGTGCCCCCATCCATCTGAAACAGAAAACGAATGTTGTTAGCAAATAATTGATAATTATTATTATATATACATATATATTAGTTATGATTATTTATAACTACCATTGAATTGTATCAATGTTCATCTTCATCATCATCTTCATATCTATCAATGTCATCCTCATATTCCTCCTCAATATCATCAATATCCATTTGAGTTCCAGTTTCTTCATCTCTTACCATTTCATATTCATTCGTGACGTCATTACCATAATCATCCTCATCACTGACTCTTAATTGAGGGGTGTCATCATCGATACTCATGTATCTTTGTAACAGAGATTGATTTTGAGTAGTCTCTTGAAAAACATCAATTCCTTGCACTTCAGTGAAAGCACATTAACTTTGACTAAACTGATTGTCTCGAATTTTCATTTTTATTATACTCCACCAATCAGTCAAGTCTCTTGATGTAGCACAGTAATTTGCATAATAAACTTGATGTGCCTATTGATCCAGTAAGAATGGTTCATTTACTGCAAGAACACTTTTACATTTAATATCGATGATTCCATGAGTCGGATGAACACGCACGCCTCTCTCAGTATCCAACAACCGACATTTGAACATCGTTATGTAATGGTGTCCTAGATAACAGAGTTCAATTATTTCATCAATTATGCCATAAAAGTCAACTTCATTTTCACTATAATGAGATCCTCTCAAGAAAACACCAATGTTCATTGTTTTTTTTTTGATTCCCCATGTCCATGTGTATGAAATCAAAAACCATTTACCACATATGTATTATAAGATATCACTATTTTGGATGGTGGGATACTCAATATACAAAGTTTTTTTTCAATTTTATCAGTATGCCAAGACACCTGAATTTTTTTTGAAATAATTATCAATATATTAAACTATATATTGAAGGAGTTGTTAAAGTATGAAAAATTTATGTTACCAGTATTTGAAACCCCTGAGAATATTTTTTTTGTCTGTGTTCTTCAAGAGCAGCTGCTGTAATTTGTGGAAGTTGTTTCTTGATATTATTATCATACAATCTATAAAAAACAAATTTATTTATTGTAACATAAATAATAGAATATGTAATAAAAGCACTTACAGTACAAGTTATGTCGTCTCTTCACAGTTGATCAGAACATACGTATGAGCTCTGTGATGCTCATCATCTGAAAGCCATTGGAACTCCACAAATACCAAGCTCTGACTGTTTAAAAATAAATAATTGATAGTCAATTTTTTCAATATTCCCCTTGTTCTGTCTCATAATGTTGTGTTTTGATGGATACTCAGATTCAAAATAGTGGGATCAGAAAAAAGATATTTCCTCTTGCAAATAAGCTTCAGCAATAGATCCTTCAATAGATGCTTTGTTACATTTTTTTTTCAATTTCTGCATGCATCTTTCAAATGGGTACATCCATTGAAACTATATCGGACATCCACATTTTTCTTTATATGGAAAATGTAATATAAAATGTTCCATTGAGTCGAAGAAAGACGGTGGGAATATTTTTTCCAGTTTACATATAATTACAACAACATATTCTTCATGTTTTCATAGAGCATCGTAATCTGTTTTCACCACACAAATGTCCCGAAAAAAATATGATACGTCTGTTATGGAATCTCATATCACATAATTCAACATACCTCTTAATCCAATGGGCAGAAGTCGTTCCATGATAACATGAAAATCATGACTTTTTAATCTGGTAATATGACCATTATTTACACATCTACCCAAATTGGAAGAACATACATCTAGAAGTCTCAAATGTGCAATCCATTGAAAAAATAATAAGAGGCATTCTTTGGAAAATGTATAAGCTGATTTTGGTTTCATTAACCTTTCTTTTCAGACATTCTCAAACAGATCGAGTTCTCGACGCCTGAAAATTTGTGCAAGATCTAATCATGCATTTACATTATCATTGCTCTTTCTTGGTGTATCCAAAACTGTATGAAACAAATTATCAAAAAATTCTTCTCAATATGCATGACATCCAACATGTGGCGGACCAGCACATCAGACCAATACGGAAAATCCCAAAATATGCTACGTTTTAGGCACTTGTGTTCTTTCCCAAAACCAGAATTTTTTTGTTGGTTTATTTTGGGTCCAAATGTGATGGGAGGTAATGAATATAAAACTGATTTTAACTCCGTGCCAGATATCATTTTTGGAGGTCCATCCCTTTCAATTGATCCTTTTCTAAAATGAGATCCGTTTTTGCAAAAAGGATGATCAGCTGGAAGAAATCTGCGATGACAATCAAAATAGAAAGGTTTTTTGTAACACCCCGATATTTTATGAAATATATTCTTTTAATTTCATTAATGTCTTGTTTTGTATGCTACATCAAGATTACCTTGTGCTATATGCAACACCGTATTAGCTTGCAGTATACGTAACACTATTCTTGGGATCGTGTTATACACAATTTTGATAATAGTTATTCTACGCAAAATTGAGTATATATATATATATATACAATGTAAAAATGAAATATGGTCGGATTATGTTATACAAAACAACGAAGGATTCTTGCACAACACACAACCCTGACTTGGCTTGCATTACATGCAATCGCAACCTTCTTCGATAGCGTGTGTTGTACGCAATACAGGGTTTTACTAAACAACGATATATTATTATAATATTATTATGAACTAGCCGTTATGAATCGTATTAACTAAATTTTGAATCTTATAACATTATTATTTGTCTTAAAAAATTTCTAAAACATTGTATAAGAACAAAATAATTTTTTCGGGTAAAATAAGTATTTTTAAAAAAATACAGTTTTTCCACCTTTTGATGGCGCACCCAGTTTAAATCTAGTTTTTGACATGTTTATAAGTTCAATTTGACAAAATAAAATTATTCTTTGGAACCATAAAATAAAAATTTACTTTGGATAAATTTTTCATATTATTATGGTAACTTTAATATTTTGATGAATAATAAAAACATGCTATATTTTAATGAAAAACAACTTTTTTCACCACAATAATTTATATGGTTAAATTATAATATTGAATGGTTTTAACATATAAATATAAAATATTTTTACCATTTAATATAATGTATGTCATTTTCATTGATTCTACCTTGAAATCGTATGATAAATCAATTCAATCTTTTTCAATGTTTTAAAGAAAAACCCGTTTTCTTTCGACAATGGGATAAATTTTAATTTAATTTCTGCAACTTGTGTGTATAGAATTTGAAAAACTGGATTCCATATTTGGAATCAGTGGGTCCAAATTATGTTAATAGGCAACTTTTTATTTTCGGGAATTTTGAATAGTAACTACGGTAAATTTTATTTACCAAAGATAAAGGTAAATCGGGTAATTAAGGGTAAATATAATATTATAAAATTACCCTAACACTTGGAAAAATCCTATTTTATGACTAAAAGTCGACCCATATCACATAAGGGTCAGATTAGATTCATTTAATGGACTTTTTTCCATGATAATAAGTTAATTATTATTAAAACCAAAGAATGTGACAACATGTTATTTTCTTAAATCTTATAAGTATAATAATTTTAATTTAGTGATACACTTAATGAAACATCGAACATGAATAGTCTCCATAAATATAATACAATTATCTACATCATAGTAATTTTTTTAGAATTTTTAAGGGTTTTAATAGTTATCATTTATTATGACACAAATATGATGCAGGAATTGTCTTATTAATGAAATATTGACATTATTGATGTTATAAATACCCAAATAAATGTAATTTAAGACTTTTTATGAATTTCACTAATTTTTTATGTTAATATGACATGTTATTATTGATTTAATTAATTATTTTCTAACTAATCAATCTGTTATGAGTTTCACAAAAATCATTTACTAAATAGTGTCAAAATTGACATGAAATAGTTTTTAAAACAAATATGATATTATTAATTGTTATTTTATTCCAAAAAAATATAAGGTTCGGCCAAATTACTTAGATAAGGTTATATATATTAATAATAAACAACTTTCGGTTCTTCTGGATGCATATAGTAAGTTTATTAATCTTATAGTATAAGAACACAAGAAGACACGGTAAAAGTAAAATTATTTAACTTAATGTTAAATCTAAATGATAAGGTTAAAATTGGAACCTAAACTTTTCTAAATTCTATTTAATGAGAGTATTTAGAACCATCCCCACCTTAGATTAGAAATAAATCAATTTGGATCTATTTAAAACCGAATTTTACTTTATAATAAAATAATAGTTTTAGTTATTCCAAAGGTACCCCTCTCCTCCCTTATAAAAGGGAACCCCCTCCCTCTCTTCCTCACACAACTTTGAGCCTTCAAGCTCGGCCAAACCCTTCCAAATTCTCCTATCCACTTCCCTAGAAATATCCTAGATGTTTTGGTCTTCCTCAAAGACCAATTTTAGTTCCCTAAAAGGAGATCTCAAAGAGGCCCTTTAAAGAAGAGGTAATTTCTGTTACCGATTCTTACAACTTTATTTCTTCTTCCACTTCTTCTTCATAGGTTGTTTCATTATGAAGTAATATCATCAGTATCACTCATATACTTATATGTTATTATAAGTATGAAACAACCCTATTTCATCATCTATCCATCCTACGGAAAATGAAATCACCGCGCGTGCGTACGTACAGAATACTGTCTCCACGTCGTGGTGTAATCTATTTTCCACCACCACCTTACTTGGATGGGTATACTGGTGTAAATAATAACTATATATGATTATTTTAAAGTGATATTGATTCTGAAATAGTATACATACACTCCAATACAATTCCATGATCATGAGAATGATATCATCGCTCGTGCGTACGTACGGACTACCGTCTCCACGACGCGATGAGATTCATTCTCCATGTAAACCATTCATGAATGATTATAAATTAAATATAATAAGTAATCATGAAATATATTAAATAATAATGATACTGGATTTATGTGTATATATATGTATGTAATCTAATTAATTCCATTCAACTCAATAAGGAAACGAAAATAGCGTTCATGCGTACGTACGACCTACCATCTCCATGAACGGTGTATTTCTTTCCATTTACTGATCTGTTATATATATGCATATTCTGAATATATATTATATATAAATCATGTTTTATGTTCTGGAATTAAGTAATCATGATCTAAGTAATCATATGAATAATTACAAGTCAAAACACAGACGAAATAAGAAACAATTTTACCCAAAACACTCTTTAACATGGAATTTACAAAAGAACGGTTAATATAAAGTCATATGTGAACCATATTTGATATCATAATAATGATTATGATTCTGGAATAAGTCAATGACATTATTTAAATCATTATACAGGAGTTTTGGACACTTACAAAGCAAATCGGACCCAAGGTAAGAGAAATATCACAATCTCATTTTTATCTGAGATTGTTTATACTTTGGAATTTACTGGGGTGTATTTTATCATCCACATCCATGTTTCCTCAATATTTAATATTTATATCCTTCTAAAATATTTTATATCCAATTTTACCCTTCGGTGAGTTTTTAGTAAAAGATATGAAAGGAATCTTTTGTCATTTTTCGTACGAGGTACTTTTTGACTTTTCCGACAAAAGTACGAAGAATGTTTTCTTTAACTTATAGGGCATGAATGGATTTTTAAAACATTATTTCCAAGAAGCATCCTTTACAAGTTTTCAACTTTATTTTTAATGAACTTTTTTAAAATTTTATGACATGTTATTAAAGGAAAAGTGTTTTTGAAGTAGAAAGGATATTTTCCTCAAGAATGGAGTTCAAGTGTTTTATCAAAATTATTTTCCATATAAGATAATAAAAGGGTTCTGTTTTTATCCCTATTATTACATTGATTTGATTATGTTGTGATGGAATTATTTTTATGAATTACTTTATCTTATATGAATTTTTTATATGATGTCACGATGTTTAAGAATTCCATTTTTATTACATGTGTTATGTAATGATGTATGATTTATGATTTTGTGGCACACATAAGAATGGTATCATTATGAGATGGGTGGGACCTATATCTCCCTGCAATGCATTGGGTAAAGATTTTATATCTCATGAGATAGACATGGCTGGAATGGTAGGTTATACCGGTTCAGTGAAATAGGACTCAAACGAGGAGTGAACTCGGTTCAGAAATGGACCTTGTCCACTAAGATAGTCTTGGAAATGAGTATTGACTAGTAAGAAATGATTATCTATGATTATTTGTGTATGCCACAAAGTTTCTTGTTTTATGTTATGATTATTGGGATTACATTTCACTACTATGATTTATCCCATGTTACGAAATTATGATCTCTTTTGCAGGTTAAGATTTCCAAAAGATATGTTCTTATGAATATGACGTGTTTGATATTTCTTTTGTTTACCCTTACTGAGCATTTGAGCTCACCCTTTTATGTTTTCTTTTCCCCAAGACATAAAGAAAGGATTTAGGTTAAAAAAAGATCTTTATTGGAGATGTTGAAGATCTTTCACCACGATTAGAAGATTATATTCCGAGTTTCCAAAGACACTAAACTATTACGGTCCTTGTGTGTGTGTTTTTGTTATTTACTAAGTATTCCGCAAAAGTAATGTAATGTCCATGAACGTCAGGCTTCGGGTCTCTACAGTTGGTATCAGAGGAACGGTTTAGTCAACCTTTGGAAACTAGGATTCGAAAACGTTAGTGAGATCCCTAGAGATATTTCTAAGGTTTGTCTAGGGATGTCCCTAAGGTTAAGTATACGTATAGGTTATAGTACTAGAATTACGCTAACGATCATAGAATTAAATCTATGATGTTAGATATTGAAGGTACTCCCCCTTTATTATGTTGTTTTCCCTATCATGATTTTTTCCTCTCACACTATTCTTTTTGGGTTTTAGATGATGGCTGGAACCCGAAGGAAACGTGTTGATCAATGCAATGGAGAATGCAATGATTGTCATCCAGAACAAACAAATGTTATGGGAGATGGAGTGAAAAATCTTATTGCTATACTTACACAAGCTATGAATCATTCTGGACTTCCAAATGAGCAGAGAAGGGAACAATATTCTATTGAGTCCTTCATGAGGCAATGTCCACCTTCTTTCAGTGGGTCTTCTGATCCACTTATTGCTGAACAATGGATCAGTACTACTAAAAAGATATTTTCAGTTCTTCAATGTTCTAAACATGATAATGTCATCTTAGCAGTATATCATTTGCAAGGTGAAGCTGATCAAAGGTGGAATCTTATCAAGAATACGAGGAAAGAGATGAAATTGAGTCCATGGAATGGGACGAGTTCAATAACTTATTCTTCAATAAGTACTTCCCTCGTATTCTTAGAACAAAGATGGAGAAGGAGTTTCTTGAACTAAAGCAAAAGGATGGTGAATCTGTTGGTATATACGAAGCGAATTTTACAAGGCTTGCAAGGTATGCATCTGGATTTATCATCCAACCTGAAAGTAAAGTTGATTGATTCTTCAGTGGCTTAAAACCAAATCTTCGAAGGGCATTAGCTATAAGAGACTTCAGTAGCTATGAAGAAATTGTGGATTGTGCTATCATGGTAGAAATGGAATTTGGTGTTACTTATTCATATCATAGTTTTGGCAAGAAACGAAAGATGGAGTTCAAGGATAAATATCATAATAATGGTGAAAAGAAGATGAATGTATCCTTATGCTCAAATTGTGGAAAGAATCATGGTGGAGATTGTCTTAAAGGGACTAGAAAATGATTTAATTGTTGAAAAGAAGGTCATCGAGCAGTTGAGTGTCGAAGTAATGGAAAAAGGGTTTCTAATGATGTGAATAAATAAAACATTGTAGTGAATGCACCAACAACACTTCAATGCTTCAAGTGCAAAGAAATGGGGCATTATGCTAACAAATTCCCTAATCAAAGGGTTAGTGATGATTGACGTGAGCAACCACTTAAGGCAAAGGACAAAGGGAAGTGACATGCGATCACCATTGGCGATGTTGAATATGACAACGATGTGGTGGACTGATTAAGTGTTTATATAATGGGATTCCAAAATAATGTTGTATATAGTATCATGGAATATTGGAATATTTATGTTTTGGTCTATTGTGGTTTTCAATGGTACCGGTAACCATAGAATGTGATTGAGATATTTTTGAAAAAAAGATGATATTCGCATAATGAATGGAAAACGAGAAAATGAATTGTTTGACTGTATTCATGAGCTCATGAATAATATAAGAAGAAGGTTTTATCATGGTTTGAGTATATAGAATTTTTGGATTTTGGTATGTGGAAAGAGTTAACTTTTGACTGCATTAATGTTTTCAATATGGTTCAATTAATGGGTATTCATTCTTCAAGAGAATACAAGATTTAGGTATTCACATGTTTGTAATTTGACCAACACGATATATTTTATGATATATGGGGGATAAATTATGGCATTCACGCGATTGTTATGTGACATTTCGAGTAATAATTTTCTTTATACTATGGGCTTGGACCAAAGTATTTTAGATAAGCCAAAAGATTGGAATAGATTATGTTTGACATAAGTTAGGATATAACATTTTTCGATATTATTGATGGAATGTTATAGTAATATAGGTTTAGAAAAAAGACAACCTGCAGGACGGGCGATAGCCCATTGCATCGGACAAGGCTGTGGGAATCGAACCCACAACCGAAGTGCGACTTGCCTTTATCGCCTACCACTGGCCTACATGAAGTCCTTGTTTAGTAGAAACTAGTTTTATTATATTAAGCAGTATGATATATGAAGTATAAGTCCATTTTAGGAGCCATATATGATTAATCTCACTATAGATGGACTAATGTATTTTTTGATAACATTTCTAACCTTTTGTTTGAGACAGATGGAATGACCCATCATTCTATCACATGATCTTATAACACGTCACGAATGAAAAATTCAACTTCATTTCATTAAGAGATGAAGTGGAAATTGTCCAAAGAACGACCAACGGTGAGACTATACCAAAATCACGAAAGTATTTCTTCTAATTCCAATTTCATCAACATTAGGGAAATGATCTTGAAAACCAAAAATGTTGTCCTAGTGCTCTTATATCTGATGAATCAGATGGTACCTTAGATCGTCACAAATTTGTGGCTTTGTGATTGCTGGCTTTTCCATAGCAATGTTCTCTACCACTCTCCATCAGAACATGATGGTTAGATTTATCTTCCATATCCATATTTTCACCTATGTGGAAACCCAGTGAATAGTTTATTTGGGTAACCATTACGTTTTATAATTTTTTTCTTAAAGATTGGTTTTGGTATTCCTTTTTACGATGTGAGTTTCTATTAATGAAACCTTCGAATAGTAAACCATTTATAACCCCGACGAATTTCGAGGGCAAAATTGGTTTTAAGGGGGGTAGAATGTAACACCCTGAAATTTATGAAAAATATTCTTTTAATTTCATTAATGTCTTGTTTTGTATGCTACACCAAGATTACCTTGCGCTATACGCAACACCGTATTATCTTGTAGTATACGCAACATTATTCTTGGATCGTGTTACACACAATTTTGATAATAGTTATTCTACGCAACATTGACTATATATATATATATATATATATATATTCAATGTATAAATTAAATATGGTTGGATTATGTTATATGAAACAACTAAGGATTCTTGTACAACACGTAACCTTGACTTGGCTTGCATTACACGCAATCACGACCTTCTTCGATAGCGTGTGTTGTACGCAATACCGGGTTTTACGAAACAACGATATATTATTATAATATTATTATGAATTATCTGTTATGAATAGTATTAACTAAATTTTTAATCTTATAAAATTATTATTCATCTTACACATTTTCTAAAACATGGTATAAGAACAAAATAAATTTTTCGGGTAAAATAAGTATTTTTCAAAAAATGCAGTTTTTCCACCTTTTGATGGCACACCCACTTTAAATATAGTTTATGACATTTTTATAAGATCAATTTTACAAAATAAAATTCTTCTTTGGAATCATAAAATAAAAATTTACTTTGGATAAAATTTTCATATTATTCTGGTAACTTTCATATTTTGATGAATAGTAAAAACACGCTATATTTTAATTAAAAACAACTTTTTTCATCACAATAATTTATATGGATAAATTATAATATTGAATGGTTTTAAAGTATAAATATAAAATATTTTTACCATTTAATATAATGTATGTCATTGTCATTTTTTCTACCTTGAATTCGTAGGATAAATCAATTCAATCTTTTGCAATGTTTTAAAGAAAAACCTGTTTTCTTTCGACAACGAGATTAATTTTAATTTAATTTCTGCAAATTCTGTGTATTGAATTTGAAAAAATGGATTCCATATTTGGAATCAGTGGGTCCAAATTATGTTAATAGGCTACTTTTTATTTTTTGGATTTATGAATAGTAACTACAGTAAATTTTATTTACCATAGTTAAAGGTAAATCGGGTAATTAAGGATAAACATAATGTTATAAAATTACCCTAACACTTGGAAAAATCCTATTGGATGACTAAACGTAGACCCATATCACTTAAGGGTCGGATTAGATTCATTTAATGGACTTGTGTCCATGAAAATAAGTTAATTATTATTAAAACCAAAGAATGTGACAACATGTCACTTTCTTAAATCTTATAAGTATAATAATCTTAATTTAGTGATACACTTCATGAAACATCGAACATGAATATTCTCCAGAAATATAATACAATTATCTACATCATAGGAATTTATTTATAATTTTTAGGGATTAAATAATTATCATTTATTATGACACAAAGATGATGGTGAAATTGTCTTATTAATGAATTATTGACAGAATTGATGTTATAAATACCCAAATAAATGTAATTTAAGACTTTTTATGACTTTCGCTAATTTTATATGTTAATATGACATGTTATTATTGATTTAATTAACTTTATTTTAACTAATCTATCTGTTATGAGTTTCACAAAAATCAATTACTAAATAGTGTCAAAATTTACATGAAATAGTTTTTTTAAAAAATATTATATTATTAATTGTTATTTTATTCCTAAAAATATAAGGTTAGACCAAATGACTTAGATAAGGTTATATAAATTAATAATAAACAACTTGGGGTTCGTTTGTATGCTTATAGTATGTTTATTAACCATATAGTATAAGAAAACAAGAAGGCACTGTAAAAGTAAAATTATTTAACTTAATGTTAAATCTAAATGATAAGGTAAAAATAGGAACCTAAACTTGTCTAAATTATATTGGATGGGAGGATTGAGACCCATCCCCACGTTAGCTTCTAAATAAATCAATTTAATGCTATTTGAAACCGAATTTTACTTTATAATAAAATAATAGTTTTAGTTATTCCAAAGGTACCCCTCTCCTCCCTTATAAAAGGGCACCTCCTCCCTCTCTTCCTCACACAACTTTGTGCCTTCAAGATCGGCCAACCCCTGCCAAATTCTCATCTCCACTTCCCTAGAAATATCCTAGAGGTTCTGGTCTTCCTCAAAGACCAATTTTAGTGCCCTAAAAGGAGATCTCAAAGAGGCGCTTCAAAGAAGATGTAATTTCCGTTACCGATTCATTAAACTTTATTTCTTCTTCCACTTCTTCTTCTTAGGTTGTTTCATTATGAAGTAATAACATCAGTATCACTCATATACGGATATGTTATTATAAGTATGAATCAACCCTATTTCACCATCTATCCATCCTACGGAAAACGAAATCACCGCGCATGTGTACATACAGAATACCGTCTCCACACCGTGGTGTAATCTATTTTCCACCACCACCTTTATTGGATGGGTATAATGGTGTACATAATAACTATATATGATTATTGTAAAGTGATATTGATTCTTAAATAGTATACATACACTCTAATACAATTCCACGATTATGAGAACGATATCATCGCTCATGCGTACGTAGGGACTACCGTCTCCACGACGCGATGAGATTCATTCTCCACGTTAACAATTAATGAACGATTATAAAGTATATATAATAAGTAATCATGAAATATATGAAATAATAATGATACTGGATTTATGTGTATATATATATGTATGTAATCTAATTAATTCCATTCAACTCAATAAGGAAATGAAAATAGTGTTCATGCGTACGTACGGCCTACCGTCTCCATGAACGGTGTATTTCATTCCATTTACTGATCTAATATATATATGTATATTCTGAATATATATTATATATAAATAATGGTTTATATTCTGGAATTAAGTAATCATGATCTAAGTAATCATATGAATAATTACAAGTCAAAACACGGATGAAAAAGGAAACGATTTTACCCAAAACACTTTTTAACATGGAATTTACAAAATAACGGTTAATATAAAGTCATAAGTGAACCATATTTGATATCATAATAATGAGTATGATTATGGAATAAGTCAATGAAATTATTTAAATCATTATACAGGAGGTTCAGACACTTACAAAGAAAATCGGACCTAAGGTAAGGGAAATATCACAATCTCATTTTTATCCAAGATTGTTTATACTTTGGAATTTACTGGGGTGTATTTTATCAACCACATCCATGATTCCTCAATATATAATATTTATATCCTTTTACAATAGTTTATATCCATTTTTACCCTTCAGTGAGTTTTTACTAAAAGATATGAAAGGAATATTTTGTCATTTTTCGTACGAGGTACTTTTTGACTTTTCCGACAAAAGTACGAAGAATGTTTTCTTTAACTTATACGACATGAATGGATTTTTAAAACATTATTTCCAAGAAGCTTCCTTTACAAGTTTTCAAGATTATTTTTAATCAACTTATTTTAAAATTGTATGACATGTTAAGAATGGAAAAGTGTTTTTGAAGTAGAAAGGATATTTTTCTCAAGAATGGAGTTCAAGTGGTTTATCAAAATTATTTTCCTTCTAAGATAATAAAAGGGTTCTATTTTTATCCCTATTATTACATTGATTTTATTATGTTGTGATGGAATTATTTTTATGAATTCTTTTATCGTATATGAATTTTTTTATGAAGTCACGATGTTTAAGAATTCCATTTTTATTACATGGGTTATGTAATGATGTATGATTTATGATTTTATGGCACATATAAGAATGGTATCATTATGAGATGGGTGGGACCTATATCTCCCTCAAATGAATTGGGTAAAGATTTTATATCTAATGAGATAGACATGGCTGGAACGGTAGGTTATACCGGTTCAGTGAAACAGGACTGAAACGAGGAGTGAACTCGGTTCAGAAATGGACTTTGTCCACTATGATAGTCTTGGAAATGAGTCTTTAATAATAAGAAATGATTCTCTATGATTATGTGTTTATTCCACAATGTTTCATGTTTTATGTTATGATTATTGGGATTACATTTCACTACTATGATTTATCCCATGTTATGAAATTATTATCTCTTTTGCAGGTTAAGATTTCCAAAAGATATGTTCTTATGAATATGACGTGTTTGATATTTCTTTTGATTACCCTTACTGAGCATTTGAGGTCACCCTTTTATGTTTTCTTTTCCCCAGGACATAAATAAAGGATTTAGGTTAAAAAAAGATCTTTATGGGAGATGTTGAAAATAATTTCACCATAATTATAAGATTATATTCTGAGTTTCAAAGACACTAAACTATTACGGTCCTTTTGTGTGTGTTTTTGTTATGTACTAAGTATTCCGCAAAAGTAATTAATGTCCATGTACGTCAGGCTTCGGGTCTCTACATTTTTTTCCATGGACGAGCATAAATTCCTTGTTCTCTCCCATAAAGTAAGGACATTATTTCAGACCATGTTTACTCAAGCCAGATAACATTCCATAAGCCGAGAAGTCACTGATTTTCCACATCAATGCTGCTCTTAGTATGAAATTCGGTTTCGCAGTAACATCATATGTACTGACACCAATACTCTATAGTATATTTAATTCATCAATAAAAGGTTTCAAATAAACATCAATATTCTTCTTCGGATGTCCTGGGATTAGTAATGTCAAAAAGATATAAGGTTCCTTCATCAACATCCATAGAGGTAAATTGTACGGAGTTAAAAAGACAGGCCAACATGAATACTGACTACCGTAAGATCCGAATGGACAGAAACCATCAGTAGAAAGAACTAGTCTCACATTTTGGGCTTCTAAAGAAAAGGGTGGATGCACTCTATCAAAATGTTTCCATGAATCACCATCGGCTGGATGATTCAATCTATTACCGGTTGAAATATTCATTTTTGGTCATGACATCATTATCGCTATATTCTTAGACATGAATAAACGCTGAAGTCTGGATGTAAGAGGAAAATATCTCAATTGTTTTACAAGAATCAATCCATACTTCCCATATTGAGCATCTTTATACCTTGATTGCCCACAAGTGGGACACCTATCCAACGACTCATTTTCCCCAGAATATAAAATGCAATCATTTGAACATGAATGAATCTTCTGACAACTACGTCCTAAATTCCGAACCAACCTCTTACTCTCATATTAATTTTCAGGAAAAACATTTCCTTCGGGTAATAGTGTTTAAAAAAAGAAAATATTTGATCAAAACACGTGTTTGAAATTCCATTATCTAATTTGATAGCCATAAATTTTGCAACTGCTTCTAATCTTCTTATCTTGCAACCAGGATATAACGCATCCTCAACACACCTCAACAACTCATAAAATTCAGAGTATGCCAACTCAGGAGTTGAATCAATATCATCTTGAGTTTCTGTATGTTGAATAGATGGACCTACAACATCATGTACTAAATTTTGAAATCGGGACGGATCCGGAATCAAGTTAGTATCACCTTCTATAGAACTGTGTTCACCGTGTTGATACCAAAAAACATAATCCGGTTGAAAACCAAAATGGAAGATATGTCCCCCAACATTTTCAAATGTGTCAAAAAAATTTAGTTCCATTTTTTTACAAGGACATTTTATTGTGCCTTCTGAAACAAATTCTGGATTTGATACCGCAAATGCTAAAAAAGTCTCCACACCGTCTACATATATTGGATTTAAACAAGAACCATTTGGATGTCTACGTTGATTTATCCATATGCGGTCATCTAATAATGACTGTTGACGACCTCATTGTTCCATATTTTTCTATAAAATATAAAAGAAATACTGGCTTTGAATAATTTGTTAGAAAAAACACTTAAGAAAGGATAATTATAGAGTTTACATCACACACGACTGATGCAAACTTTTTATTGCGATAGACCTAAAAATTGACCCTTTAAGAATTTAACATGTTAAGAATAAAGCAAAACCTGTTACAAATATTGATAATTTTAATATTTTTTAATTTTTTAATTTTTTTAATAATACTAATATTATTTTATCATAAATATTAATTATATAATAATAACATTATTAAATTATTAGTATTTTTTATTATTAATATTAAAATAATATAATTTTCTGTATTATGTTACAATTCTCCTTTCATCTTTGTGTTTAACATTCTACCTCCACATATAATATTTGCATTCACATTCACCTCTCTATTGGTGAGTAGGTTGATAATTTTGAAAAAGAATACAAATATTACATGTGGAGATAGAAGTTTTCTTAAAACATATATAGAGATGAAAAGATAATTGAGAAAGATAATGATCACGCTAGTTTTTTCCAATTAGCTAATTATTATTAATTATACCTAATTATTGGTAATTATTCCGAGTAATTGGTAATTATTCCTAATTATTTGTAATTATTCCTAATTATTGGTAATTATTCCTAATTATTGGTAATTATTGGTAATTATTGCTAATTATTTCTAATTATTGCTAATTATTGCTAATTATTTCTAATTATTGATAATTATTTCTAATTATTTCTTATTATTACTAATTGTTGCTAATTATTGCTAATTATTGGTAATTATTGCTAATTATTCTTAATTATTTCTAATTATTGGTAATTATTCCTAATTAGTGGTAATTATTGATAATTAATGGTAATTAGTACTAATTAGTTGTAATTAGTGGTAATTATTGCTAATTAGTGGTAATTATATCTAATTAGTGGTAATTATTGCTAATTATTGGTATTTATTTGTAATTATTGGTAATTATTGGTAATTATTGGTAATTATTGGTAATTATTGGTTATTATTGCTAATTATTTGTAATTATTGGTAATTATTGCTAATTATTGGTAATTATTGGTAATTATTGGTAATTATTGGTAATTATTTGTAATTATTGGTAATTATTGGTAATTATTGGTAATTATTTGTAATTATTGGGAAATATTGGTAATTATTGTGAATTATTAGCAATTATTGGCAGTTATTTGCAATTATTGTCAATTATTGGCAATTATCGGCAATTATTGGAAATTATTGGGAATTGTTGGTAATTATTGGTAATTATTATTATTGTTACTAATTATTGTTACTTATTGCTAATTATTGTTAATTATTACTAATTATTCGTAATTATTCCTAATTATTGGTAATTATTCCTAATTATTGGTAATTATTCCTAATTATTTGTAAATATTGACACTTATTGCCAATTATTGGTAATTATTGGTAATTATTACTAATTATTGGTAATTATTGGTAAATATTGGTTATTATTAGTAATTATTACTAATTATTACTAATTATTATTACTTATTACTAATTATTGTTAAATTATTCTAATTATTACTAATTTTTTTTGAATTATTCATATTTTTTGTTAATTATTGCTAATTATAAAAAATTATTCTTGATTATTACAAATTATTGGAAAACTTTACTAATTATTACTAATTATTACAAATTATATTCATTAATTACTAATTGCATTCATTAATTACTAATTACTTCATTAACTACTAATTATATTCATTAATTACAAATTACTATAGTTAATTAAAATTAAAGTTATTAATTACTTATTACAATCACTTAATTATTAAATATTGTTAATTAATAATAATTAAATCTAACAAATCAAATTTAATACAACCTTAATACAACATAATTATATCTAATAAGAAATAATAAAAACTGATGTTAAAATATAAAACAAAAAAATTAAATAAATATTAAATTAAAATTCAGATAAAAACCTTAAACTGGTTTTCAAGCTTTCGATTTTTTGTACTTTTAGGATGATCCCCACAACCTCCTTGAAATCAGCTTGCAAAACAAAATTCACTCAACTCATATAAACTAGTAAGAAGTAGTTCAGATTTAGAAAACTTGTCAAGGCTGGATGTATTTATAGGTTAGATTATTTGTGACGGATTTATTGCGACGGGAATACCATCACAATTGGTATTATTTGCGACGGGACCGTCGCAAATAACCTCGGACGCATTTATTATGGGAAGAAATTAAAGGGATTATTTGCGATGGGCCCCATCGCAAATAACCCATGCTACCAAGTTATTTGCGACGGGAAGCCGATCCCATCGCAAATAACCTGTTAACGCCGCCAGTTATTTGCGACTGGTAGGGGATCCCATCACAAATATCCTTCGCGCGATTTGGCTCGCAAGTCGCACCCAACCATTTGCGAAGGATGAGAATATCCCGTCGCAAATAACTTCTTATTTGCGACGGGGAATAATCACGTCGCAAATACCCCGATTGCAGGTGTTATTTGCGACGAGACATATTCCTGTCACAAATAACCCGTCGCTAATACCAATTTTTTCCGTAGTGATATTACCAAAGGTTTGTTAGAAATTTTTCATGGTTATCTAGTCCAATGACTAAGCTAACTCAGAAGGGTGTTATGTTTATCTAGAACAAAAATTTGTGATGATTGTTTTCAGGAATTGAAACGATGATTGGTGAATGCTCCAGTTTTGGCACGACCTTCCAAGAATTGTGAGTTTGTTATCTACAATGATGCTTTATTGAAAGGAAATGGTTGCCTCCTAATGCAGAATGACCAGTTAATTGATTATTTTTCACGACAGTTGAAAACACATGAGGTAAATTACCCTACACTTGATTTGGAACTAGCTACAATTGTTTTCGCTTTAAAAATTTTGAGGCATCATTTGTATGGAGTAAAGTGTGAAATATATACTGATCACAAAGTTTAAAGTATATATTCACTCAGAAATAATTTAACATGAGACAGAGGAGATGGATGGAATTAATCAAGGATTATGATTGTACAATTCATTACCATCTGAAAAAAGAAAATAAAGTAGATGATGATTTGAGTCGAAAAAGTAATGTTTCATTAACAATGTTGTGTTTGGAACGTGATCCTTTGGTAAAGTATTTGATGAAATTTGGCATAGAAGATGTTGGTGCAGGATGTTATTCTATTTTGTTTCAGGTATCAGTGAAAAATTCTCTATCAGATAGAATTAAGCAAGCACAGAAGCAAGATAGTGAGTTGCAGAAAAAGGTAGAGCTGGTTCAGAAGGGTAAGTTTCCTGAATTCAACATTGATAATGATTTTTTTTAGATTTGGGAAAATATTTTGTGTTCCATGTGATTCACAGTTGAAGATAGAGTTTTTATGTGAAGCTCGTAGTTCTCTATTTTCAGTTCATCCAGGCAGTACTAAGATATATAGAGATCTTCGGGAGTATTACTGGTGGGACGGAATGAAAAGGGATATTGCTGATTTTACTGTGAAATGTTTGACTTGAAAACAGGTTAATGTAGAGTGGCAGTTACCGAAAGGGATGCTTCAGCCTTTACCAGTGCCAGAGTGGAAATGGGAGAATATATCCATGGACTTCATTGTGGGATTGCCGAAGACACCTCAAGGTAATAATGCAATCTGGTTTATTGTTGATCGCTTGACTAAATCTTCTCACGTCCTTGCTATACGAGATAATTTTTCCCTAGATCAACTTTCCTGTTTGTATTTTTAAGAGATAGTCTGGTTACATGGAGTTTATCTCTCCATTATATCTGACTGTGACCCCAGGTTCACTTCTAACTTTTATAAAGGCCTTCAGAAGTTGTTGAGTAATGAATTAAATTTTAATATAGCTTTTCATCCTCAATCAGATGGGCAGTCAGAACGAACAATTCAGACATTGGAAGATATGCTATGTGCATGTTCGATGGATTATCAGGGAAGTTATAACCAACATCATTCTTTGGTTGAGTTTTCTTATAATAACAGTTTTCATTCCAGTATATAGATCGCACCATTTGAGGAGTTATATGGGAAAGAGTGTCTAACTCCATATTTCTGGGATGAAGTGGGTGAAAGGAAGTTGATGGGACCATAATTGGTAGAATAGTTGGCCGAAAAATTTCAGCTGAAACATAAACAAATGAGAATAGCTCAGAGTAGGCAGAAGAGTTATGCGGACAACAGGAGGAAAGATCTCTCTTTTTAGGTAGGTGATCATGTTTTTCTCAAAGTTTCACCATGGAAAAGTGTGATGTGATTTGGTAATAAAGGAAAGCTGAGTCCAAGGTTCATTGGAGAATATGAAATTCTAGAGAGAGTTGGATCATTTGCATACTGAGTGGCTTTACCTCCGAGTTTATCTCGGGAACACAATGTTTTTCATGTTTTAATGTTAAGGAAGTACATGCCAGATCCATCTCATGTTTTGAGTCCAGAGGTAGTTCAGCTGGAAGAGAATATATCTTATAAGGAACAAACGGTCTAGATTCTTGACCATAGGGAAGAAGTGCTGCCAAATAAGGTAATCCATCAAGTAAAACTATTGTGGAAAACCCACAAGATTGAAGAGGCAACATGGAAATCTGAAAATGCAATGAGGGATAAATACCCCAACTTATTCATTAAGTAAATAAATTGCGGGGACACAATTTTCTAATGGGGAGAAGGATGTAACATACCACGTAAGTTATGAATAATATATATTTTTATCTATGTCTATTTATGAAATAGATGGTGTTTTAGAGGCATAAATTGAGAATAAATCCAATCTTAAGCAAGTAATACACTAATATTTTTAAAAGATTGTTTTACTGCCTTTTGATGGAAAACCATTTTTAAATCAAACTTTTTATAACTTTATATGCTCTATTTTTCAAAATAAACTTATTATTTATGATTGTTACATTGAAATTTACTTTGGATAATGTTTTGGTATTTTTCTGACAATGTTCATTTTTTAATGAATAGTGAAAAATACTGCATTTTACATCAAAACTGCATTTTCATCTAATTTAATTATATGGTTAGATTATATTTTTAATTGGTTTCAAATTTTAAGTATAATATATTTTTACCATTTAATCCAATGGTGGTCATTGGGATTAATTTCACTTTGTAATTGGGTATAAACAAGTGCCAAACTTTTCATAGATATTGTTTCAAAAAAACCTGCTATTTGTTTTGACAACGAGAATTATATTTAAATTAATTATTAAAATTTAAAAGTTTGGAATTTTGTAAAATGGATTCCATATTTGGAATCATATGGTCCAAGTTATCTAATTAAGACTCTTGTTTATGGAAATTATGAATAGTAACGACCGTAATTATCTTTAATTATCTTGATTAATTAGTAATCGGGTAGTTAAGGATAATAAAATAATATCATAATAATAAAAAATGACCCCAAAATGTGTCCTAATTCTACTATTTGTGTCATGTCCGACCATGGGATTCCATGTTCCAAACTTGGGGACCCCCTGGAATCACTTTTGTGTGATAATGACTTTTTATCTTTTTATTTTTAAAGAAAGATAAATATAACAAAGATTGTATCACCTGAGTAAAAAAAAATTAATTTATACTACATAAATGATATATTGGACTATAAATAGTCATTTTAAAGCTAAAAATATTTCCTACATCATAGTATTTTTTATATAATTTTTATACATTAAATAAATTCAATTATTTATGACATCATAATGATGCAGCGATTATCTCATTAATGAACGATTTAAATTAAAAGAAATGATAATGTAAAATCTAAGACATAAACTTGTCAAATACCTATTTGATGAGTATATTTCTAACCCTTATAACTTTATCCCCAAAATACATCAATTTGGGACCTTTAAAATCTGAAACTCATTTGAAAATAAAGTAACATTTTATACCTTTCCAAGAGTGCCCCTCCTCTCCTCTTATAAAAGGCCCCCACCTCTACCTCCTTACCCACACTTCTCAAGCCTTTGGATCGGCTAATATTTGCTCATTTTATCTCCCCACATCCCTCTATTCATCTTATAAGCCTTAGCATAGGCAGAAATCTCTCCAAGAAACCATTTTGGTTCAAACCAAGAGGAGTTACCTGATTTAAAGGTAAAGTCTCCTCTAATGTCCATTTGTTTTATTTTGCTTCTCCAACACCCTAAACCCTATTTATTCATTTCTTTTTTAACAACACCAGTATCTTAATTATCCTAGGATTTTTTTAAAGGAAGTATTCTAGCTACACTTACACACACCTTCATCTAATGGTTAAAGAGCATACTGTTTCTTTGGATGGAACATTTCTGCCTCACAAAATGATGATTGCTCAATATTCTTCTGACACCTTTAAAGGTGGCCATTAAGATGACAATATATTTATATATGATATATAATATGTTTATGTTTTCCTTAAGATTATGTATTTTTCATTTTGGCATACCTTTATGGTTTCCATTATGGGTAAACACGATATCTTCATTTTAGGAAGTGCGGACTACCTCCCCCTCAAACTGATTTGATTCGTTAATGCCATATGTGGGATGTATAATGGATGGAGTTAATGATATTATATATGATATTATACTGTAATTATAATATACCTTTATATCATTATGATTCCATTCAATAAAATATGAAATAGAAATGAAAGTAGCGTTCATGCGTACGTACGACTTACCGTCTCCATGAATGGTGCATCTCATTTCTTACCCTTAAATGTTATGTAATATTATAAATGCATGTATATACTGGATATATATGATATATATGATATCTAAATAATGAATATAACTCCGCATATAATGGATAAATGAACAACATGTAATTATAAAGATTTTTTTTTACTCAAGTACCAATGATCGTTAAAACGACCGTTATTAACATAAATAATTACATAGTGTTCATGACATGGTAATAAGTGATATAAAAGGAAGAATGAACATGAAAAAGGTTCTTAAGAATGTAAAAATTAAATCAAGTTTATTATTCAGGATATTAAAGAATGATCGAGTGAAGTCTGATACGAGGATTGGGACTTCATCTCAATCTCCATTCATTGAGGCATATTTTGTTTTATACACAACTTTCTTTTATACAGTGTATAAACCCCTTTTACTTTTACGCTTATTCAAAAGGAATTTTTTAATACGATGTGTTTTACTAAATGAGAAAAGGAATGTTTTTTTGTCGTACGTATGCGGTGACAACGACTTCTCCGCTGCCATGGCCATTATTTGAGTTTCAGCTTCCTCTACAAGCCCTAATTTCCCTTTTTCTAAAATGAAAAATAAATACCATGTATTACTTTTCTTTTATTTTGGTATTGAAAATGTTTTTCATAATGTTTTTATTATATCAATGTGTTGTATTGATATCTTGTGATTCAAATGTGGAAATTTTATGTTTCCTTTATGCATGTTTTTTGTGATACGATTATGTTATGGTTATTGGGAATTGTTATGAAGACTGGTGGTTCCATGATAAGCTAAGGCCAGGTGAGCCCGATATATCTCTTCAATGCATTAGGTAATGTGAAGGGGTTAAACGTTAAGGATTCACCGAAGAGATTTTTTGAATATACTGTGATGGGTATTCCAAATGTAACCATGAGGGCTACTCCCTACGTAAGAATGTTATGAATGCCTCAAGTTACCTTTATGTCTTATGATTTCTATGATTTATTCATGATTTGATGAGGTATGTTAAAATGCGTTTGTTTTATTAGTAAAGTATGATTTCATACATGGACTAATGTTTTCATTTCGTACTTTTATATCCTTTACTGAACTTTATATGCTCATCCCAATTTTTTGAGATGTTTTTCACATGTCAAGGGAAAGGTACATGATGTGATGATAGGGTCAAGTAAGTGTCATCAAATAGTCCATGTTTTGTTTTAAATATGTTTCCGATGATGGAAAAAAATGAATACTATCGTTTTTGTAACCACTTTGTTTAAATATGGAATATATTGCATGATTTATGATCTAATTCTCTAAAACTCTAAACCTGAAAATATACTCAATGTGTAATCTTGTAATAACTCAATATTAAGTAATGTTTATGGTTGGGGCCTTATAGTAAGACCTTTCCAATTGAACTAAGATAAATCTGGTCCTATCCAAATATTATTTGTAGGATTCCTTCTTATTGTTCTATTTCCAATTGGAATTCACTTCGATGTATGTCCCCTCATGTATCCAACAGTTCAACCATCAGGATCCAATCATTCCCATCGGAAAATCATCCTACCACATCCTTCAGGAGACTAAGAATCCAATTTAAGTATGAGAACTGTGATTCCATTCAAAATATGATTTGAAAGGTGCCTTCCTAAGACCCTAGATCCTATGAGAATTCGCTTTGGTGTAATTTACTCTAACTCATATTGGTCTACTAACATTATTCACCATCCATGAATGGATGAGAAGTGAGCTCATACATGGGAATAATTTTTTATGTATTATCAATAACACTTAACTAAAATTACTTTTATTCATGTTATAAGAAGGATACATAGGATTCCATGATAAGGATAGAGCTCCATACCACGTCATCCATGACACCGGAAATCATACCTCTGAAATGAAAAAATTAATGTGTAAGACATGTATAAATATCCACTCATATAATGTGTTTACTATTTTTTCTATATTTTCTTTCTCCCACCAAGTATGACTCATGTGGGATTATAGGATAGTAAAAATTTTACCAATATAATAATGAGATTTCCCCCAATGTGGTATCATAATTTGGATGTATTTTTCATTATATCTCATCTTAGGTCAAGGGTCCACACTCTGAGTAATTAAATACAAGGTAGATTTATATATATAAGTATTGCCCATGGCCTCTATTGTCCTATCTCTAAAAACAAATATATCTATAATAATAACTATGTAGTCTCTGATTCCTATATTAACAAGATTTGTAGGAATCCATTTTGAGATCTGTGCCCTTCAATTTTGTCCTCACCACATGATGTTAACTGGTATGGATGTGTCTAGTCACACGACGTAAAACTATATCTAATGAACTACCTAGGTTTTGATTACTATTATAATAGGATATGTGGGATTCCTCATATAGGTTCAATACCAACTCAAAGACACCAACCACCTCCCTTGATTGAAATAAAATCCAGAGTTCCCAATCATGGTCATTAACTGTAGCATCATAAATAAATAAGAGAATGATAAAGAACCAATGATTTTGAAAAAGTCACTCCTATCAATAAATGTTTGTAATAAAGTCATTGAAACATGGGAAACCATCCCAGTATCGGGGACATAGTAATGATTTATTTAACATATCTAATATCTATAAGAGAGTCATGGGGTAGAAAATAATTTCATCAAATGGGTGTCACGAGCTTGACCTCCCATCCTCTCTGCCAATGTGACTTCCTATGTTCCATAAGGTCTAAGAACCAAAAGGACCACCTACATTTTTCAATTATATCCATACTCAGTTAAATATGTGGAAAACATTTTGTGTTTTGTGGGAGGTAAAAAAAAATGGTAAACATGATGTGAGAGATTGAGAAAGGCATTGAAACCTCAAAAAATCAAAACATTAGCCTAATCCCACCCATATCATTATGAAGACAAAAAATAGTGTACTGAGTCTGAAATCCTTCAACTAGTTCATAACATTCATAGGTAAAATATGATAGATTCGTTACTACACATTAGGGTATTTTATTAGTTTTTATATGTCGCAAAACAAAATGTATAACCTTAAATGTTTCTTTTAACTAAAGAGATCCTTGACTAAAAAGAAGGGACCACCTCTTTATATTTTAATTGGGAATGTTATTGATCATACATGTGTTATTATATATGTTGTTTCACTAATAAAGTGTATTGTTTATTATCAGTACATTCTAGATTCCTTATAATCAAAATGAAATAATCAAATGTTCCAATGGAATTTGAGATTTCTAAAAGAGGTACTTTGGAACCGAGGCCCCGATGCTTGTTGTCACCAACACAATACCTCTAGTACCAGTTTCTAAACATCATGGTTTGGTATAACCACATAAATATATCAATTATAACTCTATAATTGGCCCATGAAATACTCCTGAGGATGAATTACCACTCGATTTCATTATCAGGATATGCCATAAGATTGGAAGTGGTCATTGTTTCCACATTAACCATCTTTGGAAGCTTATCCTGAAATGCATGAAATGAATACCATTCCTACAATAGTAAGGGGGTGAGGAAAATCATTTGGCTAACTAAATCCATCAAGATCTTCCTTAGAGTACTCTTATATGTTTTGTGTATCATCATTTATATGTGATCAAGATTCCATAAGGAACTGCTATGGAAGTTGAGCCTACACCAAAATTCCAAGTTGAGGTATCTAGTAGAAGTTCCCACTATGAGTATTGAAACGATGATCCTTGATATAAGGATAGGATTACTACTAATTCCAATATATTTGAGGTCAACCACTGTATCCGAAAAGCGGAACTCTGTAAATCTCATCTCATCACTAGCCAAGAGACTCTGAGTTCATCCCAACTATCCTTTGTGACTATGGAATACTAAGAAGCACCCCATCCTGATGGGATGGGGGAATTATTATTATATTATACCCTTTTATGGCTTTCAATGTAGGTATTGATCCCTTAAATGGTACGATGGGCATTTAACCTCAAAAAAGTACACTAGGAATTAATATGCCAAACTAGATACCATATTGAGGAGGATCACCAACCCACTTATGTCTCAGTCAACATGATATCAATGAAATATAAAGTATCATCATTGAACCCAGAAAAAAAACATCATTGAAAAGTACATACTTACCATCATATAGTAATCTGAATCACAATAGGTTGGCCTAATTTCTTCCGCTAGCATAAGAAAATAATCGTTAACCGGTATCTTTGAAGAAGCTATAGGAGGTGATACCAACCATATTAGTATTTCATAGAGTAATGAAAATCAAGTATATGCACAATTCATCTTTGGATTAAATCTCTAGGGGAAATATTAGAACTCTCATCCTAATCTACTCACCAACCACCAATAGAAAATGGGGTGTTTTATGTGATCCTATCAGCCAAACCCTTGAATATGACAAGGAAATTTATATAGAAGAACAAACCACACCACTCCAACCAGAGAATAGGGATCATAGTGAAATAAGTTTTGGGATAAAACTCATCATTGGGAATACTCTTGGTATCTCTACCGTCATTCAATGTTATATTAAACAAAACTTGTAATTTAAAAACAATTATTTCCCCACGTATTTTTACCATTCCATGGATAGTGGTTTGATGTAACTCTCAAAAATAATGAATTAGAATGAGGCATGGTTGAACGGTTGAGAAAATAATTTCCCCTACCATCAACATATTTTGAACACAGTATAGGATACATTGTCTTAAATGATTGGTTGAAGATATAGGTATGTTTAATCATGATAGAGTTGAAGGAACCTAAAGGTAATTAAATATTCCTAAGAGTATTCCAAACCCCATTAGAAGAAACAGTCTTTTGATAGGTTATTAATAGCATATTAACAAGAATTCATTAAAATATATGGTGATAATATTTTCAACCAGATGATAAACTATATGTTCATCATTCATACAACAAGAAGTTAAATTTATTGGTCTTTTTTCCATTCCATAAGACGTTAAACTACACAGTCATCATCCTGACCATATGATGTTAAACGGCATAGTCATCATACATACCATAATACATTAAACTAAATGGCCATAATCATTCCAGAAATATTTTATACTACATGTAATACATTCTTACCAAAAGATGTTAAACTACATGGATGATGTACAGACCGTATAATGTTAAACTGCATGGAACAATTCCTTACTAAAACTGCATGACTGATGTACTTAACGCATGACATTAAATTAAATGGTTTTGTTGAACTCTTTATGAAATTATTCTCATCATAATATGATATTTTGAGATTAATCGATCCTATATCTTGGCACACACACATAGATTTCCATCCATAACATATGAAACAAACTACACGGCTGATGTCCTTACATCATGACATTAAACAACATGGGATTATACAACTATATACAACTTAATTTTCATCCTAATGAGATATGTAGGGATGATTATATCCTATATATTTTCCCATCAACTAGTAATCATGTCCTTAAATGAAGACATTAAAATATGTGGTTGATGTCCTTTCCTCCCAAATTTAAAATCCACAGGTTTCTAAAACTACATACGGCTTGATTCTCATCCAAATGAGATATGTAGTGATTATTTGATATTATATATTAGACCATCAATATATATTAAAATACTTATCACATGATGATAAACTAAATGGAACACATCTCAGTCAAAAGATTGTAAAATATAAGGAATCTCAATCTCTATGATTAGTCTTAAGATTCCGGTGGAAATTGCAGTTTCCGTAAGCACGATAAATAGTTTAAATTCAAGATAAATGATATAAAAACAATCTACAATACCCCTCATATAAATACTTAAGACATTCTAAAATAGTTTGAGTCCCTATATAAGCATATTTTGGAGTCAATGCCGCTTTTTCAGAAGTAAAAAAGCTATACAATAGTGAAATCAGTGTCATTCCCCTAATAGTTCAAATATGTTCTTTTATCATATCTGAGTAGAAAACATGTTGAAGGTATAAATCCATCCACCCACACATATATCCCATCAGTGTATATTGATGCAACAAAGAGGACATGAGTGTTCATATATCCCCACTCCATTTAAATACATTGACCAATATATCTGGGTAGCTGAGAGAGTATAAGAATATATTCCTTTACATACCCAGTTGAAGTTTTAGTTCTTTTTGGAAATAGTATAGGAGCTCTTCATGTGTATTATTGGAAATATATAGCAATAGGAATATATTCATATCCTAATAGCTTGATCAGAAAAACACTCTAATCAATATGAAAAAGTTACTACCCTAGAGAAATTACATATCCTTACTCCCATCCTGGAGTGTTATCGACATGTTCTATTAAAGGATAAAACATAACAACCAAGTTCATATCACTATTCTCATGAATAATCCCCAAGTGAGAGTACCAAATGACTTGGGATAGCCTCATATTCTTGTCAAAATGACCGAATAAATATTTCAAAGTCATTGGATCAGGCTCATATCACTATTCTGGCTGGGGCTAAACAAGTGATGGAATGACATGCCTCGGGATAGGCCCATATCCTTATTAGAAAAAAACTTATTAGGGAAACTCAAAAATCTTTTGAACAGGCTCATATCACTATTGTGGCCAAGGGTCAGTATGTAAGAGTAGAACACACCTTGAGAATGGTCATATTATTTTCAAAAGAGCTAATCAATATTTCCCAATAGCTTATAGGAGGAGGCTCATATCCCTTCTTCCATTTAGGAGGTTTGTCGAAATTTTTTGATATGGAATGCATATTTGGACCGACTAATATTCCCATTCCAATAGGGTTTCACCAAGTGAGTGTGGAAAATTACTCAGGACATGATCATTATCATGCCAAATAATGCATGTTACATATTCCATAGGCCTATGATTGGGTTTATTTCCCCGTTCTGGATGAGGACCATCATGTGAGAGTGGAACTTGCCTCATGACAGACACATATCCTTATCAAAGAAGCTTATTGACATATATCAGATGATTCTCACTAGTATGTTCATATTCACTCAACACTGTATGGTTATATATTGAATAATATATCCAAAATATAGAAGTCATATATCCCTGGTAAAATCCAAGAGGAAAGACAACATATTCTAGACACGATGCATAATGAGGCTCATACCACTGACCTTCTCAATTAAAAGTGTCTCTGAGGCCATTAAAGACACATTCTCAACACCCCAAGGGTTTTATAACTATTTAACCAAACCCTAAGGTGATCATTAGCATGATTTTCCTCCACATGGTACTGTGGAGATGGATCATAGGGACTCTACTCCTAATGATTTTCATGGTCAACCACCCCATTGTGATATCTCTAATGGACAAAGAAATCCCCAACATTACCAAACACCTTCATATAGTGTGGGTCTCAAAAATTTCAAAAACCTTCATATAGATAGGTGATATAAAATATCTAAAAACCTCATATAAATATATTCTCACAATACTAGGGTTAACCATATATTGTTCCCAAATAAACCTTGAGTAGCACTTCACCATGATCTGCATGAGACATAGAGAGGTATCCTCTGTGGACTAACCATGTATAGAAATATAGATCTAATGAAGAATTTGATTACATGGATATATGAGGAGTGTTATCCAGATGTAACCACCCATGAATTCCTAGAACAATTTCCACATCAAATTGCAATATCCCAAATAGGTCAAAAAGGGAGTTCTATAATCTTTTTCTAACTGCATGTAGTTCAACTATAATGAAAAAAAATCTAACCTCATGACAAAAAAATACAAGAATTTATTCATATACACATGAAGTTAAACTACATAGAGTATTTCCATAACAAATGGTGTCAAAAAGTATGGATCATTCCATAACCACCTGACATTAAACTTTACAGAGGTCATCCAGAGCACATGACGTTAAATTTGACGAAGAAAATCCTATCTACATGAAATTAAACTATATGCAGTTCATCCTAACCATACGATGGTAAACTATATTTAAAGAATCTTATCCATATGATGTTAATATTTACGGAGTTTTCTCTGACCAAATTAAGTTAATCTATACAGAACATGGATTGACCACTGGACACTATACTATACGGAGTACCTCTTAACCACATGATGTTAAATAGTATGGAGTATATTATGAAAACATCATGTTTTAATGTATGGATCATTTTATTACCACATAATGTGAAACCATATAGAACATGTCCTGGACACATGAAATTGAAATGAATGGATCTAATCCTAGAAGAAAGACTTTAAACTGCACAACATCTAATATACAGACCAAAAGAAGTTAAAAAATAGGTAGAGTAGTCCTGGAATCAAGACTTTAAACATCAAACCATATCATTTCAAAACCACATGATAATAAACTGTATTGTGAACATCTTAAACATATGATGTTAAACTAAATAGATCCCTCAATGATTCATCGTTATTCATATCAGGTGACCCAAGTCCTATAAGAATGACATTAAACTGCACAGTGTCTTGCATCCTAACGATATGAAAGTAAATTGTATTGAATAGGTCCTTACAACATGATGTTAACAACACGTATGATTTCTACACAGAATGATGTTAAACGACATGGGTTTCAACATCTCAATAACAAATCACCAAACATGAGATATATCTATGTGAAAGAAGGACGAAATTTACATGTCCATGTGTGAGAGTAAGATTCACCATGGGAGTCCCTCCTTCTAAGAACAATGTTTTACTTGATTCCTATCATCATGGGATATATAGTGATATATGAACATTAATTTTTGGTCCCATACATAGCATTTCTTCCCTTATAAATTAAGTAACCCTCATTCTCACTATATGACGTTAAACTAAATGAATGTTGTCCTTATTTCACAAAAACCAATTTCATGGGGTTCTAGAACTATGTATGGACTGATTCTCATTTAAATGAGATACATAATAATTCCACAGTCTTATATCATTTCCATACCACCACCTCATAAAAAATTCCCACATATTATCCTTAATTTCTTCTTCATAGTGAGTGGAACCTTACCATTACCAGTTTCTCCTATCGAGTATAGCTCACATGATCTTAGGAATATCCTTTGGGATTAACCATAATAACAAGTAATATTATATCAAAGAAGGCTCATAATGGTCCTAATTTAAATACCATAAAATTCATACACATATTCCTCATATAATTATGTTAAACTACATCATTGATGTCCCGTATATGACATAAAATTTCAAATTCCTATAGACCTGACTGGAGAGAACCACTAATTATAGTGATTTGTATCCTAACAAACCTCCAATATAGATATACATTTTAATTTATTCTTAAAACCATTGGATATGTATTGATGACTGAATATTTTACTTGGGTTCCAGTCATAGAAAATTGGAATAAAAAATCTATCTTCCTATGTATAGAAAAGAATTGTGCAAGAAGATCCTTCATCATGAACTACGTGTGGCTTGATTCCTATTACTAATGGATACATATTAACACCATGAATAACATCATTGTGTCCATACAAAATACCCATATCCATGTAGGGAATCCTACATCCTTTTTGTATGAATTCAACCTTTACATTTCCCCAAGAACTATGTGTGAATAGATTCCTATCATCACAAGATATGTAGTGATTCTTGGATCTCCAATCATAGGACAAAATAAAACAATCAATGAAAAAAAATTCAAACCTCTGTGTATGATCCATACATGGGTAGATAGTTTCATATTTTAGAACTATGTTTGGATTGATTCTTATCATCTCAGGAGACATAATGACACTTGGATCTCCAATCCTAGGACCATCTAAAACAACTAATGAAAAATGAACTCCAAATGGACAAAGAATGAGTCGTAAAATATCATTTTTATTATAAACTTGTTAAATTTGTACTGGGAAAACTTTTAAATGTGATATATTGTGCACAATTTTTAACATCGATTACAATGTCCTTACTATATGACGTTAAACTGAATGGAAACAAATGTGTCCGTACAACATGACATTAAAAAAAATTAAAATTTCTTGGTCACATGAAATTAAAAATGGAAAAAAATATTCCCCCACAACAAGATGATAAAATATATAGGATGTCACCCATTATCATTCCTTATCTTAGAAACATATGTTCCATAACCTGGTCAACTAGAGTATGAGTTTCTTCTACAATATTTTATGCACCTAAATCCATAAACCACACATTATGTCTAGAGTGTCTCGAGGTGATGCAATCCTTTCCTATAAAATTTAAAGTAGAAAATGTCTTTATTCCTAACCATTCTATTTATTCTCAAGGAATAAGTCCTACCAATCAAAAAATTTATATCCCTATAATAAGGGCTTTTTGATCCTTGTGATCCTGACATCATTGTGGTGGAACTCGGCACTATGAATTGTTCTGTAGCATCCTCTATATGATTATCTGATGTCATTAATTTTGATGTTTGAATCCCAATCCCTGATTTGTTATATTATTATATCCCTCTCAAAATGATGTTGGAGTGCCCTAGGCCAAAGTTATCCTATTTGTGTTCTCGTGTAACATCTCCATCATGATAAGTCCATTTGTTTCTCAACATTAAACTACCTTCAATTTGATCTATGATGTAGGTCCTTAAAAACTAGCCCATAATTGTACAAATCAGAAGACCATAAACTCACAGTTAAGGAGACATAAAAACATCCAATTTGAAAACATGATAAGGTAATCTAGAAAAAAAGCCATTTCCCTTCTCACTATACTCATAATCTATAATGTGAAGAAACAATTAGAGAAAAAAAAAGGTAAGGAATAAATATAATAGGGAATAAATTTTAAACCTTGTGAAATCCAAGATATTCTTACTAGATCCCCTAGAGTTGTAATATTTTAGAGTAAAGGTTTGCCACATAACCTCATTGTGTTAATCTGTTCACTAGGTATGGACCGTACTTTTAGGGTGCTCAAGAAAAAAATTAGTATTACATTTTTCATAAATCAGACATCAGGATTTGAGAACTTTGGATCAATGAAAACCTTTCATGGTCCTTGTAAAGTTGAAGATATCTATCTTATTGGACTATTTATAAATGCATAGGGGATTAGACCCCCCAACTAGAGACATCATGGCCCAATATAATGGGCATTATGATACTTTTTAGCCTAACACCAGTGAGGCAGAAACCAACACCTTAGGGTTTTCTAGGTCATTCTCGACTTGATTTTCCACTGCCTTCCTCCTTACGTGAGCACATTTGACACTGATTTCCACTTCCCTAAACCATACTATTCAAGAAGATGAGACATATAACAACACTTCTCTTTATTTATCACATAATTATAATTTATTATATAAACTATTAACTCGATACAACATTGAATATTGAGAGGTATAGTGTATTTGGGATAAGAAACATTACATAACAACTTAGAACATAAAACACAACATCTTTATTCGAAACAGCTTTTACATGACAACACACATTCCCTCATACTTATCATTACATGAGATAACCTGCGGGCATGCCCAAGAAAAGGGTGAGCTATAAAGCCCAATAAGGGAATAAATAAGGCATAACAAGAATAATATGTCATCTGTTCGGAAATATGAATATAAATGAATAATAAGGGATACATGAACACAAAGGCATCATATAGAAATATTATCATAACATAGAAAGGTGGCAACAACATTTATCCTGATATTAGAATGAGCCAAGGCTCATTGAACATGGATCATGATTAAACCCTCATTGAACATGAATTATAATGAGTAAAAACTCATTTCACTTTATGTATCATGATACTAATCTTTACCCAATGCATTGTAGCGCTATCAGGGCATACCCTTGTTAATCATTTCATTTCATGCATATGTGTGCCACATGAATCATATAACATGGAATCAGAAACATCAAAAGTTATTACATGATTAAGTAATTTGGAATTAAAACATGATACTCTATAACATACAATTAAATTTCCATAAAGGTGAACAACCTTGATTGAGAAATGGGCATTGTAGTTACTACACAATGACTTTCAATTGGAAAATTGCGATGTAATTTCGATAGCATAATGATGTGACATAAGAATTCATAAAAATAGTTGATGATAGAGAAAGAGGTATCTCATAATATGTATATTAAATGGAATGTAAGGTGGTCATCTAGATAAATTTACCAACATATGTAATGGAATTTATATTCATAATATAAAATAATTGATTGAATTTAAATTAGGAGAGAGAAATCTCTTACAGAATTTTGGCATGGTAAAAGGTGTGTGTAGGAGGCATTAATGAGAGATTAATGGGTCCCCCATTATTCAAACATAAGGTGGGTAGTATGGGGGAGGTGAAAAATTATATTCCAACATTTTTAATTGAAAATAAAAAGTTATTTCTACATAAACAAACTAGGGAAAAAAATAAGAGATGAAGAAATACATTACTTGGAGGTGTTATCCTAATGGATTTGGAGAGGCTTAAGAGAGGATTCATGGGATCTTGGGTCACCTTGGAAAGATTATAGAAAGAGTAGGGTATTTTTTTATGATATCTATAGGCTTTTAGAGAAGATAATGTGGGAGCATGGGTGGAATTATATATGAAAAGAGAGGGAATTCATTATTATTTAGGTTTTGGACACAACACATTAAAATAATCAAAACCACAAACCATACCATGGTTTTTACCCATAGTTTTTTCCAAAGGGGAGTTTAAAACATTATTTTATAAGGCCAATGCCCGAAATTACTAAAATATTAGGCTTTATTATGTGTAGGTGAGTCACACCCTCAAGGAAATCATTTTAAAAGATAAATGTTTTATATGTCATGGAGGGTCCACTAAGGAACCACAAAACTAATCCAAAAAATATAAAATCACATTATTTAAAAGGTAAAAATTATATTGGCTGAAAATATTGTTTATAGTCTTTTATTTTATCATTATTAGGTCATTATGATGTCATAAAACACATCATTTATTTAAATAGTATTTAGTTTTTACCCAAAAATTCGACTGGCTCATAAAATTATGAAAAATTCCCCATTGGATAATTTCAACGCCCTAATTACAAAATAATATTCGTTTTATCTAAATATTTTTCTAAATATGTGATTTTTTACTTTTAAAATAAAAACCAATATTTATAAAAAATTTATGTGTTTTGACAAAAATAGGTTCCCAACCATAATAAAAATTACAATTGTATTCATAAAAATTATCCAATAATTTATATTTAATAAAATCTAATTTAGTAATAATATTTAATAAAAATATTATTTAATTAAAAAATCCATTAATTCTTCAAAATATATTTCTTAATTTAATATTAACTAAAAATACTATTTTTTGTTTAAAAAATATTTTCAAAGTAACAATAATAAAATGAATGTATATTTTATACAATAATATACATAATCATAGTTCTAGGGTCTTATTACATAACCCCTTATAACACCCACATAAGACCAAAGGGTAAGGTGTGCGATGGTGACAGACTCTTGGGGTGGCTCTGATAACATCGCTCAGCTAGAAATCTTTATTAACTTATACTTCTCTCATAGGTGGTTTTGGTCAATCTTAATGTGTTGAATGTTGGCTTGGGATTGGTCATGATAGAATCCCATTGACACCACCTCATTTCCGAGATCCGAAAAATGGGCTTCGTATGGAGCAATTCTACTAGATGATGTCATCGCTTCCTATGTCTTAGTAAATTATATTTGTTAAATCCTTATATTTATTATAATCATGTGATCACTGTTCAATGACTATATTTAAAATGGTGAAAATTCATAACGTAAGTTTGAAATACAAAAACATAAAATCAAGTAAGTGAATATTTTATATAACCATTTTACTTAATATGAAATTTAATTAGATCAAGTGTAATTTTCATTATTAAATGTTTGGGTAATTACAATCTTCCCCCTTAATAAATTTCACCCCCGAAATTTCCTTTTTCCACGATAAATAGATGCAGGTAACTCTACTTCATCACTTCCTCTACATCCCATGCTGCATCTTCAAACATGTGTTTTCGCAACAACTCCTTGATGGGGGGAATTTTCTTATTTCGTAGAACATTTTCTATATGATCTAAGATCTTCACCAGCTTCTCTTCATTGGAGAGGTCATTCTGCAATGGTAACCACTCTGTATTGAGTACAGGTTATGGGTCAGTTTTTTACTTCTCAAGAGTGATACATGGAATACATCATGTACATGAAATAGGTATGGTGGGAGTGCTAGTCGATAGGCCACTACTCCAATGTGATCAAGGATCTAAAAAGGGTCTATGTACCTTGGAATAAAAATTCCCTTCTTTAAAAATCTCATAACTCTCTTCCACTAAAATATTCATTAGAATAACATGTCTCAAATATAAACTCTAGGTCTCATCGATAATTATCAACAATGGTCTTTTGTCAACTCTGAGAATCTTTAATGTGATGTTGGATGGTCTTAAAATTATCCACAGTTTCTTCATCCATTTATAGACCTAGGAGTTTTTTATCCCCAATATAATACCAACATGACGATGTTATGCACCTCTTCCCAAAAATGGATTCATATGGATCCATTTGGATACTTGAGTGGAAATTGTTGTTATAAGAGAACTCAACTAGTGTAAGTTGTTGATCCCATGAACCTTTGAAGTCCATTGAGCATGATTTCAACATATCCTCATGTGTTTGGATAGTCTTCTCATGTTGGCCATCAGTATGAGAATGATAAGTAGTACTGATGTTCAGCGTAGTATTCATTGTATGTTCAAGACTCTTCCAAAACATAGAGGTGAATCATAGATATCGATTAGATAAAATTGTTAGTGGTACTCCATCCATCCTTACCACATCTCTAATCTATATCTGTTCCAGTTGATCCAATGAGAAATCCTCCCAGATAGAAATGAAGTGTGCAGTCATTTTAAGATGATCCACAAAAACCCAGATAGAATTTCTTCCTTTTGATGTATTTGGAAATCAAATGACAAAGTCTATGGTGATGTTTTCAAATTTCCATGCTGGTATGGGTAATGGTTGAATCACCCCCTTAGAATTTTCCTCTTAGCCTTAACATGCTGGCATATAATGTAATTTGATATATAAACAATGATCTCCTTATTCATTTTATCCCACCAATAATGCTCTTAGAGATCTTGATCCGACTTTTTGTTTCCTAAGTGAATGGAGAAAATTGAACTTTGTTCATCATCCAAAAGTTTTTTCATCAACTCTAGATTTTTTGGAACACATAGTCTTAACCAAAATCACCCAATTCATTCTTCATTAACATTAAACCTTGAGGATTTATCTTTTATAAAAGTTTCCATATTATTCAGAATCTCCAAATCATGATTTTGAGCATCCCTTATGCTTTCCATAAGAGAAGTTTGAACAATCAGTGTTGAAAGGATTGATGATTTTCCTATTATTATGATTTCAATGTATATCTTCATCAAATATAAGAAGATTAGATCCTTTTCAATTTTCATCAATGATAGAATTACTGGGTAATTAATACTTATAGCATGTACCACCTTGTTCGCTTTCCTAGGGTGGTAATGGATTGAGTAGTCACAGTCTTTGATCATCTCTAACCATATTTTCTGTCACATATTCAACTATTTATGTGGGAATATGTACTGTAGGATTTTGTGATCCCTGTCTATTTCACACTTCTCCAAAAATATGTAATGCCACCAAATTTTAAATGAAAAGAATACTAAAACCAACTCTAGATCATGTGCTGGATAGTTTTTATCACTAACATTAAATTTACTTGAATCATAGGCAATGACTTTTTCATTTTTCATCAACACACAGCCCATGCCCTTCTTCGAATCATCATTAAATACAACAAAACTTTATTTACTTGTGTGTAATGTGATCATGGGCATAGTGAAACCCCCTTTTCAAACTCATAAAACTCTCTTCGCAATCATCACTCGAAGAAAACTTGAATCCCATCTGAGTTAGCTTGATAAAAGGGATTAACAATTATAATAAATTTCTCACAAATTGGTGATAATATCCAACTAACCCTAGGATGCTACAAATATCTGTTAGCAATGTTGGCCTCGGCCATCACTCAATTATAACTACCTTAGAGGGATCCATAGTTATCCCATTGCTTGTGATGATATGACCAAAATATGAGAATTCATTCAGCTAGAACTAACACTTGTTGTAATTTTCATACATGTTATCCTTTCGCAAGGTCTACAGTATAGTTCATAAATTCTCCTCATGCTCCTCCTGGGTTTTTTAGTATATTATAATATCATCTATAAATACTACCAATTTTTTTTGAGGTAATCTCTAAAGTCCTTATTTATCAAGTCAATAAATATTTCTAGAGCATTAGTGAGTATGAAATTCATTACTATGAAATCATAATCTATGTATCTTGTATAAAAACCAGTCTTGGGGTATCCCCCTTCTTCACCCTCACTTGGTAATATCACGATAGAAAATACACCATGGAGAAGTATACTACTCCACGCAGCTGATCGAACAATTCATCAATTTGTGGAAGAGAATACTTTTTCATTATAGTGATTTTGTTGACCTCATGATAATCAAGGAAAATGTGCATTGACCCATCCTTCTTCATGAAGAAGAGGACTCATTCACCCCATAGAGAATCACTTTGTCATATAAACCCATTATCTAGATTCTCCTATAGTTGTTTTTCCAGCTCCTAAAGCTCCACCACAACCATTATATACAGAGTCACGGATATTGGAAATGCCCTAGGTATAAGGTCAATTAAGAATTCAACATCTCTTCTATAAGGAGGACCAGGAAATTCCTCGGGAAACATTTCAGATAATTCCCTCATAATTTTCATGTCTTCAAGGATGGATTTTTCCTTAGAATCAATCATCTGAGAAAGATACGCATGCTCATAGGGTAGTAATATCCATGTTTGAGATAATGGTTCCAAATAAGATTCTCCCTCCGCCTTGCACTTTTATAGAATCAGGGGTCGATTTACCATAAGGAGTGTGATTTCCATATCATGGAAATTTATGTTAGATCTATATAGCAAAAGAAAATCCATGCCAATAATTGCATAAAATTCATCCAAAGTGAGTATGATGAGATTATCCAGAAAGTTTAATCCAGAAATTATGATATAGGAGGAGTTATTTTCATTGGATGGAATGATTTCCCCATTTTCTATTCTCACCTACATAATTACATCCATGATTTGTGGCAGTGTTGGGATTGTTCAACTAAACATTCGAGATATAAAGGAATATATAGAACTAGAATAAAAAAATGTGTTCCTCATTCCTTAATGAATAAACACTAATTCGTTGTCAGGGTTCACTTCGGAGGTAGTGATGGAAAAAGATCACCCTTTCTACCTTGGAGGTAGTTGGTTGCCTAAAATAACCCTTGTCTTAGGGAATTGGTTTGCAAAGTTCCCTGGTTCTTTGTAGTTGAAGCAATGAACAACTTATTGAGATTCGAACAAAGTTTTCTTCTCCTCTATCACAACTGTGGATTTTTCATCAAAACAGTTAATGGCTAGGTTCCCCTATATTCCGCACTTAATGCAATTATTCTTCCCTTTCAATAAATTTCTAGGGTGCTTTTTTCAACACCATTGCCAAGTGGGGGCTGGTTTTTCTTAGAACCATTAGATTTATCTATAATACCGCTATAATTAAATTTAACCTTATGCTTATTATCCCAATGATACCCCTGATATTTTTCGATAATTATTTTTACTTTTAGGGCACATCATACAATTTACTCATAGCTATCAAAGTCACAGATCTCCATGGTTTTCCATAGGTTATGTTTTAACCCACCAAAGAAGCAGTCAATCTTGTATTCAGTGGTAACAAAAAATCTGGAGGCATATCATGCTTGATGTGTGAAGTTTTCCTTGTACACTTTGATGTATTCTTTATCTTTTTTCATGGGGTAACATAAGTCCCTTTCCTTATTAAGTCAAAGGGTGTGGGGAAAATATTTGATGAAAAAAAGTCTAGAAATATTTCTATTCCAACACCTAGATCTCCTCCTCAGGATTCATATTTTTGATAAATTTCCACCATTTATTAGCGTCACCATCTATATGATAATCAGATAGATGTATAATCACTTTTTTGTAACATTGAAGGATGAATAAGATCTTCTCAATGGAGTTGATCCATTGTTCGTTGATTTAGGGAAGGGGTGATCCATTAAAATTAAGAGGAATTTATCTCACTATTCTCTCAATAGTGACATGTTATTTATTGGGGGGGTTGAATGTTTATGTTAACCCATGTTTTGGTTTAAAACATGAGTTGACTAAGACTTTATCTTGACAAAGTTTTCTGAATCATGTTCCCATTGGATTGGGTATCTCAATAGAACAGTCGTCACATTGATCTTCACAACATTTGTTAGCCCGAGTCCTCCTATTATTGTTCATTTGATGGAATAATAGGAAAGATAGGTTTTACACATCAAGGGTAATCCATAGACAAAAATAGACGATTTATATATTACTTTTATTTCAATAAAATATGAATTTATAGGCTTTCGTTTAAGTTATCCATGATCTACTTCCCAAGATATATTGTTAGGATATTTTTTTATTCCTTTAACAAAGTTCCATACTATGCTTACGAATTTACCAATGTTTATCTGTCGAGATTTTCATAACCAAGAGTGTAGCAAGGCCCATTTTCATGCACTAGTTCTAGTTCGACTCTTGCTCAAAGGGGTGTTCGCGGTTTTTACCCCTAGATAAATCTATTCTAGAGCCGCCTATACCTGCTCTCATCCAGAAATGGATGTATTTGGTTAAAAAATCACTTAATAAATACTCAAAAAATTTATATATATTTTTATTATACTTATTCTTACCCCTAAGGATTTCACTATGGTTTTATAATCCTAATCCTAAAAATAACTTCACCTATCATTTAATACCATCTAAAACACCCCTGCTCTTTATTTCATTCATAATAATAATTTATTACATAAACTCTTCACCTGATACAACATAGATGATTGAGATATCTAGTTTATTTAGGTCTTATGAACAATACATAACAACTTAGAACATAAAATACAACATCTTTATTGAAAAATAATTTTACATGACCACAAAAATTCCTTTGTACTTAGCATTGCATGGGATAACCTGAGGGCATTTATAAAAAAACGGTAAACTATAAAGACCAGTAATGGAGTAAACAAGGTATAAAATGAATAATATGGTACATGTTAGGAAATAGTAATACAAATGCATCATAAAATAAACATGAAAAAAATGCATGTTATTGCATGATTATCATAACATGGAAATGTCTCAACAACAATTAACATGATATTAGCATGAGCCAAGGATCATTGCAAATGGATCATGAGTAAACCCTCATTGAAATAAATTATAATGAGTAAACCCTCATTTCACTTGACTTATCATTATACTAATCCCTACCAAATGTATTGGAGACCTATGGGGGTTCCCCATTCTTAATCATTTCATTTCATTAATAAGTGTGCCACATGAATCATATAACATGGAATCATTAAAAATCATAAGTTATTCCATGATTAAGGAAATTGTAATTAATATAATAAACTCTATAATCAATATTTAAATGTGAATAAAGGTTAATACCCTTGATAGAGAAATGGGCATTGTATTCCCTACACAATGATTTTGGCTTGGAATATCGCGATGCAATTTCAGCATCATAATGACGTAAGATAAGATTTCGTAAAAATGGTTAATGATAGAGAAAGGGTTATCCCAAAATATGTAAATGAAATTGATAGTAATGGGGTCATATAGATATATGTCCCAACATATGTAATGGAATTTAGATTCATAATATAAAATAATTTCTTCAATGTAAATGAGGATAGAGAAATACATGACAGAATTTTGGCATGAGAACAGGTGTACATGAGAGGCATTAGTGATAGATAAAGGGGTCTCACATAATTAAAAAATAAGGATTCATTTATGGGGGACGTGTGAAATCATACCCCAACATTTTTAATTGAAAATACAAAGGTATATCAACATAATGATACAACGAAAAAAATGGGAGAGGAAGAAATTCCTTACATGGAAGTGTGATTTCAATGGCTTGGGAGAGGATTGAGAGAGGATTCTTGGGAGATTGGGGCACCTAGAGAAGATTATAGAGGGAGGAGGGAGGATTTTGGTCGATCCAAAAAGTCATTTAGTTAAGAAGAAATGGGAGCTTGGGTGGGTTTATATAGGAAAAGAGAGAGAATTCTTTATTTTTTGTAGGTTTTGGACACTACGCATTAAACTAATAAAAACCACTAACCCTCCCTTGGTTTTTGCACATATATTTTTACAAATGGGAGTGGAAAATATTATTTTATAATTCCAATGGACTAATGTCTAAAAATATTAGGATTTTTTATGGTGAGGTGAGTCACACTCTCAAGGAAATCATTTTAAATGTTTAAATGTTTTTTATGTCTTGAAGGGTTACCTAAGGAACCATAAAATTAATAAAATAATATAAATTAACATTATTTTAAATTTAAAACATATATTCTACATACATAATGTTTATATTATTTTATTACATCATTATTAGGTAACATTGATTTTAAAAAACACATTATATATTTAGACGATATTTAATTTGTACCCAAAAATTCGATTGTCTCAGAAAATTATGAAAAATTCACTGTTGGATAATTATAAATTCCTGATTTCAAAATCAATATTAATTTTATATAAATAATTTTCTATATATTGAAATTTGTATTTTTAATATAGAATACAACGTTTATCGAAAATTCATCAGTTTTGACAAAAATAGCTTTCAAATCATTTTAAAAACTATAGTTGTATTCATAAAAATTATACGATCATTTGTATTTAATAAAAAATAATTTAGTAATTATATTTCCTTAAAATATTATTTAATTCATAAATTCATTAAATCATTAAATTATATTTCATAATTAAATATTAACTAAAAATACTATTTTTTCTTTAGAAACTATTTAAAAATTGAAAATATAAAATGAATGTATATTGTCTATAATAATGTATATAATCACAGTGATAGGTTCTTGTTACATAAACCCATATAATAACCACATAACACTAAAGGGTAAGATTTTTTATGGTGACAGACTCTTGGGGTGGCTCAGATAGCAACTCTTGAGGGGTAATCTCTATTAACATCCCCTTCCCTCGTAGGCGGTTCCGCTCAAGATTAACATGTTGAATCCTGGCTTAGGGATTTGTTAAGCTATAATCCCAATGAAAATTATTTATTTCCGATCTCTGTCAAATGGTCTTCGTATGGAGAAATTCCATTGAATGAGGCCATCGCTTCCTTCGTCTAATTAAATTGGATTTGTTAAAGGAATATATGTATATTTATCATGTGACAACTGTTCAACAGCTATATTAGTAAAGGTAACAAATTTTAATGGTATTTTGAAATACAAAAACATAAAACCCATGATGTTCATATTTTATATATCCATTTTACATAATAAGTCATTTAATTAGAACAAGAAGAATTTTCATTAAAAAACATTGGGTTGTTACATGACACCCTTGATGTTACATCACCATTTATTATACCATTTATCAAATAATAAAAGTGACACTCTATTAACAAAACTTTCAAGGACCAAAACTAATTAATTAAAAACAAAAGGCATAGGGTTTAATCTTCACATTATGTTAAAAACTACATTTGGTCGCAAGAGACCTTCATGGATATCTTTTCTTCTGCTTCCAAATTAATTATCCAAATGTTTGATTCTAAATCACTATGAAAAGACATTGGATCAACTATAGTTTAATGTGCATGTAATCCCTGTGTAATCATGAATTAGGACTCTAACCTATAAATTAGAGTGTAATCTAATTATATGAAATTAACTTTGATCCTCGTGAGCCCCAATGACACCCTAAATGAACTCAACACCTTGAGGTGATTTGCGTCATCCTTGGTATGTATAACCCATTCCAAGATACATAAATTCGCGATCTTTTGTACATTATTTACATGAACCATATTCCAACTATCTTGGTGGACTTTGGATCCTTTCTATTTTCTCCATCTACCAATCCATCTGAGAAATCTTCCATCGCCCTTGGAAAGGAATTGGGACACGTCTATATGACCATGATGGTGATGAATAAGGGATTTTACCTACAATACATTGGCATATACCCCATGAATTAATGTAACTACAATACTCATGAGCTCTAGAAACACCAAGGAAAATCCTATAACCTTAGGGTGATTTGGGTCATTCCTGCCATGTCCTCAACATTCCACATTCATTAATCATGTCATGGAGGTAAGACTTCAAATTTCAAAGTATCTCAATGTTTATGATAGAATACATTAATATACATAACATCAAATTTCCAAGATAGAAGACCCTAAACTATAGTACATCAATGGTCCTATTTCCTAAAATCAAAAGTATATTATAGTGATGGTCAGTCATAAACCTCCTTTATCCAACCAACTAAAAGAGGGATAATGATCACCCTAGTGAAAAATTGATAAGGCCATCTTGATCAAATGTAGAGTAATTCCTCACTGGATATGGACTTTGTGTGATCTAGTAAATATTTAACTTTTATAAAATGGAAGAGTCACAAAAACATTTAAGGATGAAAACCTATAAGAAGGTGGCCTAATTAAAAACATGTTATATTCCTATAAATAATTCCTCTATATAATGGATATGATTATGGCAGAGGAAAATAAATAAAAAATAAAAATATATTAGGGGTCCCATTATATGGACTTAAAAATAAAGCTATTTTTTCTTAGTCCCCTGATGTAGGTTAAAGTTAGGGACTTGTACCTTCAGTAAGGTAACCATTCAAAAATTATCCTTATAAATCATCTGAACGTAAGAAAACTATAGTAAGTGTGTCAATGATGAAATTATTGTTATTGGGAATTCCAGAACGTTTTTCAAGAGAAACCTATTTTAGGTTAAGAAATAAAATCAATGTTATTGGATCTATTTTGTGTTACATACAATGGATCAGTATTGGGAATGATCCAAGTAACATCTCTACAAAATCATGGATATCTACCTAGTATTTTTTCAAAAGATGCTGACATTCTCCTTCTTATGAATGATCTTGATCAATATAAGTAAATTCATCATTAAGTTAATTATATGGGAACTTATATTCTCTATGAATGATATTTTTATACATAGTGGTATATTTCAGAACTACATATAGCTTGATTCTCATTCCCATGTAATAAATAGTGACATCCAAGTAAATTGCATAGTATCCAACCACAAATACATTTTCACCCAATTTCTACCCCATCATAGAATTTATACACATTAAAATTCAAGGAAATTCATGTCTCAAGAGTTGGATCCATCCATGGACTCATGGTCAGATGTATCCCCTTGATGTAACCTAACATCTCTCAGTCAACACTCTAGAAAAATCCTCTAATGGGGATCAGTTTCATAGCCCATCATATTTATAGATGTAAGTCAAAATATTTTACACATGCCTCAGAATTAGATTCTTTTTTGTTCTAAACAAATCCCATTTTAATGGGGGATTTTTTTGACCCCCATATTTTTGTGATAGGCACCATTTCATTACAATTTTCATAGGATTTAAAACAACATTGAATTATTTATATGATTTTGAAGAAAGACTACTAGGTTTCATCATTTATGAATATGTATATCGATTGGATTTATAAGGGAATATTTTTACAATGATTAAATTTTACATTGAATATTATTATTTGTTCTAATGAATATTTACCTATACATTATCTAAAAATATGGATAATACAATGGAAATCCCGGCCATGGATCAACCATAGGCCAATTTGGAACCAATTTTGACCATTTACAATTGGATCTAGCTCAGGATATCCAGATAATGGTTGGATTCATAGTACCCACAATGGGTTTTTGGGCCTCAATATAGTGATGGAGTTGGTGTCTTAGAACCAACTTCATTGTACATTATTCATTAATAAATACCTTATCACATCTTGATTGTTCTTCTGTGTGATAATGCATATGATAATGTCCTAAGGATAACTGTTGCATTAAAGGGTCAGAGTGGATCCCCTCTCTGATGAGAATCTGGAAGTGCCATAACAACATTCTGGAAAATATGTTCTAAGGCTGGATGATGTTATTTGAGGGACACAAATAATACATGGTGCATGGTGTGAGGACTCATAAACTTTTGAGGCACCTTCTCATGGTGTGCACCCATGGTAATGTCGAAGAGGATATTATGAGAACGAGACATTCTAGTAGGATATCCACATTTCATTGTGTCATTGGATGTTCCTATCTGCGGATGTGTGTACTGGTCCTTAGACATTTAGATTTTTATTAATGGGTATTACAACTCACAAACTTTGATGTATTGACGAAAACTATGACATAACAATGTTTTTAGTGAGTTGGGATATGTTGGGTGCATCATGAGTGATACTGTATTAATAGATAATTCAAGAATGAATTTTTCCCTTATGTTCCATAATAGGAGTAGATAACATAGTCCCTTTGATGGAATTGATATAGCCTAAATAAATCCATGGCCATAGTGAGGAATGGGAAAGTTCAATTTCGGGAATTCAAAGAAAGAATAATCGAGCACATGGGTTGATGGCACCAGCATGCAACCCGCTTAATCCGAGATATCGTGAAAAAGTGATTACATTACACGGTATGCGTTCAAAGTAGGTGACACATCATTACGGCATTAACTTTTTTTCTCTATGGGTTCCCTAGCATGTTGCTAGACTCTAACCGTGGACTTTAGGTAAGATCCGCCTAATTCCACTGAGAAATAGGCCTAGAGGGTCGCACACTAAATGTGTCCAAGTATCTCAGTTAAATATTAATTTAACAAGTTGAATAAAGATTATTTCTGACTGTGGTGTAGTATTTTTTCAAGAATACTAGATTTTGTTTATTTTGACACTAGTTATTAAAGAGAATATAATGTGTGTTAAATAATATATTTATTAGTGAGTAATGAATTGATATTTATTTGAGAAATAAATTGTCATTATTCAAGGTTAAATAAATGTGTTGGAGAAAATAACGAAAAATTGAAAATAAATGTACATGCCGTGAATATTAATATATACTGGTCATGTAGTTTTTTGTGGGAATTTCTGAGAAATAATATTATTTATTTAATTAAATAATATTAGGTGTAATTTGCTAGGTGATTTTTATGTAATATTAACAGTCAACTATTATTATTAGACATGGGGTATAACTATGAATTAAATGAAATGAATAAATGGTTTCAGGTAATTACTTCATTCTATTATTCTCTGTAAATAAAAATCATTATTATCTATTTCCCATTAGCCTATACATTTTTTGGGTATTGTTCACAAAGGATCCAAGAACACTCACATGCTTTGATAGAGAGATCCTCCTCCACCATATCAAGGATATCGAAGGCGGACATCACAAGAGAAGGATCTTCAGTGCTAGCACCCGGTGATCCCTTCAGTGACATCCAATGATACGTGGAGTACTTGTGAATCACCGCTAGAGGAATCCTTTACGTGGATTCTATGACACAATGACAGATCATATCAGATCATGACTGGAAACATCAATGGAGAGAGAATTAAATAAATTTAATTATTTTCAATTAATTATATTAATTATAACCAATATATGATGATCCTATATATGGTTTCGAGACCCCCCTCTTTACTTTTTTCATTCTTCATTCTTTTTTGATGATCCAGCGTTCTATTAACATGAAGGATCACTAATTGATTGTTGTTAACGCTAAAACTAAATTTGGTTACACCCACCAATGAACTTCTGTTGTGCATGGAACCTAGAAGTGGTATCAGAGGGAGTCATATCGTTGGTTATAATTAATTGGTTTTTCTTTGGTGATTTACACATTTACTAATATAGTTTTTTCAATTCTTGTTAATTGTTCTTTAAATCTGAATCTCAAGATCGGTTCCTCCTCTCTCGTTTCTAATTCATCTTACATAAATGAATTTTTCTTTTAATTTTGATTAAAATAAAATAGATGATCTCATCCAAAGGTGCCAATTGTTCCTGGTTGTATGACACCAGAATATATGAGGTGTATTCGGAAGTACACACCATGTTTTCTAGGTTCAATGCATTGGACTTGTCCGCCAAATCAGGCCTTTTAAATGGATTATATCTAAGTCTTTATGACTCCGTGTGTTGGCCCGGAATAGGTGGTACATGGTATCCGGATTACACACCAAGTGGCCCATGGAATAGGGCATGTAGTCCCTTCGAATTAGGGATGGACCATGTAGCATTTACATGGTTTGCCCGACTGGAAACCATGTAATGTGGATACTACATGGAATGTGTCCCTCTGGACATGTTGTGTACTCCAAAAATTTCAAAAGTAAATCTACACGCCATGTCCCCAGGTGTGCACTTCAGATGGATGGTGAACCAAAGTACACGTCATGTAGTCAAAACTACACACCATGTACTCATACAAATTACGCAGATTTATTAAAATTTATTATTATCATATACAAACCCTTGATACTTGTACCATAGTGAATGTGTAAAGGTGAGGAACATCACGTGATAGGTTTTATATATATGTATTTAATTTAACATATGTGTAATGTTCATTTCTACTCGTTCGGTAGTTATGAATGGGAATTATTTGGGTTTCCTCCAAGGTACAAGTAATGTACAAAGATAATTTTAAATGAATTTATTTGTTTATAATTATGATGGATGAGAATCTCAATGAAATTAAGAAAAGGGGTTTAAGGTAAAATGATTGATTAATTAAAGATAATTATTTTATTCGAGTGTGATTTATCATAAAACAATAATGATTAAAGAATTTAATGCAAGTTTTATTTATGCGTAAATATTGTTACATGTATGGATGATCATGAGCTAGACCAAGACCTTTGTATGTGAATGGGGTCTTTTAATTTATTTATTTAAATTAAATTATTTGGCCTGTGATCCTTCTCCTCATTAATTTGTATGACATACGTGCCCAATGTTTCCTTTATGTAAACCCCAATTTTACCCCTCACCTGCATGTGAGATAAAAGCATATTTAATGGATGCAACTCCCAAGATAGTGGAGGTGGCTCATGTTAGGATCCAAGGTGAATCCAATCCAAGGAGATACAAAGGTGGAATGGTGGAATGCTGTAAACACAAACCCAAATGGTTCAAAGCGTTTCTCCCCTAGGTTTTGGGTTAGTTTATCAACCGCTAGATAAACTAACCAATAGAACATTATCATGATCATACTATTTATTTTATTTCTGTCTCTTGCATGGTTTATTTATTTTGGGTGTGTTGTCATAATCACACAATTAATTAATTAAACAAGCTTTCAAGAAGGAACCAAAATAAGATAGGATTATACGTAAAATATTATTTTAAACATGGACAATAACTTATGTATATCCCAAATAATATTAACAATCATGTAATAAAAGATAATAAAATTTAAATTTAAGTATAATGATAAAATCCCTCAAAGATATATTAATTCGGTATAGCCTTCTATAATCTTAGTTAGAATCGAACCGTAGTTCAAAATTGTTGGCAACCCTAGTTGGGGTGCTTTCAATTGTTAGGGAATTCTAAATCAAGGATTTGGGTTTACTTGACTTGGTTCACATAAAGGGTTGACTACCATAGTAAGACTTGGTGTGACCAAGAGTTGATGTATGAGAAAATCTGAAATAAAAGGTTTTCAGGATTGGGGAGTCCACTCAATCGATCAAGGAACCATGAGTTAATGCAGTTGGCATTTGGAATGCCGACCTAATAACCCTTAAAGTTTCTTAACCAACCCTAGTTGGGGTAATGAGAAGGGAAATATGGATCCTTGACACAATAATATTCAGGAAATAGAATATTCCAAAGTCAATGGTGAGGGCTATTGGATTTCGATAAAATATTGGTAGACTAATAAGTATTAATTAATTTATTTGTCTCAGTTTTATCATAATAAAGTACTAAACCGTTCCTCTTCATAATTTGTAGAAATAGAAAGAAAAATTACTTCAAACATATTATTCTGAACCATACTCAAGAAGTAAAACCTTATCACCAACGCCAATTTCCAAGAGTGGTAGAGGTGTTTACGCGTCATCCATCACCATGAGGGGAAATTGTATGTTCTGAAATATCTTATTCCAATTATGACTAGGAAAGAGTCCAGTGATGAGGAACTATCTCTCTATATGAAAAATATGGATGATTCCACAGATGTTGAATGTTTCATGCTATCAGTCATGTCTAATGAGCTCATGAAGCACCATGAAAACATGGAAGAATGTAGAAAGATATATAAACTTAAGTATATCTACTAAGAGAAGGTAAGAGAGGTGAGATATGAGATCTCCAACATCTTGTTTACAAGTACGATTGGAGAGTTTGCGCCAGCTGGGCCTCATGTAGTCAAGATTATTTGCAACATTGAACACCTGGACATCTTAGGGATTAAGTTCTCGGATGAGTTGTGTACAGATCTCATCCTATCATCACTTTAAAAGATCTTCTCTAGCATTATTTTCAAATATAACATGAGATAAATGAGAAGTGTCTATCAAAAAGTTTGACCTCAATTCTCCAGGTAGATAAGGACATGGGGCATGAAAAACCGAAAGTCCTGATGGTAAAAAAAAGAAGGACAAGGAAAAGGGGCCGAGAAAATATAAACAGTCTGAAGCCCCTGAGAACTATCCCTCCAATAAGGGGAAGATCCAGAGGAATGGAATGTAATGGGGGGTGATATGTGTTACTTGTGGTAAGCAAGGCCACTGGAAGAGGAACTGCACCTAGAAGCGTGGGGACCCTAAAGGTGCATTTGTTATCGACTTTAATCTTTCCATTTCTACTTATCGAGTATTGGATATAGCCTGTGGGTCTCACATATGTATTAAAATATAGGAACCATGTAGATTTAGAATGATTGACTGAGGAGAGGTGGATTTTTAAGCTTCTAATGGCGTGAGGATGGCTATGATAACAAATGGAAATTACTACCTCTCATTACCAACTGGGATGATTTCAGATTTACATTACAGTTATTATGATCCTAATGTTACCAAAAACATAATTTTGGTATCATGTTTGGATATGGATGGATTTATTTTCATGTTTTTAAATAAGGCTTGCATCTCTTATAAGAACAACGTATGTTATGGTATAGCGCATTTAAATAACAGTTTGTATGTATTAAATTATGAAAACAATGCGTTGGAAATCGATAAAGAAACAAACTCACATGACTAATACATCACCCAATTGTGGAATCACCTTCTTGGTCATGTAAACGAGCAGTGCTTGATAAAACTCTGATAAGATGGATATTTAGACTCTATTGAGAAAAAACCACATGATAGATGTCACACTTGTTTACAAGGTAAAATGGCCAAACCGCCATTTGGTGGACATGGAGAAAGGTCCATAGAGCTTCTAGGAATGGTTCACACGGATGTGAGTGGACCATTTTCAGTAGAAGCTAGAGGTGTATATTCTTACATCATTACATTTACTGATGATTTAAGTAGACATGGATTTGTCTAATTAATGAGGTATAAGTCAGAATCCTTAGATAAATTTATGGAATTCAAGAATGATGTAGAGAATCATCTAGGTAAGAAGATAAAGAATCTTCTATCAGATTGAGGTGGAGAATATCTGAACCAAGAGTTCATCGATCTTCTACGGGAGTCTAGGAATCTATCTCAGCTCACTTATCCTTATACACTACAATGGAATGGAGTTGGTGAAAGGAGGAACCACATATTTTTAGACATGGTGTGGTCGATGATGAGTCAGGCAGATCTACCATTATCCTTTTGGGGGTATATATTACATACTGTAGAATACAAATTAAACTGAGTACCAACATAGTAGGCATATGGAATTCCCTCTGAATTATTGAATAGAAAGAAACCCATTTTGTCGCACACACATGTATGGGGATGCGAGGCATTTATTAAGGCCTTCTAAAGAAACAAACTAGCACCCCGGGGCACAATGTGTAACTTTATAGAATATCCCATGGAAACAAAAGGATATTACCTAGATAACCCTTCATACAAGAAAATGACTATCACCAGACAAGACATGTTTCTCAAGAGGGAGGACATATTCAAATGATAGTGGGATAAATATTGACTATGACGATGTTGATTCTCAAGATACACGAGAGTTGGTATAGTAACAAGTTCCACAAGTCCCCGTCGAAGAGGTTCCAGAAACACAGTACTATGTAGGAGCTCAAGAGAGGTATGGGAACCAAAGAGATTTGGTTTCCCAGTCACTGAGGATGGTGAATAAGTTTTGTTGGACAATGATAAACCTCTCTCCTACAAGGAAGTAGTAGAATGTTTAGAACCTACAAAATGGCTTCAAGCTATGAATTTTGAGATTGATTCCATGTATCAGAACGCTGTATGGTTTCTGATTGATGATCTAGTTTATGTAAAGCCTATTGGTTGCAAATGGGTATTGAAGAGAAAACTAGACATGGAAGGTCATGTTATCACCTATAAAGCTAGTTTAGTTCCTAATGGATTAAGACCGCATGAACAATTTACTATGATGAAACCTTCTTGCCTGTTTCCAAGTTTAAATCCATAAGAATCATACTTGCCATAGAATCTTACCATGACTATGAGATTTGAAAACTGGATGTTAAAACAACATTTCTTAATGGGAACCTTTTGGAAGATGTATGTATGACACAACCAGAAAGGTTTGTGACCCCAGGTAAAGACAAATGGGTTTGCAAGTTGCAGAATTCCATTTATGTATTAAAGTAAGAATCCAGGTCATGGAACATTCGATTTTATGACGCCACAATGGAATTTGGTTTTATTAAGAATGAATGAGAGCCAGCGTTTATAAGTGGTATAATGATAATGCAGTCATTATCCTAGTAGTATATGTTAATGACATATTTATTATGGGAAATGATGTACCAATCTTACAATCTATTAAGGACTGGTTGAACAAGTGTGTCTCTATGAAGGACTTTGGTGAAGCAACCTAAATTATAGGGATCATGATTATTTGTGACAGATCCAAGTGGTTTCTTGTACTATGTCAAGGTATATACATTGACCAGATATAGAAGATATTTAGTATGGAACAATCCATGAGTGGATTGGTTCAATTTTCGCATGGCCTACATCTTCCTAAGAAAATGTTTCTTCAAACACAACAAGAGAAAGATATAATGAGTAATATCCCATACGCTTCTGCTATAGTATCAATCATGTATGCCATGTGATGTACCATGATTGATGTTTCCTATGCATAGAGCATGGTAGGAAGATATCAAGAAGATCCATGAGGACATCATTGGACTACTATTAAGACTATCCATAAGTATCTGGTTAGAAATAAGGATATTTTCCTAGTGAATGGATGAGCCGAGGTGATTCTCATCAGAGGGTATGCTGATACTAGTTTTTGGACAGATCATAATACTGTGAAGTGCCATTCTAGATATATTTTCTATCTCAATAGGGGAGTTGTGAGCTAGAATAATTCAAAGTATCTAGTTGTTGTTGATTCTACAGCGGATTCTGGATATATAATGGGTTCTGATACAGCCAATTAATCATTCTAGATTTGAAACATTGTCCACAAGATTGATGTGGTGCCTAGTAGTAAAGATCCTATCATGTGGTATTGTGATAATATTGTAATGATGGATCTTGTAAAATAACGAAGTTCACATCAAGAAAAAAAGCACATACTCAGGAAGTATTACTTCTTGATGGGTTTCTATCAAATGGGTGAAGTTGTAGTTAGCAAAGTGTCCATGGAAGGGAATGTGGTAGACCCCATGAATAAAGGCCAATCTGAGCAGGAGCATGAATATCAAGTGAGATCTAGCAGGTTAAAGGTTGATAGCAGTTGAATATAGTCTAAGTGGGAGTCTGTTGGAGTTGGTGGCCTAGAACCAACAACTTTGTACTTTATTCATTAATAAATACCTTATCACATCTTGATTGTTCTTATGTGTGACAATGTATGTGATAAATTCCTATGGATAGTTGTTGCATTAAAGGGTCATAGTGGATCCCCACTATGATGAGAACCTAGAAGTGCCATAACACTGTTATTGAATATATGTTCTATGACCGGATGATGTTATTTGAGGGACACAATTAATACATGCCAATAGGGGGAGTACTCATAAAAAATTGACACACCTTCTCATGGTGTGCGCCCATGGTAATGTCCAGGAGTATATTACAAGAACGAGACCCTCTAGTAGGAAATCAACATTTCATAGTTTCATTGGATGTTCCTATCTACATATGTGTGAATTGGTCCTTAGACATTAATATTATTCTTAATGGGTATTACAACTCATTAACTAAGATGTATTGACCAAAACTGTGATTACACACAGTTCACAGTGAGGTAGGATATGTTGGGTGCGTCACGAGTGATACTACATTAACAGATAATGGAACAATGGATTTGTCCCTTCTATTCCATAAAAAAAAGTAGATATCTCAGGCCCATTGATGTAATTGATATATCCATATTAAATCCATGGCCATGGTGAGGAATGGGAAAGTTCAATTCTTGGAGGTCAAAGAAAGAATAATCGAGCACATGGTTTGATGGTACTAGCATGCAACCTGCTTGATTCGAGATATAGTTCACGTTAAGAATTCGTAGGAGGTGACACATCATTGCGGCGTTAAATTCGTTCTCTATGTGTTCTTTAGCATGTTTCTAGATTCTAATCTTGTAATTTAGGCCGGTTTCTCATAATTCCATTGAGAAAGAGTCCTAGAGCGTCACACACTAGGTGTGTCCAATTATCTCAGTTAAATATTAATTTTACAAGTTGAATAAATATTATTCCCAACTTTGGTTTAATAATTATTCAAGAATGCCAGATCTCATTTATTTCGACACTAGTTAGTTGAGAGAATATATTCTTAGGAAAATAATATATTTTTTAGTGATTAATTTAGTGATATTCTTTTGATAAATTAATATCCATTATTCAATGTGTAATAAATTTAGTGGAGGAAATAAAGAAAAATGGAAAATAAAAGTACATGCCGTGTATATTAATATATACACACCGTGTAGTTTTTTCTGGGAATTTATGAGGAATAATAATATATATTTTATTAAATAATCTTTGGTGTACTTTTTTGGGTACATGTCAAGTAAAAATAATAGTCAATAGTTATGATTAGACGGGGGGTATTACTAACAATTAAATGAAATGAATAAATGATTTCGGGTAATTAATTGATTATATTATTCTATGTAATTTAAAATCCCCATTATATATTTCTCAATATCCTAGCCATTTTTGGGGGGTTCTGCACAACAGATCTAAGAACACCTTCAAGCTTTGAGAGAGAGATCCTCCTCTACCGGATCAAGGCAATCGAAGGCAGACATCACAAGTAAAGTCTCCTTAGCGCTAGTAAATGGAGATCCCTTCGGCGATGTCCACAGATATGTCAAGGACGTGTGGATCACCCATAGAGGAATCCTACACTTGGATTATACGACGCAATGACAGATCACATCGGATCATGACCAGAAACATCAATGGAGAGAGAATTTCTTCATCGTAATTCTTGTCAATTAATTAAATTAATTATAACCAAAATATGAAGATACTATCTATGGTTACGATACTCCCCTATTTATTTTTTTGTTCTTCATTATATTCAAGAAGATTCAACATTTTTTTATAGTGATGGATCTCAGATTGATCCTTGTTAACGCTAATATTAAAGTTGGGTACACCCACCAACGCGCTTCCACTATGCCTGTAACCTATATATAAGACCAATGGTATGTTGGTCCGAAGGAAAAGATAACATGGTATAATATCCAGTAGGGATAAAGCTTGGGTAGAGGTTTGTGTAGGTGTTATGGGTGTCAAACCCCATTTCTGGCTTGATGGAACAATAAACAATGATTTTATTATTAATCAGAGTGAATGAGTGATAGTATTTCAATATGGGGTAGGATTATTCTGATACTGTTCACACAATTAATCCTAGCACTCGACCATTCTACTGTGGTGGACAATTGAAATCCCTCATGGATCATTTGAAGCTCCTAATCCTGCACTATGCATATTTAAATAATATGAACCTCGTGCTTCCCAAACCCTTATCATCAACTTCTTGATACCCTAGTTGGACATTGCAAGACACACCTTATTCTATCTCAACATCACTGAAATCTCTTGTCTTTCATTGACATTGAAATGATATTAAGACATAAAAAATGGATGTCCATATGATCAAAATATTCCATTCGACTTTTATGTGATCTCTTACATGAATACAATTTAAATTAACAATGGAAGGTAATATGAACTTACACAAAATCATAAATCCAATACGTGACCATCTTTTGATCAGGTGATCAAGAAAACACAATCACTAAACTCACCACATGATGTTTTATTACTATGTGGCTCTTCCGTCTTCCGCATGATTTTTTATCAAAAATAATTTTTATTTAAAATAGTCTTCCATGTAGAAAGACCTAAGAATACTAATGAAACACGTGATCTGTGATGTGATGATGCGATTAAGGAAGAAATGCTATGTGAAGCCCTTGGCGATTTTCTATAGTCCCATTGTATGGAAAAATCTGGATCATAAAATTCCACAATGGTTTTGTGACATGTTTTCATGAGAAACATTTCATGTGATTTCAATAGGGTTATCTCTAAAAGGAATGAAGAACACATGAAGACATATTTTAGTGGAATGATGTAGATCCCATGAAATCCTCCACAACCTTTGAAACCACACATGAAATCCTCCCCGTACTAAGTGGAGACTCCATTGGACAACCTCATATAATTAATACCCTTCTCCATTCATAAAAAAACACACACTAGAGGATAAGAGAGGGATAATTAGAGAAGGAATGAAGAGGAACATAAAGCAACAATGATCGTCCCCAAAAAACCTCCTCAGGTGATTGTGAGAACCCTCTGTATGATTTTTCGATGATCATGTTATCACATGAAGAAATGAGAATCATCATATTCCTAGTTTATATCAGGTATCCACATGATCAGGTCATTCCCTATTCGGTTCCAGAACACACCATGAAATAACTTTGTTCATGCTTACAGTCTTGATGTACACCCAATGCACTCATTCTCAAGACCACATGGAGGACCTTCATTTAGATCGTGTGATTTCATGGGTGATAGAACCTCATGCTATGTGATAATACATTCCATAAAATTCATTTTGAACCAACTCAGGTGCCGATGTATATATTAGTGGAAGTACTAACCATTAATGTTGTGAATTTCATGTATCATCTGTCTACCAGTTCTTACATGAATCCTTATACATGTCTACATTTCCATGAATTTCCCCCATGGGTTATTGGCATAGTCAGATATTTCATTGAAATACCCAATAGTGGTCATGCAATTATTTATGTGTAATTTAGGATCAGACAATTATATCATGAAGGTGTTCCTTTACCAGACTCCTTCAATCATTAGATGCCCATGTTGGTGGTTGTGAGAATACAAAAATGTGAATGAAATTCCTTATTTATGTGGTTTTGTGGGTCCTTTTACATGAATCCTAGAAACAATGGACTTGGGTCTCATATTCCTTGTTCCCTCATTCTCCATGAAGAGATCACCATCATCCAGTATTTTTATACCAATGGTAGGACTCTATATACATTGTTAGGAACCATCACAATTGCTCATGATTTTCATGTCAATCACATGAGTCATCGGGCATGGCATGGTGTAATCATGAGGAAGTTCTCTAATATACATTTGAAATTAGCATGCATTCAGAACTATGGAAATGCATGATCCCTTTCCATGGGAACCCTAAGACAAGTTCCTCCAACATAATATCTTTCCAATGTATTCCTCCAATGAAAATCATTTCCCACATGGCTGTGGAATGATACTTATGTCTTGAAACCTCTAACACTTGTAGAAACACATGATCACAAACATGTTTGAGGTACCCCTCAACATGACTATTTGTAGGTCATGAAATCTCAAGATTCCGCACTGATATCACATTGTCATTGTTCATCCTAGAACATGTTTCATTGATCAAAATACAAGACATGGACAATTCATGTTGTTCCACCAATAGGTTAGTTACATATAGGCATTGTTTTGTGACAAACTGAGGACAAGTCATGTTGATCAAGAGAGAACCCCATGACATGTCTCCATTTTTCAAACATAGTCTCTAGACAAGTCAAATCAAGAAAAGTAAGGTTGATCATGATAATTTGATTTCTCATTAACGTGTAAGTATTTTCAAGTGAAAATACAAAGAAAATTTAGGTTGATCATGAAAAAGTATATTGACATGTCAACATTTTCATGATGAAGAACTTAGAAATATACTCTATAATTATGTGAATCATTATGGACATGTCTGCCTCCCTCATACGAAGGAATTCAGAATAAGTAAAGTCAATCTGATGATAACTTATTGGAATGTCATTATGATCATGTGATTTCTCATTTATATGATAACATTGGAATGATACAGTCCAAAGGTAATTCAGGAAGATCAAGTTACAAATTGTGGTCATTTATGATTAGATCATGTTCATGACCCCAAACATGTAAAATTAGGTTTTTTGAAGATTCTCGGACATATCCTCTTTGAATATGCGAAGAAACCAAGTAATGTCAACTAATTAGGAAGACACCCTTGGACGTTCCCTACATGATAGAATGATTCTGCTAACATGTCAAGTATAAAATTATGACATTTCTATTATATATCCACTACATGTATTGAAGATCCCCTAGGACATGTCAGACTCATCTGACAGAGCAACCTAGACTCATGGTATGTTGTCCCTGACTGATAACCATTCACAATATTCAACTTTTTTTATGGGAGGTATCCTTATTAGTATACGGTTATGTTCTCTTCCAACCATATTGGTTTCATTCTCTCTAAATGACCGTACATGGTTACAATGTCTCTTTATCTATTAGAAGATAGAGAATGAGTATGCATAAGGGAACCCACCACGTATAATCTCTTACCAACTGAATAATGAGAACTATGATTCCTATCAAAAAAGGATATGTAGGGTGCCTTTTAAGGGATTGAGCTCCAATGGTAATCCAATTTTGTGTAATTACCCTCATGTATACTATATCTCAAAAATCTGGGCCAAATCATTACTTTTTGATCATCAGTATACCTCATCCATCAGCAGAGTGAGAATCCAACTAAACTAAGAGAACCCTAATTCCTATCCAAACCTAGTACATAGGATTCTATCCAAAGACTTGAGCATCTATGGGAATCCACTTTGTTTTAATTCCCTCCATCACCCATAATTCTACATCCCTCTTCACCATCCATCACCATTTGAGAATTGGTCTCATACACAAGATCATTTTTAGTGGAAGAACCAAAAATCAAATTATGATGACTATGATTCCTTTTATAAGTATGATACATTGGACACGTACATAAGGAATTTTTTCCACACCACATCATCTATGAGACACGAAATAATGACTCAACAGGGAAAATTTCATTGCACAATACCCATACAAGTATCCTCTCATTAAATGTGTCAAGTCTTTTGCTATCTCTTATTTCTCACACCAAGAATCATGCACCCTAGATTAGAGGATAGTAATGATTATATTAATAAAATGTTGATAATTCACCTAGAGTGGGATCTTCATTGGTATGTATGCCTGATTACCTCACATATTTTTTTAAGGGGAAACAGTTCTGGTAAAGTCTTCTAGGGAATCCTTATATGCATAAGTCCCTCTCAAGGCATCTCTAGTCGTATCTATCTTGACAAAGAGACCCATGATAAGAAATATATAGAATTTGATTCCTATCTTAATAGTATATTTATGATTCATTGTCAAGGTACAATCCCAATATTTATGTCCTTACCATATGATGTTAAATTATATGGATGGGTCCAGTAATGGGTCCATCAAATATGTCAAAATAATCTACATAGGTTTTGATTCCTATTTTTAAATGATACATAGGATGATTTGTAGAGTTTAAATCCTATCTCTAAGATATATTTTCCTACCTGGTTGGAAATAAAATCCACATTTCACATACACGGTTATCAACTGAAGAATCACAAATGAATATGATAATTATGGAGAACTAGTGTTATGTATACAATAACACATATCAATACATGGTCATAATCAATTCATTAACGTAGCGGTAAATTGTTATGTATTAGTTAATCGGAAGGATTTTGTGAACATATCTTGAATCTATAAGAGATACCCAAAGTATGAAACAATTCCCCCTAAAAAGTTGTGGTGAGCCTGACATCCCATCCTCTGGGCCAATGCGAGTTACTATGAATTGTTGGGTCTGAAATCCCAAAGGATTTCATCCATTTGGAAAGTGGGTCCATAATTAGTTATGGATGTGGGAACCCATAGGATATTTTGGGGAGGACTAAAAAAATTACAAAACCCAATACAATAAATTGATAAAATCATTGAATCCCCACCCCCCCCCCAAAAACTCTAACCATCACCCCAATATCACCCTTATCATTCTAAAGAAACACCATGAATGGGAAATCTTGAGATTTTTTCAATCCATGAATGGTGGTTGAGTTTATGGATTGATATTTCTTGTGAATAATAAGTTTAGAGATGAAATGATGTGTTCTTGGAAGATTTGTTTATGGGGTGAAATCACAATGAATGTACTATCAAAGATGATGATATGTGCACAAATGTAAGGGAAATGTAGTAATAGAGTAATAAAAACATGAATAACATAGAGAGATGAATTAACCAAGTCACTATTATTATAATTATGAAAAATTTGTAAAATTATTCCTTTTTCAAAGTTCAAGTTAACTCTTCTATTTGGGTAATTATATTTATAAACAAATTATGGAAAATCATAATAGATGAGGTGATAATGTGAAAATCCTATATCCCAATATTTGAGGGAAAGATGTCAAGACATTATCCCATTACACGGACCCAACTATTTTACTTCAACACCAAACATTCAATAAGAGATGTTTTTTTTTGATGATGTAAACTTATAAAAATATACTTGGTTAATGATTATATGAAAATCCACCACACGAATCTTCTTCATGAAGAATAATTATTTAATAAAAATAAAAATGAACACTACTTTATGAAAGGAATATTATTTTCATTTAAAGGATAATAATAAATCAATGATCCATCATTTTCATGGACCATAATATTTAATAACGATGAAACAAGCATGTTTCTCCATTGTGTGATTACAACATAGGTAATGTGTATATTCTTGGAAAAGAATCATTGTATACCTTCCATGTTTATAGTAAGTATATTACTCAATATATATATATATATATTTATTTATTTCAAATGAATATTATAACCAATATGACATGATGGGAAAAATTTATTTCTATAGGTTCGAAAACAATGCACATTTCACAGTCTATATATCTCTCCCCCAAATAAAAATGGTCAATCACATGTGTATATGCTATTACACTTGATCAGAAAGGCGAATCATGTAATTGTGGTCATCCCTTGCCAAAATGTTGTTACACATATGTTTCATATGTGTCATATTCCTACATACCAAATTAGTGTTTTCTTATTAACCATTATATAGAAAAATAATATAAATAATAATTTGATCCATAGTTAGATAAATGAAAGAAATCACATATTGGTGATGGTCATGAGATCATTAATATTCTTATCACATTAATGTAGAATGTAATCTTGATCCTCATGGATAGATCTAGAGTATAGTGGACAGAGAATATCTAAAAGTTTATACATGTGATTGTGTAGTTGATCTTGTATAAATATACATGATGGATTTATACAACGATTAATATGATTATATTAGTAGATCTATATAATATATTCAAATTTTCATGTATACATGGTCAATTAAACATTGATAACCCATTAATTATAATTATCGAATTTCACAATTAAATACTACGAGGAAATGATCTAATTTTCAATCTAAAAAAATTATGAAGTCCTCTTTAATAATTAAGAGCATTATGTTGATGATATCTTCAAAATCTAAACAACATAAACATAAATCATTGTTCCAAAATGATGAGAATTATTTGTCCAGGCACGAGTTTTTTTAAACATATAAGCCAGAATATAATTCATCGAAAACATCATATCTGCTAAAATTACACAATTGTAATTCCTAATATCCATCCAATAAAAAATTTGGAGAACCTAGTCTATAATTCATTGGTAGAATCAAATTATAATTATGATAATTGTAATCTTATTAAAGAATGGATGTATCATCACTCCCTAAACTAGACCATTCTAGATCCCATACATTTTGATTTCATAGTGATGTTGAGTATTGAAATCATATCAAATTTCATTTACCATGTTTTTATATGATGTCTCTTGACTGATCTCTAGAGGAAGATATATACTCTTTTATTTGAGATATTTTATCATACTAATTGAACTCACTATATTTATTTATGGTAATAAAGAAACTTTTAAAGGTTGAACATATTATAAAACCTATTCTTCAGTAAGATCTAAGACAATATCTTCAAATATATTATCTTTAAGAGAGAATTATCTTTAAACATCACCATATTCTATTTCTTCAAACTATGAAGGCTTGATGATGATTTTTAATCTGTCATTTTTATATGGATTTTATTTTTAAATAAGTTTCTTGTAAGATACTAGTGTAGCCCTAATTAAATTTACTACATTATATACATGAATTATTCATGATGAAATTTCATATTTCACTTTATTGATACTTAAAAGAAGGAAAAAACTTACCAGAGTATGTTTTTACCTACATAGGCATCTTGTGCATTACTGGTCATTTCCATAGTTGATCTTTAATTTGGGCTGATCAAAATCATATCGTTTGAGTTTATCATCATCCTTGATTATTTTAGGAATCATCATCAATTAGTATGTTTACCCAAGAAAATATTAATTGAATCTCCCACCAAGGATAACTCCATAAATAGTGGAAAGTCTGGTGGGATACAGGACCAGAGACACACCTCCACACATGCCATAAGTTTTCAACTAGCTATCAGAGTCTAAAGTGATATTATGATGATACTATACCCACCATATAAGAATGAAACCACATAATTATCCAAAAATAATATATATATAAATTATACATATTTATTAAATAATCAAAAATAGAAATATTTTTTAAAAAGATGAAATAATGTAATAGCCCAAATAATAATTCCATATATACTACACCAATCACCATATTTTTAACACCTTGATATTTTTTGAAATAGTTTTTCAAAAAAATAATAGTTATGTTGTCTTTAATATATGTAACACTGATTCTATCTTGTGTTACACTGAACCCTTAATTTAAATGAAACATTCCAAAAAATATAAATACTATAATATGATGTTTTTCACTTAGCTATTGTAATGATAAGTATCTATATAATTAACTAAATTAATAAAATTTATTTTTTACACATGTCTATAAATCGATTTTTGGGGGGCCAATTACTTAAAAATGCAAAAAAACTATTTTTAAATAAGGGCACTCATTCTCTGAATAAACATTTCATTACAAGCAAACCGAATTTACCTTAGTAACTTAAAAAAACACTTTTGGTGAATGATTTTGATGAAATTTAGAAAATATATATTTAATCAACTATTTAAAAATAATCATATGTTCTTTTTAGAAAGTAGATATAAAAAATTCTAGTTTTATGATTTTAAACCCTAATACTCTAAAATGTAGCTTCTCCATTTTTTCAAAATTATTTTTAGAAATAATTTCTATTATTTTATAAAAAAAATTAAAACAAAAATTTCATTTTTTAAACGATCATGTCATAGTTATATGAGTTTTATTTTTTTAATTTTCTAAAAATAATAATTTTTTAAATAATAGAGAAAAATATAGAATTTTAATTGGAAGACTGCTTTTAGTATAATATATTCATATATTAAAATTTTAATTTTAATTACTTTTAAATTCATATTATTTCAATTATATATATATTAATCCAATTTTTTGTGTTGGAATCATTTCCATATTGAATATAGATATAAAAGCACAGTAAGATATTTAACATTTTCTCTTGGAAAAGTTGCGTTCTTTTTGGGTCTTTGAGGTTAATTTTAAATTAAAATTTTCCATTTCGCTTAATTGAATTTGTAAAATGGATTTAATATTTTGAATCATCTTTATTTGTACTATCTATAAGGTTAGTTTAATTTTTGACTAAAATTAATATTGAAAATTGTAAAAAACTAATTGTCATTGGTTATCATAACAATGGGTTTACTAGGGGTTAAAATGAAATGATAAAGGCTGAAATTACTTGAAAGTTCATAAAATACATTTCCTATCCATAATTAAACCCTATCATCTCTGACTATGGACAATACTTAATTTTTTAGGCTTATGAAATGAAAAAAAGTCGTACTACCATTTCCCTTTAAAAAATACACGTGTTTCACTCACCTCATTTATAAAAAGCCACACCTCTCCTCTATTATTCACACCTTTAAACGTATTCAGATTGACTAAGACATACCCAACACCCTTTCCCAACATCTCACATCCAAAACTAGAATCCATTGTTTTATTAGAAAAGAAAAGATGGAAGGATTTTGAAAAAACCTAATTTTTTTACCCAAGAAATAGGCAATTTTCTTCACCAATCATTTTTATATTATTTATTAATGCACCTACTTTACCACCACTAAATATTTAATTTAATTTATTCAATATAAGATACAGAAAATAAAAAAAATGGAAAAAGGGTATCAAAACTGAAATTACAAGGGTATATAATATTTTGATATGTTTTCATGTTAAGGGAATTACCTAAAACAATATCCACATTCTTCAAATGGGTTATAAACTCCCCATTTTTTGTAGGGTTGACTAAATACTTCTGAACCAATATCATTTGTTTTTAGATGTGAACTGTTTATAGCTGAGTATGATGATGGATATAAAGTAAATATATGGTGTTAAATCATAATTATACCTACTAATTCATTATATCATATAAATATATATATATATATATATTCTTTTTTAGGGAATACGATAACATCTTTCATGTTTATGGTAGACAACCATTTCGCGAAGCGATGTGATTCCTTTTTCACTAATGACTTATATTGAAGATAATAAAGATAGTGTAAATTAATATATGTGGTGAAAAGGAAATAATTATTATATTCATGAAATATTTATCATTTTAGAAATATCTTATATAATTCTATTTATATTTTCACTCATTGAATGTGATAAGATTGTTAATGTACCCATGGACTACCGCCTTCACGTGGTGATACTACTCTCCCCTTTCATTAACACAATGCATGGATAATATTTAAATGTATATTGTATGAAATAATATGTTATTTATGATATTATGATAATTATATAGTTATAATATATTAAAAAACTCATTTATATATAGATAGTTGAGAAATGGGAATGTTAATAATTTGTACTAATAACCTACCATCTCAAGGATTGTCACATAATTAATTCCTCAAAACATCATTAATTATTTGACATAAAAGTCTAATTTATGTATTAATATCATAATTATTACATTAATATAATTATATATACAATTGAACCATTATCAATGATAGTGTACTGAAAAAAAATCAAAACATACACAAAAAACAACGTGGTTATTACACAAAACATGACTTTTACAAGGAATTGGTAAAAAACTGGAAATCAATAGTCAAAAATAATTTATATATTTTATAATATATATAATTATAGTTCTATCATATATTTATAAAGAACTTATATTAGTTATATAAAATTCTTGATCATGTATGAATGAATTCGTGACAAATGGTAATGTATTTTATGTCTCTGTAGTATTTTTGCAAGACAAATGAATTATAACCACAAATTCACTTTGTGTGGTGTATAGAATCACCCTTTGAAATGATATATCACTAATTAGATTCCTTTTATTCTATTTAATTTTTCGTTTGATTTTAAAATTTATTTGTGATTATAGTTCAAAATATTACAAAAAATTGTATGAAATTTTATACTCAATTTTCTTTTTTTATTTATGTCATATTATGAACCTATATTTTATTGTGAGGTGAATATACATCCCACTTGAAATTTAATATAAATAATTAATTTATGAATGTGATATTTTTTTTTACTTTTATCCTTTCTTGGGTATTATGACTCAATGTTAACAATGTGGTATGGGTTTTATGTTACAATCACATCATTTATCAAGGTTTATCATTGTTGTGGTTCTAATGGTGAAATATTATGATATATATCTCACAAAACTCATGAATTTTCTTATCCTATTGTAATTTTTTAATATTTTTTCCCCATCAATTTCCGCTCTTTATGCACACAAGATTGTAAAATATTTATTTTAAGAAAAATCATCCTTATTTTTCTCTTTAGTCGAAAATAAGTTTCCATAAAAAACCATGTTTTATAAAATACATGTATTATATGTTTCTAACATTATAATTATGATTTACTAAAGGAATTTTTAATCATGTTTTATTTCAAAAACAATTAATGGAATCTTAATGAAATCATCTAAATAATTCGTATTTGGATTTTATCAAAATTAATAAAGGATTCATAGTCTTAATGTGTAAAATATTAATGGAATTTCCCAAAATCACTATAATTGTTTTCTATTAATATTTCATTAGATTTTTTCAATGTTATTTTTAAAGAAAATTATTTTCATTAAATATTATGTTAATAAAAAATTCCATGCATAAAAGATACTTTACTCACAAACTATTTTAAATGATTTTAATGCTCATTTTATAGGTTTTAAATTTTTTTTTGAAGAAAAGATTTATCAAAATGTTTTGTGTTCTAAAAAGAGTTTTTAAAAATTGAAATTATATTTGTGTCATAAAATTGGTTAAATGATTTTTAGAGATGCCTTTGTAATATTTAACTTTTCATTTCAAATAAAATTATTTTCAAATTATTTAATGTTTTAAAACGTTTTTAATGAGGAAATGATATTTTTCTCATAAGATATATTAAATTACATTTAAATATCTATTTATATATTTTCAAATTTATTTTAAATTAATCAAATATAAAAAATATTTTATAATGTTTATTTCTAAAAATTAGTTTTGTAATAAATTTTATTATTCTAAAAAAAAATTCAATGTAATTATTTTTCTTAATCATTCACTATCGACGATAAAATCCTTTTTGGTTCCTTATACATTAGTTGGTATATGATCCTCGGTTAAAATTCTTATTTGTTCTCGGAATGGTTCTTTTCTATAGTTATGTGATTTTTTTGAATCCTATTTCTATTTCATTGGTTATACTATAATAATATTATCATGAAACCAAAATATTTTTCCACAGGTTATTACATGATGAAGTGATGTAAGTATTATAAAACCTATCTCTTTTTCATGGTTTATGATATGATGTATATATTATGAAACCAATTTCTTTTCATGAGTTATGATAAGATGAATATTTTATGATTTTTTGTCATGCATATGTATTATTTTAATATGTGTCTTTCCTAATGTCATAATAATAATAGTGGTTATAATATAAACAAGGATGGTAGTTTCACTATAATCAAAGATGGGTGGGACCTATATCACCCTCCAACGAAATGGATAAATATTTATATCTCTGAAGACAAAAAATAATAGAATAAGAATGAAATTGATTTACTATGTCAATTTGTCTTCTATAATGGTATTTTTAGTCATCCATGAATACAGTAACGGTTTCAGGGGATGAAACCATTCCACTATTTTAGACATGAGAATGATCCCTATATATTATGGAGAGGTTTTTTTCTTGTCATGTGTATGGAAAAATTTTATGTCTTACACTAATGTTATTATTTCGTTGCACATGTTATATGATTACTATATGGTTCATATCTTATGAACATCCAAATGTTATTTCATGACAAAATATTATAAAAATTTATATATATGGTGTGGTTTTTAAATGTTATACCCATGTTATCATACCCTTATGTTCATGTTATTCTTTTGTATCTCCCTTTTTAACACATAATGAAAATATAGTCTCACCATTTATTATGATTCCTTTCAGAAAGTTAGGATGAATGGTTTTAAGAAGGGTATGTTTGTGAAGAGTACTAAAGTGGAAAACAATTCTGAAATATGATGAATATATTTCACTAAATTTGATGATTATTGACCTAGTCTCCAAATATGCTAAACATTTACAGTCCCAAGGAATGCATCCGTGTAATGTATTAAATATTAATCTTAATATATGTAATATCTATTTATGTAAATACTTGGTATATATTGTTTTTATTAGGGGATATGTTTTGTTATCCTTTTGAAACTAGGATGAGAAAACATTAGTGAAATTCTTAAGGACATGTATAAGGATAAGACTAAGTATTACTAAGCATAGAAAAATATCATGGGATTTCTTTAATGGATATATTGAGTGGTTTTAATGATATTATATCCATATTTGTATACAATATTTATATGTGGCTATAGAGTAGATGTACCTAGGGGTAATAACTATGAAAAGGGAATATTGAGCTAGACACAATGTTTAGATGTTATATGACAATGAGCCTCTTTATGAATCATGTTTGACACCCTAGGGGATATGCATTGGGAATTAAAAAAATCTTTATTAACCATCATGAAGGACTAAAATTGATGATCACTATGAATAAAATAAGATAACACTAAGGTGTTATTTACTAGAAATAATGGTCTTGGATTTTTGAATTGTATAAGTGATTTTTTCTTACTTAATTTTTTTTGAAGACGATAATTGTTGTTAAAATTATTATATTTTGTTCTATTCAATGGGGGAACCAAAAAGAACTATGTTAAAACTGAATGTGTTGGAAAAGTTTCAGATTAGTAGCCTAATGGATTGATGAATACATTATAGGATTCTATGATTATTCCAAATTATTTTTCAGAAATCATGATTAAAAAAATTCACTATAACTAACTCTTATAATCAATAAATAATATAAGAAAAGATTTGGATGAGGTTTAAGGTAGGGTGGAATGGAGGAAAGAATATTTATCTTTATATATTTCAATAATGGTAGAAGATGAACTCAAGGGAATACCATATAGGGACCATAATATTTTTTATGTGTGGATAAGAAGGAAATAGATAATGAAATATTTGGGGCGATGTAAGATGTTTTGTAAACTCTATTGGTAGGAATATCAGTCACCCAAAGGTATCATTGACCATTACTTGTTTTAAATTTGGAATTATTAGCCATTGTAAAAAAATTATGTTCTAAAGGTACATATCATGAAGATAATCGAAAATGTATTTATGATTAATGGTTATATTTCAGGTGAAAAAATAGACTAAAAATGACATCTGAAAGTAAATAAATGTTATGAAATAATAAAAATTATCCTATTTAATGGTTTTAGAAAGGATTGGGATAATATAATTTATTATTAATTGGAATTAAAGAATTATTATATTTTAATCATTAAATATATACTGATTTTTTTGTATATGGTTTTTCTGAAGGATGTGTAACAATACGCTAAATAGTAATAATAACCAAGAAAATTTAGTAACTGAAAGGTATTATTTTATGTAAAACGCATTTTTAAGGTAATATGACCCATAATATGTCAATATGGTTAAGAGAATGTTATTTGTATTGGATAAAGATATTATTGATTTGGATAAGTTAAATTGGACAGTATTGATGGCCTTAGAAATGATAAAGGTTTTATTGAAGAAATTGATTATGTTATCACTGATAGAGATTACAACATTTTATTATATGTGGAATTTGTGCAATAATAAATTTTTTTATTCATGAAAAGAAGATTCATGCCTTTTCTCCTTGAGGTTTTATGGTAGATAGTTTCATTACCTAGCTTTAGGATAATATATGAAAAAATAATTCACATATTTCACATCATACTATTAAGATATTCTTAATGTTACATGGAGGATCAGAGTTTAGGTTTGGAAATTTAGTGACCATATTTATATATTTTTATTTTTTAAGGGGTATATGGTTAACCATTTATGGAATGATTTAATTAAAAATTTGGGTTTTGTTTGATGTTTAATTTATTACTTCACCACTTGATGACTTTTCCATATTGGATAACCTGTGTTAATAATTTTTAAACTAGATAATAAAGTAAATAATTATCATTATTCTTTGTATTTTATTTAATTCTTTAGACACAAAAATTAAATTAATCTCTTATGGTATGGGATGAAGTGGATATTGATCACGGTATAACGAAAGAATGAAATTGATTCTATGAAATAAAAATATATCATGTTCGTAAATTTTCATATCTTCTTAGTATAAATGTAAAGGAAATTAAAAAACATTAAGAAAAGGAACATGAAATAAAATGTTGTCATAGTATCATATTTTTTCATGATAACAATGACATCTTTCATGCCTCTTTGTTTAATGGATTTTTTAATTTTTAACCGTCTCCGGATCACCTCATTTATTATAATCAATGATCTCTATCACTCAATATAATTTTTTAAACTTTTCTTCCATGTCCATATCTTCACATACAACCGATTTTATCATATTTGGAATCCTAGTATGTGTTCTTTCAAATGAATTTTACTCATTAATTTCTCCCTTTCAAGAAGATGTATTATTGTCCTTTTTATGATGTGGTTTCTATGAATTAATTTCCAAATTTTAAACATTTGTAGATTGGCACAATTTATAACAATAAATTAATTTTAAGAGGGTTTTAATGTAACTAAATGAGATTTTGTGAATATTTTTCAAATAAATTAACATTTTCAATATTTTGTTTTACATTTAACATTAGGATTAACATGTGTTATAGGCAACCCAAGATATAAAAAAAAAGAAGAAATATTATTAAAATATAATTCTATAATATTTAAAACCAAGCTATTGGAATGGTGGGTGAGAATATTATTAACTAATTTATAATAATATATGGTTTCAAAATGTATATAAAATGAATTATTTTGTGATAAATTAATTAAAAATTATTATAAATTTTTTTATATAAGGGGAATATTATTCTGAAAACTATTTTTTAAAAAAACATAATTTTTTGCCTCAATAAATTAAACAATCCACTTTTTGTGAATAATTTTAATCAAATCTAAATAGTATATAATTATTAAAATATTTAAAATTCATCTTATCTGTTTTCTTGAAAAGTGTTAGGAATAGATCAGATGTTATACTTAAAAACATTATTTGTATAAAAAGTATTTTTTTTATCCTTTTATGCACTTATTTTTAATACTTATTGTTGAAAATTTTATGAAAATTACTTGTTAAAATATTTTTTTATTTTAAAATCATTGTATCAATGTTATAGTATTGTGAGTTTTATGGATTTTGTTTTGAAAATATTAATTATTTTGATGTAACCTCAAGGTCTTTGGGTCACTGGAAATTGGGCTTAACGACCAGGAAGACTCCACAGGGAGTATACTCCAGATGAGGATTCAGAGCAGGCACATTCACCAAAGAAGAAGATTAAGAGGATTAGTCATAAAGAGAGGGTATGGAATTATCCATCGGGACCAGCATGTTCTTGCAAGGGAAGCCTATCCGAACTAGCCATGTGAATGTGGAGAGGTTACATCCTGATGATGAATTTGGGGAGAAACCATTCCATGTAGTTATAGCTTGTATATTTCCTAAGACCTACGAGCCATGTAATATAATTTCCCATGAGCCTTTTAAGGCTTCCCCCTAATCCCTTGAAAGGGGGTTATGAAAATCAATTATGACCTTAAAATGATTTTGTGGAAATTTAAAGAGGTTACAAGAGGAAGTTGTAATGTTCTTCATCGAGCATTATAATTTTATTTTATCCTCCACCACCTTATGTTATTTTTAATCAATTTTATTATAATAAAATAAATATATTCGTTATATATAGATTATTTTATTTAATTTTAATTACCGAACAACATATTCACATTAACCAAATGGGTTATGAAATCATCATTTGTGTGTATGATAGAATACCCCCTCATGAACTAAAGTAATTAATTTTTCTATCACCACATATCATGGTTGGGCATGATGATGTATAAAAAGTATATAAATTATATTTATAAAATAATTACACCAATTTATTAATTATGTAAAATATAACCTTTTTAATTTTCATTACACATGGGACACAATAATGTTAGTCGTGTGTACGATGTATTAAAACCTTAGGAAGTGTAGTTATTCATTTTTCAGAAACGCTTTACAAACAAGATAATAAGGATAAATTTAGTGAATATATGTGATATAAAAGATATAATTATGATATGAGTTGAATTTGTATCATTATTAAAATATAATATATCATTTAGTTTCACAACTTTTCAATCATCGAAAGATGATAATGACATTTTTGTATGTGTGGACTACCACCTTCATGAAGAGATGTGAGTCTTTATTTCTATAACCATAATAAATTTATGGTACATATGTGTATATTTAAAGGAATAATATTTTATTTATTAAATTATTATCATTATGGGAATATAAAATCTTACTTACCACCATTTCTTAATGATCGTTGAAAACACGAAACATTACTGATGAGTACACACGACCAACCTTCTCCATTAATGTAACATACATTATTTCTCGAAACCATATTTCATAATTAGAATTAAAAGCATAATTATTATATAAATATTATAATAATTTAGTTATAATTATTCAATTGACTATTTAACCATGATAAAATTAAGTGGACCAAATGTAAATATTAAAAAAAATATATAAAAAATAATGAAATTATTACACATAATGTGATTTTTTAGGGAATTCATAATAAGAGGGTAATAAATGGTCATAAATAAATAATGTATGTCATAATATATATACTTATAGTGTTATAATATAATTATAACAATCTTATATTTATTATATATGAGGTTATATTGTGTTTGAAGAAGTCAAGACATAAGGTAACATATTTCTATTCTCTCTTTTTTTCTATGAGACATATGAAAATTCACCAGTCGCTTCTTTTGTGCGGTTTACATAAAAAACAATTGAAATGATATAAAAATAATATTATTATTTTAATTATTTATATATTTCATTTGTAGGTTATAATTCGTTTGGTATTTTCATTCAAAATATTATTGAAGAGATAATGGATTTTTGACTGAATTTTTCTTCATTGGTACACATGTAATATTATGAACATATCTTCTTTTAGTAGGTGTATGTATGGTTAATTTGACATGTAATATATTGAATTTTTTATCATAACTTTTTTTTTAATTTAATTTTATCCTTTCATGATGACTATGATTCAATGTTACCTAAGTGGAAAGGGTTTTATGTTTCAATCTCATCACTTATAGAGATTTCTATACATTATTCTTTCAATTATGAAATCCTATTATCTATCTTTCCAAAAAGATGTTATTTTTCTTATCATATGATTATATTTTTAGAATACATGGTTTACCCACTTTTTCTTATCTTTTTGTAAAAAATATTTCAAAATAAACTTTTTAAGAAAAAATGACTTTATTTTGATCTTTTGTCAACATAATGTTTTCTTCCAGAATCATATTTTCTAAAAAAATAGTTTTAAATATTACATTTATCATTATAAACATGTTTTATGAAATTAATTTTTACTCATGATTCCATTTTTATAATTTGTTTTGAATGATATCATCATGTTATTATGAAATAATACATATTTAGATTTTACGAATAATGTAAAACGAATCTATGTTTTAACATATACCACATGAATGGATTATACATCCATCATTAACCTTATCATACTTGAAGAAAATATAATTTGATATCCAATATATTTTCAATAAAAATTATTTTAACAATATTTTATGTTTTAAAATGTTTTTTATAGTATAAAGGATATTTTCCCATGAAATATTTTAAATTATTTTTATGGCTTCCTTTATAATTTTTTAATATTATTTTCAATGAAATGTATTTTTGAAATGCATTATTTGTTGAAAAGTAATTTTTAATTCATAAATGGAATTTTCCTCATGAAATTTTATAAATGTTTTTTAAATCTCCTTGTACAAAATATTATGGATATTTTAAAAGAAATTGATTTTAAAAATGATCTTTGTTTTAAAATTTTTTTTTCAAAGAATAAATGATTTTATCAAAAATAAACTTATTAAATTTGTTTTCAATATCATTTAATTGGGTTTCAAGATTATTTTAAAATAAAATAGTTTCCAATATATTTTATAATCTCTATTATTAATATTTCAATTTAATTTTTTTTTCATTTTGTAATTTTGTAAGTTTTTTTTCATTTAAAATAATTATCAATATATAATGAAACCCTTTGAGGTTACTTACTATTTAATTAGGATATGATCTGAAGATACCATTCTTATTATTTATCAAAATGGTTTATTTCATATGATGACATCATGTTTATGAAACCCCTTTCTCTTCCATTACATACACCGGGATAAAAATTTTATCAATCACGCTTCATATTCTATAGGTCATGCTATGATTAAATGATTATGATTCCAATATATTTTCTCTATGTTATAATTTGGTGTAATGTTTACGAAGCCTATTTCATTTCATGGGTTATGATCAGATGAATTCATTATAATCTTGTTGCACTCATCTGAATTATTATCAGTATGTGATTGTGGTTTCATTATAACTAAGGAAAATGGTTATGTTATAACCATGGATAGTGGTTATATTATAAAAAATTATGGGTTAGACCTATAACTACATCAAATTCATTAGGTTACGATTTATATATCATGAGATATATTGGACATGAATGGGACATAATATGGTCCAGTAAGAGGATTTGTCCACTATCATGGCCTTGGGAGAGAGCCTTAACTACCGTGGTTGTTTGGGGAGTATACCCATTCAACTTTGATATCCTTGGAAGTGACCCTTTACTATTAGTGAAATAATTTTTTTATGATTATGTGTATGTTAAATATCCCTTTATTTTTCCACTGTTATGCTCTCTTGGATCAGGTTCTTTTATTTCCTTTCATTTCTGTCTTACAAACATCCAATCATTATGTAATGACCTAATTTTATGATCTATGATATGAAGGGTATGGGTTTCAATGGTATTCTTATGTTCTCATACCCATATGTTTATGTTATGGTTATGTATCTCCATTTTTTCCATAATAAAAATCTGAGCTAAACCATTCTAATGATTTCTTTCCCAGGTTATGAAGAAATTTGTTTAGTAGTGTATGTTTTTGAAGATTAAATATGGGGTCCTAAATAATGGGTAATTTTCAAGATAATTCATCAAATTATAATTTTGTGTACCTAGTATCTAAAGTCACTACGAAATTATGTTCCTTCGATGTGTTATTGTAAAATTTATTGAAAATTCATATTAAAATATGTAATATTTTTGTATTAATATCATGTTTCACTATAAATGATATTACATGATAGGTTTTGTTAACATTTTGAAACAAGGATGAAAATAATTTAGTCAGGTCCCTAAGGACATGTTTAAGGATAACTCTAAGGACAAGTAAATATATTTGAAAATGTTATAGGATGTTTTTGAAGGATATGTTGAGTGGTTTCCATGTAATTACATCACTTTCGGGATATTACAAGTCGATGTGTATATGGAACAGTGGAATCTAGGGTTAATAACATCAAAAAAGGCACATTGAGAGGGGATTGATCGTCACCTGGTGGATGAAAATAGGCCTTACAACACTTCTAGTTTGACACTATCAGGTGATATTAATTGGAAATTCATAAAACACTTTATCAACCATTATGAAGGATTTAAATAGATTATGAGAATTAATGACCTAGGATAAACCTAGGGTTTTGTAGTTGAAAAAGAATGTGTCCTGATTTAGACATAATATAAGTTGATTTTTCATAATTATTATATTTTCCACTATTATTAGTATTTCTCACACTAATATTTAATTTTATTCAACAGAATAAACCAAAATTAATTGGGTTAATATTTAATGTGATATATATTTTTCTATTGAAAATACAATTGCGTTGAATATTAAAGTGAAATATATTATTATTACTCATAAATATATATCGTGAGTTATGATTAATGGTGTTCCCATTAAATAAATATCAGGCTCACCAGAGAAGACAATTATAGAGTTTATTAATAGTTTATGTATTATAAAAGATGGAATAATGATAATTAATTCTCTTATATGTTGACAATATTGGAATAATGACTTAATGGAATTTCGTAAAGGGATGGTAATATTCTTTAAATGTATAAAAGATGGGAATAGATTAAGAATGTTTTGAGGGAAAATTAAAATATTATTCATTTAAATGTATGGGAATATTGGTATCCCTAAGGTACCATCAACTATGGAATTTTTTAAATGTAGAAAGTATGGGAATTATGAAAATATATGTACTAAGAAGAAATATCATTGAGATAATCAACAAGGTTGTACATGTAATTGTTATATTTATGTTTATGAAGAGACTAAAAATAAATTATGAATGGAATGAATTTCTAATAAATAGGGTGACAAATCCTAGTTATTTTTTAATGAGGATGTGGTATGATTAAAGTGATTATGTATTAGAATTAAATAATTTTTTATGGACCATGAAATAATAAGGATTCATCATTATAAGTTATTCGTTAAGGATATTCAATAATATATTTAAAATTACTAATGACCTATACATGTTATTTAATGGAAAGATTTTTTTTTTAAAACACACGACTAAGTGAAAATAAAGAATAATTTGTTCATGAGGTTTTGAAATTAGGGGTTAGTTTTGATATAGAGATGATTGATATAGATAAGTAAGATGGATATTATTGATTAAATCATAAATGATAAAGTTTTGTTTGAAAAAAAAATTATGTAATCATTAATAGAGATTACAACATTATTGTATCTATATAATTCATTCAATATTTTTTGTATTTATTCAAATCATTAAGAATAATGAATGTTTACATTTAGGTTTTATAATAATTATTTATCTAACAATACCTCAAAATAATATATGATCATTTTATGGACTTTGAACATTAGAATATGCTTAATGATATTTAGAGGATTAATGTTTAGTTTGTTAAATTTAGTGAACTTCTTTATAATTTTATTTATTTTCATTGTTTCTTATGATTAACCAATTATTGAACGGTTTAAGTTGAAATTTTGATGTGGTTTTAGATATTGGTGTATTAATTTACCATATGAATATGTATCCATACTGGATATCCATAATTAAACATTTTTTATCTAGATATTGATGGAATGACATATCATTCATTGATTTATATTATTCAGTGATTCATACATGAAAAAATTCATCTATTATAGTAAGATATGAAGTTAAAATTGATCAAGGCACAACCAAAAGGTGAAATTGTGCCTATGAAATAAAAATACATTAAGTACATCATCATAAGATTTCATTATATAAAGAATGGTAATGTACCAAAATTAGTTAAAGGATCATTAAATATAATTTTTTCTTCATATCATTATCATTATCATTGTTATATTTTTTTTAAAGGATAGAATACTAGAGACCAAGATCCTGAGAACTTTAAACATATGTCCTAGGGGGTCTGAAATTTTGGAGACCGAGGGTATCCCCATGAATTAACTTCACACCCTCAGGCTTCAAGGGTGTGACATTGGTAAGGTAGGTGATATCGGAGCTAGGGGTGGCAAGGGAAGCTAGGTGATCCCTGACTTTATTCCCCTTTCTCCACATGTGTGAAACTTGAATGTTGTTCCATAAGAATGTTTTTACATATCTTGATGGTGTATGTGACATACTAAGGGATGAAGCCTCTGTCCCACAAGGAGTCATGTATAATCCTGGAGTTAGTTTCTGTATGGGAGATAGACATATTTTTCTGATTAAACAGGTTGATCCTAGTGAGAAGTGCCTTATCCTCCTTGGGAAGATGATTTCCATTAAAAAAATGGGCCATCAATGCTTGGAGAAAACTACCTCTTGAGTTGAAAACCACTCATCCTCCTCACATGATACCAGAGATGCATGTTCCATCTATGTTTATCTTAAAAAAACTAGATGGGGGTCTCCATCGTCTCCACATACCTCGCATACCATCCATTGGAGGATCCATGTTTGGACATGACTACCACATCCGCAGGGAGGGGGCTTCCCACCAATCCTTGAGAAGGGTAACCATGTTGATAAGTATAAATTTCATGCATAAAATGATGTAACTCCCTAATGATTTAAGCCCCTTGAATCCAGCCTTTCTCTTTCAATGGCCAGAATACCTTCATTATTTATTGATGTTTGATAATCCACCATTCAAGGGGTGAGGTGGAACCCTTAGAAGGCCCATGGGTGTAAGTATTACATTGCCCATAGGCCTTAGAGTAATTCATTGCCCGTAGGCTTCAAACATTACATACAACCCAGACTAACTACTTAGAACTGCTCCTCCCCAGCATCTTCATCGTGAAATCAGATCTCCACCTTCACATGGTTGTTTGGCTAGTCATTCCCGTGCATGCACAGGCTTTTCCGGATGCAGGTTCCATACCCTCTCATTCTTTCAATATATTTTGATTCTTCTATGGTGAAAGATCCTTGCTCATCCTCCTTGTAGAGATTGTTCTTTGTAGGTTTTCTAGTTAGCATTTTCACTTAAGGTGGCCCGAAGGCCATGAGGAAGCCCTAAGGCCTTACTGAACTGAAGGCCTGGGTGGACCGAAGGCCTTAAAGGACTTAGGGACCAAATCGGTGGCCCGAAGGCTCAAACAGGGGCATATTCCTGGCTTCTATAGTGATAAACAGTGCCTACTACAGTTCTAGCTATAGTACCTTCTACAGTACTGCACAGTTCCCGCTATAGTACATATTACAATACCTGCTACAGTATTGCTATAGTACCCCAAAAATTCTTCCTCCGCCTGGATTTGATCCTTGGTTGCTTGGATTCACTTACGGAGTTCTTACCAACCAGGATAAGGCTCATGTTTTCGAATCTAGCCTTATTATGGGCATGTCAAAGGCACCAACACCCAGCACTAAAGACCACCTAATGCCCCATTTCCTCTGGACATTTATCTGATGTTCCCTAAAACCATCTTTCAATGAACGATGAACCTTGAAGATTGTTAGAGGATACCACTATAATTATGCCAAAGAACTTCCACATGGCCCTATACTACTCTCCTTTAAAGAATATATTATTTGTGGTATACTCACTTTTGTTGCTACAATACTTGAATCATGAGGCAAGACTAATTACCATTTTATTGTTGATCTTGTCAGATGGTATCACCGAGTTCTTTATTCTCTAGAAAAAAAATGTATTTGGTTGGACTTTTGCTACACCAAATTACGTTGTACTAGGTACCCTAATGCACCTGATGGGTAGAGATCTTGTAGAAGTCCTTTGTGGTGAACATTCATATTGTGACAGGGTAAAGACGTACTTGTCTAGTTCTCAGCTGATGAGGATTGAGTCAAAAATGGATTTCAGGCTCTTATCCAAAACTACCATAACAATGTCCAAATATGAGCTCATCTCCATGAAAGTAATCATAGGGGCTAGACACCCTGGTAAACCCATCACTAAACCCAACCAATTGCTTTTACATAAGAGTATATTTCCATCACCCATGATCCAACAGGAGTACTGATGAAGGCTTGAGACCAGGGGACACATCAGCTTCCAGAAGGAGGATCCTTGCACACTTTCAGTTTTAATAAATTCGGTGTAGTTGTGTTTCATGATCTTCCCCCAAAGAGATTGATTCTTGAGGTTCTCCCAAGACAACTTGTCATGCATGCAGTACATAGTGCCCTTGATGCTCCTAATGTTAATAAACCCTTCATGGATAGGTCGGGGCATTCTACCCCAATAGACCCAGTTATTTTCCCTTATGCTAATACGTCCCAGAGAAAGCTCACCAAGATCCTCTGTATGGATTTGATAACACCCTTTATAATGGAGGTAGAAGCCATTACATGCATCGAGATAACAACCAAAACACTGTTGCTGAGAGTGATATGTCCCCAAAAGAAAGAAAGTTATTTTTGTAGTTCGGAACCCAACCAATGATCCTACTCACCACCTGATCGTAGTCTCAAATGAGCATTCTTCCTAAAGTGATTGGAGAACCTAGGTACTCCATAGGTAAATAACCCGACTGTATATCCATTCTAATTCATAATGTAGTAACCCATCTTGCCACACATTTTTTTGAGATGTAAAAATTACTTTTGGAATGGTTGAACAACTAACCACTCCAGTTGCAATACTCCTTTAGGATCCTATTATTGTCCTACACATATCTCATCCCAACATTCAAGAAGCTAATAATGTCATCTGCAAAAATTAGATGAGAAATTTAAGATAGGTTCCTTTTCCTTCGGAAAGGAAGAATACTACCATTGGATGTTCCGCTCTTATGAAGCTTGCTGAGAGTGTCCTACAAAAGAATGAAAATACTTGGGGAAATTGGATCACCTTTTCATATGATGCGGGTGGCTATGAAGAATACATGGATCTTCCCCATTAATGAGACATCCATCCACAGAGAGATAAAGAATCTAAAAATAATGAAAGAGAACCTGGGAGATATACCCATGAATGAAAGGAACCTCTTGATAAAACCCCATTATACTTTGTCATATTCCATTCTCATGTTCAGTTTCATGACCATGTTAAAACTGTGGGTCTTGTTATTCATGTCCCTGGACATCTCATGTTCCAGAGCGCTCACCCCTAGATTAATTTACCCCTCACAAAACTGTGTTACTCAATGGATACCCACCTGGGAAGACACATGAACAACCTCATGTGTATAATGATTGCAAGAACCTTATAGGGGAAATTGCACATGCTCAAGGGGAGATAATTAAGCATAGATGAGGGAGACTTAACTCTCGAGATAAGGACCAATGTCATGGCACTGGCGACACGTGGGAGATCTCATCCAAAAAATAATTATTGAACAGCGGAAATGATATATTTCTTGAAAACTTCCACGAAGCTCTGTAAAATGATCCGGGGAAACAATTCATCCTAGATCACTATCCAGGTCAAGAATCAGCATGGATTCATGGATCTCATACAGATTTGGGATCCCATACAAGCATGAGTTGTCCTCAAAAGACATATTTTTTGAAATTACATCCCACGGATTAGCAATACCACTCGGGTACCCATCTGACATCCTCGTGTTCTAACCAGCAAGAAGATAATCAAAGTGGAATCCATGCCACCCACAAGATCAATTTCATCCTTACAAGATCCATCCTCAATCCTAATATTGGTAATGATCAGTCATCACATATCCCTAATGCATGCATGAAAAAAGATGTGTTCTTGTCTCCCTCATGCAACCACTTGATCCTTGATCTTTCTCAATCCATACATTCATGTCTAAGAATCATCTCCACCATAAAATTATTCTTGCATGGAAGGTCCCAAAAAATAAAATCATCCCAGTCTCCCTCCAGGAGACCTTCAAGGTGCTCAATCACTCGTTTGAGGCCATCCATCTCTTGGACTATAGGGAAAGGTCATCTGCACATCCCTGAAGCCCCTGTTTGAGCCGCCATAGTATTTTATGAAAATCCACTCGGTGGTGCCCTTGCCCTGTTTCCCCCATGACGTCTTTATAAGATGAGAAAACTCAAGATGGGATGTCCAATTTTCATATAACCAAAACCATTTCAGATATACCTTCATGGGGACCAGAGATGACAATAATAGTGAGTGATCAGAAATACCTCGTACCAGGTGGTATACCTTGGCGCTCGGGAACAAGGTGATGGCATGAAAGTTAGAGAGGCATTGGTCCATCCTGATCCAACATAATATATTACCTCTTTTTTTATTATTCCATGTGATGGGATCCCCGACGTACCCCATATTGGTAATACCCTTGCTTTCCATGAACTCGAAAATGTCTGAGCTAGCTCGATGAGGAAACTCCATTCATCCCTTTTCCTCAGCATGTTCAGTGATGATGTTGAGGTCACCCCCTATAATCCAAGGATTATCTCCTGGGTTGAATGTACTAATCTATTGACATATAATTTAACTTCTCATATTGTCACGACTTCTATAAACAAAGGAAACAAAGAAATAAAATTTTCACTTCTTTACCATCACCATGATGAACTGATCCCCCACCAAAATCAGATCCACCACAACGTCTCTATTCCAGAAGATCTAGATATTCTAATTGATTGGGGTCACTTGTTTGGACACCTGAATTTTGATCCTATGTGATAAATGTTGTATTTTTATCGGGTTTTGTTTGTGCTCCATAACCGAAAAAATGAGAACTTTGTGTTTCTTAATCTCTGAAGACATGAAGTCTATTTTAACCCTTGCCCCAAGCTCGTGAGAATTTCCTATAAGGATTGGTATCATTAAAACAACTTCAACTCGACATTGGCCCCATGAGTCTTGGTCTCAAACAAAGGGAAGGATAACTCTAGATTCTTAACCCTTTGTAGATATGACTTTGAACTAGTGAACACCCCCCAAATCTATATCCACAAGGATAAGGGAAGAAGAATTCAAGTTATAGATGAACTTGAGAGTCTTACCTCTAGCTGCGCTAGGAGGGAAAAAGAGCAGGGGAAATTTCCCTTCTCCCATGATGCCAGACTGATTAACTCCACAAGCCTTGTAAAACAAGATGAATCCTAACCACTAGACACTTCTAACAAGGTATGGGGAGCAACATACTTATCTCCAAGCTCAATAAAACCTACAGCTTCAAGAACTGCCTCTGGGGCTGGAGAGAACAACATCAGGAGATCCATCATGCCAGTGGGAGAACACAACAAAAATTAAAGAGGCCCACCTATAGAGGGAGGAAAGAGGTGACCAAATATCCACCAAACATGCTCCACCTACCATGAAGGGGAGTCCCTTAATGATAGAGAGATATAGTCTACACTGGGAGGGGTGACGTCATCCAAGTTGGAGGAATAGGGGATGCACATTGAATACACCAGAACTGAAGGAAGAACCTCAAACTGAGGAGCTGACTGAAAGTGGGAAGAAGGACCAGCCGATCCTCGGGCAGGAAACCCTTGCCCCTGGATGGGCTTGACCTCATGAAAGGGAAAATAATGATGCAACCTCTTCCACATTTTCAGTGAATGCCCTTGGAGGAGACATGAGGAACAGAACCTAGGAAACACTAGGTACACCACATCTAAAGACCACATCTCTGATCCATGTACCTTCAGGGAATGCTTATCTGGGATGGAGGAGGACTGATCATGATCAACACACAACCAGGAAACTAATAGATCCTCACCACACTGAGTGCTCTCATCCACATAGAGAAAACCTCCTAGGGAGTCGCATATTTCTCTGAGAAGATCCCTGTTCTGAAAGGGAAGAGGGATCCCTGGAAATCTAATCCAAATAGCCTCCTTCAAACTCTCCTTGCCTTTATGAGCCTCCAACGACCACCTCGCCAAACTAAAAAGCCACCGACCCACAGAGAGGGGAGCTCTAAACCAAGAATGGACAAAATTGTTTCTGAGGAGAAGAGTAGGAAAAAGAGAGGTGATGAAATGCAATAATATGTTCCGGATCATGGAGTCCTCGAGAGTCCACCCAGCATTTGAAGACCTAAAAAAGTTTTTTTGCTTCACCAAAATGATCCACAATAGTCCATATCAAGCTAGCCATGGCCTTGTCAAACACCACTACTAGGAATTCCGTTTACAGGCTAATGATATCATGTGAAACCAACGAATTCATCAGAGGAACCTCTAAAAAACATGGTTCATGAGGGATGTAGAGATAACCTCAAAGCATTCCTTTGAAGGAGAACTCACACCTTTGAAGACTTAGAGGAGATCCACAAGCATCCAACGGCCGAGAAGGGCCACAAAGATCAAGGCTCATGATCAAAGGTCGATAGCGCCGATAGAGCCACCTGAAGGCTCACATCAGGGGAAGTAGCTGTCCAATTTTTTTGAAAAAATAATGGCATGTGAGGCACGTTGTTTTTCATAGGGAGATCCATTATCCTAATGATACCATTATCGTCATCATATCAATTTTTTCTTTCTGTCATAGATTTTGATGATATATATTACTTACATCATGATAATTTAGATTACGAATTTTTAGAATTTAACCATATTTGGATCACCAAATTTCTTATGATCAATGATCTATATAACTCACTATAACTGTAACGACCTGAAAAATATACTTCTTTCATTTTTGGATCGCTTTTCACCTAATAAATTTTTATTATGTTTTATAATAAATGCACATAGAATTAATTTTTATTTTATGAGAAAATCAATCATAATGTATAAATTTGTATTAGTACAACTATGAGAAATGATTGGATATACACATTTAAGAATAATATTTTTTAATATAATATATTTCTAATTGTGAAAAATATTATTAATTAAATTTTAGGACCCAAATTTTACTTTTTATAAATGATATAATTATTGTAATAAATTAAGGTATTAAGGACAATGATTATTTTAATGAAATAGTTTTATAAAACCACCTTTTTTAAATATAATTTTTCCACTTCTGTGAATTGAAATTTGAAAATAGACATATATGTTTGTGTTCAGTAAGATATTTAGAGTATGATAGGATCAACATAATTTTTTCGTGAATAGTAAATTAAACATTTAGAAAAGTAATACTACCCTTATGAATAGTAATATCACCAATGGAATAGTAACCTCCCAAAATATAGTATTAACAAAATTATGGATCCAACTTTTCTATTTCAAAAACTGTTTTGCTTAAAAATTTAGATTGGATTTGATAAATTATTTTTTCAGTTAAAAAAATTATTTTTTAGAAGGATATAAATATTCATTTTAAAATAATTATTTATTTATAATGTTTAATATAATTAAATAGTGTTATAAAAATGGTACTTTTTAATAAAAAATGATCAAATAATTTTATTTTAATTTAAGTGTCAAAATTTTTACAGTGCATGTTTCTTTTCATTTTCAGTCTCCTTTTATTTTTAATAATTAAGTATTTTTATAGTTAAAAGATAAATATATCATATATTTAAATTTAATATGATAAAATCAATGTAGTTATTTAATTTTTAACATCTATGTAATGTAATGGTGAATTTATGAGATTTTTATAAAATATTATTGTTTTTATGTGATTAGTAAAAATACAGTTTTGAAATTTAAGTATGTTTAATGACATTATTAGGGATATAAAATTGATGTAATAATTGTGGAAGACTATTTAAGAATAAAATATGATATTAAATTTCCCATGTGGCCAATACCAAGGTAAAATACCATGAGAAAGCCCATGGTTTTTCAAATTCCACTAATAAGGTGTCCACAGAAAATAATAAAAAACTCTCTCTATTTTAAAAAAAATACCACCCATTCCATCATTTCCTTTCATTAGTAAATAATCCCACCTAAACAAATTGATATTATTTCCTCACTATTATTCCTCTCATTTTTTCCAAAATCCTTCGAGGTCATGATCACAGAGTTTTAGGAGTTACACTTCAGGGAAAGGGAATCTACCACCCTTCACTTTTAAAGTACTCCATTTATACTATACATTTAAAATTTCTATTTTTTTATGTTGGCATATGTAATTTAAAATTCCATGTAAATTAAATATTATTTAAATATAAATATAGACCCATTTATATCTAATCAACACATTTTAATAAATTTTAAGTGATGAGGTTAAGCTGCTTAAATTTTGAAAGGGAATTCACAACTTCTTTTTTCCTTTCAAGTTCTCTTTTATGTGGCATGTATTTAAAATTTCCAAAAACTTTTATTAATTAAATTTTATTATATACCTATAATTTATTATTATTATTATTTTATGAATGGTTTACCACTTCCCCATCTCTATTAGATGTTTTATAAAACCATGTTTTGTATACGTTATGCTGCAGAATGTTCATCTAAAAATATCTATCTTTTTCTCAAGAAATTGTTTTACTTTATTTATATGAGTACCCATAAACACATTCATTTATTGGGGTATTCATAAATACATAAAAAGGACTTATTTTATTCTTTACATCATATGCATATAACCCCAATCCCTTTCTATGGGCTATAAATGACGTAATGATCATGTTTTTAAGCACTTTTTAATAATCCAGAATTTTGATATGAAACCCATTTATTTTATTCTATGTGGATTATTTATGAAATTTTTGATTAATATATATTTGGATCACATAAAAATAATAACATATTAATAATTAACACTAATATTTCTCCAATATATTGTGTAATGAATTTAATCTCAATAGATGACATGTTTTATGATACCTTAGTGAATTTCCTTGGTAGTTTTTATGACACCATGGGGATGGACCTTCGTGATGTGATTCTGAAAGTATAAATTTAATTTCTTTGTCACATTTAAAATATATTATTCTTGTTATTTTTTTTATTATTTTCCTCATATTCTCTTTTTTATTTCATATTGATATTATTCAAGTTCTTATCAATATTTCTCAAGATCACTTGTAAACAGTTTCACTTATTTTCCCTTTCTAGGCCTTTTTATAACCCTTTCCATTGATGTAGGTCCCCATGTTATTATATGAAATAAAATTACTTAGGATAAAATTTTATTAATCATTTAATTTTGAATAAATTATCATTTTTATTTTTTAATGTGATATGTACCTAATTTCCAAGACAAAAAACCCATAAGATCTTATAATTTGTTAAAAGTTTATTATTTAATGAAAATTTATGTAATGAATAGGAGGGATTCCATTTTTGTTATAAAATTATTATTTAGTTATTTATTGAATTTAGGATTTTAAAACTTTGGGAAAAACCATGGAGAAAAGTTTAAAAATCATTAATGATCATGGTATTTTGGTAATGTATTAAGTAAGTGGTTTCTGAACAAATAAATCCCTATCTGGACAGGAACAAGTATATGTGGATCTGAAATAGATGTATTAAGGGGTAAAACAAAAAAAACCACATTGGTCTAGACATGAATTGGAACTGGTTCATGACAATGGACCTTGCTATACTCTTGGTTTGACACACATGGGGGATATGTTTGGTTAAGAACAAGATTTTTTATGAACCATTACAAATGATTTATAGAAAATGTAATTGTTGTTAAAGAATAATATATTTTAATAAAGATGTTTTAAGGCCTAAAATTACATTAGAATTATAATATTCATAATTCTAAAAAATTTATAATAATAGAAAATTGTGATGACGCAGTTTCTTTCAGGGGGAAGAATGTTACAACCCGAAAAATGTACTTCTTGTATTTATGAATATTCTTCCTCCAAATAACTTTTTATTATTTTGAATAATAAATACACAAAGAATGAATTTTTATTTCATAAGAACATCAAAAATATTTCATAAATATGGATTAATAAAACTAGGAGAAACATTGGGATATATACTTTTAAGAATAGTTTTTCTTAATAAAATAAATATTTAATTGAAACAAATTTGTTAAATTGTCATTTTGAACCCAAATTGTATTTTTTTGAAATGATATAATTATTATAATAAATTAATGTATTAGGTATATAGAATATTTTAATGAAATATTTTGATAAAAACCCCTCTTTATATGTAATTTATCTATTTCTCTGAATTAAATTTTGAAAAGTCAACAAACACAATTTCGATTAATAAGAAATTTAGAGTTTGATAGGATCAACTTTATTTTTTTGTTAATAGTAACATGAACAATTGGAATAGTAATTTTACCCTTATAAATAGTAATTTTACTAATTGAATAGTGACCTTTCCTAATAAATTAATAATAAAATTTTAGTTCTATCTTTTCTAGTTCAATAATTGTTTTCCTTAAAATTTGAGATAGAATTTCATAAATTGATTTTTTGGGTATAATTGTACTTTTCAAAAAGATATAAATTGTCATAATAAAATAAAGATTTACTAATAAATTATGTTATAATTAAATAGTGTTATAAAAACACTCCTTTTTAATTACAAATAATAAAACAATTTCAATTTTTAAAGTGTTGAAATGTTTATTATGCATGTTACTATGAATTTTCTATCCACTAATATTTTTAATAATATTGTATTTTTATAGTTAAATGTTATGTTTATAAAAAATAGATATTTTTATGTTAAAATAAATTTCATTTTTGAATTTATAACATAAATATAAATTTATTTTTAATTTATGAGATTTTTATAAAATATTTTGTTTTCCGGTGAATAGTAAAAATACAGTTTTGAGTTTTTTGTATGTTTAATGACATCATTTGTGGTGTAATAATGATGTAATAATTAATTTATACTCTTGAAAAATGAAATATGATATTATGTTTCCAAATTGTCAAATAACATGGGAAAATACCATTGGAAAACCCAAGTTTTTTTAAATACCACTAATATGGTGTCCTTAGAAATTAATAAAAAAGACACTCTCTTGGACTGTAAATACCACCATTAATTCATTTACATTCATTAAAATATTATCCCATAAAAACTATAACATTATTTACTCCCAATGAGTCTTCAAAAGGTTTCATCAATCCCCCAATGTCATGATCATAGAGTTTAAGAAGTTACTCTTTAATGTAAGGGAATCTACCTCCCTTCTCTTTTCAATTACTCCTTTTGTGTTCTGACTTCTTAATTTAAATTTTTTATGTTGGTATTTTACATTACATATTCCACATACATTACATATTATGTAAAAATGATGATATTCCCCCATTTTTCTCTCATCAACACATTTTTTTAATTATTTGGAGATGTCGTTCGGCTGCCGAAATTTTATAAAGGAATTCCCAACTTATCATTTCTTTTCAAGGTCTTTTTATGTGGTATGTATTTCAAATTTAGATTCCATTTTCTTATGTACATTTTAATATTTGAATATAATGTTTTATGAATATTTAATTTTTGGGTGACCCCTGTACCCTCTCTTTTTAACATTTTATAAACCCACATTTCATACCCATTATGTTATAGAAGTTTTGTCTCAAAATCATTCTCTTTTGGTCAAGGAATTCATTTATTTTATTTATGTGAATACCCAAACCTATTTCATTTAAATGGTTATTCATAAATACATAATAATTATTTATTTTATTCTTTAATTAATATATATAAAACCCTCATTCCCTTTTCATGGGTGATGAATTCAATAATGATCATGTTCTTAAAACCTTTTTAAAACACCATGCTTTTAATATGAAACCCATTTATTTTTAATCTATATGGGTTATGTATGAAATGTTGGATTTTGATATATGTGGATCACATTAAAATAATAAATATTAAGGGTGGAAACATATAGTGCTCAAATGAATTCGGTAGATAATATAATCTCTAAAGATGATATTTTTTATGATACCTTAGTGAATAACCTTGGTAATATTTATGACTCCTTGTAGATGGACCTTGGTGAAATAATCACTAATTTATAAATTAAATATTTTTCCACATTTACAAGATAATATTCATGTTATTTTATTTTTTATATTTCTTAGGTTCTCTTTTTCATTCCACATTGATATTATTTATGTTCTTATAAATATTTCTCAGGATCACTTGAAATCTATTTCACTTTTTTTCCTTTACTCAGCCTTTTGCTCAAATTTTCCATTGATGTATGTCCCCTGGTTATAAAATGAAAAAAAAATCAACTTTGGATGAATCTTGAATAATCCCATAATGTGTAATTAATTTTTTTTTGTGTTTTCATGTTATTTGAACCTAATTTCTAACACATGTAACCTAATAGATTTTTTGATTAGTAAAATGTGAATTATTGAAATAATATTTTTGTAATGAAAATTGTGGTATGCCATAATAATTATTTTCAATTTTATTCCATTTTTAAATATTCACATACCACATATGTTTTTCTATTTTTAAACCCTCTATGTGTTATTACATATTAAATTCACACATCCCCTTATCTTTTTAATGAAATTGTTTAATTATCCATTGTATGATGTGTTATTTTATGAATGAATTTTGAAATGCAAACCCATTAATGATAGAGAAAAATTTCAATACATAAATTCATTTGAAAGGTCATTGAATGTATTATTTCTTGATTTTTTGAAATAATTTTACAAATAAATTTATTTCTTTTGATACTTTTTATTACAAGTAATAATGAGTTTTTCATGCATTGCAAATGACAAAGAGTTTAAAAGAAATATTTAATATTATTAAAATCATATTATTTGATTGTTATCACCTATCCTTTGTAATGGAGGTTATGAAGAGTATTAAGTATATTATAAAAAATATAATATTTACACATGTATATAAAATTAATTCTTTTGTAACCAATTAATTAAATATGTAAGAAAAAACAATTTGAAAATAAAGAAAACAAATCTCTCAAAACAAATTATGAAAAGAAAAATATTTTCCCACAATTATTTAAAATATATATTTAGTGAATGATTTTAATGAAATGAATATAGTATATATTTAAAAACATTTAAGTATTCACCATCTTTTTTGAAAATAAATAGATAATATTAAATCGAATTTTACGAATAAAAATAGTAATTTATAAAAAGATGTTTTGTCACTAATTTACAAAATAAATTTTAAAATAGTTTTTTTTTATTTTATAAAAATTGTTAGAAAAAATTAAATCATTTGTAATATCATCATTTTGTAATTAACATTATGTGTGTTTTTTTAAATTTTATGAAATGATTTATTTGAATAATGAAAAGGGAGAAACATTAATTGAAATATAATTATCCATTAAATTATTTATGAAGAAAAACTATAATTTATATTATTTTTAAATTGAAATTAGTTTAATCGTATTCTATTAATCATATATTGGTAATTTTTTCAAATTTTATATTGAAATTTGAATAAAAAATCATGTAAAAGTTTGATTATTTTCTCTTTAAAACCCCTCGTTCTCTTCATATATACTTGATTAATTTTAAATTAAAATTTTCCAGTAAAATCAATTCAATTTTAAACATTATATTCTAAAATTGGAAACATAATAATTTATATTATCTAATAATTGTAACTTAATTTTTTTTAACAAAATTAATAGTGAAAATATTAAAAAAAATATTATCGCCTTTAAGGTAAAAAATTGGAATATTAAGAGGTTAAATGAAATATAAAAGGGTCAAAATGACCTAAAAACATATATAAAATCTATTTTATTTCCATATTATTGTACAAATATTTATAATCCTTTCAAATAATCCATTAGGGATTATTATGGAATTTGGAAAATGTGGGTACCCCATTTTATTTTTCAAATATTACAATTATTCCACTCACATCAGTTATAAAAGGAAACCCCACCTCCCTACTTATTCACACCATAAAGTAATTTTTTTGATAATATATACCAAAATATAATAAAAATTTCACTCATATATTCTTATAATTCTTATTTTTTTCCCACAAATCAATCCTTGGAAGGATGTTGGTGAAACTTTATGGACAATACCCATGGAAGAGGTAACATTCGTCATTGAGTTTTGTTTATTTCCTCCTTCACCTGATTTAAATCTTATTGTAAAATGATGATATAAAAAACTTTTATCTTCCATATAAAAAGATTTTTTATTTTATGTGGATAACCCACAACTATCTCCACTTCCATCAAATCAGTTACTAAATCATCATTTCTGTGTACGACAGATTACCACCTCGTGAATGGATGTCATTTATTTTTCCATTACCACCTCTCATAGTTGGGTATGCTGATGAATCTAAAGTATATATATTATATTTTTAAAATAATTTTACCTATTTATTAATTAAATAATTTAAATATATTTTATATATTCTATTATATATGGGATACAATAAAGACACTCATTTGTACGAAGAACTACCATAACACAAAACGATGTGCTTTTTTTTTCACTGACTCTTTATATATAATTTTATAAGGATATTATTAATGAATATATGTGATATAAATTACATTATAATTATAATAATGACATATTTTTTATTCTTAAATGATAATATATCATTATTTTTTTTACATTTTCACTCGTAGAATGTTCATAAATTATGCATGATCTTCTGGACGACCACCTACATGAAGCAATGTGACTCTATCCATTCACCACAACAGCACATAGATGATATTTATAGGTATATTTAATTGTATAATATTTTATTTCATATTTTATTATCATTACCAAAACATAAAATATTAAATACCTTTTTTCGTAAGGATCTTTTGAAAGTGGAGATGTTATTTAGGAATATGTATTACCTACCATCTCCATGAAGATAACATAATTATTTTTTCAAAACCATCTTTAATGATTTTTTACATAAAATTGATATATAAGTATTATAATTATTTAATTATTTTTATTCTATAGGTGATGCAATCATGATCAATGAAAAAGCAACAACAACAAAAATTCAAAACCCAACCAAAAAATAAAGATATTATTACCTTAAATATGAATTTTGACATAATTGTTTTAATAAATAAGTAATAAATAGTTATAATATAATAATATATAGTTTAATAAATATAATTATAGTTCTATAAAATAGGTAATTTAATCAAAAATTTATTATATAAGAGTTTCAAACATTTACGATGGAATTCAACACAATAAGGTAATGGATTTCTACTGACTATTTTATTTCTTGGAGACATTTGAAAATTCACAACTCATTTCAGTTGTGTGTTGTATATACTTCCCCTTTTACATGTTAATAATGAATACTATTATTTTAATGATATTTAATTCTTCATTTGATGTTATTATTTATTGGGAATTATGGATTAAATGATTGATAAAGTGGTAAGGGATTTGTGTATATATTTGGATTCATTGAGGGTTATGTCATGTTATACACCTATCATCTTTTATGTTCTATATATAGAGATAATTTTACCTTTAAAATAATTAATTTATTTATTCTCTTGAAATTTTAAGTTTCATTTATTGTGATCCTTTCATGGGGTGTATGATTTAGTAAAACAAAAGTTAAATATTTTATCTTATAACCTCATTGTTTATTATTATTTATCATGACTATAATTCCAATGATGAAACATTTTGATATATCTATAAAAAACTCTAAGAATTTGTTTTGTCAATTAATTTTTGGAGAATAATAATTTTCCCTTCTTTTTTCAACTCTTTATTTATAAGTGATTTAAAATTAATGTTTTTTTAAAATAAAGTATATTTCTATCTTGAGTAAAAAAATAATTTTATTATAAAACCATGTTTTAAAAAAGAAAAAAAATTAAAATTTTGCTAAAATTATCCAAATTTTTATCATGTAATTTTTACAAATGATTTACTTTTTATGAAAACTATTGAATAAAATTTCTATGTCATTTTACTAATATTTCCCTATTAGGATTTTTCAAAAAATTCAAAGGAATCATTAATTAAACATGTACGGAATGAAAAAATTTCCAACCATCATAACCATTATATTTTTCAAAAGTATTCTCTATATTTTTTTCATTTTTATTTTCAAAGAAAAATATTTTCTAAATCTTTTACATTATATATTTGTTTCAATTATGAAATTATGTCTTTCAAAATAAATTGTTAAAATTATTTTTAATTCTCCATTTATAAGTCTTCAAGGTTATTTTCAAGGAAATTGACATTTAAATTTTTTTATATTTTAAAAAAATCTATTTGGGAAGGATATATTCCTCAATAAATATTTATAATGATTTATTATTCTCCATTTATGTTTTTTAAAGGTAATTTTTTATGAAATTTATTTTTATAATGTTCTATGTTTTAAAAAGTTTTTTCAAAAATGGAAAGTTTATTTTTCTTAAGAAATGTTTTAAATGATTTTAATCGATATAATTTTAATTTTTCAAGTTGATGGTCCATGAAAAGGAACTCTTGATATAGTTTATAAATTTTAGTTTTTAAAATTTATTTTCAATGAAATATTATTTTCCTCAAGAACCGTTGCAAGTGATTTTTATGATAAAATAAGTCTTCCACTAAGATGACATAATTTTAGGTTAAATATGCTTCACTGGGGAATATGATCTAAGGATTCCATTCTTATTATTTTTCAAAATGGTTTATTTTTTTGATGACACTATTTTTATGAAACCTGTTTCATAAAAAAATTATAATGTGATAAAATTATTATTAATTGTACTTCTTTTTTCATGTTTTTTGTATGTTGAAATGATGAAATGGTTATGAAACTTGTATCTTTTACACAGGTTATGATGTGAGGAAATTTTTATGGATATAATTTAATTTAATGGTTTATAATAAGATATATTTTTTATGATCTTATCATATACATATTTTATATTTTTATTATTAAACACTGGGTATAAAATTACAATGGATTGTGTTTATTTTATAACCATGGATATTGCTTATGTTATAGATAGTGATAGGTTGGTCCTTTTTCACCCTCCAATTCATTGGGTAAAGACTTATCTTTCATGAGATAGATAATAAATGAATGGGAATGAACCCAATTCATTAAAGGAATTTGTCCTCTGTGATGGCCTTAGGAGTGAACCTTGACTACTATAATATTTTGGGATGTGAACATATTCTAAAATTATAGACAAGGTAGGGATCATTAACTACTTTTGAAATTATTTTAATGATTATGTTTTAGACACAATTCCAAGACTTATTCCAATGTTAGGATATCATGGATAAAATTCATGGATTTTTTAATGATTTATTTCTTATATGTATTCAATAATTTTTCCATGACTCCAGATTATGATCTATTATATATAGGGAATGGTTTAAAAATGGTATTCTCATGTTCTTATACCATTATATTAATTTTTTGATTTCATATCTCTATTTTTTACTCTTACTAAGCATCTAAATCACCCTTTATAATGTGTCCTTTCCCATGGTTATGAGGAATGATTTTATATAAGGTATGTTTGTGAATATTTATAATAGGGGGTATATTTATGGGTGGTTTTATGATATTTCACAAAATTAGATTATTGTGTAACTATTCATCAAATACACTAATCTATTATGGTCCTTAGGTGTATTTATTATTTAATGTATTGAATATACATCTAAAAATATGTAATATATATGTATGGAAATCCTAAATCACTATACTCTAGGACAATAAAATATTCAATAAAAAAATTAATACATCAGGCTCTACTATAAACTATGAGACCTACTAAATACCTGGTCTTAAGAACTGTTTTTAGATTCCACAACAAGATCACCAGAATCTGTACAAGTTTCACAGATCAATCATTCTACCCTAGGGCTCCCCCCTATATATTATAGATCTCTGTTGAAACATAAACCACACGTAAGTTCTTCACACACACTAATGTGACTTTATAATTGCTGAAAAATTAATCACATTATGCCAAACCCAATGGTGAACCTATTTTTTTTTACAATAACTGCATCCTCAAGCCAAATAATCTATATATCTAAAATACAACTGAAATAAAAAAAATAAAAAAATCTTTGATCCATTTCTCTATAACATAGATAGATTATACCAACCATATCCAACACTAGGGTTTCTCTATGCAAATATATAAATTCATGCATCAAAAGTAACTTGTGTGTCCCACCTCCATGATATCCCCAATTAAACCTCATTACATCACTCATTATCTCTTACTTGTCACCGAGACACATAATTATTAGGTACACATAACATGAAAATATACAAAAATTACCTATATAATCAGCCTTAAACTAAACCCATGAATAATAATAAATTGTTCATAGATAAATATTCTAGTAACTGAAACATATATCAAAATAATAATCCTCTAAGAATCAATCCAAAGCATAATCCTGGGATATAGATCATCAGTCTTAAAACTCATTCCAACTAGTATACCATGATTACCTATAGAATCATCCTGGAACATAAATCATAACATATAATATTAGTGTTTATAGCCTCAGATGGACAACTAATCAATGAAATATATTACCCACATTGTGGGACTGAGTCTGACATCTCAACCATGCTTGCGAAATGTTATTTCCACCAGGATAAACCATATTTGAGGAACTCCATGTTCACAAACCTCATATATATATATATATATATTGGTGTGTGTGTGTGTGTGTTTGTGTGGAACACCATGTCCACCAATGTCATCCATATCGATGGAACACCAAGCCCACCATCCTTATCCATATATGTGGAACACCATGTCCACCAATATTATACATATTTATGGAATTGCATATTAGAAAAAACAATAACCACATATTTTAAAATATATGTAAAAATTTCTTAACTAAGTATTTTAAGTATCACTTCCAACTCACTAAACCATAAAAAATACAACCAGTCTGCAGAACCTCTGTCCGACAATTAAACTATTTAAACATTTACTAATTCTTGAGGTTTAGCACAATAGACCTTTAAAACCACTATGATATCAAGGATTTCCCATTTAAATGTTAATTAATTACCATGGTACCGACATTAAAATATAAAATAAATATATCCAGGGTTGTCCAAACCCCCATGACCCTCCACAAAATCTAAACTCTATTATACTTCCACATCAGTTCGGTATCTAAGTTAAACCTACAACATTATCCTTCCCACCATGAACCCAAACATGATTATCCTATCAATTGGAGCCCACTCAAGTCATATTAGTAGTCACATATGAAGAGGAATAATTCATGGGATCCTCAAAAATAGCACACAATAGTGGAATCCCCCTTTGGTTTTTTTTCACAACTTTCCTCTTAAGTCAACACCAATATCTTCTGGATTACACATCCTATATCCTAGATTATAGAATCTCACAACCTCTCGGGCCTAAAAAGGATAAAAATCACTTGAGATATTTCCTCAATCACATCCCCTTCCCAATACACCCTAGGTTGGCTTGAGAAACCAAACAATCTCTTACCTCAATTCACAAGTTAGTTCCATTATCCAGGGACAATCCCATTCCAACAAAAATTGGGGACCCCAGTAAACCCACACCACATACTCAAATAATTATTATGTATCATTCCAAGGTATCATCATATTCCTCTTTTTATAGTGATCACTAAGTTCAATTATTTGGGGTAATTCCATCTCAAATACAAGTTACTCACCATGAAAAACGTTTTAGAAGTCCTCAAAACACACTAAGGGACCCACCATCACATTCTATTGGAATAAATACCCAAAAACGACTCCAAATGTGTAAAATTATGACAATGTGGTACAAAATCCCCAACCCTTACCAAAAGGGTAATAAAGGCATATTAAACTGTGTGTACCCCAAGTACACAGCTTGTACTCTAAAACCTCATGCCTTATCATGTACATTTACATGGCCTGAAACACATGCAGTATGGTGGTTTTCTATTATAGAGCTGTGAAATACATGGATTCTTTTCATCTACTTCCATATAGTTATTTCCCCATTACATGGGGTGACTAACCATGTACTCATCCACATGACCATGTCCCTCTCTAGGACATGTACTCCTAGTACACTATATGTATTTCCAAAAATATTAATCTTTCCATGTACTTGGTCCAATGGACATGTTATTGTACACAACATACTCACCATCGACACATGGTATACTTCAAAAATATCAATATTCCATATATGTGAAGAATATATGGTGTCTATTTTTAAAAACAGACACTATATAGTTGACATTTTATAATGGGAAACCCTTACGAACGTCCTGAAACCACCATTTCTACATAATTAAGAATAGATCATTCCCCAAGGGGCTATTATCTATATTAAAAGGGATTTAAAACCTGAAAAAAATTAATTTACAAGAATGAATTCATAAAATATAATAAAATACTACCTCGTTGGTCAAACATCAAAGCATAATGTCTGATTCTATGCTCTGAAGCCACTACACCATGATCGGGTCTCCATCACCACCCTGGATGAAGTCCAATAACACATTTAAAAGATCCCAATTGTTTCATCTATCTCATAATTGTGAATCCCTATCACCTTACTACATCCATGTGTAGGAATCATAATGGGATTGGGGTCATTTAAATTAATTAATTAATTAAATTCCACATAAAGTGCTTTTCAGGAGTCACTGAACTCAATGTGGTTTTAGACCTCACCTAAGAAAAAACCTCCCATTTCAGACTCAACAACTGAGTTAGAATCTCAACCATATGCTCTTCTCAAATGATATCTCCTCTATAACATGATTTAGGTATTTATTATTTAATTAATTAAATATTTAATAATCCTCCAAATGTTTGACTACCCAAAATTCAAATAAAGATGTGTCCTAGGGAAAATAAACTATTTGGGTAACAGAAGAGTTGTTATAAAATCTATCCATGATTGTTTGATAGGGTAAAATGGCCATTTACCACCTCATGGACAACCAAATGAAAATATTTAAATTTCTTCAAAAATTTAAAAATAATAAAAAACATGGGTCTTCAAAACCTCCCCACCATAAAATTTCGCATCCATGAGAATATTTAGTGGTCACCCAACCACACATCTCAAACCTCCAACATTATGAATTCATGCTCAAATTATTTCATAATACTCTATAATTTCAAACTAGTTCCTCTTCATGTCTCTGATAATCATGTGTAAAAATCTCTCAATGGTCTAGACGCAATATATCACCCTAAAAACAATTATAGTTTCTTATGATATTTTTCCATCTTGATATGTAACACAGTTATCCACAATTTATCATCATTCACATGATGCATTCCACTGAATAACATACCCTATAGTGTCATATTAAGTTTCAAGGTACTTCCTACCATCATAGTCACATATCATAACACATATTTTGTAGTCCACCGACCTAAGTGATGAGGTTCTTAATGTATCCTCGAACCTACCATCATAATGGTTCAATAATCATGGTAGATTTTATAGTTCCCACTAAATGAGTATCTTAATTTTAATCTCCATACTGAACACTAACACAAATACTCATTCTCCAATCCCTGTTGAACCTCAAAAATAGACATGTTCATATTCATCTCACATGAGTGATAAACACCAAAATGTCATTTATCACATATTTATAGTATATAAAAATGTAACCCATGACATTCAATGACATCCATGACATCATGGGGATATCACAAACATATGGATCATGGTGAAATTACCACCATATGGCTTCACATACACCACTCCTTGAGTGTGACCTACCAGGAGGCGCTTCATAAAATCAGAAATGATATTTTTATAACATGGAATATATCTGATGATCTCTAAGTATAATCAAGAAGATGTCATGTTATTGGGCCTGATCATCTCTAGAATGGGATTTCACAATGATTGCATTGATGAATACACCCACAAAGACATTTATTCTGTACACATCCTGATTCTTTCCTAAGATCCTTAGAGAATAATTCCCACAATAATATCATCACAAGAATATTGGTTATCACCATACTCATTAATTCAATCTCAAATCAAGTGTCATGGAATTTTTATTACATTACAGACAATCAAAAATCCAAATGAAAAATCACTAACCCATGCTTTCTTACCTCCATGATTTAATTAATTTCCAACAACTACACACTCATTCCTAACCTAAAACAATACCTATTATAGCTCTTATGAGTCACTCCACAATGAAAACAATAATATAATTCCCTAACTAAATACACTCAAGCATAACATGATCCCCTTTTCCATCTCATAAACACCAGGAACAATCCACCTATATAATTGATAACCAGTCTAGGAACCCAAATTGTCTTACCAGCAAATGCTAGTATCTATACTCAATCACATTAATTTCTCCCTCAAAACACTAAGAAAATACTATTCATCATTATCCAATCTTAATGCACTAACCTATGCATTCCTCCTCAAATAAAACACAAACCCGGGCTAACCCAACTGATGGGTCACCCTTGAGTAACCTGTCACTAAATACCTTAATTAAGGTCATGTCAAAGTAGGTATCTAGGCTCTCCCACCTTTATCTATAGGTAAAGTCTCACCACTAGCCCCTAGGTCCAACCACAAAATTCTAAACTTACTAACAGAAGGCCAAAATTCATGGGTCATGAAGAATTATCACTTCCTCTCCTCATGCTACATCAAAATTTTAAAAAACCATCTAGAGTTTCACATATAAAAGGAAAACCAACTTTACATAATAAGAGAACCTGTACTCCTTGAGATTTTGTAAATGATGCCACTCCCATGAAGATTATTTTAAATAATTTGTCCAAAAAAACCATCCATAATTTTTTTAATATACATTTACGTATGACATGTTAACTAACCATGGTTTCTTCACCTACTATTCATGTGGAATGCATCAATGTCCTCCTCATTGTGTATCTAAAAATAGATCCAAATAATATTCAATTAGAAAGATATCCATATACAAGTAAGCCTTTCTGAGTAGTATTCCACTGAGTACATATATAAGAAAATAGAATTTGATATTTTTTTTGATTTTTGAAAAACACTACCTATTTTATCATAGAATTAACACACTAGCTTTCCTATAACATGTTGATCCTATATGCCTATAATGATGGATGATATACCACTTACCTAAACATTCCATCATTTAATACCTCATCATAGGCCACTTTTTAGTGTTACAACAGATATAAATACATTATAAATCAAAAAATCCAAACCATTTGTGGTTCAACTATGAAGAATATCATATAAAACCATGAAATAATCATTAGAATAGAAATATCATCACTAGAAACATGGTCAAACCTCTATATGAGGTGTTCAAAAAAAACAATACCACTATCCATAAAAATCTATGACATATTCCTATATCTCCGGTATGCCAAGTTAAAAATAGAACAATAAAAGGAATGCTACTGCTCTGATATTATTTTGTAATGTAGCACCCTAGCTCATGCTTTGGATAGTAGTCAGATTGGTTCTCCACCTAACCTTCGACACAAATTCTACAAAGAAATAGGTTTCCAAATATTAATCGGGGTCTTAGTTGATGGAGTGAGGAGAATTTTCCCCCATATAAGAGTTCACAATAGTAAATAATTCACCAAAAATTTTAAACAGTAGAGTACGTAGAATGAATAAATAAATTAAAACCTAAGTATAATGTTATAAGACTAAATAAATTAATGGTACAAATATACATTCATCATATAAAACATTGATTGGATATTCATCCAATTTCATATATAGAAAATGAGCTAAAAATTAATACATTATGATCTAATTATCACACAGATCCATGATACATACCCAGTTTCTAGAGCCATATTAATGTGAAATGGCTCGATAATTTGTCTATAAACAGAGTGGATATTCTCAATAATGTTAGCCTAATTACCCCCATATTTGGAATAAATTCATTCCCAACTAGAATAGAGATATAATGTCTACAAGAACACCGACATGGATGTACAATAGGTGGGAAATAAATCTCAGTAGACCATCCTGAAAGGCAAATGATAATATTTTATAATAAGTTAATGCATATATCATGTGCTTAAACTAGCGAAAACATAACTGAAATAAATATAAATAAAATAAACATTGAAAATTATGTCCATGAAATTGATCATTCATCCCTATTTGAGCAAGTGTTGAGGTGTCTTTGAGAATATCTTGATTATCATTCAACCCATGTAACATTGGGGATCCACATCCACGACAGTCACAACTAAACAACTTAAATTCACATGATATATCTTACTTGATACCTATACACATTACTATCAGTTACTCATACCAGTATATAGTACAACCAATACCCATTGAATTAGTCTAGATTCTAACCCATGAACTGTAATCAATAGTGCATAGAGTATTAGTCTAGCATCTAAACTATACTTAAAAAATAGTTCTTTAGGAAAATTTGCATTACCTAAACCATGGATATAGATAATTAGTTCACTGTCTCATTTGACTTAGTGTGAAATAGTTTCCAAAAGTATCTGTCATGAAGATAAACCACAAAATATAATATCAGTTTCTAGAGCCACAATCTTACGCTTAATCAATATAGTTTACTAGAAAATCCGGGAGAATCATTCCAATATCTCAAACATGATTGTGGAATAACATGTCAATCATGTTAAAACGCATATATTGAGAACAATGTCTACAATCCTCATCTATATATATAAAATTTCATGTTCTCCAATCTAATCCATATAAATGGATTTATATATCCACCTAGGTTTTATGTATACTAGGAACACCATAAACACGAGTCCCATCCATATCTATTGAACACCATTCCACAAAACATATCCACATAAATGGAATTCCATTCCTGATAATATCAATAATAGAGATGGAGTATCTTGTCTAACTTGTTGAACCACAAAAACTTCTATGGGTTTCTGAAACCTTAGTCTGACATTTAAACCATTCAATAATTTACTAATTATAGAGGTTGAAAATAAAAGTATATCAAGAATTATCTCTTTCCACAATAATTAGTTTCCTTGTTAAAAATAGAAACGATAAAATAAATATAATAGGACTATCCCAATGCCCATGTTTTAACTCATCACCCTAATATCATCAGGATTCCCCATCTTATCGGGGTCAACATGAAACCCTCAACCATATCTAACCAACCATGCACCCATACCTGTTTCTCCCTTTAATGGGTACCCATGTGGATCCTATAATCAATCCTTTTAAAATTTTCAAACCTTATGGGATATTCAAAACTAGTATTCTAGATGAGGCATCCCTATTGGGATCCTTGGTCACACATCACCTCTCAAGAAATTCCCATATCTTGAGGGGTATGCATATTGTAACCATATCTCTATAATATCATATCCTATATGGACTGAAAGAAGGGTAAAAATCTATCAGGATATGGACTCAATATAGTTTCCTTTTCATTCCAACAATGGTTAGCCTAAACACCCAACCTACCAGTCACCTCGAGTCACAGATCAGATCCACTATGTAAGGATAGTCTCACTATAACACAAATCACACACACAAGTGATCCCATAACATGTAATAAAATAATTCTCATGACCCTATCTTTTTATCATCTTATTACTAACCATAAAAATAATATTGGGTTATATTATTAGTGGTATAAAATATCAATTATGATGGACTCTCTATGACCTTCACAAAAAGTCCCTAAAATATCCAAGGGATCCATAATCATATTATACATGGTAAAATTATAAAACTTGACTCCTCTTGTGTCCAATTATAACTCCAAGACACAATCCACCCAAAACCAACAAAAGGGTAACAAATGGGTATTATTCAATGTGTACATCAAAACTTTTTAATAGACTTTGTATTTAATCATGGCCGGACATGCATGGGATTTAGCTGTGTACTACTACATGGTCAGAGAAAACATGGGGTCTTTATATGTAATTAATCAAAGAAATTACCCCCTATATAGGGTGTCTACCCTCTTACCTATCCATATGGACATGTCCTATTAAACATCATGTGTTCCATGAAAACAACATGTATTAACAGAATCTACAAATTCCTACTTACTCGACCACATGGCTATGTCCCAGTACATGAAATGTACTCCAGATACATGGAATATAATTAAAAATATTAATCATACCTAAATGGTAAGAAGACATGGAATATATTTATAAAACCACCCAATGTGTAGTTGGTATTTCGGAATGTGAAACCCCTATAAACCTCTCCATGACTTATTCCTCCTTTATTATTCATAGATCCGCCCGTGATGGTTTTTAGGAGTAATCAACTCTATTTGAAAACCAAAACCCTTAATCTATAGTTATTTTGGTATAAAAATAAAGAACAGTCTACCTCATGGTGAAAACATCAAATCTTCGTGTCCAAATGTAAACCTGGATGTCATTTCCCATCGATCTAGTCTCAATCTCTACCATTGATGAATTATGGACGCTCCTACTTCCCCCTTTCCTCATTTTTCATCCATCTCATGTGATAGAATACCTATCTAACTCATCCATCCATGAATATGTATCTAAAATGTTGTTGGGGTGTGTTTTCATTAATTTAATATAAATAAAACAAAATATGTTAATCTAGAGTATCAGAACCAAAAATTCATTTACAAATCATCTAGGAAATCCTGCTCTACCGATTCAACAATAGTATAAAAAAATTAATCTAATTATCCATTAAAAATATATCTCCTCCCAAACTAGCTTGATGAATTAATTATTTAGTCTGTTAATATTAAATATTGGACCAATGTTTGAACAAGTCAGAATCCAATCAAACATTTATCATATGGTAAAAACCCTATTCCAGGACCAACCGAGTATCTAGAAAAAATATTTTATATCATATTATTGGGGAAATGATCATTTTTCCCCACCTAGGTACCTAAAAATAAAAAATTATATTTATGCTCAAATTTCAAAATTTGAAAAAATACACCAGTCCTTAAAATTAAAATGCTTAAATAATTATTCATGAGATGCAGGGTGAAGGTAAATTTTTTTATCATGATGATATATCTATAGGTAAAAAACCATGATGTTCTGTAAATGAATTATGATAAAATGATTCAAATTAACATCTCTAATAAAACCCATCATATGGTAACTTTTATAAATCTGAACATAATTATTCTGGTGATATTTTAATTTGAATGATCATGCCTCTATCTCTAGGTATACATCCATAATCTATTCTGTATAAAGATCATATATTTCTAAGATTTATTTATGGATAACCATGATTCTTTATTCAATGGTTGGGAGGCCTTTCACCTGAAGCTGATAGAACTATCTAAGAGAGATCCACATTAGTCATAGTTTTATTTGTATTATCATGAGTAATTTAGTTATTTCTAAGGAAATAATTTACTTAGTCCAGTGTAACTATGAAATTACCTAAGAATATATTTCCAATATATTATCTATCTATTCGAATGGAGAGAACCTATCCTGGAAGAATGTAATTTTAAATTGGCCATGTTTCTTGTATATAGTAGAAATGCATTACAAATCATTATTAGGTATATCACTATAAGGACTCTCAATATAATTTTCCATAAATATTACACTATATTTATCTTTAACATGTGAGAAATCCAAAATAGACATGTTATAATCACTATAATAAACTTCTCAGATCCATAATTATGTATCTTTTTTTTGGAATCATTAATTTAGAATTATGTGGAGCATTTGTTTTATAAAAATTCTTTGATTGTATTAATCAAGATTTATTTTGGTGGAAAATATATATTTATAAAATTATTTGTAGGTGATACTGAATATAGATATTCTCAAGTAGGTGGAGAGGGTTTTGTGGAACACTTTTATTATTTACACTATCCAAGATTATGAAATAGTTGAGGGTGATTATCTTTTCATAGTAGGAAAGAAGAACATTCACAGGTTTTAGTTTTATGGGATGAGAAATTGGGTAAAGGATAGGAGTAATTTGGAATTATATTTGTATAGGATATTGGTAAACGTTCGATATATGGATTCTTTTGATGTTGTATCTATATATCATGAAGTGGAACCTTATGGTATATAATTTTATTTTATTCTTTATAATGATTGGGATTATTTATTTTTTTATATTTTTGAGATGAATATGCTCATGATTTATAGGAATAATCATGCACTTTTGTTCTTCTTGCAGATAATTGTCTATCATTTGAGAATGGTTTTATAAATTCATGATTCTATAATATGATATTTATGATCACTTTGAAATTCATTTCATTCTAATTAATTATGTGATTTTAATTTACGAATAATTTAGATAGGGAAATGTATTATGTTTATCCATTTTAGTTCCCAGTTATTGGGGTTTTCTTTTTTCCATGAGTGAGAATAATTATACTTTTGGAATTCCAAATCTGGAATGATATTTTGTTGGAATAAGTTTATCCTTTTATGATAGACCATTGGTTTTCCAACAGAATCAAAATTCTTACATTAGGAATCTCCTAGAAGATCATTAGTAGGCTCTCCATTTTTAATATTTTCATGAATTTTTTTGGATGATAATTTTCTCCCATTATTTAATTCCCCACAACAATTATCATATATTTAAAATTAAAAAAAAGTATAATGTTAAGAAAATAAATTAATCATAATCAATAGAGTTATATAATAGAACTCAATTTTCCTCGAATAACTTGATAAGCATGTTAGACTCAGAAAGATATATAAGATACAAATGATATTTAATAATGTTATCCTTGGAATAAATTATTTAACCACTATTACAATCTATTTTATTGGTTATATTAACTACTCCATCCTTGTTATAAAATAAATAAGGTTCTATTGAATGAAGTGGATGAAAATATTCTATAAACTTCTCATAACATGAAACTCATGCTTCTGGATGAATATTTCACAAATCTTGTCTTTGAATCTATTGTTACCAAGAGATATATTTACCTTTTACATAAGAATGGATACATTGGTGGTAAACACATGAAAATATTTGTTTTTATATTGTTGTGATATTATAAAAGTAATTTCACATGAGATGTAAAATGGATTTTAGGATATTACTCAACAAATTCAGTTCGATAGGTTTATGAATAATTATAAAAGTAAATAATATTATTTGTGAGATGGTATTCATGTATATGACAAGTGATAAAGGTGGTGAAGCCTAGACTTTACTAGTTTGAATATGATGATGATGGTATAGGAGTTTCTTATTAAACCCATCGTTGAACAACTTGCATGGAAATGTAAAACTCATAAAAATTATTTTAAATTTAGATAAGAACATATTAAATATGGTTAAATCATATAAGGTCTAAAAATTATTATTGATGGTGAAATTTTTGATTATATACCCTTAGATGATGTTCTGGAAGGTTTAGAGGAATCTTATAGTAGGCATATGTTATTTTGAGAAAAGTTTTAAATGTATACAAATTAGAAGCCTCAAAAAAAATATAAAAGACCTTGACCATATAAGTTTTCCTAATATTCGTATAAATTCACTAAAAGTGTATGTTTATAGGTTTTAGCTCTTATGAATATATGTGTTTTTATTAATTAAAGGAATTCATAGCAAGGATTTGAAGTATATTGATAATTGAATATGTCATGATCATAGAACTTCTTCTGCTGAGCATAAGTGGTGTTCATAAGAAATTTCCAAAGTATTATTTATAAATAAATATTATATAAATCTAGATAAATAATTTTACTAAGAATCAGGATTCCTCAATTGGTGATATTTTATTGTATCTAAAAGATGGAAAATTGAGTTTAAATATTTTAAATATTATAAAGATGAATTTTCTAGGGATGATTCTAAGTTATTAAGTATTTTAATAATCATGAACATATGATTAAACATGATTAAAGATAGGATAAAGACATAAAACATGATGATAAGAATGAGGATCATTAATATTTTTAATAAAAAATGATGTTATTTATATTTCAAGAATAATGAATACATTATTCAATTAGATATATATATATATATAAATCATAGTTTAAATTATCTATATTCAATCTATTTGAGTGAGTGTTTTGATCTTATTAAATATGATAATAGTGATAAATGAATTGTCACAGAAGACTCGGCATTTTGAAATCCCAATACATGAAAATTATTCAACATTATATAACCATAGAAATTATAAAAAAAATCCAGATATTCTTTGGTGTTCTTTGGTGCCTATAGTCATTTATAAAGTAGGGTCGAAGAGTTATATAAAAAAGAGTAATGATTTTATTATATTATTTTTACAGACTGAAATAAATTTCTTTATTGATTTCATGAGAATTACTCATACTAAAAGAGATAGAAACAGATGATATGATAGTTGAATTATATATTATTTATATAGTTATATAGACTGAAATATGTATTCCCACTATGTAATAGTATAAATTAATGAATGTATTGATGTTGTGTGTGTTATATATTTTTTCACAATTTTTTCATTCATGTTTCACATTTCAAGTTCATTATTAGAGGGTTTAATACAATTCCCTCTATGTTGAATTTGTATTGAATTTAATATTTTGGGAACAACAGTAGGTGTTTAATAATAATACTTTTTGAATGAAATTAAAAAATAACAATGTAATTCCATTAATGAATATAGAAAAATGAGATATAAAAAACAATAATATTTTCATGTGAGTATGGGGATATTGGGATGAGAAGAAGAGATACTAGTAGCCATTGTTTTTTGGTAGTGTATATGTGAGATAATTACAAATCTAGGATAATTTAAGCTGTCAATAATGAAATATTGAAAGAAAAAATTTTCTCACAAGAAGGATACATGTTATACATGACTATTCACTATTATTCTATAGTGACGTTCAAGACAAGAAAATTTTTTCTAGTGCTTTTTGATGTTCTTATTATTAAATATTTTATATTTTTTTCTTGAAAACTTTTGGAGAGGGATTTATTTATAGGTTTTGTGTGAGAAACTGGGAGCATAAGAAAATATTTGTTCATTCGATAAAACATTGAATTAATGGAGTTTTTGATCAGGGTTTCTAAATAGTTTAGAATGATAATTATATATGGGGTGCATAATTAGTTTGTGGAGATTATAGTTGGGGTTTCTAAACAAATGTTGTAAATACCAAATATGTCTATTGTAGAGAATATGGGTTGGTGTTTCTAATAAGTACTACATTGATTATTCTATTACAAAAAACCAAGTAATTATTTGTGTTATGAATTATATTTTATATCTTATTTATATAATTTTAGTTTCAGAGGTAGTTATTTTAGAGTGGATAAATACCTAAACATTCATGGTGGTTGGGCTAAAATAGTTTCACTCAGTAAAATAAAATTCAACGCCATTTCACCCCCTCCCCCTCAAAGTCATCCAATTAACCAATAGAATCAAAAATTTGTAAAAAATCATGGATCCCATTGAGTGATTCATGTTTTAACTGAGAATATATAATATTAATAGTAGGAATGTTAGGGTTTTCCCAATGTTTAATGGTAGTAATTATCACAAATAGAGGAAGAATTTATATATTACTTCTAATCTCCCTACATGATTGTTTCAGATGCTACTATAATGTTATTTCCACCTATAAATAAGGAATGTACTATAATACATTCTATCAAGATAAACATTAAGAATCTTTATAAGGAAAAATTACAGTTTGATGTATCTTTTAGAAAAATTGTATATAAAAGTCATTTTATTACAAAAATTCAATAAAATATGTGAAATTTTAGGAAGTAGTGATGTTGTAAAATTAAATATCGGAGAAGAAAAGTTATAGATTTGGATAATTAGGTTTGAAAATATGAAAATGGGTAATGAATATAAATTACTATTTTAATAGATTGAACGAAATAGAAAATAATATTTGAGGATTTAGTGAGAAATTCGATGGTTTAAGCATTCTCAAAAAGCATATGAGGAATTCTATAAATGTATTTAAGACTGTGTTATTTATTTAGAATATAGAGCTTGTAAATTTTCCAATGATTTCATAATGAAGATTCCTATATAGTCAGAGCCTATAGAAGAAGACAATAACTCCGAAAAAAATTATAACAAAAAAGAAAACAATACAATTATCAGAAGATTATTTTTATGATCATGGATGATAATGTTAATTCATTATCAATTTTCTCTTCAAAAGATGAAGTAAATTTTCATTCCTTTGATGAGAAATGGTTTGATTCTTTAAAAAGTAGTGATAATGAATAAAGATGTTATAATTATAATAGATACTAAAAGAGAATCTAGAATAAACTCATTAATATAATACAAAACTAATTAAATCTATGGAATAAATTGTTAAATAGTAAAATGATGGCTATAATGAATGGAGAGTATGTCAATAGGGATATGACATATATTGATTTGGCCTTGTATAATAAATTAATGGATGAAGAAAATTAAATCATAGTGGATTATCTTGAGTAGAAGTTGGTTACATGGAGGAATAGTTTTTGAGACATGAGTAATATATGTCATAGTTCATAGTATGTAGAAATTAAAAGTGATAACCTCACTAATTTTTTTTTAAAAAACATTTTTTTTAAAATAGTGAATGTTTTAAATTAAAATACGAGGAGTTCTAGAATATCATAAATGAAAATAAATCATCTACACAAAATAAAAGAATAAATTTGAAATGAAAAACACCTTACTCTAGGAAATGAAATATTATAATTCAGTAGGATAGGATAAATATTAATCTAGGGAAATTTATAATCAGAGATGAAGATAAAATATTCAATAGTTTTATTTGTGTTGTGGAATGTTTGGACATAAGCCCTATTCCCATTTTTTTAATATGTATTTTCACAAGAAGTTGCAAGAAACTTGGAAAATACTTGTTGAATAAATTAATGAAAACACTTAATAAAATAAATTTGTGACAATGTATGCATAAAATTATTCAAACACAAATAGATATTGATATTTAAAAGATTTTTGTGGAAGATACATAAAAAAGGGTCTCCTTAAAGAGGCATTCCAAACAAATCTACCTCTTGATCTTCTAGTATAATGAATGGTTAGAGACTTCATTTAGAAGAAGGAAGAATGTTAAATTATGAATATGTTAAAGAATAAACTTGGAAAAACTCAAATATATTTATCATGTTAATAAATAATTTGTAAAATTGGGTCTTGATTAGTCGGTATGAGCTATAAAATAGTGTATGTTAACAAAAAATTTGCTGGGAAAGGAAATAATAGGAATTTTAAATAATATATTAAATAATTTGGGGTGTTTTAAATGAAAATTCAAATTAAAATATGTGAATAATGTTATACAATCGGGAATTTATCAAAGGATTTTATAGAAATATTACCATATCTTGAAGTGTATTATAAGAAGTAACTAAAATAATCATGTAATGTTGTTTCCTTGCTATATGATATTAAAAGAAAATAGTGACATAGGTTGAGAGGAATCTCTCACTTGGGCTGTTACTTTTGATTAAAAAATAGTGGTCCCACATTTTTCTATTTATTTTATTTATTTAGAACTAACTAGTAGGGAATTAGTGGACTTGTGTGGTGTTGTTAGTTATATAATGTAAATAGATTTGTACTTTTCATTTATAATCAACCATTAAATAGAGAGTTAGTGAATTCATTGAAGGGGAGAAATAATTGATATGGAGCTCTAAACATACCATAAATTATGTGAAATAAGAACTACATAAAATATGGACAACCCCTTGAAGTTTGAGGTTTAGTTCACACTTATTATTTTGTTAAAACTACATGAGAAGAAAATAAAATTATATTCCAATTTTAACATCACATGTATTCAATTTTATGGGAAGCATTGATTATCTTGTTTATAACTCTCTATTTTTTTACTAAGTGTTAAACCCATTAGAAAATGAGAAAAATAGTTGAAGGATATTTTTTAATAGAATCTTTTATTATCATCCTTCTCCAAATATTTTAATGAATATCATTTAGATCTATAAAGGTAGAATAGAATCTTGGATTTTGTGTTATTTAAAAAATGACCTAATGGTGAAAAAAACTCAATAGTGTATTTTATTTTATATAAATAAGTTGAGAAAAATAAGCACACATATTGACATATAAATATCATAGTAGAATTGGAAACAAAAGAAAAGGGGTTGATTATTGTACCCATTATATTTATTTCATTTATTTTTAATAATGAATAATTCCTTAGTGATTAGAATATGTATATATATGTTATTGAGTCACTACGATTTTTTTGGAATTCGGGATACATTGTGATATTTTCAAAACTTGTTTTTTATTAATTGTCTACATATCTTATTGGGAATGTTTCTTCATGTTATGTGATATAGAGTAAATATAATTGTTAAAAACTGTTTCTTATAAAGTGTCATAGGTTGGTAAGAATGTTTCCTTAACCTTGTTAGGAAATACTCCATAGGTATGAAGACTCTATTTCTATCATCAAGTACCTAACAAAACAAATAAACTCATGATAAAATATTATTTTCTTCTGATTTTGAGGTCACAAAATAATACTGCACAACCCTCAAGTGATCCAATCAGACAATGATTTTCAATTTTCAACATTTTTATGTTTGTAATAATTATTAAAATTTAATAGAAGTTAATGTTCATGCATTAACATGATAATGATAATGTATTAATCCTATAAAAAATATTGATGGTCAATGGCTTGATTTTATTGGAATGATGTAGATGAGTTTCTAGATAGACAACTTTGTTGAACATTTGGATCAGATAATTATTATGTTAAAATATATATGGAGTTCAATGTTGGTAGTATAAGGATAGGAATACTAATTTAAGGCCATCAGATCGAGCCAATCAGATAAAGATCTATTAAATAATTTCTTTTGAATTAATATTTGACACTCCATGTGAATAATAGTTTGAATTGATAGTTCAAAGGTCACCATATTAAAAAAACTCTATATTTTGTCAAATATAAATGTATGAAGGTGAACAGGTGGAGTTTTAACACACAAACATAGATGAAGTGCAAGGTGTTGAGTTTTTGTTTCAAATTTTACTTGTTTAATTGTCATGACATCATTATGGGTGTTGTTGTATGTGTTCTATTGGGTTAAATCCATTTTTTATAGTTCTATCAATAAAATAGGATAATTTTTTAGATGCTATTAAATGATTAATCGATCAGATAGAAATTAGAAAGAAAAAAATGACATCATTATATGGATGATTTAGTGAAGTTGTATCAGATTGAGTTTCTCATTACATGATATATATAAAGTATTAAGATGTTGAAGGATGCACTGTTTGGTGAGATGTTGACTCATCAGGTAGGAAATGATGGAATAACAAATTTGAGTGAATTGGTTAGTGGATGTATATGAAGATAAACTGTAAAAGAATAAAAAATCCATCAGACCAAGTCAACTGGTTGATAAATATAACATATAACTTAGTTGGTAAAATAATAGTTGAACATAGAAGTCAGTAATAATTTCATCAAATACTAATTTACTAGTATATGTTTTGAAAAGATTTATAAATCTTTATAATGACCCAAATAATTATGATGTTTAATAATGTCTTCAATTTTTGGTTTTTATTTCCATGGTTAATGTAGTGTGAATGATATTATTATTTTTGAGTTTATACAAATTTTAATATATGAAAATGGTTACATGTTTATAATAATATTCATAAATGTTTTAGAATATTAAAGTTTCATATATAGAAGAGAAATATATTTAGTGTCGGTAAAAAAATAATGTATATATTTAGTGGGAAAATACAATTTATTTCCTACCATTTTACTCTGAGTAGTCACCAAAATAATGGGGTGTCTATATACTCAATAATGACACTATTAATACATCTAAAAGGTAAATTTTTGATGAAATATGTGAAGGATGTGTTTCCAACCAAATAATAACTTGGTCGACAAATAAGTACACTAAAAATAGATGAAATGAGAAGTTGTACTAGATAAAGGGCTTGATAAAATTCACTAGTAAGAGACATCAATCAGAAATACCATATAGGGGTTTTACTAGAAATATATTCCAATATATTTTTAAGGTGCAGTTTTTTGGTTCATATGAACAAATAACATATTATAAGTCCAATATAAGGAGTCATGTAGGATAGAGTATAATGGATAAATTCATATGGTGAACAAAATGTATATATTAGATAGAGAATTCGAATGCATAATTTTATGTAGAATTATACTGAGCGGATATGCAAATATTCATATATGTTTTGTCTATCTTAAAATAAAACTTCATAACTGATGGGATTCATTATAATTTTTTATTGGGAGACAGGACTCGTTTTGGAGTGGGAGGAAACTGTATTCACATCATATTATAATTGATTTCAATAGACCCATAGGTGTGACCATGTTAAGGTTTTAGTCACCCACACTAGTGAGGAACATTATAAATCATTTTACTTTCTTCACTTTACTAATATATCATACTTGGTGTGGTTATGTTTTATAAGATGAGAAGCATAAGAAAATCTAAAAAGTTATACGGGTTTATTTCAATAATGGAGGTAATTGAAAAATATTACCACTGATTCAACCCCCACCTTCTCATATGATCTTTGGAATCTAATGATCATTATGAAGTACAATAAAGTGATTTGAAAAAGGGGATTTAGTGCTACATCTTCAATAACTATATGGGGGTGGTTTAAGAAAATTTGTAAAATTAATTAAATGATAGATGAGATAGTTATCATGTTTATGTCAAGTACCGAATGTCAAGAAGACTTTTCTTCAAAAGGTTTAAAGAAATTGATGAAGGTAGTGGAGATTATTACTAAACCTACCATTTGATATCTTATATTCCTACACATAACAAATTAAAATTATATTCCCATTTTTGAGGATAACTAAATAAATATGGAAATCCCATGTAAGGTGTACTATTTACGATAGTTGTGTAATTACAACTTACAAAACCTAGGATAAAGACCTAGATATTTTGAGTCATCCCCAAGTAAACCTATTTAATTCTATGATTATTTGAGATAATGTATAAATATTTTTAGTTTTAATGAAAAATAGAAATGTCCATGATCGTCAGACTCTTTCAATATATCATATGTATTCACCATGAGAATAGGGTATCTTGTGCCAACTCTTCAGAATTTAATCCCTCATTCCAATTGTATGGTTTTATCATAAGGCATCAATTTCTATGGGAAACTATCAAATTAATATTAATTAAACTTATAACATAAATAATAATTCATTATTGTTTTACATTATTAGAGTATTCCTTCTATATATTGACTATATTATCTAGTTTGAATATTTTCCTGTGTAAATATTCATTAAAACATGGATTTTTTTTATTTATGTTGGAAAAAATCAAAATTATATATTTGAAACATGATGAAGTTGAAATTAATTGTATTGATTATGAATAAATTATTGTCTGTCTAAATTATGTGTTTCATAATATTATCCACGCTCTAATCATGATTGGAATATGAAAAAATAATGATTAGAACAAAGAAAATTTTTATTGATAAGTGAAAAATGATTTCATTGTGTTTTGAAAAAATACTAAAGAAACTGATTCATCAGATATTGATCAATTAATTACATATTTTATTAGATAAATATAGGGTATTTGAGTAAATGTGTGAATATTAATAACTGAGAAAAAAGGGATCGAACGAACTAAGGTGGAAGGATAGAAACCCTATAATGCTTCACACATGAGCAATATTATAGATTTCATAAATATATAAATTCTAAAATCAATAGGTTCTTGTGAAATATTTAGTGCCTTCAATCATTTATGTCGAAATATAGTTAAAAAATAAGATAAAATATGTTTATTTTATATTTTTATTCATATAGACTAAATTCCATTTCTATGCTAATTTTATGAGAATCTCCCAGACATGAAGAGAGTTCTACATACCACATGATATGTGTGACCAATATTCTTTATAAATTTTTGATGAATAAAATGTGTATTTGAATAGTGGATTAGTTTGAGCTAAGGAAGGAGTATAATAAAAAACGATTGTATATTTTTTTGATGATCATTATTAGTTCCAAAAATGAATTTCAACATTTAAAAAACATTTTTTTATAAAACAAGGATGCATGTTATCTTAGGGGACTATTTTGGAGGAAATGGATCAACTTCACTCAACATTGATATATTTCAAGAAATTACTAAGATTCACATTCAAATAATTTTTGATTAAAATGTAATGTCAAATACAACATGTTTTGTAGATTTTAGAATGGAACTGAATATATATGAAAAAGGATTGTCACGAAATTGAGAAACATCACACAACTAATATCTTGGTATGATAATTTGAATCAAAATAATGGTGACATCAAATTTATTCTTTATGTGTCCACACCTAGTGACATAGGAATGATACATGATTAAAATGTAGTTTTCATAACTATCTACATGTTGTGGGACATAGTATAAGTTTTGTTAGGTCCACAAGGATGAGTACCCTGAAAGGTGGGGTGAATAAGGGTATGACTAATTTAAAATTAAAGCCCGTTCTGATCTTTTTTCACTATTAATAAAAACAATATTCTCTCTCTTTCCCGATGAACAATGTACACAGAAAGTAAAGCATGCACATGACACATCAATTTTTACTTGGTTCACCGCTAAGGGAAACGTCCAAGGAGCATACGCTGACATGTTTTCGATCGTACCAAATTCCACTAAACATCACTAGCTGTGGATTACAAGGTTCTGGCACATTCATTCTGTCCCAGGCTCACTACCTTTACAAAGTTTAGGGTTAGGTCACTACATTCCCAATGTTCACTCCCTATTTCTCTCTCTCTGGATCACTGTCGGTGGAGAGGATCACCAACTTCCTATTCCTTTGCTCACTGCTCCGGAAAGGATCCACTCACAGTATATAGACTTTTAGGTCTCTCCATTTTCATGGAATAATGCATCGTCCTCTATATGTAGATGCTTTGTTGAATTCCATCATTCACCCTTAGACGAATCTCACAGTGCACCGAAGGTATTGGGAAGACTTCCAGCTTCGACGCACCCCGAGAACACTATCAGGGAATCAACCTTACCTGGCACACAGGTCTATCCCGGAACGCAAGTATTGGCGTGTAGGTCAAAACTGGCATGCAGGTCCACATCAACAACTTGCGTGACACAAACCTCTGCTCCTCCAAACCTGTGCAACTCAATCCCTTTTACACCCAATCCAATATTGGCACGCAACTACCAGTCAACACGCAACTTCAAACACTGACGCGCAAGTCCACCTGCGCGACCACACACCACTTTCGCGACATCCACACCTACATGATGAGAGCTCTGATTTTTCTAAGTGTTGAACTCCATTGAAAATGAGGAGAGGTGATCCTGTATTTATAGGCATTTGGACAACCTTCGTGATGGCATGCAAGTCTCCCCTTGGCGCGCAAGTTTCGGTGCACAAGTCTCTGACCTTTCAAGTCACCTGCACAACTAACCCCAAACCTGTGCGACCCTATTTACTTTTCCATATTTTGATCTTATGATTTTGAGAAACAATAGGCATTCATGTTCCCAATCTTTCTAGGCATCGGTGCGCAAGTCTCTTCACAGCGTGCAAGTCACCTGTGCGACCACACCAATACATGCGTGACCCTGTTTCCTTTGACATATTTTTACCTTCTTATACTGAAAATAATTAGTCTTGCATGTTTCATCTCCTTCAAGTACAGGGCACGCAAGTCTCTATGACAAAAACAATTTTCCCCTTTTGTCGATTTTCAGGCCCAAAAATTTGGAAAACACTGGAAAATGGCGCCACATTGTAGCAGTTCCTTTTGTACCGCCTCCAGATCATTAATTCCTTTGTCGACATTCTTGAATCAAACATAGATAATTGACCAAAGATCTTGAACTCTACATTCCACTATGAAATCCCTTTTGAAAAAAAATTTGTATGTCTTTTTTTTGCTTTTTCCACAATCAAAGCCTAGTTGTCCACTTTGTCAACAAACACAATCACCTCAAAAACGATTCAATGATGCCTTGAGGGATTTTTGCCCAATAATATCCCCCTTTGGGTTCGTTGAAAACTCTTCCATAAAAATATGCATCGTTAATTATTCATCCACCATTCACCTATTTGCGATTCCGATAGCAATCAAGGATTTACTCATCACATACTCTAAGCCCACATGAGAAATTCTCAGCATGAGAAACAAGAGTAAATGAAATGTTCATAAATGAATCACTTCATCTCTGACACCCACTGTTGACATCAAACTGATACCAATTATTAGCAAACTGATACCAATTTTTTGAAATATTCTCACCACATTTCTACACCACTCTTCTACTTTCATCACGATCCTCATCTGTCATAATATATATTCTTTGATCGATAACTTCTAGCATCATCAGATTTAAAAACACTCCCCCTTCTTCAACTCCCCCTATCTGGATGCTCCACCTGTCAGATTCTCCCCGTATCTTTCATGATTTATCAAATATCCACATTGTCTCCCCCTTGAACAATCACTATTTTCTCCCCATTTGTCAACGAACCCAAAGGTCACTCCTTTGCAGTCTGTAATTGAGTAGAGAACAAATATCAACACATTATGGAAAAACACATCATACCTCTGGGAGAGAGGATGTAGGTTCATATCCACACTCTTTTATGTGTGTGGAGTCGACTAAACTCCCAGAGCCAGTCGATGCCTCTCAAAAGCTTCCTTGGGTAAGGCCTTTGTCAGAATGTCTGCAACCTGTAGCCTTGTAGGCACATACTCCAACATCACGATTCCTTGCTCAACTATCTCCTTGATAAAATAATAATTTATCTCAATGTTCTTTGTCCTTGAGTGATGGACAAGATTTTTTTTGAGATTTATAGCACTTGATTTACCACCCTATATTCCAATAGGAGACTTCACTTCAACTCCCATATCATCAATATGTTGCTTCATCCAAAATAACTGTGTGCATGTTTGAGTGGCCTCAATATACTTAGCTTCTACAGTGCTGAATGAAATACAATCTTTCTTCTTTTTTAGCCAACAAATACACAATCCACCAAGATAAAATGCACCCCTTGAGGTTGATTTTTTGTCATCTGCTGATCCGGCCCAATTTTCATCTATGTAACCCAATAACACTGATTGAGATTTGTCATTATACATCAGACCAAAATCGAAAGTGCCTTTGATATACCAAATTATTATTTTAACTGAAAGAATGTGGGTATATTTGGGAATAATCTGATATCTCGCTGCTTAGCATGTGGAGAAAACAATGTCAGTCCTTGTTCCAGTCAAGTATAGAAAACATCCAATAATTTGCCTGTATTCAGTGATATTAACTGCCTTGCCATCCTCATCTTTTGATAATTTCATCCGGGTAGCAACAAAAGTTTTCATATCCTTGGAATTATCCATTCCAATCCTTCTTAGAACCTCCTTTTCATATTTGGATTGAGAAATGACTATGCCATTACTTCCTGGTGTCACTTGTAAACCAAGTAAAAATGTTAGCTCTCCAATCATTGACATTTCAAACTCATTTTTCAGGTATTTGGAAAACTATCTGCACTAAGCTTCATCTGATCCGCCAAATATTATTTCATCGACATAAACCAACACCATCATCCTTTGATTACTATTTTTTCTAAAATAGAGCTTCTAATCAACTACCCCATGCTGGAAACCGAGCTTATTCAAGTGTTGATCAAGCCTTGAGTACCATGATCATGGTGCTTGTTTCAGCCCATACAATGCCTTCTTTATCTTATAAACCTTGTTCTTATCCTCATGAATAAGAAAACCATCTGGATGATCAATATACACCTCCTCTTATAAATCTCCATTCAAGAATGAAGATTTGACATCCATCTAGAACAATTTGAACATTTGTTTCACTACTATGGCAAAAGATAATATGATTGTCTCCATCCTTGAAACCGGTGCAAATGTCTCATCAAAATCCTTTCCATCTATCTGGGATTATCCCTTACAAACTAGTCGTGATCTGTTCTGAATCATTGTTCCATGTTCATTCATCTTATTGTAATAGACCCATTTAGTCCTGATGACATTCTTATCTGTTGGCCTCGAAATAATCTCCCATGTCTGGTTCTTCTCAATTTGATCAAGCTCTTCATTCATATCCTGAACCCAGTTTTCATCTTCAGCTGCATCGAAAAAACATTTTTTCTCCACCTGAGATAAAAAAGATGTTTTCTGTAATGATTTCATTCATCGAGTTTGAATTGGAGCTGTCTAATCACCAATTATATTATGCATATCAATTTCTACTCGACTCGTTGGCTTCCTTGTAGACATAGACTTGACACTTTCTAATTTATCATCAGTATCATCTTTTGATTCAGCCTCTGCCACTTCTGCTCCCCCTATGTTTCTTACCTCATCATCACTTTCATCTAGAAACTGTTCTCTATTATGTTCATTCTTAACTATAATGACATCATTGCTCTCAATAATTTTTCCCAGCCTTTTGTTGAAACATTTATATTCTTTTCTTTTCCCTGAGTAACCAAGGAATATCCCCTCATCTCTTTGTGACTCAAACTTCCTATGATTTTCTTTGTTGGGAATGAAGCAAATACTCCCAAATATTCAAAAGTATTTCAACTTTGGCTTCTTTCCATACCACATTTCATACAGAGTCTTCCAATCCATCAGACACAATAGAGACCTGTTCAAATTATTGACTGATGTCAAAACTTCTTCCATCCAAAATTTCTCTGGTAGGTCCTTTTCAATAAGCATCGTTCTATCCATGTTGTTGATGATCCGATTTCTCCTCTCATCCACTCTATTCTGTTGGGGAGTTCTCATTCATGAAACTTATAACAACCCATACTTTACATACATTATTATTACATCAGAATTGAAGCACACTTATTACAACATATAACAAAACCAGGAAAGGACTGTATAGTTATGGGGTCTTTAGAAACTGGGAAACATAAACAACTAGTTCATAAATCATCTACACTGTCTCCCTTTTATTTTATCATATCTAGAGTCCCTTTTGGCATATTTTACTTAATATTTTTATTCCTAACCTGGGGAAAAGAAAACATTCAAAGGGTGACATAAAATGCTCAGTAAGGGTAATAAAAAGAAATATCAATCACATAATATTCATAAGAACATATCATTTTGGAAATATTAACCTGATAAAGATATCATAATTTCATAACATGGGATAAATCATAGTAGTGAAATGTAATCTCAATAATCATAACATAAAACATGAAACATTTTGGTATACACACATAATCATAGATAATCATTTCTTAGTATTCAAGACTCATTTCCAAGACTATCTTAGCAGAAAAAATCAATTTCTGAAATGAGTTCACTCCTCGTTTCAGTCATGTTTCACTGAACTGGTTTAACCTTCCATTCCAGCCATGTCTATCTCATGAGATATAAATCTTTACCCAATGCATTGGATGGAGATATAGGTCCCACCCATCTCCTAATGATACCATTCTTATGTGTTCCACAACATCATAAATCATACATCATATCATAACCCATGTAAAAAATGGGATTCTTAAACATCATTCCATCATAACATAAATCATATAAGATAAAAGGACTTCATAAAAATAATTCCATCATAACATAATCAAATTAATGTAAAAATAGGGATAGAAACAGAACCCTATATTATCTTATATGGAAAATAATATTGATAAAACGCATGAACTCCATTCTTGATTAAAATATCCTTTCTACTTCAAAAACATTATCCTTTTTAAAAATGTCATATAATTATAAAATAAAAAAAGTTGACTAAAAATAAACTTGAAAACTTTTAAAGTAAGATTCATGGAAAAGTTTTTCAAAAAATCCATTCATGCCGTATAAGTTAAAAAAATATTATTATCGTAATTGGCCAGAAAAGTCAAAAAGTACCTCGTACGAAAGACGACAAAATATTCCTTTCATATCATTTAATAAAAAATCACTGAAGTGTAAAATTGGATTTAAACAATTGTAAGAGGATAGAAATAATATTACATATTGAGGAAACATGGATGTGGATGATAAATATTCCCCAGTAAATTCTAAAGTATAAACAATCTCGGATAAAAATGAGATTGCGAGATTTTCCCTTACCATAGGTCAGATTTTCTTCGTATGTGTCCGAACCTCCTTTATAATGATTTAAATAATGTTATTAACTTATTCCAGAATTGTACGCGTTGTTATGATATCATATGTGGTCATATTCTTAGGTTCTTATTAGTAATATTTCATTATTACTTGTTATTCGGGTGTTTATTTCTTTTTGTTCTTATGCATGTTTTGTCGAATAAATTATTATTCTTCTTTTAGGTTTTAGATAAATTATTTCAAGAATGGTATTAGTGTAATATATATCATATTTATTCATTAAATTCATTTATATATTCATTAATCATTGAAGATCATGTAAAATGAGTCACATCACATCGTGGAGACGGTAGGCTGTACATACGCACGAGCGATAATATCATTCCCATGATCGTGGAATTGTATTGAAGTGTATGTATACTATTTTAGAATCAGTATCACTTTACAATAATCATATATTATTATTATTTACACCATTATACCCATCCAAGTAAGGTTGTGGTGGAAAATAGATTACACAACGGCGTGGAGACGGTATTACGTACGTACGCATGCGCGGTGATTTCATTTTCCGTAGGATGGATAGATCGTGAAATAGGGTTGTTTCATACATATAATAACATATCATTATATGAGTGATACTTATGTTATTACTTCATAATTAAACAACTAAACAAGAATAAGTAGAAGAAGAAAAAAAGTTGAAAGAATCGGTAATGGACATTACCTCTTATTTGAAGAGCCTCTTCTTAACCTCCTCTTAGGGCACTAAAGATGGTCATTGAAGATGACCATGAGCTCTTGGATTCTTCTAGGGAACTGGAAAAGACATATTAGAAGGGTTTGGCCGAGTTTGAAGGCTCAAAGTGGTGTGAGGAAGAGAGGGAGGAGGATCCCTTTTATAAGGGAGGAGAGGGGCACCATTAGAAAAACTAAAAATATTATTTTATTATAAAGTCATATTCGGTTTTTAATAGTTCCAAATTTATTTATTTCTAATATAAGGTGGAGATGGGTCGAAATATTTTCATCCAATATGATTTATACAAGTTTAGGTTTCTATTTTTACCTTCTCATTTAAATTTATCTTTAAGTTAAATAATTTTACTTTTACCGTGTCTTCTTGTTTTCTTACACTATAAGGTTAATAAATTTACTATAAGAAGAAAAATGAACCCCAAGTTGTTTATTATTAATATATATAACCTTATCTAAGTCATTTGTCCGAAACTTTGATTTTTAAGAATAAAATAACAATTAATAATATAATATTTGATTTAAAAACTATTTTATGTAAATTTTAACACTATTTGGTAATTGATTTTTGTGAAACTCATAACAACATTATTAGTTCGAAAAATGTTAATTAAATGAGGTACCTAAAATGATTCCTCCATTGGTTGGACATATTTACACAAAAGTTGAGTGATCTTGTTCTCCACACCCATCTATTCTAAGATCACTCATTCCTAGATTATCCACATGAACAATGTCATTTACCCTCTTATCCAAGACCTTTTCTCTAAGAATGGAAAGGAAAGTATCATCATATCCTACACTTAATAATAGGAACCCTAATATTAGGATCCCAAAACATTTCCTAAATGATGTTATCATCATGAGAAATAAATCACCTTTGCCTTCAATAATGGCCAGTGATGAATCATCCTCTCCTCCTGCCCTTTCAGATGATGGGAATCCCCTAATGTAATCCCCATAAACATAAAATATATAGGATATTAAATTTAATAACATAAAATTCATAGTCTTAAATTTTGAGACTTCCCAAAATTATCCTAGTTGCATGAGGTTATACTATATGACCATTTCCTAAATGGACATTGTTAAACTACATTAACACATTCTTAGCACTTGACAATGAATTGTATTCCAACCCTACATCACCAATTTTGTATGCATCATAAGATAATCACAAGATTGTTCACTATATCAAGGGAATCTCCAATGTGTAATCTTCATACCATCAGTTTTGTTTCTCCACTCATGGTGTATGCATCCTTACTATACTTTGTTAAACTTATTATACTATTCATGTAACCTGACCTTGAACTGTGAAGACTAACTATGTTGGAATTCACCCATTTATTTAAAAATGGTACATAATATTCCTCCTAGATGTTAAATCCTAATAAACCTACAAGAAGAGTAAATATACCTTACATGACCCTGGGAGGGAACAAATATGATGTGTGATCATTTCCCATAAGAACACACAAATCCTAACCACCCAAACATATATCCCCCAAAGGACCTCCACATCTTCATGGGATGGTAACCCATATTTAGTCCCTTATGAAACATGTGTATAAAGTAAAAATTCCAACAAGTAATTGAAATTGTGAAAATGTCATCATAAGAATTTAATCCCACGAGGATGTCCCCACAAGATGTTACACATGTGACTATGACCCTACAATACTGCAAACCTATGACCCCACCTCATATTTTTTAATATCTCTATTATTTAACCAATATGAAATTCCAATGTAAATGAGCCACATATTAAATATTCCCCTACTTTGTGTTTCCCAATGAAAACATGGGATGCCTTTTGTTCCACACCTAATATGCCTCACACATGAGATACCATTGATTTCGAAATAGGGATATCTTTATGGATTTCCAACTCACCCAATGTAATGAGATGTCTAGACATGTCTAATGTCACCATCATCTATGACTATATGTAGCTACCTTATAGTTTTTGTATCCATATAATTATCCCTTTCCCTCCTTGATATTGTGCCATGAAAAATATTCCTGAGAATGACACACATCTACGAGTCTGTCCTAGACTATGGAATTGCCTCTAAGGAAGAATCCATTGAATAGGAATCTGATATCCCATAAACCTCATATGATTACAGTTTATACCTCATCAAACATTGTGTTTGATACCACCCAACTATGGATAGTAGTATGTTGGGGAAAACTACTATAGAGGATGTGAAAATTGTCAAAGGATATGGAACACTGCGTAAGAGGCAAAGAAAAGTGTGTCACCGACCTAATGTGTACCTCTGTTGAAACTATCAGAAAACATGGTTAACCCGACATGAATCTATTCTCCTACAATGGTTAAAATATAAGTAACATTGGACATCACAATATTTTTACATATCCAGATCTATCCATTCTGTTTTAGGCATCAATAAACAAAATAGTGGGCTCAACATGAGACGATTCTCCTATAGATGTGGGAAGATAAAGAATGCCGGGAATCCTCAATTTGAGACAACATTGACATGATCTATCCTCTACCATAGGTAAAATAATTAATGTAGAGAATAATAGAAATAAAATTCATTATAAAGGTATATAAAATTGACCTCATGTAACTTACATGACTCTTAACATGAGAAATTATTGATGTCCCACCACCAATTGTTGTGTGGGTATGAGAAATGATGGTGTGGTAGTCATGTAAAAATGTCCCCCATTTACACCAGCCATAACACCCAATTCATATAATAACCCTCTCCCGATCTCCCAATCATACCTCATTTAATTAATATTTATTGATGACCTGATTCATCATTATGCTTATGAATTTTCCATCCCATCAATAGACATATTAGAGTAAGACCATGAAGTATTCGTAGCACATCATCCCTTCTTCCCCTAAATACAACACAGGGACCACCATATCAAAATGGAAAATAATTTTAGGATCCTCTCTCCAATGTGTTATGTCATTTTAGTCCCCATTGTTAAGTAGGAAGAAGATGTTTGGGTTTCGCCCATCATCACCACTTCTTAGGAGCCACCCTGGGGGGATCCCACTTGGTTAGGATGAAAACACTAACATACTCTGCAAGTCATTAGGAAGGAAAACCATAGACATGATCCATAATCCTCATTCATTATCAACTAACAATGGTATTATATGATAGTCATCAACCATGCATGATAGGATACCTCTCTATAAACTCCACTAGCCCATTCCACCATTGACACATCTCACACTTCTCTCACATCCAGTTTGTGGGGGAACATTGTTACATGATTAGGATTGAAACCCCAGCTACCTACCATGATATATGAGCTGAACCTCTCTATCATGAGAACCAGAAGAAACAAATCACGGCCCACCCCATAGTGATGAATTTCACTATGGGTTTACTCCTTATAAAATAATCAATTGAAATGATGGTCATACCTATAATGAAGGTCTCCCAATCTGTATATATTCATCCCATGGTAGGATGGAACACCCATCATGGGGTCCCAACACATGGTTACCTCCACAACACATGTTGATGAAATCCAAGTGACCCTCAAAGGATAATACTTGGGGAACTCCCAAACTGGTTGAATTAGGACTAAGGAAGATGAATTGTCGCCATTGACCCCTCCAAATCTAAGTTGATGAATGAATCAATGCAAGATCCCCACCCTCTATATTAGAGATGGGCGACTAATCCCATTGAATTAGTCTAACCATATATAAGAATTTGGTTAATATTATCCCTAGGTTCGTCTATAAGTATCATCATGGGGAATATGCATTAGTTTCCTTTCGAGGAACACTCCATGAACCCATCAATAAAACGGCCATCTTCCACCCTTCATACCTCTACCTTGGATTTAGGGGACACTTGAAGTTTTTAATTGCTTCCATCTAATGATGGTGTTCCCTTGTATATGCCACATTGTTAAGAGGTCCATCTCAATCATATAGAGGATAAAGGTACCCCATCTTATACAGATATGGTTATGGATTTTTCACAATATTTCAAAGACAATATGATATTTGAGGGATGGGAGGCTTGTGTGATTCACCCTCAGATAGAAAATCTACAGTGGACCAGTACTACTTCACTTCCACCTGATGTTTATAGATTGTAATGTACCTAGTCTGGATTCCACCTAATATTACATCGAGACTTGTTGGCTACGTGACCTCAAGTGCATCTCCCCAAATTCCAGAGGCAACAGATTAGTAGTGAGGGCCTATTTGTGATAGTGGGGAGATTATTCCCCAATTAGAAGAGTGTAACATAGTGGAAATAACATATAGATTGCTAAAGAAATAATACCATACAATAGAAGTAAATAGTAAAAGACTTATGAAAAAATATCATGATGACATATCATACACAAAATGATGCATACCACATGTTTCTATGGAAACAACCCAACAAGACATAAGGCTATCATATACAATGCATGACCCCAAAGTAAAAAAAAATTAAAAAGAAACATATAAACATTGCAAGCCTTGGTTTGATCTTATTCTCTTCGGCTCCTATGCAGCATATCAATTATCTATAGAAGTTATCTCTCCCTTATCAACATATGCAACCATATAATTGATTTGAGCCCAAATCATGACACAAATAGAGTGTGAGACTAAATCCCATCATGAAACAACCAAAGTTTTGTTCCCTATTGGACCACTAAGGATGGGTGTAGTGACATAGGTTATACCACACCTTGATTGATACCAAATTTAATTTATATGGTTTTCCAGGGATGGGATCATAGGGTGTTTTTGGATTTCCACTTGGAGAGATACTTTAATTCCACTTTTGGAATGTCCAGGATAGGCTGAAGCTTATTTGAATGTTGAATGGATTATGATTTGGATTCCATGACAAAGAACAAGATTGCATTTTATCATTTATTATGACGTCCTAGATCCCATCCATGGAATATTGTATAGATCCATGACTCACATGGAATTACATAGATTCTATGAGCCTAACCACGGTGTCCTTGGTTCACTCATGGCTAAACATTAATTAACAAACTCATTGATCACATACAAGTAATTCTATAGAATCCAAGGTTTAGTCAAGGGAACAAGGTAAAATATACATATTTTCCCATCCATGTAATACCATAAAAATCCATGAATCAGTCAATTCTATATTCCATTCAACCATAACATATTCATTTTACAATTTAATTTTTCATTATAGGGTCAAAACAATAATAATTTAACATTTTACCACTACAGGTGTCTCATGTTATGACCATCCTCCATGGCATAGAATATCATTACTCACATAGGCACAAATTATGTGTCAAGAAACACATGAAAATTAAACTATTGCAGGTATTTAATATTAATTAACTCACATGATAAAGTTCATAGTTTGATCAAAATATTCCAAACATTATTTATCAAGCATAAGAATAACAAGGGTTATAAAAGAAAATCATATATCATGCACCTTGTAGAATTATAATACCATATAATAACATGGAACATACATTTAAATCATAAATACCATTTTAAATAACCCACATAAGTCATTCAAGGTATACCACATGTTTATCTTAGGCCAAACACCCATGAAGTTGTTTAAATGGGAACTAACCCTTGGGGTGGCCCTCAATCCAGTTATACTACAATAAAATGATTTAAAACACATAATTAATTACATAAAAAATTGGTAACAACATTCCAGATTTAAATATAATGGAGAAACACAAAAAATGTGTTTGCAACACTCTGACATATAGAAATAGCTATAAAATTAGTAAAATTCATGAGACCACATAACACAAACCCATACTAGATAGCTCTTCAAGTATAATGATTTTATTTTTCTTGGTTTTAGAGGTATCTGAAGAACGAATGAAGAAAAGGATACTAAGGAATGTGAACCTAAATCCAAATAGCACAATCAATATCCCGAAGAATCAGGCATGGATAAAAGGAAATTGAGGTATTTCCATTGCAGATCCAATTAGACGAACGTCACACAATTCAAAGATCATAATGATAGGGGATCTAAAATGGGAGAATAGGTCTCAAATGGAGATCTACAACAATTATCCTCTACTGTGGAATGAATGAGGTGAATAATTTTAATGATAAAACCATTTTGCGGTCAAACATGTAATTGTACACAAAATATCTGGTTCCCACCATTTCTGCACATAGTTATCCTAACCATGCAGAACCCATGCTCAACTCACTAGAATTTTAGGGCACATCGCATGGTTAAATAACATAGTTTGACTTACCATGTTGTAACCATGCAACCAAAATTATTAATTCTACTAAAATATCATACATGTCTGCACGGTCGTGTTCCACAATATGCATGGTTTTCACTAACTGTGTGACCTCCTCTTTTTACCCAAATCACGGTCTTCGGGATCTAGACCAGCCCTGAACACCCTGGAGAACCTTATTCCCCCAATGAGAATCTGAATTTTTTCCTATTTATATAATTAATTAAGACATTGATAGAAAACTTCTGATCGGTACCTCAAGGAAAAAATCGGGTTCTTACAAACTTCTCCTTTAAACCAATTTGTCCCCAAATTTCCCTTCTAAGGGTAGTGTAGACATATCTGAAAACAACTATGGCCACTACAATTGAACAATGACCTCCCTCTAGAAGGTCATGTCATTTACACAACTATTCTTCCATAGAACCTATATAAAATGAATAGATAGGCCTTGAAGAACCTTTTTGATTCAATCCACAATACATATATGATTCTCCTCAAACGACACATCTTCCTGCAACTCAACCTATTTTGGATGAAGAGCGTGCGATGGGGATGAATAATAACTCCACAAGTGAAAAACATGGAAGACTTCGTGAATTTCTTGTTACATCTGAAAAAACTGCAACCTATAGGCAACAGGCATGAATTTCTCCAGAATCTCTTAGAGCCAGATGTTTCTTAGAGAAAGCTTACCCTATATTCGGGTCCTCTTGTGTCCCAAAATTGGTGTAATAAGTATGGAAACACAATCCCCATCCTTGAACTCTATGGTTCATCTATGGTGATCATCATATCATTTCTAACAATACGGTACATTATCCATCCACTTCCAAATCAACTATACTGGCTCAGTGGTCTCTTAGAAAAAATGATGTCCCAGCCTAGCTGCCTCTCCTACCTCCATCCAAGACATGGGTAATCAGTATGAGCCTACCATATAATTCATCATATAGTTCCATATGAATAGTATCATGGAAGCTGTTAATATTGGAAAAATCAACGAGGTATACACTCCTCCCAATAACCCCGGAAATCTAGTATGCATGCTCTAATAATATCCTCAAGCACCTGAATCATGTGTTCTGACTGGATATCTATATGGGAGTGGTAGGCTGTAATTAAAAGAACCTATTCACATAGTGACCCTTGTATCTATTTATAGAAACGAGAAGTAAATCGGGCGCCCATATCTAAAAAGACTGAATGCGGAACCCTATGTAAAATCTCAATCTCATGGATATACAACCTACCAATATCATCAACATTGAAGGATTACTTGATCATATTAAAATGTTCATCTTTTGTGAGCCTATAAACTTAAACCCAAACGATATAGTTACCTTGAGGCTACCTCGGAAAATCTGTCATAAAATTCATCATTACATCATTACATTTCCACTCATGAATGCTCAGCTGTTGCAACAGTTTGGATGGTCACTGGTGTTCTTCCTTTACTCGATGATAATTGGATCACCTCATGACAAAACCATCTAAATATATTTTCATATCTAGCTAACAATAAGGACGTTGTAAAACATGATACATCTTAGTAACAACAAGATTCACTTCCCATACAAATGTATGAAAATCCTACATCAACTCCTCACACGTGTCTGTTGAATCCCAAAAATGAACATGTAAATGAAAAACATCATCCCAACGTACTGTCCAACTAGGAGGAAAGTCCTCACCTGACATACTTTCACATAGAACCAGGACATCATAATCTGATAGTAGCCTCATAATTACTATGTCCTTTAGGGTATAAGAAATAGATAAAGATGAATGAAACATCTGTACCTTACTATCATGAATCTCCGAATTCATCTCAGAGAACAAGGACATAAACTTCCACTCACTAATAAAAAAATTCTCATCATGTAACTAAGTCCTTATGATCAAAGAATCAGCCACTAAATTACCTTTATCAGGCATATAGGAAATCTAAATGGTGAAATACAGAAGTTATTCTACCCACTTTCACTATCTTATTTTCAAATCATACTAAGTAAAAATATACTTGAGGATTTTGTGGTCAATGTACACCACAAAATACATTCCCAGTATCTAATGAATCCTATAATTTTGTTCATGAAAAATCATATCCAAATAGAGATTGTTTTTCATGTAATTACTCTCATGTGGCCTCAACTACTGAGACCCATACACACTGATTTAATCCCTTTACATAGGAATTACACCCAGCTCAATAACTGATGCATCACATTACACGGTGTAACTCCTTCCCTTTTCTAGAAAGATCAGTTTCAACACTATAGTTAATCACCCTTTCATCTCCTAAAAGTCCATCTCATAGGAATATATTCATTCATACTTTACACTTTTTTTATTTAAGCATGTCAGCGGTGCTTCTAAACATGAGAACCCCTATATAAACCTCCTACAATAACCAGGCATCTTTTAGAAACTCTACACCACAAATATGTTCTTGGGATGTTCCCATGAAACTTATTCTCTCACCTTATCTAGGTCCACTGATACATCTATCTCTGAGATGATGTGACCTAGTAAGTGAATATGATCCATTGAGAAGTATAAAATTTTAAGATTATCATATAACTAATTCTCTCTTAGTCTACACAATATGATCTCAGTATGTTTGGAAGGGTTGTGTTTATTTTGACAATACACCAATATATCATCCAAAACAATAATGAAAAACAAGTGATGATAAGTGTGGATAACATGGTTCATCAATTCCATGAAAACCACTAGCGTGTTCATGAGGACGAATGACCTAACAAGATACCCATATAAAACATACCTTATCCAAATGGTTGTGTAAGGTATGTATGATGACTTTACATCCACCTGATGATATCAGATATCATATCAATATTTGAGAAATCCTAATATCTTTGGAGCTAGTGGAATAGATCCATATATTCACGGTTGAGGATACCACTTCTTAACCACGACCTCTTTCATGATTCGATAATCCACACAAGGCATGAGGGTACTGTATGCCTTTTTTCACAAAAAGGACAAGAGAACCCCATATAGAAGTACTGTGTTGGATGAAACCCCTAACCTCCAAGTCCTCTAGATGCCTCTAGAGCTCTTAGAACTCCATCGTAGACATCCTATAAAGAGGAATGGACACAAGTACACCTATTGGCACTATCTCGATAGATAAATCCACCTCTCTCAGTAGAGGTAAACCATAAAATACATCAGGGAAAAATTCTCTGAAACGATCAACCACTGGAATAAAATCCATTTGATGTGTTCCTTGGACGTCCACATATTAGCTCATAATCTGGGATATAATCCTGCCAAACCCATGATTATCAAGTCCATGTTAGCTCTCCAAGACATCCTATTCCACATTATATAGAAAAAACCACCCTCTAGTGATGTAAAACTCACCGAGTGGTGATTTTAGGATGCATATAAGTCAAAATCATTACCCTCCTCTTAGGGGGTGTCTTAATATGCTTGAAGAAAGAAAACATGGCCTCTAGCCATGAATCATTAGCCTAAGGCCCACCATTCCTAGAAAAAATATGTGTATGCTTCTACTAGAACACACACATCTGCTCATCCATAGTTAAAGAGTGTTGTGATGCTCCCTGAAATGTTTTCATGATCCTCATAATGTCTTCGTAGAACTGTGACTCTCCACATGTGTCTAGTATAATTACCATTGTTGCGACAGAAAAAATTGGAGGATACACTAGAAGACCATGTATTACTACCTACAGGGAATGATTTTTACCACCCTCCTATCATACATATTGATGTATTCATAGTGGTATGAATCTATATATTCAAGCACACAACTTAGTTCAAGATCAAAAACAATGTCACAACTCAAAAGTCCAAACAAAGCCAGGTAGGTCAACGATTACTCTAAAACTTCACCCATCTACTGCACCCATGTGTCAGGTCTAGATGTAAAACATTGAGAATCACTACCGAAATCCCATTACCAAAGTCGGGCCTGGTCAAAAAATATACCAGAATAAAATATCAGTTCACTTTATTTTCACATTCATTCTAATTTTACACTGATTTGTCATTCAAAACTATAATTCGAACTCATTTCAAGCTCACCACATTCCTTTCCCAATGGGTGACCAATGGTATTCCAAATTCAGATGTATATGGTCCCATACTCCTCATGAATGAAAGCTTGGAATCCATGTATATAACATAGTAGAAAAATTCGATATAAGGATGAAACATGATCCCCCAAATTCTAAACCTAGAGGGCCCATACACCTCAGGGACCAAAGTGCGGGGTCCATTAAAATTGAACCACAACATGTATTAATACACCAACCACAACATCATGAATATCTATCATGGTACCTGTCACAATATAATGCAATCGGTAATTCCATATAAATATCCAAAAATTGATGAATGGAAGGTGATTATAACATGAGCCTATATGATGCATGAGATGACATACCCTCTTAAAATCAGGTTTTAAGATTATATAACCACAATCATATCCATACTAACAGAATAATACAAGTGCATCACCCAATGGTGAAATCCAATCAATTGTAGTAGATCATAATTCCCAATTAAAAATTCAATTTGAGGTAACATGCATTTTCCTTGTACACGGGGTAGCTAATCCTTGGAAAAATTTATTAACAATTCCCATTTCAGTTATATCAATTTTACATTTTCAACAAAATAGTAAATCAAACCAAAAAATACCACATCAGATTCAAATTTGTAACGTCTTGGGTATGGATGCCACATAACAGTGCTCCAAGATTGGTTGACCACATGGCCTTAAGTACATAGCCTGAAATGACATAGGCTACCAACTAGTATTTAGGGGATAGGTGTGATAATAAGGAGAGTATTACCTCATTAGAAGAATGTAACATGACATAAATAACATACAGATAGTATAATCAATCTTACCATTCAATAGAAGTAAACGGTGGAATACTGAAAATATAATATCCAGATGACATATCATATAAAAATTATTCTTGTCTCATGTTTCAAAGAAAATAGGAAACCATTTCTCAAGGTTATCATATAAAAATAGTGATCCAAAAGTAATAAAGACAATATAAATTCAGAAGCATGAAAAGCCTTGTCTTGCTCCAATTTTCCCCTCCTAAGAAGCATAATAAGTCCATATAGTAGGGTGATTTCCATTATAAACACGTACAACCATACAATCTATTTAGGACCAAATCATGACCCAAATAGGGTGTGATAATATATACCAGTAGGCAAAAACCAAAGGTCTGTTCCAATCTATCGGTGATATATATAACAGGTAGTCTGTAATAGTAAAGTTGTAAGCTAGGAGGTACTCAAAAGTAAACATTCCTAGAACCATTGGTTTCCATTGACATTCTATTTCCATTTGATGTATAGATTGGCACATTGAATGGTATAATTCTTGAGATATATCTAAGGCCCGTCAATCCCATGTATAGTTGTAAGCACCTGAGATGCCTCAGAAGTCCAGCTAGGCAAGCATATGTAATGGTTGAAAGAAATGTTTTTCTTTGGCTTGGTAGACACATCATAAACCATTCAATGTACAAATAACCATGAGCCCATCCTTTAAATTCATAAATTGGTATTCAAGTATCACTCTATGTTCAAATACACTAATACCCTATATGCTCATCCCTAGAAAACCTCATAGAAGAAATTTGGTATCACCCCAGGTGTGGTATTACCTATGTCACTAATCACATACATAGTTGTACTATAGGGAGCCCAGGTATCACTCATGATATAAAACATGCCTCCTGAGACTATCCATGGCATCCTATAAGGATCCATGATTCACTCGGCATTAAGTAGCCTCTGTGAGTCGATCCATGGTGTCCATGGTTTACAAACGACTTATGATTAATTAAAAAACCCATTGATCTCGTCCATAGAATTCTAGAGAATCCAACATTCACTCAAGGGACCAAGATAAAATAAAAAAATAAGTTTTTCCATGGAATTCTATCAGAATTCAGGATTAATTCATTTCTATTTACCATTCAACCATAATAGATCCATTCAAAAAATTTATTTGACATGCTAGGGTCAAAACCATAAGAATTTAACATCTTAGCACTAAGGGTGTCTCAAGCTCGGACCGACCTAAATGGTTTATCATATCATTACTCACATGGACTTAACTTATATGACATGACCCATATACCAATTTAACTGTTACATATATTTGAAATTAATTACATCATGTGGAAAACATTAAAGTTGGAGAAAAACATTCCAAACATGCTTTATCTTGCATAGTCATAACATTGGTTAAAGGGGAAATTCCTCTATGTTAAACCCTATATAATTAGACTACCATATAGAAACATGGAATACATATTTTAATAAGTAATTACTTTTTAAATAATCCACACAATGGATTCAAGGCATACTCCATAGGTATCGTTGGCCAAACGACCAAAAAGTGGTTGAAAGGGGAAGTCACCCATGGGGTGACCCTTAATTTGGTCGAAAAGCCTAAATTTTTTTTTGAAACACTTAATTAATTACCTTAACAACAATATCAAACAACATGTATGATTTAAAAATCCATAAATCACCCTAATAATGGGTGAACAACCCTCCAGTATATATAAATAGCTTCGCAATTAGCAAAATTCATGAGACCACCTACCTTAGACCCATGCTAGATAGCTCATGTTGTACCAGGATCTGATTTTACCTATTTTGGGAGAAATATGAAGGTTGGATGAAGAATAGGATATTAGTAGATATGAACCAAAATCAAAATAGTATAATTGATATCTAGAATAATCAATAATGGCTATAGAGGAATCGATGTCTTACAGTTGCAGATCCAAGGAGGTGAATGACACTCGATTAAGAGATCAGATGGAGAAGGGATCTAAAATGGGAAAATAGTTTTAAAAATGAGCTCTCCCATGGTTCCACTATTCTATAAATTTATATAGTACAATAATTTTAAATATAAATACAATTCTTTGGAATGTAATTTCACTCAAAATATTCGGGACAGATGGTTTCTGTGCATGGTTTTTCTTTACCATGTGGAACCTGTGCTCAGCTCACAGGTATTCTGGGCTCATCGCAAAGCTACACAACATGGATTGGATAACAATTTGGTATTTTTTTGGGTTCATCTTTAATGTCTTCTAAAACTATAGACATGTCTAAAAGGTCGTGCACCCAAATCCAAATGGTTTTCACTAACTATGCGACCTCTACATTTCACCCAATGCTTGGGTTCCGGGCTCCAAACCATCCCCAAACACCCAATAGAGCACTATGAACCCTATGGGAATCCACATTATGCCACAATTAAGGAATAAAATGTGTAATTTATGGAAAACATAAGATTTGTACCTCAAAGAATAAATGCGTTCTTACAAAGAGCAATGATAATTGGAGCTTGGGGTGATCAATAGCTATGTTAACCTCTCTAAAATGAGTAGGTGGAAGACTTATTAGATAACTTGGCCCTCAACTAAGTATCATCTGTGTATTTCCCAATCATCGCTTGTAAATTCTCCATCCCATAGTCACTCACTAAGGACCAAGAATCTTGGTCCACCTAGAATATTTGGGAGACAGTCAATCATCTGTGTGATTTTCTTTAAGCCTATCTCAGATTCCCTAATCATCTCAAGTATATCCATCTTCTATATCGATAGGTTTAATCAATCATTCTACCTGTTTCCTAACCCATAGACTCATATGGATAACAACTATGTTTTTGGATGACCAGTATTTGGATTCTCTTTGTGCTTTAGTGTGTCAAGAAAGAATCATTTCATCATTATAAGATCTGATTCTAAGGATAACATGTTCCCATCTATTTATGTCCACTTCCACAGCAAAAATTGGATCAGTAGATTGTCCTACCCATGGATGGTAAAACATCAATTCAAACCACATCCACCATAATAGATACCCTTTATTATTAGAGAATATGTGATGAAGACATAGGAAAATGTGGTGAGAAACTATCCTAAGGGGAGACACAATATCATATGGATCTTATTATTGGAACATAAACTAATTAGTAGAGAAATATATTGAGCCGAGAAAGTTCCCCAACAGAGGCAATACCACCTACATTTCAACATCTTCAAAAATTAGAACGATCAATTGATCCAAAATCCCCTACAATGTTCCACAAGAAACCAACCCAAATTATTGTATGGATAGTTTGATATATGTTCTTGAGGGATACAAGAGGCTCGCAATTGAGTTCTTATATGGGAACCATCCAGAGTGAGGTAATGTTCGAGGTTACCCCATCCCTCCTCCTACTAAATTATTTCACGGATAGGCTCCTAGTGTAATTGTGGGTGGTCTAACACACCCAATTACTGTAATGGTTGGTGGTTATTGAAAAAAACAAATATATGTTCCTGCTACTATGCCTGTGTAGTGAGACTTCCCAAATTATGACATAATCCCTTAACTCCTCGAGCCAGCGGGTTGGTCAGAGATTTAGTGATAGCCATACCTCCCCATGATGATGTGATTTATTATTTCTTCACAAATATTGATGCATATGTGTATTAGAAAATCTCAATCCCACCTAAAGGAATGTTGTATCCACTATAGGTGGACTATTTCCTTCTACCCAATGATTTATGTAATCTGAATTTATCTCTAATAAAAGACCTAGGTGATCCACTATGGAACCTAGCCCACATTTCTTTAGGATGTAGACCAATTATGGGAAATCTAGATTAGTAAAAATAAACCATGATTCAAGATTCTCTCTAAACATTGGAAGGACTCGCTTTTTTGTGGTACAGGCTGCTGGCCCCTTATTCCATGTTCAGTTCAGAAGATCTTTATAGATAGTTCCATCTCTACCATGTAAAATTCCAGCATCTATAACCACTCTAAATGCAATAAAAGTTTTTATATGTGATTTAATGAATTTATTTCCCAAAGCAAGGATCTCACACACTCTATCAAGGTATAGTTTTATGATGAAAAACTCTTAGGGATGTGTGGGGATAAAGTTTGGGATGATCTAGTTTCTATCATCATTTACTGGGTATATCTATGAATATTTCACAATTTCACTTAATGAGCTCAGTTTTTTCAAGAGGCCTTCCATTGGACCACGAAACAGTCAAAAACATTTTCTATTCTAAACCCCTTACAGATGAACATAATGCGAGAAATAGTCAATATTGTATAGAATGTGGCCCCAAAAATAGTTATCCATTAGGAAACTCTAAAAGAAACTCTTCTAGAAGAGAATAATCATCATTTCCAAACATTTTATGAGAATTCCAACTAATACACCCATTATCAAAACTCATGTTTTATGAATTTGTTTTTGAATAAATGAAAAAAAAAATTAATGGCTTGCATTACACACTGAAGCATGTTGTGTATAATTTATAAACAATGAAAATATTATATTTCAATAAACTCATCACTTAGATTATATTTCAAAATACTATACTCTTATATTATATTTCAGTACATGTGGAACTATGATTTTCTTGTGTTACACATGTTGTTGAGTTCCTTTGATGGCGTGTGTTACAAGAAAGACAGAGTGTTAACTAACTATAATATTATCATTAAAATATTTTTATACTTATGACCAAGCTATTGGAATGGAAGATATGAAAAATATTAATAAAATTATAAAAACATGATTTACACATTTTACAAAATTAATTCTATAGTTTTAAATGAATTATAAATAAAAACAAAAACAAATGGAATATAAATGAATTGTTTTTATGAAAAAACTATTTTTAACCAAAAAGGAATTTTATCTTAATAAATTAAAGTAATAACCATTAGTAAGATATAATATTGGAATTTATAAATTATCAATTCAGAAAAATGTTTTGACATTCATCCAAAAATATTTATAGGCATAAAATTTGAACAAATCCCATTTTTTGCATACAAATATATATTCTTCTAAAACAAAATTTTACCACCTTTTAATTGTAAACTTTTTTAAAAAAAATATTTCACAAATCAAAAATTATTATTTGAAAAAATGAACAACATTTTTTAAACAGGTATATCAATTTTTACTTTGGGTGAATTTTTGGTATTTTATTTGGAGATGTTTAATTTTTTGATGAATAGTCAAAAACACTGAATTTTAGTTCAAAACTAAGTTTTCAACTTACTTATTTACAAATTTAAATTATATTATAATTTTTTTTTCAAAGTATATTTATACTAAATAGACATATATTAATAAATTTAAGGTCATTGTAATACATTACACTTTGAAATTGGATTTAAAACATTTCATGATTTTGAACAATTTCACTTCAAAAACACAATGATTTATCCTATCTCTAAGATTATATTAAATTTATTTCTACCAATTATATGATTTAAATTTAGAAATTTGGATTAAATATATGTAATAATAATATTTTATAATTTATAACAATGTAAACTAGATTTTTACCAAATTTGTTTTTGGAAAATGGTTAAAATTAATTACAATGTTTAGAAAAAAATGACTTTACCATGGTATTAAATATTACATTAAGGTCCCATGAAGACCTATAAAAATTTCCAAAACCAATTTAATTGACATATTTCAAGAATTTATCCAATATTCTTATAAATTTAAAATTGTTTGTGGCACATTATTTTAGTCATTAATATCAATATTGTTTATATTTTTATGTTTAAAAGAACGCCACTTCTCTTCCACTATAAAAGGGAACTTACTCCCCACATTTATTCATGCCTCTAAATAAATTTATCTTTCAAAACCCTAAAAGAAATAAGCATTAAAATTTCCTCCTCTCACCCTAGAATCCACAATTTGGTCATAAAGTAATCCAATTGTGTCCATTGATGAAAAACAAATGGATTTACCCAAATACGTGAGCAGGTTCCCCATAGAGCCCTTTTGTTTTACTTAATTTTCACCCTTCAATTATTCATGTTCCATGATTTCATAGTAACATAAGAATACTAAATAAATTTATTTTTTTGTGGTAAATATTTGATTGACATTGTCACACGCTTCCATCAAATATGATACACAATCATCATTCGTGTGTACGATGGACTACCCCCTCATGAACTAATGTCATTAGTTATTCAATTACCACCTATCATGATTCGAAATAATGATATAGTAACTTTTTTTAGATTACATATGTAACACAAAGAGTTTTAAATAAAATAATTATTAGTATTTTTATTATTTCAAAGAAAATTATAATTAAAAAAACTGTAAAAAATATTAAATTATTATAAATCCAATTTACTATATAAGTTTTGATTAAATAATATTTTTCTAAACATGGTATTAATTTTAATTTGAAATAATTAGAAATAATTATATATAAATAAATGTTATAATTAAAAATAATAAAAATATGTTCATTTTTTAAATAAACTTTAAACGATTTATATAAATTGACATTTAAAATTTTAACATAAAATTTTAATGAATTGATAATATTTTTAAAATATAATTTTATTTTTGATATGTAATATTTTCAATTTAAGGGATTTTATATAATTGTAATTTTTTTAGTATAAAATAATAAGAGATGATATAATTTTATAATGTTAAATAATTATATTTAAAAAACAATTATTATCATTTTCAAGGTAATATATATATATATATATAATTGTATGAGTATTAAAAAAACAAATTGGAATTATAACACATATATATTATCATATTTTTTTATAAACTAATGAATTATTTATATCAAATAAATGAATATAAGAAAATAAAAGTGAATATAATTTTATTGAATGAATTTTATTTAGTCATGTTAAAATGATTAAAAAATATATGAAAATTAGATAAGGGGGTATGGGTCTCGAATCCAATTGTTCAAGAAGAGGGAATGTGATGTTGTGAGTATAACAACCCAACTCTTTGTTTCACACTTAATTTGTATTTGTTACATTAAAACATTACATAATACAATATAAAAGATCAACAGGTCTAGTTTATTTTGGAATTAGGAATATTACATATTAACTTAGATCATAAAACACTACATCTTTATTGAAAACTTCTTTTACATGACCACACACATTCTTCTGTACATAGCATTGCATGGGATAACTTGGGGACATGCATATGATAGGGGTGAGCTATATAGCCCAGTAAGGGAGTAAAAAAAGAATAACAGGAATAATATGGTACATGTTAGGTAATAGGCATATCAATGGAGAATAAGAGAAGCATTAACATAAAGACATGATATTGCATGATTATCATAACACGGAAATGTGGGAACAACATTTTACATTATATTAGCATGATGCAAAGATCAATTAACATGGATAATGAGTAAAACCTCATTCTATGTTAATTATCAAGAGTAAAATCTAATTGAAAATGAAATATCCTAACACAAAACTTTACCCAATGCATTGGAGTTCTGTTAGGGCTCACCCTTATTTATCATTTCATTTCATGCATATGATTTCCACATGGATCATATAACATGGAATCATTAAACATTATCATTTATTCCAGGATAAAGGAATGTGGAATAGATAAATTAAAATATATAATAAATATGTAAATATGCATATAGTTGATTACACTTGGTAGATAAATGGACATGGTATTCACTATACAATGAGTTTGGATTTGAAAACCATGATGAAATTTCGGCAGCATAACGGCGTGACATAATAATTCATGAAAATGTTTTATGATATATAAATGGGTATCTCATAATATTTACATGAAATGGAAATTTGGGGGGTTATATATATACATTTCCCAATATATGTAATGGAATTTAGAAGCATAATATAAAAAAATTTCTTGAATGTAAATGAGGAGAGAGAAATTTCATGTGGAATTTCAGCATACTAATTGGTGTACTTGGGAGAAATTAATCAGAGGGAAAGTGGTCTCTTATCATTCAAACATAAGTAGGATAGTATGTGGGAGGTGAGAAATCAAACCCCAACTTTTTTAAATGAAATTATATGGGTATAACAACATAAATAAACATTGAAAAAAAGAGAAATGAAGATATCCTTAACTTGATGTGTGATCCGAAACGCTTGAGAGAGGTTTGAGAGAGGCTTCTTGGGAGCTGGGGGCACCTAGGGAGGATTATAGAGAGAGGAGGGAATAGGTTGGTTGAGCTCCAAATTATTTTATTGAATAAAAAGTGGGAGAATGGGTGGGTTTATAAAGGATAATATAGGGAATACTTTATTATTTATATTTTGGACACAACACATTAAACTAATCAAAACCACAAACCATATTATAGTTTTTGCCAATGTTTTTGGATAAAGGGGAGTCAAAATCATTATTTTATAAGTCTAATGTCCTAAATTCTTAAAATATTAGGCTTTCTTATGTGGAGGTGAGTCACACTCTCAAGGAAATCAATTTAAAAAGTTAAAATGTTTTATAAGTGTTGGAGGGTCCACTATTTCACTATAAAATTTATAAAACAAATGTAAAATAACATTATATTAAATATAAAACAAATATTGGTCAAGAAAAAAATTATAGTATTTTATTACATCACTATTGTGTTATTATGATGTCATAAAACACATTATATATTTAAAAAATATTTAATTTTAATCCCAAAATTTGACTATCTCAGAAAATTATGAAAAATTAACTGGTGAATAATTTTGATGTCTTGATTCAAAAAATAATATTTATTTTATCTAAATAATTTTCTAAATATTTAATTTTTTTCTTTTAAAATAAAAACTAACATTTATCGAAAAATAATGTGGTTTGTCAAAAACATCTCTCAAACCTTACTAAAAATTACAATTGTATTCATAAAAAGTATACAATCATTTATATTTAATAAAATTTAATTTCATAATAATATTTTATAAAAATATTATTTAATTCAAAAATACATAAAAATATATTTCTTAATTGAATACTATCTAAAAATGCTATTTTCTTTCTCTAAAACTATTTACGAAGAACCAATAATAAAATGAATGAATATTCTTTATTCTAAAAAAATTAATTCACATTTTCATAGTTCTAGAGAATTGTTACATAACACCTTATAACACCCACATAAGACAGAAGGGTAAGGTGTAGGAACGTGATAGACTCTTAGGGTGGCTCAGATTAAATCGCTTGGGTGGTAATCTGTATCAACTTCCTTTTCTCCCATAGTCAGTTCCATTCAAACTTAACGTGTGGAAGTTCTACTTAGTCTTGGTCAAGAGAGAATCCTAGTGACGCCACCTCATTTGTTAGTTTGGAAAAATGGGCTTCTTATGGAGAAATTCTACTAGATGATGTCATCTCTTTCTTTTCATCAAAAAATCTGATTTCTTAATGCCCTATATTTATACTAATCATGTAATCACTATTCAGAGTCTATATTAGAAAAAGGTGAAAATTCTTAATAGTATTTTGAAATCCAAAAACATAATACCAATTATGTGCTTATTTAATATAACCATTTTACATAATAAGACATTTAATTAGATCAAGAGGAATTTTCATTGATAAAAGTTTGGGTCGTTATAATCTTCAGCCTTAGGAAATTTCACCCTCAGAATTACCTTTTCCCGCCCTAAAACAAATAAGCGTAACTCTACTTCATCACTTACTCTAATTCCTATGTTGGCTCTTAAAACATGTGGTTTCGCCACAACACCTTAATGACTGAAATTGTCTTATGTCATAGAACTTTTTTCCTACAATCTAAGATCTTCACCAACATCTCTTTATAAGAGAGGTAATTCACCAATGGTACCACCTATGGATTGAGTATATGTAATGGGTCAGGTGCGTACTTCCTCAAGAGTGATACATGGAATACATCATGTAATTTAGATAGGTTTGGTGGGAGTTCCAGTCGATAGGTCACTTCTCCAATGCAATCAATGATCTAAAAAGGGCTGATGTACCTTGTGCTAAGCATTCCCTTCTTCCAAAATCTCATAAATCTGTACCAAGAAAATATGTGGGGGAATAACTTGTCTCTAACATCAAACTCTATGTCTCATATATGATTATCAATATAGATCTTCAATCGACTTTGAGTAGTTTTAATGTACTGGTAGATAGTCTTATCCTTCTCCACCATTTCGTCGACCATTTCTGGACTTAAGAGTTATCTATCCCCAACATTATCCCAACATGGCATTGTTCTGCACCTCTTCCCATAAAAGGGCCTCATAAGTATCCATTTGGTTTCATGAGTTTAAAATGTTGTGTAAGAGAACTCAACTAGAGGAATATGTTGATCCCATCCTCTTTTAAAGTATATTGAGCATGCTCTCAACATGTCCTCACGTGTTCAGATAGTCCACTCAGATTGGCCATCAGTTTGAGGATGATAAGTCATACTAAGGTTCAACTAATTATTCAGGTTATGCTGACGATTATTCCAAAACATAGAGGTGAATCTTGGATCTCGATTGGATAAAATCGATAGTGGTATTTCATACATCCTTACTACGTCTCTGATGTATATCCATTCCAGTTGATCTAATTAGAAATACTCCTGAATTTTAAGGTAGTGTATCTTCTTTGAAATAATATCCACAACAACACAGAGAGCATTATTTCCTTTGGATGTCTTCAGAGGTCTGGTGACAATGTCGATGGTGATATTTTCCAATTTCCATGTTGCTGTGGATATTGGTTTCATCATCCCCTTATTCCCCTACCTCTCTGCATTCACATGCTGACATACTAGGCACTTTGATGTATACTCAGTGATCTCATTATTCACATTATCCCACCAATACACCTCTTATAGATCTCGATACATATATTTGTTTCCTAGGTGAATGGATAAATTTGAACTATGTGCATTATCTATTAGTTCATTCTTTAACTCTAGATTTTTTGGAACACTTAGGATTCTCCCAAATCTCAAAATTCCTTCTTAATTAATGTTGAACTCTGAGAATTTATCTTATTTGATAGTTTCCACATTCTTCTAAATTCCCACACAATTCTTTTAAGCATGCTTTAACATTTAAAAAAGTGACAGTTGATCAATAATTTTTGAAAGTATTGGTGATTTTCTCTATTTTAGTATTCCCATGTCCATATTCATCAAATATAAGAAGATTGGATCCTCTTAAATTATCATCAATGACAGAATCACTAGGTCTTTTCTACATAGATCATATGCCACCTTGTTTGCATTTACAGGGTGGAAATGGATTGACCAGTAATAGAATTTGATCACCTCTAACCATTTTCATTGGAACATGTTCAAATATTTCTATGTGAATATATACTTGTGTCTTTTTTGATCTGTATATATTTCACACTTCTCCCCAAAGAGGTAATTTTTCCAAATTTTTAAAGAGAAGATTACTGCAGCCAACTCCAGATCATGTGTTGGATAGTTTTTCTTAGGAACATTCAATAGCCTTGAAGCATAGACAATGACTTTGTCATTTTTCATCAACACACCAAGACCTTCGTCAAAGAATCAATAAATACCAAAAAAGATCTCCAATTTTGGGTAGTGTGGTCACAAGTGTAGTGATAAGCCTCTTCTTCATCTACTTGAAGCTCTATTCACATTCATCACTATAAGAAAACATTACTCCATTCTGAGTTAGATTTTTAAGAGGGTTGGGCAATCATGATAAATTTCTCAAAAATCAAAGATAATATCCAGTTAACCCCATGAAGCTATGTATATCTATTACTGATTTTGGCCCCAGTCATCCCTCAATTACAGTTATCATATAGGGATCCAAAAATATCCCACTTCATGTGATGATATGAACCAAGAATGATACCTCCATCAACCATAACTCATGATTGTTGTACTTTTCATCGAGATTCTCCTTTTGCAATGTTTCTAGTATAGGTCTTAGATTCTCCTCATGACCCTCCTTGGTTTTGGATTATATTTGAATATCATCTATAATAACTACCATAAATTTTTAGAGGTAATCTCTAAAGAATATATTCATCAATTCCATTAAGTTTTTAAGAGCCTTAGTTAGTCTGAAAGGAATTACAATGAATTCATAGTGCATGTATCATGTACGAAAACCAGTCTTAGGGATATCCACCTTTTTCACCCTTACTTGGTAATATCTCGACTGCAAATCCACCTTAGAGAACTATTGTGCTCCACATAGCTAATCGAAAAAGTAATCAATTCGGGTAAGAGGATACTTATTCTTTATCATGATTTTGTTGAGATCACAATAATCAAGGAAAATGTATATTGACCCATCCCGCTTTATAAAAAAGAGGACTACTTCTCCCCATGGTGAAGCACTTGGGAATATAGACCCTTTTTCTAGATTCTCTTGTAGTTGTTTCCTCAGCTCATCATGCTCCACCACAAACATTTTATACAGAGTCATGGATATTAGAAATGCCCCAGGTATAATGTCAATTAAGAATTTGACACATCTTCCATAAGGAAGGCCGAAAAATTCATCAAGAAACACTTCAGCGAATTCCCTCACCATATACATGTCTTCATGGATGGTTTCTTCCTTAGACTCAATCATCTGAGGAAGATAAGAATTCTCATAGGGAAGTAGTACCCATGATGAAGATGATGGTGCCAAAGAATATTCATCCCCCTCCATGTTCTTGTACATAATCAGGAGTCAATTCACCATATGTAGTGTGATTTCCCTATCATGACAATTTATGTTGGAACTATATAGAGAAAACCAACCCATACCAAGAATTGCATAAAATTAAACTAAAGAGAGTATGAAAAGGTTTTCTAGGAATTTTAATCCAGAAATTATGACAGGGGAGGAGTTATATTTATGGGATGCAATGATTTCCCCCTTTTCCATTCTGAACGAAATATTTACATCCATGATTTGTGGGGGTGTAGGGATTGTTCTAATAAACATTTAGGATATAAAAGAATGTGTAAAACTAGAATAAAAAAGTAAAATCACTATTCATTAATGAATAACTAGTATAATTGTGACCACTTCATTGTCGGGGTTCAATTCAGTTGTAGTGATGGAAAAGGCTCTCCCCTGTTGCCTTGGAGGTTGTTGGTTGCCTTTGAAAACCCTTGTCTTAGGGAACTGGTTTGCAATGTGCCCTGGTTCATTGCAGTTGAAGAAATGAACAAAGCGTTGAGAGTCTAACAGAGCATTCCTCTTTTCTATCGTTGTCGCAGGTATTTATTATTGGCTGTTAATGGCCAGGTGACCTTATATACCACACCTAAAGCATTTCTCCATCCCCTTCAGGAATTTTCTAGGGGGATTCTTTCCGCATATTTGGAAATTGGGGTGTCAGATTTTCATAGCACCGTTGTATTTATGCATCAGACCACTAGAATTAAAGTCCATATTATGCTTCTTAACCCTAGGATACCCCTAAAATTCCCTGATCTCCATTTCATCTGTCAATGCACATAAGACAATTTCCTCATACCTACCAGAGTCCTGGATCACAAGGGCTTTCGATAGGCTAGGATTATCCCACCAATGAAGTGGTCAACCTTTCATTTGGGGGGTAACGACCAAGCCAGAGGTGTATTGTGCAAGCCTTGTGATGTTTGACTTGTACTCTCTAATATATTAATCATCTTTTATTTGAGGGAAAGGAAGTCCCTTTCCATCTTAAGTTAGAGGGTGTGAGGAAAAAATTTGTTGATTTTATTTTTCAGAAATCCTTCCATTCCAATGCCCTGATCACTTCCTCATGCTTCATATTTTTTATCAATGTCCACCATTGATCTATTTAACCCTCCATATAATAATAATATCTAAGTACCTTATCTTTTTTAGAACATTGAATGATGGAGAATATCCTCTCAATAGATTTGATTCATTGTCCCCAGATTAAGGGATCATATGATCCATTAAAAGTAGGAGGCCTTTGTCTGATGAAGCTCTCGATTATAACTTCTTCTTTCTTGGTGTGGGGGGGGGGGGGGGTTGAAATTTTATCTTGAACCATGATTGTATTTAAAACCTCAGTTAACTGAGAGAGTATCATGACAATTAGTTCACTCCCACTCCCATAAAATTGGTTATCTCATTAGAAAAGTCATCACATTGATCTTCACATTGGTTGTTAGCCCGAATCCTCTTATTACTGGCCATTGGAAAGAACAAAAAGAAAGTTAGGGGTATCACATAAAGGGTAATAAAAATAATACAATAGATGACTTATAAAGAACTTTTATTTCCTCAACATAAGAATTTATTAGCTTTAATCAATGTTATCCATGGTCTACTAACCAACATATATTCTTAGGGGGATTTTTTATTTCATTAATTATGGTTTGTATTAACATTATGAATTTAGAAAATAATATCGCCCAGGAGTGTCATAAGAAAGAGTGTATAATGGCTCATTGTTGTGCACCAGTTCATGTTCGAGTCTACCTCAGAGCGGTGTTTTCAGGTTTTATCTCTAGATACATCTATGTCAGAGCTGCCTCTACACAATCGTATCCATTCAGAGATGTATTTTCATTATAAAACACTTACTAAATACTCACTAAAATATAGGTAAGTTTTTTTATTATTCCTAGTCTTATCTTTAAGGCTTTCACTAGGGTTTTATAATCCTAATCCAAAAAATAACTAAACATATCCTTTGATACCAACTATAACAACCCTTATCTTTATTTCAAACATAATACAAATTTATTACAAAAACTATTAACTTGATACAAAATAGAAGATCGAGAGATCTAGTGTATTTTGGGATTAGGAACATTACATAACAACATAGAACATAAAATACAACATCGTTATGGAACATTTCTTTTACATGACCACCCACATTCTTTTGTACATAGCATTGCTTGGGATAACCTGAATACATTAATAAGAAAAGGGTGAGCTATAAAGCCGAGTAAGGGAGTAAACAAGGAATAACATGAATAATATGTTACACGTTAGGCAATATTCATATCAATGGATCATAAGATATACATGAATATAAAGGCATGATATAGCATGATTATCATAACATGGAAATGTGGCAACAACATTTAACATTATATAAGTATGATCCAAGGCTCATTGCACATGGATCATGAGTAAAACCTCATTTCACATGACGAATCATGATACTAATCTTTACCCAATGCATTGGAGTTCTATTAGCGTAAACCCTTCTTCATCATATCCTTTCATTCATAAGTGTGCCACACAGATTATACAACATGGAATCATTCAACATAATCATTTAACCCATGATAAAGGATTGTGGAATAAATACATGAAACTATATAATCAATATGTAAATGTCCATAATGTTGAATACCCTTTATATAGAAATTTTCATGGTATTCACTACACAGTGACATTGTCTTGGAAAATCAAAGTGAAATTTCGGCAGCATAACGTCGTGACATAAGAATTCATAAAAATTATTGATGAGTGAGAAGGGGTATCTCATCATATTTAAATGAAATTTAAAGTACGTGGGTTCATATATATACATGTACCAACATATGTAATGGAATTTAGATTCATAATATAAAATATTTTCTTCATAGTAAATGAGGAGACAGATATTCCTTACAGAATTTTGGCATGGTAACAGTTGAACATGGGAGGAATTATTGAGAGATAATGTGGTCTATCATCATTCAAAAAAATGTATGGAAGTATGGGGGTGGTGCGAAGTTATACCCCAACATTTTTAATTTAAATTAAAAGGGTATAAACCAAAAAGAAACTTTGAAAAAAATTAGAAATGATGAAATCCCTTGGAAGTGTGATACCAACGACTTGGGAGAAACTTGATAGAGTTTTCATGGGTGCTTGGGGTAGCTTGGAATGATTCTAGAGAGAGGAGGGAAGAGGTTGGTAGAGATGCAATGGATTTGAGTAAAGAGGAAATGACGGTATCTGTGGTTTTATATTGGGAAATATAGGAATTCATTATTATTAAGGTTTTGGACACTACACATTAAACTAATCAAAACCACAAAACATCCCATGGTTTGGCCAATGGTTTTTGCTAAAGGGATGTGAACAATATTATTTTATAAGTCTAAGGGCATAACATATTAAAATAGTATCCTTTATTATGTATAGGTGAGTCACACAATCATAGAAATAAATTTAAAAAGTTTAAATGTTTTATATGTTTTTTGGGGTCCACTAAGGCACCATAAAATTAATCAAACAAATTTAAAGTTGTATTATTTTAAATATAATACATTTATTGGAAGAAATAACCATTTATAGTATTTTATTACAACACTATTATGTCATTATGATTTCATAAAACACATTATATATTTAAACAGTGTTTAATTTTTTCCTAAAAATTTGACTCGATTAGAAAATTATTAAAAATTAACCATTAGATAACTCTAACATCCCGATTCTAGAAATAATACTAAATTTATCTAAATACTTTTCTAAATATATGAATTTTTAATTTTATAATAAAAACTGAAATTTATCGAAAAATCATGGGTTTTTTTTGAAAATAGCTTTCAAACCTCAATAAAAATTACAATTGTGTTCATAAAAATTATACGATCATGTATATTTAATAAAATTTATTTTAGTTATAATATTTTATTAAAATATTATTTAATTAAAAAATCCGTCAAAATAGATTTCTTAGTTGAATATTGACTAAAAATCTTATTTTTTATTTAAAAACTATTTACAATGTAACCATAATAATATTAATGAATAATATTTAATCTATTCAAAAATAATGGACATAATAATTGTGTTATTTTCTTGTTACATAACCCCTTATATCACCCCCATAATACTAAAGGGTAAGGTTTTAAATGGTGACCAACTCTTTGGGTGGATTAGATAACATCACTCGAGTGCATATTTTATATAACAATTTTACATAATAAGAAATTTAAATAGATCATGAAGAATTTTCATTAATAAAATTTTGGGTTACTACAGTGAGAGCTAGGTGAGGGTTGGTATTTGGGAGTCGAGGCCGACACATGAGAAATTGACTATTGTGAAATTATCTTCATCGGAGTCATGAAATAAGTCAATCAAGATGAATCTGAGGATCCATAGGTTGGTGGTTGCAGCACTCCAAGAGGTTGATGCTTGAGTGCGAGGATTGGAGGAGGGATCTAGTGTAGATCTAGGGTTTTGAGTCTGAGGGTCTTCACTTTTGATATGGACGAAACTGATGAGTGACACTTGTTATATCTGAGCCCCAAATGATATTTGGGGAAATCTAACTTCGATTTTGATGATCTATCTAGGCATCATCCAGATCCATAAGTAGGTTTTGTTTAATAATGTTTTGTATATCATAATCCAATTCTATATTCATTCTTCAAAACAGATTTGTCTTGTTGTGGGATTTTTCTCTCCGGTGTTTATCTATCTATTTCGATACATCGATCTTGGGATATTTATAAAATGAAGGTATTAGGATCCAAAAGTTATATTTTTCATCTTGTTTCAATGTTTCATCTTGTAAAATCATAGTTTCAAATTTAATGTTGACACACACATTATTTTCATTCTCCATTTCATTTCTATAGATATGAAAAATATAGATATCTATTTATACCATTGTTATAAACTATATGATCTCATATGATCAACTATCACTGACAAAATATTTAAGGAATAAAAATATCATCATGTTGAAATAAATAATCTGGTCATGTGTGTATAAATTATGGGGTAAGTTAGAGCAAAGGGCAGGCAATATGAGAACGTTAAAAGTGCCAAAGATGTATTTTTCCCTAGCGTGTTTTCCTACTGTGAGAGATATAGAGAATAATAGACTTAGTTTGAGTCTTCTTCCAAGTAGAAAAGAAGAAATTTATTTAAATTATGTGCATTGTCACCTATATTGTCATAGAATATAGTGAAGTGAATTAAGAGTACCTAAGTTAAGGGATAAATATTAAATTTTAAGAATTGTTTATTTAGAAATCTTACTTCTGTAATGGATTATTTCATTTCAAATATTTTATTTTCAATTATATTTTTTTTGTAAGGGATAGTTTGTATTATTCCAAATATATTATTTTTAGTTTTAGTAATGAAATTTATATAAGTTTTCTTAAAAATTTTGATTCCTTAAAATTTTAATTTATTCTAAGTTAAAAAAATGATTTATTCCTTTTGTCTAGATTTAATGATTTAATTCTATAAGGGTGATTAGTTTTTAATCAAATTTTGTTTTGGAAAATAATTTTTTCTTCAGAATTATAATTTTACAAAGGGATATTAATTTTGAAAACATTTCTTTGGTTAATCCTAAATCAAACTCTTTTTTTAGTTTTTAAATTTCATCTAAATAATTTTATAATTAATTAAGGTATTTCTTAAATTTATTTTTAATTTTTACTTCTTCATAATTATTTATTGTTAAACCCAAATAATATTTTTGTAATGAAGATTATTATTATATATTTTTTTAAGCTAAAAATCATTATTTGGGATTTATTTCTAAAAAATATTTTTTAATCTATATATAAATATAAATTTATATATATATATATGTGTGTGTGTGTGTGTGTTAAAGGTTATTTATAAATTAATAAAAACATGAATTAATAATTTTAGAAGAAGTTATTTTATTTTTATATTTTAATTTTCAAAAAATAATAATTTGTTATTATTTAATTTTAATTATGTTATCTTATTTTAGAAATTTTAATTTATTAAAAAATCATTTTATGAGGAGAAAATTCTTATTATAGGTTATGTAAATAGCTGATAATTGAATATGTTGTTAAATAAATTCGTTAATTTAAGTAAATTATATCATTATGCTTTTATGTTTTGAACAAACAAATTTGAAGGAAATGATTTTTCAAAAAAATATAAGGAAATATTTAATTGGGAACAAATTTAATATATTATCTTCAATAAATTTTAAATTATTTATCCCTAATAAAATTTTCTAAAATATTAATTTCTGATATAAAATTTCTAAAAATTTTATTTAAGAAAGTTATACGTTATTATTTGTTTTTTTAACATAATTTAAGTAAGATTTAAAAATTCTATAAATTGATTATGATTGAGAAAGATAAAACCCTAAAAATGCTTTCTTAAAATTTGAAATGGAACTTGGGTATCAGGTGGGAGAATGATGAATTGGCAGTGAACCCATGGCCACAAGAAACAATGTCCCACTGGTGAGATTACTTGTGGCCATATGAGTTTTCTTAGGATCTTCTTATTATCAAAAAAAAATATATAATGAAAGAATTACTTTCAAAATGATTTTGAAGTATAAATACATGTTTTTTTAAAGAAACGGGTTTTTAAATGTGTTTCCAGAATAATTATTTTTGAAAAGGTTATATATATTAAATATTTATATTTAATATAAAGTATTTTTTAAAAGTTTTATTAAATGATTCACATTTATTTTAAAAAACACCTATTGGACAACAGATTTTTCAACCTTTGTTTTTGAAATAATTATTCGCATGTATCATATAAGTTTTATTTCACATGTCTTCACCTTTGGAGTTAACGCACATGAATTCATAGTATGATTCTATTTTATATTTGTTTCCTCTCTTAAATGTATGGTTTTGTCTAATCCTCCAATACATAGACTGATAAAAGGTCCTCCATTGTATAAAGCATTGCGTATTTTTTAGCTGACATTTGTAAAAAAATATACATCATGTTTTATCAATGTGTTCAGATGTGTGGTATCAGAGAATTATAATTGGTATCAGAGGAATGCTTTAGACAACAGTGGAGATTATATGTTGTCTTTTGAGGAAATCCAAATTTACGTGATATAATTTTTTAGACAATTAAGTACCCTTAAATATTCTTTAATTCTATAGATGGGAATTCAAAATTTTATTAAGTCCGAAAAATAAATTTTAAGGGAGAAATTATTTTAAGGGGGGATAATGTAACACCCTGAGTTTTAAAAAACATTTATTAGTATTTTTATTAATTCAATGTAAATTATATCAAACACATTGTAAGTAAATATTAAGTTATTATACTAATAAGTTACTAAATATTTTTTTATTAAATACTAATTTTACAAACATGGTATTAATTTTAATATGAAATTATTAATAATAATTATATATAAATAAATATTATAATAAAAAACAATAAAAAATGCTAGTTTTTAAATTAATTGTAAAATATGTATATAAATTAACATATAATTTTTACATCATGAAATTTTATTGAATTAAAAATATTTTTAAATTTTAATTTCAGTTTCAATAAGTACTATTTTAAATTTAAGGGAATTACTATAATTAAAATTTTTTTAGTATATAATAATACGAAAGGTTAACAATTTATATTGTTAAAAATTTACATTTCTATTCTATTTATTATTATTATTATCATTTTCAAGGTAATAAAAATATATATATATATATATATTATAAATATTAGGAGTATTAATAAGAAAAATTAGAATTATAATATATATATTTATATATTATCATAAATTTTTATAAAAAAATATGTTATTTGTTTAAAAAGAACGAATATAATTTATTGAAGGAATAAAATTTAATAAAGTAAAAAAGGCTAAAATTTTTGACAATCAGATAAGGGGGTATGGGACTCAAACTTGATGGGTCCAGAAGAGGGAAACAAATGTTGTGAGAGCTTGGTGAGGGTTGGTCTTTGGGAGTTATGGCCGATGTAGGAATGATCGACCGTTGTGACATCCTCTTTATCAGAGCCACATATTAAGTCAATCAATATATATTTGAGGGTCCATAGGATGGTGGTTTCAACTGTGACACCCCAATATTTTATGAGATATATTCTTTTTAATTTCATTGATATCTTATATTGTACGCTACACCAAGATTATCTTTCAGTATATGAAACAATATAATTGGTTTGTCTTACATGCAAGAGTGACCTTCCTCGGTAGCTTGCGTGGTACGCAATATCGAGATTCACTAAACAGTGATATATTGTAATATTTTGATGAACTAGCCATTATGAATAGTATTAACTTAATTTTTTATTTTATAGAATTATAATTATTCTTACACATTTTTTAGAACATGGTATGCAAACAAAATTAAATTTTCAGATAAAAGAAGTATTTTTCAAAAAATGCAATTTTTTCACCTTTTGATGGCGCACCTATTTAAAATATTATTTTTGATAAGTTTATAAGTTCAATTTTACAATGAAATCTTTTTTATTGAATCGGGACATAAAAATTTACATTGTATAAATTTTTTACATTATTCTGATAACCTTCATATTTTGATGAATAGTAAACTATACCATAAATTTTAATTAAAAACAATTTTTTTCATCAAGATAATTTATATGGTTAAATTATAATATTGAATGGTTTTAATGTATAAATAGAATAAATTTTTACCATTTAATATAATGTATTTCATTAGAATTAATTTTACATTAAATTCATAGGTAAAAACATTTCAATATTTTTCAATGTTTTAAATTTCAAAACATTTTTTCTCAACAACGGGATTAATTTTAAATTAATTAAAGAAAATTTAGTGTATTGAATTTGAAAAAATGGATTCTTATTTTGAATTATTTGGTCCGCATTACATTAATAGGATACTTTTATTTTTGGCCATTATGAATAGTAACTACGGTAAATTTTATTTACCATAGTTAAAGGTATATCAGGTAATTAAGTGTAAAAATAGTCTTATAAATTACCCTAACACTTGTATTAATATAATTCGATGATTTTATTTCATCATGAAATATACTTGGGCCTAAATGGTATCTTTTGGAACCCACATGGATGAGATTGAGACATTTAATTTATTTTTTTTATAGGAAAGTAACATATGTCTCACTAAAACAATAATAATTAATTTTTTTAAATAAAATATTATACAAAATATAAATTCAATTATAAATACTCATTTTAAAGATATGTTTTTTATTTATCATGATATTTTATCTATAATTTTTCAGAAATATATAATTACCTTTATAGTTATGCATTAATGATGCAAAAATTATTTATTTAGTGAATAATATATAATATAGTTTTTATTAAAATTATAATACACATCACAATGAACAAACACATGAATAAAACTCATTGGACGAGTATATATAACCCATAAGAATCCAACTGTCATCATTTGGACCATCCAGAGCCTTATAAAAGAGATCAAGAAATTTATATTATTTTATTTTAAGTGATGTCAAAGATGTCTACTTCATAATTTAATAAAGATAAAATTTTAAAAGATGGGTGTTTTATAAGATAATTTCATTTAAATGTATTATTATGAAAGATATTAGAATTATATTCATCATTTTATTTTATTTTTAATTTTATGAAAATATATGTAAATTAATTAATTATAAAAAATGTTGTTGTAATTATTTTATTAGGAGATATATCAAATAAATGGTTTTAAAAATATTAAAATAAATATTATATGAACTAATTTATGTTGTCCACGAATTTTATAGATTAATATGATAGGTTTTGAATATATTAAATATTTTGGTTCAACTCTATCAACTGTTTGGATTTTATTTAAATTCAAAAAAATGGATAGTGTCAAAATTGAGACTATTGATATTTTATAAAAAATAACATATTATTAAATAGTTTAAAAATAAAAAAATATTTAAAAATTAAACAATGAAATTTATATGGTCTAAAATTTAATAATGTATACAACTATTAACAATTCAAAACACATAAGTAAGTATTTATAATGGTTTAATATTTAGAATATTATTACCACAAATAAAATTAAATAGATTTAATAAGGAAAAATCAAAATGATAATGTTTTAAATAAACTCAAAACATGTATAAATTAAATTTATTGATGATATTACAACCCTATATTATATTATATTCGAATTTGAGTCACTTTGGAAGTTTTTAGGCGGGGTTTAATTTTATTATAAATTAATATTTTGGCGGTTTCCAAAAGTTCCCCTTTACTCTCTTATAAAAGGGGAACTCCTCTCTCTTCTCTTCACTCAATTATGAGCTTTAAAAATTGGAAAACCCCTAACCATTTCTTTTCTAAACTTACCTAAAAAATACTAGAGGAGATTTTATTCTTCAAATACCGACTTTAGTGCCCTAATGGGAGGTTTAAAAGAGGCACATCAAAGAAGAGGTAATATCGTTTACCGATTCTTTCAAATTTATTTCCTATTATACTTCCGATTAATTAGTTGTTTCATTATAAAGTAATAAAATAAGAATAAATCACATACTTACATGTTATTAGAAATATGAAACAACCCTATTTCACCTTTAATCCATCCTATAGAAAAAGAAATCACTGCGTGTGCGTACGTACAGATTACCGTCTCCACCAAGTGGTGTAATATGTTTTTCAACCACAACCACACATGTATGATTATAATGGTGAAAATAATAACTCTATATTATTTTTATAACTTGATACTTATTATTAGATATTATATAATCCACTCCAATACCATTCAACAATTATGGAAAAGATATTGTCCCTCGTGCGTACGTATAGATTACCGTCTCCACGATGCGATGACTTTCATTCTCCATATTAACCATTCCATAATGATTATAAAGTATATATAATAAATAATAATGAAATATATGACATAATAATGCTACTGGATTTATGTATATATATTTTCCATTTACTTAATTCCATTCAATTTGATAAGGAAACAAAAATAGCGTTCATGTGTAGGTACGACATATCGTCTCCCTGAACTGTGTATTTCATTTAATTTATCTATCTATTGAATATATATATATCTATATACTGAAATTATATGATATATAAATCATTTATTACTTTCTTAAAGTAATAAAATAATGATACAATTAACAATGTCAAGATCAAAAAGTCCAAACACACACGATACTCAAAATGATTGTTACCCAAAACATTGCTTCAACATGGAATTGAAAAATGAACGGGTAATATAAAGTCATAAGTGAATCATATATGATATCATAAAAATAAATATGTTGATTGAATAATTCAATTACATTATTTAAATTATTATACAGGAGGTTCGGACACATAAGGAAGAAATCAAACCTAAGGTAATTGATTATTTTGTCTCACTTTTATTTCTTTGAGACATATTCCTTAATCACCATCTATTTATTTTGTATGGTGTTTATGCTTCCCATGAATGTTTTATGGTTTTTATTATGAAGGATATGATATTTACATATGCATGTAAATTTCTTTATTTTATGAAATGTAAGATTCCACCAATTATAAATGGTAAGGTATAATTTTGCAATTTCATTTTTATCTGAGATTCCTTATAACTAAGTATTTATTGGGTGTATATTTATCATCCATGTCCATGTTTAATAAAAATGTTTTCATAAAGTGTTTACTATTCTTCTATGTATGTTTAAAGTCATGTTTACCACTTTTGGACTTTTACTATGTAGTATGGAAGGAAACTTTTTTTTATTACTATACAATATAATTTTTGACTTTTTTGGAAAAAGTACAAAGAATGTTTTTTTACTTATACGTCATGAACATATTTTTACGGTTTCATAATTCCTTATTTCCATGAATATTACTCTAAAAAATTTCCTGATTATTTTCAACAAAATTATTTTCATTTAAAATGTCACGACATTTTGGGAAAAGAAAATGTTTTTGAATAATAAAGGATAATTTCCTCAAGAACTAAGTTCAATTGTTTTATCATAATTATTTTCCATCCAAGATGATATAGGGTTATGTTTATATCCCTATTATTATTTTTATTTGATTATGATATGATGGAATTATTTTTATGAAGTCCTTTTATCTTATATGGATTAGGTTATGATGGAATTATGTTTAAGAATCCCTTTTTTTACATGGGTTATGATATGATGTATGATTTATGATTTTGTGGAACACATAAGAATGGTTTTATTATTAGATGGGTGGGACCTATATCTCCATCCAATGCATTGGGTAAAGATTTATATCTTGTGAGATAGACATGGCTAGAAGGACAAGTAAATCAGGTTCGATAATATAGGGCTAGAACCACAAGTAAACATGATTCAGTAATGGACTATGTCCACTATGATTGTCTTGGTAGAAATTTATTGGATAATATGGAAAAAAGAATACGTTCATATTAATTTTCCACAATTCCACGTTTTATTCTCATGCTTTCTTATCATGATTACTATTCCTTTATGATCTATGCCTTACGTACTGCCAAGATTTATTTCATAACTCAAGATTTTGATGTTTAAACTTTATGTTCATGTTTTCATGTTCAAATGTGTATAGTTTGTTTTATTTTCTCCATGCTTACCCCTACTAAGAATTTGAGCTCACCCTTTATATGTTTTATTTTCCCCATGATTTAAAGAAGAGTTTTAGGTAAGAATACAATAGGGAATGATCTTTAATGGAGATGCTGAAGATCATTAACCATGATTAGAATATTTTGTTTCGAGTTTCCCAAGATAGTAAACTATTATGGTCTTTCGGCATCAGTTTTTGTTATGTATTATGTATTCCGCCAAAGATATGTAATTTCTATGTATTGAAAATATGGACATCTATAGTTGGTATTTGAGGGAGGGTTTAGTTACCCTTAGAAATTATAATGCAAAAACTTTAGTGAGATCTATAGAGATATTTCAAAGGAATGTATATGGATGTCCCTAAGGATAAGTATAAGTATAGGTTACAGTCCTATAATTATGATAACGATAATGAATAACATAGGATTAAACCTAAGATGTTATTGATTTAAAGTACCCCCTTGATTATGTTGTTTTCCTAGTATGATATTTTCCTCTCATACTATTCTTTTTGGGTTTTATAAAATTTCTGGAAATAAGAGGATTCATGTTAATGGAGAATATGATGGACAATGGAATGATATTCGTCATGAGAAACCAAATAAAATAGGATTTGGATGTCCAATCATCGTTATTATACATAATCATCAATCCCATAATATGATTAATAATCTCTTCTTTGGTATGTTTTCGGACTCAACAAATAAAAGAAAGATGGTGTTTCCTGATGATAATAGAGGAAAGAAAGTCCAATTTCCCTCATGTAAATCATGTGGGAAGAGGCATCAAGGAGAATGTTTCAAGGGAACTAGAAGAGGTTTTGGGTGTGGAAAAGAAGGACACCAAGACAATAATTGTAAAGGAAAAGGTTTATTTAACACAATGGACAAGGATAATAGTATTTCAAAGACATCAAAAATGGTTAAATGTTTTAAATGTAGAATGTATGGGAATTTTTCAAAAAGATTCCCTAACGGAAAATTTCATAAGGAGAATCTTCATGGCTATATGGGTAGTTTTCATTTTGCTGATGATGAAGAGGCTACAAATGATATATGAGATTAAATACGTTTTGAAGAATAAAATGATGAAGCTCAGTCAATGGTTTAAGAAGGTAGTTGAATGATTGTATGTTTATCAACAGTAATGTTTTATAGGTAATTTAATGGTACTATGGAATAAAGAAAAATCTAAGGATTGTTACACTATTGTATATCCTAATGTATTTGAATGTATATGTGGAATTGTACCAGTAACTATAAAAGGTTATTAGATTATTTTTTGGAAAGAAAATGATATGCGCATAACGAAGGGATAAGGATAAAATATTATTATTGATAGTATTAATGAGCTCATGACTGATAAAAGGACAAAGTGATATCATGGTTTCTGTATATAGAAATTTTTTTGGTATTTCTGGTGAGTGGAAAGAGTTAACTTTTCACAGAATTCATGTTTTCACGAAGATTCTATGGTAACCCATGTTTAAAGAGAATACATGATTAAGGTATCCACCTGTTCGGAGTGTGACCAAAAGATATATCTAATGATATATATGGGTAAATGATGGTATTCACATGCTAAGTAGATGACCTTTCTAGTAATCATTTTATTTATACTATGAGATTGGACATAAGTATTTTGGATAAGCCTAAACATTTGAATGGATTAAGTTGGACATTAGATAGTATTTTTTAAGGCTACAACCTTTTTTCGATATTATTTCTGGAATGTTATAATAGTTTAGTTTTAGAAAAATTTCAACATACAGGACAGGTGATAAGTCATCATGTCAGAAAAAGATGGGGGAATCGAACCCACAACTAAAGTGCGACATGCCTTTATTTCCTACCACTAGCCTACAGGAAGTCCCCGGTGTGTTGAAATTAGTTTTATTTTATTAAGCTGTTTGATTGATGAAGTATAATTACATTTTTGGAACCATATATGATTAATCTCACCACATATGGAATTTTGTATGTTCAATAATTTGTGCAAACATTTTTTAGATAAATGCAGACTGAATGACCGATCATTCCATCACGCGATCTTCTAAAACATAAAGATTGAAAAATTCAACTTCATGTCATTAAATATGAGATTGAGTGGAAATTGATCATGGAATTACCAATGATGGTATTACACTAAAATCAAGTAAGTATTTCTCCTTCTGAAAAAATTCATCAAAATTTTGGAAATGATCATGAAAACCAAAAATGTTATCCTAGTACCCTCATATCCGATTAATCATATGGTACCTTGGATCATCACAAATTTATAGCTTTGTGATTGTTCTCTTTTTCATAGCCATGTTCTCTACAACTCTTCATCAGAACATGATGGTTAGATTTATCTTCCATATCCATATTTTCACCCATATACTCTTATGTGGAAACTCAGTAATGAGTTACTTTGGATGACCGTTATTTTTCTAACTTTCCTTTTTAAAATTATGTTTTAGTGTTTCTTTTTACAATGTGGGTTTCTTTGAAAGAATCATTAAATTAGTAAACCATTTATAACCCCAACAAATTTCGATGGAGAAATTCATTTTAGAGGGGGTAGAATATAGCACCCCGGGATTTTATGAGATATATTATTTTTAATTTCTTTGATATCATTTTTTTATGCTAAACCAATATTATCTTGCAGTACATGAAACAATATAATTGGCTAGTGTTACACACAAGAGCGACCTTCCTCTATATCTTGCGTGGTACGCAATACTATGTTTCAATAAACAATGATATATTATAATATTATTATAAAATATCCATTATCAATAGTATTAAATTCATTTTTAATTTTATATCATTATAATTCATCTTACACATTTTTTAGAACACGGTATGAGAACAAAATTAATTTTTCGGATAAAAGAAGTATTTTTCAAATAATCCAGTTTTGTCACCTTTTGATGGAGCACCCATTTTAAATATAATTTCTAAAAGTTTATAAGTTTAATTTGAAAAAGTAAACTTCTTCTTTTGAATCATGATGTAAAAATTTACAATGGATTAATTTTTTAAATTATTCTAGTAAACTTCATATTTTGATGAATAATAATAATACGCTAAATTTTAATTAAAAACAACCTTTTTCATCAAGATAATTTAAATGGTTAAATAATATTATTGAATGGTTTAAAATTTTAAATATAATATATTTCCACCATTTAATATAATTTATGTTATTATAATTAATTTTACATTGAATTCATAGGTAAAAACATTTCAAACTTTTTCAATGTTTTAAATTTTAAAAGGTGTTCTGTCAACAATGAGATTAAATTTAAATTAATTACTACAAATTCTATGTCTTGAATTAGAAAAATTGGATTAAATATTTGGAATAAATAGGTACAAAATTAATTTAATAGGATACTTTTATTTTTGGGAATTATGAATAGAAACTACAGTAAATTGTATTTACCATATTTAAAGGTAAATCGGAAAATTAAGTGTACAAATAATATTTTAAATTAACCAAACACTTGTCTTAATATAATTGGATGATTTTATTTCATCCTAAAATATATTTGGGTAGAAATGGTATCTATTAGAAACTACATGAATGAGATTAGGAAATTTAATTTATTTTATTTAAAGGAAAGTGAAATATGTCTAACTCAAACTTTTATATTTAAAGTATTTTAAAAAAGGTTATATATAATATATATTAGATTATAAATACACATTTAAAATATAAAATGTTTATCTTTATCATGATAATTTATTTTTAATTTTCACAAAATATATAATTACCTTAATATTTTATACATTAATGATCCAAAAATTATTTATTTAGTGGAAAATCAATAATATAGTTTTCATTAAAATAATAATACCCATAAAAAAGACAAAACACTTGACCAAACCTTATTTTTCGAGTCTATATAAACCATAAGCATCCAAGTGTAGACTTTTGGACCATTTGGAGCCTTATAAAAGTGATTATGACATTTGTATTATTTTATTTTAAATGATGTCATAGATTTCACCTTCATAATTTAATAAAGATAAAATTTTAAAAGTTAGGTATTTTAAAAGATAAATTAGAATAAAAGTATTATTAATAAATATATTAGATTTAAATTCATCATGGTATTTTATTTTTAATTTATTTTGAACAAATAAGTATATCAATTAATTATACAAAAATGATGTAGTAATTATTTTATTAAGAGAAATATAAAATAAATGGTTAAAAAATAATAAAATAAATATTATATTAACTAATTAATGTGATCAACTAATTTTATAGATTAATATAACATATTATAAATCTATTAAATATATTTTTTGACTCTGTCATCTTTTTTTATTTTATTTAAATTCAAACAAATGAATAATGTCAAATTTAACATTATTGATATTAAAAAAAAAATAGAATATTATTAAATTTTTTCGAAATAACAAAAATATTTAAAAATTAAAAATTGAAATTTATATGGTCTAAAATTTTATATATTAACCAATTATGGGAAATTAACAAAACAAAAGTATTTATAACCATTTAAAGTTTAGAATATTATTACCAAAAAATATATTAAATATTTTAAATAAGGATAAATAGAAATGATAAGGTTTAAAATAAAATCAAAACATGTCTAAATATTATTGGTTGATGATATTAAAACCATATATTGTAACGACCCATACTTTACATACATTGTTAATACTTCAAAATTGAAGCACACTTATTACAACATATAACAAAACCACAAAGGACCGTATAGGTATAGTGTCTTTAGAAACTGGGAAACATAAACAACTGGTTCATAAATCTTCTATAGTGTCTCCCATTTATTTCATCATATCTAGGGTCCCTTTTAGCATATTTTACTTAATATTCATCTTCCTGACCAGGGGAAAAGAAAACATAAAAGGGTGGGCTCAAATGCTCAGCAAGGGCAAATAACGGAAATAAAAAATCATATCATATCTTTTTGAAAATCATAACCTGCAAAAGAGATCATAATATCTTAACATGGAATAAATCATAGAAGTGAAAATGAGATCCCCATAATCATAACATGAAACTTTAAACTTTGTGGCATTCACACATAATCATGGAAAATCATTTCTTGTTAGTCATGACTCATTGACAAGACTATCTTAGTGGACAAAGCCCCTTTCTGAACTCAGTCACCCTCGTTCCAGTCCTGTTTCACTGAACCGGTATAACCTACCGTTCCAGCCATGTCTATCTCATGAGATATAAAATCTTTACCCAATGCATTGGAAGGAGATATAGGTCCCACCCATCTTATAATGAATCCTTTCTTATGTGTGCCACATAATCATAAACCATACATCATAGCGTAACCCATGTAATAAAAATGGGATTCTTAAACAACATGACATCATAAAACAATTCATATAAGATAAAGGAATTCATAAAAATATTTCCATCACAACATAATAAATCCAATGTAATAATAGGGATAAAAACAGAACCCTTTTATTATCTTAGATAGAAAATAATTTTGATAAAATACTTGAACTCCATTCTTGAGGAAAATATCTTTTCTACTTCAAAAACATTTTTCCGTTCATAACATGTCATACGACTTTAAAATAAAAGAAGTTGATTAAAAATAAACTTGAAAATTTGTAAAGGAAGTTTCTTGGAAATAATGTTTTAAAAATACGTTCATCTCGTATAAGTAAAAAAACATTCTTTGTACTTTTGTCGGAAAAGTAAAAAATTAACTCGTACGGTAAACGACAAAAGATTCCTTTCATTTCTTTTACTAAAAACTCTCCAAAGGTTAAAATAGGTTTTAAAAAATTTTAAGTGGATGGAAATATTATTACATATTGAGGAAACATGGATGTGGATGATAAAATACACCCCAATAAATACTTACGAATAAACAATCTCGGATAAAAATGAGATTGTGATATTTCCCTTACCTTAGGTCCGATTTGCTTTGTACGTGTCCGAAGCTCCTGTATAATGGTTTAAATAATGTTATTGACTTATTCCAGAATCATACATATTGATATGATATCATATATGGTCATATTCTTAGCTTCTTGTTAGTAATATTTCATTGTTACTTGCTACTCGGGTCTTTATTGCCTTTTGTTCTTATGCTTGTTTTGCCGAATATATTCTTATTCTTCTTTTAAGGTTATAGATACCTTATATCCAGAATGGTATTAGCGTAAAATATATAATATTTATTCATTCAATTCATTTATATAATTACTATGTAATGATGATCATGTAGAACGAGTCGCATCACATCGTGGAGACGGTATTCCGTACGTACGCACGAGTGATGATATCGTTCCTATGATCGTGGAAATGTATTGGAGTATATATATATTATTTCAGTATCAATATTACTTTATAATAATCATAAATAGTTACTCATTACACCATTATACCCATCCTTGTAAAGTGATGGTGGAAAAATAGATTACACCACGGCGTGGAGACGGTATTCTGTACGTATGCACGCGCGGTGATTTCATTTTTCCGTGGGATGGATAGAAGGTGAATTAGGGTTGTTTCATATTTATAATAACATATCAATATTTAAGTAATAATGATGTTATTACTTTATCATGAAACAACTATAGAAGAAGAAGTTGAAGAAGAAAGAAATTGAACAGATCGGTAATGGATATTACCTCTTCTTTGGAACGCCTCTTTGAATCCTCCACTTAGGGAACTAAGATTGGTCTTTGAAGAAGACCAGGACCTCTAGGATTATTCTAGGGAAGTGGAGAGGAGAAAATGGCAGGGGTTGGCCGAGCTTGAGTGCTCAATTTGGTGTGAGGAGGAGGGGGAGGAGGTGCCCTTTTATAAGGGAGGAGAGGGGCACCTTAGGAATATCTCAAAATATTATTTTATATTAAAGTCAAAATCGGTTTATAATGGTTCCAAAGGGTCTTATTTTGAAGCTAAAGTGGGTATGGGTCTAAATCCTATCAACCAATAGGATTTAGACAAGTTTAGGGAATTATTTTAACCATATCAATTAGATTTAACTCTAAGTTAAATAATTTAACTTTTACCATGTCTTTTTGTTTTCTTTCACTATATGGTTAATACACTTACTATAACATGGAAAAAGAACCCCAAATTGTTTATTATTAATATATATATCCTTATCTAAGTCATTTGGCCGAACCTTAGATTTTTAGGAATAAAATAACAATTAATAATATAATATTTTATTTAAAACCTATTTTGTGTCAATTTTGATACTATTTGATATATGATTTTTTTGAAAGTCATAACAGAATTATATGTTCGAACCACGTTGATTAAATCAACACTAATATATCATAGTAACCTAGAAAATTAGTGGAATTCATAAAAAGTCTTAAATTACATTTATTTTGGTATTTATATTATCAATTCTGTCAATATTTCATTAATAAGATAATTACTGCATCATCTTTGTGTCATAACTAAATTAAATTATTTGATGTCTCAAAATTACAAATAAACTACCATCATGTAGGAAATCTTTTTATCTTTCTAATGAATATTTACAATCGAATTTATCTTATGTATAACCCCTTATTAAAAATGATTTACTTATTAAACTTTGATTTTAACTATTTTAACCCTTCTATAAATAAATTAATAATAAATGTCCTAATCTAATCCAAGTGGGCCTAAATGGTAATATTTTATTCCTAAGTTTGTTTTTGGTCTAATTACACTTGTCCAATAGAATTAGGACATGTGTTAGAGTAATATTAATATCATATTTACCCTTAGTTACCCTATTTACTATTAACTGTGGTAAAAAATAGTAAAAAGTTACTATTCACCGAAAAATTATTTTTATCTCATTGAACCACATTTTACTTACTGATATCAACTGTGTCTGTCGGATTTTTGAAATTCCATTCACAGAAGCAGTAAAATTATGTTTTCTGCAAAATTCAGTTTTTAACCTACCACTTAGTGGTTTCACTATTCATCAAAAATAGAAAGTTTTCAGAAAAATACCAAAATTTCACCCTAGGCTAATTTCGATATTCTGAGTCCAAAAATGAAGTCCATTTTGAAAAATAGAATTTATAAAATTTCAAAAAGTGGTTATTACTATTCATAACGGCTAGTTTTAATAGCATATTGTTGTTTAGTGAAACTCGGTATTGCGTATGACGCAAGCTATCGAGGAAGGTCGCGATTGCGTGTAAAGAAAGACAAGCAAGTGTTGTGTAGAAAAAGATTACTTTGATGATTTATATAACATAAAAGTCTCGGGTGTTACATTCTACCCCCCATAAATAGAATTTCGCCCTCAAAATTCGTCACTTTGTAACAAACAGATGAGGATACTTCTCCCTCATCATATCCTCAAGCTCCCATGTAGCTTCTTCAAGTTGGTGGTTCCTCCATAAAACTTTCACCAATCAAGTGGTCCTGTTTCGTAGGACATTTTCGCTACGATCCAGAATCTCTATCGGTTGTTCTTCATAAGAAAGATCTTGCTCCAGCTGTACAACTTCTGAGTTGAGTACATGTGAAGGATCAGGTATGTACTTTCTCAGGAGAGATACATAGAACACATCGTGAATTTGAGAGAGATTCTGTGGAAGCGCCAATCGGTAAGCTACCTTCCCAACACGATCCAGTATTTCGAAAGGACCGATATATCTAGGGCTCAACTTCCCCTTCTTTCCAAATCTCATAACCCTCTTCCAGGGAGATATTCATAAGAACACTTTATCACCCACTTCAAACTCTAGGTCTTTTCTTCGGTTTTCGGCATAACTTTTCTGTCGACTCTGAGCTGCGCTTATGTGTTGTTGAATAGATCTGACATTTTCTTCCATTTCATCAACGAGATCAGGTCCTAATATCTTTCTTTCTCCAACTTCATCCCAGCAAGTTGGAGTCCTGTATTTCTTTCCATAGAGAGCTTCATAAGGAGCCATCTGAATACTGGAGTGAAAGCTATTATTATAAGAAAATTCCACCAAAGGTAGGTGTTGATCCCAACCACCTTTGAAATCCATAGAGCAAGCTCTCAACATATCTTCTAGGGTTTGAATTGTTCTCTCAGACTGACCGTCTTTCTGGGGATGATAAGGAGTGCTGAAACTCAACTCTGTATCCAGAGTATGCTGAAGACTTCTCCAGAACATCGAGGTAAATCTCGGATCCCGATCAGATATAATATTAAGTGGTACTCCATGCAATCTTACCACTTCCATTACATATATCCTGGAAAGCTGATCTAGAAAGAAATAATATCTAATAGGAATGAAGTGTGAACACTTTGTAAGACGATCAACTATGACCCATATAGCATTATTTTCTTTGGATGTTTTAGGATGTCCTGTGACAAAGTCCATAGTGATGTTTTCCCATTTCCATTCAGGTATGGGTAATGGTTGTAACATCCCCTTAGACTTTTGTCTCTCAGCTTTAACTTGTTGAAAAACCAAGCATCAAGAGACATATTCAGCAACATCTCTTTTCATGCCATCCCACCAGAAGTACTCTTTCAGGTCCCTATACATCTTCGTGCTTCCAGGATGAATAGAGAATGAAGAACTATGAGCCTCATCTGGTAGCTCCTTATTTAATTCGAGGATGGAAGGAACACAAACCCTATTCCTGAACTTTATTATCCCATCACAATCAAGGTTGAATTCAGGAACATTTCTCACCTTCTTTTGTAACTCGACATCTTATTTCTGTGCCTTTTTAATCTTCACATGTATAGATGGTTGAACATTCATTTGATAAAAATAATATTTTTTCCCTTCTATTATTATTCATAGATCCATCCTTTGTAAATCCATAAATATTGGATCTTTTGTGATCCTCATCATGGATAAACTAGCATGGTCTTGTCGACTTAATGCATCTTCCACCTTGTTTGCTTTCCCAGGGTGGTAATGGATTGAGCAGTCATAATCTTTAATCAGCTCCAACCATCTTCTTTGGCGCATATTCAGCTCCTTTTGTGTGAAAATATACTTTAAACTTTTATGATCAGTATAAATATCAAACCTTTCACCATAAATTTAATGCCTCCAAATATTTAATGCAATAATTACTGCAGCCAACTCCAAATCATGTGTTGGGTAATTTTCCTCATGAATTTTCAACTGTCGTGAGGCATAAGCTATCACCATATCATTTTTCATAAGAACACACCCCAATCCCTTCTTGGATGCATCACTGTAGATCACAAACCTTTCTCGACTACAAGGCAGCGTGAGCACAGGTGCACTAGATAACCTTCTTTTCAACTCCTTGAAATTCTCTTCACATTCCTCTATCCAGACAAACTTAACTCCTTTCCGAGTCAACTTGGTGAGTGGATTAGATAATCGTGAAAAATCTTTTACAAAACGTCGATAATATCCAGCCAAACCAAGAAAATTTCTGATCTCAGTTACTGTTGTTGGTCTCGACCATCTTTCGATAACCTCTGTTTTTGCTGGATCCACAGATATCCCCCCCTTTGAGATTATGTGACCCAAAAAACAAACTTTTTGAAGCCAAAATTCACACTTGGTAAATTTGGCATAAAGCTTCTCCTTTCTCAGGGTCTTCAATATAATTCTCAAGTGATCTTCATGTTCTTCCTTTCTCTTTGAATAAAAAAGAATATCATCTATAAAGACTACCACAAATTGATCAAGATAGTCTCTAAAGACTCTATTCATTAGATCCATGAAGATAGTAGGGGCATTAGTAAGACCAAATGGCATCACTATAAATTCATAGTGTCCATACCTTGTACGGAAAGCCGTCTTTGGTATATCCTCCCTTTTGACCCTTAATTGATGATACCCTGAACGAAGATCAATCTTGGAAAAGTATTGAGCACCGCGTAGTTGGTCAAATAAGTCATCAATGCGTGGGAGAGGATATTTGTTCTTGATAGTGATCTTGTTAAGTTCTCGATAATCAATGCAGAGTCTCATTGATACATCTTTCTTCTTAACAAATAGAACAGGTGCTCCCCAAGGTGACGCACTAGGGTGTATGAATCCCTTATCAAGATTCTCTTGGAGTTGCTTCTTCAATTCCTGCAACTCAATTGGGGCCATTCTATAAGGTGTCTTTGAAATAGGCAAAGCACCCGGTACGAGTTCTATTGAAAACTCAACTTCACGATTTGGTGGAAGACCCGGTAATTCCTCCGGAAATACATCATCAAACTCCCGTACAATCGGAATATTCTTAATTCTGAGTTTCTCACCAACCATTTGAGATAAATAACCTTCATTTAGTGGAATCAAGACCCATAAGATGGAAGGAATTTCCACTGGAAGGTTATGTTCATCCTTGCATTGATAGACGATCGTAGATTGATCTGGAATATGAAATGTGACTTCCCTTTTTTGGCAATTGATATGAGCTCCATGTAGAGAAAGCCAATCCATGCCAAGAATCACATCAAATTACACTAAAGGAAGGATCACAAGATTTGCAGGAAGCACTTTCCCACAAACTTCGATCGGAGAAGAATTATAAACTTTTGATGCGACTGTTGTGACATTAGGTGTTGTCACAGCTAACTCAACATCTAATTGTTGAGGTAATACGGTGATACCCTTAGAAAATTCTTTAGAAATAAATGAGTGGGTGGATCCAGAATCAAATAAAACATTTGCTACTTTAGAGTGGATGGTAAGTGTACCTTTCACCACTTCGTTATCATACTCCACATCGCTGATAGAAATTGCATGTGACTTTCCTTTGTCTTTAGCATTAAGATTTTGTTGACGTCGACCATCATCATCAACCCTTGGATTTGGGCATTGATTGGCATAATGCCCCATCTCCTTGCACTTGAAACATTGAAGTGTGGTAGGTTCATTCTGTGTATCCCTTCCGTTGTTTGCGTCATTAGACATCTTCTTCCCATTATCACGGCATTCAAATGCCCGATGACCTTCCTTTCCACATTTAAAACATTTACTTGTCCCTTTAAGACAACTCCCTCCATGTGTCTTCCACACTTTGAGCATAAGGGAAAGCTCATCTTCTTTTCAGTGTGCTCTTTAGATATTCCTTTGAATTCCATCTTCCTCTTCTTATCAAACCCATGTGACTGATGGGTTATTCCAATCTCCATCTTGAATTTGAGAGCACATCGAACGATTTCCTCGTAGCTATTGAAGTCCCTTATGGCTAACGCCCTTCGAAGACTTGGTTTTAAGCCACTAAAGAATCGATCGATCTTACTCTCAGGTTGGATAATAATACCAGAAGCGTACCTTGAAAGTCTTGTAAAATTTGCTTCAAAGGTACCAACAGATTCATCATCCCTTTGCTTCAGTTCAAGGAACTCTTTCTCCATTTTTGTTCGGAGAATACGAGGGAAGTACTTATTGAAAAATAAGTTCTTGAACTCGTCCCATTCCATAGACTCAATTTCATCCCTTTGCCTCGTATTCTTAATAAGATTCCGCCATTGATCAGCATCTCCTTCTAAACGATACACTGCTAGGATGACTTTATCATGTTCAGAACATTGAAGGACTGAAAATATCTTTTCAGAAGTACTAATCCATTGTTCAACAACTAATGGATCATTAGACCCACTGAAAGAAGGTGGACGCTGCCTCATGAAGGATTCAACAGAATGTTGCTCTTTCCTTTTCTCGTCTGGATGTCCTGCATGATTCATAGCTTGAGAAAGTTGTGTGAGCATGGCTACAAGATTTTTCATTCCAGCTCCCATATCGTTGGGTTGCTCAGGGGGACAATCATTGCATTTCCCATCACATTCCGCATTAACACGGTTCCTTCGGGTTCCTACCATTGACTAAAACCAAGAAGAATAGTGTGAGCAACACTAATTATAATAGGAAAACCACATAATTCAAGAATAAAATTTTCATGCTTAAGGTCTTATCCTAGGTTATTCAAGGCCATTTCTAAAACACTAAGATTGTGTTCTATTCTTAGACTTATCCTTAGGGTTCTTACTAAGGCTTTCACATCCTAGTTTCCAAATGTTGACTATACCTTTCCTCAGATACCAACTGTAACGGTCTAGAATTACTTCCAGTGGACTACAATTGATACCTATCAGGGCACTCCATTGGCGGCTACACCCCCTGGGCGGGACACACCACCATCCCCAGTGGCAACCATTTCCTCATGAAGCCCTTGGGCGGAGAGCCAGGCTTCGTCCAACGCTCACATGTGAGAGTTCCCAAGGATCGGATACATTCCTACCTCCTTTGCCTCTGATACCAACTGTAACGACCCATACATTACATACATTGTTAATACTTCAAAATTGAAGCACACTTATTACAACATATAACAAAACCACAAAGGACCGTATAGGTATAGTGTCTTTAGAAACTGGGAAACATAAACAACTGGTTCATAAATCTTCTACAGTGTCTCCCATTTATTTCATCATATCTAGGGTCCCTTTTAGCATATTTTACTTAATATCCATCTTCCTGACCTGGGGAAAAGAAAACATAAAAGGGTGAGCTCAAATGCTCAGCAAGGGAAAATAACGGAAATAAAAATCATATCATATCTTTTTGAAAATCATAACCTGCAAAAGAGATTATAATATCTTAACATGGAAAAAATCATAGAAGTGAAAATGAGGTCCACATAATCATAACATTAAACTTTAAAATTTGTGGCATGCACACATAATCATGGAAAATCATTTCTTGTTAGTCATGACTCATTTCCAAGACTATCTTAGTGGACAAAGTCCCTTTCTGAACCGAGTCACCCTCGTTCCAGTCCTGTTTCAATGAACCGGTATAACCTACCGTTCCAGCCATGTCTATCTCATGAAATATAAAATCTTTACCCAATGCATTGGAGGGAGATATAGGTCCCACCCATCTTATAATGAATCCTTTCTTATGTGTGCCACATAATCATAAACCATACATCATAGCGTAACCCATGTAATAAAAATGGGATTCTTAAACAACATGACATCATAAAAAAATTCATATAAGATAAAGGAATTCATAAAAATATTTCCATCACAAAATAATCAAACCAATGTAATGATAGGGATAAAAACAGAACCCTTTTATTATCTTAGATGGAAAATAATTTTGATAAAATACTTGAACTCCATTCTTGAGGAAAATATCCTTTCTACTTCAAAAACATTTTTCCTTTCATAACATGTCATACGACTTTAAAATAAAAGAAGTTGATTAAAAATAAACATGAAAATTTGTAAAAGATGTTTCTTGGAAATAATGTTTTAAAAATACATTAATTCCTTATAAGTAAAAAAACATTCTTTGTAATTTTGTCGGAAAAGTCAAAAAGTAACTCGTACGATAAACGACAAAAGATTCCTTTCATATCTTTTACTAGAAACTCTCCAAAGGTTAAAATAGGTTTTAAACAATTGTAAGTGGATGGAAATATTATTACATATTGAGGAAACATGGATGTGGATGATAAAATACACCCCAATAAATACTTACGAATAAACAATCTCGGATTAAAATGAGATTGTGATATTTCCCTTACCTTAGGTCCGATTTGCATTGTATGTGTCCGAAGCTCCTGTATAATGGTTTAAATAATGTTATTGACTTATTCCAGAATCATACATATTGATATGATATCATATATGGTCATATTCTTAGCTTCTTGTTAGTAATATTTCATTGTTACTTGCTACTCGGGTCTTTATTGCCTTTTGATCTTATGCGTGTTTTGCCGAATACATTCTTATTCTTCTTTTAAGGTTATAGATACCTTATATCCAAAATGGTATTAGAATAACATATATAATATTTATTCATTCAATTCATTTATATAATTACTATGTAATGATGATCATGTAGAACGAGTCGCATCACATCGTGGAGACGGTATTCCGTACGTACGCACGAGTGATGATATCGTTCCTATGATCGTGGAACTGTATTGGAGTATATATATATTATTTCAGTATCAATATTACTTTATAATAATCATAAATAGTTACTCATTACACCATTATACCCATCCTTGTAAAGTGATGGTGGAAAAATAGATTAGACCACGGCGTGGAGATGGTATTCCGTACGTACGCACGCGCGGTGATTTCATTTTTCCGTGGGATGGATAGAAGGTGAATTAGGGTTGTTTCATATTTATAATAACATATCAGTATGTAAGTAATACTGATGTTATTACTTTATCATGAAACAACTAATGAAGAAGATGTTGAAGAAGAAAGAAAATGAAAAGATCGGTAATGGATATGACCTCTTCTTTGGAACGCCTCTTTGAATCCTCCACATAGGGAACTAAGATTGGTCTTTGAAGAAGGCCAGGACCTCTAGGATTATTCTAGGGAAGTGGATAGGAGAAAATGGAAGGGGTTGGCCGAGCTTGAGTGCTCAATTTGGTGTGAGGAGGAGGGGGAGGAGGTGCCCTTTTATAAGGGAGGAGAGGGGCACCTTAGGAATATCTCAAAATATTATTTTATATTAAAGTCAAAATCGGTTTATAATGGTTCCAAAGGGTCTTATTTCGAAGCTAAAGTGGGGATGGGTCGAAATCCTATCAACCAATAGGATTTAGACAAGTTTAGGGAATTATTTTAACCTTATCAATTAGATTTAACTCTAAGTTAAATAATTTAACTTTTACCATGTCTTTTTGTTTTCTTTCACTATATGGTTAATACACTTTCTATAACATGCCAAACGAACCCCAAATTGTTTATTATTAATATATATATCCTTATCTAAGTCATTTGGCCGAACCTTAGATTTTTAGGAATAAAATTACAATTAATAATATGATATTTTATTTAAAAACTATTTTGTGTCAATTTTGAAACTATTTGATATATGATTTTTGTGAAAGTCATAACAGAATTATATGTTCAAACCAAGTTAATTAAATCAACACTAATATATCATAGTAACCTAGAAAATTAGTGTAATTCAAAAAAAGTCTTAAATTAAATTTATTTTGGTATTTATATTATCAATTCTGTCAATATTTCATTAATAAGATAATTACTGCATCATCTTTGTGTCATAAATAAATTAAATTATTTGATGTCTAAAAATTACAAATAAAATACCATCATGTAGGAAATCTTTTTAGATTTCTAATTAATATTTACAATCGAATTTATCTTATGTATAAACCCATATTAAAAATGATTTACTTATTAAACTTTGATTTTAACTATTTTAACCCTTCTTTAAATAAATTAATAATAAATGTCCTAATCTAATCCATGTGGGCCTAAATGGTCATATTTTATTCCTAAGTTTGTTTTTGGTCGAATTAAACTTGTCCAATAGAATTAGGACATGTGTTAGGGTAATATTAATATCATATTTACCATTAGTTACCCTATTTACTATTAACTGCGGTAAAAAATAGTAAAAAGTTACTATTCACCAAAAAATTATTTTTATCTCATTGAACCACATTTTACTTACTGATATCAACCGTGTCTGTTGGATTTTTGAAATTCCATTCATAGAAGCGGTAAAATTATGTTTTATGCAAAATTCAGTTTTTAACCTACCACTTAGTGGTTTCACTATTCATCAAAAATAGAAAGTTTTCAGAAAAATACCAAAATTTCACCCTAGGCTAATTTCGATATTCTGAGTCCAAAAATGAAGTCCATTTTGAAAAATAAAATTTATAAAATTTCAAAAAGTGGTTATTACTATTCATAACGGCTAGTTTTAATAGCATATTGTTGTTTAGTGAAACTCGGTATTGCGTACGACGCAAGCTATCGAGGAAGGTCGTGATTGCGTGTAAAGCAAGCCAAACAAGTGTTGTGTAGAAAAATATTCCTTTGATGATTTATGTAAAATAAAAGTCTCGGGTGTTACACATATTATCTCATATTATAATTTGAGTCACCTTATAAGTTCTTAAGTGGGGTTTGATTTTATTATAAATTAATATTTTGGGGGTTTCCAAAAGTTCCCCTCTACTCTCTTATAGAAGGGAAACTCCTCCCTCTTCTATTCACTACATTTGAACTTTAAAAATCGTACAAAACCATCTCATTTACCTTCTCAACTTACCTAAAAACATAATAGAGTTTTTGTTCTTCTTCAAAGATGAACTTTAGTGCCCTTAGAGGTGGTTTAAAAGAGGCACATCGAAGAAGAGGTAATACCCTTTACTGATTCATTCAAATTTATTTTTTCTTATACTTATTATTATTTAATTTTTTAATTATAAAGTAATAACAAAATTATCAATCATATACTGATATTTTTTTATAAATATGAAACAACCCTATTTCACCTTCATTCCATCCTATGGAAAATGAAATCACTGCGTGTGCGTTTGTATGGATTACCCTCTCCATGGCGTGATAAATCTCTTTTCCACCACAACATTACATGGATGGGTATAATGGTATAAATAATGACTTTATATTATTTTTTTAACATGATACTAATTTTGAGATATTCTATAATCCACTACAACACCATTCAATAATTATGAGAACGATATCTTTGCTCATGCGTACGTATGGATTACCGTCTCCACGACGTGATGAGATTAACTTTCCATGTTAACCATTAAAGAATGATTATAAAGTATAAATAAAAAATAATCATGAAATATATTACATAATAATGCTACTGGATTTATGTATATTTTTGTTTCATTTATTAATTCTGTTCAATTCAATAAGGTAACGAAAACATCGTTCATGCGTACGTACGACCTACCGTCTCCCTGAACGGTGTATTTTATTTCATTTATCTATATATAGTATATATATATACTTAATATATATGATATATAAATCATTTTTTTACATTATATAAGTAAGAAAATAAATATGTAAGTAATAATGTCAATAACCACAAGTCCAAACACAAATGACACATGAAACGATTATTACCCAAAACGTTGATTCAATATGGAGTTGACAAATGAATGGGTAATATAAAGTCGTAAGTGAATCATATATTATATAATAAAAATTACTATTATTCTTTAATATTTTAATGAAATTATTTAAATAATTATATAGGAGGTTCAGACATGTAAGGAAGAAACTAGAACTATGGTAAGGGATTATTTTGTCTCACCTTTATTTATTTGAGACATATGCCTTAATCAGTATCTATTTATTTTGAATGGTGTTTATGCATCCCATGAATGTTTTATGATTTTTACAATGAAGGATATGATATTTATATAAGCATGTATTTTTTGTTATTTTATGACACATATGATTCCACCAATTGTAAATGGTAAGGGATAATTTGGAAATCTCATTTTTAACAGAGATTTCTAATACATAAGTATTTACTGGGGTTATATTTTTTATCCATGTCCATATCTTATAAAAAAGTTTTCCTAAATTGTTTAATATTATTTCATGTATGTTTAAAGTCATGTTTAATCTTTTTTCACTTTTATTATGTTGTATGGAAGGAATCATTCTTCTGTATACCATACGAGGTACTTTTTGACATTTCCAAAAAAAGTACGAATAATGTTTTTTACTTATATGACATTAACAGATTTTTATAGATTAATAACACCTTATTTCCATGAATATTACTCTATAATATTTCATTAATATTTTCAACAAATTTTTTTCATTTAAAATTGCTTGAAATTTTAAGAAAAAAATTGATTTTAAAGAAGAAAGGATATTTTCCTCAAGAACTAAGTTCAAGTTTTTTATCATAATTAGTTTCTATATAAGATGATATAGGGTTATGTTTATTTCCCTCTTATTATTTGGATTTGATTGTGTTATTATTGAATTATTTTTATGAAGTCCTTTTATCTTATATGGATTAATGTTTGATGATATAATGTTTCAGAATCCCATTTTATTACATGGGTTATGCTATGAGGTATGATTTATGATTTTGTGAAACACATAATAATGGTTTCATTATGAGATGTTTGGGACCTATATATCCCTCTAATGCATTGGGTAATTATTTATATCTCATTATATAGACATGACTAGAATGACATGTAAATTTGGTTCAATAGTACATGGCTAGAACGATAAGTAAACCCGGTTTAGTGATGGACTCTGTCCACTATGATGGTCTTGGCAGAAATGCATCCACTACCATGGAAATCATAATATATGCTTATTAATTTTCCATAATTCCATGTTTTATTCCCTTGATATTTTATCATGATTAATGTTCCTTTATGATCTATGCCTTATGTACAACCATGATTTATTTTACGACTCAATATTTTGATGTTTAAACATTATTTTCATGTTTTTATGTTCAAATGTGTATGGTTTGTTTTATTTTCTCCATGCTTAGCCTTAATGAGAATTTGAGCTCACACTTTATATGTTTTCTTTTCAACAAGATTTAAATAAGGGGTTTAGGTAAAAAAACAAAAGGGGATGATCTTTATGGGAGATTTTGAAGATCATTAACCATGATTAGAATATTTTGTTACGTGTTTCCAAAGACACTAAACTAATATGGTCTTTGGGTGTCTGTTTTTGTTATGTATTATGCACTCCGCAAAAGAAATGTAATGTCCATGTATGTCAAGAATGGGTGTCTATATCAATACTACAAGTGGATGAGGCTCAAGTGTGAGGTGTGGTGGTAGTATCTAGTGTTGATCTATGGATTCAAGTATGACGATATTTGAGTTTGAGATCGAGACTGCTGATGAGAAAAACTGGTTCGATTTGAGCTGCGATTAAGATTTGAGGAAAGTGACCTTTGATTTGGAATATCTGTCTCGGCATTGTCCAGATACTCATGTAGGTTCTGTTTAATTAATTTTTTATATCAAGATCTCATACTTGATTTGTTCCTAAATATTGATTTTATTGTTGCTATATTTTTTTCTCTTTTGTTTATCACTTTGTTTTTATTCAACGATGTTGTGGTATTTTAAAGTGAAGGTATTAAAATTTGAATGTGATATTTGGATCCTGTTTCAATGTTTCTTCTCATAAAATGATTGTTCTAAATTAAATGTGAACAATCAATTGATCTTCAATCTCCATTTCATGTGTTTGTATAATCCATATATATATATATATATATCGATCATTGTAAAAAACTAAACGGTTTTATCTGATATACTTGAATTAAAAATTTATTTAGGTAATAAAAATATTAGAAATTTGAAATAGAATAATTATGTCTTGTGTATATAAATTATGGGGTAAGGTCGAACAATGGATGGACAGTAGGATCAAGATAGAAGTGTTGAAGACCTATTTTCTTCCCTTGTTCATTTTTCTTTTGTGATATATAGAGACTATAATAGACTTAGTTTGAGCCTTCTTCTGAGAAGAAATCAAAAACAATTCTTTAAATTATGTCCGATATCACCTATCCTTCAATTGATTATGTAGAAATGAATTAATAGTACCTAAGGTAAGGGATAAATATTCATTTTCAAGCATTTTTTATTTTTAAATATTATTTTTGTAAGAGGTTATATATTTTCAAATATTTTCATTGCAATTAAATTTTTATTTTCTAGGGTATAGTTTGAAAATTTTCAATTTTATTTTAATTTCAGTAAGGTGATTTATATTATTTTTCATTAAAATTATGATTTTTTAGAAATATCATTTTATTCATGTTAAGATTTTGATTTATTTCCTTTCTCTAGACTTATATTTTTAATTCTATATGTTGGTTTATTTTTTATTCAAATTTTGTTTTTGAAATTAATTTTTATTTAGAATCATAAATGTAGATAGAGAAATTGGTTTTGAAAACATTTTTTCGGGAAATCGTAAATCAAACTTGTTTTTAGCTTTGAATTTAATCTCATTAATAATGTAATTAATTAAAGGATTGCATATATTAATTTTCAATTAATAAATCTTCATAATTATTTTTATTAATACCAAAATTATATCTGTGTAATGGAGGTTATTATTATATATTTTATTTTTTTGTTTAAAATCATTTGAAAGGGATTTATTTCTTAAGTACTATATCATGTTATATTTTATATATTTATATACATGTATATATATGTGTTAATGTTTATTTCAAAATTTATAAACAATTGAATTAATCGTTTTAAAAGCAGTTCTTTTATTTTTATATTTTATTATTCTGAAAAATAACTAATTTTTATTGTTTAATTTTGGAATCATTATTTTTATTTAAAATGATGAATTTATTAAAATATCATTTTATGTAGAAGAATTTCTTATTAGAGGTAATTTCCATATCTAATAATTGTATATTTTGTTTAATGATTTTTTTAATTTTAATAATGTATCTTCTTATGCTTGTATATTTTGAACATAAAAATTTTAAGTAAATGATTTTTTGTAAAAATAAAATAAATTATTTAATTATGAATTAATTTAATAGTTTATGTTAAATAATATTAATTGTATTTATAAATTATACATTTTTTCAAAAATATTCATTTATCCTAATTTTTTTAAAAAAGTGATTATTCGAAGGTGGAAGTTATAAATATCATTTCTAAAATTAAATTTACTTTGATTTTTAAATTTTATAAATGGATTATGATTGAAAAAGGTAGAACCATAAAAATGCTTTCTTAAAATTTAAATCATCACATGGGTATGAGGTTAGAGAATGTGGAATGGGGAGTGAGCCTATGGCCTCAGAGAACATTGTTCCAATGGTGATATAACTTGGGTCCATATGAGTTTCCTTATGATCTACTTAGTATCAACACAATCAATAAAGAAATTATTATTTTAAAAATGATTTTGATAGAGAAACATGAGTGTTTTAAAAGAACCATTTTTGAAACGTGTTATTAAAATAAGATTTTTTTGAAAAAAAGATATATATATCAGATTTTTATATTTGATATAAGTTAATTTTTAGGAGTTTTATTAAATGTTTTACACTCATATTAAAAAATTCTTACTGGTAAATTGAATGCTCTCCCTTTTTAAAAAATGTTTTTTCATAGGTATCTTAGAAGTTCTATTTTAGATATCCATATCATTGAATTTAGTCCTCGTGGAAGCAAAGTAAGTATTTTTTAAATTGTTTGATCATTAATAAATGTACATATTTTTCTAACACTCCCAAACCGAGACTGGTAAAAGGTAATCTTTTGTGTAAAGCATTATATATTTTTCAATTATCTTTTATAAAATAAGATGACATCAAGTTTCAGCAATGAGTCTGAATGTGAGGACCCAAGGCGTTATAATATATATTATATTTATAATGAATTTATTCTTATATATTTATTATATAACACATATTCCATGATTTCAATTTATTGAGAATACAATAACATCATTTTTGAAGGTGTGGACTACCACCTACTCAAAGTGATATGATGCATTTTTATTTTACATAGAATTTATTATGGATGGGCTTAATAAACATATTTGATCTATATTTTAAAAGTATGACATTAAAATGATAATATATATATATATATATTTATTTTGTTTACTTTATTTCATTATATAGGATAAGAAAATGGAAACAACATTCATGTGTACGTACAGCCTACTATCTCTATAGATAGTTTGTCTCATTTTTATATATCTATATTTTATAGATTAATATAAATACATATATTATGGTTTATATTATTTTTATATCCTATTTTAAATTATATATATATAATGAAATCATTATCCAAAAAGGTCCATAAATAAAAAGTCAAAACATATACAAAAACAAAAGCGGGTATTACCAGAAATATATATTTGACATAGAATTGTAAAAAAATAAGAAATAAAAAGTCATAATAAAATAATATATGGTATGATATATAAGAATATAATTATATGGTATATTTAAAAAAAATTATATTTTTTATACATGAGGATTTAACTTGTACAAATGAAGTTACGACTTAATGTAAGGGTTTTCACGTCTTACTTTTATTTTTGTGATATATATATTTTATTCACCACTTATTATTGTTTTTTGATGTATATACTAACCTATAAATTGTTATAACATTATATAATGGTATTAAAGGAATAAATTAGTAATATTCTATCATATATTTCATGATTCAAATCTTACTCAATTAGCAAAGTTAATTTTAGTATCACTTTTATTTCTATGAGACTCATGTAATATTCACCAAAAGTATATTTTTTGGGTTTATATACAGCCAATTAATGAATTCAATGATTCATTCCCTTAAATTTATAGGTATTAAACTATAAATTGTATTATCTCCCTCTCATGAGGTTTATGATGGAAAAGATACCAAATCAATAAATTAATTATCTCTTAATTTTCCTTCTTTGAGACATTTGTTATGTTATTGCCCTTTATTTTTCTACTAGGTGTATATACTACCATTTGAAAAATTATACCATGAATAAATTTATTTTAATTATATTTTAATATTCATGTAATTATATTTTCTCATCGGTTTTAGGATTCAATGTAACCTAGTGGAAGAGTATATTGTTAAAATCTCATCCTATCTCATAATTTCTTACAATTATGATTTTATTGATAAAATATTACAAACCATATCTCAAAAACTCAAATAAAATTTTGTATCCTATGTTTATTCTTGATATATCAAATTTAGTGTATAATTCCTCAAATATATGATACATAATATAATTAATAATACATTTTTATGGAAATATCACTTTATCTCTCTCTTAGGATATAAATATATATTATTTATAAACAATCTATTCTAAATATGTTTTCAAACATGCCTTTATGTGATACATTAATATAATTTTTGAGGATAAGTATTTAAAAATTCATATTTTAAAAAATTGGTTTATGTTTTTTTTTTAAATCATTCATAATTTGGAAATTTTACATTCAATGAAAAAGGATTTCAAAGTGTTTTATGTTTTAAAAAGTAATTTTCAAAATAGAAATTATATTTCCCTCAAGAAGTGTTTTATGCGATCCATTAAAAATAATGTTACATATAAGATGATTTACTTTGATATATTTTTTATTTACTGGTTATATGATTCAATAACACCATTCATATTCTTTATTTGAATAGTTTTCGTTTATGTTGATATGTTTATTATGAAACCAATTTCTCCTCTATCATTTATACCATGATAAATTAATTAAAAACCAACCTCATTTCATAGTTTATTCTATGAGTAAATGATTGTTAGTCCTATCTCTATTCAGAAGGTTATGATAGGATGGATTGTTTATAATAACCAGTTCTTTTGATGTGTTAAGATATTATGACTGTTTATGATCTTTTGGAACAAATATGTACGATTTCATTAAGTGATTGGTATGACCAATATATCACTCCAATGCACTATGTAATGATTTTTATCTCATGATATAATGATTCAAAACAACTCAACGGGATTAATCTACTATGGGATGATGGTGTAACCTTATCCTCTATGGGAGGAAGGTGTAACATGATCTACTATGGATATAAGGTGTAACCTGGTCCACTATAAATAATGGGATGACATTGGGGATAGTGGTGTGTTCCCACCAGGAGGTGCATCCACATATATGTGAACTATATCACATGTTAAGAATTATAGGAATGAACCTGATTACTTGTTCATTATTTTATGTGTGAACCAAATTACATGTTCATAATGTTATGAGTTATCATTTTAATTTGTTAAAAATTTTATTTGTATGCCTAATTACATGTTCAAAATGTTATGCACGAACCTGATTACATTTTCAAAATGTTATGTGTTAACCAGATTTTATGTTCACAATATAACTACGAAACCTGATTGCATGGTCACAAGTTTATGCGAGGTCCTAATTTATTTCCAAAACCTAATGTGTGAACTGTTTTCTATTTACACATGTTCACAATGTTATATTTTGATGTTTATGGATCATGTATATTCCTTATAGCAATGTAATGTTATCACAAATAATATTATTTTATTTCCTTATGATTCATGTCATATAAACTACTGATAATTAATCCATAACACATGTTTATGATCTCTGTTTTTCATTTTATGATCTTTAAATGTTTTTATTATATTATTATACCCTTATGTTAAATTAAACTTATGTATCTCTTTTTACCCATAATAAGATTCTGAGATCACCCTTTATTCTATTTCTTTTCCCCAGGTATTGAAGAAAGTATTTAAGTAGGAATTATAAAGGGGAATATCATTATGTGAAATGTTGAAGATCATACAACAAGTTATATGATTCTGTTTCTATGATTCAAAAGCCACTGAACTATTACAGTCCTTCGACATGTACATTTGTAATGTGCTGAATATTCATTTAAAATGTTATAATATCCGTTTATGATAAGATTTGGTCTCTATAGTTTGTATCAGTGGAATGGTTGCATTAACATTTGGAAAATAGGATGTGAAAAATTTAGTGATATACCTATATATATTTATAAGGTTATTTCAATGTATGTATCTAAGGATAATTCTAAAGATTACTTAATGTTTATGAAAATGTATGTGAATTTTGGTAATGGATTGAGAGAGTGGTTCCCCAAAAATTACCACCATATATAGATACTAAATGTTTATGTCATTAAGGAACATGTAGATCTTTTGACTATAGAGAATAAAGACACAGAGAAAGTAATTTTAACTGGAAAAATAAAAGAACATTTAATGAATTGGATGAAAATAATGCACTCCCAAAGGTATCAATAATTGTTGAATGAGTTAAATGTGTAAATTATGGGTATTATGTAAATAAATTTCTTAGGGGGTAAATAGAATGATTGAAATAAGGAAGGTTATATGGATAATGGTGTTGTTTTGGATGATGAAGAGACCACGAGTGACCTATTAAAGTCATTTTCTGTTCTAATCGTATTATTTATAATCATTGTAAAATTGGGTTTGATGAATGTTAATACATGATTTGTGTTTAATATTTTGTGAAAAGGGTATTAAGTAGTAATATGATGATGCATAGTTATTGGTTTGAAGAATAAGTGGTATATATGTTTTGTATATATATTTTAATTATAGAATTATATTATATGAATCATGAAGTATATGTTTTTCATTAAGTATTCTAAAAATTATATTTAATGTTGTTCAGGAACTATAAATGTGATTTAATGGAAAGGTGATATTTTAATCATGGGAAGGTTACCCTTAAATTTTTATTGATGTGGATAAAATTATGTTTACATTTTATAGAGAGAGGAATGATATGGATAAAGTAAATTAAATAGTATTGATTAACTCAGGACTAGTAAAGTATTAATGGAAAAGTGGATTATATTACCATTGATCATGTTTCGATCATTTTTGGATTTACGAATAATTATCATTTTTATGGAATAATGAAGTGTGTATTTTTTAAATATGGTTCAATTATAATTTAGTTCATTACCATGTTTCAAGATAATAAATGATGAAGGTATTCACATTTTTGGTATGTAGAAACCATGAGGTGAATCGGGATTTATTGGGGGTCAATATTAAGTTGATTTTGAGATATTTAGGGACTCCCTTAAAACATTTTGGATTTTCATCATTCATGAGTGTTGTAAGGTTAATAATTTATGGAATGGATTGAGTTGATCTTTGGATGAGTTATGAGATTAATATATTAATCATCCATATGATGATTTATAAATATTGAATAACCTATGATATCTATTTTTGTGTTGATGATACTTGAATACAGTTGGAATGGCTAATCGGTCTATCTATGGGTCTTTTGATCCATCAATCCATATGGGATATGAAATTCATCTTCATTTCTTGGAGTAAGAGATGATGTGGCTGTTTATCAAGGAATAACATAATGCTTAGATTGATCATATGAAAGAAAATTAAATCGATTAAGAATATTTTCATATGAAAAATTGTGAACATTAGGAAAAGGTTCTTGGAATAAATTTGTTTCTTGTTTTTATACTTTTTGATGATATCAATGACCTTTTTCACCCTCGTTGGATAATATATTTTTGATCATTAACATTGTCCAGACCATGTTCACTATCAATTTCTATTAGAACTTCATAGTTATATTTCTCTTCCATGTCCATGTTTTCACATACCACCTATGTTTTCCTACGTGAAAGCCTATTTTTGAGTTACAATATTTAACCATTCTGTTTAGAACTTTCCATTATTAAAGTATGTTTTAGTATTCCTTTTTCTGATGTGGGTTTATATGAAAGGATCTCCGAAATATTAAATTGTTGGTAACCCCGATGAATTTATATAGATAAATTCATTTTGTGGGGGTTAGAATGTAACACACTGATTTATTTTTTATTTTTTTTAAATAAATAAAAAAATATTTATGGCTTGAATTGCACACTTGAAAATATTAATAGTAATTTATAAATAAAAACGGATTATATTTTACAATATAAAACACCAAGATAATATTTTAATACATGGAACACTATTTTTGGATTGTGTTACACACAATCCCGATTTCCTTTGATATCATGCATTACATGAAAGACCGAGTTTTAAAGAACGACTATATAATTATTAAAATATTTTTATATTTATCACCTATCAATTAACATGGAACAAAAAAATATTAACAAAATTATGAAACCTTGGTTTACACATTTTTATAAAATCAATTGTTTTGTTTTCTGTTACTTAAAAATGAAAAGAATCAAATGAATATAAAGGAAGGGGTTTTATTAGAAAACTATTTACATGCCTACAAAAGTGTTTTATTTTAATAAATTAAATTAATCAGAATTAGTGAGATATAATAATGAAATATATATATTATAAATTCATCAAATTTTTTTGATATTAATATAATAATAATGATAAGGATAAAATATGAAGAAATCTAGTATTAGGCTAAAAGCCAGTTTTACTACCATTTAATGGCCGACGGGCTTATTTTAAAAAAAATTAAAATTTTATATTATTTTTTAAAAAAATTAATATTTAATATAATAATGATATAATTTAATTTAGGATATTTTTTTAATTCATATGAGGTGTTTAACTTTTTAATGAATAGCCAAAATGCATAATATTAATTGAAAACAATAATTTCATCTTGTTAATTAATGTAGAAAAATTATATATTAAATTGTATTGAAGGTATATTTATATAAATTATATATATATATATTAATACTATTTATGTTATTATAATCAATTTAAAATTGAAGTCAGATATAAAAATATTTCAAACATTTGAACATTTTCACTTTTGAAACTCATTATTTCGTCCCGTCTTCCAGATTCTATTAAATTAATTTATGCCACTTCTTCAATTTTAATTTTGATTACTGAATTCAATATTTTTAATCATAGTAATTTCTAATTTATAATATTTATAACAATTTTTTTTACCTAAAATATTAGTGAACAAAGATAAAATTAATTATAGTGATTAAGCGAAAAATGATTTTTCCAATGGAATAAATTTTATCATAAGGGGGGAAATGACATAGAAACATATCTAAACACCATTTTTGATAAATATTTAGAACTATTACCCTATATAATAAAATATTGACTATTATTTTGGGTCCATGATGTATGGTATACCTCTCAAGAGGGTTTATGTTTTTTGTATTTACAATAATGCCACTCCTCATCCACTATAAAAATGAAACTCACCCCCACAATTTTTCAAACCTCTAAAGACCATTCAATCATCATACCCATGATAAAATGAGATCCCAACACCCTCCTATCAACCTATAATCATCAATTTGGTATAAATGAAACTAATGAAGTCCTTTGGTGAAAATGGAATAGAGTTACCCAAAGAATAGGTAACATTCTTCAATGAGAACTTTAGTTTTATTTTATTATCCACTACTTAAATTATTCTTATTAAATTATTTTATATTATGATCAGTAAAAAAATATTCTAAAAATTTTATATTCTATGATTTTTACCTATACCTTTATGTACTTCCATTAAATGAGATATGCATTCATTGTCCATGCGTGTGGCAAACTACCACATCATGAATCGAGGTTGATTGATATCATGTTACTAACTATCAAGGAAGGGAATAACAATGGAAATACTATTTTTATTTTATATAAATGATATTGATGATATATCCATGATTATTAAATTAATATGTAACACATACCATCATTCTTTCCATTTTGTGACAATATGAGAACATTATTTGTGGATGTGTGGACTACTACCAACCTCAAAGTGATATGATTCGTTCAAATATTACATTGAATGTATTAACTATGAGTTTCATAAACATATTTTATATATATGGAATAATAATAATATTTTAATAATATATATATATATTTCATTCAATTTATTTATTTTGATATGATAGGAAAACAGAAATAGTGTTCACGCATATGTAAGGCCTACCATCTCCATGAATGGTGTATCTCATTAATTATTTATATTACATATTGATTATTATAAATACATATATACTGAATATATGTGATATATATATCATGGTTTAAATTCCAGTGGAATATAAACCATGATCAAATAAAAAGGAACAAAAATAATAAGTCAAAATATATATTAAAAACAAAGCATATATTACATGAAATGTATCATTAACATTGAATTGTGAATAAACGAGTAATTTAATTTCATAATAAAATCATATATTGGATGATATCTAATAATATGTTTTTTATATGTATAACGAATTTTTTTTATTTTACATGAGGATTTAGTGTGTACGAAGGAAATCAAGACTTAAGGTAAGGGTTTACTCATATCACTTTTATTTTTGTGAGATATATGTTATATTCCCCATTTATTATTATTATGTGGTGTATACACTGAATAATGAAATTTTATATAATGAATTTAATTTATTTAATGATAACAAAATTTTTAATTGATTTTATTCATTCATGGGACTCATGATTCAAAAGTTACTTATGTATTATGTGGATTTTTAGTCCCACTTTTATTTCTATGAGACATATGTTGTTTTCACCAATCAATTTTCTGTGTGGGGTATATACTAAACATGAATGTATTATATGATTATTATATTTAATTTTATTGGTATTCAAATATAAATTTTATTATCTCTTTTTCATTGGGGTTATTGTTAAACCATTTCCAAATCGATAAAGTAATTTGTCACAATTTTCTTACTTTGAGACTCATGGTATGTTATATACTTGTATTCTTTTACGAGGTGTATTACTACCCTCTAACTTTTTCTATCATGAATATAATTATTTTCATCATATATTTAGTTTCATGAAATGATATTATCTCATGGATATTATTATTCAATTTAGCAAAGTGGTAAGAGTGTATAGCTAAAATCGAATTTTTTATCAGGATTATAACAATTATACATTGATTTATGAAATATTATTATCCATATATCATGAAAAGTGGTGAAATATATTCTCCTCTAGTAATTCATTATTTATCCATGTAATTGTACCATTGTTGTATGCATTGATACTTATGATAATTAATAATGTATTTTAATGATAGTCAAACTTTATCTATCTCTTCAGTCAAATACCCGTGTTTTTCCAAAACCATCCTCTCTAAAAATGTTTTCAAATTAATTTAAATGATATATTTTTATAGTTTTAAAGAAAATGGATTTTAAAAATGATTCATGTTTTAAAAAAAATTACGTGATTTTAAAGGATTCCTTTATAAGATTCTAATGATTCTTTTAAAAGGGAAATGTTTTCAAAATGATTTATATTTTAAAAATTGTTTTTCCAAGAGTAAATGGTGTTTCATTGAGAAATTATTTAAACATTAATAAAAAATTAATTACCTTCATAAATGAAATACTTTGATATTTTTTATGATTTAATTGTGATATAATCTCAGAACACCATTCGTATTCGTTATTTGAAGGCATTATGTTTATGATGACAATTTTCTTATGAAATAATTTATCTTTCATGGGTTATATCATAATTACACACTTATATAACCCAATTATCGTAATATGTTATTCTATATACAAATGATTGTGAATCATCTCTCTTTCTCAACTATTATTATGGGGTGAAGTGTTTATAATACCTATTTCATTTAATGTGTTATGATATCCTGAATGATTATGATTTATGGAACACATATGTATGATTTTTTTATGTGATGGGTTGGACTAATATATCCCCTTAATAAATTAGTTAAATATTTATATCTCATTAGATAATGGTAGGAAACATGTCGATGAGCTTGAAATAATATTGGTAGAATGTGTGACATAATCCACTATGAGAAGAATGGGTAAACCGATACACTAATAGTAATGGGATCCCCCTAGGGATGGGGTTTTTCCCACTTAGGAGGTGTATCCTCCTATATGTGAACCTAATTAAATGTTCACAATTTTATGCATATACCTAATTACTTATTCAAATTTTTATTCATAAACCAAATTATCTGTTCAAAACTGTTTGAGTGAAAATTATTAAATGTTCACTATGTTACGAATGAACTTTGAAACATATTAAAATTGTAATGGATGAACCCAATTACATGTTCACAATTTTTTTCATAAAATTGATTACATGTTCACAATATTATGTGTGAACCTGATTACTTGTTCAAAATGTTCTGAATGGAACTAGTTGCATGTCTAAATGTTTATGCAAGGGCCTGATTTCATTTCCTTTAACTAGAGAGTAATACTATGTCTACTTACACATGTTTTCAATGTTATAAGTTAATGTGTACACCATAAGTTGTTTTTCAATGTTTATTCTCTCACACATCAGGTTCTTTGATTTATTTATGGTTAATATCTTTAAACCTTCTGATACTTATTCTATGACTCATTTGTATGATCTTTGTTATTCTTATTATTCTCTATAAATGTTATTCTTATGTTCTCATACCCTTATGTTCATGTTATAATTATATATATTTTTTACAATTACTAAGAATATGATCTCACTCTTTATTATATTTCCTTTCCTCATGTTATAATGAAACTTTATCATAGGAATGGGGTAGAGGTTTATGAGAGATGTTCATGATATCTAACCTCTTAAAACATTGTGTTTCTAAGATTTCAAATACAATAAACTATTCAATTCCTTGATAATGGGTGTTTGTAATGTGTTGAATATTCATCTAAAATGATTTAATATCAATTTATTTTTTGGTGTCTTTCTATAACCACCACGTTATATCAACCAGAATTAATTTTTCAGAGATTAAGTATAATTCATACTCTTTTAATGATGCATAATTCCACAAGTACGTATTATGTTACCTATGAAATAACATCCTGAAACATACATGGGGCCCATGAATACAGACTCATCGATAGTGATAAATTTTTCCCATACCACAGGGTTCCTTTAAACAACATCCAAGAGTTATTCTTCTTTAAATGTTATCTTTATTACTGTGTAAATTTTTTCATACTCAAATAAGCTATTTACCAAAAACATTTTTAATACATCTATTTCTCTATTGATAGTGAGGTTGAAGACTCCTGTAAGTGGAAATACATTCCTGGAAATGGTTTATCGAATTATAGTGTCTTAATATCTCATAAGATAGTATCTTATTCCCATGATATTATTTGTACCCATATGCGAAAATCATCACCTCCTATAACCTCCAAGCCTCCTCCAACCACCACATCTACATCATATAATCCTATTCTTTATAAGAACATACAATTATGATATCATAGAAATAAAAGTTCTGCACTAGTACAAAAACCATATTTCACTCTTGTTGACTTCATGTGCCATAACATGGTGTAATCCCCTAGAATATTCCAATTCATTGAATACACTAATGTTAATGAATAAAACTATGCATATCTTGACGTTCCCATGTTATTCAATGATTGAAAAGTAGTCTATGTAGTGGAATTCAACATGGTCCATTAGTCCCCACTAGAAAATGACATTAGGGGGGGGGGTAGGAACAATACATGCATGAAGGACCTCTATGATAATGGTTCCAAAGGATTTTTTCCTTGTCAATGAGACAATACAAAAAATCATTGTCATATCTCATAAGTTATAATAATCTCATTCCACTCCTTTGTGTACACCACCACCACTAACTATATTGGATTATCATTCTGCTTAACCACAACAGTATATTCCTCCGTAGAAGTTGGACCAAGAGAAATCCCATCATTCAAACACATAACCAGAGCTATCTAATCAATACAAGAACTGATAAAGTAACATATATGATCCTATTATATATCCATAAAAACCAACTAATCTCTTTATTTTTGAGAGTACCTCTACAGAAAGAAACATATCCTTTTTCTAGAAGTATGATCTGTTGAAACACCCCACCAGTATACTAGAGAGTTTATTGATCCTTGACACACTATAACTATCAAAGGTGATGGAAGAACAACTAATCGAGGATCTTAAGATCAATATATATTTTTGTTGATTCTAGTAGCTACTAATGATTTATATCGAGCAATGGAAGACAAATTTGAATAAGTGGAATTCCAAGCCATCATTTCCTTCTATAATGATGATGATTGGGAAGCCATTTGTGGGAACATGAGTGAATATAATGCCATTTTAAAATTCAATGATGTAGAGATCCATCACATCCTATTGTATAATATATTAGGAAAATATATTATCTCATCTTGGAATCTATTTAAGCTACGTGTCATGGAATAAGAGATAAATATATCCATCAGGACAATTCAGGTATACAAATACAGTGAGAAGAAGCAAAGATATAATATTTGGATAAATATTCAATTACATGGTTTTATATAAAGCACCATGTTCAAGGTAATGTCACTAGATACAGCCTACAATTCCCTATTGTGAAGCCTTAGGCTCTATCTATACACCATGGATCCCTCTTCATATCATCAATAGCTGAAATACTCCCTCAATGATCGAGTAGATTTACTCTTGGTGTATATTTAACCCTTAAAATCATTTTAATTTTGATATCTAGATATGGGGTAATATAAATGAGAGGGGATCAAAATTCATAATGTTGGGGTCACATGTATCAATATCCCCAATGTTTTTAAAAACACATCAGGGTATTCATGGGGGGATATTAAATGAATATTCTCCTTTCCAATCTATTAATTTTAACCAAAAAACCTAGATTTTGGATGTTTCTATACAGACGTTTATAATATGTTATTATCATATATTAATTCCTATTACTATAGTTGAAATTAATTATTGAGACTATCTAATTAAAATCCCAATACATACTAAGTGGTTAATATCATAGTAACTGATCTACAACAGTACAAATTATTTCCGAAAGAAAATTTGACTAGACATTGGGTGAACTGTCACCATTGGTTTGACATTAAAGGTAGATAATATAGTTATAAACCACATGGGGTTATCTCATAAAAATTCATAAAAATAGTCTCCATAGAGAAAGGCAATCCCATTAATGATCCTTTCACTACCAAAAAAGATGACATTGTCACCCCACAATCTCAAGCTACATTGGTGTTGCTTCTATCTTCTAATCCTCATGTTTTAAATGAATATTATAAATTTGATGACACCCCCATCCATTAAAAAGTGTGTATCCAATTACTTTTATTAGTTTTCCTAGGTGAATCTTAGTAGTTAGTAAGACCTAAGGATGATATAGATTAGTGCAATCCTGTACCAAGAAGAGCAGAATATACATTTGTATTTCATTAAATAACACCATGAATTGTTTGGTTAGAGCTATAGTTAAATTAGATGACTCAATATAAAGTTTTTTTCCATTTATTTGGCCACCCATGGGTCCACAATGGATTCAAATATCCTCCAATGAAGATTGAACCATCCCATTGTTTCATGTTCGAGGATTCAGTTGAAAAAATTATCAAAAAAGACATCTCCAGGTAAGTATAGTACCCCCTACGGTTGGACGACATCATCCTAATCAGGATAATAAATAGATAGATTAGATTATACATTAAGTTATGGTACATTTACTACCACTTCATTATGTAATATTTTCTCCTTCCTGTAATAGATATTATAATTAATGTGGTCACTAGTTTCTAAGCCATATCTTTTATGGGCCATTAAAAAAGGTACAATCAAATAAGTATGTACCCTAAAGAATAATATTCCACTATATTTGGGATTCCATATGGAACATTATATTACTAATAAATTCCATTCAATTTAATGATTCATAGGGATAGCTAACAGTGTTTTATGACCATATCATAAGGCCACTCCTCGGGCTGCTAATGTTGGGTTATGTGGATGATTTTCTGGCCCAATCATGAAAATGTGCACACCATATTATGGATCTCAAGAATGTTTTTGACTTACTTAACTCCCACCACCTAAAGACGAACCCTACAATGTGTGAGTTCATGGTTACATTGGGTAAGTTCCAGAATTTTTCCATAGATATAGAGACATTGATTTCAATATAGAGATTATCATAGATATCAACCAAATGACTTTTCCACATAGCCTCCAATAGTTTTGAGGACTCCTGGGCTGCCTAGATTACATATTTCAATTAATATCTAACTTCATGGAACCCTATAAACCCTTTTAAAGGTTGATGAAAAAGGAACAACTTATTATTGTAATGAAGAGTGTTAGTCTATGTTAGACGAAATCAATAAGTTTTTATATACTCTTGTAATGATATCACCCATTCCTAGAATGACACTGTTATATAATTAGACCACACATGAATTTTTCTCTGGTGCCCTTATAGCCTAGTCGAAAAATGAAAACATAGAAAATAACTTCTAGTATCTTAGAAACATGTTACATGATATGATGGTTAGACATTCTCACCTCGATAAATGATTCATCAAAATAGTATTAATAATTTAGGTTTTACAAAAAAATGTAGATCCATGATATACATAGAGTATCCTAAGTCAATATGATGATGTATATCCTTAACCATCCCATATTAATAGGGTAGATTCCACATTGGAATGTAATCCATCAGAATTTCGATATCAGTTTTTTCTTCTAGAAATCCATTAAGGTATGAGAGCTAATAGACTTCCTAGTTATGAATATGACCCCTGATTAAATACCACTGTATTTTGAAATCCTAGATGAGGCCATCATATCTAAATATCTAGTCATTAAATATTAACAGATTCACTTAGATGGTTCATCTCCTTGCTCGTCCAAGAGAAGGTTCAAAAACCCCAAATCCAACAGGGTTATCCTGGGGATTATCTTTATCACCCCTACATAGGTTTTCATTTTGTACTCATTACTATTCTTAGAATACATCACCAATAAATAGGTTGTGTTTCATGCTCTTATCACATATCTCTATATGGCTCCCATGATTGATTTCAACATATTTATAGCAATGTAGTACACTGAGTTAGTCATCATTAATATGAATAATGACTACATGTTATAGAAGAAAGATCATGATCCCTAATAGGATCATAATCCACGATTTATGGCACAATATTCTTCAAAATTAAGGTGACTCACTTCCCTATATCATAATATAACTGAGATGATGCCTTAGACGGCCTAGTTTCATCCCTTGCGGATCTTGACATGGACTATATGGTTATTCATGTGGTATATGAGAGGGTCATAACCCCTATCACATATAATTATAAATAACATATGTAAAATTAGCTAACTACAAAGGTCCCTCAAACATCACATCATTTGAAGAATCAACCAACTGGTTGACTTAGTTTATTGTGTATGTCCAATATGGGAATCTCTCTCCATACTAATCCTTGTGTTAGTGATTCTCAAATTGTGTAGTGTAATTTAACATTTGAGATTTCCCTAGGCTAGAGTATACCATATACAGTTGTAGATTTGAAGTATTCATACTCTATTTAATCCAAGGGGAGGATATTTCATAGGTCATGCAGGTGTTCCACATTGGATTATGTGAATCCCATCATGTAGTATTGAATCTCTCTCCCAGGTCTATAGATTGATGTTCTCTCAGCCAACATGGATCCATAACTACCTCGAATTCACAAATAAGTTCCATTTATTACGAATTCATTACAAATCCATGCATCATCAACCAATGTGTATCCATCCCTCTAGGTACTCTAATCCCTTTGTTGTATGGGGACCTAACATTGTGGGACCCTACCCACCAGAAAAATTTCCACAGCAAAGCTTAATTATCACCACATGATACATCTTGTCATTGAGGGAAAAATATAACACTCAAGGATTTCAGAACTCGATCATTGATCAGTTTTATGAATTCCCAAATCATCCATATATTTTAGATTCCAAACACTATTATCATAGACAATGTAACCAAATTTATAGTTATACAGATAATGAGATTTTGTTTTTAGTACAATATATATTTGAACCACATATCCCACTCTCACATGTATTAAAACAGAAATGTTTACCTGTTAAATAAAAACCTCTCTAGCATCTAATATATGGTGGTCATCCAGTATAATAATATATAGCCTAATAATCTCTCCAATATTACCTAGTACAATTATATGATAACATGAAATTTTACTTAGTGGCCTCATACAACTTGGTGTATAGGTAAGAAGAATCATTACCTATATAATTTCATTTTAAATCTCCTCAATTGGCCATTTATAATCATCATACACTAGATAGAAGAGTGGAGTTCCATCTCGATGAGTGGGAATCCATCAAATAATATAGTCTATAATGGTTTCATAACCTGCAAAGACCCCATAATTGTATAGAGAAATAATTCAATAAAAATGATCACCTTCATTCCTTCATTAAGGGTGATATTGTTTGGGATCTTAGGATTTTGATGATAACTAGGAAGAGGCTGCCAAATCTAGAGCCCAAGGGGGAAGGGCCATACATTATAATCAATTTCTTATACAATGGTTCATATTCATTGATAACCATGGATGTGGAGTTCATAATTCCCCAAAAAAATTCCATTTTCCTTATGAAATACTTCTCATTAATAGATAAGATCAATTTTTTTTAATTTATACTATAAAGAATGATTTCATAACCACATGATATAAAACTACAGGACTGACATCATAGTCACATGATTCAGAACCGTATAACATCCTCACTAATACATGTTAATGTAAATGCTCGTAAAATTAAAGGAAATTTTTTTCTTAATTTTATTAGGGATTTTACAAGAATGCGGTTTCTGACAGCACTTAATTTTGTGGCCTGGTGTGCCCAGAATTTCAATTCGACATTTAGCTCGGGAACATTCAGTGAACGAACGAGCGTGTTTTCCTATCTTTTGAACCGGTGCTCGGAATAGAATTCCGAGGGCACCAATGGAACCATAGAATCAGTAATTGCTTAGTAACGCCATTTCCAGAGTTGCGTTTTCACGAGAGAAGATGATAAAAATTATTGAAGTTTAAATTATAAATTAACTACAATTTTTATTTTCTTTTAGTGGTTAAAGGCTTCGGGTGGAAGTTGGGTAACTACCCAACATCCCAAGAGAGGTTATGAGGGTGGTGGGGCCCTCACGAACCCACCCCTTCATATTCTTCAAACCCCCTCAACTCACCTTTAACTTTTGGTAACATAAACATTAATAACTTATGTTATTAATTAAGTGAGTTAAGTGTGGTTATTGAATTTTAAACTCTTGAAATTCAAATGTTATGTTATGTTAATAAAATAAGAGGTAAGCTTATTTTATTTTGGGGTTGGAACCTTTGTTGCTTGAGAGGTTTGGGGATAAAAGCTAAGGAAAGCTAGAGTTCTTCATCTTCTTCGTCGAAGAACATGAAGAACGCGAAGAACGCATCGAACTCTGTCGAAGAACGCCGAGTCCTCATAGACCGACTACGCGACGCCGTTTTCCGCGACTGTTCTTCCGCGACATCTTCTTCAACGACGTCTCTTCCCACGACGAATCCTCGTTCGACGAACCTCGGTTCAAGATCACACGAGGTAGGGGTTTATTTATATTATTTAGTTTGTGAATTCTACTTTATAATTCGTTGTGGATATACGACCAAATGTTTTCAATTAACAAGAGGGGTCCGGACCGCACAAACATGGCCGATCCTCCTCCCTTATCCTTGTTATTGATTCTAAAGTGTTGTAATGGGAATGGCGCGGTGTCGTCGCACCGCGCTGTATAGTGCAGCAAGTGATGCGCGGCGTTGTCAGGCCGCACCGTGAAGTTAAACCAAGTCGCAGCGCCGTCGCGCCGTGTCGGAGAGAACTGAAGACACCGCGTCTGGAGTGGGGCTGCAACGGAGGGGCGCGGAGCTGTCGTGTCGTGCCGGGCGAACCAAACCCCCAGCCGGTTTCGGGCCGCGGCAGAGCAGGGTGACCGGCGGCCGGTTCTGGGCCGCCCGTGTCGGAGCAGGGAGGGGACCGGCCGTCGCTGGTCCCGAGGTGGTAGAAACTGGCCGGCCAGGGCGGGCCGGCCGGACAGGAGGACATTCGGGGGTTCAAACCCCCGGTCGGCCAACAAAACGGCCCCCATTAAAGGGGGGCGTCGGTTACAACCAGGGGGGTAGCCCCCCCCCCCCCCCCCCCACGCCAAACGGCTCGACCGTTTGGTCGAGCACCTAGCCAACGTGCTGGGCGCGCTGTGCCCAGGCCGGGTTTGGCCATGCCAGCCGGGCCGGGCCACGCCCAAGAGGGCGGGACCCAGACCCGGTTCGGGTCGACCCCGGGGGTATCGGGCCGGGCCCGAACCCCTTATTAACGAATCGTTTGCGGTCGGACACCCATAACATTTGATACGGGCCTCCGATCGACACACCGTCAGTTGTGATGTGATCCTTGGATCGATACGGTCATTTCGGTATATCGACCTCAAGGTTTCGGAATACTTTGGGTTCAGCCGGGTTGGTTCGTACACCAAACCAACCGGGACCTCGGAGCGGAAACGCTCATATCTTAAGCTCCGGACGTCCGATTGACGTTCCGTCGACTTTGTTGGATTACTCTTAGAGAGACAGATATTTTGACTTACTCCGCCAGAGGTTTGGACGCAGATGGAGTGTGGTCGGGTTGGTTTTGCCTTAAAACCCAACCGGGCCCCTGGGACGAAAAAGCCAATAACTCTCAGACCGGGCGTCCGATTGACGCGTCGTCTGCGATGTTGAGTTCCTGTTGACGATACGAAACTTTTGGATACATCAACTCTGGACTATGTGTCAGTTGATGTATCAGCCTCTCAGCTCATGGAGCGGACCCTCTCGAGCGAGCTTGCTGTGTGCGGGAACCCTAGAGCTGGCTGTGTTTGCTTCTGTGACTGCGACGACGACTGTGCAGATATCCTCAGTGGATTCGACGGCGACGAGTATAGCACTCATCGATTCTACGTGGATCAGTGCTACCGATTCTGTGTGTGTCCAATCCTCTGTGGGTCAGCGCTCAGCGGTTCTATGTGAGCCAGCGCCTACAAATCCTGTGTGGGTCTGATCCTGTGTGGGTCATTGTGGGGGTTAGTTTCCTATCGATCCTTTCTGGGTCATTACGGGGGTTAGTACCTATCGATCCTTTGGGGGTCCGATGACTTAGATGGATCAATGATCATTTCTATCGTTATTCGAAGAATTATACATGTGTGAGCTGAATCTTGATTGCTATTCTGTGTGGATTGTGTTGCACTATCCTGTGTGGATTATGAATTGTTTTCCTGTGTGGACTAGTTTGTGCTTGGGCTCGGAGGTTGGAGCATACTTGAATTGATGACTTAGGTATATGTATGGGCATATACCTAAGCAGTGTCGATTTTTTACTTCGTGATTGTATCCTTCATTTGTGGTTATCCTTTGTGGATTTTGGGAGACCTTCGGGAGTCTCGGGGTCCCTAATGTGTAGCTTATACTCACCCTTGCATGGGTATGCCCGCACTGCGTTGTGTTGGTTGCAGACGATGGATAGTGCTGATCGTGGTTGAGGATTGCAGAGCAGGTCGGTAACCAGGGGTGGATCACTGGACGGACGTACTCGGAGTGGTTGACAGAACCCGAGGAGCTGTGGAGGCTATCTGTACTCACCCTTCAGGAGGGATTACCAGTGGAGGCCTCGAGGCTGCAGTTTTACTTTTCAGTTTCTGTTTTCCCTTTCCAGTTTTACTTTACTTTAAGTTTGAGTTTGTATACTGGCCCACTTACTTTTCCGCACTTACTGTTGTACCAGATTTTACTTAGTGTTTACTTCTGTCTTCTTGCTCTGTGGTGTTTGTGGTTTACTTTTCAAGGCAATGCCTTCCCTTTCTCCAGGATTTATGCCTTGGTGCTAGTCGCCAGCCCCTGGCCTATGGAAGGCGGGCATGGGGTAGTCATGGAATGTGCCCCGAGGACGGGTCGTGACAAATTGGTATTAGAGGAATTCGGTTCTACCACAGAACTTGGGAATCTGATCTTTTTCTATGTGAAGTAATAGTGTTAAGTGTATTGGTTGTGGTTATCAGTCCAGGGAGTCCAGTGTTGGTGCGGCGGCCGACGTTTCCGTACACCAGGAACCTGACTTCTGATTTCCGACATAATGCACGAAAACATTGATTGCATGTGTGTTTCAAGTTTTCTTTGTAATTACTTTGTGTCAGCTCACCAGGTATACTGTTTGACCGTGGCGCACCTGTTTTTTTACAGGATGGCCCCACGATAGTAGCCAGCTAGGGTTTCGAGAGTTGAGTGTGACGACAGCCCACCGAGCGACGAGGCCTCGGTGTAGGGCCCTTTGTCAGCTGAGGCACCGGCGGTACCTCTACCAGCCGAGCCATCGATGCTTCCAGCCCCAGCCGATGACGATGCACGTCGCCTTAGTGCACTGCATGAGTTCGAGCGCCAGCGACCGCCCAGGATCCACGGGGATACGGACCCCCAGACAGCTGAGGACTGGCTGGAGGTAGTGGTGAGAGTTTTCCGGTTAGTAAGGACACCAGCAGACCTCATGGTGATCCTCACAGCGAGCCTACTGCACGCAGCATCAGGCCGATGGAAGAGCTTGATGCTCCAGGAGAAAGATGAGGCATCTCTTCTCTGGACGGACTTTGAGAGCCTCTTCCGCTCAGTGTTCGTCCCAGCCAACCTCTGTGCGGTATGCATCCAGGAGCTTCTACAACTGCGGCAGGGCAGCTTGACAGTCTCCCATTACTCGGTGAGATTTACCGATCTCTCGCGCTACTCGACAGACATGGTACGAGACCCATTATTCTGTGGCTGGACCTTTGAGCAGTGATTGTGGCACGAGATCAGTGCATCGCTGATCTCCCTCAGCATTCCAACTCAGACAGGAGTACTGGAGCGAGCCCTTTTGATCGGGAGTTTTCTTGCTGAGTCTACACCAGCGCCGAGACCCTCTGCAGGGCAGCATGTAGCAGAGTCTTCTACAGCAGGCAGTCGACGGATGACACATGGGTCCAGGCAGACCATACCCTCAGGCAGACGACCTTAGGACACTGGTTCAGTAGTGCGGGGCACACAGCGTGGTGCCAGTCATTCGAGAGGCTGGCAAATCTACTCATTCGGCGGGCAGGGCCACATGGCTCGTGATTTCCCGACCTGCCGTGCCGAGGAGCAGCAGACGGTTGATGGACCACCGAGGTAGAGGCAGAGGGTCGACCGTGGTGGTCCACAGGGAGCAGGTGGATGAGGCAGAGGAGTTGGCCGAGTAGCAGGTGGTGGGCGACGCTTTGAGGCTTTACCACCACCACCACCAGGAGGTCCACCCCGACCACAGGGAGCTGGAGTGCAGAGACAGAAATAGCTCTTGGCAGCGGAGGCCTATGACCACAGCGCGCCCGAGATGATTCGAGGTACTATATGTGTCTATTCAACCCTTGTTGCAGTTCTTATAGACACAGGAGCAAGTCATTCTTTCATACCCTCTGCCCTTGTTCGGAGCTCGGAGATTCTGACAGAGCTGTTGGCTCGATCCTTACGGCTAGAGACTCCAACTGGAGCGGACTCGACGATTACTCATTGTTGCCGGCAGTGTGAGCTTTCTCTAAGAGGCAAGAGCATCAGCTGGGATATTCTTGTATTGGCGTCGAGGCCTTACGATGTCATCTTGGGCATGGATTGGTTATCTATAGTCCAAGCTCAGATTGACTGTATTAGGCACAAGGTGTGATGTGTACACACCGACTGGAGCAGGTTCACCTTCACCGGCGAGAAGGGAGCCTTTGAAGCACAAGAAGGACTCTCGCAGAGGACAGGACATCCCATCACTCATCAGTTGGCTAGCCTCATCCAAAGAGTTGTTGACGTGCGGAGTCCTAGTTTTCCTGCAGTAGTGGATCAGTATGCGGACGTCTTTCCCGACAACGTTCCAGGGCTACCTCCTCGTAGAGAGGGAGAATTTTATATTGACCTATACCCCGGGACAACCCCTATATTGACTCCAGCGTATCGTATGGCCCCCTCTAAGCTTTGAGAGCTATGGGTACAGTTGGAGGACTTGCAGGGAAAGTGGTTCATCCGACCCAGTGTTTCACCCTGGGCTTCCATGAATTTGTTCGCCAAGAAGGCGGACGGGAGCTTGCGAATTTTTGTCGAATATCGTCACCTGAACCAGGTGACAGTGAGGAACAAGTATCCACTACCAATGATTGATGACCTCTTTGATCAGCTCAAGGTAGAACAGTGGTTCTCGAAGATAGACCTCGGGTCAGGATATCATCAGCTCAGAGTTTGAGACGAGGACGTGCATAAGACGGCCTTCAGGTGTCGGTATGGCCACAATGAGTTCTTGGTTATGACCTTCGGCATGACCAATGCTCCAGCAGTGTTCATGGCCCTCATGAATAGGATATTTCAGCCATACCTCGATCGATTTTTCATGGTCTTCATTGACGACATTTTGATTTACTCGACGACTGAGGAGGAGCACGCCTACCACTTGCAGGTTATACTAGACACACTCAAAGAACACCATCTTTATGGTAAGCTCTTGAAGTGTCATTTCTGGATACGTGGGGTCCACTTCTTGGGACACGTCATCTCTGAGGCGGGAGTTGCAGTGGATCCTGCGAAGATCGAGGTAGTGCTAGCTTGGGAGCCACCCAGGAGCGTGACAGAGGTGCGGAGTTTCTTGGGACTAGCTGGATACTACCGGAGATTTGTGCCAGACACTTCCAGAGTTGCGGTACCACTCTTATCTTTGAAGAAGAAGGGGAAACCCTTTGTGTGGTCAGAAAGTTGTCAGCAGAGCTTCCAGGAATTGAGACAGAGATTGACCAACGCACCTATCTTGAGGTTTACTGAGGAGGGAGTAGGGTACGTAGTCTACTGCGATGCATCAGGGACCGGACTCGGATGTGTCCTGATGTAGGAGTGGGCCGTGATCACCTATGGATCATGTTAGTTGGGGCCGCATGAGCAGAACTATGCTACCCATGACTTGGAGTTAGCAGCAGTGGTCTTCGCTCTGAAGACATGGCGACACTACCTAATGGGCGAGCGCTTTACAGTCTTTTCTGACCATCAGAGTCTCGGATACATCTTCTCTCGGAAGGATCTGAATCTGAGACAGCGGCGGTGGCTCGAGTTCCTCCAGGACTATGACTATGAAATAGTCTATACTCCTGGGAAGGGGAACGTGGTAGCCGATGCCCTCAGCAGGAGGACGGGCATTCAGCTACTTGAGGAGGCGATAGAGCAGCTAGCCTCTTTGAAGATATCCTTCGTGGATAGAGATGGAGCAGCCTTCCTTCAGTCTCTCACAGTCACTCATCCACTACTACAGTGGGTCAGAGAGGCACAGCGTGGGGACACTGACTATGAGATGTGGCATGCACAGATATCCTCAGGACAGTCACCTGATGGTTTCTCCTTTGGAGCATAGCACACCATCCTTTTTAGAGGACGTACCTTGGTACCAGTTGCTTTACGGGAGGTGGTGCTGAGAGATTTTCACACATCTCCTTTGGCGGTACATCCTGGAGTGGTGAAGATGTACCAGGATCTCAGACGACAGCACTGGTGGTCGGGCATGAAGAAGGTTGTGGCAGAGTTCGTTTCTCGATGCCTCACTTTCCAGCAGGTGAAGGCTGAGCACCAGGTACCAGTAGGCTTGGTACAACCCTTGGAGGCCCCGGAGTGGAAGTGGGACGAGATATCAATGGACTTCGTGAATATACTTCCACGCACTTCCAGAGGTCGTGACTCCATTTGGGTGATTGTCAACCGACTCACCAGTCGGCACACTTCTTACCCATCAGAGAGCAGGGCTCAGTGGAGAGCATGAGACGTCTTTATGTTCAGGAGATTGTGCAGCTTCATGGTGTGCCATCATCTATCGTCTCCGATCGAGATGCTCGCCTTACTTCCCGGCTTTGGAAGGGGTTGTAGGAGGCGTTCAAGACGTAGCTACGTCTGAGCACAGCCTTTCACCCTCATACATATGGTCATATGGAGAGGACCATTCAGACTCTCGAGGACATGTTCCTCGCATGCGTCCTTGACTTTGGTCGCAGCTGGGAGGACCACCTACACTTGGTGGAGTTCGCGTACAACAACAACTACCACTCCACCATCGGGATTGCACCATACGAGGCGTTGTACAGCCGACCTTGTAGATCACCATTGTGCTGGACAGACCCTGGGGAGTCATCACTTGTGGGACCAGAGATGGTCCAGGCCACGACAGAGACGGACCAGGTCATCCAGGAGTGGATGAGGATAGCTCAGAGCCGGCAGAAGTCTTATGCTGACAGGAGGTGGAGGCCACTAGTGTTTGAGGATGGCGACCACGTCTTTTTGCGTGTCTCTACTCGACGTGGATTATGGAGATTTGTCTGAGGCGGCAAGTTGTCTCCATGCTTCATCGGATCGTTCTATGTCCTCAGCAGGATTGGTGAAGTGGCATATCACCTGGCTCTACCACCTCAGTTGCACCGGGTGCACGACGTCTTCCACGTATCTCAGTTGAGGAGATACGTTCACGACCCGACACATATCATTGACCATGGGGAACATGACATTGAAAATGGGGTGGCTTTTTCGAAGGTTCCAGTGGAGATCAAGGATCAACAGGAGCGGGTCATGCGTTGACGATCGATTCCTTTAGTGCACATCACATGGCAGCACGGGAACCTCTAGGAGAGCACTTGGGAGCGGGAGGCTCAGATGCGTGCTCAGTACCCACTTTTGTTTGCCTAGCTTATGATGTATATTTACGGGGCCGTAAAGCCCTGAGGTGGGAGTAATGTAAAGACCCATAAAATTCAAGGAATATTTTCAGTTAATTTTCTTTTGGATTTTTCAAGAACGCGGTTTCTGATGGCACTTAATTCAGAGGCCCGGTATGCACGGAATTTCAATCCGAAGTTTATCTCGGGTACATTCAGTGAACGAACGAGCGGGTTTTTCTATCTTTTGAACCGGTGCTCGGAATCAAATTCCGAGGGCACCGATGGAACCGTAGTGCCGGTAATTGCTTAGTAACTCCATTTCCGGAGTAGCGTTTTCATGAGAGAAGATGATAAAAATTGTGGTAGTTTAAATTATAAATTAACAACAATTTTTATTTTTTTTAGTGGTTAAAGGATTTGGGTGGAAGATGGGTAACTACCCAACTTCCCAAGAGAGGTTATGAGGGTGGTGGGGCCCACACGAACCCACCCCTTCATATTATTCAACCCCCCTCAACTCACCTTTAACTTTTGTAACTTAAACATTAATAACTTGTGTTATTAATTAAGTGAGTTAAGTGTGGTTATTTGAATTTTAAACTCTTGAAATTCAAATGTAATGTTATGTTAATAAAATAAGAGGTAATATTATTTTATTTTGGGGTTGGATCCTTTGTTTCTTGGGAGGTTTGGGGGGGAAAGCTAAGGAAAGATAGATTTCTTCATCTTCTTCGTCGATGAACACAAAGAAAGCGAAAAACGCATCGAACTCCATCGAACAACGCCGAGTCCTCAGAGACCGACTATGCGACGTCATTTTCCGCGACGGTTCTTCCGCGACGTCTTCTTCCGCGACGTCTCCTTCTGCGACGTCTCTTCCTGCGACGAATCCTTGTTCGACAAACCTCCGTTCGAGCTCGCACGAGGTAGGGGTTTATTTATTTTATTTCGTTCGTGAATTCTACTTTGTCATTCTTTGTGGATATACGATTAAATGTTTTCTATTAAAGAGAGGGGGCCAGACCGCCCAAAAATGGTTGACCCTCCTCCCTTATCCTTGTTATTGATTCTAATGTGTTGGGACTGTAATGGCGCGTTATCGTCGCACCGCGAGGTATTGTGCGGCAAGTGATGCGTGGCGCCGTCGCGCCGCGCCGTGATGTTAAACCAAGTCGCAGCGCCATCGCACCACGTCGGAGAGAACTGAAGACACAGCGGCCAGAGCAGGGCCGCGGCGGAGGGGCGCGGGGCCATCGCGCCGTGCCGGATGAACCAAAACCCCGACCGGTTCCGGGCCGCGGCGGAGCAGGGTGACCGGCGGCCGGTTCCGGGCCGCCGGTGTCGGAGCAGGGAAGGGACCGGCCGTCGCCGGTCCCGAGGTGGTAGATACCGGCCGACCGGGGCGGGCCTACTGGACATGAAGACATCCGGGGGTTCAAAACCCCAGTCGCCCAAGAAAACGGCCCCCATTAAAGGGGGGTCGCAGTTACAACAATGGGGCAGCCCCCCCCCCCCCCCCCCCCCCACGCCAAATGGCACGGCCGTTTGGCCGAGCGCCTTGCTAGCGTGCTGTGCGCGCTATGCCCAGGCCGGCCCGGGCCGTGCCTCTCCCAAGAGGGCTAGACCCGGACCCGTTTCGAGTCGACCCAGTTCGGGTCGACCCCGGGGGTATCAGGTCGTGTCGGACCGGGCCTGAACCCCTTATTACAGAATATTTTCCGGTCGGATGCCCATAACTTGTGCTACGGGCATCCGATCGATACACTGTCAGTTGCGATTCGATCCTTGGATCGAGGCGGTCGCTTTGGTATATTTCACTTAATGTTTCGGAATATTTTGGGTTCAGCCGGGTTGGTTCGTACACGAAACCAACCGGGCTCTCGGAGCGGAAACGCTCATATCTTAAGCTCCGAATGTCCGATTGACGTGACTTCAACTTTGTTGGATTCCTATAAGAGAGACAGATCTTTTGCCTTACTCCGAAAGAGGTTTGGACGCAGGTGGAGTATAGCCGGGTTGGTTTTTCCTTAAAAACCAACCAGACCCCTAGAACGAAGAAGCCAATAACTCTCAGACCGAGCGTCTGATTGACGCGCCGGCTGCGACGTTGAGTTCCTGTTGAAAATACTGAACTTTTGGATATATCAACTCTGGACTATGTGTCAGTTCATGTATCAGCATCTCGGCTCGTGGAGCGGACCCTCCCGAGAGAGCATGCTGTGTGCGAGAACCCTAGAGCTAGCTGTGTTTGCTTCTGTGACTGCGACGAAAACTGTGCAGAGATCCTCAGTTGATTCGACGACGGCTACTACAACACTTAGAGATCCTACGTGGATCAGTGATACCGATCCTGTGTGGGTCTGATCTTGTGTGGGTCAGCGCTCAGCGGTTTTGTGTGAGCCAGCGCCTATAGATCATGTGTGGGTCTGATCCTGTGTGGCTCATTGCGGGGGTTAGTTTCCTCTAGATCCTTTGTGGGTCATTGCGGGGGTTAGTACCTATCAATACATTGTGGGTCCAAAGAATTAGATGGATCAGTGATCATCTCTATCGTCATTCGAAGAAGTATACCTGTGTGAGCTGAATCAGGATTACTACCCTGTGTGGATTGTGTTTCACTATCCTGTGTGGATTATGAATTTTTTTCCTGTATGGAGTAGTTTGTGCTTGGGCTCGGAGGTTGGAGCGTACTGGAATTGATGACTTAGGTATATGTATGGGCATATACCTAAGAAGTGTCGATTGTTACTTCGTGATTGTATCCTTCCTTTGTGGTTATCATTTGTTGATTTTCGTAGACCTTTGGGGGTCTCGGGGTCCCTACTAAGTAGCTTATACTCACCCCTGCATGGGATATGCCTGCACTACATTGTGTTGGTTGCAGACGACAGACAGTACTGATCGTCGTTGAGGATGCGGAGCAAGTCGGTAACCAGGGGTGGATCACTGGACGGACGTACTCGGAGTGGTTGGCGGAACCTGAGGAGCTGTGGAGGCTATCTGTACTCACCCTTCAGGAGGGACTACCAGTGGAGGCCTCGAGGCTACAGTTTTACTTTTCAGTTGCTGTTTTCCATTTCCATTTGTACTTTACTATCAGTTTGGGTTTGTATACTGGCCCACTTACTTTTCCTCACTTACTGTTGTACCAGTTTTTACTTAGTGTTTACTTCTGCCTGCTTTCTCTCTGGTGTTTGTAGATTAATTTTCAAGGCAATGCCTTCCCTTTTACCGGGATTTACACCTTGGTGATAGTCTCCAGCCCATGGCCTATTGAAGGCGGGCATTGGGTAGTCACGTCATGGGCCCCGAGGAAGGGTCGTGACAGTTAAATTTGGCGACATAATCTGGTTGACATGATGTTAAAATATTAGGCGTCATAGTGAAATATCAACACTATTAAACTAAAACAAACACACTTATTAGGATATTAAAATTAATATTCAACAACATCACTAAAAGACAATAAACTATATTATCCACATCTCAATCACATGATGTGATGCTATGTGATAACTTGGGTTCTCACCATACAGTATACCCCATCTTGTTGTTAGTATCATACCGTATCACATTCTATATCTTTGTATGGATTTATTATCAAGTCCAATGGTATATAAAAACTCTAGAACCATATGTTCTAGGAGAATCCAAACCATAAACATATGCCAAGTTTTTTTCCCTTAGGAATATGTTCAATCCATACATTCTTGTACACCTATCCTACATGTTTGAGTTCATAGTAGAATATCTCTAATTATATTTACCTCCCACTTAACACCCCAACATGTTCACATACATACCTAATGACTTCCATTGATTGTATCCTCATTACCCACCTTATCTGAAAAGTCTTGGTAATGGAAATGTTACCTAGAAAAACTATCTCACCACTCATATTGAGGCCACACCTCAAAGTATCTCTTATAGTAGATAACAATTCTAATGTTTTGAACATGGTCAATGTTCAATCCATCAATTTATCACCCCATACTTGACTAGTTTTGTTATACTAGCTACATTTTTTACAAGGTTTGGAATATTTACCTACCCATTGGTCACCCTCATTTTAATCCAAATATAAAAAAAATCATTATTTATCTCCTTTATATCTTAATTAGTTTTGGTTTATTTTTAACATCGCTGGTGTTATCCCCTATGAGGTCACAGATTATAGCCATACAATTGGATTTCCTTGTCGATCATTGTTTCTCATATAGACCACATCTATGGTGAGTTTATAGGTCCTAGTGGGACCTTCCACACAACGGTTGCGATGCAAAGATATTTCAAAGTATAGAATAAACCACAATGGTCCGAACATAATGACAATAAAATATGGGAAATTTTTAAGGGAATATAATGTGGCACTAATTCCTTCTTAACCTCCTATTCAAAATGGTTTCCTAAACCATTTTGTATTTTAAAAATCTATAAAATAAACAACCCCTTATGTTTTGATATGTATGTCCAAAAACATGCAGAAACATGAATGATATAGGATACATGCCCTTAAACTATATATAATCATATGGTAAAAGATATATGACCTAAACCTGTAGTAACTAACATCTCAATTGTAATAAATTAAACTATATGTTTTCTGGACCTAATTGCATTACTATAAACTACATAATTATAATCTTCCGATATGATGTTTTAAACTAAACAATCATCTTCTCATCCTCACCAAAGAGAATATCACCCTTCACTTCTGATGTTGGTCTCCCACCATTCCATTTTTGAGAATTTTATGGGGATTGATTCCTATCACCAAGAGATATATAGTGATAACTATGACTCTTGTATCTCTATCATATGTAAATACCTTTATCAAGAGAGCTCGTTTTAAATAAAAATTTTCCCCACTATCCCTCTATTTATGAAATGGTCAACAATAACATGATTAAAAACCATAACACCCTACCCAATAATCCAAAAATAATGATCATAAACAATATACATCATACCATAGATATATCTATATACCATATTACCTCCTTTTCCACCTATTCATTGGATGATTAGAACTCTCTGAAGTCATACAATCCCTTCCAAATTCCCTTTATATTCTCTAAGCATCTAAATCATAAATTTTCTGAAAATAATTATGAATACATTCATGAGGCATGTGGGCTATTGGTCTATCTCATCATGTTGGGTTGACACCCATTCACTTGATACATGAAACTCTCTAGAATAATCCATTTTGTCAGTGAATCATGACACTAAATTACGGGCAAGTGGCCCCACATAGACTTCATTCAACATATGATTTGTATCACTACTAGTGTTTCAAAAAAATTAATGACCATTTTCATCATTTACTCACTCGATAAAACTACACCTTTTTCTGTTGGTATCTATCACACTACATTATAGTATTATATATGCCTCGATTATTCATTCATTAGGATACTTAGTGATGCATGGATCTCTTATCTTAATCCTAATGTTAATCCCTTAATTTCTGATTCCTTGATTTGGATCCCCTAGTACAACATCAACTATATGTTCATATATATATACCAAGGTAGTGTGATTCACATATAGTGGGGGTCCCAGATCCATGAACATAAACTGAAATCATCAATCCAAGTATTACAACCATGAATTATTGATAACATTTTTGGTTAAAATTATTTTGGGTAATGCCTCATTGTCCCTTCATTCATGACTGTTTCATACTCCCTCCTACTCTATATGGACCTCCACGAGAACCCCCTTCCTGGGTCAAAGATCTATTACCATTAACTAAAAACTTTTTTCCAATCACTATGAACTTAAAATATGTCTAGTCATCCATAAATATTCTCCTAAATGTGAACATATATAGTCTGATTAGCATGACCCTATATTGTTTGAGGAAATATGCATCAGTCTCTTTTAGTTTTAAAATATCTATGTTAAATTTGATTAAGTTACATACATTCACTCACTATTCAACCCATGTGACTTGGGTAAAATTAGGGGAACATACAAAAAAGGTGAAAAGATCATGGGACTCACCAATAAGCCCCCAAAGAAAACATGACCATTCTCACAGGACCCATTGGTTCATGAAAAAGTTAAACCCAAACTACATATCCATTTTCCCTCTGATTAACATGATAGTAAAAGAGGTATCACACTCTTTTAACCCCTATCGTATATCCAAATCCATATATAGTATTGAATCAATTTGTGTCATCCCAACCACCCTTGTCAAAATAATATAACTAGTCTGACATATATCTTAATATCATGACATCAACATTTGTGATGTGTGGTCCTCAATATATGATGTCAAAATACATGTTCAATTTACATACCAAAACATGTTAAAATATATAACTTTATTCCTCAAATCATTATATCAAACTATTAAATACTTAGGCTCCCTCTTGTGAGAACCTTTTTCATCCCTTTTTTTATAGTAACCTACCACCCCACAAAATTTCATTCTATAGTGCTTGGCACCGATGAAAATTCTCCCCTTTAGTGGATATTCTATCATTCAATTATACCAATACACCCACTCAATATTATTATAACCATAATGTAATAATTTCTATAGAATTTAATTACATTGGAAGATATCCTTAGTTCACCCCCATGCTTCATGTATCCATGTACCTAGATCCCAAAAATCATGGTCATCTAAATGAGATACCCTAATGGTGATGGTTTTAGACCAAATTGGTTCATCTCCAATCCTAGGTAGAAGCCTCAATGGACCACTGATGACATTTTTGAGTCCCATATTTCGAACATGGTCAACATTTAACCCCCATTGGTGTATCCCCACTCCTGATAGTACAATCATTGGTCCTACATTTACAACATGGTAAGAATTCATACTCATTCAGTCAATCCCCCTATTTACATTCCAATTCTACTATGTATATATCACAACCTCTCTATTTTTTAGTGTTCTAGTTAACTCTAATTCTCCTAAAATTACCCTACTTTTTCACATGTGTATGTTTTGGAAGTATGTCAGTTGTGCATATTCCCTCTCTCCATCGAATTTTTCCAAGATTAGCACAGTCCAATTTATTAATGGATCATTATAAAACCAATGATTAATTACCTATTTTGAAATCTTCTATAAGTGGGTGATATTCTTCTTATCTCTTATTTTTCACATATTTTATGATTTATGTGGGTTAACAGGTTCATTGATGGCTTCTATGTTAATGTGATTGACATACAAGAAAAAATATACGTTGAGAATTTTAAAAACAAATTTTCATGACCTTTATCGAGGAATTTCATACACAAGATTGAGCATATATTTTATAAAACAAATTACAGAGAAATAAAAAAATGGAAATACATCTTATAGATCGACCTAAACAAAGGATTTCCCCAACATAGAAAACCTCTAGATGCCAACCTATAGAAGCTCTTACCACCTGAACAGTTCCACCGTCTCATCCTCACCCCAAATGAGAAACTCATTAAACCATATTTTCACCCATCCTTATTTTTCACTATACTCAAATATAGTGGATGAAACTATTGTCGCTTCTAAATTATCCACCATTAATTGTGCCTTTAGCTGGCTGATATTACAGTGATGATGACCTCATGCTCCTGAAAATAATCCTCTAATTGAGCCAGCTAATTCATAGTATGATATTTTATTCTTATGGAAGTATCCTTTTTTTGGGCACCAAAAACATCCTATCATTCCTCATGAACCCATCCAACAAGATAGTTTCAGTCCATTTTGTAGAGGTTATGGGAGTATTCCCCATTGGTACCAATGTTCAAAAACTAGAAGGGGAGGAATCTCTATCAGCATATAAGTCTTCCCATAGGGTGTCTGTGTTGAAAATATATAATCTACTCCAATCACTATGACGGGAGACCATGATCTCATTAAAAACTGTAGACCTAGAATATTCCACGCCTTTGGTTGGTTAAGGCTGGTATCTAGGTAATGAATTATGAATATCAGTGATTGGATCCTCCTTGAGCATCCTATGGTATGGTAAGGGTTCCATGTCAAGGGGGAGATCTACTTTTAATGACCCTTCATTAGAAGAGACTTCTTTAGTATCATGCATATCCACCAGATCCCATAATGCATCCATCTTTGGAGTGTGATACTCTCCCAATACCTGGGTTGGTTCTCTATGTATGGTTGGCCCCAATGTGCTTGGACTTCACAGTAAGACATGTATTTGTACCATGAGCCCCTCTAGAAAACTAAGATGACGTGCTACCCCCATGGGTACTATCAAAATTAGTTGGAAAGTGGTCTGTTTAACCTGAAAGTGATAGAAAAAATATATTACATGCAAGAGGAATCATACATGATTTGAGTTCAATGTTGATATCTGAATTCATCATCCCCTCAGCAACCATGTTACAATTGGTTGTCTCCCTAGATAATTTCTCCATACATGGGTTATCTAAGGGATATCTACCACAAAGGACCCCTCTATGCATATAATAACACTCACAACCACCGTATGGTCCTTCAATGTCATATGTTAGGGTGCTATAAATGATAAAAAACTATTCAATACATCAATATAAATTTTCAAAGGATATTATGATAGGTTCAATCTAGAGTTTAACTCATGGATTCATGAGGATCTGGATGAGAAGATGTCTAAGGTTTTCCACTCCATCGATAATGGGACCCACCATTTGAATACTATCCCCACCCCCATAGATGACTGGTAGGGTGGGAGATCCTAGATTCTTCCCCCAATCCCTCATGTGGGAACCACTTCTACATAGGATTTAAGAGAGGAATCCAAAGTAAGAACCATAATTCTTGATAATGTACTATACATACATTTAACAGAGGCTTATTGATCCTCTTATGATGACACATTCGTAAATTGAAAAGAACATGTAATAGATGAAGGAATGTAAAATAACACAAAAATTTTATACAAAACTTCTAAGATAAATAAATTTATCACCACGAGGGTCTTAGTAAAATTTTGTTCCATAGGGGTCAATTTCATTCTCTCATGAGTACATGGACTTCTTATGTATAATCCCCATGAATAGACTATTTTCTTCAGAATTTAACCCCTCCCCCCCACTTCCAGCTTAGCTCCAATTCTAGGGGTGAGGTATACATGATGGTGGAAAAAAATATGAAAACATTCAAAAAGTATATTTTTCACTAAAACACTGATATATTATAGATCATCAGACCATTCAAGATCTAAGGGATTGAGTGTGCACAACATTTAGAATTTTTTCATTGCTCTTGAGTTTGGAACAAAAATTATTTTCATGTGAAAGTTGATTACAACTACTCCAACATGCATATATAGTGGAAAATACATCATAAAAGCTGAATGGCATGACCCAGCTTTATGAAATTTATCAAAACCTTGATTTTCGCTCATAATCCACTTTTGTGAGGAAAGGGAATGTAAAATTAATTCCTTATGTGACTAACCCTCAAATTATTGAGTAATAGTATGTGTGTAACTCATAGTTTCATGAATAAGTCACATGTGGCATGACATGAATATTTTTTTCCTGATCTAGACTCAACCAATTTTCTATAAATTGGACACAACCCCCCACCAAATATTTAGGGATGAACCTTTGTAATTTTAACAATCGGTATCACATTTATGCAACCTTGTCTTTCATAAACTCAGGTAACCCAAACCCTCCAATGTATTTATATGTGTAGAAAAGCAACAAGATATCCCGAGAATTTTCTCTAAAACATTTCAGATTATGTTTGAGATGAAATCTCTCTACATTCAATTTTTGTAATATGTGCTATCAATATTTGAATATCATTTACACAACCCCATGAATCATGAAACCTCGTAAGCTTCTCTGAACCATTATCCATGAATCGATTCCCAATCCTTTTTCTATGGGCCATGTATTTCTATACCTCAATGGTGTCTGAACCTCCTATGTTGTGGGACACAATAGTAAGGTCCCCAAACTAATGTTCCCTTCCATTAGACATAGATTCCTGTAAGATGACTACTCAGGTTCCCCCACTAATCCATAATGGGTTCAATCATTCACTATTCACACACACAATTAGTATCATAAAACCTCATTTCTATGACCTTTTCTCAAAATGTGGTCTGGATTATCACATTACCTCTTTCACCAAATCATCATAACACTAACATCTATATCTTCACTTTCTACCCAAGTGTTCACATTAGTAAGTGAAACAACTCACTTTCCCATTAAATGAGGGATTGTGAAATATCTTTCTCACCTCCCACCCAAACTACGAATGGGTAGACCCTGGTTTATCCCCATAAATTACTAATATATAAAACCTCAAACTGAATAGCATCCATTTCCTAGTTTTATGAAATTAAACCATATGCCAATGTTGTAGTCGAACAATGTTAAAATACATTATAAAATTCTATTAAAATGAGTAATCACTACATATTCACTTGTTATCACTCCTTTTACAATAAATGATTACATTTCTCACAATGTCAAACAACATAGACTGGTCCTTTCACAAGACATTAATCTCTACTCATAAAATATGTGGGGTATGATCCAGGATCCTTAGTTGGGTTTGTAGGTAATCTCATGAAGTAAAATCTGGATACCCCAACACCATAATTAATTCTATCTATCTCCCCCAAGGTTGTGACTACTCTGAAGTGTGATCATTTCCCCTAGGTATTCATTTAACCTCACCACCCTAAATTAATGCGCCAATAGGACCTTAGTGTATCAATATTACATTGTCCCATTTCGAGAACATTTCATGACATGTGTTCATGAGAAAAAACCCCACTATAAATAAATCCTGCGACCATGTCCCCATAATTCATTAAAATCATTACCATGTCCCCACACAATTTTGGACCTATGTGTAATGTCTCAGAAATAATTTGTAAATTTTTTTATTATATGGAATGATTCTGAGACCACACGCTCTAACGAAACATGATTTCGAGGCCCAGAGAGCCCGAAATGGAATTTTAAACTTTATTAAAGCACAATTTGTAAACAAGGGGGAAGATTTTTCTATCATCTGAACCATTTCATGGATCAAATGTCCTAGGGAACCGTTGAACTCGAAATGCCAATATTCATCTATAAATGACTTAACTTCGACTGACAAGGACGAAACAGAAATGTTATTTTATGGAAGTTTCGATAAAAATAATAAAATCATTTAAAAAATCATTTTATTTCTTTTCTCACTATAGAGTGGAAGATGGTAACACTATAGTGCAATGAAGAGGTGCATTAATAGAGGTCCAATAATGGCTCATTTGAATCCATTACACTCTTATCTTAATGAATAATTAAATGTCGCTCATTTAATGAGAATCATTAATGGGTGCAACATTGGTACACTTTTCATTTATTTTAAAATTATAAAGTGTTTGAGTTTGAGAATTAACAAATACAGGGAATCTATGATGAACCAACAGTGGAAAACCTCTCTAAAAATGAACAAAGAACGAAGCTATGAACATTGGTGGATTAGATCTGATGGTTGGTAAACGAAGAAGAACACCAATGACCACAGAACGATGACAATGAGAATCACTTCCTTCATACTCAGTGGATCCAACGTATCTAGGTAGGGGTTTACTAATTCCTTTAATTTAAAAATTATATCTTCATTATAGAAATAAATAATGAATGTAGATCAAGTGGAATGACAATGACGAGAATCGTTTCCTTCATCCTCAGTGAATCAAACGTATCTTGGTAGGGGTTTATGTGTTCCATGAATTTTAAAATTCTTTAGTTATTCTTGAAATAAACAATGAACCTGGATCAAATGACTAATAAGTTGATATGTGTTCTGTTTGTTTTTTGCAGGAAGTTCTAATGTGGGAATTTGAATTGGGGTTTTAAGCATGATATTTAATGATTATTGTGTTTTCCCAATAGTTGAACTCTAACTCAGATGATGTGGGCTGACACGAACAAGGCTCGGTCCCTCCGCTATAGTTGTTCTTGGTGCATTCTTTGAGGTTGGATGATCAACATGTGAAAAATGTGTTTCCATGAACTTTACAGTGAAGACAACATCCTACGGAGCTCATAGACGCATGTGGTTTGAGAAATGGACCACCAGAGAGACTTTGGTGGCCTGTCAAAGGTACCACCGACGCGCTCGATGGAATGCCTGAAAGAGATAGGGCCGCATTCAGCTGGCCATGTTAGGTTTGAGATGGTGGCCCACATTTGGGCCGACCTGAGAAAACAGTGCAGACAGCGGTCGCTTGGCCGCGGCGCCACGCTGGCGCGCGGCCATGGCGCCATGCTTGCGCTCTGCCGTAGAGCCATGCTGGCGCTCTACCGCATCGCCACACTGGCGCTCGACTGTGACACCATGTTGGCACCTTGTTGACTGGATCAACCTGTTGACTCGGTCCGTGGGTGACATGGAGGGGAACAATCGGTAAAACGGGTTGCGTGTGCTGAAGACTGAGCGTGGCTATGCCACGTTCGGATAGTGGAGCCATCCCACACCAATGGGTCGGACCCACACTGAAGGGACATACATGTGCACCCAGGCTGGACCCATTCTCTTAGGCTGGACCCACACTATCAGGTCGGACCCATCCTCCCAGGCCATACCCAGACCCAACGTGCCCCTGTATCACTGAAATGCCTGTATCTCTCAAACTAGGCGTCATATTAATGTGCCGTTATTGGTGTTGGGACCCTTGCGACAAGGCGTTCCTTTTGAGATACTTCACTTCAGTTTTGGTAGAATTTGGGGTAAACTTGGGATAGATCAGACCTGAATCCAATATGGCCCTTTTTACTAAAAATGTTATAATTTATAGACCATACATCTGATCGAAGCACCTTTCTGTTGTCTCAGAACCCTTATAAAAAGACTGTCCTTTTGGTTAGTTCTATGTTAGAATTTTTGGATTTTGAAATAAGAAAAATTTATTGAGGATTATAACCTTCTTAACTCATACATACATGATAAGGGAATCCAGTTGGTATCTATCATGTGAAGAGAGACCCTTCGTGGATCAGTAAGAGGGAGACCCTCTGTGGATTGGAAATGGGTCGACCCTTTGTGGATCGCCATGAGAGCAACCCTACATGGATCAAAAGTAGAACAACCCTCTGGGTATTGGATATAGTGAGACCCTTTGGGAAATTTCCATGAGATAAACCCTTTGTGGATCAGCTGTAGCGCGAACCGTCATGCACCAGCCGTAGGGTGACTCGTTGTGGATCAGCGGAAGACCGACCCTCTGTGGATTAAAAACATAAAAACCATTCTCAGATTTTCAACATATCCTTTCAAAAGAATAAGATGATCTATCTTTTGACTAATCATCTTTATTCATGTTTTTAGGTTGAATACCTAGTGTGAGATCACTTTTACATTATGCTCTGTGTTTGAGATTTTTCTTGGTGGTATTACCTCAATGGTATTTCCATTGTGGAGTTTCCATTGTGGATTACTGAGAGACCTTCAAGGGTCTCAGGTTCCTTACTGAGTATTGTTATAATCACTCCTGTATGGGCTTTACCCACACCTATTCTGTCTTGTGTAGATGACAGATATCTTTGACCGTGACATTGGGAAGCCAAGACTAGACGGTGCTAAGAGGTGGATCAATAGAAATGGTGTGTTACAGTGACATTTGTTGGAGATATGTACCTAACCGTTAGTTAGGATCCTTGTAGGATCACCTCCAGATCATGTAATTATTTTTATTTACTTTACTTTAGGTTGTGCTTTTGTTATGGCCCCATTACTTTTAGTTTACACACTTAACTCTTTCTGGTGTTACATTTTGGTGGTTGTATTACTTTTCTTTTCTCCCTGGTCAGATTTGTGTAGTTCTCTTTATCTATGTGTGTAGAGGTTTAAAAAAAATGAATTCCCTTTTTGGGTTATGCATTTCTGGTGCTAGTCTCCAGCCCTGAGTATATGGAAGGAGGGAATGGTTGTGTCATGACACCGACCCTGGAAGACGGGTCGCAAAAATGTGGTATCAGAGGGCGGTCGGTTCTACCATAATAACTAAGAGTCTGTATTTACAATGTGGAAATAATTTCAAGTGTCTTGATTTTGGATTTCAGTCCAAGGAGTCCTGTGTTGGTATGAAAACGGATGTTACCAAACACCTAGAACCTGAATTATCTTTTCCAACATGGAACTTGAAAACAATAGTTTCAAGTGTTTCAGAAATTATTTCATCTTAATATCCACTGATTTATCTCAATAGGTAAACCTTATTGACAGTGGGGCATCAGTTTCCTTACAAGATTCTTCCAAAAAGATACCCAACTAGGATTGCAGTGAGAGATCATGATGATGGACCACCGACCGATGAGGCATCGATATAAAGACTTTTTATGGTGGTAGAACCTACTTGTGGTATACCACCACTCCCACCACCTGCAGAGAAGCAGATTATACCATGCCCACCAGCAGATAGTGCATGTTGACTGAGCGCACTGTACGAATTCTAGAGATAGAGGCCTCTATGTTTTTGAGGTCAAACTAATCCCCATGAAGCTGAGGACTGGCTGGAGGATGTGGCGTGAGTTTTTCGCTTGGTATAGACACCAGACGACCATATGGTGATCCTATCCGCTAGCCTCTTTCATGGAACGACATAGAGATGCTAGATCTTGATTCTCCAGACACACGCGGATGCGGCCCTTTTATAGTTGAACTTCGAGAGCCTCTTCTTGGTGGAGTTCATACCAGTGAAACTATGTTATATGAGTATTCAAGATATAATAAACCTACAGTAGGTCATTTTGGTTATGGCCTAGTACTCTACGAGGTTTACCGACCTCTCCCACTACACCACTGTCATGGGGAGGGACCATTTATTTCATGCTCAGACCTTTCAGTAAGGAATCTGATGAGAGATCATGGCATAAATGATTTCTCTCAACATCCCAATGTAGGCTCGAGTGCTAGAGAGATCACTTATGGGGGAGAGTTTCCATGCCAAGAAGGCACTGACCGTGAGAGACACCACCAAATGACAGGTAGCCGAGTCATCTACAGCAGACAGTGGAAAGATGACGTAGAGGCCCAAATGGGCCAGACCATCTAGAGGAAGACCCCATGAAATAGCGTTATAGTTTTGGAGATCGCATGGTAGAGGAGGTCATCATAGGAGAAGACTGTTCTATTCAAGTGGTGGGTAGGGTCGCATGGCTCGTGAATTCCAAACCCACCATACTGCTGATCAGCAGACAGTCAAGGGACCACTGAGGTAGAGGCAGTGGTTCGAGAGAAGTGGTCTGCAAGGAAGAATACATGGCTAGGGAGTATGCCGGGAAGTAGGTAGTGGGTGACAGTTTGAGGTGTTACCACCATCACCACCAGGTGGTCCACCCCAACCTCAGGGAGTAGGCAGAGGGGTGAGCATAGATTCAGAAAGAAGAGGCATATAACAACAGTTCTCCAGATATGATCCAAGGTACGATCTGTGATTTTCCACCCTATCTAATGTTCTTATAGACCCAGGTGCTAGTCACTCTGTCCTCTCCATGACTCTCGTTCAGATCTCAGAGATTCTGGTGGAGCTTTTTGCTTGATCTTTATGGATAGAGACTTCTATGGGAGGGGATTCAAAGATTACAAACTAGTGTTAGAAGTGTGATCTTACTCTAAGAGGTGAGATCTTCAGCTGGGATCTCATAGTAGCAGCTTCAAGGCCTTACAAATTCATCTTGGGTATGGACTGATTATCCATCATCCATACTTAGATCAACTTTTTAGGCGTACAGTGTAGTGTGTCCATGGAGAAGGGACTAGGTTTTCCTTCACCAGCGAGAAGGAAACTTTTGTATAACAGGACAGATTTTCTCAGAGGAGGGTGCATCTGATCACTCACCAGTTGGATACCCTCACCCTCAGTGTAGTGGATTAGATGATTTCTAGGATTCCTATAATTATGGATGAGTATGAGGATGCTTTTCCTGATTATGTTCTAGAACTACCTCCTCATTGGGAGGTAGAACTCCGCATCGACTTGTACCCCGATTTGACACTGATATCCACATCGGCATATCAGATGGATCTCGTGGAGCTTCGCAAGATGAGGGTACAACTATGGGACTTGTAGTAAACGGGGTTCTTAAGGCCCATCATTTTACCATGGGATCCATGATTCTTTTTTCTATTATGGACAACGAGAGTTTGAGTTTGTGCGAGGACTTCCAGCACATGAAGTAGGTGACCATGAAGAACAAGTATCCAGTACTAAGGATCGATGACATCATTGAACAGCTAATGGCATCTAGGTGGTTCGCAAAGATATACCTCAGATTGGGTTATCCCCAACATCAAGAAGAGAATGACGATGTAATGAAGACAATTGTCAGGTGCTGATACGATCACTACATGTTCTTGGTGATGCATTTCGGTGTGAACAATGCCCTGATATTGTTCATGGGTCTAATGAACATGATCTCCAATCCTTACCATGACTGGTTTTTTGTGGTATTCAATGATGGCATCTCATTGTACTCGAGTTCAGAGGAAGAGCATGCTACACACTGATAGATTTTTCTGGACACACTCTGAGAGAACCAAATTTATGGGAAGATCTCAAAGTGCCAGTTTTGGATTTGGGAAGTCCACATTCTAGGAAACATCATCTCAGAGGCTGGATTGCAGTGGATTCGGAAATGATAGAGTCGTATTTTTATTAGGAGCTTCCAAAGAGTGTGAATGAGGTGCAGATATTATTGGGGATGGATGGATACTAATGGAGTTTCATGCCCAACTTTTCTAGAGTACCAGTACCCTTATCAGCTATGAAATGTAAGGGAATACCCTTCATGTGGACGTAGAATTTTCAGCAATGTTTCCATGAGCTGTGGTGGAGATTGACTAGTGCCCCATGTTGAGACTACTAGAGGATGGAATTGGGTATGCAGTTTACTACGACGCATCATGGACTGTATTGGATTGTGTCCTGATACAAGAGTGAGCAGAGATCGCCTATAGTTAACAGCAGTTGAGGTAGTATGAGCATAACTATGCGACCCAGGACATCATGTTAGTAGCAGTGGTATTTGACTTGAAAAAGTGGCATCACTTCTTGATGGGTTAATGATTTGTGGTTTACTCAAACCATAATAATATCAATTATATCTTCTCCAAGAAGGACATTAACCTGAGGCAGCAGCGATGGCTAGAGTTCCTCTAGGAAAATTACTTTGAGATAGTATATACTCCTAGAATGGGGAACATAGTGGGAGAAGGGCTCAATAGGAGGACCGGTTTTCAGCTACTGAGTGAGGCGACCGAGAAGTTGGCCACGATGTAGATATCCTTCATGGGTGATGGGGAAGCGACTTACCTTTTTCAATGACTATTACTCCCCCACTCTTACAATGAGTTAAAGAGGCACAACTGGTAGATGTTGACTGCAAGGCCCTGTGTGCTCAATTATCCTCAAGATGGGCTCCTGATGGATTTTTGATATGTGGGGATCATGTCATCATTTTCAAAGGGTGCACTATAGTAACAGTGATGTTTTGGGAGGATGTTTTATGGGGGTACCATACATCCCCTTTCGTAGTACATCCTAGAGTGGGGAGGATATACCCAAACATTCGACGTTAGTACTGTTGGCCAGGGATGAAGAAAGCAGCGGCCACATTTGTTTCTCGATAACTCACTTGTCAGCAAGTGAAGTTCGAGAATTAGGTTCCAGTAGGCTTGGCCTAGCCACTTGAGGTACTAGAGTTGAAATGAGATTGTATCTCGATTGTATTTGTGATAGGGTTACCATGTAAATATAGGGTCCACGACTCTATCTGGGTGATCGTTGACCGACTCATCGTGTTGTCTCACTTACTACCCATCCAGGAGTACGGACTAATAGAGGGATTGGAATGCCTCTACATATAAGAGATAGTACGGCATCATGGGATGCCTTCGACGACAATCTGAGATCAAGCTGCCCACTTTACAGCCTGCCTGTGGAGGGGATTAAAGGAGTAGTTCAGGACGCAACTGCACTTGAGCATAGATTTTCATCCCTAGAAGGATAGTCATATGGAGAAGACTGTATAGAACATTGAGGACATTCTATGTGCTTATGTCCTAAATATTGGTTGAATTTGTGAGTACCACCGATCACTAGTGAATTTTTCAGACTACAACAGTTATCACTCCATTATTAGCATGGAACTACTTGAGGACGTGTATGGGAGGCCTTGCAGATCACCCCTATGCTGGGCAACCCTCAGGGAGTCGACACTCATGAGTATAGAGTTGGTATGAGCTATTACTGAGTAGGTTCAGTTCATCCATGAGTAGATGATGGCTACATAGAGCAAACAAAAGTGTTATATAAATAGGATACAAAGAACCTTGGAGTTGGGGGGGAGATCGTGTATTCCTTGGGGTATCACCCCAGAATGGATTACAATGATATAGCCGATGCGGTAAGCTATATCTAAGGTCCATCAGACCTTTTCAGATACTGAGCAGAGTTGGTGATGTGGAATATCTCCTAGCTCTTCCCCCCACAGATGAAGTGGATGCATGATGTTTTCCATATGTTGCCTCTGAGGTGGTACGTGCACGATTCATCACAAGTGATCAACTACGGAGAGCTAGAAATTGACGATGGGAAGATGTTTGCCGATTTCTCATTGGAGATACAGGATCAAAGAGAGCAGATCCTTCATGGATGATTGATTCCCCTTGTGCATGTTCGGTGGCAGCACGAGAACATATAGGATTGCACAAGGGAGTGGGAGGCTCAAATTCATGCTTAGTACCCCCACTTGTTTTGTTAGCCCTTGGTTTCTCTTTGGGGTACAAAAATGCCAAAGGTGGGGAGAGTGGAATGTCATAGAAATTACTTGTATTTTTCTTCATTATATAGAATTATTCAAAGACTAAAAGCTTTGTCGACCCTTGATTCCGAGACCTAGAGAGCCCAAAATGGAATTTTTAACTTCTTTTAATGTAAGATCAGTAAATGTTGGAGAAGATTTTTCAAGCTTTTGAATCAGTGCTTGGATCTAATACCCAAGGGCCCCATTGAACTCAGAATTCCATTATTCAGAACGAAATGATTTTTTTGGCCAACAAGGACCGAATGGAAAAGTTATTTTTCATACATTTCGAGAAAAATTATAAAATAATTTAAAAGAATTATTTTATTTATTTTTTCACCATTGATTGGAAGACAGAAACATTGTGGTGCAGTGATGATTTTCATTAATAGAGGGTCAATACTGGCTCATTTGAAAGTACGCCATAGATATATTAATGACTCATTAACTATGGATCATTTAATGAGCATCATTAATGTACTTAATGTCACTACACTTTTAATTTCTTTTAATATTCAAATGTTTTGGAGTTTTAGAATTAAAAGAATCAGGGAATCTCCGATGAACCATCGGTAGAATCCCTCTCCAATGAAGAATGATGAACGAAGTGACTATCACTGGAGGAACAGATCTAGAGGTTGGAAAGCAACGAAGAATGCCAAAGACCACTGATTAATGATGATTTGAATCTCTTCCTTCATCCTCAACAGTTCCAACGTATCTAGGTAAGGGTTTATATGTTCATTTATTTTTATAATTCTTTCCTTGTTCTTGAAATAAAAAATGATTGGGGGGTCAACCAACTAATGGGTTGACCCACTATTCATTCATTTTTTCGGGAGGTTTTAATGCGGGGATTTGAAATGGGGGTTGAATCATGCTTTGTGATGATTATTGTGTTTCCACGTGGTTAAAAACTAACAAGGAAGGTTTGGGACGACACGAACAAGGTTTGGTCCATCCATCGTACTTTTTGATTGAGAATTCTTCGAGGTTGGATGACCAATATGTATGAAAATCATTTTCAAGGGCATCATAGTGAATAAAACATGTTATGGAGCCCGTAGAAACAAGAGGTTTGAGAAAAAACCACCATAGCGACTCTACTGGCCTATCAAAGATATCACTAGTGGTGGCCCGCAACAGTGGCCACTAAAAGTGGGTGGCGGGGCGCTCGACGGCCCTCCACGGTGGTGTGGAGATGGCGGCCTGCGTCTGGGCTGCTCGAGACAACGGCATAGTCTGTAGTTGATCAATCATGGCGTTATAGAATCATTATGCCAAGGTGGAGTCCTGTTGACCGAGTCAACCTGCGGACTCAGTCCGTGGGTGACATAGAGGGGTGCGGTCGGTAAAACCGTCCACGTGTGCTGAAGACCTGATGGAACTGTGCTGCATCCAGAAGGAGGAGTCAACCCTATATGGTGGGATGGAAAAAACCATCTATTCTGACCCACACTGCTTGTCTAGACCAACCCCGATAGGCCAGACCCACCCTACCGGGCCGTACCAGCGCTACCAGGCTAGACCCGCACTACCGGCTCAGACCTATCCAACCGAGCTATAGCCACCCTATCAGGTTGTGCTACACATGAGGCCCAGTGGGCTGAGCCCTGGTCAGACTAGTTTATATAGGGTCCTTCCTACTGGGTCGGACCGGACCCAGACCCAAGCGGCCCCTGTATCACTAAAACACCCATATCTCTCAAATCGGGCATCTGATTGATGCATAGTTAGTGGTGTGGGGACTCTTTTGACAAGGAGGTCCCTTTGGGATACTCAACATAATTTTTCATAGATGTTGGAGTATGGATGTACTGAATCATACTCAAATCCAACCAGGCCTTTTTTTACTAAAAAGCCTATCACTTATAGACCAGGTGTCTGATCGACGCGTCGTCTGTTGCATTGGAACTCTTATGAAAAAAAGGCCATTGGGTTAATTATATTTGGGACTTTTGGGAAGTTGAAATATGAAAAATGGATTGAGGAGTATAACCTTTGGATCTCATGTGTACTTGGTTTCGGAATGTAGTGGCTAGTAGTCATGTGAAGAAAGACCCTATGTGGATCGGTAAGAGAGTGACCCTCCGTGGATCACCAATGGAGTGACCCTCCATGGATCAGTATGAGAAAGACCCTCCATGGATCTAATGATGCGTGACCCTCTATGGATCGACAACTGCACTAAACTATATGGATCTATAGTAGTGCTACCCATCATAGAATATCCCTAGAGCGACCGTTCGGGGATCAGCGGCAGATTGAACCTTTGTGGATTGGCAGCGGGGAAAGCCTTCTCATATATACAACTGTACTTATAAATAGAATAAGATGATCTAGCTTATTGAAAATCATATTTATTCTTATTCTTTATGTTTTATACCTTGTGTGATACTACTTTTACAATGTGCTATGTGTTTGAGATCTTTATTTGTGGTATTACCGTTGTGGTATTTCATTTGTGGTGTTTTCCATTGTGGATTACTAAGAGACCTTCGAGGGTCTTAGGGTCCCTAATGAGTTTTTTTATACTCACCCCTACATGGGATTCTCCCGCAACTATTATGTCTTGTGCAGATGATAGACAAACTTTGACCAGGACATTGGGGAGCCCAGACTAGATGGTTCTCGAAGGAGGATCGATAGACATGATGTCCATAAGTGACATCTGATAGAGAGCTTTACCTACCCTTCAGGTAGGATCCTTGGTGGATGACCTCATGATCTTTTAATTATCTTTCTATACTTTTTATTCAGTTGGTCTTGTATTATGGCCGCTTTACTTTCAGTTTACACACTTTTCTCTCAGTGGTGGTAGTTTGTGGTGGTGGTATTAATTTTCTTTCCTTCATGGTTATCTTTTTGCAGTTCAACCTATCTGTGTGGGTACATGTTTAAAGTAAATGCCTTCCCTTTTTGGGATATACTTTTCCATTGCTATTCATCATCCCCTAGCCTATATAAAGCAGGGCTTGGGGTAGTCAGGACACTGGTCATGGGGGACGGATTGTAACACTATGATTGGGTCCCCACAAGACCATAAACCTATAACCCTATTGAATATATAAAAATATCTACCTTGTGTGACCTTCATGATATTACCTTGTATATTATCCCCAGATGCCTTATTTATCTCAGAAAAGATTCCATTTAATTTAGTAGTATAACATGGGTATCAAAATTATGCAGACTCACACATAAGGACCCATTGATTTTAAAATAATAAAACATATATATTCCCACCACACAGAATAAACATATATTAAAATACATGTCCAATGACAACATAAAATCCAAACACTTATAGCTTCCCTGTCATGGAAGAAGTATAATAATTAACTGGTGTCTACCTTGTGATGGTCCCAAGAAAGAAATTCATAAACATGAATAAAATATATTGGGGAGAATATGTATAGGAAAATATCCCAATGTTAGAATCCATTTAAGGAGGAACTAATATATCATCATCCCTTTCCAATTAAAGAGATCACATCATCAACATTGGTAGTAGAGGGCTATGTCCTTTATAATACGTGAATGAGAGGGAAATAACACTAGAAGAAGCATGGAAAATCAAAATATATGGAACACTCTAGGATAGGTAATGAAAAATGTTTCACCACCCTGATGCATGCCATGGTGGAATGAAATATAAAAAATAAATTTTGAAATGTTTTCAAAGCCCAGTGCTTTATGTGCAAATATTTATGCAATTTCCTTTGAGTTGGATATTAGAGTGCTGGATATATGATGAAAACAAAAGTGGGTATTCAATTAAAACTACTTTTTAGTTTTGATTGACATTTTTCCATGTAATTTCAGTCATGGATACTATAAAAGAAGGGATATGTTAAGTGTATCCAATTCTACATGCGATTTTGGGGGGATTGACAAGTGAAGACGAAAAAGAGTAATCCAAAATGATTTGGATATAAATGTGTGATATAATTAATATTCTTAGAGTATATAATATCAAGAATAAGAAGAATAATGAGTTGATTTTGTGGGGTTCTCATAAAATGTAGACTTGTACTTTATGAGTATACAAGAATAATCTACAGTGAGTTTTTTTACCTTCAGACATGTTAAAGAAGATTGCAGTGTTCATGAAGGTATAAATAAGTAGAATTGTTTCCCAATTACACTCATAGAGACATATATATTTATAGGAGGTTTTTTAAAAACATAGACCATAATAACATTCTTCATTAATTTGATGACACATTGTATCAAATATGGTCATGACTGGGATGTTATACAATTTACTAAAGAGATTTTTAACTATAGTTCATAACAAGTAACTACACATTTTAGTTATGGTTTCTAGCCAACTATTTTTTATAAAAATTCAATATATTGTTGGAAATACATGTTGGGGGATTTATCTATTGTAGATAAGTGTAGTAATTTAAACAAATCATTGTAATTTCTTATGTAATAATTTCTTTTTTATATTTACTATAGACAAGGTGATATGTGAGGTTGTTTTCTTAGAGTGGATATATAAATTTTCTTGTCACATTTGGTTTGTGAAAATGGTGTATCTTGTTTGATGAAAAGAGTTCCATTATTTACGTATCCCCCTCTACGTTCTTCAATTAACCCTTATGCATAGCTAAATTATCATTGGAGTACATTTTCACATTTCAATTTTCTCAAAATTCACATGAATGTGTAATACTTCTTTTTTATTTTGAGAATAATTGAGATTGAAGACATATATTAGGACACTAAACACCATTTGATGATATAGAGTATCGATATAGATTTCATAAATTTTAATATCTCTACTGATTTCATGTTGATCATTTATATTATATATGATGTGTGGATATACTATAAGAATAATACAATCAAAATGGATCATGGTAAGCATAATTCATTCATTAAGGGTGATTTTCACAATTTATATGCGAGAATGATCATGTCATTTATAATGAGTACTAAAAAATCTATCCTAAAAATTACTAAGAGCTCCATCCATCCATTAAGTGTTAGGGAAATTTTGAATTCTCTAAAATAAAGATTTGTGAATCCCATAGATCACTATCATGAACTTTTTGAGAATTTTATAAGTATATGGATCATTTATTCTTCTTTTGATTTTAGAAGAAGATATTATTTTGTAGTGATAGATTTTATATTATCTTTCATATTTTTAGTATAATATTGTGTCTTTTTGAGATTGTGTATGGAAGGAATATTTTTTGTTATTTCAATGTTATAGTATAAATTTAATAGTGGAATTACTGTAATAGAGATTTTTTATCATGGATATAATTGAATTTGTAATGCTCTTTCATATACAGAGGTGTTTTCTTAAAAGTTGAATCATTAAAAATATAATGATGAATATTAAATTGGTTAACATTGATAAACAAATCCCCTCCCACCTTATTACCAACACACCATTTGTACCCCATTGATATTATTTTGGAAACGAATAATGATATATTTTCACAATGGATAAACCGAAAATGATAAAGTGAAAAACACTATTAATGAAGGGGATCCTTCATGAAGTATCTAGGGATTTTCTTTTCTAAATAATCTAAATGTGTCTATAAAAACTATTTATTGATTTTGGTGTTGAAAAAAATTATCAATGGCGACCAAAAATTACATAAATTGGTAACAATATAAATTATAGGAATTCCGATGAATATATGGGATAGAGATTGAGTAATTGTAGCACTCTTGGTCACCTCGTATATGGAAATAACGAAATTAACTCTTTAGAAAAAACCTATATAAAATCCTAGAACCTTTTAAAGATAAATAATTATGGAATTCTAACCAAATCAGATTCTAGGATGAAGAAATTTGATGTGGATGTTCGCTGATGAATTGAAATTTTAGAGAATACTCTTTATTAATCAAGTGAAGAAATATCAAAGGGCTATTAGGATGATTATTCCAAATGTGGGAATTATAAATCATTTTGTTAAAACCATAGATTTAATAATAATGAAAACACCATGAATTAATTTCAACTATTAACAAGGTTATGTGCACAAAAAGAGGGATAATGTATTCTAATACTAATAAATTATAAAAAAACACCAATATATGAATTTAAAATGGAGTTACACTATGATTTATAGAAACAATGGGAGAAATATTCATATCCAAAATAATGATTTCCCATTATTCCAAAGTTAAATTTTTTAAATCATAGAGATCAAACTTAGATAGAAGACTTGATAAAATAATATTCATAATATATAACAGAAGTGAGCCAATTCTCCTAAGATTGTCACAACTATATTATTTTATAACCCAGTGCAGAAAAATCAATACTTCTTTTTAAAAAAGGATAATTTTAAAAATATACTTTATCAAAGCGTACATCATATTCCAAAATACACATATCCCCAATGAAAAAAATTCTTTTATGAATAAAATTACAACAACTCTATTACATAAATGTGACTCACATGGTATACATTCATAATTCAATTTAATGCTCCACTGCCATCATGCTTCAACTGATTTTTTAAGGATGGTATAAAGCAGATGCTTCATTGAATGGTTACCACATAGTGTACATTATTTAGAAAAATATTTTCTCCATGTGTTTCAAATTTCCATGAATTAATTTTTGGATAAGGGGAATATCAAATACTAATGAAAAAAAACATTATGATTAAAGGGATAGTTATATAGATCATAGAATGTGCATATTATTTATGGACCTTCTTAAATGATAATTGAATCATGAAATGTTATAGATATTATAATAATTGTGTGATAAAAGTTATAATATCCATATCAACAAAGCTGCATGCGGAACATGTGGAAGCTATACAGATAACAATATCGAGGGAGATACGAATAGACTATATGGAGTCTATACAATAGTGAATCCAATTATGTAATTATTAATAAATCTCATTGATCATGTACATTGTGGAGTATCACATTATCATCCATATAAGTAATATAGGAATACATTTTAGGTAAATCAGTGATTATATTTGTCTATTTAAAATTATTATTACTCAATAAGGACAAGTGTGTAGTGGTGTGTAATGTAGTCTATGATAAAGTGTCATATAATAAAATTAAATAACCAAAAAAAAATTCACCTTTGTTTAATCAATGATAAAGTAAATTATTTGTTTCTAAATAAAGAGATAAAATCATGACCCTTATCACTTTTCCAATAGTCCATAGTATTACAACCCTATCACCACATATATTAGATTTGGCTATAGGAATATATAGTTATTACAACCTAGGAAGAGTTGGAAGTCAACCTCTATGAAGGAATACTTCTTCCATGTGTTCCAAAAATATAAGAGTATTTCATTAGTTTATTAAACTCGATTGGCTATTAGTTTTACTCATTATTTTTTTTTAAATTACCCACTCATTTTATGATAATCCACCTTCATGGTTGTTCCATTTCAATTATTGTATCCCTAGTATAAAATTAGTAGTTATGGAATAAACCTCACACCATACCACTAAAGTTATAATCTACCTTATGTCCCTATTATGTCCCTACACATAGTTTACATATAATACATTTTATATTTTCCTCTCTCTATATAATCACCACAGCAGAAATATTGATAGAATTATTTTTTGTTGGGGTTCATTTTTTTTACAATAAAAAGTGATGTGAGTGTCTCATGTTTGTTCATCTGGGGTTAATTATATAATTCCAAATTTTAATGAAAAATAGAGTATTACATGTTATAAAGAACTATTCATTTTTTATTCTAAATTCCTATAATGGTTAATAGTTCTTTTTTGTATATTTCATGAAAGGTGTTTATGTTGATGGACTTACCTGGTAAAACAAAGAGTCGTTCTAAATAATTTTATCATAATAGGGTAAGAAAAATCCTAGAAAATTCCCATTGGAGCCTCTTTATTCCTAGTACAATTTTACTCACCACTTCATGGGTAATAATTTCGGAATCCATATGTTCTTCAATTCTAAAAATACATATTATAGTTTTTTGTATAGTGTTTTATTTCCATGGTTTTAGGGGATTCAAAGAACCTTGGTAAATAAATTCTAGAACCCTTATTCTATTTTTGAGGATTCTCCTTCTAAAAATCCCATATTAAAATATAAAACAACTTCATATAGTTGATTATATCCAAGATAGTATAATCCTTGTTATATGAATATCCATCTATTTTTTGAACTATATAATTTGTGGAACATATAGTCATTAGGTTTTTTACAAGATCAATTTGACCCTCTATTCTAAAAAACATCTAAAATTCATTTTAAGGATAAAAATTTAATTTTTTTTCTTACTCTAGAAACAATATTAAAACTAATTATGCCATTACATTAAAAAGCATCATATTTTCTAATATAGGCTACTATAGGACCCACACATCCTTCTTATAGTGGAACCAATATTTCCCCAACTCTTCATCGATGTGAGGGTTTCCTTGTTAATGTAGGGATTTCTTTCTCATAGATCACTAAAATAGATATTTGAAATAATATAAAGAATATATTCAAATGAATCTAAATATAATAATATTTAAAATCCTGATACATCTATATCATAATCTAATTATGAAGTATCCAAATATCATTGGTTATTTGAAATTTCAACTTCAAAAAATCGTACCCCCTATATGAATTGAAACCTATATTAATACTCTAAATAATAAAATAAAAATTAATATCTAGAACCGTAAACTAAGTCTTAATGATTTTCATTACATATAATAATAATTTTATATTCAATTCAACGTTATGAATAGTTATATGTGGACACATATTACAATGAAAAATATCATACATGAGTTGCAAAATATTTATTCACAATCATGGATTTCTTATTTTTATATGTTACGTGAAGAGAGTTGGATGATTAATTCAGTATAAACTTATTTACCATGAATCAATTATAGAAGGGAGTAATGAATGAAATTAATAATAGAGGCATGTAAATAAAAATTCACTAATCATATATTTAAGGAGGAAATGGTTAAAGGATTACTTTCCTACATGTCAATTTCACCCCCTTCCGTGGTATAAATATTTATATCCACATAGGACCAACTATGATAGATAAATTAGTGATGTTTAAATCATAAGGATTGATCGCATAGGGATATATTTCTCAAACTTTTCTTATTGAAAGAACCCACTTAATTCACAACAGTACTAAGAATACAATAGTTTTCAATACTATTGAAAAAGGATTTATCAAATGATAATTTGTTAGGGATAACATGACATAACACTACCAACATAAGCTGATAATGAATCATTGTATTTTAGAGAAGAATATGAATGTAACTTTACTTATAAGAGGTTCCCCTGGTCTATATTTTTATGCTAATGAGATGATCTATCACATGTGTATTCCATGATATTTAATAAAGATGAAACAGAAATGACGCTTGATTATATAGTCACCACATAGTCTATGTGTAACTTCCTTGATAAGTGTCTCTAGATAGATGTAACATTTCTATCATATATCTTCCTTAACAATTATGTTATATTTTTGTCACAAAATTATTATAATAACTCTAAAATGATAATTTCATAATTAAGATGATGGTGATGTTTTTTGGAGTCTCCATTCATAGAGGAAATTGTATTATCTAAAAAAATACATATTGTTTAGGAGATAAATTATTACATAATGGTGGAGGCCACAACTAGTTATAAACCATTTAAGACCACATGATGGATGGTCATGGTGTATTCCTAAGTGTTTTTCATGGATTATTTATGAGATGGAGAACTCATAGTTAGATCATATAATGTCATATTAAATGTCATGGAGGTTAAAAAACTACCTGTATAAAATGGGATCAATGATTACATGCACGATGTCAACCAATTTCAGTATAACATAAGAAAAAATTTGTATTACAAAATATGGAAGAATAAATTTTTGGGATCATATTTTTTGAGCTAAGATCGTATAGATTATCCCATGGTCTAGAGAGAAATATTTCATAATGTGTTAATAGAATGTTATTTTCAAATTATTAACAACCAAAAGAATGTAATGTTCTTAATTCATAACACTTAAATTATAGAGTCCACGAATAAACAACAAAAGGCCACACCATGGTGTGAGAATGGGAATTTTGTGGATGATAAAGATATGGAATTTTTTATGATTCATGATAATTTTATTAATAAAAGGGGAGACAGGAATTGGTTATCAAATTAATGTCCCAATAAAATTTATTTAAAGAAAATGATACAATACTAACATGATGTGTAAATATCTTACACCAACAAGGGGATTAAGGGAAATACAAGATGATATTTATAGGAAAAAACAAACAAAATCTCATGTTCCATAAAACAATACGGAAACATCATATTATCAACCTATCAATTACCTCGTCCATAAAGTTATGTGTCCTGAAAGATGATGTCTAATGGGGGAACTGAATGTATACATTCCACCAAGGGAAAAAATACCCTTTTATTATTGAAAAACTATACCAGAACTAATTAAATATATAAGATACTGTGAGAACATTACCCAAGTCTCTATAAGGCATTTTCCTAAAGAATGAGATATACTAATCAATACAATATCATCAGGGTAAAGAATAGAAATAAGAAACAAAAAGTCACTGATAGAGATGTATCTGCCTCCTCAAAAAATACAACTAAAAATTTCATATAAATCCAAGGAAAATAGGGAAAACATAAACCAGCCATGTTCATTAATGGGAACATAAAACCATGTTTTCCAACAAATACCCATCAATATAGAGTGTAGTAAAAATTGAATAGTGATTAGAATCATGAGCATAGACTTCAACTATTTCATAAAAACCAGCCTCTGAGGATTTATACATAGATAGATCAGCCATAAACAGATCAAATCCAATGGGTCTATAAAATAAAGACAATAGCGTGCAATAAAATCTTACACAATGATCATAAGAAGCTAAAACATGTAAATTGTAAAGAGGTTATTCCCAAGGTATGTATTTAAAATTAAAATCATGATTCCTTTTTTATTCATCAACCATCCTGATGAAAAAAAATTCTTTATGAAAATATACATCTGAAGTGGTGAATATATTCAATAATATTTGTTGTCTTTAATTTATTCATAATAGGGTATTTATGATCTAAGATGTGGCAGACACATGAAATTAATTTTTTTGTGATTTTGGATGATTTATTTAACTATATCTGAAAGAGATACTTTTAGGATACATAGAAGATTATATACTAGTTAGTTCTTACATAATAATTAATAGATATATAACACATTTCTAAGAACATAAATGACTTTCAGGAGTTAGTTAAGAGGGCAGAAGCATAGAAAATAATCCCTTAAATTTTGTTGTTTGACCATTTTATGGATATTATTGTGATTGAACATTGTTTCAATGTTTATTATGTACATTTTCTTAATATATTTTATGTATATATAATTTTTGGTAGGGAAAATTAAATAATAAGTGATCCTTTCAATAATATTTTTTTAGTCCCAACCATAAATAGTAATTATTTTTTTAAATTGACAAGTCGTTATATTATTCTTCGTTGAGTATCCCTTAGTGGGGAATCATGTAAAAAAATTATGTCAATATATTTATTTTACTTGGTTGGATTTTTAATTTATTTATGATTTTTATAGGAAAAATGTGTTCTTAATAATGTAAGATTATTATATATTGGACAATGTACAAAAACAATTACACACAATAATTCACCCCACTATTTGGGAGTGATGTGGAAACAATTGGTTGTATATTGTGGTATAAAATCTTCAAAAAAATTCATTATACAAATATCTTGTATGTTTTTTTAATATGAAAAAATTAATGTTAAAGTAGTTCTAATTTTTGATGGGTGTAATTACCAGATCTAGAACAATAGAATAAGATTAATTTTGTAGACTCTCAAACACGATGATTTCTCTACTACCACATATATGTAATGTTGGGTGATTCTTTGGAGATATCAATAACAGAAGTATACATCACATTTCCCAACACTGGTTCAAGGGAAAAAAATTATTTATCCATAGATTTGTAAGATTTGATCTATATGCATGTCAAAAACCCACCTAAGATAACCCATCACATTACTCAACATAGTCTTCATAAATTACAAAAGGGGTTTTTCAATATGCAGGGGCTATCAATGAGTTTCTAGGACATATGATACACTCTTCAAAAATAGTTTCACCAAATAAGAAAACGAGAAAAAAATTAGTTACAGTAAACAACATAAATAATTGAATGATTAAAATCAACAAATTAAATTTCCAAATAACTAAAATAGATAAAAGAAATATTCATTACAATACAAATGTATGTATTCCTCCAACAATAAAAAAACCAATAATTCTACCAAGTACCTCCAACTGACCCACGACATCATAGCCTATCCTGAACCAATTCCCATTGGTCTATTCAAGATGTCAAATAAAAAATCTATCATAGTATAAAGAACCTAAAATGGATATATAAGACCTCTACACAAAATATTGTGTATGCATGGTGTGATAGAAAAATTACCAATATGAATTCACCAAGGATATTTTTAAATTCCTTTAAGGAGAAAACTCACTTGGTAATATATGTTATACATTATGAAAATATAATTTCCTAATAAGGTTTAACAAACTAAATAATATACAGTTTTTATTTTTTAAACTATCCATCTCATTTTACAAAATCCAAAATAATTATTTTTTAAAATAATCACTTCAAATATGTTTCTTCAAATAAAAAATCATTAGAAATAAATTTCTATAAAACCACACACACCATAAGGAATCCATTTTTCATTTAAATCACTATTTTAAACCAGTTTCAAACTCCTTAATAAAATACACTTATATTTCATAAATAAAAAGAGAAATTATTGGTTACACGTTATTAAATAAGAAATCATAAATGAAATTAAAGAGACTAACTGAGGGTTACACACATTTCAAACCAATAGTGGATATCAAATTAATGAAAATGGAACCACCTAAATTAATACTCAAATCAATTAATGTTTTTCATGTGTAACATTATTGGCCTTAATGTGATAGTTTACTAGACTATAACAAACACAAACCAATTGTAACCCTAATATTCATCCTAAAATAATACACCTAAATAGCCTGCACATGTCCTTATGAGGTCCATTATCCATCTTATCATTTCTCACACTAAATTTGACACAAGGAACATACAACTCTCTAGTGTGTCATATATTATGACTTCCCACTTAGTTTTTTAGGATGAAATGATAAAAAAGATGATATGTGCTACAAATTTGTACAAGATTCAATTAATATATGTAAATACTCACTCATACATCTATCTCTATTTATTGAAATATCCCCGTATTATCTATCATTAGATCAATCCATAAAAAAAGCACCACCCCTAATGGAAAAAAAGAAAATGGTACCCAAGGATTGATTTAGACTCCCTCATATTTTAAAACCCTTAAGAAATGAGAAAAAGTCTTCCATAAAATCCACTTGATATGTAAAATATTTTCTTAATTAAAAATATATATTTAAAAAATATCAAAACATAATTCCTAAAATTACCTAATTAATCTATTTAATAATTATCATATTTTTTTATTAAATATTCTAATCAATTAACTAACAAGTATATGATATATCCCATTTCCCACCTGAGGTCAAAATGCATTCTAAATCAAAATTCCTTAAGAAAAAAACATGAGAACATTTATAAAACACTTAAAAAATATTGATGGGAAGACTTGAATAAATTAATAAATACCTCTATTTGAAGGGTGATTTCACATTAACAATTTTAAAAGATGTTTATTATAAAATATATAATTTTTATTTGAAACAAAAATAATATGAAAATATCATTCACACAATTAAATTCATAATTAAAGCAATAGAAATAAACAATCACCTTGAATCAAGAGGTAATCCTACAAAACAAGAAAAATTTGTTGAAATCAATAGGGAATTCCCCAGCAAAGAAAAAGATTACTCCTACAATACATAAAATAAACAACCCAATATTAGAACCATACCAAACCCCTAATATCACAAATATTTCCCCCTAGGGTTTCTAGTGGAATTAAAGCCGATAGGTAAATGGAAATGGAGGGAAGAATAAAAATAAAAATAGAAAAAGAAATTTGCATCTTAGAAAATTTTGATGTAATCAATGAAAGAAGTATCAAATTTATTAAAGGAAGAGAGGGATCAGTCTTAATTAGTGTTCCCTAGATATAATAATATGAAAATTTAATAGAAAATATGCTGAAATAACTTAAATTAACATAGTTGAAATTGTATAAATAATTGTTTTGGAAGATAGGAATCTCACATTGTTAAGTTTCTTGGTTTTATTGAAACAATATTATCAATTTAAAATGGTATAATAAAACATAAAAACACTTAAAATGATTTTCATATGGTTTTTCATAACCTTGTGAAACTTATAATCTCTATAGCCCAAACATTAGGGTACCCCACACATTTACCTTAGTCGTACACTGCCCATGAAAACTAATCATTCATGTCAAAAAATAAATACCCAATATAAGGTAATTACACATGGATTTCACCAAAACTATGTAATTCAAAATTTTCACCTCAATAGGATTGTATATTGTCCTTCATAATGGATTCTACTAGTGTTTGGTACCTATTTGTAAACTGTTTATAGAAAAAAAACATCAACAAATTAAAATAAAAAATCTATTAAATTCAAAATTTATAAATTAAAACAATATTATTTAGTCAATTAAATAAAATAGTAACATGTGATGTTATAAAAAATTTAATGAGTAAAACATCTACGAGAATGGTATATGTAAAATTTACCAATATTTATGAAGGTGAATAAAAAGTAAATGACGAAATGATATATGTTATTAATAAATAGTTGTATGGTTAAAATTTGAGTTCTAATGAAGTAATTATTGTCAAAATAAATTAAATCATTTTTTAGTGTATAAATTTATGGAATTTTTTGTTATATGAAGAATAAGTACATCATGAAAAATATTCGTTGAATATTTTCATGTTTGTAAAATATAATGGTTTATGTTATTGATTATGAAAATATCATAAAATAAACTATTGTTGTTTTATCTAACAAGTAGGTTTCTTATGAAATGTATCTAAACCTTAATGTTCATTAATATATTAATCAACAAAGAACAAATTATAGAATGTAGGGAAACTAGAAGTCAATAATAGTGGGAAGAGAAGAAGATGTTAGTGATTTGATTCTTTCACTTGTGTACAAAAAGAATGAGTTGATGTAAATAAATATTTGAGGGAAAGGTACTACTATATTTCATTTTTTTGAAATGTTTAACACATTTCTCATACAATTCCAAGGAAAATAAATATTTATGAATGTTTAATAGAATTCGTATAAGAATATCGAAGAATGTAACCCCAAGAAATATATAATCTGGAAATATATTTAGAACAAGCTTCTAGTAGAGTTCTTTAGTAATAATGAAAGTGTATGATAGTGATTTTTGTAATGAAGAGGGTTAAAAAATATATTAAATCAGTTTTTTAGGTTGTTATTATTGAAATAGTCATCAATGTAAAATAAAAAAATAATAAATAAAATCAACCAGATGGCATTCTAGATATCAAGGTAGATCTCAGAGGATCCATTTAGGTTCTTAATATATATAGGAAGTATAAAAATTAGTGGTCTTTTTATGTAATCATTACAGTAATATTACAAAAAATAACATAGAATCACTTGTTTATATAAGGTTATTGAAAATAAATTGGTTTCTCACTAAATTTTATATTTTTTTTTATAATTTAATGATAAAAACTGAACAACAAGATAAGGTACATGGAATATTTAAACCCACTAAAAAGAAGTGTTGACAATGAGAAATAACAATAAGGCTAAAATTAAAACAACTTATAAATAGAAGACTTTATACTTTTGGATTTTCTCATATGTAATGTTAAAATAATGGGGTAAAAATGACATGAAGAATGTTAATATGGTATTGAATGATCAGAAAACCTAATAAATGTATAATATTATAATTAATTTTCAAGGATAATGGTAACACCATAGAATCAAATATAGTAAGTATACATTTTTTTCATTAAAAATATATTACAATTCACATTTTAATATTTCCTGGACAAGAAATTAAAATTTTATAGAATTAATATTGATTTTTAACATGGTCAAAATAATCCTTGAATGAGTTTTTGAAATTTTAACATGGAATAAACTTTTATGAATAATTAAAAATGTATTATTCAAATATTCCTAATTTTTATTATAATAATATTTTATAATATATATTATTAATAATATATTTAATCTAAAATTTATATAAAAAATGATAAGATAAGTTTTTAGAAAAACAAATATTTCAGAAAACTATTGTTTAAAAAATTAATGAATTTCCATTTTAGTTATTTAAAAATAAATTTCAATGATGAATGATTTAAATTGAATTTATATATTAAATAGATTTAAATATGAATTTAAATAAAAATAATGACATCTAATAGTTATATATTTTATTTAAGATCATAATATTCTAAAAAAATGCAATTCATGGAAACCCTTTATCGACACGTTCTGTGGGATAATATTTGAATGAAAAATTTTCCAATTATTTGAATTTATTTGGTAAAATGGATTCTATATTTTTAATTATTATAATTAATGTTAATAACTAATTTAAGCATATTTTTTCAGGTTTATCAATGAAATTAGATAAAATTAATTTCCATGACTATAGTTAAAATGAGTTTACATGTTTGTTGGTATAAAAATAAAAGCTTTAATGTTTTTTAAACTCGTTATAAAACCCCATTGATTGGTTTCATTTAATATTAAACATATCACCTTTTAAAATGATCTATTATGGGTCTATGTCCCCCAAAAAGTGACTTGAAATTATTTTGAAACAGTAAAAAATTACATGTGTGCCACCCAACATGATTATAAATGGGAACCTCATACCATCACTTCTTCACACCACAAAAAAAAATTATATCGACCAAAACCTAAAAAAATATCTCAAAAATTTAAAATTATTATTCTAGAAATGATGTTATGACTAAAAGTCCAACCCTTGGATTATTAGGAATATACCCAATGAATTAATTTCTATGAAAAGTTAATTTTCTTCACTAAACCCGTTTATATTGTTTTCTTCTTTTAACATATTCAATAATGAATTAGAAAATTTAATATAATAAAATAAATATATACCATGCACATTGTTGTTATTTATTTATTTCATAATATTTATCCATTTTCTTCTCCCTTGGATGGGAAATAAAACAATCTTTTTATGCCATACTGTTGATTTTGGACACTTGATATATCATCTAATTTATTTCCCATTCATCGATTAAGGAAATGATAATATAGTTCATTTATATGAAAGGCCTACTATATCCATTAAGTGATGCGACTCATCTTCCATATTTTAATTTTTTGATTAACTCAAAAAAGTATATTATGAATAAAAATTATTTTTATAAAATTAATATCATTTCGGATATGATGGAACTATATATTATTCACAAGAACTGGAAAGTCCATGAAACAAACCTTCATGGAAAAAAAAAGTGGATAACACCTAAAATAATGGTAATAAATAAATAATATTAAAAAATGAGTGAAAAGATATTATAAGATTATAATATAGATATATGTACGGTTCTCGTAAATATTACTATCTTTTTTAAAAACAATATACAAGAGGATAAATAACATTTAATTAAATGGAAATACGAGGTAAAGGAATTTGTCTAAATTTCCATTCCATTGAGATATTTTTTATATTATATACCAATATAATTTTATGTGGTTTTTTTACATACCCTTTGATATATTTATTATTGATTAATATTTCCTAAATAAGAATAATTATAAAATTAATTTTTATTATTCAAATTGGTTAAAATTTATATTTTACTAATGAGGTTTGGATTTGTTTTACTATCTCATTATTTTAGGATTATGTTAACATTTTTTGAAAGAATATTATAATATATAATTCATACAATCCCACCATATTCAAATCATCTTTATATTTATGAATTAAGAATATTTTGTTCAAAATTTTCCTCTCATTGGATATTCAAGAAAGATATTTATTTTTTAAAAGAAAAACATGTTTCATTTCATTTTTAATCGGTTGTATTTTTCATCCATCTACAAATATTTCAAAAAAAATTACAAAATACCTATTTATTACCCAAAATACTTATTAATGAAATTTTATGTTGTCCCTTAATTTTTATTAGATCTCAATATAATATTGTGAAATATTTTTGAAAGGATAGATTTTATATTCCCTTATAAAATTTCAAAATTAATGTTTTTAACATATACAAAATTAATAGACATCCATGCCACCATAAATATTTTATTATTTTAGCTTCTTCTACATTTTTTCAATGTTTTTCAAAACAAACCATTTTAATGAATTCCTATTTTAACATTTTTTTTTATTAATATTTATTTTTATAAAGGAAATTATTTTATTACAAAATATATATTTTCAATGAACTGATGGTCATCTGTTATCAATTTTAAATTTTATTGATGTAAACATTATAAAGAGAGTTTCAATTTATTTTGGTCATTAGAAATTATATTTCACTTAAATATCCATATTATTTGAGTCATAGATATTATTATTAGACATATTTTATACCATTTACATATACTATATTTTACTGTAAATATTATTTGATTTACAGGAAAAAACATGGAAAATATACATTATTTACTACATACTCCAAAAGCCCAGGATTCTGTAAAAACTGACCCTACGAGATTTATTAAACAAAAATACAAATTAGTTAGACCAATAGGGGATTATTACAAAACTGATAGTGAACGACACCCTGCATATTGGCCTCTACCATTGAGACACAATAATCGAGGTCCATAAAAGACAACATAATATCCATCGCCAAAATCACCTAGTTGGACAAAGCATCTGCCACCTGCTTGTCCTCCCTATAAGCTTGTGAGAATACCAATTGTAAATTAGTTACCTTGTTGAGGAATTAAACCCAGTGAGGTAACACTTTCTAGGGAACATTCCACATTCTTGATTCCAAGGCATGAACTGTAAGCTGAGAGTCTGATTCAATCCATAACATATTCCAATTACAGCAGACAACATACCTAAAGCGTGAATTATCACCCATAATTCACCCTCGTAGGCAAATCCAACATCAGTAAAGTAATATAAGAACCCCTTGACAAATACAGTGTTTGTGTGAAAAATGACACCACATCTTAATAGTCCTGGTGCACCAGAAGCTGAACCATCCACGTTAACCTTGAGAAATGGACTGATCGGTGGTATCCAACATATAAAATTAAGAACCTGGGGCTTTCGGGGCTTCTTGGAAACTCCAAGAAGTCTACAAATCTATATCTCAAAAAAGATTTAGCTCATTGTACCTATTTGAATATGTAAAACAGCATGAACCTCCTTCTAGATCGCTGCCATGCCACTCTTTATAGGGACACACTTTCTGACCAAGAGCAAGGAATTACAAGGAGCCCATATGGCCATGATCAGAGCTGCATCGTCGACAAGCAGTAGATTCCCAACCAATGCACTACAACACACCTTGGACAACCCTATTAATAGATCTTGAAGAAACACATTTCCATTGAACTCCCACCCAAAAAGGCATCCAACATATTCCCATAGTCTCCTAGCATAGTTTCACTCCACAAAACTATGTTGGGAATTCTCCTCAACAGCCATGCATAGGTAACAAGCTGACACAAATTAGAAACCAGCCCGCTTGAGCTAGTCATGGGTAAGCACCCTATTTTTCCAGATTCACCATATTAGAAGAAATCTAGAAGGATGAATAAATGTAGTTCAGGATTTTATGATCCAGGAAGGTTCATGACAGGGCCCTCCACAAACCATCTGATCTTAATCCCTACTTGTGAACAACCCGTTGTGGCTATGCCTCCTTATCACTGTGTCCCAGTCCATAAAAGTGTAATTTTGAACTTCCATCCCCACCTGATATCGAACAAATCTACCAGAACAATGCATGTAAGAAAGAAAATTAGCAATGGAGAAATGTCCTTTTCTAGGAGGAACAGTTGTGCTATCTTGCAGAGGCCTCTCGAGCCATGTCGTGCTCCAGAAGTTGGGATGTGAGTCCCTACAATCCATCCACATAGTGTCATGACTGAGTTTCATGATGTATTGCCTGAGATAATCCCAAAAAAATGATGCAATACAGTACTTGTATCCATTAAGTAGCCTTCCTTTGAATCTGTTTGTCAAAAAGACACTAGACCCATCCTTAGAAATCAGACCCCATGTAAATTTCCTAGTTAGACCATCATTGAATGTTCATAGATCCTTGAATTCAATACATCCCAATTCAACCGGATTGATACATTTCATCTAGGAAACTGTGAAAATTTTCCTCTCATGAACTGACCCCTTCCAAATGATGTTTTGTACCATACTTTTTACCTCCTTGATGATACCCGTAGTCCATCGATAAAGAGAGAAATTGTAAAAAATCATAGAGGTGATCACTAAGTTGACAAGACAAACCCTCCCAGCCATGGGCATGACATTCCCTTTCTAACTAGAATGTTTATTCACAATGCTAGAGGATATTCCTTCCATTTGTTTCTTCCTCACCTTTCCCCAAAATAAGAGGACCCCTAGATAGTAAAAGGGAAGATATCCCTTTTTGACACAAAGACATTTAATTATCCGGTTCTGCTTACCAGTAATTACTCTATTACCAAAAACAATAAAATAATTGTCCCAACTGATTTCTTGGCTAGCCACCTCTTCATAGTGTTCAAAGAGGTCCTTAATAGAAGAAATGGTTCTCCTTAATGCTTGGACTAACAATAGAATGTAATCAGCATATAAAAAAATGAGATAGAGAAAATTAATTCTTCCAAGACATTATTTGTTTGTAAAAACCAATTTTAGAAAGGTCATTGATGCATCAACTAGGATAATATTCAGCAATAGAAAAGGGAAGCCATGAAAGCAGGTCACCTTTCCGCACACCCCTAGTGCAAGGAAAAAATCCTCTGGGTGTGCCATTGATAAGAATGGACAACCTCGATGAAAAAAGAATATTATTAATCTTTTTGATGGATGTAGTGGAAAAGCCATACCTTTTAAGGACATCTTTCAGGAAACTTCATTTTAATGATTCAACGGACTTTGAGATGTTAATTTTCATTGCCAAATTTTTTTCCTTCGTCTTTTTTCTCGTATGATTGACACTCTCTAAAGTAGTGAAAAGACAATCCTAGATATTCCACCCAAGAACCAAAACAAATTGATTGATAATAATCATGTCACCTACCATTCGGACCATTCTATTCATGAATATCTTGATTATGAGCTTATGGATACTGTTTCCTTGAGAAATTGACCTAAAATCCTTGATATTAAGAGTATTTACCTTCTTGGGAAATAGGGTAATAAAACATGAGTTCATCTCATATGGTAGGTAATAAATATTAATGAAATATTTTATAACTTTGGTAATATCATCTTACCAAGCAGCCCAATAATATATGAAAAACTTGTTAGTAAATCTGTCTGGACCAAGAGCACATTCCACATTAAGAGATGGAAGAGCTACCCGGATTTCCTCTTTGAGGGGGGGGGGGGGTAACGAGGTATTGATTATCATGCTCCTCAATTCATGATATTAATTTCCCAACCATTTTGTGAGTGTATATATGCCCATCATTAGAATACAACCCTTTAAAATGTTACACAAACACCATAGAAATCACACTTTAAAAGTATATAAATGACCATTGATGGGGATTTTCATATCCCTAGCTCGAACTATCTTCAATTTATGAAATCAGTTGAAACATTTAGAGTTCTTGCCTCCTTTTAACATTCTATCATTAAATTGATCTCTAGCCAGCCTTTCCTGGATCATAAGCAAGTCATCCAGCTAGTTTTGAGCTAGGATTTCCTCTCAATATATAGTAGATTGTTGGTGATTTCGAATCTAAATACAAGAGAGCTCCACCTCATCATCCTTAATGTCACATTATAGATTAGAAAAATATTTTCTAATCCAGTCCTTGAGAAGTGTCTTAAGATAATTTAGCTTCTCATCCAACCTATGGAGGGGGATGCTAATGGGCTCAAGCTTCCATGATTATAGTACAAGTTCCCTACATCCATGCACCCTAACCCACCCATTATTGAACCAGAATGGTATGGGTCCTGACCGTGTGAATTGGGTATTGAACTCCACAACAAAAGGTTTGTGGTCAGAGTGATATTTTGGTAATGTAATCCCAGAAACTCCATGACCATCACCTTGATCCTCCAGTTGGAAAAATCATCTTTCTTGTTAGCTTTCATTCTTAAAATTCTAGGTGTAAAGACACCATGTGAATTCAACTCCAACAAGTGGGACCTGAACCAGATTACACTGGTCAAGGCAGACAGAGAAATTAGAGGCCACAATTCTATTAAAATTATCTCTAGTTTTTTCCTTAAGTCTCAGCACCACATTGAAATCTATAAGAGATATCCATTTCTGTTCCATCCACCTAGAAACAACTTCGAGATCCTACCATTACTCTATAATAATTATATATGAGTTTTACACATACACAAAAGAGACTGAAAATTCATACTCAGCTATGATACAAGACATAAGAACACTCTGAGACCTATTCAAACAAGACATAGTTTGAATGGATTCATGTCGTAACACCAAAATATGATCTATCTCAGAAGTATGAAAATTACTAGACACAATATGGTACCAAATGGAGCCCGAGTCGAATTTGTTCCAGTTACTAAAATGAAGAATTGGCTCAGCTATACCCATAAGCAAAGGCTTATGGGCCATGATAAATTGTCTAAGGGATTTGGCCATTCCGGAGTTTCCTAACCCCTGAAAATTCCAATAAAAGATCTTCATTTCATATGGGTCATTCCCCATGTCTGGGGAGAACCCTTTGGCTCCATTGTAAGTTGACCCTTCACTTGCTTCCCTCTACCTTTTTTTTCTTTCCCTTTTCAGTTACTATCTACCCCAGAGTCCCTAATGGGTGAAACCACAGTATCATTTCCCTCAGAAGCCTGTTGTGAGCTATCCACAACATGCCTGGTATTCTGAGCATGAGATAGAATATCCTGGTTGAGGGGTACAACAACTGTAGGGATAGGTTTATCCTGTTCGTGAGATTTATCAGTTGGAGAACCTACCCCAGTCTCATGAATGTGATCAGCTATGTCAGGTGGCTGAAAATATTCAATATCATTTGACCACAAACCACCACTCAAGGGTGTAAACTTGTTCTATGATTTCAAGTGATAAGGTTCACTGCTCACTTGTATTGTCCATCGAGCATCCGTGAAGGAGAGTGTCTACATGAATTTTTCATCGGGTCAGTTGTAGCCAAGCCCTTGCCATGCACGACTTCATCTCCTTCATCATGGGAGAGCTATACAGGTGATTCCGCTTGCTCCGTTGACCGAGTTGTGACCTTCTTTATACTATATTTGTCACAAAAGATTGAAAATGTAGGTAATTCCACAACCGGATCATCTATATAAATAGTTTTAGTGACCCCCATTGAATATCCCACCTCACCATTGGGAACCAACACCCCTATGACAATGGATTCTTGAGTAGGAGAAATTTGTTGTATAGTGAAGTCCTCTTTCCCCAAATCTAGTGGCTTCTTGAGCAGGAGCCATTTGTTTCATAATACAGTCCTCTTTCTCTGGTGCATTCCTGTCAATTGAAGGTTGTCCAGAGCTAGCGCGCTTCAGATAATTTGACAAGGAATTCACCTCTAGAACCTTGGTAGAAGCCCCATCCCTACCTCAATGACCAGGGGGAATCTGATCCTTTCCCATCTTCCTTTTACATATATCATCATCATGTCATTTCACATTGCACACAGTGCATTCATTGTCCTTCTACACTCAAAAGCCAAGTGACCAAAAAACATGCACATCAAGAAGAATTTCGGCTTCCATTAATAAACAATCTATAACATCATACTGTAATCTTATGTTGTTAGAAAAATTACATCAATAATGGTGTTTGACATATCCACTTCCACTAGTATCTGCGAAAAATGTCCAAACCTCGGATTAGTTGTCTGCCGATCTAATCGAATGGGGTTTCCAATAGTGGAGGAAATGTCATATAATATCCTGGGATGGCAATAGAGAAAATTCAGCCTTCATATTAAAATCTATATCTAATAATGCGTGTTTTGGACTTTTATAGGATTAAAATTACAGTCCCATTCCTGAATGATCAAGAACCCAGGTTTCAGAGAGATGGTTCTCTTACTCCACGCCCTTATCTTGTGTTCATCTGATGGGAAGACAGCATGATAGTACCCCATTCCCATTGAAATCATTTTCCAGACATCAAATCCCCATACATCAACAATAATTTTTGTTATGTCAATTAATTTCTAGAGATTCACAACTTTGGGGATCATCACATGAGCATTAATTGAGAAACAAAATAGAAAAACTCATTCCTCAACTGCCTCCTGATTTTCCAACACATGTGTGATCCTATTATTATTTATCACTCTACCAGGTGGAGGAACATTATAGAAGAAGGATGTTTCAAAGACCTCCTTGACTACAGCTGTGAAATTCCTCTTTGCACCACCATCATCAAGAGTGGGCGATCCCAAAGCACTGATGGATTTTTTCGTAATCGAAAATGTTTCGAAATGAACAATAAATTCAGTAAGAGATACCGAACAATCATCTTCCTCTAAAATTGTCCTCGAATTGTTTTCCAAAAGATCATATAGATCCCTTGGTTTAGGGTTTTCACCCACATCCCCCTGTGTTTCCATCAAAAGCTTCAATATTTTTCTTATTTACTACATAATTATATTTATATATATAGAATATTTTTTATTAATAGAATTGGCCATTTCATATAAAATGAATGAATTGGGAATATAGTGATGTATAGGTGTTAGTTATGGATACCTCCTAGATGCATAGACATGTCACATGAGACAAAACATTTTTAAAAACTGAATCAGTTTTTTAGTATACCTACCCATAAATTAAAAAATTATGGTGCAAGGTCTTGATTGACTGAATATCATATTTTATAGTTTCATGATGTTTAATATTATGAATTTATATAATTTATAATTCTATTATTATTATCCATGATATTATTTCTTTCATATTGTACATGGATTATTTTCATGATATAGTTATCGATTAAAAAGTTTGTGTTACCAAATATTTACCATTATGTATTGATTATTCTTTACTTAATCATTGTACATACTTCAGTATTCATCAGTCATTGATAAAATCATATCACCCTTATCTTTTTTCATTACCCAGGATATGAAGAATATTTCTTTAAATGAGGGCATGGAATCCATATTTTTTCTATTATTACATTTTATGTTTCATTTTCAATGTTCGAATGGGAATAAATATTTATTTGAATATTTAATCCAAATCAAATAATTATTACAGTTGAATTATATCCCCTATATTTATTATAGTGAAATAATTTCACCAATGACTTTGGGTTACTAGAGTTGGGGTTTTTACAGGTTGTATCAGATTATGTCTAGTTAAAACCATGTAAATTAGATATTAAAAAACATAAATTAGGGAACATAACCCAATGATAAACTTTGAGGATATGTAAAATTGTATGATAATATTATTAATGTTTTTATAAGGTATAGATTATGTGTTATTACTAGAAATAAATCCTTGTACAGAAACTATAAGTGGGACATTTTTGGAATAGATGACTCTAGGGGTAATAACCATGAAAAGAGTTGGAAAGTGCATATTAGAAAACATTCTGGTGTATGAAGAATGTTCCCTTACTATAAGACTTATATACTCTTGGGGGATATTCTATGAATAATTCAAATTTTATTAACATACATTAAAAAATGTAACCATTATTATGATCTAAAGAAGTTCCCAAGGAAACCAATTTTATAATTCAGAGATTGACAATGTATAAATTTTCAATTTAAGTAATGTATTACATCATATTTTTAATTATATATATATATATATATATATATTAAAATTCTTAATTATATGAACTAATCTATAACACCCCAAGCTTCCACGGTACGATTCTCTTTGAATAATACAGTAGCGTGTGTTGTACGCAACATCGAGATTCTAACACACCGCGACTAATCAAAGTAGCCGTTATGAATAGTAATATCAACTTTTTAAAATATTATAAATTTTATATCTCAAAATGGACTTCAGTTTTGGATTTGGAATATCTAAATAAGCATAGGTTGAAATTTTGGTACTTTTCAGATAACTTTTATATTTTGTTGAATAGTGAAAATTACTAAATTTTAATTAATTTTTTTTTAATCATAATAATCAATAGTGATAAGTTATGAATTTTATAGGTTTTAAAGTATATATAGAATATATTTTTACCATTTAATAAAATTTTGGTCATTGGACATAATTTTACAATTAAACCGAACATAAACAAGTGTCACTCTTTTGATAGTTATTATTTCTTAAAAACAATTTTTGTGTTTGGACAACGGGAATTAATTTTAAATTAATTTAAGCCACTTCTGTGTTTTGAATTTGAAAAAATGGATTCCATATTTGGAATCAGTATTTCCATATTGTTTAAATAGGTAAATTTTATTTTTAGACATTTTGAATAATTACTTCGGTAAATATTTTATTTACCATGGTTAGATGGTAAATCTGGTAAATAAGGGTAAAACAATAATATTATTATAATATTAAATTACCCTAAAACGTGTCTTAAATTTATTTTTTGATACATGTCCGACCCTGGAAATATTTGGGTCAATTTTGGGACCCCATAGATCCACTTTTATGTGTTAATAAAACTTTATATTAATTAAGTTATAGTAAATATAAAAATGACATAAGAATATATCTTTTAGAAAAACAATTTTTACATAGAGTTATAAATGTTATATTTTCTACTATAAATATTCATTAGAAATATAAAACAATTTCCTACATAATGGTATTTTATTTATAATTTTTAGACATTGAATAATATAATTTATTTATGACACAATAATGATGCAGTATTTTCCTTAATAATAAATGAATCAAATAATTGGTATTATAAAAGTTAAAAAAATATAATTTGAAATTATTGATGAAATCGACGAATTTTATTGGTTAATATTACAAGTTAGTATTTATTAAATGAATTTTATTCGAATTAATATGTTTTTTACGAATTTAAAAAAAATCAATTATTGAATAGTGTCAAAATTGACATAAATAAGTTTTTAAAACAAATATTATATTATTAATTGATATTCTATTCATAAAATTATATGGATCGACCAAAGTACTTATATAATTGTGGGTGTATTATTAATGGACACTTGGGGGTCTCTTGGATGTATATATTATGTTTATTAACTATATAATATAAAAATAAAAAGTGATATGGTAAGTGTCAAACTAATTAACTAAGAGTTAAAACTAGAAGATAAAGTTAATATAATCACACAAACCATTCTAAAATCTATTTGTTGAAAGGTTTTAGATCCATACAAACCTTATAATTTTAATAATACACTTTGGATCCATTAGAAACCCAATATGAATTTATTATTAAATAATACTTTAAGTTTTTCCTAAAGAGCCTCTGCCCCCCTTATAAAAGGACACCACTTATAACCAATTATTCACATCGTAAAAGCCATTTGGATGGGCCAAAACCTGACCAAATACTCTCTCAACTTCCATAAATTAATCTTAGAGGCCTTATTTTGATAATAACGCCATCCTAATGAGCCCTTTTGACCAAATCAAAAGATAGAACCCGAAGAAGAGGTAATGTTTTCACCACCCTTTTCAAGTTCCTTTCTTCATCAACTTCTTCATTCTTTGTTATTTCCAATACAAAATAATAGCTCATTATATTATATATATTGTGATTTTATTATAAATATGGTACAACCGTATTCAGTATTCTATCCATCCTTTGAATGACATGTCACGATACGTGCGTACCTACAGATTACCGTCTCCACGTCGTGGTGTATTTGTTATTCAAAACATTATTATTTGGATGTGTATGATAATGATGTATAATTGATGTAAATAATAAATATAACATGATAATTATTATGTATATATTATATACCATCAACTTATATATTATTTTAATATCAAAATAATGATATCGTCGCTCGTGCGTACACTACCGTCTCCACGAACGCGACAAGATTCCTTCCCCCTCATATCCATTCAAGTGTAATTCCCATTTGATGATTAAAAATTATGTTTAAGGAATTGATATCATTCTAGATATGAATAAGGTACAACCTATCCATAACAAACATGGCTTGCGTAACAAAATTTATAAATGAAAATGAGTGAGTTAACACCTGAAACGATGATAATACTATGATATTATTAAAAAATCAATGTTAAAAGATCATATATGATATAATATTAATGTATATGGTTCTTTTATAATTTAATAACAATTATTTCACCATTATAAAAGAGGTTAACATACCCTCAACCAAGTAAAAGTACAAGGTAAGGGTATATTTCACAATCTCTTCATTATCCGAGGTTGTTTATACGAAATTATCTACTGGGACGTCTTTATCATCCACATCCCTGTTTCCAAAAAATGTATTTCAAAACATTCATACTATTTTATAGAATATGGTTTAAAGTCATTTATACTATTGTTTGACTTTTTATAAGATGTTTATAAAGAAATCATTCCGTCATTTTCCCAACAAGTTCCTTTTTAAGCTTTTTGACAAAATTAATGTAAGAATGTCTTTTTAACTTATACGGTGGGTGCGACTATTTTCCTTCGTTATAAAATCTTCAAAGCATCCCTTACAATCTTATAGGAATATTTTTAAATTAAATGTTTTCTTTTATAATTATGTGACTTTTAAATTATATCAACAAAGATATATTTCTCTCAAATAGTTTGATTTCATCTATGTCAACATCCTTTGATGGATTTTATGTTTATTTGAAGTTGATTTATTCTGTTACAAAAAATCTATATTGTATTGATTTTTTTGTGATATGTTTGACAGTGGATGTGTTTTTTTATACCATTCATGGTTTATGGAGAAAGTACTGACATTTCGTATGCTAGTTTTAATACGAATGTTTATGTTCTGTTTAAAACTGTTAATATGAGGAATGCACTGGACTTAATAAGTGATAGGTGGAGCCCGCTATTGCTCCTTGATGCATTGGTAGGTCTAATGAGACAAACTAGTGTCTTGGCATGAGGACTTGACAAAATATTTTTGTATTCTTGGCACGAGGCCTCGGCTACGTGGTTATGATAGTCTGGCATTATACATTCCTTCATTATGAAAGTTTTTATTGATATTTCCTGTGATTATTCGATTAGAAGAATATCTATCTGAATAAGTAAGGGGAATTATTTAATTTTATTTCTGCTATATTATTCTGAATTTCATGTTTAAAAGGCTTTTGTTTTAGTTATACATTGCTTTAAATGTTTATTCTTATTTATGAATGTTTCTGCTATATTTTTATCCTTACTGGTCATCTGAGCTCACCCCTTTCAATGTATTATTTTTTCCAGGACGTGAAGAAGTATTTTATGAATGACCTACAGGGATAGTGGACTATGGAGGCTATGTTGTTGTGGTTTTCATTTTATGATGTAATGTAATCTTTATGAATGTATCTTGTGATTCCAAGGCTACTAAACTAATCGGTCTTTCAAGATTTGATCTTTTGGGATCATGCCAATTTTATGTAATAATGCACCGACTTTGGGAAACTGGGGTCAGGGCATTTATATTTGGTATCAGAGGAAGGTTATTACCAACCTTTGAAGCTAGATTTAGATGAACTCTTATTAGAGAACATAGACCTAATAATATCTTTGAGGATTAGTGTAGAATAACTTCCTATAATTTTGGTATTGTAAAGATTTTTTGAGTTTTCCGAGAAATAAATCCCTATCTGGATACGAGCAGGTAGAGGTGGCTCTGGCATAGATGTACCTAGGGTTAAACCCCGAAAACACCGCTTTGAGCTAGACTCGAACGGGTACTGGTGCACGACAATGGGCCTTGATGCACTATTGGTTACGACACTCCCAGGGGATATGATTAGGATAATTTTCATTTTCTTTCCTATCCATTATGAAGGGTTTATGAGTATATACTTCCTCAAAGAAAACATTTTTTTATTATGGATTATATCCATAAATAGTTCTATTTATGTTAAGTGTTTTACAATTATATAATTATGTATTTTGATTCATAAACTGATCTTGTTTGTGCCATTGTTTAGAAATGAAGCCTAGTGTAAGGAATAGAAACTGTATTAATGCAGACACTCCATGTAGGGATTTACCTCTTACTCAAGATAATTATAGAGGAGCAGGTAATGCAACTGGTGCTGATCAACTAATCACCATACTAGGACAACTCACTCAGGTTATGAATAATAACATTACCCGTATGGAGCACCCTGATCTGAAACATGGAGGATCAATGTTATATTGCTTCCTGAGGCAGCAACCACCAACATTCAATGGGTTTAAAAATACATTAGTAGCTGATCAATTGATAAGTTCCCTAGAAAAAATATTCCATGCCTTGGGGATTAGTGAAAGGGAAAATGTTATCACGGATGTTTACTACCTCACTGGAGATGCTGATAAATGGTGGTCATTGATTCAAAACTCTAAGGAAGATGATGAAGTATCAAATATGGAATGGAGGGAGTTCAAGGAGTATTTATTAGAAAAATACTTTCCTCGTGGCCATCGAGCAGATATGGAAAGGCAATTTCTTGAGTCAGAGACAAAAGGAGGATGAGAATGTCGCTAAGTATGAGGCTAACTTTACAAGGTTAGCAAGGTATGCTAGAGATTATATACATAACCCAAGAACTATGATTGATTGTTTCATTTATGGGTTAAAACAATTTCTTCTTCAAGAATTATTCTCACAATCCTTCTCGTCGTAAGAAGACATTGTCTCATGTGCTATCAAGACTGATAAGGAATTCTCTAAGTCTTATGAATTTAAAGAAAAGCAGGAGAAGAAGAGATCTACTAATCAATCTGTAAATGGAAATAAGTGGATGAAGGGAAAATTTGAATATCCATCCTATAGTAAATGTGGGAAGAAACACCCCGGTACATGCATAAAAGGAATGGGAGTCTGTTACAAGTGTGGTGAAAAAGGAAACCAAGTTCATGATTTCTAGGGAAAGAGAGTTACTGACAACATGAAATGCTATAATTTTAGAGAGATGGGACATTGTGAAAATGAATTTCCTTAGAATCATGGGAACTTATGTTTGAAAAGGCCAAAGGATCAAGGCCAGTCTTATGCTATCACTACGACTGAGGTATAAGCTCTGAAAGACGTGGTGGCAGGTAATTTAATGGTTTCCAAATGTTTAGAAAATAATTTATTTGATTCTGGATCATCACATTGTTTCATATAATCCCAGTTTGCTATGAAAATTAAATAATTCCATTTTGATTTATCAAGGGAGGTTTCAGTTAAAACTCCATAGGGATGTATCATTGCAATAATGTTTTGTGAATCAGTCCCCATAAGAGCACATAAATGTTCTTTATCTGCTGATCTCATCGTCATATCTATGATTGAGATTGATATAATCCTCAGTATTGATTGGATTTCAGAACATGATGCAAATATTTATTATATGAAGAATGAGGTTATGATTTTTGATGACGTTGATAAGGAACACCTTATCTTTAGAGAAGAATCGTCGCCACCTAAGTCTTATCTAGATCCACCCCCAGTAGCTCAACTAAATTCAATTTATTAGTGAGGAAGAGAATGAAATGACTGTGGGTGAGGAATGGAATGTTCAAATAGAGGATGTACCTATTGTGAAATAATATGTAGATGTGTTTCTGGAAGATTTACCTGGACATCCTCTAGAACGAGAAGTTGAGTTTTCCATTGATTTAATTCTTGGATCAAGGCCTATATCGAAGACACCTTATATAATGGACACTGTGGAATTAGTTGAACTAAAGAACCAACTAGAGGAATTTAGTAATAAGGGATTTATTCACCCTAGTGTTTCTCCATGGGGATCCCATGTTCTATTTGGTTAAAATAAAGATGGATCTATGAGGTTATGTATCGACTATAGGGAGATAAATGAAATAACAATAAAGAAAAAGAATCCAATACTTCGCATTGATGATTTATTTGAAAAACTGCATGGAGCTCAATACTTTTCAAAGATTGACCTTCGATCTGGATACCATCAGTTGTCTGTGAAGAAGGAAGACATTTCAATGACCGCATTTCGAACCGGGTACGGGCATTATGAGTTTACAGTAATGCCTTTTGGGATGACTAATGAACCCTATGTTTTCATGGATCTAATGAACAGAGTTTCCAAGGAATATCTTGATGATATTGTAGTGGTATTTATTGATGATATCTTGGTATAATCCAAAAGCTACGAAGATCATAACAATCACCTGCGTATTATCCTAAAGACTCTGAGAAGACATGAATTATATGGGATGTTTAGAAAGTGTGAATTCTGGCTTCAAGAGATTTCTTTTATTGGCCATATTTTCTCTAAGGATGGAATCCCTATTGATCCTAATAAGACATGAGCAATCTATGAATGTCCAACACCAATGAGAATAACTGAGGTATGTAGTTTTATTGGGTTAGCTGGTTATTATCGACGTTTTGGTCCATAATTTTTCCCGATTGGCTAAACCATTAACAAATCTCACACATACATGGGTTAAATTTGTTTGGACAAAAGATTGTTAAGAATGTTTTGAAGAACTGAAGAGAAGATTATTCAATGATCATATATTGAATCTACCATCGGGGAATGATGGGTTCATTATTTATAGTGATTCATCGATGAAAGGGAATGATTGTGTCCTTATGTAGAATGATATAGTTATTGCCTATGCATCACAACAGCTGAAAATTCATGAGCAAAAATATCCTACACATGTTCTTGAGTTAGCTACTGTAATCTATGCTTTGAATATATGGATACATTATCTCTATGGTGAAAAATTTTAGATATATATTGATCATAAGATTTTGAAGTATATTTTTTCATGTAAAGAACTCAACATGAGGAAAAGGAGATAGCTTGAACTACTCAAGGATTATGATTGTACGGTACACTACCAACCGGGGAAGACAAATAAAGTAGCAGATGCTTTGAGTAGAAAGTATCATGGTGTTTTGAATAAGATGAGAGTATAAAGGGATCCTATTTTCATGGATCTATTAAAGATGGATATGGGAATCACCATGGAAGGTGAAAAATCAATACTTTTTCAAATGGTGACCAAACCATCTTTACTAGAAATGAAAAAGGGATCTCGGGCTGATGATGAAGAGTTTAAAAAGAATATTAAAGCTTTTAATGATGGGAGATTGAGTGACTTTGTGCATGAAGAGGGAATTTTGAAATTTGGGAGGAGACTTTGTGTTCCCGATATACCTGATCTAAAAAGGGAATTGTTAGACGATGCCCATAGTTCCAATTTCTCTATACACCCTGAGAGCACCAAAATGTATATGGATTTGAAGGAACATTTTTGGTGGGACAACATGAAGAGGGAGATTTCTGATTTTGTGTCATGATGTATGGTTAGTCAACAAGTGAAACCTGGAAGGCAACAACCTGGTGGAGTATTGAAACCTCTTCCTATAACTGAGTGGAAATGGGATAATATCACAATGGACTTCTTCAAGGGACTACCCAAGACTCTTAGAAAGAATGATGCAATATTGTTCATTATGATCATCTTACCAAGTCAGCATAGTTTCTTGATATAAGAGAATATTTACCACTTGAACGTCTAGCAAGGCGATATATTAATGAAGTTGTGATACATCATGAAGTACCCCTATTGATTGTTTCTGATCGTGATCCCCATTTTACTTCAAGAATCTGGAAGATTATTTAGAAGGACTTGGATACTGAACTTCATTTGAACACTGCCTACCACCCTCAAATAGATGGACAATCAGAATGGACTATTCAATCCTTAGAAAACATGTTGAGATCATGCTCACTTGACTTTCAGGGTATGTGGGATCAATATTTACCTCTGGTGGAATTTTCCTATAACAATAGCTTCTATTCAAGTATTCAGATGGCACCATATAAAGAGTTATACAGAAAGAGATGTCGCACACCAACCTGTTGGGGTGATGTTTGTGAATGAAAACTTGTAGGCCCAGAACTAGTGGAGGAAACAATTGAGAAGGTAAAGGTAATACAAAACAACATCAAAGAAGATCAAAGTAGGCAGGAAATCTATGACGATAACCGAAGGAAGGATTTGGAATTTCAGGTAGGAGATCATGTTTTCTTGAAGGTATCTCCATGGAAGGCAGTTATACGTTTCGGTAAGAAAGGTAAATTTAGACCCAGGTACATTAGACCTTTTTAAATTCTAGAACGAATTGGGGCTGTAGCATACCATTTGGAAATGCCACCAAATATCTCTAAAGTTCACAATGTGTTCCACGTATCACTGTTGAGAAAATACAAAACTAACCCAACAGAGGTACTCACCTATGAGGAATTAGAGCTAGAACCAGATCTGCCTTATTGCAAAGAGTCCATCAGCATTCTCGATACAAGATAACTTGTTCTGATAAACTGGATGACTCGTTTGGTAAATGGTTTATGGAGAAACCATATGATGGAAGATGCAATGTGGGAACCCGAGGATCTTATGATGAAGAACCACCCGAGTCTTTTTATGCAGTAGTATTATAGCAATTTCGAGGGAAACATTATTTAAAGGAGGAGAGAATGTAACACCCCAAGATTTTATGGTAAGATTTTCTTTGAATAATACAATAGCGTGTGTTGTAAACTACTTCAATATTCTAATACACTACGACCAATCAAAATAGCCGTTATGAATAGTAATACCCATTTTGTGAAATTTTATAAATTTTATCTCTCAAAATGGACTTCATTTTAGGATTTGGAATATTGAAATTAGCCTAGGATGAAATTTTGGTACTTTTCGGATAACTTTTATATTTTGATGAATAGTGAAAATTACTAAATTTTATTTAAAAACATCTTTTTTAATCAAAATAATGAAATATGATAAATTATGAATTTGAGTGGGTTTAAAGTATATTTAGTATATATTTTTACCATTTAATTTAATGTTTGTCATTGGACATTATTTCACAATTAAAATAGATATAATCATGTGTCAATCTTTTGATAGTTATTATTTTTTACAAACACGCATTTTTTTGACAGCGGGAATTAATTTTAAATTATTTTTTTCCACTTCTGTGTTTTGAATTTGGAAAAATGGATTCCATATTTGGAATCATGATTTTCATATTTTTTAAATAGGTAAATTTTATTTTTAGACATTTTGAATAATTACTTCGGTAAATATTTTATTTACCATGGTTAAAGGGTAAATCCGGTAAATAAGGGTAAAAAATAATATTATAATAATAATAAATTACCCTAAACATGTCCAAACCCTATTGGTTGATACATGCCCGCCCATGGGAAACTTTTGATCGATTTTGGGACCCCATGGATCCACCTGTAAGTGATAATAACACTTTATATTAATTAAGATAAAGTATATACAAAAATGAAATAAGCATATATATTTTAGAAAAACAATTTTTACATAGAGTTATATATGTTATATTTTCGACTATAAATATTTTTTAGAAATCTAAAATGATGTCCTACATAATGGTATTTTATTTATTATTTTTAGACATTGAATAATTAAATTTATTTATGACACAATAATGATGCAATATTTTCTTGAATAATAAATGAACAAAATAATTGGTATTATAAAAGTTAAAATAAATATAATTTGAAAGTTTTGATGATATAAAAGAATTTTATTGGTTAAAATGACATGTTAGGATTTCTTAAATTAATTTTATATGAATTAATAATGTTTTTAAGACTTTATCAAAAATCAATTATTGAATAGTGTCAAAATTGACATAAATGAGTTTTTAAAACAGTTATTATATTATTAATTGGTATTCTATTCCTAAAATTATAAGGTTCAGAAAAAAGTCTTATATAATGGTTGGTGTATTATTAATGTACCTCTTGGAGGTCTCTTGGATGAATATAGTATGCTTATTAACTATATAATATAAAAATACAAAGTGACATGGTATGGGTCAAACTAATTAACTAAGAATTAAAACTAAAAGATTAGGTCAATATAATGACCAAACACTGTCTAAAATATATTGGTTGAATGGATTTAGACCCATACACACCTTAGAATTTTAATAATACACTTTTTACCCATTATAAACCGAATAACAATTTATTATAAAATAATACTTTAAGTTTTTTCTAAAGATCCCCTCCTCTCCCTTATAAAAGGACACCACTTCTAAGCAATTATTCACACCGTAAAGCCTCTTGGATCAGCCAAAACCTGCCCAAATACTCTCTCATATTCCCTCATTTCAAACTAGAGGACTTAGTTTTATCAGAAAGCCAACCTAATGATCCATTTTGATCAAATCAAATGGAAGAACCCGAAGAAGAGGTAATGTTTTCACTACCCTTTTTCAAGATCCTTTCTAGTTCAACTTCTTCATTATTTTTTATTTCCATTATAAAATAATAAATCCAGTATCTTATATATACTGTGATGTTATTATAAATATGGTACAACCATATTCAGTATTCAATCCACCCTTTGAATGACATGTCACCATATGTGCGTATGTACGGCTTATCGTCTCCACGTCGTGGTGTAATTGTTATTCAAAACATTATTATTTGGATGGGTATGATAATGATGTGTAATTTATTTAAATAATAATTATAACATGATAATGATTCTGTATATATGATATACCATCCAATTAAATATTATTTTAACATCAAAAGAATGATATCGTCACTCGTGCGTACGTACGGACTACAGTCTCCACAAACGCGATGAGATTCATTCCCCATCATATCCATTCAAATATAATTCTCATTTGATGATTAAAAATAATGTTTAAGGACATGAAATAATTCTGGATATGAATAAGATATAACCTATCCATAACAAACATGACATATGTAACAAAATATATAAAATAAAATGAGTGAGTTAACAACTGAAACGATGATAATACTATGATATTATTAATAAATCAATGTTAAAGGGTCATATATGATATATTATTTATGTATATGATTCTTGTGTAATTTAATAACAATTATTTCACCATTATACAGGAGGTTTACCTACCCTCAACCAAGGAAATTTACAAGGTAAGGGTTTATTTCACAATCTCTACATTATCCGAGGTTCTTTATTTGTAATTATCTATTGGGACCTCTTTATCACCCACATCCACGATTCATAAAAATGTATTTCAAAAAATTATTAATATTTTATAGAATATGTGTAAAATTCATTCATACCCTTGTTTGAATTTTTATAAGATGTTTATAATGGAATCTTTCTATCTTTCTCCAAACAAGGTTCTTTTTAACCTTTTGGACAAAAGTATGGTAAGAATGTATTTTTGACTTATACGATGGTTGTGGCTATTTTATACCGTTATAAAATAGTAGAAGCTTCCCTTATAAGATTTTAGGAATATTTTTAATTTAAATGTTTTATTTTATAATTATGTGACTTTTAAATGATTTAAAAAAAGATATTTCTCTCAAATAGTTTAGATTTCATCTATGTCAGCATCCATTTATGGATTTTAAGTTTATTTGAAGTTGATTTGTTATGATAAAAAACTTCCACATTGTATTGAAGGTTTTTGATATGTTTGACTGTGGATGTGTTATTTTAATACCATTCATGGTTTATGGAGAAATTATTGACATTTCGTATGCTAGTTTTAATACGAATGTTTATGTTATGTTTAAACTTGTTCATATGAGGAATGAATTAGACTTAATAAGTGGCGGGTGGAGCACACTATAGCTCCTCGATACATTGTTAGGTCTCATGAGACAAACTAGTGGCTTGGCAGAGGGCCTTTACAAAATCTTATTTTTATTCTTGGCACGAGGCCTTGGCTTTGTGGTTATGATAGTCTGGCATTATGCATTCCTTCATTATGAAAGTGGTTATTGATATTCCATGTGATTATTAGATTAGTAGAATATCCATCTGAATAATTAAATGGAATTATTATATTTTATTTCTTCCATATTATGCTGAAGTTCATTTTTAAAAGTATTTTGTTTTAGTTATAAATTGCCTTAAATGTTTGTGCTTATTTAATAATTTTTCTACTATATTGTTATCCTTACTAGGCATCTGAGCTCACCCCTTTATAAGTTTTATTATTCCCAAGATTTGAAGAAGTATTGTATGAATTACCTGCAGGGATAGTATGAGGGGTTATGAGTGTGGAATATGGTGACTATATTGTTGTAGTTTTCATTTTATGATGTAATGAAAACTTTATGAATGTATCTAGTGATTCCAAGGCTACTAAAATAATCGGTCAATCAAGATTTGACCTTTTGTGATCATGCCAATGTTATGTACAAATGCACCAACTATGGGTAACTGGGGTTGGGGAATTACAAAATCCATTATATTTCATTTTTCCAAAATTTATCATGATTAAAATAATGGTATCAATCCTCTTGGCCAATATTGTATTTTCTTTTCTCATAAATCCAATACTACTATAGTTATAACTGAAAAAATAAAGGATCTATCAGGGAAGATGTGCCGGGTTATGACAAATAATGTTTCACATATATATTGACCAGATGTTCTCAGGTATGATACACCATGATATGATCATTTCAAATAAATAAAGACCACACCGTTTAGTGGAACTATTAATCTAGTTATTGAATAGTAATAGATTAAGTACCTTGAAAAGATATTTTGGAATTTTGGATGTGATGAAAGGAAAATGGTTATATATGAATTATATTATCTCAAGTATGATGTTGATAAATTGTGGACATTGATCGAGAATACTATGGAGTATGATGAATAAAACCCATGTAAATCAGGGCTACAAATGTAATATTATTCAATTAATATTTACCTCATGAGTAACGAAATAAAGTGATGTTAATATTCATCAACATAAAAAATGGAGGAAGATATTATTTCTACATATGTGAATAACATTAAAATTATATCTAGTTATTCTATTTATTTCATATTAAATATAAAAATCAAGGTAATCTATTTATTATAAGGTAATAAGATGATTATCCAAAGGGAATAAGTATCTCAAAAAAATTCATCATATGATGAAATGGGTTTGTGTGCCATATAAAATTAATTTTATAGATCACATATATTCAAGGTTTATAAATACAATAATAGTCTATTTGAACACAATGTAAATGTGAACTCATTTAAGAAGAAGAAGAAAATGAATGATTTTCTATCATGTGAAAATTGTGCAATGAAACATCCTAGAAAATGTTGGAAGGTCATGAGATTTTTTTACATGTTTTGTGATCAGTGTCATCTCGCTAATGAGTTTAATGGAAATAAATATACCTCTATCATATAAATCGTCACATGTAAATACATGGGGTATTATTATCACAAATATACCAATCGTCAATGTAATATAATACTAATGATGGTAAGGGAAAAAGAAAAGCTTATATAATCATTGTAGCTAAGGTTGGTGTCCCTATAAGTGTGGTACAAGTTATTTTAATCATATCATAAAATTTCTATAATTAATTATTTGATTCTATATCCCCATACTATTTTATATCTTCCATATTTTCCATGAAAATTAAATATTTCCCTAGAACCTTAAGAACAGATTTTTCAGCCAAAAAATTAAGTATAAATATCAATGAATCAAGGTTTTTTCAAGAAATTCCCATTATGACAAACAAAATTTCCCAATTTGATTAATTTATTAATATAAATATTTATTAATTTGACATAGTTTTTAATATAGGCATGAATCTAAAATATGGTGAAAAAGTTTATTATAAAGGAAAGTAAATTAAAATTCATGATGATGATTTAAAATTCTATACCATTAGAGGGGAGACTTCATCATCTGTGTCATGTATTGATCCACCCATAGTTTCTATTATGGTTTTCATTTATATGTATGAAGATTAGAGAAATACTATAGATTGAAAATGGAAACATTAAATTTAGGATTCTATAATTGTACAAGAATATCTTCATATATCCCCTGAGAAATTTCCTAAACTTCTCCCAGATGGTAATGTTGAGTTTCTTGTTGATTTTATATATGATTAAATACCGATGTCAAATAATCCATTTTTAATGAAGGCTATCTAATTAATGTAGATAAATATAAAACTAGAGGAGTTGTGTGAATTGAGTTCTATATTCGATATTTTTTTCATATAAAGGATCCATTTTCATTTTGATTAATAAGAAATATGGATCCATGAGGCTTTGAAATGAATATAGGGTAATACATTCAATTATGATAAACATAAAGTCTCTTCTACCTAAGGTTGATTAGTTATTCAGACAAATTCATTTAACTCAAAAAATCTATATGATTAAACTTCACTGGGGGTATCATTGGTTGTGCGTAAATATGGAAGATATTCTAAAGATACAAATTATAATGAGTTCTAGAAATTACAGGTTTATAGTAATTCCATTTTTAATGATCAATGAACCTTGTGTTTTTATGGATCAAATTGATAGATCATTCAAGGAATATATTAAGGATTAGTATGTGGTATTTATTAATGATATCTTAGTGTATTATAAAATATATGAGGACAATGATAATAACTGATGGATAGTTCTTTAGGCTCTTATAATAAAATGGTGATATAGTAAATCTTTTATGCTTTAATTTTGGATTTGAAATGTTTCCTTAATTGACCAAAATATCTCAAAGGGTGGAATATTGATTGAAAATAAAAATAGAAAGGTATCCACATATTGTCCTATACCATTGAAAATAACGTAGGTATATGTTTTCATTGGTCTGGTAGGTTACTATTAGAAATTTGTTCAATAGAAATTCCTAATTACATAAATCATTAACTCATATTACATATAATTGGTTTATACTCATATTAAAAATGGAATATGAATAATGTTATGATGAATTGTATATGAGATTGTTCAATGATCTATTTTTTATTCTACCATCCAAAAATGATGGATTTATGATATATTTTATTGCATCAAATAAGGTATTTTTTATGTCCTAATGTTAAATGGTAATGTTATGGAATATGCATGATGTTATTTAAAGACTTGTGAATAAAACTATCATACCAATTTTCTTAATATGGAAGATGTAATAATTTCTTGTATTATATAGAGACATTATCTCTATAGATAAAGATGTGATAATACACAAACTATAAGAGACAAATAATACTTTTATTTAATAAAATATATCAATATGAGGAAAATTTGATGGGTAATGTGACTCAATTATTACGAATAATCAATACACTACACCCCATTGAAGGTAAATAAAGTAATTAATTTATTTAGGATTAAACCTTATAAACCTATAGCCGCTATGATAATTGACATTGATCTTATATTTATAAATATACTAATCAAGGATATGGGAATTATTTAGGATTGTGAGACATCACTCTTGTTTTCAATGGTTTTGAAACTATAATTATTGGAAAAGATAAAAATTTCTCAATATAATGATGAGAATTTTTAAATGAAAATTCAAGCCATGGATGGTGGGAAATTACAGGAATTCATTTATAAAGCTCAAATTTTGTAGCTTGGAAAATATTTATTGTGATCCAGATATACTTGGTCTAAAAATAGATTTGTTGGATGATGTTCATATCTCAAATGTCTCTATACACCAGGGTAGCACCGAAATGTGTAGATATTTGAAGGGAAAAATATTTTGGTGATAATATAATGATAGAAGTTTATGATTATGTATTAATATTATTGGTTTGTAAAGAGTTGAAGGCTGGGATACAGTATCTTAGTGGATCCACATAAACTCTAACTATCCATACATGGATGTGGGATGACATTACTATTAACATTGTTAAAGGTTTACCAATGTCTCCTGGAAAGAATGACAAAAAATGGGTTATTGTTGACCTCATTAACAAATATTCACATTTCCTCACTATATTCAAATATTTATATCTTTATTACCTTTCATGACATTATATTGATGATGTTATTAGAAATAATTTTACACCTATTTTAAGTGTCATTGTTCATGATCCCCAATTAACATTTTAATTATATAATTTTCATCAAAATGATCTTGATACTATGATTAATTTTATCTTATAATTACATGCTCAAACTGATGAAATTTCTAAAAGATAAATAAAAAATTCTAAGAAATGTTGATTTCATCATCACTGTAACATTCAATTTATTTTGGAAAATTATTTCATATTGGTATATTGTTTCTTTAAGCAGTTTCCATTCAAGTATTAAAATTACTTGTGTAAGAGATGTTGTATTCCAAGATGATGTTTGTGAAAGGGAACATATAGTAATTGAATTTTTTTATAGAAAAAAATAAATTTATTGAAAATTAAAAATCATATTAAATCTCCTCAAGCAAGAAAAAATAGGTATGTAGATAATTAGAGTAAAATTATGGAATTTATAGTGGGATGTAATGTTTTCTTGATTTTATTAGCATTCAAGGGTGTTATAAGGTTCATTAAATAATGGAAACAGAGCCCTAGATGCATTGGTCCTTTTGAAATTAGTGAGAGAATTGGATTCGTGTCTTAGAATTTGGAAATTTCAATAAGTATCTCTTACGTAAATGATTTTTTCAATATATCATTATTTACAAAGTACGTGTTAAACCTAATGTATGGTGTCACCTCTGAAGAAAGTGTATGGGAAACTCATCATCATCATCATCATCATCACCATCCATTATTTCTTTACCAGTAAGGGCCGAATCCATGTACAACCAAGATAAAGTCATGGGTTTGTAAATTATTTAATCCCAATGGAATATCCGATTACTAAATCCCCAACTTTGGGGGGATCCCAATAGAGAGAAACTATTAATCAACATGCCATGAGTGGGTTTGGGGGAAATGATGACCTCATATATATTTACCCCAGGGTAAGTATGTAGGAATTATGTATGATTTTTTATGAGTCCTTTTACTTGAGTATGATATAAGAGACTGACCAAGGAATGGGGTTGAGTTAGCACATGGAATTATAAAAAAATTCGAGTCAGTTTTAACCAATGTAAGATCAATGGTGTTCTATCTAGAAATTAAAATATATACCTCTATATCCCATTAGTTCAGCATAAAGAGAGTCACCACCACCAAATAAATAAATGAATTATATAATGTATTATCCAGTACTATAACAAAAAATTCCCCCTCTATACATTATACCTACACCGCAGGACCATTGGTGTTGAGTGTATCCCAATGATGTAAAAATTCCAACTAATCCACAAACCATTATGACCCACTTTGTAGTGAGAATCAGAAGATGTCTATTCCTTAGAAACATGAAGGATGTGGGTTCATTCAATTCCTTTTCTATATGAGATATATCAATGACTATACTTTTATATCTAATAAACAGGACTATCTTTGAGCAACAAATCCCCCTATGTCATGCTTTGTTCATGGACTCCTAGATGCACTATCATCCTAATACTAACATTAATACTCTCAGTGATTTATCAAGGTTGTTGTTCTTCATTCCAAGAAACCATATATCTATGAATGATCCATTGAAAGACCTTTGAATGTTAATACCAATGAACTATCAAAAGGTGTGACATGTTTCAAGCTCATACTCCCCATTGAGAATCAATTGTTCAGATTATTCACCCAGGGGTTCTCCAAAACAATAACACCTATTAGAAAATATTATACCTATTAATTGAACATGATCATCTATGGAAAGGGAATTATTCTAAATACACCATATAAATATGTTGAATTATAAATAAATTCCTTCCCACCAGAGTAAAACCCATATATTTTTCTTCTTTGAAGTGATGAAAAACAGTTAGTTGTAGTCATTACCGTGGAAACTTACTGATGCATAACTAGTAAAAATGAATATATATAGATCAGAAGATATTTTGATGAGATCAAATAATTATCACTAATTCTTATTCCAGACCACTTTTTTGAAACTTTATAACTCCCTATATTCCTTGATAGACATGTTCAGAATGAGGCATCTTGAAAAGACCCTGGATATTCTAGAAAATATGTCATGCGAAAACATTATCACTCATATGCTGAAAATCCAGTATGTTATACATTTTAGAGCCTAGATATTGTGATGGATGGTACACCATATAGGGGTGAGACCTTATTCTATGAACCCATTTTCTTTCTATACTTATGATCCATGATCCCACTCTATATAGTCTAGCCTTCATAAATTCGCACGTCATCTTTTCATGCCAACAATGCATCTATCTAGAGACACCTCAAATGCATGGGCTGACCTCCATCACTACTCTCTCCATCCACTCCCATAGCACATAATGATTCCTCCCATTCAAGTGAGCATACGAAATGGGAGTGATAATATATTCCTCAATATTTTTCATCACCGCTTTCAAAACCTAGATAGTGGATAAAATATTCATTGGAATAGAGGTTAAAACACTATTGATATGGATGACACTTCCACCGAAGGACAAAAACTGATTCTTACAAATAATAATATTTCTTGTTATTCTATCAACTACCTTGTTGATGTGGTTGATATGAGGATTTGCCAAAGAAATCGAATCCTAAAAGATATTGGATCCTAAAAATTTTGCCTCTTTTCCCTGAATTCCTCTAGTTTGGTTTCTCAGCTATCTATACATATCATTGATATATAAATGTTCTTTTATCATGACTCACTTTGATCCATGACTATTGTCATTAATCATCTTTAATTTATTTAATACAAAATATTTATAGCTATCTTCTCTTCATAATAATTTACATTTCATCATCATAATGAAATCGAAGTTGTCATGTTAATGTAATATACTATGATATTTAAGTATTTGGACATACAAGGAAATATTATTGATGAAGTGGATCATTGTGTCTTGCATAATAAAGAAAAATATGTGGGAAAGTTGATCACCTTGGCTATGCCCACACTCTGATTTAAATATACCAAAATTTGAAGGATGAAATAGATAGGTATCCATGCCTAACTAATGCACATAAACATTAAACTAGTTGACCATAAATAGAACCCCATTATATTAATATCCTCTAGGATGAATATTTATTAATGCCTATCATATAAATTATTAATATACATCTTGGTAAAAACATGGGAACCAGTTTCATTTATATTTGCATTACTGATCAATTCCTGAGAGAAACCAAGGCACATTGGATTTCTCTTCCCTTCATGAAACCATGCTATTCCTATAATACCCAGCATGGTAAATATAACGATAACCTTAATTTGATGATAGCACCATGTGTATTATAAGGTTAATTGAACTTACTAATTGGATGATAATACTTTAGTTCTTAGAGATATTTCACTATTGGTATGAAAACTATATAATTTGTAGATTCCACACAATGGAGAGAACCATCCTAGAAAATGTTATCCCATACCTCCATGATGTATCTGTTAACCAAGTTCTATGAGGCTATATTAAAAAGATCATGGAATGTTGCCTGCCCATGCAGAGCTCTCGTGGTTGAGACCATGAATTTCTTCATAAATTTAATATTTATATGGTATATATTCAATCTCCTTTTTATCATGAGTGGATTATATGAAATGTTTAGCATTGGAGATAATTTTTCCTCACCCAGATATCCTCCATGCATGTGATGATTCATTCCTGCAACAAGATACTTGAAGTGTTCATCAACAATCCCTCCCACCACTTCATGATCATTTGATTAGGATCCATTATCAAAGAGGATATTAGTTCTAGTGAAATGCATATTTTATTTAACAAACACTTGTATATAAGTTCTTTTAATTTCAACTTCCATTAACAATTCAATTATGTAATGCTTGTAAGGATGGCGTTATAATTCTAGGATCATTTCATCTCACGCATTATTACTGTGTTAAAGTTCATTTAATATTCACTCATTATAGTGAACCAAGATTGAAATGCATGGAAATTACATTTATTTTACAGAATACATAATACGTGATACAAAAAAATGCCCAAAAAAATATATTAGTTTACTGCCTTTGGAAACTTAGAACATCATCTTCTAATCATGGTGAAAGATCTTCAATATCTCCCAAAAAGATATTCCCCTTTTGTTTTCCTACATATAACAATTTTTTATAACCTAGGGAAATGAAAAAATAAAAAGGGTGAGCTTAAATTCCCAGTAAGGGAAAACATAGATCAATTAAAACAAATCATAAACATTTTAATGTAAAAAAACATAATGTTTAAACATCAAAATCTTGAGTCATGAAATAAATCTTCAAAATATCTAAGGCATGGATCATAAAGGAACATTTACCATGGTAGAAAAGAATTGGAATAAAACATGTAATTGTGGAAAACTATTAAGAACAAAATATTATTTCCACAGTAGTTATTCCATTTCTACCAAGACCATCATATTGAAAAAAGTCCATTACTGAACTGGGTTCACTTGATGTTCCAGCCATGTATTACTAAACCAGATTTACATATCATTCCATTCATGTCTATCTCATGAGATATAAATATTTACCCAATGCATTGTATGAAGACGTGGTCCCACCCATCTCATAATGAAACCATTCTTACATGTTCCACAATAACTTAAAAACATTTATCATAGAATAAACCATGTAATAAAATGGGTTTCTTAAACATAATTCCATCATAATTTTTATAAAACATATTTATTTCCTAAACAAAATTCCATCATAAATAAAATAGAATCATGGTAATAATAGGGATTGAAATATAACCACATTTTAAATGTGACATATTATATGGAAAATAATTTTGGGAAAAAACATGAAATTAATTCATGAGGAAAATCTCTTTTCTTATTTAAACAATTTTTCTTTTCTCAAAATGTCACAAAACATAAAAGAAAAGAATATATTTGAAATAAACTTTAGATCCCAAAGATGAATCTTCAGGGAAAAAATATGTCATGAAACCATAAAAATCCATTCATGTTGTATAAGTTAAAAAACATTATTCTTGTAATTTGGATAGAAATGATAAAAAGTACCTCGCATCGAGAACGAAAAAAGATTCCATTCATACCATTTAGTAAAAATATACAAATGGGTAAAATTGAATTTAAAAAATTTGACAAGGACATAAAGAATATTTTGAAATACATATTTATGAAACATGTATTTGGATGATAATTAAACCTCAATTAATACTTACAAATAAACAATCATGGATAAAAGATGATATTTTCATTGTTATCCCTTACCTTGGGCCTGATTTCTTCTGTATGTGTCCAAAACTCTTGTATAGTGGGTTTAAACTTATTATTAACTTGTAAAAAACCATAATAATATGTATGATATCAAATATTATTCAATTAAGACTTTATATTACCAATTCATTTGTCAATTCCATGTTAAATCAACATTTTGGGTAATAATTATTTCAATTATCATACGTTTTTTGAATTTTTATTCTTGATATTATTACTTATATCATGATTTAATTGATTCTAGAATGTAAAAAATTATTTTCATATTATATATATTTAGTATATATATATATATTATATATATAAATGAAATAGAATACACCGTTCCTGGAGATGGTAGGTCATACGTACGCATGACCACTGTTTCCATTTCCTTATTGAATTGAATAGAAGTAAGTAAATGATATATATATGTATATATATTATAATTATTTTATATATTTAATGATTATTTATTATAAATACTTTATATTCATTCTTGAATGGTTAACCTGGATAACAAATCTCATCACATCGTGGTGATGGTAAGTCACACGTACGCACGAGCGACAATATAGTTCCCTTAATTGTTGAATGGTATTGAAGTGGTAGGTGTATAGTATCTCAGAATTAATATCATTTCTATAATAATCATATATATTTATTATTTCTACTGTTATACCAATCCATGTAATGTTGTGGTGAAAAGAAGAATACACCACAACATGAAGACAATAAGCGGCATGTACGCACGCGCAATGATTTCAGTTTTCATAGGATGGATATAAGATGAAATAGGGTAGCTTAATATTTATAATAAAATATTAGATTATTAGTGATACTTCTGTTGTTACTTTATAATTAATCAACTAATGAAGATGAAGTATAAGAATAATGAAATTTGAATGAATCGGTAAAATAGATTACCTATTCATCAATATATCTCCATTTAATTTCCTCTTATAAAACTACATTTGGTCTTTTGGGAAATCCAAAACCTATAGAATGTAACTATGGAAGCTGAGAAGAAAAATGGTTAGGGTTTGGAAAATATTAAAGGCCCAAAATGGTGTGAAATTAGAGGGAGGATGTTCTCTTTTATAAGTGAGGAGAGGGGCACTTTAAGAAATTATTAAAATATTAATTTAGTATAAATTCAATTTTGATTGAAAATGGTAAAAAAAATTATTTAATTTGAATATAAGATGATTTTGGTTCTAATAACCATAAAAAAATATTTTTTAGATTGGTTTTTAATTTTTTATCCTTTTTATTTTAGTTTGACACTTATTTTCCTATTTTTAATCTTACTGTGAAATCGTGTTATTTAAATTTTTTGGGTTAATGTAACTACCATACCAATTTAAACGACCCAAAAAAGTTATTTATGACGTAATTGGACATATATTAACCATTTTTCCAAATATTATATATTTAAGAATTTAATATCATTTAATAAACTATTTTATGTTTTAATTTATGAATTAAGTTATTTTTAGATACTACTCATACTTCACTTTTTTTTAAATTATAAAAACATTACTACTTCGAAAAAAGGTATTAAATCATCCACTATATGTCAATGTCAGCTATAAAATCTGTGGATGGCATCAAAGTATTATAACTAAATTTATTTTAATATTTATAAATTCATATATTTGATTCATTCATTAATGAGGTAATCATCACATCATAATTCTTTAATAAATAAATATATTTATCTAATTTTTAAAAATTACAAATAAAATACCATGATGTGGGAAACCATTTTATATTTATAATTAACATTTATAAACATATATATTAGTTATATAAACATATATTAAAATCTATTTAGTAAAAGATATATGTTTAGGTCATAATTATCTTTACATTAAAATAATTCTTATGAAATGCCATTTTCATATCCATGTCAATCCAATGGGTCCCAAAATCTACCCAATGATTCCCATGGTTGGAAATATCTCATACAGTAGGATTATGAATGTGTTAAAATAGTTTAATATCATTATAATATAATGTTTTTACTCTTATTTACAAGATTTACCCTTTAACCAAGGTAAATAAAACAATTATTGAAGTTATTATTCCTATTGTCCAAAAAATAAAAGGTAACTATTTAAAAAATATAAACTTTATGATTCCAAATATGGAATAAATTTTTCCAAATTCAAAACATAGAAGTTCTAGTAATTAATTTAAAAATAATTCTAATTGTCAAAACCAAAAAGGGAGGTTTTAAGAAGTATTAATTATCAAAATATTTACATGGTTTTTTATCCAATTTAAAAGTAAAATTAATTACAATGACAAAAATTAGATTAAATTATAAAAATATAATCTAATTAAACATTAAAACAAACTAAAAATATAATCTATATATATAAATAAATTAGATAAAAAGGAAGTTTCTAGTTAACATGCAGTATTTTTCACTATTTATTAAAATTTTAATTTTGTTAGAAAAATACCAAAAAATAAAAACAAGTAATTTTTTTCAACCTATTCTAAATAGAAAGTTTATTTTGTAAAATTTAGATTATAAATGTGTCAAAAACTAGATTTAAAATTCTTTTGCAATCAAAAGGAGGTAAAACACCACTTTTTTAAAATTACATCTTTTATCCGAAAAAAATGATTCTGTTTTCATATCATTTTCTATAAAATGTGTAAGATGAATTCTAATTTTTTATAAAATTAAATTTTTTTAATACTATTCATAATGGAAAGTTTATATACCCTTAAATAATAATATTTTAATAATATACCATTTTTAGTGATACTTGTTATCGTATACAACACAAGCTATCGAGGAAGGTCACTCATGCGTGTAACTCAAGCGAAGTTAGTGATACATGTAGTGTAAGCTTCCATTGGTGTTTTGTATAACATAATTAAATCATATTTCATTTTTACATTGATCAAAATATATACTCAATTTTTCGTGAAATGAATTCAATTAAAAGAACTTGAAATTATGTGCAACATAAGCCAAGAATAGTGTTTTGTATACTACAAGCTAATACGTTGTTTCATATTGAAAAATAGAATATTGGTTTAAGGGACCATCTAATTTATTGAATAAGAGGGAACTTGGACAACATTTTTTGTTTTTAGGATCATTTCCCTGACATTGAATAATTTTGCATGAGAATAAAAACATACTTGATTTTGGTATAATCTCATTATTGTACGTGCCTTGAACAATTTACACTTCATATTTTATTTAATGAAATGAAGTCTAATTTTTCCTTCTTAAAGTGTTATCAGATCATTATATTGAATGATAGGTCTTTCCATCTGTCAGAATCACAAAAAGGTTATCACAAGTTATCAAATATACATAAGTCCATCTGTGGTGTGATTAATCGTATATGGTTCAAAAAATGGACATATACTTCATCTATCATATTGTTTAATAAAATAAAACAAATTTATACTAACAAGGGACTTCCTATATGCCATTGGTAGGTTATAAATTCCTATAGCACTTTGTTTGTGGGTTTAATTCCCACAGCTACGTCCAACAGAACGGGTTGTCGGCCATCCTGTGGGTTGTCCTTTCTCTAAAACGATAGGATTATAACATTCCAAAAAAATTAACATTAAAAAATACTATCTAATTTCCAAAATAATCCATTCAAACCCTTTAATCTTTTCCAAAATACTTATCACATTAAAAAAACAATTACAAGAAAGTTCATATGACAAGCATGTGAATACCATTATGTATCACCCATATATCATAAAATTTATCTTGTTGGTCTCATTACCAAAATTTGAATGGATTCATCATGTATTCCCTTAATTCATGGTAATATCATAAATTACCATATATGCTTATTGAAAACATGAATGTTTCCTTAATCAAAACCTTATTGGATATATTCCTTAAGTCCAAAAAAGTTATATACTTCAATTGTGACGACATAACCAACATGTTAACAAATCCTTAACAAATTACAAGGTAACTAATATTGTCCATCATATCGTTATCCATATATCATTATCTCAACATCTTACTAATATTAAATTCTATAATTCCATTAATCATGTGTTTATTATGAATATCAACATTTAATTAAATCAATTTTATTATCCATTATAACTATACAAAATATTCATTAAAATCCATAGTTAAAAAAATATACTGATAATTCTTATATAATTTACCATTAATCTTTCGTGTATTCAAATACATTAATAATTAAATCCTTTCACATTAATGGTATTCATGGAATAATTAATTCCTTTTCTTAGATGTAGATTTTTATATCTAGGCATTTAGTTGGGTAATGCACATGTTTTCCAAAGGCAAGACACTGAACTCCACAACAATTAGTCACTCTATAACCCTTTTACCACAAAAATATCAACTTCCCCTCTATTTCAGGTATTCCTCAAGGTTCTTCTTCCCTTATTATTAACATGTAGTATGATTAATCTTCCTTCCTATGTGATTCAAAATGATCATCTACCTCTTATTCAATGTGTCAGGAATTTCACTAAATCTTACAATGCTAATCATATATCATCATATCTGAGTTGGCACAATCAGAATATTTTTCGTTCCTATAGTTATACAATTTATTTATTCATCATCAATATATTTTTCATTGGGCTCAATGTTAATCCAATTCATTCTGGTTTCCTCCATTAACTAAAACCAAAATTCACGTGGAGAGAAAAACATCTCATAGAATAAACAAACATAATCAAGGGGGAGTACTTTCAATCTCTAATATCTTTGGTTTAATACTATGTTATTGATTATCGTTACGATAATTCTAAAATAGTAACCTATATTTAGACTTATACATAGGGAAATCCCAATATGTATCCCTAGAAATATCTTTAGGGATATCACAAAAGTTTTCACATCCTAGTTTCCATAGGTTAACTAAACCCTCGCTCTAATACCAACTGTAGAGACCCAAGCTTGACATACATGGAAATTACATCTCCTTTTCAGAATACTTAATACATAACACACAAAAATTCCAAATATCATTTTGGTTTAGTGCCTTTGGAAACTCGAAACATAATCTTTTAATCATAGTGAATGATCTTCAACATCTCTAATAAATATATTACCCATTGGTCATCCTACCTAAAACCTTTATTTATATCCTTGGGAAAAGAAAACATAAAAAGGGTGATATCAAATTCTTAGTAAATTTAAACATGGAGAACTTAAAAAAACTGTAAGAATTTGAACTTAGAAACATGAACATAAAGTTTAAACATCAAAATCACAAGTTATGAAATCAATCTTGGTAGTACATAAGACATGGATCATAAATGAACATTAAAAATGGTAGAACAACATTGGAATAAAAAAATTAATTGTGGAAATCTAAAAAACACATAATATTTTTTCCATAGTATCCAATGCATTGCTACCAAGGCCATCCTAGATGACGAATTCCATTTCTAAATCGAGTTTACATGTCATTCCATCGATGTATTACATAACCTAATTTACTTTTCATTTAAGTCATGTATATCTCATTAGATATAAATCTTAACCCAGTTCATTAGAGGGAGATATAGGTCTCAACCATCACATAATGAAACCATTCTTATGTGTTCCATAGAAAAAACATTTACCATAGCATAACTCATGCAATAAAATGGGTTTCATAAACATTATTCCACAATAATTTATAAAAAAATTCATTTCTTAAAAAATATTCCATAAAAAAGAAATAAAATCATGGAAATAACTTGTATAAAATAAAACTCAATTTAATGAGAGACATATTATATGGAAAATAATTTTTAGAAAATACTTGAAATTAATTATCGAGGAAAATATACTTTCTCTTTTCAAAAATGTTTTCTTTTCCCAAAATGAAATGAAATTTAAAAGAAAATAATTTCATTGGAAATAATATTTAGATTTTGTAGATGAAGCTTCATGGAAATAATATTTCATGAAAATTTAAAAATCCATTACTGTTGTATAAGTTAAAAGAACATTCTTCTCTTAATATTGATGGAAAGTTAAAAAAGTACCTTGTACAGAGTAAAAAAAAATTTCATTCTTACAATTTATTAAAAATTCACCCATGGTTAAAATTGAATTTAAAAAATTATAGAAGGATATAAATAATATTTTTTTATAAATATTTAGGAATCATGGATAGAAATAATAAATATACCTTAGAAAATACTTATGAATAAACAATCTCGGATAAAAACGATATTTGCAATGTTATCCCTTACCATTGGTCCGATTTTTTCCGTATGTGTCCAAAAATTATGTATAGTGGGTTTAAATATATTATTAATATGTAACCGAACCATAATAGTATATATGATATCATATTTTATTAACTTATGACATTATATTACTCGTTCATCGGTCAATTCCACGTAAAAGCTACATTTTGGGAAATAATAGATTATTTATGGTATGTGTTTTAAATTTCTATTCATGATATTATTAATGATATCATGATTTATTTACTTCCAGAATCTAAAAAAGTCTTTATATATTATATATATTCAGTATATATAAATATATATCTAATAGGTGGATAAATGAAATGGAATACACCTTTTCATTGAGACCGTGGGCGGTACATTTGCATGAACGCTATTTTTGTTTCCTTATGGAATTGAATAGAAGTATGTAAATAGTATATATATAGTAGAATTATTGTTTCATATATTTAATAATTATTTATTATATAAACATTGAAATCATTCATGAATGGTTAACATGGAGAATAAATCTAATCACATCGGGGATATGGTAAACCGTAGGTATGCATGAGCGATGATATCGTTACCATAATTGTTGAATGGTATTGAAGTGGATGGTGTATAGAATATAAGAATTAGAATAATGTTATAATAATCCTATATATTTAGTATTTCCACTATTATACCATTCCAAGTACGGTGGTGGTGAAAACAGATTACACCATGGCGTGAAGATGGTAAGCCATACGTACGCAATGCTGTGATTCCATATTTCCTAAAATGAATAGATGGGGAAATAGGGTTCTTTAATATTTATAATAACATATCGTTGTATGAGTGATGTATATGTTATTGCAATATAATTAATCAACTAAAGTTGAAGTACAAGAAGAATGAAATTTGAAATAATCGGTAGAATATATTACCTATTCCTCGACGTGACTCATTTAAATTTCCTTTTAGGGAACTCGAGTTGGTATATTCAGAAGAACACAACCTATAGAATATAACGTTTTATGTTTATAATAGAAATGGGCAGGGTTTGGCTGAGAATGAAGGCTCAAAATGGCGTGAAGAGGAGAGGGAGGAGGTTCCCATTTGTAAGAGAAGAGTAGGTCACTTTAAGAAAGTATTAAAATATTAATTTATTATAAATTCAATTTAAAGGTACAAAACTAATTTAATTATAATATAATATAATGTTGGTTCAGAAAGGCATCATCAAATAATTTTTATTCAAGTTTTGATTATTTTTCTATCCTTATCATTTTGGTTCAACCCTTATTTTACCATTTTTAATCTTACCACGATATCATGTTATTTACACATTGTGGGTTAATGTAATTTCCATATAAATTCCAAAAAACACAAAAAAATATTATTTATGACATATTTGGAAATTTATTATCCATTTTTATTAATTCTATTTTTTTTAATTTAAAATCATTTAATAAACAATTTTGCGTTTTATGTTACGAATTATGTCAATTTTCGATACTATTCATACTTTACTTTTTTAAAAATTCATGACAACATTATTAATTCAAACCAAAGGAATTAATTCATACAGAATATTTCAATGACATCAATAAAATTCATTGATGGAATAAAAATATTCAAATTAAAATTATTCTAATATTTATAATTTCATTTATTTGATTCTTTCTGTAATTAGGTAATCAACACACCATAATTGTGTCAAAAATAAATATATTTATCTCATGTCTAAAAATTATAAATAAAATACCATGATGTGAGAAATATTTTTATATTTATAATTAATATTTATAGACATAGATATCAGTTATATTACCCTATACTAAAATATATTTAGTAAAAGATATATGTTTGGGTAAAAATTTTCCTTACTTTAAATTAATTCTTATAAACTGTAAATTTCACATCCAAGTGAATCCAAGGGGTCCCAAAATCGACACAACGATTCCAATGGTCGAAAATATCTCATCCAATAGTATTTGGACATGTGTTAGTGTAGTTTAATATTATTATAATATTATTTTTTACCCATATTTACCAAATTTACTCTTTTACCATAGTAAATTAAACAATTACTAAAGTTACTATTCCTAATGTGAAAAAATGAAAGGTTTCTATTTACAAAATTTAAACCTTATGATTAAAAATATAGAATCGATTTTTTCAAATTTAAAACACAGAATTTTAGTAATAAATTTATAATTAATTCCCATTTCAAATACCAAAAAAGGGTTTTTTAAAAGTAATAACTTTCAAAAGATTGACATTGTTTATGTTAAATTTAAAAGTGAAATTAATTGAAATGAACAATATTGGATAAAATGATAAAAATTTAATTCAATTATAATTTAATTACATTTTAAAGATAAACTATACATATAAATAAATTAGATCAAATGGTCGTTTAGAGTTAAAATGCAGTAATTTTCATTATTCAATAAAATTTTAATTTTTTTAGAAAAATAAAATAAAATATGAAAAAGTAAATTTTTATGTCCCTCTTCCAATGAAGAAGTTTATTTTTTTCAAATTTTACTTATAAAAGTATCTAAAAATAGATTTAAAATGGGTGTTCCATCAAAAGTCTGTAAAACTGTATCCCCTGAAAAATACCTCTATTATCTGAAAAAATTGATTTTGTTCTCATATAATGTTATAGAAAATGTGTAAAATGAATTATAATGTAATATAAATTTTAAAATTTGGTTAATAGTATTCATAGTATCAATTTTACATCCCATTAAATAAAAATATTTTAATAATATATCATTGTTTAGTGATACTCAGTATCGCGTACAATACAAGCTATCAAGGAAGGTCGCTCTTGCGTGTAACAAAATCCAAGTCGGTGTTGCATGTAGTGAAAGCTTCATTTTGTGTTGTGTATAAAATAATCCAAATGTATTTGATTTATACATTGAAAAAAATCTATACTTATTGTTGTGTGAAATAAATTCTCTAAAAAGAACGTGAAGTTATGTGCAACACAAGACAAGAATAATGTTGTGTATACTAATGATAATACGGTGTTGTCTATTGATAAGATAATATTGATGTAGAATAAAACAGAATACATCAATTAAATTAAAAATATTTTATCTCATAAAATCTCAAAGGGTTACATTCTACCACCCTAAAAATAAATTTCTCCCTCGAAATTCTCGGGGTTATAAATGGTTTTCTACTAGAAATAATATTTAATAGAAACCCACATCGTAAAAAGGGATACTAAAACATCTATTTAAAATTTTATGTTAGAAATATAATGGTTATCTGAAGTAACTCATCCCTAGGTTTCAACGTAGGATAATATAGGTAGGAGGTGAAAACATGGGTACAGAAGAGAAACCCAACCTTCATGTTCTAATGAATATTGATAATGAATTACGTTGGGAGATAGTTAACTACTAGAAATCCATAAATATGTGATGATTTAAGGGACCGTCAAATTCATTGGATAAAAGAGTACTTTGAAAACTTTTTTGGTTTTCAGGATCCCTTCCCTAAATTTGAAGAATCTGGCATGAGAATAAATACTTACTAGATTTTGGTACAATCTCACCATTGTTCGTGCCATGACCAATTTCCACTTCATTTATTATTTAACGAAATGAAGTCGAATTTTTCATTCTTGAAGTGTTAGTATATCATGTGATATAATGATAGTTCATTCCATCTGTCTCTATCAATAAAAAGTTAGCACAAGTTATAAGATATACATAATTCCATCTATAGTGTGATTAATCATATATGTTTATGAAATTTGGCATATACATCATCTATCATACCACTTAATAAAATAAAAATAATTTATAATAACCAAGAAATTCTTGTAGGCTAGTGGTAGGCAATAAAAGCCGGTTGCACTTCGGTTGTGGGTTCAATTCCTACATCCTTGTCCGAAGCGACGAGTTGTCGCAGGTCTTGCGGGTTGTCCTTTTTCTAAAAATACACTATTATAAAATTCAAAAAAAATTAGCATTAAAAAATACTATATAATGTCCAAAATATTCCTTTCCACTATTTAGTCTTATCAAAAATACCTCTCATAGTACATAAAAATTACAAGAAATGTCATGTTACAAGTATGTGAATACCATTATTTTTCACCCATATATAATAATGTTTATCTTCATGGTTAGCTTCGAAAACAATGAATGGCTTCATCATGTATTCTTTTGAGTCATGGTAATAATCTAAATAACCATATATACTTATTGAAAAATGCATGTTTCTTTATTCCAAAACTTATTGGATACATTCATTATGTACTAAAAAGTTGTATACTTCAATCGTGACGACATAACCAACGTGTCCAAAAATCCTTAATGAGTTCCAAAGTAACTGATATCATCCAAAATTTCTTTATCCATATATAATTATCTCAAAATCATACACATATTAGGGGTTATAATTCCTTTAATCATGTTTTTCTTTTAAATATCACCTTTTCATTAAATCACATTTATTATCTATTATATCTATTCAACAAATTTGTGAAAATACATAGTGAAAAACATAAACATATCATTCTTATATAATTCACCATTCATCATTCATTGATTCAAATACATAAATAATTCAATCCTTCCACATTAATGGTAGGCATGGAAAAATTTGTCCTTATCTTAGAAGTAGATTATTATATATGGGCATTGAGTTGGGTGATTCCCATGTTTTCTATAGGTCAGACATTGAACTCTATAAAAATTCATCACTATATGACCAATTTCCCACAGAGATAACATCCTTCCCTATATTTGAGGTATTACTCAAGGCTCTTCTTCCCTTCTTCTTAACATGATGGAAGGTAAATTTTCTTTCCACTGTGCTTCAAAAAGTTTATCATCCTCTTATTCTATGTGTCGGGAATTTCACCAAATCTTAAATTATTATTCATATATAGTGATAGCTGAGTCGGCACAATCGCAATATTTTTCTCTCTTAAAGTTACCCTATTTATTTCCTTATAATCACTATATTTTCCATCAGACTCAATGTTAATCCAATAAATTCTGGCTTCCTCCGTTAACTAAAACCAAAATTCACAGGGTGATAAACACATATCATAGAATAAAACTACATAATAAAGGGGGAGTAATTTCAACCTCTAACATCTTGGGTGTTATCCTTGGTTATAAAGGATAGTCACTATAATTCTAGGATATTAACCTATAGTTAGACGTATCCGTAGGGAAATCCCAAGATTTTCCTTAGAAATATATATTGGGTTCTTATTAATGTTTTCGTATCCTTGTTTCCAAAGATTAACTATACAGTTTCTCTGATACCAAGTGTGGAGTCCCAAGTTTGACATAAATGGAAATTATATTTCTTTTGTGTAATACTTAATACATAACAAAAATAGATGCCCAAATATCGTATTAGTTTAGTGCATTTAGAAACTTGGAACATAATCTTCTAATCATGGTGAAAGATCTTCAACATATCCTGTAACGACATTACCCCTTTATTCTCTAACCTTGTCCTTTCTCTATATCATTGGGAAAATAAAACATAAAAAGGGTGAGCTCAAATGCTCAGTAAGGGTAAACATGGAAACATAAAACAAACCATAAACATTTGAACATAAAATCACAAACATATTGTTTAAACATCCAAACCACAAGTCATGAAATAAATACTGGAAGTACGTATGGCATGGATCACAAAGGAACAATATCCATGACTGAATAACATTTACATAAAACATATAATTATACAAAACTAATAATAACATATTATGATTTCCATAGTGGTGAAGTCATTGCTACCAAGACCATCATAGTTGACAAAGTCAATTACTGAACTGGGTTAACTTGTCATTCGTGCCACGTTTTACTGAACCATATTTAATTTTCATTCTAGTCATGTCTGTCTCATGATATAAAAATCATTACCCAATGAATTGGAGGGATATATAGGTCCCAAACACTCACAATGAAACCATTCTTATGTGTGCCACAAAACCATAAAAACATTTACTATAACATAACACATGCAATAAAATGGGTTTCTTTAACATCATTCTATCATAATTTATATAAAAAAATTAGATTTCATAAATAAAATTTCATCATAAAAAAATAAAATCATGTTAATAACATGGATAAAAATATAACCCAATTAAATAGTGACATCTTAGATGGAAAATAATTTTGAGAAAACACGTGAAATTAATTCTTTAGGAAAATATCCTTTCTTTTTTCTAATATGTTTTCTTTTCCCAAAATGAAACGCAATTTAAAAGAAAAGATTTTTTTTGGAAAATAATATTGAGATTATATAGATGAAGCTTCATAGAAATATTATTTCATGAAACTATAAAAATCTAATCAGGATGTAAAAGTTAAAATAATATTCTTCTCGTACTTTTTCCAAAAATGTCAAAAAGTACCTTATACAGAGAACGAAAAAATATTTCATTCATACCATTTATTAAAAATTCACCAATGGGAAAAATTGAATTTAAAAACTTATAGAAGGATATAAATAAAATTTTAAAATTTAGATTTAGGAAACATGGATGTGTGTCATTAAAATACCTCAGTAAATACTTACGAATAAACAATTTCGGATTAAAACAATATTTGAAATGTTATCCCATACCTTAGGTCCAGTTTGTCCATATGTGTCTGAAATTCATATATAGTGGGTTTAAACATATTATTAACATGTAAAAGAACCCTAATATTGTTTATGATATCAAATTTGATTCACTTATGACATTATATTACCTGTTCATTTTTCAATTCAACATTAAGAAAACATTCGGTGTAACAATAATTTTATTTATCGTACATGTTTTGAATCATTATTCATGATATTATTATGTATATCATGATTTACCTACATCCATAATGTAAAAAATTATGTATATATAATATATATTCATTATATATATAAAATAGATAGATAAAGGAAACGGAATACACCGTTTATGCAGATGGTAGGTCGTACAAATGCATGAACATTGTTTTTGTTTCCATATTAAATAGAATAGAAGTAAATTAATTATATATATATATATATAATAGAATTATTATTTCATATATTTAATAATTATTTATTATATATATATACTTTATAATCATTCTTGAATTGTTAACGTGGATAATGAATCTCACTGCGTCATGGAGACGGTAAGACGTACGTACGCACGAGCGATGATATCCTTTCCATAATTTTTGAATGGTATTGAAGTATATAATGTATAGTATCCTAGAATTAGAATCATGTTATAATGATCATATATATTTATTATTACCACCATTATACCCATCCAATTATGGTGGTGGTGAAAAATATATTATACAAAGTTATGAAGATAGTAAGCTGTATGTATGCACGCTCGGTGATTTCATTTTTTCATAAAATGGATATAGATTAAATATGGTTGTTTATTTTTTATAATAACATATAATTATTTGAGTTATACTTTTTTTATTCCTTAATAATGGACAAAAAAATGATTTGGAATTAGAATAAGAATGAAATTTGAATGAATCAGTAGAATAAATTACCTCTTCCTCTATGCGCCTCCTTTATATTTTCTCTTAGGGCACTTGACATGGTATTTTGAGAAGACCAAAACCTATATAATGTAACATTGCATGTTGATAAGACCAATGGTTAGGGTATGGCCGATATCAACGGCACAAAATGGAGTGAAGAATAGAGTGAGGAGGTCCCCTTTTATAAGAGAGGTGAGGGGAACATTAACAATGTCTTAACATATTAATTTATTATAAATTCAATTTAGATTTAAAATTGTACAAAACAAATATAATTTTAAGATAAGATGCTTTTTTAATACCCATCACCCAATAATTTTTTGACATGTTTTTAATATTTTTTACACTTATCATTTTGATTTAACCCTTATTCTACATTTTTTAATCTTAAAGTGATATCATGTTATTTACATATTATAGGTTAATGTAATTACCATATAAATTAAAATGACACAAAAAAATATTTATGATATATTTGGACATATATTAACCATTTTTCTGATTCATATATTTTTTAGAATTTAATATCATTTTATAAACTATTTTATGTTTTATGTTAAGAATTATTTAAATTTTAGATACTATTCATAGATGACTTTTTTTAAAAATAATATCAACCATATTACTTCGAACCAAAGGGATTTCCTCATCCATAATATGTCACTGTCTTATATGAAATTAGTTTATGTCATCAAAATATTAAAATTAAATTTATTTTAATATTTATGAATTCATTTATTTGATTCATTCATTAATGAGGTAATCAGCACATCATAATTGCGTTATAAATAAATATATTTATGTACTGTCTAAAAATTATAAATAAAATACAATGATGTAGGAAATAATTTTATCTTGATAATGAATTTTTATAGACATAGATATCAGTTATATAACCTGATATTAAAATTGATTTAGTAAAATATATATGATTAGGTTATAATTATATTTACTTTAAATTAATTATTATAAAATGACATTTTCACATCCAAGTGAATCCATGGGGTCTCAAAATAGACCCAAGGATTCCCATGGTTGGAAATAACTCATCCAATATGATTATAACATTTTTAGGGTATTTTAATATTATTTTAATATTATTATTTTACCCTTATTTACCAGATTTTACCATTAACCATGGTAAATAAAAAAATTATTGATGTTACTATTCATAATTTCAAAAAATAAGTTAAATTTTTGAAAAAAATTGAACATTTTGATTCCAAATTTGTAATCCATTTTTTCAAATTCAAATCATAGATGTTTCAGAAATTAATTTAAAATTATTTATCATTTTCAAAACCAAAAAATGGGTTTTAATGAAGTAGTAACTATCAAAAGATTGACATGTGTTTATATGTAATATAAAAGATAAATTACATCCAATGACCAAAATTGGATTAAATGATTAAAAAATTTAATGAAATTAAATTTTAAAACCAATTACCAAGATAATATATCTATATAAATAAATTAGATACAAATACATTTTTGAGTTAAAATGTTTTATTTTTTACTATTCATTAAAATTTTAATTTTATTAGAAAAATACCAAAATATCAAAAAAAATTATTATATACAAGTTCCAAATAAGATTTGTTTTATCAAAATTAAATTATAAAAGTGTCAAAAAAAACTACATTTAAAATGGGTGTGCCCTCAAAAGGCTGTAAAACATTAATTTTTGAAAAATACTTCTTTTTTTGAGAAAAAAAATTATTTTGTTCTCATATCATTTTCTCGAAAATGTTTAAGTTGAATTATAGTGATATATAAAATTCAAAATTTGGTTAATATTATTTATAACGACTAGTTTATATCACATAAAATTATAATATTTTAATAATATATCGTCGTTTAGTGAATCTTGGTATCACATACAACACAAGTTATTGAGGAAGGTCACTCTTGCACGTAACACATGCCAAGTCAGTGTTTCATGTAGTGTAAACTTACATTAATTCTGTGTATAAAAAAATCCAAATATAATTCATTTATACATTTAATAAAATATATACTCAGTGTTTTGTGAAATGAATTCTATCAAAAGAACATGAAATTATGTACAACACCATCCAAAAATAGTGTTTCATATACTAAAAGCTAATATGTTGTTCTATATAGCGGAAGATAATCTTGAGGTATAATAAAACACAAGACATTAATGAAATTAAAAATAATATATCACGTAAAATCTTAGGGTGTTACATTCTACCCCCTTAAGATGAATTTTGCCCTCAAATTCATCGGGTTTATAAATGGATTTCTACAAGAATGTTCCTTTCATGGAAACCCACATTGTAAAAAGGTATACTAAAAAATAATTTTAAAAAGGTGTGTTAGAAATATAATTGTTACCCTATGTAACTCCTCACTTGGTTTCTACATAGAATAACATTGGTCTGAAGTGAAAACAATGGTATGGAAGTGAAATTTAACCATCAAGTTCTCATGCATAGTGATAGAGAATAAGGTAGGGAGAAAGTTAACTACCAGATAGCCATAAATATGTGATAAAGGGACCGTATGATTCATTTAATAAGAGGGTAGTAGGACAAAATATTTGGTTTCCTGGATCCTTTCCTTAAAGTTGAAAAAAATTTTATGAGAATTAATACTCACTTGGTTTTTGTATAGTCTCACCATTGTTTGGGGCTTGAACAATTTCCACTTCATGTCTTATTGAAAGAAATAAAGTTGATTTTTTCATTCATAAACTATTACTAGATCATGTGATAGAATGATAGGTCATTCGATCTATCTCTATCACAAAAATTTTACTACATGTTATTAAATATAGAAAAGTTCATATATGGTGTGATTAATCGCATATGGTTCCAAAAATATTATTATACTTTATATATCATACCGCTTAGTAAAATAAAAATAATTTATGCTAACCACATGCTTCATGTTGGCCAGTGGTAGGTGATAAAAGCCTGTCTCACTATGGATGTGGGTTTGATTCCCACAGCCGTGTCCAATGCGACGGGTTATCGCCCGTCCAGCGGGTTGTCCTTTTTCTAAAACTATACTATGATAACATCCCATAAAAATGTATATCCTTAAACAATACAATATGATGTCCCACTAAATCCATTCCATCCTTTAGGCTTATCCAAAATATTTCTTATAGTACAAAAAACAATTACAAGAAAATTCATATTACAAGCATGTTAATACCATTATTTATCCCCCATATATCATAAGATATATCTTGTTGGTCACATTACAAACATTTGAATGGCTTAACCATGTATTCTCTTGAGTCTTGGTAATAAGAAAAATTACCATATATCATTTTTTAAAACATATGTGTTTCCTTATTTAAAAACTTATTGGATATATTCCTTAAGTCATGAAAAGATGTATACTTCATCTGTGACAACATAACCAACATGTCAAAAAATCCTTAACCAGTTCCAGGGTAACTAATATCGCTCAACATATCATTATCCCTATATCATTATCTCAACCTAATTTTAATATTAAGGGATATCCTTCCCTTTATCATGTGTTTCTTATGAATATCACTGTTTTATTAAATCACTTTTCTTATCCATTATAACTTTTTCATATATTCTTGAAAGTCCAGAGTGAAAAAAAAATTGATAATTCATATATAATTCACCATTCATCATTTTTGTATTAAAATGTATAAATAATTCAATCTGTACACTTTAATAGTAGGATTGGAATAATTCCTTCGTTGTATTTGAAGTAGATTCTTCTGTCTAGGTATTGAGTTTGGTATTTCCCATGTTTTCCAGAGATGATACATTAAACTCCACAATAATTTTTCACCCTATGAGCCTTTTTTATATAGAGATAAAATCTTCCCCTCCATTTGAGTTATTCCACAATTTTCTTCTTCCCTTATTTATGACATGTTGGACGGTGAATCTTCCTTCCTCTATGCTTTAAAAACATCATATTTATCTTATTCTTGGTGTTAGGAATTTCCTCTAGGCTCACATTGTTAATCATATATCATGATAGCTGAGTCAGCATAATTGCTATATCTTTCTCTCATGTCATTATCCAATTTCTTCTCTTGTAATCAATATATTTTCCATCAGACTCAATGTTAATATAATTATTTCTGGAGTCCTCAACAAACTAAAAACAAAAGTCCCAGTGATAGAGACACATCTCATAGAAAAAAAATAACCAAGGGTTTGTACTTTCAATCTCTAACAAATAGGGTTTAATCCTAGGTTATTAAACATCATTACCATAATTCTATGATAGTAACATATTTTTATATTTATCCATAATTTCACACCCCAACACAACACTTCGCTGTTAATTTAGTTATTTTTGGATTTTCATTAAATTTTATTCATTTTCATGTTTTTCTTCTTTTTTAAAATTAAATCAATTTAATTAGTATTATAATAGAAATAATTATAGAACCAAAAAACCTAATCTACATATCACCCCTTACATCACGGCCAACCCCCCTCTTATCCTTGCATCATGATGTGGATGAACCCATGTTCCCATCCTTTAATTATACGACACCAACCCTTGTCCCACCCAGACCTCCATCCTCATTTCCCCCTCCAAGAGAACCCCCCTCTCCACGACCTCTACCTCTAGTGGAATCCTCTCCTTGTGTGACCTCGCCGAAACCTCTTTTGATAGGTTATCTCCTTTGGTTTTTGTCTCGATTCAACCCTAGGTTGGGGTTGATCGGGTTTTGGTATGTTCTTCCAGTTTTAGGGTGTGTGGTGGGACTCTTGAGTCTACCTTGTATAGGTTTTGGAATCCACCACCGAAGGAAAAGCACTTTGTTGTACTCTGGTTTATCCACCATCTTTGAGGTTCATTTTTTTACCCTCTTTGTATTTGATTTTCATAATTACTTAATTGTTTCTTGTTCTATACTAAAATAGTATGGTGAAAAAGTTATTTTGAGATGACTTGATGAGAAATTAGATGGGGAATGATTTTCTACATGAAATATTTTGGGTACTTTAGTTGTAAAAACTTGTTTAACTTAATAAAATGTTTTAAAAAATTGTCTAAATGGATTATTATATTGTTTGAGTGATGCAAAATATGTTTTTGAATGATTTGACATGTTCGTGTATTGGGTTCGGGTTTTGTATCGGAAATTGGATATGTTTTATGTGAGTGACTTGGTGTGGTATTTCATGAAAATGTTTTTGAGGTTTGTTTGGTGGGTGTGAACCTTGTTTCAATGGCACGTAAGGTGTGACTAATTTTAGAACGTTCTTTTGAGAGAAAAATGTAATATTTTATATGAGAACTCGATTTTTATTTTTTTTACATCAATTTTAGATGGTTTTCAATAGTGAATGTCATGCTATCAAAATGATCTTGTTTTATGTAAGGTTTTAACAAGGGGCTTAACCCATGGCTTTTGTTGATTGATTCCAACTATTTTTATTGTTTCAATTTTACTTATATTTTTTTTGGTAATCCTCAATTCTCTTTTTGTATAATTAGATTGTTCATTGTCTTCTAAAAGGTTTTTACACACATACATAGGTATGTATACCTATATATATATAAATAATTCTTGCCCATATTCTCTCATGGAATAGGGAATATGTGTATTGGATTAAGGGTTATATATATAGGGGTGTATGTGTTCGTAATTGTTGGGAAGTCTTAGTCAAAGGTGTCTGGTGCCGAGTTTTTCATATTTTCCACACCCTTTTGAGGTAGGTTTCCCGATGCATTTTAATTTAAATGTATGATTATTTTATTTGTTTGTATTTCACACCATGTTCTAATATTAATTATTGTTATTGAACTGTTAGTAAAATAGTATTTCTTGAATTGGAGTGGTTTATTTCTTGTAATGTGTTGCTGTAAATGGTTTGATTGTGTTTTCACATAAATTTCCTAATTAAATACCCCTTTGGATTTTGTGGATGTGTTTTAGAATTAAAATTCTGGTTTTGGTTTCTTAAATGGGTTTCGAAGTGTATTTCTAGTATTCAAAGTGGTGTGTGTCTGATTCTTAAGAAATGGTTTGGCATGAAAGAATCATGTGAGGCCCAGTTGGAACTTTTGTAAAACTAGTTATCTAAAGAAAATTATCCTTGGATATGGTCCCCTTGCTTTGGTTGAGTTATATTTCATGGGAGGTCTTCCAGGTAGGACTTTCCTACGATCAAATGGTTGAAAGGTAAGGTATCTATTCCTTCAGGTGACTTGGGGGTGACATTCTTTTGTGTATTGACTATGGGTGAGGAATGTACTTGTGACTAGATATTTTTTTACATTTTTGGCTCACCACCACCCTTTTTAGTCGGAAAATGGGAATGTAGCATAGCAAGATAATTTTTGGTGAATGGTTACTTCACTAATTTAGACTACGCACTGACTAGTGACTCTTAGTACGAACATTGCTCTGCTAGAGGATTGGGCCACTCAGTTAGGCCTAGTAGGGAAGCACTGGCAATTTGGGAATTATGACGTCATCAAGAGTAGGCATTCCGTCAGGATGATTCACATGTACAATATGTTCTAGACTATTCACAATCTCTTAGGTTTCAACCATGTCTATTGGAACAAATTTTTTGATGTTTTGTAGGCAAGATGATCTTGTGTGTTATTTCCCATTTCCCTTATTGAATGACTATTGATATTGCTTATAGAATATGGTGGTTTATAGATAAAATGATAGCGATTTCAGATGGTTATGGAGAAATATTTTGGAAATGTTTTATACTCACTCTTCCATTTATAATTAAAATTGAATAACTCTTTTAAAAAATCATATGGTTCGTTCTTGGGAATGTTTATGGTTTGGAATGAGATAAAGGGAAATTGACCATGATTTTCTTCGAAATGGGATTTTTTTTAAATATTACATTTATATGTTATAGTTAAAACCAGAAATTAATGTCTCTATATTTAATGTTAATTCATTGGGAGTAGATTACATAGTCACACCTACTAAGTTTTAATACTCACAACTATAATTCAATCTTTTTTTAGTCTCTGTTGAAGGTTTCAGTTTGATCTCATTCGTTGTGGGTGACGTTGAGTCTTGGTATCAGAGAGTGACCCGCATGGTCATGTGGAATTAAGTGTTCATCACGCCCGGTTAGTTTTTCTTTTTAATTCATTCTATGTTTATTTTTTCTATTTATTTATTTTTGGGGCTTCTCTTTTATTATTCAGCTTCTTCTGTTCATTTATATTATTCTAAATCATTCCCATGATCACTCCATTGATTTCCTTAGTGGTTGTCGCTAGCCCAGGAGGATTCGAAACGCCTCTCGGGACTTGTCGCTGGCCGACTCAGGTGATCGGTTCAAGATTGACCCAAGACGGTTCATGAAAAACTGGTATGAGAGGCATAGGTTCTTTAGACGACCTAGATTTTTGATCTCCCTTGGTTATTTGGGCTATCAAGTTAGATGGAGTAGGAATGTTGGAGCTTGGGGTGTAGGATTTGGGGAGTGTCAGGACAACACTTTCTGGGCCAAACCTTGAGTTACCATGGGAAGATGGGTTTTTCTTTGTTTATTTGGTTTTATGGGTTGCTTGGTATTTGGGAAATTGAAACAATAGTCGGACCGGTTGTATTAGTGAGATTGCAGGGCATAGAAATACATGTGGAGTTGGGGACATGGTCCCAAAAGACTCTATGTGATGGTGGTTTGATTTGAATATGGCTTCGAACCATCTGTCCAAGTCACCCATCGACACTATTTAATACTGTTGAGTTTTATTGGGCCCTTTTTAGATTTTGGTATTCTTGACCAGTTTAATGGTAGGTTTATTTTTTTTTGTATTTAAAGTTTTCCATGGATTATTTTAGGGTTTCTTGTTCTGATTTTAAAAAGATGATTGGTTTGGAAAGATGATGATTGGTTGGTCAAAAAAATGAGATTTCCAAAACCAAAACATTGAATCTTTTTTAGAGTGAAATGGGTTATTTTGAAAATGGGAGTTATTTTATAAATTATATTAGAGGTTTCTGAAGGGCATTGAGAAATGTGAAATTTGAAAATGAATGTGTAATTTGAAAAGTGTTTTTATATGGCGAGGTTGTGTGGTATTAAAATCAGTTGAGGTATTTTTAAAGTGGTTTTGAATGTGATAATGTTTCTTTTATCCGACTCTTAACATTATTATAAGTGCTGAAATATATGGATATGTATGTATGTATCTAGTGTGTGGATGGTTATTGGTATATATGGATGAGTACATGAGCTATCAAGATAGTGCATATATGGGAGACTAAATAGTATACCAATTGTGAGTGACTGGTTCGCAAGCCTTGTTATGTTTTCTGAAAATGTTCTTCAAGAAGGGGGATTTAAATGTTTTAAAGTGTGTGAGTGTATGATGTTTCCCATTTGTTTTTGGTTTTTCTATTTTTGTACTTTGGCTTTGGTGTGTGGTAGGTGTGAATGAAATCATGATTTGAGTTTGGGTTGATATGAAAATGAGATTTGTAATTTTGATCTATGATATGTTTTGATTTGGTTTCATGCTCCCTATTTTTAGGTTTCGTTCCCACTATGTTCTAAATGGATTTGGAGAAGCAAATGATGGTAGTTCTTTTACCACATTCCATTTATTTGATCAATACATTCTTTAGGCATTTGGTTTTTCCATTTCGGATATAGACCATTATAGATCCCTATATCAAGAGTTCGTACATAGGATCTGATAGTCTAAACCTCCACGTTTCCTTGGGTAGTCAAACCCAGGGAATGATTATGAATGGATATGAATCACTGAGCTGATATTATTTTTTCTTGAATCTTTTGAACCTCTCATGCTGGATCCTACCACATTCACATTGGAAGGCATATGTCAGGAATGGTGGAAATATGTTCTTTATATCGAACCGTAAAATAATTACTCTTGATAATGATTTAAAGCTTTATTCATCCAACAATATTTCCCAGAATAAGTGAAGATACTGAAGAGTTCATGGTCGTATGGTCTCGAGTAGGGAAATTAGATGGTATTGGTGTATGCTAAGAGCTTCGCCGAGCTGGTGAAGTATCTACCAAACCTCACTGGGGATGAATTTTTGAATGATTGATTCTTTGAAAGGGGTATCTGATTAGAGTTCCTCCTAGTCGTGCCTTCATTCAGTAATGATTAAGAAGAAGTCGTGAGGTGGGCCTTCTAGGTCGAAGCTGATTTAGAAGTTCCAGACTAGTTTAGAAGAGGCATAAAAGTAATTTATTTTTCGCCTATCTAGATTTAGCCGAGAGGAAGTATTGGTTGCATTTTTAGTGTGAGATAACTGGGTATAATAAGTTTTCATGTCGCAAAGCACCAAAAATATGTAATAAAAGTGTCCATTTAGGTCATTTGCAAGGGTTTTTCGTGGGCAGTACCAGGAAGTGAGATGAGGACAGATCAATTCCCTTGGAGAACCTTTCAACTCCATTGGATGAACATAGCACTGGTGCAAGATCAATCTGAAGATTTTGTACTGAATTCTCTTGTGGTTTTAATTAATGTAATATGTGGTGGTTTCTTCTTTTGGGTGTGAAGAATTATATTTCAAGATCATTTGTAACTTTATTTTAATGGGAATTTCATTGTAATGTTTTTTATGTTGGTGATGTAAAATGGTGATTTTTTTCTTCCCATCTTTGGTTTCTGTAGGTTTTTATAGCCTTCATTAGGATTAAAGAGTTATTTCAACTTGTGAAACCGATGTTTGTATAGAGTCCTCATATGTTGGGGAGACCCCTCATGAGATGAGATCATTATGAACCTATCTTCCAGGTGTTCCATGTTTTGTTGTTTTAAGAAAAGAGTGGGTCTTCTTTTTAATCTCTTAATTGTTTGTTGGAGGTCTGTCATCTTGTATGATGTCTTCCATGAGTGTGTGGCTACTTTTGAGGGTGGTATCATTGTTTATTTTTGGGAATCCATAGTTTTGTTCTCTAAACAAAAGCGAGTTTTGATACTTTGGTCTTTGAGTTTTCAGATATTTCCTTGGTTTTAAATCAATTTTTATTTGGTTTTGATCAAAAGAATCACTTTGGACATTCTGGGGGAATAATGTGTCACGGTGGGGAGAATTGTAACACCCTGACCCAACACATCATTATTATTTTATTTATTTTTAAATTTCCATTAAATTTTATTCATTTTCAAGTTTTTCTTTTTTGAAAAATAATCCAATTGAATTAAAATTAAAATATAATTTGTTAATTAACAAAAAAACACAATCTACCCCTCCCCCTTACCTCACGGATGAACCCCCTCCCCTTTCCTTGCGACACGGAAAACCCCCCTTCCTCAAATAAGTGATATCGATCACCACCCCTCCCTAATCTTTGGCCTCATTTCCTACTCCCAGAGAACCTCCCTCTCCTCGGCCTCTACCTCCGGCAGCCTCCTTTCCATGCACAACCTCACCAATGCCTCTTTTGACAGGTAATCTCCATCGGATTTTTTCTCATCCAAACCCTATGTTGGGGTTCATCATGTTTTAGTGGTATTTACAGTTTTAGGGTGTATGGTGGGAATCTTGAGTCTTCCTCGTGTGGGTATTGGAATCTATCTCCAAAGGCGAAGCACTTCGGTCAACTCCATTTTTTCCGCTCTTGTTGAGGTTGATTTCTTTTACCCTATTTGTATATGATTTTCAAATTTAATTAATTTTTTCTTGTTCTATACATAAATTGTGTGGTGAAAATGTTTTTTTGAGAGTATTTGATATTTAATTGGGTTGAGAATGATTTTCTACTTGAAATTTTGTGTGTATTTTAGGTGTAAAATCCTAGTTTTCATCTTGAAATGGTTTAATAAATTTTTTAAATGGATTATTATAATGTTTGAGTGATTCAAAATACATTTTTGAAGGATTTGAAATGTTTGTATATTGGGTACGACATTTGTATCAGAAATTGGCTATGTATTAGATTAGTGTCTTGGTGTGAACTTTCATGAAAATGTTTTTGAGGGTTGTTTGCTGGGTGAAAACCTTGTTTTATGGGAACTTAAGGTGCATATGACTTTGAAAATAATTTTTTAAGGAAAATGAAATATTTGACATGTGAACATGTTTTTTATTTTTATTCATATCAATGGTAGACAGTTTGGAATGGTTAAAGTCATTATTTCAAAATGATCTTGGTTTTTTTTAAGGTTTTACAAAGGGTCAAGGCCCATGTATTTGGTTTATTTCTTCCACCAATTTTTCTTGATTCAATTTTATTTAGAGTTTTTGGTAATCCTTAATTCTCTTTTTGGTTAATTATGTTGTATGGTGTCTTATTGAAGGGTTGTAAACACATATATAGGTATGTATACCAATATGTATAAAAATAATCATGTCACATATTCTCTCATGGAACGGGGAAAATGTGTATTAGATTAAGGGGTATATATATAAGGGAGTATGTGTGCACAATTCTGCGGTGGTCTTCGTCAAAGGCGTCGGGTGACGAGTTGTTCATCTTGGTCCGCTCCCTTTTGAGGTAGGTTTCCCTATGAATTTCCATTAAATTTAAGAATCATTTACTTCTTTCATTTCATACATATTTATAATATTAATTAATGATATAGAACTGTTAGTAATGTTTTTTTTTTCTTGAATTGAAATGGTTTATTTCTGGTAATGTGTTGCAATAAATAGTTTGATTGTGTTTTCACATCAATTTCATGATAAAATGACCCTTTTCCCTTTGGGACAGTGTTTTAGATTTAAAATGCTAGTTTAGGTTTCTTAAATGGGTTTCAAAGTGTATTTCTTGTTTTCAATGTGGTGTGCGTGTGATTGATAAGAAATGGTTTTGGAATGCGAAAATCATGTCAGGCCCAATTGTCACTTTTGTAAAACAAGTTATCTCAAGAATACTCTCCATGGATTAGGTCCCCATGATTTTGTTGTGATATATGTTATGGGAGGTATGTCGGGTAGTACTTTCCTATGATAAAATTGTTTTAAGGTGAGAGACATGTTCCTTGCGGTGACTCAGGGTTGACTTTGTTGTGTGTGTTCACTGTGTGTGAGGAATGTACCTATGACTGGATACTTGTATGGCACTATTGGCTCGCCCCCCTTTTAGTATGAACATGTGGAACCTAGCATACTGAGAAATTTTTTGGTGAACTATTGCTACACTAGTTTAGAATACGCTCTGGCTAGTGGCCCTTAGTACAGACATTAGCTCTGCTAGGGGATTGGGACCCACGGTTAGGCCAGGCAGGGAAACACCGAGCTTTTGGGTGTTATGACATCATTGAGAGTAGGCATGACTTCGGAATGAGTCACATGTATGGTACATTATTGACTATTCACGAGCTCTTAGGTTTCACCCATGTATATTTGCACCAATGTTTTGATGCATTGTTGGTTAGACACTATGGTGGGATATTTCCCATTTCCCTTCTTGAATGATTATTGAGATTGCTTCTAGAATAGTGTGGTATATAACTAATGTGATTGTGTTTTAAAATGGTTATGGAGAATGGTTTTGGAAATGTTTTATACTCACTGTCCCTATTATAATTAAAATTTCATCTCTCTCTAAAAAATATATATGGTTACTTCTTGAGAGAGATTATGTTTTGGAATGGTAAAAAGGTAAATGGACTGTGATTTTCTTTAAAAGGGAAAATGTGTGAAAGATTAATTTATTATATTTTAGTTAAAAATGAAATGAATTTTTCTTTATTTAATGGTAATGCATTGAGAATAGATTACAAGGGTACACCTATGAGTTTTAATAATCACGCCTATACATTATTCTTGTTTTTAGTCTTAGGATTAGGTTGTAGTTTGATCTCAATCGCCATGGGCGATGTTGGGTCTTGGGGATCGGAGAGTGACCCATGGGGTCATGTGAAGTATAGTGGTCATCAGATCTAGTTAGTTTTGATGTTCAGTTCTTTCGTAGTTTATTTCTATAGTTTCATTATTTTTGGGGCTACTTTATAATTATTATACTACATCTTTTTATTTATATTGGGAAAAATCCTTCCCATCATCACTCTATTGATGCCCTTGGCACTTGTCGCTAGCCTAGGGGGATCAGAACGCCTCTCAGACCTTGTCGTGGGTCGACTCGCGTGACTGGTTCTAGGTCGACCCAAGTTGGTTCATGACACATAGGGACATCTCTAGATGCATCATTAGAAATATTTATATGGATCTCCCTAATGTTTTCGCATTCTAGTTTCCAAAGGATAAATAAACATTCACTTAGATACCAATTGTAGAGACCCATGATTGACGTACATGGACATTAAATTTATTTTTCATAATACATAATTCATAACAAAAATAGATCCCCAATGATCGTATCAGTTTAGTGCCTTTAGAAACTCGGAACATAATTTTACAATCATGGTAAAAGATCTTTAACATCTCCCATAAAGATCTTCTCCCTATGTTTTCTGACCTAGAAAGATTATTTATATCATGTGGAAAAGAAAACATAAAAAGGGTGAGCTTAAATGCTAAATAAGGGTAAACATGGAAAACGTAAAACAAACCGTATACATTTGAATGAAAAAACATGAACATAATGTTTAAACATCAAAATACTGAGTCGTGAAATAAATTCTAGTTGTACGTAAGGTGTGGATAAAAAACATTATAACTTATAGAATTGCATTGTAATAAAACAAATAATTACAGATAACTAATTATCACATAATATTATATCCATAATAGCCATGGAATTGCTGTCAAGACCATCATAGTGGAAAAATTCCATTACTGAACTGGGATTACTTGTTGTTCCAACCATGTATTACTGAACTGGATTTACATGTTAATCAAGTAATGTATATCTCATGAGATATAAATATTTACCCAATGAATTGGATAGAGATATAGGTCCTAACCATCTCATAATGAAACCATGCTTACGTGTTCCACAAAAACATAGAAACATTTACCATATAATAACACCTGCAGTAAAATTGGTTTCTTAAACATCAATCCATTATAATTTATATAAATAAAATATATTTCCTAATAACATTCCATCATAAACAAAATAATATCATGGTAATAACATTGACATAAATATAACCCTATTTAAATATTTAAATCTTATAAGGATAATAATTTTGAGAAAACACTTCAAATTAATTCATCCGGACAATATCATTTCTTTAAAAAAACATTTTCTTTTCTCAAAATGCCATTCAATTTAAAAGAAAATAATTTATTTGAAAATAAACTTGAAATCATGTAATAGATGTTTCATGGAAATTATATGTCATAAAACCATAAAAATCGAGTCATGTCTTATATGTTAAAAAGAACATTCTTCTAGTAAATTTGATGGAAAGGTCAAAAAGTACCTCATTCCAAGAATGACAAAAAATTCCATTCATACCATTTAGTAAAAATTACCAATGGTGAAAATTGACTTTAAAAAATTATAGAAGGATATAAAGAATATTTTGAAATACATATTTAGGAAACATTGATGTGGATGATAAATATACCCCAGTAAATACTTATGAATAAATAATCTCAAATACAAATGAGATTTGCAATGTTATCACATACCGTAGGACTGATTTCTTATGTATGTGTACGAAACTACAGTATTTTGGGTTTAAACAAATTATTAACTTGTAGCAGAACCATAATAATATTTTTTATATCATATATGATTCAATTATGACATTATATTACTTATTCATTTGTCAATTCCTTGTTAAGGAAACATTTTGGGTAATAATCGTTTTAATTTTCGTACGCATTTTGAATTGTTATTCATGATATTATTACATATATCATGATTTACTTTCTTCAAGAATGTAAAACATGATTTATATATTATATATATTCAGTATATATCTCTGTGTGTGTGTGTGTGTGATAGATAAATGAAATGGAAGACACTGTTCATGGAGACGGTAGGCCGTACATACTCAGGAATGTTGTTTTCATTTCTCTATTGAATTGAATGGAAGAAAGTAAATGAAATATATATATTCATAAATAAATTAGCATTATTATTTCATATATTCGAGGATTATTTATTATATATAATTTATAATCATTCTTGAATGGTTGACATGGAGAATGAATCTCATCCCATCGTGGAGACGGAAAGTCGTACATACGCACGAGTGACGATATCATTCCCATAATTGGTGAATGGTGTTGAAGTGGATGGTGTATAGTATCTCAAAATTAGTGTAACGTCCTGGTTCTGCTAGATTCCCAAAGGTTCCCTATACTCGGTTGGTCACATGGCCTCAAGCACATTTCCCCAAATGCCAGAGGTTACCGACTAACACCGAGGGCCTTGGTTGTGATAGTGGGGAAACTATTCCCTCATTGGCAGAGTAACACATTGGATGTAAAACATATGCCAATAGCTGATGTAGTAAAACTTGTGATAAGTAAATAGAAGAAGTAATAAAAAACATGAGAACACACACACATATATATGTATAGAAGAAAAGGCAAAAAAAGTCACAATGATAGAATACTATACTAAAACAATGTACAAAAAAACAAATAAAATGCTCCATAGCATCGCAAGCATCATTATTGTCCCATTCTCTCCAACTCCACAACAATCAAGTACATAAAGTAAAAAGGTTCTTTCCCTTATCTATACCTGCATTAATATAATCTATTTGGGCCCAAAAGCATGACACAAATAGGGTGTGAGACTAAATCCCATTAGGAAACCACCCAAAGATCCATGCCTAATAGTCAGAAAATATATATGGCAGACTATAACAAAAAAGAAGTAGTAATCAAGGAAGTACTCAAAAGTAAACAATCATACAGTTTCAAATGAATTCAATTATTAGATATCATATAAGAAAATAATCCTAAGTAAGGAACACTTTGGGAAGTACTCACAGCCTAACCCCTCTAGTCCAACCAAAAAAACACAAGCAACCCTCTGGGAAGTACACATAGAATTACCCCTCTGGTTTATCTTTTTCATAGGCTCTATGAAGAAGCACTCACCATAAATTTCCCCTATAATCTCATATCGGTAACTAAAAGGTACATTGAGGAAGAAATCAACATCCAATTCCCCCTGTGTACTGTATCGAGGAAATACAGACACTCTAAGGAAGCTCTTGCATCTATTCCCTCTATGGTCTCGCATCGTAACAGTAAACAAACACTCTGGAGATGCCCTCCACATCCATTCTTCCTATGGTCTACTACACCAGGTTCTCACGGCCTTGTGTAAGTCAACCGATAAAAGAGATATATAAAAACCTAAGTATACCTCAAGAACTACTTGGATAAACAGTCTACAACATAACAGCATGTCAGATAAACAATATGACCATATCCCATCAACACTAGAAATGGAAAGAAAGCTGCCTAACAGGCTATGCAAGACTAAATGATCATAAATAATACAAGCATGATAAATAAATCCATAGAATAGAAATTAAGAATATTCACATTCAATTGACCTCTACTAAAGAATATACATCATATCAGGCAATAACAGGGTCAAAACCGTAAACACACAATACCTCGATCAAGGGTAGTGGGCACTTTTGCACATATAACTGAAAGAATATCAATATAAAGGCACAAACCCCCTTCCCTGGAATCGTGGGATCTATATACGTGATCCTCAAGACTTTAATCGACCTAGAACGACATATATCTCCAAAAAATATTCTACAACATTCAATCGATGATAACTTGAGAAAGATTAGAAAACATGAGACAAAGCTCTAGATGAAGGAAGAGCTTACTGTCGTGATACCAACGTAATAGAAGGTAGTCAAATCATAGAATTGATGCTAGATCGGTGGCTTAGGGAAATATGAGCACCCTAAAGATTCTCTCGGCCAATGAAGGTGAAGAAGAAGCATGTTCATTTTGTCATACATGACCCCGGTCCGTTTAATGAAAAAAATAATGTACACGGTGTGTACTTTCCCAACCAGCCCCAGCATAAGGCGGTCTCCAGGTCACCACACATGGTTGTGTGCTCAGCCGTTACACTACCAGAACATGGATACATGCGAAAAAAGATTGCACAGTGTGTACATATAATCACATGACATGTACTTCAAAATTTTCCATAACTCCTCTTGTTCTCAGAAATACCAATAAAGAGAAAAACACACCTGAAAAGAAAATATTGGTTCTTACAAGATTCCCCCTTATAGAAATTCATCCCTGATTTTCCCTAGAATGGAGGCATAGAATAGTAATCCCCAAAGACTTCGGCCACTGTGATCATACATCAGCCACCCTCTCCCAGGTCTCGTCCTGTACTCTCCCGTGCTGCCATATCACTCATACCAGAGGAAAAAACCGTCCATAGTGAACTTTCATACTTAGATCAACAATCCAGATAGGATTCTCCAAAAATGAGGCATCTACCTCTAAATCAAACTCACCATCTTAAAACACATGGGATGAGTATGAGAAGTGACATCGAAGTTGAGAAATGTGGAAGACATCGTGCATAACCCATTACCTCTGAGGTAACTACAACCGATAGGAAACCGGCCCAACTATCTCCAACCCCACAAATGGAACAATGTACATAATTGAAATATTTTATTGTCACATTATCCTCAAATGTCCCAACCCTAGTGTGAAATGTAGGAAAACCTAATCCAGACATCGAACTCTAGAAGTAATTTCCATCGATCAACATAAGACTTCTGTCAAGACTCTGTTGTATCCATCATCGTTCAAATCAACTCTATCTGCACTATGGTATCCTAGAAAGAATGAGTTCCCAACATATTTGCCTCTCCTACCACCAACCAGCGTAAGGGTGATCGACATGGCCTACCATACAAAGCCTCATATCGTGCATATGAATAGTTTCTTGAAAACTATTATTGTAGGAAAACTTCACAAGAGGTATGTTATTCTACCACAAACCTCCAAAATCTAGGATGCATGCTTGAATCATGTCCCCAAGCACCTGAATCGTACACTCGGACTGGCCATATGTCTGAAGATGGTATGTCGTATTCAGAAGTACCAGTATATCCAAATCCTTCAATAATCCCTGCCATACCCGAGGAGTAAAATGGGTGTCTCGGTTAGAAACAATGGAGTGTCAAACTTCATGTAAACATACAATCTCTCAGGTGTAAAACCTTCCCATCTCATCAATAATGATGGTCTCCTTAATCAGCAAGAAGTGTGAAACCTTCGAAAGTCTGTCAATGACCGCCCAGACTACATCATTCCCTAAAGGCCACCTTGGCAAACCTATCATGACTTCCATCACGATCTCATTCCACATCCACTAGAGAATGGGTAACTGCTGCTAAAGCCCTACTAGTCGTTGATGCTCCGCCTACACCTACTGACCGGTGGAACACCTCATGGAGAAACAAGAAACATTTCCCTTCATACTCTACCATAAATACTGATGTTGTAGATCAAGATACATCTTCGTGATACCAGGATGAACTACCCAAAATTAGGAGTAAAATTCTCACATCATCTCCTTGTGTATATCTTCTGTCACCCATATGCATCCATGAAGACACAAGATATCATCCTCGCCTATGGTCCATCCAGGAATAGAGATTTCTCATAACACACTTTCCTATAGGACCTGGCCTTCTGAATTTGATAGATTCCTAATTCACACTTGATTTAGTAGATTCTATGTAACTACTATAGAATAAATAAAATGCTGACCCTACCTGTCGTGCACCTCTAGATGCATCATAGAGAATAGAGCCATAAGATGCAACTCACTGCTAGCCTGCTGAACTACATATATCCATGTCCTCTTTCTCAACGCATCAGCCATAGCATTTCCCTTCTCATGCGTGTAGGCAAGCTCAAATTCCAAGGATTGAAGGTACTCAAACCACCTCTGTTTTCTAAAATTCAAGTCTCAATAAGTGAAGATATACTTGAGACTCTCGTGGTCGGTGAAAACCACAAAATCCTATCCCAGATGATAATTTCTCCAACAGTATAAAGCATGATCAACTGTAACCAGCTCGAGATCATGTTTTGGGTAGTTCCTCTCATGTGGCCTCAACTACCATGACCTGTATGTAAAGACTCTTTATACCTACAGAAGCATTGTTCCTAGCCCGATACCATATGCATCACAGTAAATAGTATATCTCTTTCTTGGATCTGGAAATACTATTATCGGTTCGGAAATCAATCTCCCTTTCATCTCCTGAAATATTGACTCACAAGAATCTGACCACTAGTACTTCACACCCATCTTAGTTAGCCCCATCAATGGTTCTATTAAGTCAAAAAAGTACTGTATAAAATGTATTTAGTAACCAGGTAGCCCTAGAAAAATATTTACCACAAATACATTCTTCAGCTGCTCATAGGAAACAACTGCTCTTAATTTCTCTAGGTTGGCTGATACTTTTGCCTCTGAGATAACATGTCCCGAGAAGTGAATCTGGTCTATCCAAAAGTTTCATTTTGATAGTGTATCATATAAATGATGCTATCTCAGTGCACTCAAAATGATCTCAAGATTCGTGGCATGGTCATGTCGAGTTTGAGAGTACACTAAGATATCTTCCATGAAGAATTCCATGAAGAAATCCAATTATGGATCGAACACTCAGTTAATCAGTTCCATGAAAACTCCAGGTGCGTTCGTGAGACTGAATGATAAAACCACATACCCATATAGGCCATACCTACCCTGAAAGGCTGTAAAAGCTACATCTGATGGACTAACATGCAATTGATGGTAACCGTATCTCAAGTAAATCATCGAGAACACCTGGTCTACTAGAATTTTATCAAAGAGATCATCAATACTCAACAATGGATATTTGTTCTTGACCATCAAATGGTTCATATTACGATAATCCACACAAAGTCTGAGGGTACCGTATGCCTTATTTGCAAACAGGATAAGAGAACCCAAGGAGAAGTACAGGATCACATGAAACCCTTTTCCTGCAACTCCTCCAACTGCCTATTGAGCTCCTGTAACTCTAGTGTAGCCATTATATTAGGAGGGATAGACACTGATGTGGCTCCTGGTACATGCTCGATATAAAATTCAACCTCTCACTCTGGAGGAAATCCTAAAAATTCCTCCGGAAATACTTCCCTAAAACAATCCACCACTGGAAGAAGGTACATATGTGAAGTCCCTCAGTCATCCATATATAGTCTATTAATCTGGGTTGTAACTCTTCCCAACCCATGATGCTCGGGACTGGCTCTACTCACTCAGACATCACATTCGCCTTTGTGAAGAAATGATCATCCCTCTGGTGATGTGAAACTCACCCTACAATGAAAGAAATCATAAACTTCCCAAAAATAAACTAACAAGTCCATTCTGAGAATGACATCATAGCATGTCATCTCTAGGTCATAAAGGTCCCAAATGAATTGATACCTACCAACCTCTATTGGTTACGTCTTTCATTTTCATACACTAGCCATTTATTGTCCCCAATTTAGTGTCTAACATCAAGATATCAGCAAAAAAAAAAGATACGGAGTCCAAGACTCTCCAAAATGGTAATAGATATAAAACTATGGGAAGCCCATGTATCAAAAAGAGAAGAAGCTAAAAAATAGGCAACTAGAATCGTACCTAAAACTATAGAGGGTCCTGGATCCTGCTTTTGCAGGGTGTGATCCACTGCAAATGTCTAGCCTGCACCATAGCCCTGTGACTGTACCTCACCACCCTGAGCTGATCCACCCTGTTGTTGCTGAAACCCTAATGACTGGCCACCATGTTCACCACCACCACCTCACCCTGAACGACTAGAAGACCTCCAGTTCCCTAACTATTGAGAAACTGGTGGTGATGCTCCTGAAGACAATTTCATAGAATAACCCCTTCCACCAGCTGATGGTGAGAAGAACTGACAGAAGCACTGAAGATGGCCCATCTTCCTACAAGATTGACACTCCACTGGGTCTCTCGAGCAATGATTCTTCATATTACCACTCTTCTCGTACTGGTATCACACCACCTAGTTACCAAAAGAAGTGTCTCGTCTCCTTGGATCACTATGCATCGACTCCCTTCGGGGCTTCCTGTTATCAGTAAGAGGGATACAAACTCATGTTGTCGAACTGCCCTGGCTGACCAATCTAGAATCCCTCATATTGCACTCTATGATCATCACCTGGTTGATTATAGAAGTGATGGAAGTCAGCCTAAAGAAGTTCACATGAGATCAAATGTTGTTTCTAAGAGCATCCTAAAACTTCTTTTCCAGAAATATCTCATCACCTCCTGGAATATGTGTGAATCAAAAATGATCTGTCAATCGAGAAGAATAATCCATAACTGAAAGAGTACCATGGTCTAGACTCATGAACTACTATGCTCGATCGACCCTCAAGGTCTCTGGGTAGAATTAGTCATAGAAGTAATGCTAGAACTCATCCCATTCCATAACATACTGGCGTTCTGCCTGTGATATAACCTTCCACCATCTCATGGAAAAGTCCCAAAGCATATACGTACCAAGTCTCACCCACCAATATGGAGGCATCTCCTCATCCTCGATGATAGACAACATGGCACTTAACCATGAATCTGCAGCCTGAGGTCCTCCATTCCTTGTGAATGTGGAAGGATGATGCTACTGGAAAACCCACATCAACTCTTCCATAGAAAGGGTATGATGTCATACTCCTTTGAAGGTTCGCATGAACCTCATGAAGCCCTCTCAGAATAGTGCATCAGAACATGTATTTGGGATAAAGACTTGGGATAAGACTAGCAAACCAGGAAGATCTGTTGGTCATCCCTGATCAGCCATATCTGGTGTCTAATCACTACCATGTAACTGGCAGACAACCATAGGACATCTTGGTGGCATGAATCTCCATGGTCAAGAGCGCACCTTAGATCAAGATTAACAAGGGATGAAACATATAAGTGTAATAAGGGAACAAGAGAAAGAAAGAATTCATGTATTTCAAAACATGGATACACAGTGTCTATAATGACTACACGATGTGTTCCCTTAAACCTTCAAATGAGCGTGTACTTCTACCAACCTAGGTCGTGTAACACCCCATACACCAGACGTGTTGTCCTAACACACGACATTTACTTGAATATTATTCCCCTTCCTGAGTTATTCAACATGGCTCGGCCACGTGGTTCTCCTTGAACAAGACTAAATGGCATGTAAGTGTTAGACACGATGTGTAATCGACAAAATTTCACCAACCCATGTTGTTAGTCCCATGGCCGATTACATGGATCACTCTACACGACATCTTTTTGTCAGACACAACTTGTACTAGAAAGGTTTCTCTGATCCATGTTGTCGGATTCATGGCCGGATACCAGGGTTACACTATATAGTGAGTTCATGGTTGACACAACGTGTATAACTTATGTTTCTATCCATCCATGTCATTAGTCACATGGGTGGACACACGGTCTACCCAACACAGCGTGTACATCTAGTACACGACGTGTCCCACCAAGCTATCCCAACCCCATGTCTCTACCCACAAATCCAGTGACATGTTTAGAGACTACACAACATGTACATTCAAAACACATCGTGTACATAACAAAAACAGTTCCTACCTGAACAGAGGGACAGATGGTGTGTATTCATCCTTACACGCTGTGTATTATGGGTTTTTCCAAACAGTACGCCTTAGAAACTACTCCAAAATCCTATAAAAACACTAAAATGAACATAAAAGTTCCATATTCCGATCCATGAGGGCCCATACTCCCCACAAATTAATCTCTGTCATCTTATACATGTCATATTCAAGGAAATACAACACAATGATCCACCCAATTCCGATCCATCAGGTCCCATACCACCTCAAGAACCAATTTTTTCCATCCATTGAAAAAAACCTCACACAACAAATACCTTATCAATAAGTAGCTATTCTATGAAGGCATCTATCACAAAAACACACATATCTAAGACAACCTCTATCACAACAACATGAAACCACTAATGAACCCTAAATGGCATGGGAAGAATTCATGACATGTGATCTCTAGAAAGTTCCTATATGATACATGAGATAGCGTTCCCTCAACTCATTAGGTTGAAACAGAAATAGAACCTCAATAATATCAACAATAATAGCACAAAACATGTGAATCACCAAATGGTAAAATCAAATCAACTGTAAAAATTGAAAAATATGAATAATTGCAATAACGAGGTAAATGGGATTTTACATGTACATGGGGTAGATACTCTCGAGCACAACTTATTACTAAGTACCCATTTTCTTCCTCTAAATGAATATAGGATCCAAAAAGTTAATCAAGAAGAAAATAATTCCTCTTATACGACTTTGTAACATCCCAGTTCCAGAAGCCACCCAAAGTTGCCCCATACCTGGTTGGTCACATGGCATCAAGCACATACCCTGAATGGAAGAGGCTTCCAACTAGCAACGAGGGCCTTGGGTGTGATAGTGGGGAAACTATTCCCTCATTGGCAGAGTAACATAGAGGAAGTAAAATAGAAAGCAATAACAGATGTAGTAAAACATGCAATAAGTAAACAAATGAAGTAAAAAACAACTGTAGCACACCCACACATATATATGATGCATGATACATATGTCTCGGAAAAATATAAAAAAAGTCACATTGCTTGAATACAATACTAAATCAAATTATAATAGAAAATAGATTAAATGCTCCACAACATCGTAAGCCTCAGCTTGGTCCCTTGTCCCCCAGCTTCGCAGAAATCGGGTTCTTGAAGTAGAAGTGAACTTCCCCTTATCTATATATACAACAACATATTTTGTTTGGGCCCAATAGAAGGACCCAAACAGGGTGTGAGACTAAATACTAGTAGGCATCCACCCAAAGATATGTTCCAAAAAGTCAGTGAATATATATGGAAGGCAATAATTAAAATGAAGCAGTAAACAAGGAGGTACTCAAAAGTATACAATCCTATAGTTTCAAATGCATTCAATTATCAGCTACCATGTAAGAAACTAATTATAAGTCGGAAACCCTCTGGGAAGTAATGACAGCCTAACCCCTCTGGACCAACTAAAGGAAACACAAGCAACCCTCTCAGAAGTACACACAATCTAGCACCTATGGTTCATCTTTTACACAAACTCTCTGAGGAAGTACTAACAGTAAATTCCCCTATAGTCTCATATTAGTAAGTAAAAGGTTCTTTGGGGAAGCACTCAACATCCAATTCCCCCTATGTCCCACATCGAGGAACTACAAAGACTCTGAGGAAGCACTTGTGTCCATTCTCACAATGGTCTCACATCATAACAGTAAAAAGACACTCTAGAGAAGCCCTCTACATCCATTCTCCCTATGGTCTAATACACCATGTTCTTAAGAAACTGTGTAACTCAATCGAGAACATCAATATATAACAGCCAAAGTATACCTCATGAACTACCTTACTAAATAGTCTATAGCATAACAGTATGTCTGATAAATAAAATCACTCCAAACTATCAACACTAGTAATGGAAAGAAAGCAGCATAATGTGCAAATCAAGACCAAACGGTCAGACATAATACAATCTTGAGAAAGACATCCATATCAAATAAATTAATCCTATTCAAATTCAATCGACCTCTACTCAAGAATATAAATTATAGAAGGGAATAATAGGGTCAAAATTGTAAACACACAATACCCCGATCAAGGGAAATCGGCAATTTTTCACATATAACACAAAGTCTATATACATAAAGGAACAAACCACCTACCTTGGCATCATGAGATCGATATACATGAACCTCATTCCTTGAGTCGACCTTGAATGATGTAGATCTACAAAAATGTCTAAAATGTTCAACCGGTGATAACTTCAGAACGAAGAGAAAACCAGAGATGAATCTCCAAAAGAAGGAAGATCATATCGTGAAGATCCCAACGTAATCGAAGGCGGTCAAATCGGAGAACGGATGCTCGATTGGAGGGATTGGGGAAGATCGGCATCATACGAATGCTCTTGGTCAATGAAGGAAAATAATAAGCGTGTTCTGTCCATCAGACACGACCCTGGCCCATTTAATGAATAAAATGAAAGGACACTGCACGTAATTTACCTTATCGACCATTGTATAAGGTGGTATCCAGGTCACCACACACGGCTATGTGCTCAGTCATTACACGACCATCACACAGGTACGTATGGAAAAAGTGTACACAGCGTGTACTTCAAAATTTTCTAGAACTATTTTTTTTCTCAAAAACACAAAGAAAGAGAAAAAAACCTGAAAATAAGAATAAAGTTCTTACGAATACTATCATGTTATAATAATCTTATATAGTTATTATTTCCCACATTATACCAATCCATGTAAGGTGGTGGTGAAAACAGGTTATACTACTGCTTGGAGACGGTAAGCCGTACATACGCACATGCGGTGATTTCATTTTTTCGTAGGATGGATATAAGGTAAAATTGGGTTGTTTCATAATTATAATTACATATCAGTATATGAGTGATACAAATGTTATTAATTTATAATGAATAAACTAATTAATTGTAAGTAGAAGTAGAAAGAATGAATTGGTAGAATAGATTACCTCTTCATCGATGAGCCTCATTTAAATATCCACTTATGTTTCTAGAGTGGGTATTGTGAGAAAAAAATCACCTCTAGAATATAACCATGGAAGTTGAGAAGATAAATGGGTAGGTATTAGACGAGCTAGAAGGCTCAAAACGGATTAAAGATGAGAGGGAGGAGGTTATGCTTTATTAAAGATGAGAGGGGAACTTTAGGAATGTCTTAAAATATTAATATATTATAAATTAAATATCAATTTAAAATGGTAAAAAACTTATTTAACATCAATATAATAAAATTTTTATTAGAATACCCCTTATCCAATATTTTTTATATGTGTTTTGAATATTGTTTTGTCGTTATCGTTTTGGTTTAACCCTTATTTTACCCTTTTTAATCATACTGTTATATCATGTTATTTACATATTGTGGGTTAATGTAATTACCATATAATGTCAAACAACCTAAAAAAGATATTTATGAAATATTTGGACTTATATTAACAATTTTCACAAATATTATATTTTTTGGAATTTAATATCATTTAATAAACTATTTTATTGTTTAAGTTACGAATTTTGTCAATTTTTTATAATATTCATAATAAAAATATTTAAAAAAATTCATAACAACCTTATTACTTAAAACAAAATTAATTAACTCATCCATAATATGTAAAATTTCATTCATAAAATTCATGGATGGTATCAAAAAATTAAAATTATATTTATTTTAATATTTGATAATTTATTAATTTTATTCTTTAATTAATGAGGTAAGAACAACATCATAATTGTATCAAAAATAAATATATTTTTCTAATATATAAAAATTATAAATAAAATACCCTGATGTGGGAAATATTTTTATATTTTTAATTAATATTTATATATATAGAGTTCAGTTATAAATCCATATATTAAAATCAATTTAGTAAATGATATATTATTAGGTTGTAATTATCTTTACTTTAAATTAATTATAATAAAATGTCATTTTCACATCCAAGTGAATCAATTGGGTCCCAAATTCATCCCAAGGTTACCCATGGTCAGAAATAGATCTTCCAATAATATTAAGATCTGTGTTAGGGTATTTTAATATTAATATTTTATTATTATTTTACCCTTATTTCCAAATTTACCTTTTAACCAGGATAGATAAAATAATTACTGATGTTACTATTCATAAAGTCAAAAAATAAAAGGTAATTATTTACAAAGTTTGAATCTTTTGATTTAAAATATGTAATCCATTTTTTCATATTCAAAACATATAATTTGTAGTAATTAATTTAAAATTAATTATCGTTTTCAAAACCAAAAAGCATGTTTTTTAGAAGTAATAGCTATCAAAATATAAAAATCTGTTTATCTACAATTTAAATATGAAATTACTTCCTATGACCACAATTTAATTAAATGATAAAAATTTAATCTAATGAAACATTAAAACCAATTAAAAATATAATCTATCTATATAAATAAATTAGATAAAAAGGTAGTTTCGAGTTAAAAAGCAGTGTTTTTCACTATTTATTAAAATTTTAATTTTATTAGGAAAAACAAAAAATAAACAAAAAATTTTTATATACCTCTTACAAAAAAGAATTTTATTTTTTCACATTTAACTTATAAAATTTTCAAAAACTATATTTAAAATGGGTGCGCCATCAAAAGGCTATAAAACTGCAATTTTTGAAAAATACTTCTTTCATCTGGAATTTTTTTTCTTTTCTCATATCATGATCTATAAAATGGGTAAGATGAATTATAATTTTATATAAAATTACAAATGCGGTTAATAATATTCATAACATATATTTTATATCGCATTAAATTATAATATTTTAATAATATATCATTGTTTACTGAGACTCAATATCACGTACAACATAAGCTATTGAGGATGGTCTCTATTTCATGTAATGAAATCCAAGACAGTGTTGCATGTAGTTCAAGCTTCCTTTGGTTTTGTTTATATGATATTCCAAACAGAGTTCATTTATAAATTGAAAAACATCTATACTCAGTGTTGCGTGTAATAAATTCTATCAAAAGAACATCAAATTATGTGCAAAAAAAGCCAATAATAGTGTTGTGTATACTTCAAGATAATATGGTGATTCATATATCCCAAGATAATATTTATGTAGTGTATAAAACAAGAAATCAAAGAAATTATTAATAATATATCTCATAAAATCTCAGGGTGTTACAATCATCCCAAACAGTCTCCCGAATATAATCCATTCGATGATTTCTTCTTTACAAGAATCTATGAAGTAAATATGGGAGGGGATGGAGGTACTATAATGGATAATATCACATTTTATCCATTTGATCTTGTCATTAATACTATAACAAAGTCCGCCTTGCACCCACTTATCCAAATATTCCCTCATCGTCGGACCGTATAACGGTGTTGTATTCTAATAGTGATAGAATCAAAATACTATTCCTTGTTTAAACTTGATGAAGAGATTGACCACAATGGGAGAATATCCAAAAAACAATCATCAAATTTGTTAACATTCTCTATAGATACATTTGAATGGAATTTCTATTATCTAAGTAATAGTTAAGGAAAAACCATGCTATATTGAATCCTTTTATACTAATACCCAATATGAAGAAGTATCCATAATACCCTATGTTTGAGAGACCAGTGCGAGACATGAATGACACAATATCCTAGATATCCTTCATTGGGTTCTCAATTCATCCTTTAATCTCTGAATATTCCATAGTCACATTAAAATCTCCTCCCCCCAAAAGAGATGTGAGATCTCTTATATTGAATATAAATAGGTTCATCCATAGATACTCCCTTACTAGATAAATTTGTTTTTCATATACAAAGGTGATAAATAAATAGAGTGTTCTAATAGTGATCATAAAAGAAAATAACTTCTATGATACATCCACTAGATCTACTTTTGTGTTTGAATTCTATAAAATCAAAATGTGCTGGTTAAGAGGGTCTTGTGTATGCATGATATTTTTTCAATCTTTGCAAAAAAGTCTCAATTTAAGAAGGATATTTCTTTGTCACTATAACAACAAAAAATTGATGTGTGTTACTTGAAACCATTCTATACATAAAATATTTTTTAACCTAGGAACCCATTCCATAGGACTTCTATAAGAGGAGGGGAATCATTTGAAAAGGTTTCGCCTTGATCTGGCCCCACGTATAGAACTACCCATTCTTAGTGAGGAAGGATATAGATGAACACTTTTTTACTGAGAAAAAGAAGTAATGACACTGATAGGGTAAGATGATGTGACCATTTGATTTTTGGAGAAGTCTCAAGAATATTGGGATATTGGGGATGGAATCAAATAATAAAATCCATTATATACATTAAATAATGCACAATTGGGGTTCTTTTATATAGCCTACATGACCTCTCTCTATCTATCTCGATTGAATAGTATTCAAAAATAGAATAGTGGGCATCTTTGGAATCCGATAATGGACTAAAGGTGTTGAAGGAGAGGATAGATGATCCATTAGATGAGGTTAAATTCCTTGATGGTGAATGATGATAAAGGGACATGTTCATGAAAACATCATTACCTCGATCATGACAACCACCTCGATTTGTGGGGAAGAACTGAAACCTGGAATTTCTAAAAACATGGGGTTTTTTGGCTTGAAAGGGATCCATTAGATATAGATATTCTTCTTATCATCAAAAAAATCAAACGAGCTAGTTCAAATCTCCCTAGGAGAGGCACCAGGTCGAGAAAGAGGTGTTGAAGAAGTGCATATGACTCATTCACTATCTTAAATAGAATCAACTTTGTTGGAAACATGAGGTCCCTCATTATCTGGATGCAAGGTCGGCCATCATTATAATGATACCGACTAATCATGAGAATCCTTCCTATGAAAATATCCAATAGCTAAATGATGAAACCTACAACATTCCAAAGTTGAGTTCCCATTTACTACATATAATGCATAGAAAAGAGAAGGAAAAATGAATAAGAGATCCTTTAACTAATTAAATGAACCCTCCACCCTTAGATTCAATAAAGCAGGAAGTGGGTGGTCCAAATCATTATCCACATAGATTTGGTTAAGTGATGATTCATAAAAATCAAGGGTTCTTTATTCTGAACATATGAAAAAACCTAGAGATTTGCTAATATCATGCATGAAGGTGTTATTGTGAATGGGGAGGGGTTAGACTAAGAGGATGATGAATATAGATAAATTGTAGTAGCCCCGCACAAAGTAAGAATCCATCAATTCTGAAAAAAGATGAAAATTCTAATGACCTACCAAACTAAATATTTGAGGCCATGTGTTGATAAAGTCTTCATGGGAATCATGTGAGATGCATAAGGATATCTAATTGGGGAATGATATGACTTCTTATGCTACTAAATCCCATGAGTGAACATGTATTTGAAAATGGCAAATAGGTGGTTTATCTTCAAGGAAACATGTAACAATATTACAAGACAGAAGATCCAAGGATTCCTTAATAGATGAGGAAGAATCATATGTTACATGGTGTCCCTCTTATGATGATTGATTAAGTGGGTCCACATAATTGTGTAGAACCTGGAAAGGGGGAAGGCTCATATAAATTGAGTGTTGTCGGATAAATGGAATATTATAGGATATTCATGGTTATAAAATTTAATTTGGACATAATTAATCTATAACAAATGTCAAATGATTAGTGAAAGCAGCATGTGGTCCTTGATGGTTACACAATGTTGTCTCATGTAGGAAATTTTTATGAGGAGAAATTGAAACAAGATTTCAAGGAGATCTTTATTACACCAATCATTGGTATATTTAATGATGGAATTTAGAATGGTTCTCATGTACTCAAGAAGATATAATAAAATTATTGATTGGAATAATTCTAATTCATATAAAATGATGAAATTTCAAATAATATCATTCTCATATCCCTATCAACTAGTTTCTCTATAATCTTTGAGAATATTAGAATGAACATTATATAGAAACAAATTAGATATAATCTGGGTAAGGGACACATAGAAGATAATAAATTAAAGAATGATAAATCTTATATTCATACAATGAATACGAATAATGATATGTTCAAAATCATAATATAATTTTTTTTGAATATGCACCTTTCACAATATCCTTTTATGAAATTAAATATAATGAGGGAGGGAATAAAACAAAATGTTATTTTCTTTAAATGATGAATGATTGGTCATTAGAAGATAAATTATAATGAATTGATGAAGAAGAATCTATAATCATCTACTACAGGTATATTCATCACTATATTTAGTATTTCTCTTTTTATTCATAGTTTTTAGATACAGTTTGTAACATTAAAATCCATATCCAATTAAAAAACGAATTTTAGAAACATTAAAAGTTTTTCTTATCTTAGTAGTTAAAAATGGATGATTCCTACGTTAGCTGTAAGAATAACACACATTATTTTTTCTTAATTGATTTATTCAAGATGAACTGTTATTTTTTATTGAGTATTACCATATTTATCATAGGTATCCATTACACATAATGTGACCTTATTTAATTTTGAAATAATAGTTGTTTTTGGTGTTTTATACTCAAATAATTATTTGGTAATACCTAAACATTTTCATCAAATAGTGAATATAATATATAAGACTATTGTATAGTTGGGTAAAGTTAATTATAGTTCAAGTAAATCTAAAATAAATTTTAATTAAAATACCAATAAATTTAGTTAGACCATTTTTAGCTAAAACTATTAGGTAGTGGACATAATTTCTTATTACCAAGATACCATAATCATTAATGGTGATGCAGATAAAAACTTTATATAAATAGTTCAATATGAAACCTGTGAAACTTTTTAGGTATAGGAATGTGACGAATTCATTAAATTTATGAGAATACTTTATGAAGTTTATGTAATATAAAAATAAAGCAATGAATTTTTTTATTTAAAAGAAATGAGTCAATTTCAGTTGATGAATTGATAAAAATATATATACTAATAATTAAACTATCATGAAAATGTAGAGATAATATATACCTAATCTCATATTTCCCATTACACATATAATCCATGGTTCCGATAAAATGAGGGTAGATGATGAGTCTTAAAACCCCCTTTTGGTCATTAAAATGTACATTAGATTTATTCCTGACATCATACTACCTTATTCATATCTGGCCCATGATATTAGATAATGGAGGATTTATTATGAGTCTTACAATCATGGAAAAGTATAACATTTTATATTTAAGACATGCTTGACATATAGTAGTGTTAACCCCAAAACATTTTCTAAATAGATTGAAAAATGTATATCATGTGAGTAATTCAATGAAATAAATCTATTTTTTCATATTATATAATTCTTGATGAAAATATTATATTATGAATAAGTCTATAAATAAACATACATCAACAGAATCCATAGTTTATCTCAATTATTTATCATAATTTTTTTATGGTATTACATAAATACAGATGATAGAAAACATATAGTTATGTAGAAGAATATGTTTCAATCAAAGTTTGAAAATATATATTTGGTATTGAGGGAGAAATATAGAGTTAGATATATTAAAGGATTAAGATGAATATGTAGATGGAATAGGTACAAGTTCAAAAAATTCATTTAAAATTAATTTTATAAAGACTCATAAAACATTGGATAGATAAAACCACGAGAGTTGGTTTTGTGGTCACCATGTCAAGGTGATATATTATTAAATGTGAATAAAAATTCATTATCTTATAAGAATTTAGAAAATATAATGAAGCTAATATGATAAATAAAAATGAATTTAGAAAGATTTATTCCATGCACCAAAATGAAGTGTACCTTTTGACATTTTCTCTGATTGATGTAATGTTAGGGGGTATTCAACTATACATTAGTGGTGAAAGCGGGGAACCAATAATGATTGATTAGTTATAAAAATTCCATGTGATTAAATAAATTAAAATTATAAATATCATATTAACACTCTGTAATAATTATATAGGAAATTGGATGTCAATACCACCAACTAAAGAAGGTGTCTATATAATAGAAACAGAAAGGGTCGGTGATGCCATATAATTCCAATAAATAATGAATGTTATCAAGATACATTTAAGGATTATATTTTTTATCGAGATAATAATAAATTCATTTGGAATGAATTTTTTGCATGAACCTATAACTGGTTAGTGAGAGAACAATTATTTTCCAAGTAAAGTATGTTGATAACAAATGAAAAATAATAATTATCATTATAATTGAGAAAGATAATATTATAAGAAACCTTATATTGTTTAACATAATGTATGGACCAACGTTATAGGGAAAAATATATGTAGATGTACATTTATGGGTTACATAGACTATATTAAAGAACATAAATTTAAATGTTAGTTAGAAAAAAAAATTTCCCAAATTTGAGAGGGAATTATTTCTACTATCATATGGAATAAATCCCTCCTAGGAAAAATATATAATACATGAGAGGATATTTCTACTATCAGAATGGATTTCCATTCTTATCAATGGATCCCCAAAGGGTTTTTTCACATTCTCCAGGGGAGTGAAGCAAGGGGACCCCCTCTTTGCCATTTTATTTACTTTAGCAGAGGATTATTTTAACCGGCTCCTCCTTGACATGGTGAACAATGGAAAACTATCAACCATTACTGTAGGACGAGGTATCTCTGCACCCTAATACCTATTTTTGGGTTATGACATTGTTATTTTTACTCAGGGAGACGAAAAAAGTATCAACAACATAAAAAAGGTTTGAAAACACTATAAAGGTGTCTCTCGTATAGTTATTAGCTGGAAAAAGTCATGTATCTATTTTAGTAAATGTTTCTCATCTTTTAGAAAAGAACGCCTTACTTCTTATTTGGGAATAAAGGAGGGATACCTTCCTTTCACCTACCAGGTGTACCAATGTTTTGGGGAAATCATAGTCAATCTTATTTTTTAGACATCATAGATCAAGTCAAGAAAAATCTTGCTTCTTGGAAAGGGAAATCCCTCTCAATGGAGGGATGAATCTGCCTTATAAAGTATGTTTCTCTTTTAAAGTTGGTTTACTCATTCATGGTTTATATTTGTCCTTGTTCCATACTTATAAATCTCAATAAGATGATGAAAAACATTGTATGGAGTTGAAATATCATGGAAATAAGATTCATCACTGCTCAATGGAAAAATTGCAGCCTATATTATTTTTTTGGAGGACTAGGAATCAAAAATATAGAGGCCTTCAACCATTATCTACAAGCAAAGTTTATATGGAAACTGGTCAATTACAAATATCGTACATTGAAATTCCTTCAGAATCTCTTTCTGTCCAAACTTATTCTTTGGAAAATAGGCTATATGGAGTCCTCTATTTGGCAATGGATCAAGTATATCTTCTAGGAAATCCTCAATCACTCTAAATGGATGGTGAGTAGAAGCTCTTCCCTCCAGTTTTGGTATGATAATTGGACTGGGGAATCTCTCATATCACATGTCATTTTGGATGAAAATGTGTTGGATCACAATATTACTATCAGAGAGAAAATTTGAAATATGGATATGATGCCGAATGACATTGTCAATATTATGAGAAGGTATGATTTTGTTGAACAGGTTGACATGCTGATCTGGAAGGGGTCGGTTATTGGATGTCTTGACTCTAAAGCATTGTATCATCACTTAATCACGGGAGAAGAACATTGGATTCGTATACTGAATAAAAAATGGCTAACACCTTCTCGTATCACTCTTATATGGATACTTCTCTTTAATAAAATACCTATTGAAACCAACATTCAAAGAGTTGTCATTTCACTATGATCATGATTTATCCATTGCATGCAACACAAGGATGATGTTGACTATATTTTTCTTAGTTTTCAATGCAGCCTCCTCTCTCTAGGTATCAGTGCAACAGAGTTTTGGAATCTATTTAGCATGCAACAGCCCTATTCAGGACTGTATTAAAGTGTTGTTCAACCTGACTTTTTCTATGAATATCAAATCTCTCTTCCAAGTTTCGTGCTCTAAAATTCTACATTACATTTGGAGAAGAATAAATGCAAAGGTTCACTCCTAATCTGGTTTCCAAGCAGGCTGCGGACAGGACTACATCATTGATGTAGTGCGGGTAGTGAATAAACTACATAACGAACAATGCATCAGTTCTTTTGGTGACTTTCCGATCCTCTAGAGGCTGAAAATAAATGGTAATTATCCTAAGCCTTTTCAAACTATGGATGTTTTTTGGGTTTTACCTTTTGTAGTATGGATTAAATGTAACACGGATGGAGCATGCAAGGGAAATCCAGGCCCCTCAATATATGGAGAGGCCTTCAGAGATGAGAATGGGAATGTTGTTGAATGCATTTATGGGACCTTTGGTATTTCTAAAATGCTTTTATCTAAGATGATAGGACTGATAATAGTGGTAGATACTACCTGCAAAAGGAAATGGAACAATATATAGTTTGAATGTGACACCACAACTCTTGTTCAAGCGGTTAGAGTGGGGAAAATGCATCTTTCATGGAAGCTAGTTTCTAAATGGGTAAACTGCCTTAACAAGCTATCATTGATGAACTATATAATAACTCACTCCTACAGGGAAGTGAACTACATTTCTGATGGGTTATCTTACAAGGGTGTTTATGCAGAGGACTGGCAACACACAACCAGCTTACCAGAAGACATGTCATCTCTCTTACTAAGAGATAAATGTAAAATTCCATCATTCCGAATTTTGTAACCTTTTCTTTATATTATGAAAGAGCATAAGTGCTCATATTTCTCAAAAAAAATGTAGTAAATAATTACAGTGGAAGGAAAACTAGTTAATAAAGGACATAAAATTCCCATATTATTGATCAAAATGATATTATAATTTTTAGGTTAAATAAATGAGAAATGTAATCTACTTGAATAAAGTTGTATCCATATCTACAAATATCGATTAAGTTGCAGATTTGGATATATATAATGAATATATATGAAATATATAATGAATTTTTCTTTTAGTTTATGGATTCATACCTAAGAATTATAAATATTATCATAATTTAAATTATGATTAACTTACAATACTGATATTATCCGTGAATTATATGTTTTAGATAAGGAAAACATATATTTACTCAAGGATATCATATCTTGAGGAGCATTAATCAAGGAGGAGAGGTTATAGATAATAATTTAGACGTATAAGAAACTATTTTAATACAAATGACTAAATACATATCTCATCAGATATATGAATTTTCCATGTGATAGGTAATATTTTTATTGTTTTAATGATTGTCCTAGTGTTATTGGGATTTTATTAAAATTGTATTCCCTAGAGTAAACTAGTGAATTAATTTTCAATTAACATATCACAAGTACATAGAGTTATACATGAAATAATCTTAACATAATATTGATTCTATTTTATTTACATAAATGTTAATTTCAATATATTATTTGATATATTAATATCATATAGTAGTTTACTACAATAATTACTAAATTATTATATATTTATGATAATTTTTTACGTATATTAAATGGTGTATATACAACATATTGATAGGATATAGACGAGGATTGAAAATCAATTATAGATGGATTACAAGAATTTAGGCTTCTTCTAAAAAACGTTTCATTTTGTGATCTCGAGTAACAGATATTATGAGGAATGTAATTTTGATAACAAAATCACATATTTTAGGTGTCATTGGATGTTCCCATCTATGTGAATGTGTATAGGTAACTCGACTCGAGGTCACCATCAATTTGAATAGTTCAATCACATACTTTTATGAGAGAGAAAATTAAAGACATCAATATTTTTGGAATGTAATATTATTTGGGTGATAAATTACATGAAGACATTTTTTGAATGATCAAGATATGATTTTTAACATATGTGTAAAAGAAGAGATATATAAATTCCATTTTACCAGTATATTAATACGATAATTAAACCCATGGACATGGTAGAACATTACATGATAATGTAAAACAGTCATCTAAATAATAAATATCGAATTTATGGATGGTCACAAAAGATATGAATCCTTCCTTATTATATACAAGGATATAAAAATATTATATTAAAAAATGTATATTTTTATGAGGTTTCTATTGATATGACTAAATATTATCTCTTTAAGGGTCATGATGTGTTGTAAGAAACAAATCTTGGAATGTGTCTGACACTCACTACTATATAGATAATTTCCTAGACGGTCACCAACACAACATATTTAAAATATTATCAAATTATAAGGAATTTTATTTTAGTAAATGGTGGGTCCAATCACAGGGGTCAAGGAATATCTCTTCTTGAATGACTGAATGAAATAAAAAACATATCATTATTTTCGATTTTAAAATTTTCTGATAATATATTTAACAAATTAATATTCTTATTAAATATTTGTTAAATATTTTCGGGATATTCGAGAGGAGTTAATCACTCGAAATTACTATCACATGATTTTAGATGTTCCAATTGTGTGATTAGTATTTGTGAAATTATTATCATATTAACCAGTCCTCAAATTCTATTTAGTTAGTATTTAAGAGATTTAATATATTCAAGTTCTACATCTAATTTCCAACACATAACAATACATATTTAATCTAAGTGAGTCTTAAAATTGATAGGGAATCTTCATCCAATTATGTTTAGAGTTATATCATATATATCATAATTCCTAGAGAGAGAGAGTGAGTGATATTAACATCATAGTCAAATAATTACTTTTGAAATCGAAGAAAAAGTGTTCTAATGATCACCAATACATCAAAGGCAATGTTAATTTATCAATTTTACAGCCTATAAATATAATATAAACACATTAACAAACTTTAGAGACTCTATGTATTATATAATGTGTTTTATCATTGATTCCTCTAAGAAATAAATTTTGGAGATGATCGAAACTCATGTTTGATAAAATAATGTACAATTTTATTTTTTATTTATCATGTTTATTTAATTCAAAAGAGTTACTTGAATTAATAAAATGGTTATTCTATGTTGGATATGATGTTATGACATCAATTTGGGGATAAAGATTTTAATTTATTTTACATTTTTTTCTTCCAGTGCACTCCTAGTATCGATATATGTAAATGTTAATTAATTGAGTATATCTAGAATATAGGGAGTATAATCTCCACCCATTATGCAGTTAGTCGACCCAACTACCATAGTGATTTTTTTCATTATTCTATATATTTTAAAAGTGAATATTCCTATATTGAAGCACGTGGAGGTCTATAGGATTGTTGTGTTGCATGATTTTGAAAATTTATGTGAGCTTATCCATCAAATCTTATAATAATGAAAAAATCCCTTAAATGGACTTTGAAACATCATATTTGACACTAGTCTACCTAATAATTAATGCGAGGATACCATTTAATTGACATAAGCATGAAAAGTTAAATGAAAATGATAACTCATATGATTTGTAGTCGTCAGTTCTTTATGCTCCTCATAGATGGTCATTTATTGAAGGATATTAACCAATAATATAACACCCCATAATTTTTTGAAATATTTATTATTAAATAAAATTTATTTATTTCATAACATTCCTTACATGAAACAACTAGTTTAAACAAACTGTTATATACTTTTAAAATATTATTATTTAATATGATTGTTATCACGCAATAAGTAGATTAGTGAGTATAAATAGAAATATTTAAATTACAAAAAAATTACTCCATGGATATTTATAAAAAAATTCATTGGTTATAAATTTGTTATAAATGAAAATAAAATCACTTGAAAGTAAAAAAGAGAATTTTTTCCTCTGAAAAAGAGTTTTTATACACCCATTGAGTTTTATAATAAATTAAATTAATCTTTATTGACAAATGATTTCAATTGGATTTTTTTATAATTCATTAAAATAAAATATTTTAACATTAATCATATGGTTTTTACAATTCATGGAATAAGAATAATTTCTATTTGATGCATAAAATGATTTAAAAAAAATTAGTTCTGTAGTGTTTTCGTGTTTATTTGAAAATTAATATATTCCATTTATGGAAACTGAATTTAATAATGTATATTTTTTATTTTTTATCATCATAATTATTATAGTTCAGTATTTTCAACTCGATTTTTTAATGAAATGAATATTACAAATACCAAAAACTAATTTCCATAGTTACGATTAAAATGGTATTATTAGGGTCAAACTATGATATAAGGGTAAAAATGTCTCTTAAACATGTCTAAATATGTTTTTGATGGTATATTAACATTAAAGTACCCAATTTTATAATTCCATTCCATCTAGTCTCACTTTTAAATGAAAATGACATTATATTATCAAAATGGTTTATGTAATTCCATGTGTGTCCCTTCCCTCTCTTATATAAGGGAACTTACTCTCATCCCTTATTTGACTAATTTATGTTGAGTCAAAATTATATTATTTACTTTTCTATTTTTTTTTAAATCACAAACTCTCTCTTAAGTATTCATTCCAAAAATTATTTTGTGTCATAAGTATTTAAATTTTTTTAACAAAACATATATGGTTTTCTATACTTAGAAATATTTTTAAAGTATTCATTATTATAAACCTTATTAATTCACTATAATCATCGTAATGAGCATGGATTTAATAATGATAAAATTAAACTTTATCAAATAGAATTTCAATACATTATGAATTTTCTTCTTGTTGACAGATGTTTTATAAATAGACTTGGCATCAAAACTGATAACATCAGAGTTATTTTCATATGGAAAATCATAACAAAACTTTATAAAGATATCCATTAGAATTAACTATGTTTATATTTATAATAACTAAAAAATATTATATCATAATGAAATATATTTTACATGAAAAACGGAGTATATCAGAATGGTGTCATGTATTCTGTTATAATATGATTGTTGAAGATCCATGAGTCCAAGTCCTTGTTAAACATTCAGGGAAAATATTGTTGTTGGAGGATAGAGATGACTGTGGGTGACATGCCTAAAAATACCTAGTCATTTGTAGAGTTCACAATCATGAGAAGTATAAGTAAAGAAATTGTGTGAACGCTCTGTTGATTTTTCTACCGTGTGAGAGATATGATGCTAACAAGAGTGAACAACAGAATCCTTGTGCTTTTAACCTTCTTGACTTTATTTTTGTAATTGCTTTGCGTGTCTAATTTTGAATATGATAAAGGGATTCTGAGGCATGAAAGGTAGATATAAAATCTTCTTGATTGAGGGATTATAGGGATATTAAGTCATAATTTAATAATTGTATTGAGGGATTGCAGGGATAACCAAACTAGCTGATCAACGAATTGAGGACTCATGGGGATAGTGAGACAAACCAATCATCATATCATGGGTTTTCCATGGTAAGAACAATACAGACATTCTTCTAAGTATAAAAAAAGTGACTTTTATCCTAGGAAAATGCATCCCTTATCTTTGGGTTAAAAATTGTATTCTTTGTATAACTTGTGTTATTATAAGTCATTTATTTCCATTGAAATGTTAATAGAATGTGAATTATTTTATATTATTATTTCTATTTTTATATGTTTCTGTCATAATAGAATTGATTATGATATAGTAGTTTTACTCAGTAAATACAATATTACAAGGATTATGATTCTCTATGCTTTAATATAGAATTATTATTTTCTGAATTTTCCTGATATATCATAACTGTTGTGATTGAGATTTTTTTTATTTACTCTAATTAAATAATTTTTTATTTAGAATACAATTTATCTCTAATTATTTTATCACCACTTACTAATAATGATTCCATACACTATAATGATAGAATAAATATTTAAATATTACATATAGAATATATATCAAAATCTTATTGATTATGATATTTTTTTGGACCCCATGGACATGTCTGATTAACTATTAAGTACTTAAGAGTTTTTGTTAATACACATTGAATATCCTTGTAAAACTATGTTTTTTTATGGTCAAAAAACAATTTTTTAAAGTTACAATGCACCCCCCTGTAATAGTTTTTCATCATCGTATACATATTGATCCAAAAATCGGTATCAAAACCAATTATCTATAATTCTGATACACAATTTGTACTATTGGAGGTTTCCACTTCTTACTTTTTCATAATATTTTATGATTCTTTAATATTGAAATTATTATCATATTTTGTTGAATATTTTTTGTTTATAAATACCGTTTAAATTAACGTGTATTGTGGATATGAATTTCCTTATTGTTTTAAACGATATTAGGACTAAATATAGGATCCATTGATAATATTAATCCCACTAGACAACAAATTATTAACTGTAATGATTATGAATAATGGAGGTATAGAAAGAAAATTTTTTTTTATCAACATTAGAGTTGATAATTTTTTACTGCTCATTGGATATTATAAAATTCATCACAAGGAAATCATAACGTTTAATAATCAAGAAAATATGTAATAGATGTTGAAGTATAACGTATGGAATGTTTTATTATCTCCACTGACTAAAAATATATATATCCAGATTTATTCTTGTAAATTACCAAATATTATTTTGATGAAATTTGATATTACTCGTATTGTAACATCCAAAGTTGTTGAAACTAGAAGATAAATCCTTAGAGTTGACTATCAAGCATTTGATTTTCCCTATGTTGTATATGTATGAAAGGTACAACAAAGGTTTATGAAAATGTTGAATAATATATATTCTATAGGAGTAAAAGGATTAGTTTACAAAAATTTTATACAAAAGATAATCGATATCATTCTGAATGAATGGCAATAAAAGAGAAAATCTATTAATGAATCAAGAATGGTAACAATACTCACCCATGATTACTTATTCGGGACCCTTTTACAATATGTGTATAGATTTAAAAGAGACGTTGAGAATGAAATTAAAAATAATGGTGGAGTTTATGTCAATACTACTATAGTTTCAAACAAAACCCCAGCCCCCAAAAAGGTTGTAAAATATTATAGAAAGTAGAATGTTATTGTTGAATCTGATTTATGTGATTCTGAACATTCTGAGAAAGAATTATCCATTCATTCTTGATGGATAAAAAATAGTTAAATAAGTATTTTTACTATCTTTACAAGAAATGATACATGGAAATGAAAAAAAGAATGTTTTTAAAGTAACTTTTTATGTATGAAAAACTATTGGATATATATGAGCTAACTATTCCAAGTTGAAATAAAAAGAAAGAAATGATAGAAATTCTAATAGAAATGAAGAAATGTTTTATAATTTGAAGGGAGATATAGTTAATTATGTTTTTCACTCACGAAGAACCATTGGAGGTGATTATTTTCCATAATACCATTATAATGAATGTTTATAATAGAGGGTTATTGGTCTTATTGTAGGAATAAATATTACAAATCAATGTCTTCTGGCTAAGCTACACACTGCTGATTCCTTAAAAAATGACTTTAAATGAATATTATCTTGATGAGAAAAATTCTATATATTTGGATACAGAATCCTCCTCATCTAGTGATAACGATAAATTTTTTATTATAAATATTTTTTTTATATTTTCCTATATACACGAAAATTATAATTACGATGATAGTAAAAATCATGAAAATGAAAATAGTAGGATAAATGTTTTTTTTTAAAATTATCCAATGTTTTTAAATATCCTAATAGAAAATTTTCTAAAATTGAATCTATTTCAAAAAAAACATTGATAAATCTATTTTGATAAAGGTTTTATTTCTGAATAATTAAAAAATGTAGTTAATGAAAAACATTGTTTGAACAACAGTTTTGAGAAACTCAATTCCAAATATATATTAGACGTGAATAATGATTTAGTTGTAAAACTAAAATGTCATGTTTCTTCTCTAAAGAACATTTAATTAAAATACACTACCAGAAATGATGTTTCTGATGAAATGTATAAGCACATTCATCCACACGGTACTATTTCAGGAATTGGATATTCTTATAAATAAATATTTTTAGTTAAAATTTATTTGTTCCAAAAAATTCCTCTTTTGTACTAAATTTCAATGTGGTGGAAATTAGGAAGATAACTTTTCATCAAATAAAATTCAAACCGTAGGGTTCCACAATGATAATTTTTCATAAGAAAGTATCAAGATTCCTAAAATTTTGTTTTTGAACATTTCCATACCCAAGAAGGTTTGTGTGTAGAAAACCTAATGTTTCTATTTTCTTGAAAACAATGGGAGTACCAAAAACAATAACACCTGGTATATGGATTGTGGTTATTCCCATCATAGGAATGATGAAAATGAATTATGTGAAAATATTATCATGATGAAAGGTAGAAATGTTACCTTTAGAGATAATTATCATGGATATGATATTGTTATATGATATGTGTCTCTTACTGGTAATGATTTAATTTCAAATGTTTTCTTTGTTATAGGTCTGAAGCACAACCTTGTAACCTTATGTCAATTATGTGATGAAGCTTAACTTATTAATTTTAAGAATTATAAATATATAATACACAATTTTAAGAATGATTTCAATTTATCTACCCATGTACATGAGAATGTTTACACACTTAACATAGAAGTCCTTAAGATCAAAGACATACCTTGTCAAAGTGAAAAGGAAGGTCCATCATGGTTAATGAATAAAATGTTAACACACTATATTGTCAGAAGTTTATATAAATTGTCTAAGAAAAATCTTGTTAATGATATATCAGTGAATATAATGGATTCTTGAAAAGTCTTTTATCCTTATTAATATGGTAGGAAAATAATACATGCTTTAAATTAATTAGTGAATTCACAAATTATGATGCTCTATAGTTAGTTCACATGGATCTCTTTAGTCCTATAAAAATGGTATGTATTGTTGTAATGTAATATGTATTTTTTTAGTTTATGAATATTTATATATACATGGGTCTCTTTTCTAGAAATGAAATATGAATCCTTTTGTGATTTTAATTTTTTTGGACAATGTTAAAAACGAGATAAACCTTACCTTGAAATCATTTCATTGTGATCATAGTGGTGATTTTGTAAATTCTAATTTTGAAACTTTTTTGAGATAAAGGGTTTACAAATAAATTTTAAGCTCCTAGAAATCCTCATAAAAATGGTGTTGTAGAATGAATAAATCGTATTTTTCAATAAATAATGGGAACCATTTGGAGTAAATACTAAATTGCTAAATTCTTCTGTCTGAAGAAGTTATTACTTAATTTTATAATATAAATCTAGTTTTAATACGGCCATTTTTAATATAATACCTTATGAATATTTTATAAGATGAAAACCAACAGTATCTTACTATAGAGTATTTGGGTGCAATGTTTTTTATTGAATACAAAAACTAAATTACAAAATACACTCCAAAATCCTATGAAGCCATATTCATATGTTATTCCACTAAATCAATGGAATATATCATTTTAAATAAAAACTCCTTGTACTATTGAGGAAATAGTACATGTAAATGTTTTTCAAACTAGCACTTTGGTTTTCAAAAAACCTGAACAAACATCCTCAGATGTGTTTCCCAACATTGATTCTCAACCTTTGTTGGGATATATTCTTTAATAAAGAAAATACTCATTAAATTATTTCTGAAGTATTTATATAAGAATATTTTCTACATTATGTTGATGAAAAAGTTTTACCAAACCCATGAAGTTAGTTTTTTCTAAGTAATCATCCTCATGAAAATATCATTAGAGATGATGATAAAATTATTAGACCATAAAGTTCCTTAATAAATGAGGTAGAACATATAGAATTTCATTCCCAATTTGATCCTAAGAATCATGAATAGGGTATAGGTGATAAGAACTAGACAAAATTAATTCATGGTGAGCTAAATGAATTTGATTGGAATAATGTATGGAACTTGATTTAAAGACCCAATGAATCTTTTTTAATTGGAGTATAATGGGGTTTTAGAAACAAATGTGATAAAAAAGAAATAATCATTATAAATAAATGTAAGTTTTTTCTAAAATATATAATCAACAAGAGGGAATAAACTATGAAGAAACATAGGCTCCAGTAGCTAGATGTGAATATATTATTATTATATTAGCCTTTTTAGTATTCTTCAATTTCATACTTTTTCAAATGGCTATAAAGTGTGATTCCATTAACTGTTATTTATAACATGAAGTTTTTTTAACAACCATCTAGTTTTGAAGATACAGAACATCTTTAATACATTCATAAACATATCAAAGCTTTATAGGGACTCAAAATGCCCCAAGAGCCTAGTATGATAGATTAATAATATTGTTGTTACAAAACAAATATGTTATGGTAATTATTTATGCACCCGTTTTTATAAATAATGTAAGTAAAAACATAATTATTTATCAAATATTTTTTGATGATATTATATTTGGATCAACTTAATAATCCTTAAGTGATTCATTAGTGAATCTAATAAAATATTTGTTTGAGATGATTATTATTGGTGAGTTATCATTTTTTCATGGTTTTCAAACTTCTCAAAAACCAGAGGGTACTTTTATATATCATCATAAGTATATCAAATGTAATTTTAAAAATTATGGATAAGACAATAATAAAGGTACTAGTACTCAAATCAGTAACTCAAATACACTTTAAATTGATGTAATTGGGAATCCACTTGATCAAAAAAAAATTACTACTATGATAATAATTTTTCGAGAATTAAGCACTAGTCGACCTGATATATGTTTTTTGTATACTTATATGAAAGATATCAAAAAAAAATGCAATGGAATCCCATTTAAAAGAAGATAAAATATTTTGTCATTATCTATTGTGACCTATGGATTTAAGATTTTTATATTCCTATACAAATAATGTTCAACGGAAATGTTATCATGATGATAACATTAATAGTGGTAGAATGGATATGAAAAGTACGTCTACAAGATTTCATCTATTAGTAAATTCATTATTTTCATGGTCTTGTAAAAAATAATACTTAGTATCACATTCCTCAGATGAAGATGAATAAGTGGTATCCAAAAAAATTTTGTGCCGAAGTATAGTTGGTTCAACAAACCCTCACTAATTATGGCATGATTTTTACAAAAAATATAAATTTTATTTGATAAATAATGTTTCATTGCTTTATGTAGAAACAATGCACATCTCTCTCATTCAAAACATATAGATATTAGGAATAACTTTCTTAGCGGTCACACACTTAGAGGAGATATCATTTTAAAATTCACCATATTACAAGAATAAATTAATGATATCTTTAAGAAACTATTACCTTCAGATAAATTTGAATACATTAAAAAGAATCTATGAATGATTAATTTAATGTAATCATTCATGTCTACTTATTGTTTAAACCATATACTTACAATAGGTTACTACTTTTCATCCAGGGAGTACATATGGTTTTTCTTTATTTTCAAATTATAAATATTTAGTTATTTCGTAAATCTTTAGTTTTCCATAATTTCACGGTTTTCTAAATACTCCATCAAAATGAGTTTTCTGGACTCAAGGTATATTTACAAATTCCCAAACTTGAGTTTGTTTTTAACATATTCCAAAATTTATCACATTCGAGTTTTCTTTTTAATTTTATCATGTTCATTTTTTTCATTTAAATTTTATCATTTTCATGTTTTCATTTGAATTTTATCATATTTAAATTTTCAATTAAATTTTATCGTATTCGAGATTTCTTTTAAGAACACTCATATTTAACTCATATTCTTCTCTTTCGTATTCTATTTTAAAACAAAGAAGAAATAATTATCATATCAATGTTTATAGTCTAAAAAGGTACACTTTTCCCATTTATAATTTAACACTATTCTATTTTAGTTTGTTTTATCCTTGTTTGATGTTATTTTATTTTATATGTTTTTTTTTTCAACTTTTCATATTCATCCAATACGATAAAGATTTTATTAAACCCTCAAGGGTTTAATTTTATTTAATTCATTATTTATATATTATATCAATCTTCATATATGGTGGAAAAATTATTATCAATTAGATTAATTTAGAAGTTCTACTGGGCCCTAAAATTGAATATATAAAGGGACTCCCTTCATGTCCCACATCGGTTATTTCTATAATTATTTCCCTGAAGCAATAATTCATTTTAGTTTCTCAGTATAATTATTTAATTATGCATGAATCCTCGGTTTCTTCTCTAAATATAATGGATCTTTCAAACGATTACAATAGTTTGGGTTTTTTCACAAAGTTTTGTTAGCAATTCTTATTTATAATATGTATGATTCATTTTTTTAGAAGGGTGAATTATTTCACCTGGTTGAAAATCATTATGTTTTTAACAATCAGATCGAAATAATGATTTTTTCTATTTATAATTAGTTAGATAATTTGATGATTCCATAGAAATAAGGAAAGAAAATGGGAAAAAGATGTTTTATTTATGAATCTATGAGAAGATTTATAAGATGAAACCTAGGGAAGCTACATGGTTACATAGTATTTTTGATTGAGGAGATTCATTTTGACCCTCTTATAAACTACCATATTGGAAGGGTACATTTACCAGATAAAGATGAAATAACTACTTGTTTAAGGATATATCATAAAATTAAGAAAAAAATTGACACATCTAATTATGGATCATATATTTTTCATGTTTTGTATGTGATGTTTTCTTATTCCGGGAATGGAATATTTCAACACTCTAAATGTTTCAGATATCTTCATTTTGGATTATTTCTTCAATAGGAGGAAAATAAATTTGGATATTTTTATTCTTTTGATTATCCAAAATATAATATCCATGTAAATCATGTCTCATATCAGAATGTTTTCAATATTAATTAGTAATATGATTGAATCGAGAATGATACATTTCAATATTGTGATCAAGTAAAATCAAATAAAAAACAATTATGGTTATCCTTGATGATACAATAAAGACTATAATGTATGTTTTTGATTCATAATCAAAGATTTTTGTTATGATTTCTTAGGTTTTAGAATCATATGTTGAACCCTATTCTAAAAAAATGAAGATAAAGATGACAAAAATAAGAGAAAGGTTGATTCACTTTTTGTTAGAAAATAAAATTAACAAAAAGTTTCATATGATGTTTCTATAGAGTGGATGAGGAATCATGTAGAATAAATAAATAGTGATCAATAATTAAGACTCAATCCAGGAGAAGATTTATCCTTAAATATATATAGTGAATAATTTCAAGAAAAATAAAAAAAATAAAGATATAAAGTTATAGGTTCTAGGATAGTTGATTAGTTAATGTAAGGTGTTGAAAACAAATCTATTAATATTGTATTATAGAATTTGGATGCAATATTTATTTTAAAGAACAAGTTGTTGTTCATGCTGATGATCTTACTATTGTTGATAAAGGATAGGATTTATGGTATATAATGAATTTATTCTAGGTTGAAAAGGTGATGTGAGGTTAGAGTCTCAAATTCATGATGAGTTTTTTTAATATATAGAAGTTTTTTCTAAAGGAATTAATATACTATAAAAAGATAATTAATGTATTAAATAGGATAGTGTGTTCATAAAAATAGAAGAGTATGAGGGTAAATAAGGCCACGAAAGTAAATAAGGAGACGAAAGTTAAGATAAAAAATATTCATAATAAATTGAGGATGATATCATTTATGATAATATTTTTATGAGGAATTTTAAAGCCTCATCAATAGAAAATTCATCTTTGGTAACTCAGAATGAGATGTCTCTAAGATAATTGAAATAAAATTCTCCACAATATCAAAAAGATGCAACTTCATCCATGAGATAAGAACATTTTTAGAATAGAATGTTTGAAGAAATTAAAAATATTTTTGTTGATGCAATTGATATTTCTAATGAAGTGAAATATAAAAAATTATTGATAAAGAGGGCTCAAATAACGGGAAAAAGAAATAAATTCAATAGAGATCAGAATGATTCATAGAAACATTAAATCAATGTCAAGATAAACTAATAAAATAAGATATTTGGGTCTAGATTATATTTTTAATACATTGAGATGATTGGAGAATAACAATTCCTGACATTACCATAATGTAGAAAATGATTTATTTGCTTGTTCCAAATCAACCCATAGATTAAGATTCGTTAAAATCCCCAATATATAGGTTTATATGTTTGGATAAAAATTTCATAATTTTTAAAGTGTGGAGGCTCACATGATGGGTTATAATAAGATGGTTAAATGGTATAATAATATTGATAATGATATCAAACTACATGATGATAGTTTTGATGAAATGATGAAGGGAGTGAAAGGTTTAGGAGATAACTTCTAATTGGTAACAAATGATATAGTATAATGATTAATATTAGTGAATACATTCAAATATGAGACTAAAAATTGTATGAAGATAATATATGTGTTCATTGTAAAAATGAGATATTATTATGATCACATAAGAAGACTTAAGAATCATAATGAGGAAGTCGGTACTATTACTAATGAATTTTAATAAAATTTTAAAAATCAATAAAAAAGATTTAGATTGAAGATAAAAAAATTATCATTCAATAAGAATGGAAACAATATCTTGAAAAGAAGAATCAATCTCAATAATAGTTCATTTCCATGGTTGAAGAAGAGATAAAAGAGTTAACCAAGATGAAGACAATAGTCAAATCTTTGATGCTGAATAAAGATTAATTTCATAAAACTCTTGTTGTAATTTTGTTCACTGAACATTCTATGAAATAATTTTTCACATATAAACATTTTTTTGAATGTATTCCAATTATTTTGGTTGAGTTTTCTTTAATTTATTTTAAATTATCAAGTAATTTAATATTGTATTTCTTATAATTGTTAGTCTAACTTTTTTATGTATTACAAGACTCTTCCCCATTAATTTGAGGAAATCACAATGGGGGAGGTATTTAAAAAATGTCGGAAAGTCATAAGTAATGGAAATATGTTTTAAATTAGGTGGAGAAATAATTCTAATAGGATAATATGGTACTTAGGGTAATTTATTATCCTATGGGGGAGTCATTCGTACTCAATATTGTATTCAGATGAGTCATAAACTCAAGGAGACATAGGTTTTAGTATTTAATTCTGAATATGATGTATTTAAAAGATATTGGACTTATGTTTTTAAAAATTATTTTATTTTTAATTCTTGTGGTTTTAAATTTCCGAAAGGAGTATATTGTTGAGTCAAACATATCTTTTTGACTTCTCCATTCAGTTTATATTAGAAATCAAAAAATCTCACTTTAATACGTAAATAAATAATTCATTCATATCCAAATTATTTTAATTGTTTTTGAAGAAAACATACATGTTTTAAAATAATTAAAAATTATTTTAAAATATTCATGAATATAAACCTACTTTATTCCTTAAAATTATCATAATGAGCATGGATCTGATAATGACCAAATTTCCTATTATCAAATTAGATTTACAGAATTTATGTCTTCTCTTCATATTGAAATATGATTTATAATCATAAATGAAATTAAAAAAATATTGCATTAGAGTAATATTTATAGACAAAATCGTAATGAAATTTTGTAAGAAAGTCCTTCAGATATATGTAAGGTTAAATTCTGAATTTGAAAACCCATGTTATATCATAATTTAATACATTTTACAATGAAAATGGAGTATATCAAAAAGATGTCACAAATTCTATTATAATATGAAAATTCAATTTCCAGGTTTCTAATACTTGTGAATATATTAGTGAAAATATGACCATTTGAGGATAATGATGACCATTGGAGTGTTTATTTGGTCATTTAATCTATTTGCAACAACGAGAAGTATAATTAGAGGCATTGTGTGAACACTCTACTAATTTTTCTACTGTCTGAGAGCTCTGAATCTTATAAGAGTGAATATATTCTCCCTTGTACATGTAGCCTTATTGATTTCATTTTGTAAATTCTTTGTGTGTCTGATTGTGAATATGGTCGAGGGCCTCTAATTCAAGGAAGATAGATATATTATATTTTTGATAAAGGGATTTCGGGGATACAATGACAAAATCTCATCGTCATATCAAGGGCTCGTAGAGATAGAAAGGTAAACTGATCACTTTATAGAGGACTCATGGGGAAAACAAGATAGAATGATCATCTTATTGAGGGATTTCACTATTAAAGGAAAGACAAACATTCTTGTATGTATAAAAAAATTGACATGTATCATAGGTTATTGGATACAGTTCTCTTTGGGTTAAAACAATTGTATTTTTTATTAGTTGTTTTATTAAAAGTATTTTAATTCCACTTAAATTCTAATAAAAAGTGAAATATTTTATCTTCTTCTTTCAATTTTTATCCTGTTTATCATAATATCTTCGATTACGATATAATATTTTACACTGTGAATACATTATTACTATTATTATTATTATAATTGCTTTAAGATATAATCATTAATTTTTTATTACTCTTATATATAGTAGTCATTATGATTATGATTCTTTCTATATTTTCTCTGATTAAATCATTTTCTATATAGAATATGATTTACCTATGATCACGCTATCACCACCTACTGAATATGGTTCTATATTCTATAATGATAGAATTAATATCTCATTATAACATGTGGAAAACATAGTAGAATCTACTTGATTACAATATTTCCTTTATTCTACACTAGGTCTAAGTATAATATCCTTTTAGATTCTTATGAGGCTTTTTGAATACTCTCTATTTAAAATTGTTTAACTAAGATTCTTTTATGGCTAAAAAATGTTTTTAAACAAATAATTCACCCCTCTTATAGTTTTTCATTTTCATATATGTATCAATATATCAATTTTATCCTTCTAAATCATCTAATACATACACAAAATAAAATCTTAGGTTATATCCCTTCATTCATTTGTTCTTTTATTTAACCAATATTCATAAGATAATGACATTAGGTGTAACACAAATGAGGTCTCTCAAAGAAGAGGTAAATCATCTTGTTCGAGTTTTAAAAAATTTATTTATTATATTAATAATTCAAAATAAATTTTATCTATCCTAAAATTTTTAATATAGTATAAAAAATATACTAATATGTTATTATGGTAATGGGAATAACCTTTTCCACATTCTTTCATCATAAGGAAATGAATATATCACTCGTGTGTACATGTTAACTACCGCATCCATATTGTGATATGATTCATTTTCTATCACCATATTTAATATAATGTTATGGTGATGTAAATAATTTTTATATATGTAATTTTTTTAATAAAATATGAATTTTTATTATATTATATTATCGACCCTCTTACCTTTCCATCCATTAGAAAATGATAATTTTTATCATGCGTATGTGTTGACAACCACCCCCATGAAGTGATGAGATTAATATTTCATTTATATTATATATAAAAAATAATTAGGATATATTTAGTGAATATATGATATTATAATGATTTTTTAGTATTTAATTTTTTTTAAACTTTATTTTGTTCTATCCATCAATAATCGAAAGCATCACACATTGGTGTGTCTTGACATGGATCAATTAAGTGATGTAATTCATCTTTTGTCACAACCACTTTTTATGAATGGTTATAAAGAAAACTAAAATGATTAAAAATAAAATTTATTAAATAATTTAGATTATAGAATGATGAATCTATGAATAATGTTCATGGATAATAACTATCAAACTGAAATATTCCTAGAAAATGAAACATTTTGACCTGAATAATGATTTTAGTAAAGAATTATTAATCAAGGGATAATTTGAATTTATAAGGGAGTGATATATCGAAATACAAATATGAATATTGTTATGTTATATATGGATAATAAATATATGTTTATTATATATGAGTTTTGGACATATACAAAGAAATATGATACATTAGGTAATGTTTTATGTTATAATCTCATTTAATTTCATATTTGTCTATTCAAAATTTATATCAAAGATAATAATATGAATAATATAATTTACATACAATATATTTTATTATAATCTATTTATTCATTGATTTTTTCATATAGGAATACCAATTTACTCTCTTTGGTGTTTAAAATGATTGGGAAATTTATATTTGGGAAAACTGACCATATTTACTCTTTGGTCAACAAAATTTTACTATGTACATATTATTTAAAAGGATCCCAAGAAAAATCTTTTATATGTTCAAATGATTATCTTAATTAATTTTTTAAAATATTTTTATTCTTTCCAAAATTTTAAATGGAATATTATTTCCCATTTCTAGATAATGTACTTTTGGACATTTTCACAAATTTGTTAAATAGATCATTATTTTAAAGTTGACCACATGAATAGATTTTCCCATAACCTTGACTATATTTATAATTGAGTATTCCAACATTAATTTCCATTTGTATATTTAGATAAAAATTTTTATATTATTTTATAAATTTATATTTTAAAATATAAAAAAAGAAAACTTATATTTTATAATGTATTTGAAGAAATGTTGAAGTACTATTTTAATGGGTATTTCCATATTTATCAATATCCATTAATGTTTTCTATTCTTGGATAGGGATATGATCTAATTATAACATCCATCTTCTTTATTAGGATGACTTATGATTATGTGATGATGGAATGTTATATGATATTCATTTCTTTTTCCATTGTCAATTCTATGATTAAATGATTGATTCGTTATAATCATGTTGAAAACATATGTATGGTTTTCACTATGAGATAGTTGGGTCCATTATATTTTTCCAAGGAATTGGGTAATTTCGTATATATATATATATATATATCTCAAGAGATGACGATGATAAGTTTGGAGCAGATTTTGAATAGATGTGTTCACATTTTTCTGTGTATGTATTATTTCATATAGATGTGCTCACAAGAATATGCATGGTTGTGATTGAAAATAACTATGTTAACATTTTGATGTGTGAGTAAGATTGATTCAAGATGTGGTCACATGATTATATGTAAACATGATTATGAATAGTTTTTTTCACAAGATTATGATTTCTTATTCTTATGATGCCACATGAATATGTTAAGAATCCCGAATGCTGATTTTTTCATGGAGACCATTATTAATCATGCTTCTAGATATTTCTTGATTTTGGAGTCTACGATATTATATTTTTTCATTTACATTGAAAAAATAAAAATGATTATGTTATCATTCCATTATGATCATCTTATTCTATCAAATGATTAATGCTTCCCAGGTTTACCCATACATAGTATATGAGCTCACCGTTCTTATGTTAGCCTTAAAAATGTTCTGATGGAAGATTCTATGTATGACATGACTATAAGGGTACTAATATGAATTATTATTTAGATATTATGAAGATTTTTTATGAGATAATTTGATTTTGTATATAGTCTCTAAATAAAAAATTCCCTTATCGACCTCGAGCATTTATAATTATGATATATATTTAATATTTATCTAAATATATTTTATAATTATATATGTTCCAATTGGACCACCTCAATGGTTACTAGAGTATATTTTATTATTAGTGTTAAACCTTATGATAAACACAAGAATACGAGACCATCCTATGATACAGTAAATAAAGGATATTGGTTTAATTAAAAAATGAATCCCTTTCTGGATACTAGAAAGAATTTTTTTTGAATAGATGGTTTAAAAACAAATCATGGAGTTATAGTGACATACTGGTTTGGATAAGTATAAAAGAAAAAAAATTAGCAAACGATCCCACTAGAAATAATAATTTATGTGGTTGGGGTAATGATACTTATATCCATGGAGATGCAGGAATGTTAACTAATTTAAATAGGTATGTTTCATTCATACATTAATAGTTTCACACATTTAGAAAATATTGCTATAATGATCCCATAATGAAGATGATGAAACTATTCAACCATCTTCAGTGTAAGTCCACTATGCTATATTGATATTTTCACCCATGTTTGAGCTTATATAGTTACTTGTTGATGGATGTTTATGGAGATACAATACAAACTTATCAATATTCTACGATGATACAGTTACTATGTCAATGTCTTAAATGATATATATCCCTGTAGAATCCTTTCTAATGTATTGAGTGTGTGAGAACATTTGGGTTCTATTTTTGTGTCTTATCTTGATCTTCTTTCAAAAAATAATTCTATTATTTTTATGAATTTTCTTCATGAAATCCACAAAAATATTACCTTCAACTAACAAATTCTCTACACAAATTTTCAGGGAATGATTATGTAATATACATAAAGAAGTAGTATAATGTATCAATAAAAAAAGACTCAATGAAGATGAATTTTCTATGACTCATTGTTTATGTGGATTTTAAGTCCTGAATGTGTCTTACTTTTTGTTCCTCTACATGGGTGCCTTCTTTGACCCATATAAACTATTATTTAATTTCAAAAATTCAATATATATCTCTAGTTTCTATATATTTATGTCCTTATCCATATCATATAGAAGGAAAAAATTGCTAAAATCAAGTCACTAAATGAGTTATTATTATAAATTAACAATACTAGGAACCACTTATATGGTGGTAATATACACAACAGGTGAGAGAATTTTTTATATGTCCACACAATCATTATATTAAAATAGATTCACCACTATCCATTTCATTTACCTCCTCTAACCATTATTTTATTTCTCGACAAAATAAACCAACTTTTTCTACATTTATTTTTTTCATTATGTCAAATGAGTCAAGATAAATTTATTATTGTTATGTAATGACTAAATCCAGTACTTAATATCCCACTCCCACTTTTTCAGTCCTTCGAAGAAATTTACCCTTAAAAATGTCTTTGTTCTCCACTAAAAGTCAATAAATTGTAATATAAGGATGATGAATTCCTTTTCATAAGCCTTCTCGTAATTTTTGATCTCCACAACTTCACTAGAGGAGTATGATCCACTGGTTTTGACATAACATGCTCATGTAAGCCTTTATTCTCATCTTTCTCATGACGCTCTTATTATTTAATCCCACTATCAACTCCAACATCATGGTAATACTTATATATAAGCCTTCATTAAATATCACATTCTGGATTCTAATGATAAACATTTTTAATTATCCCAAAATATATAATAAAAATCCTCATAACTATATTTATTAAAGAAATATGATTTAGAATTAACACATACCTAGTCCTTTTCATAATCATATACATGTATTCCAAAAACAAAATACCAATAAATTTTAGAGTCTTACCTCATTTCCATACAAAATTTTCTGAGGTAGAAATTCACCATGTGGTACAGATGGACTCCTATTAATGAAGATTCAAACTATTTTCACTAAACCATCCTAGAATGTCTTGGGTATCCCCGAGTGTGCCTCATAATCCTGGCATGGTCATTTAATTTCATTTTTATCCTTTTTTCTACACCATTATTTTATAGTTTACTTAGAAGTTTATTCTAGCAAATAATTAAATTATTATCATAGAACTCTTAGAAATACTTACTACCAAAATCTCCTCCATTTTCATACCTCTTGAATTCCAACTCTGATCATAACTCATTCTCTACTATGGACCTCCATGAATTAATCACCATAAATAATTCATATTTTCTCTTTGAAAATTAAACGCATACCTTCGTTTTTGATTCAATGATAGATTTCAAATAATATAGTAACCATCTATGGGAATTCACTATTAAAGTACCCCAAACATTATTGTGTACCTGGTCTTGTTTACCGACCCTTGGTGTTTTCCTCCTTCCATGAATACCATCTTATACTTTCCAAAGACATAACCATTTCCCAATACAATTTCAACAACCTTATACTATTGTAATAGCCCTTTTGTTTCATAAAACTATATCCCCAACTCACTCATTTGGCTTAACCTATAATTCAATATTTATGAATCCCTGATATATATTATTTAATCAATCATATATTTATATATCTCATTCATATTGTGTTGGGTACCTTTATTTTCCCCCAAATATAAATATATTTTTCCCCTGGTAATCTCCATTGAATACCCTTGAATGTGGTATAAAAACCTATATCCCAAAGATTCTTAAAAATAAATTCTTATTAATATAAGGATATACCTCAAATATTGTAAAATAAAAAACTCACACTTTTAGTCTTCATCCATGAATTAACATTCAATCAATATGAAAGGGTTCAAAATCTACAATATCTACTTTGCCAAAATTTCATGAAACATAATTATTGAAGAAAAATTTCTATAATAAGGAATGTAAATATTACCCTAATTAAAAATCCAAATACCCCATTGGAAAATCAGTACATATCAGAAAAAAATGATCAGTTCCATAAGTTTTTGTTTTTTCAGTATTAGTTTTAGTCACTTTTTTTTCTCTATGCTCTTTCTCGATATGTCCCTTCCTCCCATAAATACATCAGGTTATACCTTTCCCAAACTTCTTATCTGTTCATTTTCCAATTTATTTTGATCATCCACGGTGAGTATCATGTTGTACATATATCTCTATTTCATCCAAATTCAGAGATAAACTAGAGAATATTCCTAATTCTCTTCATTGAAGATTCTCACTAAGGATAAGATCTCACAAATCCTTTGGAACCCATTCAACATTACCTAGAGAGATAGTGAAAACCCTTATAGTTACTTCCCAACTATTATATAATTATGAATATAAACTAGTGATCCTATCTTATCATAAAGTATAATCCCCATTGATATCAACTAACTTGTGATGGTGTTTAATATTTTGATATTATTATAAACAATATTCCCATCATTAATTTTTAGATTGAATAACTATAAAATCATTTTAATTTTGTTTGAAATAGAAGGATTATCAAACTTATTCATGAGATATTTCATCAACCTAGCCACAATCCTCATCCCACTAATGTTTCATATTGTTTTTTTTTTCAATATTATATGATGAAAACCCCAAATTTCTCAATCCAGAAGCACCAAATCCATCAACTCCGCCTTTTTTGGTTTTACACCAAGATCCATAAAGTTTAACTTTTTATAGAAAATGTGTTCTTAGATATGTATCCTCTAGCAAGTAAAGTCATTTATTTTTAAATAATCAGTATTCACCTTTCATTTTTCAATATCCATCATCCAATTCGATAGAACCAAAACTCTAACACTCAAAACAATCCAACGATACTAGTTGTTGTAAAAAAAAAATTGGATTCATAATGACAAAATGGTATATAGATTCATAAAATAATGATATAAATAGTGAGAAGAATTTCACATTGGAAACAATGACTTACATGGTTTGGGAAATGATAAATATTTCCACAGAGAGGAAAAACACTACACTAATCTCATGAGCCATATTATATGAACATTTTTAGAGTTTCACACATATTGAATCCCAAGTAAGGAAGAGATCATAAATAAAGTGATGTTATTGTTCCACCAACAACATAGTAAGACCACAATATTATAGTAACATACCCACCTATTTCTATGATTCTATAGTGACTAGTGTCAATAAGTTTATTGATTTACTATACCTTTGTCTCCAAATTACTTGATTTTATAGTAACCTTGTCAAATAATACACTATTACAATGCTCTGTTGATGTCACCATGTTAGCTTTGCAATAGCCTTGTTAGGTTTTCTATAATATCCAAAGTATATTTTTCCTATTTTTAATGAAAATTTCACGTATAGTTTTAAGTTTATTTTTCACCAATTCTCACATCCTTTGATGATTTTTATGTTTTGCTGGGTATATGATCTAATGATACCATGCAAATTATTTCTATGACAACCATGCTTTTATTACAAACATAAAAATGATTTATTAAATAAAACTTCACTTGATACAACAAAGATGATCAAGAGGTTTAGTGTCTTTGGGGATTAGGATCATTACATAATAACTTAAAACATGAAATATAACATCTTTATTGAAAACTTCCTTTACATGACCACTACATTCCTTCGTACTTAGCATTGCATGGGATAACCTGAGGACATGCATAAGAAAAGGGTGAGCTATAAAGCCCAGTAAGGGAGTACACATGGAATAACATGAGGAGTAAAAAACATGTTAGACAATAGGCATATCAATAGAGCATAAAATTAACATGAAATTAAAGTCATGATAAAGCATGATAATCATAACATGGAAATGTGGCAATAACACTTAACATGGAATTAGCATGAGCCAAGGCTCATTGCACATGGAGCATGAGTAAATAATCATTGCACATAAAGCACGAGTAAACCCTCATTGCAATTGAATTAGCATGAGTCAACACTCATTGCACATGACGTATCATGATACTATAGTTTACCCAATGCATTGGAGCGCTATAATGGTGCACCCTTCTTAAACATTTCATTTCATGCATAAGTGTGCCACATGGATCATAAAACATGGATTCATAAAACATAATCATTTATTCCACGATAAAGGAATGTGGAATTCATAAATGAATATTTTTAATCAATAAGAAATGGTGCATGAAGGTGGATACCCTTGATGGAGAAATGGGCATGGTATCCACTACACAATGGCATTGGATTAGAAAATCGGTGCGGTTTCGGCAGCGTAACAGCATGACATAAGAATTAATAAAAATGGTTGATGAGAGATAAAGGGATTCCTCATCATATTTACATGTAATGGACAGTAATTAGGTCATATATATACATTTCCCAACAATAGTAATGGAATTTAGATTCATGTTAAAAAATTATTGCTTGAATGTAAAAGAAGAGAGAGAAGTTCCTTTTGGAATTTTGGCATAGTAACGGGTATACATGGGGGCATTTAATGAGAGAGAGAGGGGTCTCCCATCATTAAAACAAAAAAAGGGAATTATGGGCATAGTGTAAAACTATACCCAATCATTCATAATATAAATTAAAAGGCAAATACAACTTAAAGAAAATTGGACAAAATGAGAAAGGAAGAAAAAAACCCTTACTTAGAAGAGTGCTTCCAAAGGATAGAGAGAGGCTTGTGAGAGGCTTATTGGGAGAATGGGGAACCTTGGGAGGATTCTATAGAGAGTAGGGAAGAAGTTGGATGAATTCAAAAGGCTTTGAGTGAGGAGGAAGTGGGAGCTTGGGTGGGTGTATATAGGAAAGGTGAGGGAATTATTTATTATTTATGTTTGGTTCCCCTTCCATTAAATTAACCCAAACCACAAACCATACCATGGTTTTTTCCCCTGGTATTTGTAAAAGGGAAGAAGAAAACAATATTTTATAAGGCCAAAGTCCGAACTTCTTTAAATATTAGAGTTTCTTATGTGGAGGTGAGTCACACTCCCATGAAAATTAATTTTAAAAGGAAAGGTGTTGAATATGTCTTGAGGGGTCCATTAATGCTTTTAAAGGTAAGTCAATCAAACCCAAAATCACATTATTTTAATGGTAAAACATATATTCGGCGAAAATAAAGATTATAGTATTTTATTACATCACTATTGGGTCATTATGATGTCATAAAACACATTATATATTTAAACGGTATCTAATTTTTACCAAAAAATTTGACTGTCTCAGAAAATTATCAAAAATTCACCATTGGATAATTTCGATGTCCTTATTCCAGAAATGAAAATTATTTTATCTAAAAAAATTTCTAAATATGTTAATTTTCACTTTTAAAATAAAAACTGACATTTATCGAAAATTCACAGGTTTTGACAGAAATGGCTTTCAAACCTTAATAAAAATTTTAATTGCATTCATAAAATTATAAGATCATTTAATAAAAATTAATTTAATAATAATATTATTATTTTATTAAAATATTAATTAATTAAAAAATCTATTAATTTAATAAAATAGATTTCTTAATTAAATAATTACTAAAAACACCATTTTTACTTTAAAAACTATGTACAATGTATCAAAAATGACTAGAAATTTTATTGATTATTATATACAAAAATAATGTACATGAACATAGTACTACTTATTTGTTACATAACCCCTTAAAACAGCCACATAAGCCCTAAGGGTAAGGTGTGCGATGGTGACTGACTCTTGGGTGGCTCAGATAACATCGCTCGAGTGGTAATTTCAATCAACTTCCACTACTCCCATAGACGGTCACGTTAGAGATTGACATGATGAAGCTTAGTATGGGCTTGGTCAAGGGAGAAGCCCAAAGATGCCACCTATTTTCTGAACTCCGACAAATGGGCTTCGTATGGGGAAATTCTACTGGATGAGGTCATCACTTCTTTTTTCTGAGTAAATTGGATTTGTTAAAGTCTTATATGTATACTAATCATGTGATCACTGTTAAATGACTATAAAAGTAACGGTCACAATTATTATCATAAAACCAATGAAGTTGACATTTTATAAAAACATTATATATATAGAGACATTTAATAAGATCAATAGGGATTTTCCATTAATGAAACTTTGGGTCGTTACAATTTCATTGGATACATTATGGCTATGAGATAATGTATCATTTATAAAACCAATTTATTTTCCATATTTTATGAGATGATTAAATGATTAATCCTTTATGATCATATCACCCACATATGTATGGTTTTTTATTAAAGTGTTGGGTTTATTATTACCATACAATGAATTGGGAAATGTGGTATATAAATATATAACCTGAGATGATGATAATAAACATGGACATGATAGAGAATATATATGTTCAAATTTTTATGTGTGAGTATGGTTAATTCAATGTATACTCATAAGAATATGGGTGGAATTGATTTTACAAATCTATGACCTAATTTTTTTTTGTGAAAAAAATAACCTCTATGTATGCTCACATGATTATTTGTGGACATTATTTCAAATTTATATTTTCAAAAGTTTATCATTTATATTGTTTATGATGACACATGCCTATTTTATGACTCTTAAATGATGATTTCCCCTAATATTAATCATTCATATTTATAAGAATTGATTTATTTTTTCATGATCTAATTTTTAATGACCCTAACTCCTGTAACATAGATTCAGTGTCTACTTTATTTTATTCATGGGGTGGGATTATTCTGTACACACAGTTGACCTTATCATGTTTTAAACAGCCTGGAAATTAAGAAGGTAAATAGGATATTTTAATTCAATAAGATTAATAATATAATAAATATTATACATATAAATAAAATATAAATTTATATAAAATTTTGAGACCTGTTGATGGATAACCATTTAAATTGGTTCCCCCTAGAGATTGTCCGCCATTCACATTATCGATAATTTAATTTCCCATTTGATGAAATTGTGAATGGGTATTGTTTTTTAATTTTTCATAAAAACATGTTATTATATGGGAGATGCTCGTTTTATTATATTTTATGTTTGGAAACATAATTAAATGTGGTAAAATAGGAAATAAAATTGAAGAACTTCGTTACAATGATTACCTTCTTTAAGAGAAACCTCCTTTGGATGTCCTCTAATGTTCACATTGATTTCCATTAACGTAAGAACAGAATCAATAGAATGTGGATGAGTATTTTTATGAATTATTTTTTTCAGGATTTTTGTTGTCCAAAATTATTGAGCTTTCTGCAGATGTGGAGGGATTGTGTTTCCAATTATATGTTGGGGAGGGGACACACATGAAATTTTGGAAAAGAATAAAGTTTACCCATATCTTTCACATTTAAAATATATAAAGACAATATATTATATGAATTTATATTATATAATGTCTATTTTTGTCAATAAAATTGTTTCTAGAGATGTTTTATGTCATTTTTAACCCTCATCTTCTTAGTTAACCCCCCTAGTAACCTGTTTTCACCTTAATCACAGTAATTAATTTTGAATATTTCATTCTTCAATAAGGTAAAAAATTATGTTGAACATAATAAATAACAAAATTTACAATTTTTTCAAATCAACAATCAATTTTTATAAATTCAAATCATATAATCTAAAGAATATAATTTAAAATTAATCCCCCATACACGCAAAAAACTGGTTTTCTGGATATAACATCTAAAAGAATAAAATGTTTTATATCAAAATTGATAATATAATTAATTCAAATAAATTTAATTAGATAATTTATAATATAATATAAATAATAATTATATTATAATAAGTTTTTAATAAAATTATATTTGTGAATGATTTAAAAGAAAAGGTAGTTTTGAAAAAAAATCAATAATTTTTTACTATTAATTAATGATTAAATATTTTTTTTAAAAAAACACCTATGATAATTTTGACATGATTATTAAAAAATAATTTTATTTTTTACAAATAATATATATATAAGTTATAAATAATAAATTTAAAATATTTCTTTTCAAATGCAACAATTTTTTTTGAAATAATAAATTTATTTTAAAAAAACTATTTTTTTCTTTCAAATGAAGTTTATTTTAATTTATAATAGACATAAAACCAATGAAAAAAATGTAAACCACATATTTTATAAATAGTTTATTCAAATTTATACACACCAACCTAATGACTTGGTTATAACTCTCATTTTTAAATAATAATATTTTAATAGATTATTGTGAATTGTTTAATCTTGGTATTGCGTATATAGTGAGTTATTAATGAAATTAAATTTATTCTAATATATATATCTTTTAAATTATTGGGTTGTTACATAATATCATTTGGGTTTGAATACTTTCTGTTGTCAACATCCACTAAATTATGTTATCATACCCTTACGATCATGTTATTCCCTCTTATGATCCATTTCTCCCATGTTTACCCATTCTATGAATCTAATATATCTATTTCTTGTGTTTTCCTTCCATTTTTTGATATATGGTTCTATATAGGACATATATACAAGCATACCTATATAATGAACTTTATAGGAGTTGTTAAATATATTTTTAAGAAACAAACTAATTATTTATCTCCTCAATAAAGATAATAAAAATGTGTGTTCCACAAGAATATTTAATTTTGATATGTATATAATATTAATCGAAAATGATGCATTATTTATGTATGTTATGCTTTAGTCACCTCATAGTACCCTATACATCATCTGCAGATGCATTTAATGTTTTCTCATAGATCGATAACTGAACTAATTGTTCTAACATGGGCAATCGAACGTACTCTCATACTACACATGATAACTGAGTCCCTATTTCTTCGATCTAGGAAAGAGTTCTTGGGGATGGATTATTGAGAGTCCTATTTATCACTCTAGGAATTTGTAGAGAAGTGATAGTGGCTCTCAAATTCATGGTTTTAATAGTCCACTATAATTTGGTAATTTTTTTTGTATATTTTTATGTCATATCTCTTTAAATATCCACTAAAATCATTTAACCAGAATAACATTCTAAAATAACCACTTATGAAACATATTAGAAAATAAATAGTTCAAAGTTGTTATTAGGAATTTATCACATACTTGTACATAAAATGTATGTTTCATTACGTAATAATAGATATTAACTCATTTGTTTTCAATCAAAAATATTTAAAAAAACCTCTAGTAAACAATATTAATTCTCAGAAATTTGTGTTAGAACCATTTAATAACATATGAATACATTGAATAAATAAATTAAATATATATTAGTATAATAAATAATAATATATATTTTATTTGTTTCCTCATAATTTCCCAATATCTAACACTCCCCAACCCCCATCATGGGTACCTAAAAGTCATTAATTATAAATTATTATAATTGGAATAAATTTTGAATGTTCTTTGTGTGTGGACCTCTAAGACATTATCTTGAAAGAAGTATAAGTCACTGAAAACCAGAGATGCTATCATGAAACCCATCAAATCCCCTAAATAGGTGAGGTTATGTAATAGAAATGGAATCCTATTTATGAACATTCACTATTTAATATAATATCACTGTCTAAAGATATCTTATATGAATTTCATATGTGAGTATTGCATTTGTTTTTAATGGTTAAATATGTTTTAATGGATATTATGAGGATAATTAAAGTATTATTGTGCATTGAAATCCGGACATTGGATTTTAGGCACGATTAAGAATCCATGGATGTTCTTAAGTTGATTGAGATAATTCTATGATCTATGTACATGAATTGTGGTGATTGATGTGTTGATATTAACATTAATAAAAGACATGTTCTAGGGAATGAGGGATTACTACCAACAAAATATCTTAAAAGTATTGAAATGATTAAGAATGCCTGGAATGCGTATGAGGAGGAGTTGAGTGTGTTTGAGAAATGTTTGGAATTATAAATATTTTCATAAGGTTATTATATTCACTATAGAGATCCATATATAAAATTCATTGATGTATTTAATTATATATATTTTGATGAATCCATGTAGCTTAATTATGTTTTTCACTCAATCTCATGACTAAAATATGCATTTAAATTGAATTAAAAAAATTCTGGGGAAAATCCTTCTAGGTAGGAAAATCTTGTTATACTAGAAAATATTGTGATATATATGAAACCATGTAGATGAATATTATTTAATATACTATATCAATACTCACTTTTGTACATTATAATACATTAGATAATGTTGCAACCTAACTGAATTATCCCATGTAGGTGAATTCAATCCTTTTACTAAAACCACAATGTAATTTCAGAACAATGTAAGGAATTTTATCCAAAGATGTGGAAGAAGATATTTAAAATCAATAAATATATAAATATGATCTCCAAATGGAAGATATTCATGAATCCATGCATATGGATACATTATATTATTTATTAATGATTTTTTTGAGAAATATATTTATTGATAAATAAAAAACATATTTAAAAACAATATATAAGACCCTAAGTCCTCGAGGTATTTAAATGTAGTTATATTTGAGGAATTACTATGGATATAGGTATTTTTATATCATGTTTAAGGATAAAGATTGGATCTTTTGGAGAAATAATATATTTGTTAAATGAGAATCAAAGTGAGGAAGAAATGTGGGAATATATTGACTAATTAGAATAAAAAATTATTTCACATGTGGAAGATTGTGGAGTTTCCAAATAAAAATTCAAAACTAACAATCACATAATAATATAATATAATTATGAATATATAAATGTGAAAAAAATATAAAAGTTGTGAGAAAAGAAATTAAATCTCACAGATATCGTGCGAAGATATTCTTGAGATACTGATATATTAGATAATATATAGAAAAAGGTGGGTTTAACCTAGGAGTCCCTAAAAGAGAAAAGCCTGAATATTCAAAATATATGTGTAAAATATAGAACTCACTAGATCTTGAATGTTTTGTAGGACCAGTAGTTCTTATTTTAAAATGATGTTGAAGATCCTGAAGGCGCACAAGGGAATTTATGACCCCACAAGCTTATGGAGGAATATCAATCTAAACAAGTAATTGTAATTTTTAATATTTGATTTACTAATAAGAATAAGAGATTATTTTTGAGGTTTCTAACGAATTTCAGAATAGTTTCATGACTTGTTTTCTTAAATAGTAAATGAGGACTTTAATTTTTTTGGGTTTTCATTCTATCCAATAAAAAAATAGATACTGGATGGGGTGTATAACTAGATGTAACTGTTAGTTTTACTAAAGGGGTGTTGAAATAGTTGTTTCTAAAACCATTGTATTCGTTAATAATATTATAGTAGATAATAAATTTTTTGATGTTTAACCAAAATATCATGGATTTGACTTTTATATGAATCCATTTAAATATCATGTGTTACTCTTTTTCGTATTACTGTTACACATTATTTTATGTGAGACGTATCATTGAGTTAATGGAGAATATTAACAATTTTATAGTCTTAGATTAAATTAAATTCAAAAAAATAGTGTGGATCACCGATTCACCCCCAACCCCATTAGTGGTTCATATCTGATTTAATGGCAATATATATGGTATCAATGTAGGTTCACTAAAAATATTCAGGAATAATTATAAGAGATAGAGAAACCTAATTCAATCAATAGTTGAGGTGTTCCCATATCTTATTGAAATATTTATAACTACAACATTATTATTATTATATATGTTCTCCTATAACTTCACATAGAAGAATTGCATACTACAACAGATGGGTTTCCACCAATTATTTAAGAGGATTTTACAACAAAAATTTAAAAGAAAAATATTGATCTAGTTGAAAAGAATCAAAATTCCATCTCGATGCCTTTATGAAAGAAGTTATATATAATGATTATGGGTCTCCAATCTATCAATAATATCTATGAAAAAATATGATCTAATTATGAATGTAATATCAATTTCAAATAAACCAATATATAAGTCTCTAAGAGTCAATTAATTTACATAAAAATGGTTGACGATATGAAAATTGATGAATACATTACAAGTATCGATAACATTTTAAGAAGCATGTAACGTTTTACGGAGAAACAAGAATGTTTCAAAATTGTTCAAATATTTATAAATAATTTTGTATATCAGTTGGATTCAATAATCTCATTCCTAAAATTAACAAAGGTTTGGACTGTGGATTATTTAAGAAACATAATCCTTGCCAATGAGATGAAAAAAAATCAAATTTTCATGAAAATGTAATAACCTAAAATATTCTTAAAAGTAATGAAAAAATGAGAATTAAATAAGAAAAATATATAGGATTATGTAACTATGAATATGATTAAGGTGAAGATGAATTTATCCTGATTTATTTTTCATTTATAAAATCTGTTTATAAATTGATCTTAGAAGGGAAAAATAAATAAACAATTATTGTAAAATAATATTGGTAGCCCTACATGCATTGCATAAGATTTTATAAATAATAAGGAAGATGAATCTGAATCTTATGTGGATAAAGATATTTTTTTTAATTCATAAATAGTATTTGATAAAGTAGAATATTTCCAAAAAAATTAATTATATTTTAATGAGGAATCATGAGAAAGAATACTCATCACCAGGTATCTCATTGATGATGAGGTTTATTTCATTAATAACATTGAAAAATCGTTTAATTAAGAAAATACTGATTTTGGGGGTGAATAAAGAATATCACCAGAATTAAAATTAATGATTTACATAGAAGTATGTATTTAAGAGATTATAATACTCAGGAATTAAATGAAAAAATTACTATAAAATAAAAAGAATGTTATTGAAAAAAAAACAGTAAAGAAATAAAAATGTTGATTATTTTCATCATATCATATTAATAAAAATATAGGTTAAACAAAAATAAAATATGTAATTTCATATTGAGTGAAAGGTAAATTATAAAGAGGATTTGTTTGAGACACAAGTCATATGAGTTATAATTCATCATGAGTTGAACATGACCATAGAAGAATTCGAGAAATAATTAGTATTCAATGGTGAATCTTCAAAATCTTTATATATTAAAATTACAAAGAATCTTATCAAATAGATACATGGTAATTTGTAAAAAAAATATGTAATTTTTATCACAGTAGGTTCTAACCATAATACTATTAATGTTTGAGACATGAAATATGAGAGGAATTATTATAAATTAATGGGATATGAAATTTTTCTAAGAATTTATCTTACCTATAGAATAAAGATTTCTAAATCTCAATAATGATATATTGGACCTAAACTTGAATAGATTTATTAACATAGTGTAATTTCACAGTTATATTTTTATTACATGGGTTGTGGAAGATATGGTCAAAACACAATTTTTGTTGGTTTAATTAGTAATTTATATATGGAAAAAGTTGTATACATATAGTATTTCAAATGCTAGAAGAAACGGTTTGTTAAATGTTATGTAATTTTTTTATCATTATGAGAAATCAACTTATTTTGTATATTTTTATTATCAGACGAATGAAGTATCAGATATAGAATGTGACACCCAAAGTAATTATGAAATATATTTTTTTAATAAATTAAAATTATTTGATGAATTATATTACACATAAGACAAAGTTAATATTTATTTATATGAAATTGCAAGTTTATATTATGTTAACTGATAAACCAATTATATATTTCAATATATCCAACATTTTGTTAGCTGGTGTTGCACACATGACCATGTTTTATCAAACTATAAAATACTATTATTATTATATTTAAAATATTATTATAGTTTCCACCAAGGCATTGGAATGGTTGGTTTAAAAAGTATTAACTAAATTATGGAAAAAAATTACTCTTGTTTATAAGATGAATTCTTTGGTAACCAATATTTTATAAATTAAATTAATAACTATTTGAAAATAATGAAATAACATTTCTAAAAAGAACATTTTTCTTAGCACAAAACATGTTTTATCTCTAAAGTTTTTTTAAAAAAACTGATTAATGATTTTAATTAAAATAATATAATTTATATTTATTCATCCTTTTAGAATTTATCTTTTTTGTTTCACATATAATATATAAGAATAAATACAATTTTAGGCATAAAAGTGGTATTTTTCTTAATTACAGTTTTAAAACATTTTAATAGACGACATCTGTAACACCCCAAGATCTCATAGTACATTATCTCATTAAAGTAATTTAATAGCTTGCTCTACACGCAACACTAAGTTCAAGCGCACCACAACATACCAAACTAGCCGTTAAAAAGCAGTTATGAATAGTGTTAACTAAATTTTAAACATTATAAAATCCTAAAAATTTTAGAATCCATGTTACGAGTTTCTTAGATATAATTTAAGAACTAATTCATTTTTTTCATATAAAAGAACTATTTTTCAAAAAATGGATTTTTACCGCCTTTTAATGGTGAACCATTGTAAAATCCAATATTTGAAGAATTTTTATATTCAATTTGAAAAAATAAACTTCTTCTTTAGAATCAGGACATAATAATTAATTTCAATAAATTTTTTCTATTTTTATGATTACTTTCATATTTGGGTGAATAGTGAAAACTACTATATTTTAACTGAAAACAAATTTTTTAATTAAAATAATTTATAGTGAAAAATTAAACATTTTATTGGTTTGGAAGTATAAATATATTATATTTTTACCATTTAATCCAATTTTGGTCATTGTATGTAATTTCATGTTGAAATTGGACGTAAACAAGTGTCAATATTTTGATAGTTATTATTTCTTAAAAATAAGTTTTTTGGTTTTGACAACGGGAATTAATTTTAATTTAAGAAATGAAACATCTATGTTTTTAATTTGAAAAAATAGACTTCATTTTTAAATTCGTAATATATCAAAATTATCTTAGGGTGAATTCTTGGTATTTTTCTGAAAACTTTCAATTTTTGATGAATAGTGAAAAACACAGAGTTATTGTTTAAAACTGATTTTTTTTAAAATAAATATTTATTTTATTTAAATTTATTTTTTTTCAAAATAGATATATAACACCTATATATGTTCAATGTAATTCATTAGTGTCATTTAATAATATGTTTAGATATATACAAATTTTATTGAACTTTTTACCGTCTTTTACCCACCTCCAAGGAGCATTTCCAAATTTGCATAAAACATAATTTTACAACTTCTGTGAATTGAATTTATAAAATCAGAGTGATATGGTTAACCTCAGTAAGTAAAATTTAGTTCAATAAGATGAAAATAAGTTTTGGTGAATAGTAACTTTTGACTTTTATTTACCGCGATTAAAGGTAAATAAGGTAATTAAGGATAAAAATGATATTATTTTTACCCTAACATATGACCTAATTTAAATGGATAAGTATAACTCATCCATAAAAAACCTTAGGAATAAAATATGATCCATTATGTACACTTGGATTAGATTAGGACATATATTATTATTTTATTTAATGAAGAGTTAAAATAAAAGTTTAATAACTAAAACATTTTTATTATAGGGTAATACGTATGATAAATTCAACCATAAATATTAATTAGAAACGATAAAAGATTTACTACATAATGCTATATTTTTTATAAATTATATACATTTACTAATTAAATTTATTTATGACACAATGACGATGCAGTAATTACCGTATTAATGAATGATTAAAATAATTGATATTATAAATATCCGAATAAATGTAATTTGAGACTTTTAATTAATTCCACTTATTTTATAGGTTAATATGACATGTTAGGGCTGGTTATATGATTTTTTACTAATTAATAATTCTTTTATAAATTTAGTAAAAATAAAATACTAAAGTGTCAACATTGACATAAAAGAGTTTTTTGAAAAAAAATATTATATTATTAATTGATATTCTATTCCTAAAAATCTAGGGTTCATCCAAAAGGATTATATAATGATAGGGGTATCATTAATTAACCAATTTGGGTGCTCTAGGATGTATATATTATGTTTATTAACCATATAATATAAAAATGCAAAGAGATATGGTAAATGTCAAACTATTTAGCTAAGAGTTAAATATAAAAGAAAAAAGATAATATGGTGACCCAAACCTGTCTAAAACCTATTGTTTGATTGGTTTTCAACCCATCCCCACCTTGGCCTTTAAATAATTCATTTTTGAGCCATTTGAAACCGAAAATAAGTTTATTATAAAATAATATTTCTAGCTTTTCCTAAGGTATCTCTCACCCCTCTAAATAAAGGGCACTTCCCCATCTCTAAAATTTACACCTCCAACGCCATTTGGATCGGCCAAACCATGCCAAATTATCCTCCCAAATATCATACCCTCATCTTAGAGGCCTTCCTTTGGTCTAAAAGCCAACCTATGGAGCCCTTTTGATCAAATAAAAAGGAATAACCCGAAGAAGAGGTAATGATTTCACCACCCTCTTTCAAGTTCTCTTTTTCATCCACATACTCTTTCTCTGTTGTTTCCATTATAAAATAATAACTCCAGTATCTTCTATATACTATGATGTTGTTATAAATATGTCACAACATATATATTATTCTATGCATCTTATGAATGATAATGTCACAATGCGTGCGTAGGGACGGCTTACCATCTCCATGTCATGGTGTGATTTGTTATTCAACACTATGTTATTTGGATGGACATAATAATGAGTAATATGTGTATAAATAATGAAAATAACATGCTAATGTCTTTCTAAAATTAATACATCTTCTAATTACACACCTTTAAAGAAATGATATTGCCTCTCATACGTACATACGAATTATTGTCTCCACAATGCGATGAGATTCATTTACACATTCACCATTCATTAACAATTATAAAAATATATATTACTAATAAGTATGTAATATATGACATAATAATTCTAATGGAGATATATTTATTTATTTGTTTGTTTATTTATTTACTTTCATATATTTTATTCACTTACCTCCTTTCAATGCGATATGAAAACAGAAACAACATTTATGCTTACATATGGCCTACCGTCTCCATAAAAAATGTTTTCCCTTTCATATATCTATCTATTATAAATATTTATATTTTGAATATATATGATATATGAATCATGGTTTATATTATGGAATTATTTAAATTATTACCTAAATGATACGGTCAAGAATAACAATTTAAAATATGTACGATAAAAAAAGTGATTATTATCAGAAATGTTAATTTAACATGAAAATCATTATTAAATAGGTTGTATAAAGACATAAATGAATCATGTATGATATAATAAATATGAATATGGTTCTGGTATTACCTAATAACATACAATTGTCATTATACAAGAGGTTAAATGTACCCTTGACCAAAGGAATGTGCAAGGTAAGGGGTTTATAATCTCACTTTTAATTCCGTGAGATTTCCATTGTTCCCCGCTTATTTATTACAGGTGGTGTATTGTGTATTGCCATTTGATATATATTATAATGGTTCTCTTTATATTCATGATATTCTATGATTCATTTGGTGTTTATTTATTATTTTCATATGACTCGATTGATTACAACGAGGTAAGGGTTATTTCCTCAATTTCATTATTATCCGAGGTTGTTTATGTGTAAGTATTTATTGGGACATATTTATAATCTATACACATATTTCAAAAAAAAATCAAAATGAATCATATATGGTGCTATGTGAGGGTTTATTTGACTAGATCATCATTTGAAATGTTTTAAATATTTATCATTCTAAATCCTTTTAATTAATGTCCATGGTTTTCAAAATTATTTTAAGGATTTATTTATATGGACATGAATGTTTTGAAATGATAATTATTTTCAAAAGTTTCAAAGTGGTATGGTACAATTTGATTAAAAAATAACATTTAAATTACTTCCTTTATAAATTTGTGACTTTTTAATGATTTTACAAAAGTGATATTTCTCTAAAAATAATTACTCATCATTTTCAACTATGTCAGCATCCCTTACTAGAAATTATTTTTGATTGAGGTTGATTTATTATAATACAATATTCCATTTTGTATTGAATGAGTTATGATATGTTTGACTGTGGATGTTCTATTTTATTACAATTCATGGTTTATGGTTAATTTATTTACATTTCATATGTGAGTTTAAATACAAATTTTTATGTTATGTTTCATCATTTAATATGAGGAATGCAATGGAATTAGTAAGTGACTAGTGGAGCCCGCTATAGCTCCTCGATGCATCGGTAGGTCTCATGAGACAAACTAGTGTCTTGGCACGATGCCTTGACAAAAATTTTATTTTTAGTCTTGGAACAAGGCCTTGACTATGTGGTAATGATGTCCGGTGTTAGGAATTCCCTCATTATGAAATTTGTTATTACATTTGATAATTTGACTAGTAGAATATCCATTTGATTGTTTATATGGTGATGTTTGATTTATTTTTTTCCATATTATGTTCAAGATTATCTTTAAAAAGGCTACTGTTTTTATTACACATCTTGTTTTAAAAGTTTGTACCTTTCACTAAAGTATTTACCCTTACTGCGCATCTGATCTCGCCCCTTTCTTATATTTTATTTTTCCAAGATCCCAAGAAGTGTTTTATGATTGAGATACAGGGTTAAGCTATGGGAGAAATGTCATTATCAAAGGATTTTTTTGTGATGTTTGTTATAATGTGTATTTTAACATCCATGTATGTAATATATTTTCCAAGTCTGCTAAACTGATCAGTCTTTTGGGACTTGATTCCTTGTAATCATGCCAATGTATTAAAATAATGCACCAAATCTGGGTAACTGGGGTCGGGGAATTATAGTTGGTATTAGTGGAAGTTTAGCAATAACCTCGGTAACTAGATTTATATAAACACTGATTAGAGAACATAGCCCTAAGATTGAATTTGGGGATTAGTATAGAAGAACTTCCTAGAATTTTGGTATTGTTGAGATTTGGTGAGTTTCCAAGAAATACATCCCTGTTTGGATACGAGCTGGTAGATGGGGCTCTAGCATAGATATACCTAAGGGTAAATCCCAAAAACACCTCTTTGAGTTAGACTTGAATGAAAACTGGTGCACGACAATGGTCCTTGATGCACACTTGTTTATGACACTCCTTTCGGATATGTCTAGGATAATTATCATTTTCTTTACAAACCATTATGAATGTTTTATTAGTATATACTTCTTCAAATAAATTTTTTTTATGATTATGGATTATATCCATAAACTGTTCGATGTACATTAGCTATTTTACACATTTGGAATTATCCATTGTAATTCATAAACTATCCTAGTGTGTGACATTGTATAGAAATTGCACCCTATAGAAGGAATGTGAACTCTGGCAGTACGCATGATCCAAAGAGTAAGAGGGTTCATATAGTTTACGGTATTAATCCTACATTTATAAGGGAAATAGTCTCCCATGTATTCTCAACATATGAAGAAATAGTATCATATGTTAATAAGATTAAAAAAGAATTATCTGAGTCCTATGGCTTTGAAGATAAGTAAGAGAAGAAACTGATGGAAGAGATAAAGATGGATAAAGGGAAGAGGGAAAACAAGGATTTTCCTATATATGATAACTGTGGAAAGAATCACCTTGGTAAATTAGTGAAGATAATGGGAGTTTTTTATAAGTGTGGAAGAAAAGGACACCAAGTACGCGACTTCAATGGTAAGAAAAAAGTTCCAAATGTAAAATTCTTCATCTGCAAGGCGTTGGGACACTACGCGAATTAGTTTCCCAATCATCAGAATATAACTTAAATGATTTTATTGGATAATAATCAAGTTATGATACTACCTCAAATGAAGAGGGATCAGTGGTGTTCTTATGTTTTTATTATATAATTATTTCATTTGAGAGTTGTATCAACAATATACTGGTTATATGAATTATGGAGATAAAAAAATATTGTAATGTAGTACAATTTTATTAAGAATTTGAGATTATATATTTCTTAGAAAAGGGACTTAATAGTAAGATAAACTTTTTGAAAAAAATATGTGGTTGAAGGAAATGCAATCTTTATTTTGATTCTGATATTGAGGTAGTGATTTTGGAAGAATTTATAGTTGATTTGAAGAAATTATATGGGGTATTCTTAACTTCATTAGAACCGATTAATAGTTTTTTTATTTCATCATTGTTGGAATATTCAATATTTTCGGATATAAGGAATATATCCAGTATTATATAAAGAATAAGGGAGAATGAATGTAATAAATAAGTTTTTATGGTAATTCAGTGTGTTTCTATGTTTTAAAATAATACATGAAATAGGTGTTTGCATGTTATTATATGGAAAAAAGATCATCATTGTGTTTAACTTCCTTAAAAACTTAGGTCTGTAAGTTTGGATGGAATTATTTTGGAGATGACTAATGGTTGGAATGGATTAAGATTAAAATTGGATACTATTTTTAAGGTTATTTTTGGATTTTTATAAAAATGAAAATACATAGACCGTAATTGAACCCAAAAACATAGTGTGATTGAGATTTATCACCTACTTCTAGACTACGTTAAGTACCTGGATTATATAATGTTGTTTATTTTTTTAAAGGGTCAGATAGGTGAATTGTAAATTCATTTTTTGGAACCCAATATGATTAGGATAAATGGAATATTTTTTAGAAATCATTTCGAGTGAACGATGAGTTTGTGGTAGGAATTAGTATAATGGTGAAACTCTACTTGTCATATATATATATATATAATTTTTTTCCTTTTATTAAGACTAAATTTTATTAACCCAATTTTCGATGTCGGTTTTACCCAATTTTATTTCACTATTTTTAACCGTTTAATTTTTAAGAAAAATTTCAAATTGTGAGGATGAAATATATTGAAGGAGGGGAGAATGTAACACCCAAGATCTCATAGTACGTTATCTCATTAAAGTAATTTAATAGACTGTGCTACGCGCAACACCGAGTTCAAGCGCACCACAACATACCAAATTAGCCGTTCAAAAGCAGTTATGAATAGTATTAACTGAATTTTGAACTTTATATAATCTTTATAATTCTATAATCCATATTATGGGTTTCTTAGACATAATTTAAGAACTAATTAATTTTTTTTCAGATAAAAGAACAATTTTTAAAAAATGCACTTTTACCACTATTTAATGGTGAACCCATGTTAATCAAATATTTGAAACTTTTATATATTAAATTTGACAAAATAATATTCTTCTTCAAAATAGGGACATAAGAATTTAGTTTCAATAATTTTTTTTTCTGATAACTTTCATATTTGGGTGAATAGTGAAAAATACTATATTTTATCTGTAAACAACTTTTTTAATCCAAATAATTTAGTGTTTAATTATAAATTTAAATTTTTTGAATTATAAATAGGTTATATTATTACCATTTAATATTATTATGGTCATTTTAAGTAATTTCATTTTAAATTAGACATAAACAAGTGTCAGTCTTTTGATAGTAATTATTTCTTAAAAATACGCCTTTTGATTTTGACAACAGGAATTATTTTCCAATTAATAAATGCAACTTCCATATTTTGAATTTGGTAAAATATACTTCAATTTTGAATTCGTAATATCAAAATTAGCTTAGATTGAATTTTTTTATTTTTCTGAAAACATTCAATGTTTGATGAATAGTGAAAAACATCGAGTTATTGTTTAAAACCGACTTTTTATTTAAATAATTATTTATTTTATTTAAATATATTTTAGTTAAAAATAGATACCAAATAACTATATAAGTTCAATTTAATTCATTGGAGTCATTTTATAATGAGTGTAGATATATAAAAATTTTATTGAACTTATTACCGTCCTTTACCCTCCTCCTAGGAGCATTTGTAAATTTGAATAAAACGAAATTTTATCGCTTTTGTGAGTTTAATTTCAAAAATCTGAGAGACACGGTTAACCTCAGTAAGTAAAATGTAGTTCAATAAGATTAAAATAATTTTTGGTGAATAGTAACTGTTGATTTTTATTTACCGCTGTTAAAGATAAATAGAGTAATTAAGAGTAAAAATGATATTATTATTACCCTAACACATTTCATAATTCTATTGTATAAGAATAATTCGACCAAAAACAACATTAGGAATAAAATATAATCCATTAGGTCCACTTGAATTATATTAGGACATTAATTATTATTTTAAATAAAGAAAAGTTAAAAGAGAAAAAATAATGCTTAATAACTAAATCATTATTTTTATAGGGTTATACATAAGATAAATTCGACTATAAATATTCATTAGAAAAATAAAAATATTTTCTATATAATAGTATTTTATTTATAAATCGTAGACAATAAATAATTAAATTTATTTATGACACAATTATGATGTAGTAATTACTTTATTAATGAAACATTAAAATATTTGATATTATAAATATCCAAATAAATGTAATTTGATTATTTTTATCAATTAAATTAACTTTTTAGGTTAATATGACATGTTAGGGTTGGTTAGAATATTTTTTTCGAATTAATAATGCTCTTATAAATTTAGAAAAAAACAAAATACCAAATAGTGTCAAAATTGACATAAAAGAGTTTTTAAAACAAATATTATATTATTAATTGATATTCTATTCCTAAAAATATAATGTTCTGCCAAACTACTAATATAATTATAGGTGTATCATTAATGAACCACTTGGGGTTCCCTTTTAATTATATAGTATGTTTATTAACCATATAATATAAAAATACCAAGAGACATGGTAAATTTCAAACTATTTAACTAAGAGTTAAAAATAAAAGATAAAGTTAATATGGTGACCCAAACCTGTCTAAAACCAATTAGTTGAGAGGTTTTAAAACTATACCCACCTTATCTTTTAAATAATTAATTTTTATAGCCATTAGAGACCAGAAACTATTTTATTATATAATAATATTTCTAGCTTTTCCTAAGGTGCCCCTCACCCCTCTTATAAAAGGGAACATCCCATTCTCTAATATTCACACCTCCAAATCCATTTGGATGAGCCAAAACCTACCCCAAAATCATCCCAAATATCGTAGCATTATCTTAGAGGCCTTTTTTTGGCCAAAAAGCCAACCTAAGGAGCCCTTTGGAACAAATCAATAGGAAGAACCCAAAGAAGAGGTAATGATTTAATCACCCTCTTTCAAGTTCTCTTATTGTTCCACATACAATTTCTTTTTTGTTTCCATTATAAAATAATAACTAAAATATTTTATATATACTGTGACGTTTTTATAAATATGGAACAACTATATTCATTATTCTATCCATCTTATAAATGATACTGTCACCATGTGTGCGTACGTATGGCTTACCGTGTCCACACCGTGCTGCAATTTGTTATTCTACACTATGTTATTTGGATGGATATAATGATGAGTAATATGTATATAAATAATGAAAATAACATACTAATGTCTCTGTAAAATTTATATACCATCCAATTCTATGAATTTAAGTAAATTATATTTCCGCTCGTGCGTACGTACAGATTACCGTCTCCACGACGCTATGAGATTAATTTCCACGTTCACCATTCATCGACGATTATAAAAATATATATTACTAATAAGTATGTAATATATGACAAAATAATTTTAATGGAGATATATATATATATATATTTATTTATTTATATACTTACATATATCTTATTCACTTACTTCCATTCAATACGATATGAAAACAGAAACATCGTTTATGCGTACGTATGGCCTACCATCTCCAAAAATAGTGTTTTCCATTTCATATATCTATCTATTATAAAAATTTATATTATAGATATATATGATATATGAATCAAGGTTTATATTATTTAATTATTTAAATCATGACCTAAATGATACGATCATGAATAACAAGTTAACATATGCACGATAAAGAAAGAGATCATTACGCAAAATATTAATTTAACAAGAAAATCAGTATTAAATGGGTGGTTTAAATTCATAAATGAATCATGTATGATCTCATAAATAAGAATATGGTCTTGGTATAATCTAAAAACATAAAATGGTCATTATATAGGAGGTTAAACATAACCTCAACCAAAGGAATGTGCAAGGTAAGGGGTTTCTTATCTAACTTTTCATTCCGTGAGATTTCCATTGTTGACCACTTATTTATTGCATGTGGTGTATTGTGTGCTGCCATTTGATATATATTATCATGATTCTATTTATATTCATGATATTTCTTGGGATTCATTTGGTGTTTATTAACTCTTTTTCATACGACTCGATTAATTAAAATGAGGTAAGGGTTATTTACTCAATCTCATTATTATCTGATGTTGTTTATGTTTAAGTATTTGATGGGACATATTTATCATCGATACCCATATTTCAAAAAAAATTCAAAATGAATCTTTTATGGTTTTATGTGAGGGTCTATTTAACAAGATCATTATTTGCAATTTTTAAAAGATTTATCTTTCTAAATCCTTTTAATTAATGTCTATATTTTTAAAATTATTTTTAGGATTTATTTATATGGACATGAATGTTTTGAAATGATAATTCGTTTCAAAAGTTTCAAAGTGTTATGGTACACTTTGATTAAAAAATATATTTTTAATTACTTCCTTTATAAATGTTTTACTTGTAAATGATTTTACAAAAGGGATATTACTCTCAAAAAGTGTTACTCAACATTTTCAACTATGTTAGCATCCTTTACTAGAAATTATTTTTGATTGAGGTTGATTTTTATAATAAAATATTCTATATTTTATTGAATGATTTACGATATGTATGACTGTGGATTTTCTATTTTTTTACCATTCATGGTTTATGGTTAATGTATTGACATTTCATACGCTAGTTTTAATAAAAATGTTTATGTTTTGTTTCAGCTTTTTATATGAGGAATACAGTGGACTTAGTAAGTGACGGGTGGAGCCTGCTATATCTCCTCAAAGCATCGGTAGGTCTCATGAGACAAACAAGTGTCTTGTCACAAGGCCATGAAAAAAAAATTTATTTGTACTCTTGTCATAAGGCCTTGACTATGTGGTGATGTTGTTCGGTGTTAGGCATTCCCTCATTATAAAATTAGTTATTACATGTGATTATTCGACTAGTAGAATATCCATGTTCTTGTTTATATGGTGTTGAATGATTTATTTTATCCATAATATGTTCAAGATTATGTTTAAAAATTCTGTTTTTTATTACACATCTTACCTTAAAAGTTCATAGCTTCTACTAAATTATTTACCATTATAGAGCATTTGATCTCACCCCTTTCTTATATTTTCTTTTTACAGGATCCCAAGAAGTGTTTTATGTTTGATATGTAGGGTTAAGATAAGAGAGAAATGTAATTATCAATGGTATTTTTGTGTGTTTCATGTTAGAAAGTGTAACGTAATGTCTATGTATGTAATATGTTTTCCAAGACTGCTAAACTGATCGGTCTTTTGGTACTTGATTCCTTGTAATCATTCCAATGTATTAAAATAATCCACAGACTTTGGGTAACTGGGGTCAGGGCATTACAGTTGGTATCAGAGGAAGTTTAGAAATAATTTTGGTAACTAGATTTAGATAAACTCTGATTAGAGCACATATCCCTAAGATATATTTTTAGGATTAGTATAGAAGAACTTACTAGAATTTTGGTATTGTATATATTTTTTGAGTTTTCCATGCAATACATCCATGTCTGGATAGGAGCAGGTAGAGGCGGCTCGGGCACAGATTTACCTAGGGGTAAAACCTGAAAACACTTCTTTGAGCTAGACTCGAATAGGAAGTGGTGCATGACAAGGGCCCTTTCTGCATTCTTGGTTGTGACACTTGTAACACCCCGATCTTCCACGATACGCTTCTCACTCAATAATGCAAAAGCTTGCATGCTACGCAACTTCGAGTTCAAAAACACCACGACTAATCAAAGTAGCCGTTATGAATAGTAATAACCACTTTTTAAAATTATAGAAATTTTATTTATCAAAATGGACTACATTTTTGGATTCGGAATATCGAAATTAGCCTATGATGAATTTTTGGTATTTTTCTGAGAACTTCTAATTTTTTATGAATAGTGAAAAATACTTAAAAACAACATTTTAAATCAAAAAAATTTATAGTGATAAATTATACTATATAGTGGTTTTAAAGTATAATTAGAATATATTTTTACCATTTTATCCAATGGTGGTAATTAGAATTAATTTAACATTGAAATCGGACATAAACAATTGCCAATCTTTTGATATAAATTGTTTCATAGAAACACGCCATTTTTTTGTAACAGCGGGAATTAATTATAAAATTATTTAATGCAACTTATATTTTTGGGAATTTTTTAAAATAGACATCATTTTTTAATTCGGAATATCAATTATAGCTTAGGGTGAAATTTTGGCTTTGTTCTGAAAAACTTCAATTTTTGATGAATAGTGAAACCACTAAGTGGTAGTTAAATAACTGATTTTTCGTTTAAATGAAATATTACAACTTCTGGGATTTGATTTTCAAAAATCCGACATACATGGTTGTCATTAAGAAGTAAAATGTTGTTCAATGAGATTAAAATAATTTTTTGGTGAATAGTAACTTTTAAGTTCTTAATCGCGATTAGAGGTAATTAGTGTAGTTTAAGGTACAAATAATGTTTTAATAATATGAGATGAGCATGAAACTTGTCCTACTCCTATTGGATGAGTCATGGCCGACCAAGAAAACCCATTGGTCAACTTGGGGACCCCATGGAGCCACTTTAGTTGGAAAATGACATTAATATATATTTATTTAATGTTAAAATTAAATTGACACAAACATGAGTTATTTTACTAAAACAGTTTTTAAGTGGGGTTAAACAAGTCCAAATTTTGACTATAAATATTAATTAGAAAGAAAAAAATATTTCCTACATCATAGTATTTTTTTTATAATTTTTAGACATTAAATAAATTAAATTATTTATGACATCATTATGATGCAGTGATGACCTCATTATTTAACGATTTTAATAAAATGAAAAGATAATGTAAAATATAAGGCTTACACTTTTCCAAAGACTATTGGATGGGTAGATTTAGAACCCTTATCACCTTATCCACGAATTAATTAAGTTTGGGACCTTTAGAATCCGAAAAGCATTATGTAATAATGTAACATTTCAATCTTTTCAAAAGAGCCCCTCCTCTCCACTTATAAAAGGCCCCCACCTCTCCCACCTTATTCACACCTGCAAGCCATTTGGGTTGGCCAACCTCTGCCCAAATACTCTCCCAACATCCCCCTCTTACTCCTAGAAGACTCACTTTGGGCAGAACTCTTCTCAAGGAAGCCTTTGGCTCAAATCAAAAAGAGTTACCCGATTTTGAGGTAATGTCTTCTCTAATGTTGTTTTGTTTTATTTTTATTCTCCAACCCCCTAAACTCTTTTTATTAATTTATTTTGTAACAAAACCAGTATCCTCAATATACTAGTATGTTGTTATAATATGTATTCGAGCTACACTTACACACACCTACATCTAATGGTTAAAGAACATACGGTTTCTGTGGACGGCGAATTTCTGCCTCACGAAACGATGATTGTTCAACACTCATATAACACCTTCAAATGTGGCCATTAAGATGTCACTATATTTATATATGATATATAGTGTGTTTATGTTTTACTTATGCTTCTGTATTTTTCATTTATGGAATACTTTATGATTTCCATTATGGGTAAAACGCGATAATTTCATTTTAGGAAGTGCGGACTACCGCCCCCTCAATGTGATTTGAATCATTAATGCCATATGTGGGATGTATAAAGGATGGATTAAATGGTATTATACAATATATTATACTGTAATTATATTAAAAATTTATATCATTATGATTTTGTTCCATTAAATACGAAATAGAAATGAAATTAGCGTTCATGCGTACGTACGGCTTACCGTCTCCATGAACGGTGCATTTCATTTCTTACCTCTAAATGTTACGTGACATTATGAATGAATGTATATACTGGATATATATCATATATATGATATCTACATCATGAATATAATTCTGGATATAATGGATATTTCACCACATGAAGAATTTGAAATTATAGGACGTTTATTTTTGACTCAAGTACCAAAGATCGACAAAACGACCGTTATTAACTTAAATAATTACATAATGTTCATAGCATGGTAATAAGGGATATAAAAGGAAAAATGAACATGAAAAAGGTTCTTATGTAAATAGTAATTAACTCTATTTTATTTTTCAGGAGGTTAAAGAATGGTCGAGTCAGGACATGACGCAATTTAAGGGAATTTCTTAACCCAACATCCATTCTTTGGGTTAATCTCCTACTTTCAAATTATGTCATGATATTATTATGTCTTATTTTGTATTCTTTATGTGTACCTATATTTAGTACACATAATATATCTATTTTATTTTAAAAATGATCTTTTTAAGGACTCCGTCTCAATCCCCTTTCATTGAGGCATATTTGGTTTTATACACAACTTTCTTTTATACGGTGTATAAACCCCTTTGACTTTTACGTTTATTCAAAAGGAATCTTTTTTATACGAAGCATTTTACTAAACGAAAAAAAGGGAATGTTTTACTTTCCATACTTATGCGGCGACAACGACTTCTCCGCCGCCGTGACCATTATTTGAGTTTCGGCTTCCTCTACAAGCCATCATTTTTTTAATGAAAAATAAATACAAAGTTTTAACATTCTTTTATTTTGGTATTGAAAATGGTTTTGAAAGCGTTTTTATTATATCAATGTGTTGTATTTATATCTTGTGATTGAAATGTGGAGATGTTATGTTTCCTTTATGCATGTTTTATGTGATACGATTATGTTATGGTTTATGATATGTTTAAACCTATTCATATGAGGAATGCATTGGACTTAATAAGTGACGGGTGGAGCCCACTATAGCTCCTCGATGCATCGGCAGGTCTCATGAGACAAATTAGTGTCATGACACGAGGCCTTGACAAAATCTTATTTGTGGTCTTGGCACGAGGCATTGACTACGTGGTTATGATATTCTGGCATTATGCATTCCATCATTATGAAAGTGGTTATTGATATTGCATGTGATTATTCGACCAGTAGAATATCCATGTGAATAAGTAAATGGAATTATCTCATTTTACCCTTGCCATATTATGTTGAAGTTCAAGTTTAAAAGGCTTTTGTTTTAGTTAGACATTGCCTTAAATGTTAATGTTTATTTATGAACGCTTCCGCAATATTGTTATCTTTACTGAGCATCTGATCTCACCCCATTCAATGTTTTAATATTTTACAGGATGTGAAGAAGTATTTTATGAATGACCTGCAGGGATAGTCCGAAGAGGATAGAAGTGTGTAATATGGAGACTATGTTATTATAGTTTTTCACTTTGTGCTGTAATGTAACATTTATGAATGTATCTAGTGTTTCCAAGGCTACTTAACTAATCGGTCTTTCGAGACTTGATCTTTTGTGATCATGCCAATGTTACAAAGTAATGCACCGACTCTGGGTAGTTGGGGTCGGGGCGTTACAGTTGGTATCATAGGAAGTTTAGTACTATCCTTGGAAGCTAGATTTAGATAAACTCTGATTAGAGCACATAGCCCGAAGATAGACTTTGAGGATTAGTATAGAAGAACTTCCTAGAATTTTGTTATTGTAGAGATTTTGTGAGTTTTCCGAGCAATACATCCCTGTCTGGATACGAGCAAGTAGAGGCGGCTCTCGCACAGATTTACTTAGGAGTAAAACCCAAAAACACCTCTTTAAGCTATACTCGAACGGGAACTGGTGCACGACAACGGTCCTTGCTGCACTCTTGGTTACGCCACTCCCGGGGGATATGCTTTGGATAATTCTCATTTTCTTTATAAACCACTATGAAGGGTTATGAGTATATACTTCCTCAAAGAAAAAAATTTTATGGATTATATCCATAAATAGTTCAATTTATGTTAAGTATCTTACAAGTATGGAATTATGTATTTTGATTTATAAACTAATATCGTTTATGCCATTGTTTAGAAATGGCGCCTAATCGATGGAATGGAAACCGTATCAATTCACGCACACCGTGTAGGGATTTCCCTCCTGCTCAAGATAATTATTGTGGAGCTGGAGATACAACTGGTTCTGATCAACTTATTTCCATACTGGGACAACTCACTCAGGTTATGAATAATAACCTTACTCGTATGGAGCACCCTGGTCCGCAACGTGGAGGATCAATGCTAGACCGTTTCATAAGGCAACAACCACCAACCTTCAATGGGAGTACAAATCCTATAGTAGCTGAGCAATGGATAAATTCCTTAGAGAAACTATTCCATGCCTTGGGGAGTAGTGAAAGGGAGAAGGTTGTCATGGCAGTTTACCGCCTCACTGGAGATGTCGATCAGTGGTGGTCGCTGATTCAAAACACAAAGGAAGATGATGACGTATCGAATATGGAATGGAGGGAGTTCAAAAATCTTTTCTTAGAAAAATAGTTTCCTCGTGACCATCGAGCAGATATGGAAAGGCAATTTCTGAGTCTGAGGTAGAAGGAGGATGAGAATGTCGCAAAGTATGAGGCTAACATTACAAGGTTAGCGAGGCATGCTGCCGATTATATAGGTAACCCAAGGAGTAAGATTGATCGTTTATTTGATGGGTTAAAACCATTTCTCTATCGATCTTTAGTATCACAATCCTTCTCATCATACGAAGATATTGTCTCGTGTGCTATCAAGCTAGAAAAGGAATTCTCTATGTCTTATGACAACAATGTAAAGCAAGAGAAGAAGAGAACGGGGGAACAAGAGACAGATAAAGGGAAAAAGGGAAAGAAGGATTTTCCATTATGTGATAATTGTGGGAAGAATCACCCTAGTACGTGCCTAAAAGGAATGGGAGTTTGTTATAAATGTGGAGAAAAGGGTCACCAGGCTCGTGATTGCAAGGGAAAGAAACATGCTATCAAAGTTGAATGCTACAATTGTAGGGAAATGGGGCATTATGGAAATGAATGTCCTAAGCGTCAGGGAAACGTACCTCAGCAAAGGCCAAGGGATCAAGGCCAATCTTATGCTATGACTACAGTTGAAGCGGAATAATTAATGTATTGGTTCTTTTGGAATCAAGGATTATATTCTTGTTATAAGAATAATGTGATATATATAAAGATTGTACTGCAGTACTTTTTGATTTCAGTAAGGTTTTAATATGATTAAGGTAATCATATTTTTAGTATGTGACAATAAGAGAAACTTTTCTTTGTTTGGGGAATCTGATGTTACAATTGATTTTCGAATTTAGAGACCTTTTAGAGAAAGTCTGGACGGAGGTATTTTGGATAACTATAAAGGTTGGAGTGGATTAAGTTGATCTTTGGATAGTATTGTTTAAGTTTAAAAAATTTATGAAGATTATTTTTGGAATATTATAATACTATAGTTTTAGGAAAAGGACAACCTGCAGGGTGGGGCATAACCTGTCACGTCGGACAAAGCTGCAGGAATCGAACCCACAATCATAGTGCGACAGGCCTTTATTTCTTACCACTAGCCTACAGGAAGTCCCTGGTTATTACAAAATAATTTTACTAATCTAAATGGTATGTGTTAACATTTGGAACCTTATACAATTAGGATAAGTATAATATTTTTGAGTTCTATTATCTTTTTGAGTGAAAGATGAGTTGAAGGTTGAAACTCTAATTGTCAAGCATAAATATATATATACCTATCTCTTATTCAAAGAAAAAATTAATTCTTAAACTTTAGTAAAGGGATATTAAAACAAAAAAAATGTGTTATCCTAATAACTTATGTCTTGTTGAACTGATGATATTTTAAATCAACATAGATTGAAGGCTTTGAGGCCCTCAATTTGACAGTTGATTGTGATTGATGACCTCAATCACTCCCTACAAATATTTACGTTTTTCCTCCAATTATACGTCTCTAATTGCCACAAATGTCCTCCTAATCGAGATCATAATTGGGTGGTGACTTTTTCATTTCCCTTTCCCTCTTATTAAGGCTAAATTCTATTAATCTTATTTCCGATGTGGGTTTTCCTCAAAGGTATTTTCTCTTTTCAACCTTTTACTTTCAAAGAAAAATTTCAAATTGCGAGGACGTAATTTATTGAATGAGGGTATAATGTAACACCCCGAGCTTCCACGATACGCTTCTCATTCAATAATGCAATAGCTTGCATGCTACGCAACTTCGAGTTCTAAATACCGCGACTAATCAAAGTAGCCGTTATGAATAGTAATAACCACTTTTTAAAATTATAGAAATTTTATTTATCAAAATCGACTTCATTTTTGGATTCGGAATATCGAAATTAGCCTATGTTGAATTTTTGGTATTTTTCTGAGAACTTCTAATTTTTTATGAATAGTGAAAAATACTTAAAACAACATTTTGAATAAAAAACATTTATAGTGATAAATTATACTATTATAATATATTTTTACCATTTTATCCAATGGTGGTCATTAGAATTAATTTAACATTGAAATCGGACATAAACAATTGCCAATCTTTTGATATAAATTGTTTCTTAGAAACACGCCATTTTTTTTAACAGCAGGAATTAATTATAAAATTAATTAATGCAACTTATATGTTTGGAATTTTGTAAAAGAGACATCATTTTTGAATTCGTAATATCAATTATAGCTTAGGGTGAAATTTTGTCTTTGTTCTGAAAAACATCAATTTTTGATGAATAGTGAAACCACTAAGTGGTAGTTAAATAACTGATTTTTTGTTTAAATGAAATATTACCACTTCTGTGATTTGATTTTCAAAAATCCGACATACATGGTTTTCATTATGAAGTAAAATGTGGTTCAATGAGATTAAAATAATTTTTTGGTGAATAGTAACTTTTAAGTTCTTAATCGCGATTAGAGGTAATTTGTGTAGTTTAAGGTACAAATAATGTTTTAATAATATGAGATGAGCATGACACTTGTCCTACTCCTATTGGATGAGTCATGGCAGACCAATACAACCCATGGGTCAACTTGGGGACCCCATGGAGCCACTTTAGTTGTAAAATGACATTAATATATATTTATTTAATGTTAAAATTAATTGACAAAAACATGAGTTATTTTATTAAAATAGTTTTTAAGTTCGGTTAAACAAGTCCAAATTTTGACTATAAATATTCATTAGAAAGATAAAAAAATTTCCTACATCATAGTATTTGTTTATAATTTTTAGACATTAAATAAATTAAATTATTTATGACATCATTATGATGCAGCGATGACCTCATTATTTAACGATTTTAATAAAATGAAAAGATAATCTAAAATCCAAGGCTTACACTTGTCCAAAGACTATTGGATGGGTAGATTTAGAACCCTTATCACCTTATCCACGAATTATATATGTGTGGGACCTTTAGAATCCGAAAAGCATTGTGTAATAATGTAACATTTCAATCTTTCCAAAAAGCCCCTCCTCTCCACTTATAAAAGGCCCGCACCTCTCCCACCATATTCACACCTTCAAGCCATTTGTATTGGCCAACCTCTGCCCAAATACTCTCCCAACTTCCCCCTCTTACTCCTAGAAGCCTCACTTTGGGCATAACTCCTCTCAAGGAATCCTTTGGCTCAAATCAAAAAGAGTTACCCGATTTTGAGGTAATGTCTTCTCTAATGTTGTTTTGTTTTATTTTTCTTCTCCAACCCCCTAAACTCTTTTTATTCATTTATTTTGTAACAAAAACAGTATCCTAAGTATACTAGGATGTTGTTATAATAATTATTCTAGCTAAACTTACACACACCTACATCTAATGGTTAAAGAACATACGGTTTCTGTGGATGGCGAATTTCTGCCTCACGAAACGATGATTGTTCAACACTCATATAACACCTTCAAATGTGGCCATTAAGATGTCACTATATTTATATATGATATATAATGTGTTTATGTTTTACTTAAGCTTCTGTATTTCTAATTTATGGCTTACTTTATGATTTCTGTTATGGATAAAACGCGATAATTTCATTTTAGGAAGTGCGGACTACCGCCCCCTCAAAGTGATTTGAATCGTCAATGCCATATGTGGGATGTATAAAGGATGGATTAAATGGTATTATACAATATATTATACTGTAATTATATTATAAATTTATATCATTATGATTCTGTTCCATTAAATACGAAATAGAAATGAAATTAGCGTTCATGCGTACGTACGGCTTACCGTCTCCATGAACGGTGCATTTCATTTCTTACCTCTAAATGTTACGTGACATTATGAATGAATGTATATACTGGATATATATCATATATATGATATCTACATCATGAATATAATTCTGGATATAATAGATATTTCACCACATGAACAACTTGAAATTATAGGAAGTTTATTTTTGACTCAAGTACCAAAGATCGACAAAACGACCGTTATTAACTTAAATAATTACATAATGTTCATAACATGGTAATAAGGGATATAAAAGGAATAATTAACATGAAAAAGGTTCTTAAGTAAATAGTAATTAACTCTATTTCATTATTCAGGAGGTTAAAGAACGGTCGAGTCAGGACAGGATGCAATGTAAGGGAATTTCTTAACCCAACTTCCATTCTATGGGTTAATCTCCTACTTTCAAATTATGTCATGATATTATTATGTCTTATTTTGTATTCTTTATGTGTACCTATAGTGAATACACATAATATATCTATTTTATTTTAAAAATTATCTTTTTAAGGACTCCGTCTCAATCCCCTTTCATTGAGGCATATTTGGTTTTATACACAACTTTCTTTTATACGGTGTATAAACCCATTTGACTTTTACGTTTATTCAAAAGGAATCTTTTTTATAAGAAGCATTTTACTAAACAACAAAAAGGGAATGTTTTACTTTCCGTACTTATGCGGCGACAACGACTTCTCCGCCGCCGTGACCATTATTTGAGTTTTGGCTTCCTCTACAAGCCATCATTTTTTTTAATGAAAAATAAATACAAAGTTTTAACTTTCATTTATTTTGGTATTGAAAATAGTTTTGAAAGCGTTTTTATTATATCAATGTGTTGTATTTATATCTTGTGATTGAAATGTGGAGATGTTATGTTTCCTTTATGCATGTTTTATGTGATACGATTATGTTATGGTTTATGATATGTTAAAACCTATTCATATGAGGAATTCATTGGACTTAATAAGTGACGGGTGGAGCCCGCTATAGCTCCTCGATGCATCGGCAGGTCTCATGAGACAAACTAGTGTCTTGGCACGAGGCCTTGACAAAATCTTATTTGTGGTCTTGGAACGAGGCCTTGACTACGTGGTTATGATATTCTGGCATTATGCATTCCATCATTATGAAAGTGATTATTGATATTGCATGTGATTATTCGACCAGTAGAATATCCATGTGAATAAGTAAATGGAATTATCTCATTTTACTCTTTCCATATTATGTTGAAGTGCAAGTTTAAAAGGCTTTTGTTTTAGTTAGACATTGCCTTAAATGTTAATGTTTATTTATGAAAGCTTCCGCAATATTGTTATCCTTACTAAGCATCTGAGCTCACCCCTTTAAATGTTTTAATATTTTATAGGATGTGAAGAAGTATTTTATGAATGACCTGCAGGGATAGTCCGAAGAGGATAAAAGTGTGGACTATGGAGACTATGTTATTATAGTTTTTCACTTTGTGCTGTAATGTAACATTTATGAATGTATCTAGTGTTTCCAAGGCTACTAAACTAATCGTTCTTTCGAGACATGATCTTTTGTGATCATGCCAATGTTATGAAGTAATGCACCGACTCTGGGTAGCTGGGGTCGGGGCGTTACAACACTCGAGGGGTATTTGCTTATGATAATTCTAATTTTCTTTACAAACCATTATGAAGGGTTTATGAGTATATACTTCCTCAAAAAAAATATTTTTATGATTATGGATTATATCCATAAATTGATCAATTTATGTTAGGTATTTTACACGTTTTTAATTATCCATTGAAATTCATAAACTAACCTAGTGTATGCCATTGTATAGAAATAGAGCCCAGTAGAAGGAATGTGAACTCCAGCAATATGTATGATCCAATGAATAAGAGGGATCATATCGTTCATGGTATTATGCCAACATTTAGAATGGAAATAGTCTCTCATGTATTCTCAACATATGAAGAAATAATATCATGGTTTAATAAGATAAGTAATGAATTCTTTGAGTCCTATGGCTTTGAAGGGAATAATGAAAAGAAATAGATGGAAGAGAGAAAGATGGATAAAGGGAAAAGGGAAAACAAGGATCTTCCCATATGTGATAAGTGTGGAAAGAATCACCTTGGTAAATGATTAAAGGGAATGAGAGTTTGTAAAAAGTGTATAGAAAAATGACACTAAGTAAGTGATTGCAAGGGTAAGAAAAAATATTCAAATGTAGAATGCTTCATCTTCAAGGTATTGGGACACTAGGCGAATGAGTGTCCCAGTCATTAGAGTATACCTTAAGTCGTCCTATTGAACAATAATCAAGTTATGATACCATCTCAGATTAAGAATAATGACTAGTGTTATGATGTTTTTATTATAGAATTATTTAATATGAGTGTTGTTTTAAAAATATACATGTTAATTGAATTATAGATATAAATAAGAGTTGTACTTCAGTACTATTTTATTGTGGATTTGAGATTATATGGTTCTAAGAGAAGTGAATTAATAATAATCATCATTTTGAGGAAAAATACTTGGTTGAAGGAAATGTAATCCTTAATATGATCCGGATAATGATGTAGTGGTTTAGGAAGAAGAGATGGTTGATTTAGATAAATTTTATTGGGTATTCTTGACTTCATTGGAACTAATTAATAGTTTTACTATTCCATCATTATTGGAATATTCAATATTTTTTGATATAAAGAATATATCCAGTATTATATAAAGAATAAGGGAGAATGAATGCACTCAATAAGGTTTTATGGTAATTCACGGTGTTACCATGTTTTAAAATAATGCATGATGAAGGTGTTCACATGTTATTACGTGGAAAAAAAGATCTTCACTGTGTTTCACTTCCATATAAATTTTGGACAGTAAGTTTGGAAAGAAGTATTTTGGATAAGTCTAACGGTTTGAGTGGATTATGTTTGAAATTGGATACTATTTTAAAGGTTATTTATTGATTTTTATAAAAAAGAGAACATGTAGACCATAATCGAACCCACAACCATATTGCGATTGAGATTTATCACCTACCACTAGACTATGTGAAGTCCCTTGATTGTATAATATAGATTCTCTTTCTAAATGGTCTAATAGGTGAATTATAAATTCATTTTTTTGGAACCCAATACAATTAGGATAAATAGAATTTTTTTTGAAATATTTTGGATTGAATGATGATTTTGTGGTAGGAATTAGTTTCAGGGTGAAACTCTACATTTCAAGTAGATATATATAGAATTTGTTTCATCTTATTAAGACTAAATATTATTAACCCAATTTTTGATGTGGTTTTTCCCCAAAGGTATTTCTTAATTTTTAACCATTTATATTCGATGAATGATTTTAAATTGCGAGGATGAAATTTATTGAATGATGGGAGAATGTAACACCCCAAGATCTTATAGTACGTTATCTCATTAAAGTAATTTAATAGATTGCGCTACATGCAACACCGAGTTCAAGCACACCATGACTTTCTAAACTAGCCATTCAAAAGCGTTTATGAATAGTATTAACTGAATTTTGAACATTATATTATCCTTATAATTTTATAATACATATTATGATTTTCTGAGACATAATTTAAGAACTAATTCATTTTTTCAGATAAAAGAAGTATTTTTAAAAAAATGCACTTTTACCTCCATTTAATGGTGAACCCTTGTTAAATCAAATATTTGAAACTTTAATATATTCAATTTGAAAAAATAAACAGCCTCTTTAGAATCAAGAAAGATGAATTTAGTTTTAATAAATTTTTGGTTCTTTTCTGATAACTTTCATATTTGGGTGAATAGTGAAAAATACTACATTTTAACTGAAAACAAAATTTTTATTCAAAAACATTTATAGTGTTAAATTATACATTTTAATTTTTTGGAAGTATAAATAGATTATATTTGTACAATTTAATCCAATTCTGTTCATTGCATGTAATTTCACTTTATGTTGGACATAAACAAGTGTCAATCTTTTGGTAGTTATTATTCGTTAAAAATGCGTCTTTTGGTTTTGACAACAGGAATTAATTTTAAATTAATAATTTAAACTTATATATTTTAAATATGGTATAATATAAATTATTTTTTAATTCAGAAGATAAATATTAGCTTAGGGTGAATTCTTTATATTTTTCTGAAAACATTCAATTTTTGATGAATAATGAAAAACACTGAAATATTGTTTAAAACAGGATTTTTATTTAAATAAAAATTTATTTTTTATAAAATTTATTTTAGATCAAAATAGATAAAGAATTCCTATATAAGTTCAATTTAATTTATTGGAGTCATTTTATAATAATTTTAGATATATAAAAATTTTATTAACCTTATTACCGCCTTTTACCCAGCTCCTAGGAGCATTTTGCAAATGTGAATACAATTTAATTTTACCTCTTTTTTGAGTTGAATTTCAATAATCTGAGAGACATCGTAAAACTCAGTATGTAAAATTTGTTTCAATAAGATAAAAATAATTTTTGGTGAATAATAACTTTGGACTTTTATTTACCGTTGTTAAAGGTAAATATGATAATTAATGGTAAAAATGATATTATTATTACCCTAACACTTGTCCTAGTTCTATTGGATAAGTATAATTTGACCCAAAACAACCTTAGGAATAAAATTTTATCCATCAAGTCCACATGGATTATATTAGGACATTTATTATTAATTTATTTAAAGAAGAGTTAAAAGAGTTAAAATCAAAGTTTAGTAACTAATGAATTATTATTATAGGGTTATACATAAGATAAATTCAACTCTAAATATTCATTATAAACCTAAATATATTTCCTAAATAATGGTATTTTGTTTATAATTTTTAGACATTTAATAATGAAATTTAATATGACGCAATGATGATGCAGTACTTGTCGTATTATTGAATGATTAAAATAATTGATATTTTAAATATCCAAATAAATTTAATTTCAGACTTTTTATGAATTCCAATAATTTTCAAGGTTAATATGAAATGTTAGGGTTGGTTAGAATATTCCTTTTCGAATTAATAATTCTGTTATAAATTTAGAAAAAACAAAATACCCAATAGTGTGAAAATTGACATAAAATTATTTTTAAAAAAAATATTATATTATTAATTGATATTCTATTCATAAAAATCTTAGGTTCAGACAAAAGACTTATATAATAATATTTGTATAATTAATTAACCACTCTGGGTTCTCTTGTAAGTATATAGAAAGTTTATTAACCATTTTAAATAAAAAAGCAAAGAGACACAGTAAATATCAAACTATTTAACTAAGAGTTAAATCTAAAATATAATGTTAATATGGTGACCCAAACATATCTAAAACCTATTGGTTGAGTTTTTTTCAACCCATAACATCATTATCATTTAAATAATTCATTTTTGGATCCATTATAAATAGAAAATGATTTTATTATAAAATAATATTTCTAGCTTTTCTAAAGGTTCCCCTCACCCCTCTTATAAAAGGGAACCTCCCCTTCCTTCAAATTCACACCTCCAAACCCATTTTTATTGGCCAACCCCTACCCCAATATCCTCCAGACTATCCTACCTTAATCCTAGAGGTCTTAATTTGGTCATTAATCCATCTTAAAGAGACCTTCTGATCAAATCAAAAGAAAGAACCCGAAGAAAAGGTAATGATTTCACCACCCTCTGTCAGGTTCTCTTGTTCTTCCACTTTATATTTCTTTGTTGTTTCCATTATAAAATAGTAAATACAGTTTATTCTATATAATATTATGTTATTATAAATATGGAACAACTATATTAATTATTCTATCCATCTTATGAATGATATTGTCACCGTGCATGCATACGTACGGCTTACCGTCTCCACGCCGTGGTGTAATTTTTTATTCAACACTATGTTTTATGGATGGATATAATGATTAGTAATATGTATATAAATATTGAAAATAACATGCTAATGTCAATGTAAAATTAATAGACCATCCAATTCCACAAGTTTATGTAAATTATATTTTCGCTTGGGCGTACGTACGGATTACCGTCTCCACGACGCAATGAGATTCATTTCCACATTCACCATTCATTGACCATTATAAAAATATATATTACTAATAAGTATGTAATATATGAAATAATAATTATAATGGATATATATATATATATTTATGTATGTATTTATGTACTTACATATATCTTATTCACTTACTTCCGTTCAAAATGATATAAAAACAGAAACAACGTTTATGCGTACGTACGACCTACTGTCTCCATAAATGGTGTTTTCCATTTCATATATCTATCTATTATATATATTTATATTATAAATATATATTATATATGAATAAAGGTTTATATTATATAATTATTTAAATAATTATGTAAATGATACGGCCAATAATAACAGGTTAATATACGTACGATAAAGAAAGAGATTATTACCCAAAATGTTAATTTAACATGAAAATCATTATTAAATGGGTGGTATAAAGTCAAAATGAATCATTTATGATATAATAAATATGAATATGGTCCTGGTATAATATAATAACATACATTGGTCATTATAATGGAGGTTAAACATACCCTCTACCAATAAAAGGTTGGAGGTAAGGGGTTTCTTATCCCAGTTTTAATTCCATGAGATTTCCATTGTTCACAAATTATTTATTGCATGTGGTGTATTGTTTACTTCCATTTGATATATATTATCATGATTATATTTATTTTCAGGATATTATGTGATTCATTTGGTGGTTATTGACAATTTTTCATACGAATCGATTGATTAAAACGAGGTAAGAGTGATTTCCTAAATCTCATTATTATCTGAGGTTGTTTATATGTAAGTATTTTCTAGGACATACTTATCATCGATACACATATTTCAAAAAAAATTGTTTTCAAAATGAATTTTTTTAGGTTTTATGGGAGGATCAAGTTAACTAGATCACAATTTGAAATGTTTTAACGATTTATCTTTCTAAATACTTACAATTAATGTCCATGTATTCAAAATGATTTTAAAGATTTATTTATATGGACATGAATATTTTGAAAAGATAATTATTTTAAAACGGTTCAAAGTTGTATAGGAATCGTTGATTCAAAAATATATTTTTAATTAATTCCTTTATAAATATGTTACTTTTAAATGATTTTATAAAAGGGATATTTCTCTCAAAAAATTTTACTCATCATTTTAAACTATGTCAGAATACTTTACTGGAAATTATTTTTTATTGGGGTTGATTTATTATAATACAATATTAACTATTGTATTGAATGAGTTATGATATGTTTGACTATGTATATTCTATTTTTATACCATTTATGTTTTATGGTTAATTTATTGACATTTCATATTCTTGTTTTAATATGAATGTTTATGTTATGTTTCAACTTTTTATATGAGAAATGCAGTGGACTTAGTAAGTGATGGGAGGAGCCCGCTATAGCTCCACGATTCATTGTTATGCCTCATGAGACAAACTGGTGTCTTGGCACAAGGCTTTAACAAAATTTATATTTGTATTTTTGGCACAAGGCCTTGACTATGTGGTAATGATGTCTGGTGTTAGGCATTCCTTAATTATGAAATTAGTTATTACTTGTGATTATTCAACTAGTAGAATATTCATGTGCTTGTTTATATGGTGTTGTTTGATTTATTTTTTCCATATTATGTTAAAGATTATGTTCAAAATGGGTGTTATTTTTATTACACATCTTGCCTTAAAATTATATAGCTTCCTCTAAATTATTTACCCTTAATGGGCATCTAAGCTCACCCATTTCTTATGTTTTATTTTCCCAGGATCCCAAGAAGTGTTTTATGTATGAGATGTAGGGTTAAGATAAAAGAGTAATGGAATTCTCAAATATTTTTTTGTGTTATTTGTTAGAATGTGTAATTTATCTTCCATGTATGTAATCTATTTTCCAAGACTGCTAAACTGATCGGTCTTTTGGGACTTGGTTCATTGTAATCATGCCAATGTATTAAAATAATGCACCAGCTCTAGGAAATTGGGGTCAGGACATTACAAATTCTGATTAAACTAAATATTGAAACATTTATAAATTTTATTTTGAAAAAATAAAGCTAATTTATTTAGATTATGTTGAAATTATATTTATGAAATTTTTTGGTATTTTTCTGAGAGGTTTCATTTTTTTGAATAGTGATGCATAATGAATTTTAAATTAATCATAGATTTGGTATTTTTTCTATAAATTTTTTTTTTAATTTGTATTTAAATTAAATTTTAGTTCTAAAAATAATCAATAAATACAACATATAAAATTGGTATCAATTTCACATATATATTAGATCTAGAAACATTTCACTCTTTTAAACATTTTCATTCTAAAAACACATTTCTTTTGACATGCCCGTGGGATTAGTATTAAATTAATTTATGCTAAATTTTTATTATAATAAATAAAAATGGATCCCATGTTCCTAATAATAATATTTTAAAATTTCTTGATAAGGTAAATTAGTTTTTGACCAAAATGAGTAGTGAAAATGTTTAAAAATAATTACAGTGATCAAAAGAAAAATTATTTTACCAAGGGTCTAAACATTATATTAAGGGGCCAAGTGACCGATAAACATATTAAAAATAAATTGGATGGATATAGTTCAAAAAAATATCATATTTTATAGAAAATATTTCATTATTGGTGGCACATCATCTATGGGATACATCTCAATAGTGTTTACTTTTTAGTATTTACAAGAATGTTGCACCCCATCCATTATACAAACACATTCCATATAACCACTAATTAACACCTATGAAGACCTTTTTATCAGAAAATATATATCCAAATGACAAACAAACATAAATAATATCAACCCATAAGCCACACATTGTGTGGAAATTAAACAGGACAAGTCTTATGGTGTAATCCAAAAAGAGATACTCAAAGAAGATGTAACGTTTATCAACATGTATTTTGGTTTTTTTCCTTATCCACCCCAATAAATTTTTCATATATCATGATAACATAAAAACCAGAATATATTAATTATAATGATATTTTTTCACATTAATTTTATGACCTAGAAATATATACATGTTCACCAAATGGGATATATAATAATCATTTGGGTGTACGGTATACTAGTGCCTCACGAACTGCTGCTTCCCATCCTTCCATTTCCACATTACATGATATGTAGTATTTATTGATTTGAAGTTTAGATATGATATTTTTTATTTTTATGATGTTATTATTATTCTATATTTTTTATTTAACACATACATTAAATATTTCAATTTTATGGCAATACGTTAATGTTGTTCATGTGTACACAAACTACCGCCTGACAAAGCAATGTGATTCATTCACACATTACACGGAATGCATTAATGGTGGGTTTAATTTGAATATGTGATATATATGTAATATTAATTACACTATTATGAATACATATATATATCATTTTCTTTTCTTTTATTAAATATGATAAGAAAATGGAAACAACGTGTATGAGTACATACGACCTACCTTCTATATGAATAATGTATTTCATTTACTATTTATATATTATATAGATTATTATAAATAATTATATAATGAGTATATATGAAATTTATATAATTATATAATTTATTTAATAAATTGAATCATGATCAAATTATGAGTGCCAAAAATAACAATTTAGAACATATCTAAATAACAAATAATTCATTACCCAAACCATAATTGTAACATGAAATGGTTAATAAACAGGAAATATAATGTCATAATAAAGTCATATATAGTATTATATATATTAATATGGTTATGTGATATATTTAAAATGAGCATATGTTTATATACACAAGTCTTTAACATGTGAAATGGAAGTTCATACTTAAGGTTAGGGGATTTTTGGTCTCATGTAATGCCTCAACCCTAGAATCCCAGAGTTAGTGCATTATTACGTATCATTGTCATGATCACAAAAGATCATGTCTCAAAATACCTATTAGTTTAGTATCCTTGGATGTACTAGATACATTCATAAGGTTTACATTATATCAAAAAATATAAAAATACAACAACATTGTTTCCATAGACAACACTGAAATCCCATAGACTGTCCCTACAGGTCAGTCATAATATACATATTCGCATCCTAGGAAAAATAAAACATAGAAAGGGGTGACCTGAGATGCTCAATGAGGATAACAATAAAGTAGAAACTTTCAAAAATAAGCAGACATATTTAAGGGAATGTATAAGAATAAAACAATAGCCTTTTAAACATGAACTTCATCATAATATGGAAAAGATAAAATCATATAATTCCATTTACATATTCACATGGATATTCTTCTATTAGAATAATAACATGAAATACCAATAGACACATTCATAATGATGGAATGTATAATTGCAGACATAATAACCACATATTCAAGGCCTTGTGCCAAGACTACAAATAAGATTTTGTCAAGGTCATGTGCCAAGACACTAGTTTATCTCATGAGACCTATTGATGCATCGATGATCTATAGAGGGCTCCACCTATCACTTACTATGTCCAATGCATTCCTCGTATGAAATGTTTGAACTTTAACATAATCATTAGTATTAAAACTCGCATATTAAATGTCAATAAATTATCCACAAATCATGAATGGTTTAAAAATAGAACATCCACAGTCCCTCGTCACTCATTCAATACAATATGGAAGAATGTATTATAACAGATTAACCACAATCGAGAATAATTAAGGATATTGACTTAGATTAAAATAATCATAAAATCTATTTGATAGAAATATCCCCCTTTTTCTTGAAAACATTTAAAATTCATAATATTTGTCAATAAGCTGTTCAAAAATAGATTTTTGAATCAATGTGTCCCATAGCACTTTGAATATTTTAAAATGAATTTTAATTTTAAAACATTAATATCCATATAAATAAAATCTTAAAACAAATTTTAAAACATGGACATTAATGAGAAAGATTTAAAATAATATTTTTTTAAAACATTTAAAATAGTATTTTAGTAATAGTAACTATCCAAATAAGAGACACTTGAATACAAATAATTTAGTTAATAAAATCATTATAATACCATGAGAATAAATTATTTCATTATATACTATGTCAAAGGATAGTATATACACCATATAAAGTGAATTGGTGCCTGATAACAAAGAAGTCTCAAAGGAATGTAAATTGAGATGAAATCCCTTATAAAGACAATATCATTGGTTAAAGGATAAATCAATGACATAACTATGTGTGAAAAATATAAATACACTCAATATGATTTGATATTCAGTGTAAATAAATCATAGTACATTCACACATATTCTTTTAAAAACAATACCAATAACTTGGATGTTTATCTCAATGAAATGAAAATTGAGTTAAGATCAAGTTTATATCAATGACTTGATAAATTTTCAATGGATTTATTATGTGTATCAAAATTATATCCACACAAAGGAGAGTGGAAATTACTATATAAATAATAAATAGTGATTCCACACATAATCTTGGAGTAAAATAACCAGGGAAGTATGCGCAAAACCCACTAAGTGGAAATTGAAATTTAAAATTCCTTTACAGATTTTCTAACTTATGAAACATACAGACCCTGAAATAAGGATCATACAATGAATATGTAAATACACATAATTTAATTTATATTATACTAAGAATTCAATCAGGTACAGTACATACACGACACAAAAGAAAATAGTTGCCAATATAGCATGAATCTCATGGAAAAAAAAGTGAGATGAAAAACAATTACTTCGTTGTAATCAATCTAGTTGTATGACAAAATTTAATAACCATTAAATTAATCATAGAATACCATGAATATAAAAAGAATCACGATAATATATATCAAATGCCAGATCAAAATACACCACATGCAATAAATAAGTGGCAAACAATGTAAATCTCACAGAATTAAAAGTGAGATAAGAAACCCCTTACCTTGAACGATACATTGGACTAGGGTATGTTAATCTCTTATATAATGGTGAAATATTTGTTATTAAATTATAAAATAACCATATAAATTAATATTATATCATATATGATCTTCTAATGTTGATATTTTAGTGTTATTGTCGTTTCATGTGTTAACTGATTCATTTTTCTTTATATACTTGGTTAAGTAAGGAATGTTTTTTATGGATGGGATGTATATTATTAATATTCAGAATGATATTAAGTCATTAATTTTTTTTTAATCATAAAATGAAAATTTTTGTTTAATGGATACGATGGGGTATGAATCGCATCGCGTTCATTGAGACCGTAATCCGTACGTACGCACGAGTGACAATATCATTCTTTTTATATTAAAATCATATATAATTGGATGGTATATCATATATACAGAATAGTTATTTTGTTATATTTATTATTTAAACCAATAATACTTCATTATTATACCCATACATATAAGAATGTATTGAATAACAACTACACCATAACGTGGAGAAAGTAAGTCGTACGTACGCACGTATGGTGACATGTCATTCAAAGGATGGATAAAATAATGAATATGGTTGTAAAATATTTATAATAACATCCAATTATATATAAGATACTGGAGATATTATTTTATAATGTAAACAACAATGAAAGATGAAGTGGAAGAAGAAAGGAACTTGAAAGAGGTGATGAAATATTTACCTCTTATTTGGGTTCTTCCTTTTTATTTGATCAAAAGGGCTCCTTAGGATGGATTTTTGACTAATGTATGGCCTCTATGATTAAGGTAGGAGATTTGGGAGGATATTTGGAAAGGAGTTGGTAGAGACTAATGGCTTTGAAGGTGTGAATTAGAGAGAAGGGAGAGTGCCCTTTTATAATAGGGGAGAGGGGCACCATAGGAATAGATAGAAATATTATTTTATAATAAAATCCTTTTCGGTTTATGATGGATCTAAAATGAATTATTTAAAGTATAATGTGGTAATGGGTCTAAAACCACTCAAAAAATAGGTTTTAGACAGGTTTGGGTCACTATATTAACCTTATGTTTTAGATTTAACTCTTAATTAAATAGTTTGACATTTACCATGTCTCTTTGTATTTTTATATTATATGGTTAATAAACTTAATATATAATTCCTAGATAACTCCATGTGGTTCATTAATGATACACCTATCATTATATAAGTCTTTTGGCAGAAAATTAGATTTTTATGACTAGAATAACAATTAATTATATAATATGTGTTTTAAAAACTCTTTTATGACAATTTTGACAGTATTTGGTATTTTGTTTTTTCTAAATTCATAACAACATTATTACTTGGAAAATAATTCATATAAACAGCCCTAACATGTCATATTAACATAAAAAATTAGTTTATTTCATAAAAAGTCTCAAATTCCATTTATTTGTATATATATAATATAAATTATTTTAATATTTTAGTAATTAGGTAATTACTACATCATTATTGTGTTATAAATAAATTAAATAATTTAATGTATAAAAAATATAAATAAATTACCATTATATAGGAATTATTTTTATATTTCTAATGAATATTTATTGTTGAATTTATATTATGTGTAACCCTATATTAAAAATGGTTTAGTTATTAAACATTGAATTTAACACTTTTAACTCTTCATTGAATTAAATAATAATAAATTTCCTAATCTAATACAAATGGACCTAAAGTATCATATTTTATTCCTAAGGTTTTTTTGGTCGAATTACACTTATCAAATATAATTAGGACATGTGTTAGGGTAATAATAATAACATTTTACCCTTAATTACCCTACTTAATTTTAACCGTGGTAAGTTAAAGTAAAAAATTACTATTCAGAAAAAATTATTTTTTTCTTATTGAACAAAATTTTACATATTGATATCAACCGTTTTTCTCAGATTTTATAAATTTAACTCATAGAAGTGTTAAAATTATGTCTTATGTAAATTTGAAAATTCTCCTAGGAGGTGGGTAAAAGACGATAAAGAGTTCAATAAAATTTTATACATCTAATTTTGTTATAAAATGACTCCAATGAATTATATTGAACTTATATAGGTATTATATATCTATTTTTACATTAAATAAATTTAAATAAAATAAATAATTATTTAAATAAAAAGATGTTTTTAAACTATAACACGGTGTTTTAACTATTCATCAAAAATTGAATGTTTTCAGAAAAATACCAAAAATTTACCCAAAGCTAATTTTGATATTACGAATTCAAAAATTAATTTTATTTTACAAAATTTTAAACTTATAAGTTGCATGAATTAATTGAAAATTATTTCCACTAATCAAAACCGAAAAGTGGGTTTTTAAAGAGTAAAAACTATCAAAAGATTGACATGCGATAATGTCAAGTTTTAATGTGAATTTACTTATAATCACCTAAATTTTATTAAATAATAAAAATATAATCTAATTATACTTCAAAATCATTCAAATACATATTTTTACACTACAAATTATTATAATTAAAAAAGTTTTTTCCAATTAAAATTTAGTATTTTTTAGTATTCATCAAAATATAAAAGTTATTAGAAAAGTAAAATTTTTTTATCCAAAATAAATTTTTATGTCCTGATTTTAATGAAAAATTTAATTTAATTTAATTTAATATATAAAAGTTTCAAATATTGGTTTTGAAATGGGGTTTCTATTAAAAGGGGGAAAATTTTCTTTTTTTGAAAAATACTTCTTTATATAAAAAAATGAATTTGTTCTTATATTATGTATAAGAAACACATAATATGAATTATAAAATTATATAGGGTATATGAAAATTAAAATTAATTTAATATTATTCATAACTGATTTTGAACGGCTTGTTTGGTAAGTCGTGGTGTGCTCGAACTCGGTGTTGTGTGTAGTGAAAGCTATTGAATTATAGAAAATAACTTACTATGAAATATTGGGGTGTTACATTCTTTCCCCCTTTTGGAAATTACATCCTCACAATTTTAAAATTGTGATTGTGACCTTCATTGAAAGTACCACATTAGAAAAAGACTCAATATAACTATCTATTTTAAATATAGAAAGAGAAGTACAAAGGTCACCCAGGATAACCCACACTAAGATTCCATGTATGAAAAAATGGATATGGAAGATAAAATAAGTGTTATGTTCTAGTGGAGATTGATAGAAAACTTGATTAGGAGAAATTTAACAACAAGAAAACCACTAACTTGTGATGAGATAAACGTTCATTGGTTTCCTAGTAGTAAAAGTAAACGGATAACATTTTCTGTTTTAAGTTCCATTTCATAAAATTGAGGAATTTATTAATTTGATTGAATAAGAACGTGAAGATATATAATTACTTTTTTATTAGAGTTTCATCTTTTAATAAATTTGTACCACTAACTCATCATATTTTTCAAACAATGAATACTCAAGATGCCTTGGTCACAACTAAAGCCACAAGAATCAACTTATAGAGAATCAAATAATCCCCAATGGATAAACTATATATATTTAACTTTCCTTTAGTGATTAACCGAAACCAAAATGGTTAGTACAAGATCAGATGATCCCCATAAAGGATAATCCTTTAGAGAAAGAAAGACTTATATTAATTTATAAAATTAAACCTACAATACCCAAAGTTCAATAAATACCATTCAATAAATAATTTTCCTTAAAATCCATCAATATAATCCAAACTAATATTGAAACCAAAAACATAGAAGAATTTGATTATGCAGTCTTCCACGTTAAATTGTATTTTCAAATAACATTGAATACTCTTAAAGTTACATACTTAAAAGCAATAAACCTAATCACAATTCTCTATGATAAGTTAATAATTTCCATAAATAACCAAAATATCTATAAATCCACATTAAAAACATAGATAAAAAACCACTATTACCCCTCAAATAACATCCCATAGTATTATATTTTCTTTAAGAATATAGTATTCCTACCCGATCGAACGTCTTCCAAAATAAGATTTATCACTTAATACCCAAATCATTTTCCTATACTAAGGATATTCATTTGATAAGACATAAGATCCCAAATAAACTTATTATTGATCAATAAAATAATTTAACTAAAAATAATTAGTAACACTAACTAGGGACTTCACGTAGTCCGTTGGTATGCGATAAATCCCAATCACACTATGGTTGTGTGTTCGATTCATGCAGCTTTTTCCGACGTGATGGGTTGTCACGTGGTCTGTGTGTTGTCCTTTTAAAAAAAATATATTTTATTATATTCCAAAAATGAGAGAAATTCCTCAAAATAACTATAACATAATTTCACCATAATTGTTATCTCATACCTAGCATTTTCATCAGTAAATTTAATAACATGTAATTTCCTCAAATTCAAGGATCATGTAAACCCAAATGGTTATTTATAACTATATCAACAATAGAAAACACAATTCTTCCTAAAATATCATTTTTAAATAATAAACTACAGGGTTACACATAGGAGATAGGTCTTCCAAAGTAATCTCATCATCAAAGGGAACTAATACCTTTAATCATTTGACTATCCATTTATTTCTACATAGATTCTTCCTTTACCAAGGGGTTATCCTATAGAATAGGGAATTCACTCAGGTAATGCTCAGGTCTCCTACATTTTCGGCAAATGACTATAAATGGATTCTTGTGATTATTTTTATTTTCTTCCATTGTGAACTTCATTTTTCCTCGACAATTCATTAAATTATGTCCTTCATTCACACACATAAAGCATTTATTTGTTCCAATAAGACACTTCCATAGGTGTCTCTTTCCACATTTCCTGCATGATGGAAACTGAGCTTTATTTTTCTCCATGGTCTCCACTGCTAGAGCTCTTATCATTCAATGCATTTCTCTAATTTGTTGAGTGTGGGAGTTGGTTAATATATATATTGTTGATCATATTTTTGGAAAACCAATTCGACATGAACATGTTATCTTTTACACCTGTCAACATTCCATTCCATTTCTCATTTCCTCCGTCGTTCCCACCTTGTACATCATGTTCAATGTTATTATGACTTCCTTTGAATCCATCCATTAAATAACACCAGAAATCATAGTGTGAGTAATAAAATCATTAAGAGAATATCATAACACCTCATTTTTAATCTAAAACACCTTAGTATTATCGATAGTTACTTATACATATCTAATATTAAAATCCATCAAATTGGTTTGTAAAGAGAATGTGAATTATCCTAAGAATATCCCTCGAGAGTGTTATATCCAAGAGTGCAGCAAGGCCCGTTGTCATGTACCAAGATACCTCGTGTCACGCCCCAAAATCCTTATAGGAGTTTCACTCCTAGGTACATCTATGCCAGAGCCGCCTTTACCTGCTCATTTCTAGACAGGAATGTATTGTTTAGAAAACCCACATAATCTCTACAATTCCAAAATTCTATGAAGTTCTTCTATACTAATCCTCAAAGTCTGTCTTAGGGTAATGTGCTCTAATCAGTGTTTATCAAAATCTTGATACCAAGGTTTGTACTAAACTTCCTCTCATACCAACTATAACACCCTGACCCCAGAAGCCAAGATTCATTGCATTATTACGTATCATTGGCATGATCACAAAAGATCATGTCTCGAAATACCAACTACTTTAGTAGCCTTTGAAGTACTAGATACATTCATATGGTTTACATTACATCATAAAATGGAAAACTACAACAACATTATTTCCATAGACAACACTTACATCCCATATACTATCCCTAGAAGTCAGTCATAATATACTTCTTCGCATCCTGGGAAAAATAAAAAATAAAAATGGTGAGATAAGATGATCAGTAAGGATAACAATAAAGAGGAAACTTTTATAAATAAGAAAAAACATTAATTTCAATGTATAAGACTAAAACAAAAGACTATTAAACTTGAACATCAGTATAATATGGAATAGATAAAATCAAATAATTCCACTTAATTATTCACATGGATATTCTACTAGTAGAATAATCACATGAAATATCAATAGCCACTTTCATAATGATGGAATGCATAATTCCAGACTTCATAACCACATAGTCAAGGCCTTGTTCCATGACTACAAATAAGATTTTGTAAAAGCCTGGTGCCAAGACACTAGTTTTTCCCACTAGACCTACCGATGCATCGAGGAGCTATAGCGGGATCCACCCGTCACTTAATATGTTCAATGCATTCCTCATATGGAAAGTTTGAAACATAACATAAACATTCATATTAAAACTAGCATATGAAATGTCAATACTTTATCGACCAACCATGAATGGTATAAAAATAGTACATCCAGAGTCAAAAATAACTCATTCAATAAAATATGGATGATTGTATTGTAACATATTAACCTCAATTGAGAATAATGAAGGATATTTACATAGACGAAAATAATCATCAAATCTATTTGAAAGAAATGTCCTCCTTTTTTGAAAACATTTACAAGTCTCACTATTTTTCAAGAAGTCGTTTAAAAATATATTTATGAATCAAAGTGTCCCATACCACTTTGAAACTTTTAAAATGAATTTTATTTTTAAAACATTAATGTCCATATATATGAAATCTTAAAACCATTTATAAAACTTGGATATTAATGAGAATTATTTAGAAGAATAATTTTTAAAAAAATTATAATGGTATTTTAGTTAGAGTTACTATCCAAATGAGAGACGGTTGAATAGAAATAATTGAGGTAATCCAAACGTGATAATACCATGAGATTAAAAGATTTTTTTATATACTATGTCAATGGACTATATATACAACATATAAAAGTGAATTGGTGATTAACAACAAAGAAGTCTCAAAGGAATTTAAATTGAGATGAAATCCCTTATAAAGACAATATCGTTAGGTAAATGATAAATCAATGACATAAATATGTGTGAAAAATATAAATACACTAAATATAATTGGATATTAAGTGTAAATCAATTAGAAGACATTCACAAATATTCCTGTAAAAACAATACCAATGACTTGGATGTTTAACTCAATGAATGGAAATTGAGTTAAGATCAAGTTTATATCAATGACTTGAAAAATTTTCAATTAATTGATTATGTGTATCAAAATTATATAAACAAAAAGGTGAGTGGAATTTAATACATATATAATAAATAGTTATTCCCCACATAATCTTGGAGTAAAATAATCAATGAAGTATGCGTAAAGACAACTGATTGGAAATTGAAATTTTAAATTCCCTTACCGATTTGTTAACTTATGAAACATGCATCCCAAGAAATAAGAATCATACGATGAACATGTAAATAAACATAAATTAAAGTATATTACATGATGAATACATTCATGAACATTACATATGCCATGCAAAAGGAAATAGTGGCCAATATAGGATGAATCTCAAGGGAATAAAAAGTGATATGAAAAATGCTTACTTCATTGTAATCAATCGAGTCATATGACAAAAAGTTAATTTCCACAAAATTACTCACATAATAAAATTATTATAAATATAATCATGATAATATATATCAAATGGCAGTACACAATACACCACATGCAATAAATAACTGACGAGCAGTGGAAATCTCACAGAATTAAAAGTGAGATAAGAAACCCATTACCTTGTACTTTTCCTTGGTCTAGGGTTAATTAATCTTATGTATAGTGGTGTAATAAATTTTATTAATTATAAAATAACGTTATACATTAATATGATATCACATATGATCTTCTAATATTGATATTTTAGTATTATCGTCGTTTCAGGTGTTAACAGATTTGTTCTCCTTTATATTCTTGGTTACGTAAGCCATGTTTGTTTTGGATGGGATGTATCTTATTAATATTCAGAATTATATTAAGTTTTTAAAAAACATTTTTAAAAATCAAATGAAAATTATTCTTGAATGGATGTGATAGGGAATGAATCTCACCGCATTCGTGGAGACGGTAATCCATAGGTACGCACGAGTGACAATATCATTCTTTTGATATTATAGTCACATATAATTGGATGGTATATCATATATACATGAAAATTATCATGTTATATTTATTATTTACACCAATTATAAATCATTATTATACCCATCAAATTACAATGTATTGAATAAATACACGGCAACGTGGAGAAGGCATGTCGTACATACGCACGTATGGTGACATGTCTTTCAAAGATGAATAAAACAATGAATATGTTTGTACCATAATTATAATAAAATAAATTATATACAATATACTGGAGTTATTATTTTAAAATAGAAACAACAAAGAAAGAGGAAGTGGAAGAATAAACGAACTTAAAAGAGGTGATGAGATGTTTACCTCGTTTTTAGGTTCTTCCTTTTAATTTGATCAAAAAGAGTCCATAGGTTGTATTTCTGACTACATTAAGGCCTCTAGGATGAATTTAGATGAGTTTGGAGGATATTCGGGTAGTTTTTGGACGAGACTAATGGCTTTGAAGGTGTGAATTAGAGTGAAGGGGGAGTGCCCTTTTATAAGAGGGGTGAGGGGAACCTTAAGAAAAGATAGAAATGTTATATTATAATAAAATACTTTTCGGTTTCTAATGCCTAAAAAATAAATTATTTAAAGGCTAAGGTGGTAAGGGGTCGAAAACCACTTAACCAATAGGTTTTAGACAGGTTTGGGTCACTATATTAACCTTATCTTTTACATTTAACTCTAATTTGAATAGTTTGACATTTATCGTGTCTCTTTGTATTTTTATATTATATGGTTAATAAACTTCATATATATATCCAATATAACCCCAAGTGGTTCATTAATGATACAATTATCATTATATATGTCCTTTTTCTAATCCATGGATTTTTAAGACTAGAATATTAATTAATACTATAATATTTTTTTAAAACTCTTTTATGACAATTTTTACACTATTTTGTATTTTGTTTTTTCTAAACTCATAACAGCATTATTACTTTAAATATTATTCTTATAACCAACCATAACATGTCATAGTAACTGAAAAAATTATTGGAATTCATCAAGAGTATCAAATTACATTTATTTGGATACATATAATATCAATTATTTTAAAATTTTATTAATTAAGTAACTACTACATAATCATTTTGTCATAAACAAATTTAATTATTTAATGTCTAAAAATTATAGATAAAAAACAATTATGTAGGAAATGGTTTTAGCTTTCTAATGAATATTTATAGTCGAATATATCTTATGTGTAGCCCTATATTAAAAATATTTTAGTTATTAAACTATAAATTTAACATATTTAACTCTTCTTTGAACTAAATAATAAGAAGTGTCCTAATCTAATCCAAGTGGACCTAAAAGATCTTATTTTATTCATATGGTTTCTTTTGGTCTAATTACACTTATCCAATATAATTAGGACATGTGGTAGTGTAATAATAATATCATGTTTACCCTTAATTACCCTATTTACTTTTAACGATGGTAAATAAAATTAAAAAGTTAATATTCACCAAAAATTATTTTCATCTTATTGAACCACATTTTATTTATTGATATCAACTGTATCTCTCAGATTTTTTAAATTCAACTCACAGAAGCAGTAAAATTATGTTTTATTTAAATTTTCAATTGCTCCTAGAAGGTGGGTAAAAGACAACAAAAAGTTCAATAAACTTTTATACATCGAATTTTATTATAAAATGACTCCAATGAATTATATTGAACTTATATAGGTATTATATATCTATTTTTACTTAAAATAAATATAAATAAAATAAATAATTATTTAAATAAAAAGTCTATTTTAAACTATAATGTAGTGTTTTTCACTGTTCATCAAAAGTTGAATGTTTTCAGAAAAATACCAAAAATTTACCCTAAGCTAATTATGATATTTCGAGTTAAAAAATGAAGTCTATTTTACCAAATTCAAAACATATAAGGTTCATTAATTAATTTAAAATTAATTACTATTGTCAAAACTGAAAATTGGGTTTTTAAAAAGTTAAAACTATCAAAAGATTGACATTTGTTTATGTAAAATTTTAATGTGAAATTACTTGTAATCACATAAAATGTATTAAATGCTAAAAATATAATCTAATTATACTTACAAACCATTAAAATAAATAATTTAACATTATAAATTATTTTGTTTAAAAAAGTTGTTTCCAATTAAAATTTACTATTTTTCAGTATTCATAAAAATATAAAAGTTATAAGAAAAGTAACAAACATTTATCCAAAATAAACTTTCATGTCCTGATTCTAAAGAAGAATTTAATTTCATTAAATCAAACATATAAAAGTGTCAAATATTGGTTTTAAAAAGGGTTTTTCATTAAACGGTGGCAAAATTTCATTTTTGAAAGATACTTCTTTTATCTAAAAAAATGAATTTATTCATATATTATGTCTAAGAAACACATAATATAGAATATAAAATTATCTGGAGTATATAAAATCCAAAATTCATTCCATACTATTCATAAATTTTTTTGAACGGGTAGTTTGGTAAGTCGTGGTGCGCTCAAACTCTGTGTTGCATGAAGTCCAAGTTATTAAATTAAACAAAATAACATACTATAAAATATTGGGGTGTTACATATCACATTTATTTCAGAAAGACTTAAGTCATATTCACAACTAATTTTTGTGTGTGGTTTATATAATTTCCCATAACATGTTTTATGATGATTTTAAATTATTTAATGATATTAAAATTTTAATTTATGTTATTCCTTCATGGGGATCACGATTCAAAATTTACTAATGTAGTAATAAATTTATGTGTCACATTTTACTTTTGGGATATCCATAATATATTCACAACCTCATTTTTCTATGTGGTTTATATATATCCTATGAATGTACATACGGATTAATCTAACTAAAATTTTTGATATTTAATTATACCTTTTAGTATCTCTATTTCATGTGGCATATAGTTAAATTATTAAAAATGTTTTAAGAGAATATTGTCTTAGTTATCGTTCTTTGAGAAAATTTTTATGTTATGCACCAGTATTATTTTACGAGGTGTACATACATCGCCATTGACATGTCATATCATTAATATCATTCTTTTAATGATACTTTTATATTAATTTAATTTTATTCTCTTATGGTGATTATAATTCAATGTTACCAAAGATGTAATATATGATTTTTACAATATCATTGTTTATCAATATTCTTTACGATTATGTTTACATTGAGGAAATATTATTATCCATCTCATCAAAACTCTCATTAATTTTCTTCTCATAAATTTATTCATTATATATTCAGGTTATAATACCATTTTTCACTCCGTGTTACTTAATAATATAAAAAATATTTTTCTATAAAAAATTTACCTTCTCTTTCTCTTCGATCAGAACTCAATTTTAATCAAAAACCAAGTTTTAAAAAATGTTTTAAAATTAACCTTAAGATAATTTTGAGGAAAATTATTTTGAAAATATTTTATGTCATAACAAAAGTTTAAAATACATTTAAAATATTCATTTGTATATTTTTATGTTTTTTTCTAATGAAAAACGTTTCCAAAATATTTAGCATTTTAAAAAGAGTTTTTTTAGAAGAATGTTTAATTTTATCAAAAATGGTTTTAAATTATTTTTTTAGATTAATTATTATTTTTTCAATGTTGTTTTCAAATAAAATGGTTTTGAAAATGTTTTATGTATTTAAAATATTTTTTCAAAAGAATCTTGATATTATTTATGAATTGTTCCAAAACTTCATTCAAAAACATTCTCCAACTAAAACAATATCATTTGATATTGTTTATGATTTATGAGGGAAATAATACAATTACACCATTCATATTGTTTGTTTGAATGTTTTTTATCTAAGATGATATTTTTTTTATTCAACCTTTTTATATTCAATGGGTTTTCCTTTGATAAAACACTTCTGAAAACTGCATCCATTCATGGGTTATTTTATGCTAAAATGATTTTGAAACCTTAATATTTCCCATATTTTTTTATATGATGAAATGTTTATGACAACAATCTCATATCATGTGTTAGTATATGATTTTTATGAAAACCATCACTTTTTTTCATAATATGATTAATAAATTTTTTATATTATGGAACAAGTATGTATCATTTCTTTTTGTGATTGGTGGTTTTAAAATAAAATGATTTTGGGTCCTTGTTTAAATTTTCAGTCTTTTAATAAATAAACTAATTTGGTTGGATGGATGGATATGGTACTTTGTCTACTATGGTGGTCTTGGGAGAGAACCAAAACTAATAAGATGGTATTTGGAGTGACCCATTACTACAAAGATAGTCTTGGGAATGAACATTAACTACTAATATTTGTTGGGATTTGAACCAAAACTACTAATATAGCCTTGGCAGTCAGCCTTGACTAATATTGAAACCATTTCACATATTTATGTGTCTACCAAAAATATATGTCTTATGTCATTGTTATACACTCATGGCTCATGTTCTTTGATTATCTTATAATTAATATCAAATGAAATACCACTCATTATGGTTAGAATCTAGATTATGATCATTAATATGAAGGACATTCTTTTTGAATGTTATGCTCATGTTCTCATACCATTAATCTCTAGTTATCCATCTGTATCACCGTTTTTTACCCTTTTTGAGCATATGAGCTCACTATTTATTATGTTTCCTTTCCCCAAGTTATGAAGAATGGTCTTAATTATGATTTTTAATGGTATGTTCTTTGTGGAAAACCATAAAAAATTGTAAACAAATTAGACAAATGTGTTCCATGTTTCTAATAGCGCTGAACTATTATGGTTCTTAGGAATGTGTTTTTATAATATAATAAAAAGTCATCTAGAATTTGTAATATCCAAGCATGCCATGCCCTGGGTCACTATAGTGCGTTTCAATGGAATTTTTTGGATAAAAATTAGAAAATAGTATGAGATACATTTGGTAAGATTTCTAGTGAAATTTATAACAACATGCATACTAATGTCTCTAAATATAAGTACAAAGATTAGTCAATGCTTTAGATAAATTCATAGAATTGTAGAAAGGATTGGGGGAGTTGATTCCAAAAACATTAAACATCAATCTAGATAATACTAGTGAATGTAGTTATGGAATATATTTATATATGAGAAACAACCACAAAAACAATGTATTGGTATAGACTTAGTCTAGAACTGGCTCATGACCACATGGTTTACTGAAAACCATGTTTGATATTGCTAGGGGACATGACTTGGAAATTCACAAACTCTATGAACTAATATGATGAATTTATATATATAATGACCTTCAATGTACTAGTATAATCCTACATTTCCCTTGATTAAAAAGTTTTTGTAATTATTTATACATCTAATAAGTAATTTTTTTATGATTATGAGGTTCTCATCATTTATTAGTGTTTCTCAGACTATGATATTAGTTTCAGTTAACAGATAAGACTCAAATGAAATATGTTAATGAGGAATTTGATGGACAATGAAATAATTTTCATCATGAGAAACTGAATGTTATGGGAGATGAAATGAAACACCATATAGATATCCTTAAAAAACTTTAAATGGTAGGAATCATAGTGAATTTACAAATAAGAAATGAAGGGAACAACTCCCACATCATCCATTTAAGAGGCAGAACCCACCTTTTTTAGTGGGTCCAGTTATATATTAGTTAATTAGAAATGTAAAAGTACCATTGAAAATATATTTACTATTCTCTAGTTTTTAGAGCATGAAAAGGTAACATTTTTAGTCTTCCATCATGAAGGTTTGGTGGATCAATAGAATAATATTTTTAAGAAAGAGAGGGTAAAAATTTACTTCATTGATTAGAATGAGCTCAAGAGATTATTTTTCATTAAGTAAATTCTTTATATACATTTTATAAAGATGGATGAAAAATTGATAGAGATTAATAAGAGGAATGATAAATTTTCTGGTTTCTATGAAGAATGTTATATAGTACATTCAAGGTACTGTCATGGTATTAAAATTGATCTTTATAATAAATTTGAATGATTTTTCAGTGTCTCGAATCCAAATCTCAATATTCTATTATCCAAAAGGGACTTTGTATTCCATAATGAAATAGTTAAATATAAACTAAAAGTGTAAATGGAATATATAACCCTCTTGGTTTTAGTGATAGGAAATATAAAACAATGTTCTATGAAAAATATAATGATATTTCACAAGGAGGGAATAAAAAGAATCAAAATCCCGCATGAAAAAACTATGGGGAAGAGTACCTTAGTGAGTTCCTAAATGTAACGAGAAGTTGATTCTAGTGTGGGAAGATTATACATTATGAAAAAATGTAAAAGATATGTAAAGAATATATTAAATTTTATATCTGTAGTGAGAGCTCAATATAATTCACCACATACACATTAGAGTGTCAATTCAAGGATTTTGGGTGTTATGTGGATCAATACCCCAATACAAGGGATAATATAGTTGAAATTACACATAAACCTCTAAAGAAAAAGTACCACGATAAATATAATTCAATCACAATAGATTATGTGAATAATTAAAATTAGGATACACTTATATTTCCCCCCCAAAGTTTGAAATTTCATATTGTATTTTTGTATGAATAAAACTTATGAAAATATTATATTTCATCTATTAGTATAATTTTATGTGATAATATCCCTCTTATTGGATTATATAATAATAATATCACATTTTATATTCAATAGGAATAAGGATTGACTTAGGTTTCCAATGAAAATGTTTTTGGTATGAAATAATAGATTATTTTGAGGAAAATGGTGAATATAATTTTGGTAGGGTTATAAGGTGGACCATTTATGGACTGGTTTGAGTTTAACATTGGGTGAGGTTTTAGAGATTAATGTATTACATAACCATATGAAGATTTATTCATATTGGATAACCTATGATAACAGTTTTTTGGAGGTAATTGAAGGTATATGGAATGGATTATTGATCTATATATATATATGTTGGGATCTATTATTGCTTCAAGGATAACCAATCTACATTTATTTCTCAGAGTCAAAGATGATGTGGAAATTGGTCAAGGAATAACCATAGGGTGAAATTGTGAAAATAAACTGAATGAAATCAAGTGATCATATAACCTTGTAATAACAATCAACTTTAGGAAAAGTATATTAAATTAAAATTTAGTATTCATGTCATCATTTTTATGATATCATTAACCTTTTGAAAACTATCTAGATTATGGTTTTTTGGATGTTTACATTCTATGGATCACCCAATTTCTTATCATTAGTTATATTTATCACTCTCTATAATTATTTATACTTCTATTCCATATCCACATATTCAAAAACCACCTATGTTCTCTTATATGGAAACCCAATTATATGTTTTTATAGGTGACCATTATGTTTCCAACATTCAATTTTTAATGTTCTTGTATTCATTTTTATGATTTATTTTTTAAATGATAAATCATTTATTAACTAATTAATGTTATAAATTAATTTTGAGGATGAAATTTATTTTAAGTGGGTTATAATGTAACAACCGATGTTATTATGATTTTTTAAAGAATGTAAGATTCTTTAATGTCTTTCATTTCACACAACAGTAAGATATTAATGATTAACATGCAATACCAAGTTTATATGTCATTTAATTGTTCATATATATTAGCATTCATTATGAGAAACAAATAGATTTTCTTGACTTACATGGAACACTGACTTAACAATTGTTACACATAGGAAAGAGTTTTACCAAACAAAAATATATTGTTAGTATAAGGATTAAAATATTATTATAGATATAACGTATACATTAGAATGGATTGTATAAAAGGGATTAACTAAATTATCAATATATAGTTTATTCTTGTATACAAAATGAATTAATTGTTATCAAATAATTTGCAATGAAAGTAAGAACTATTTGAGAATAATGAAATTCTTATTGTGAAGAACTATTTTTCTATGAAAAAAACATTTAATCTAAAAAAATTAGACAAAAAATTGATGAATTATTTTAACTAAAATTATACATTATATATTCAGTAAACTATTTAAAAAACATCATAAATTGTTTTAAGAAAAGATATTAGAATAAATCCAATTTTATGTATTAAAAGATGTATTTTTCTAAATTGAAATTTTACCACCTTTAAAAGGCACAGTAGTTTTACAACAAAATTTTCACACATTTATAAATTTTAATTTTTTTAAAAAACTTCATTTTTGAAGGTGTAATTTAAAAATTAGGTTAGGATGAATTGTATGTTTTTTTGGAGAAGTGAAATTTTTTGATGAATAGTCAAAAGTACTCAATTATAATTGAAAGAGAAATTTTCATCTATAGTAAAGTTATACATTAATTGTGATTTAATGTATAATTAGTTTAAATAAACATAAATAAATCCAATTTTTTTCATTGAAATCAATTTCGAATTTCAATATTATATAAAAGATCTCAAACTTATGGACATTTTCACTTTAAAAACCTTTTGTTTCATCTCATTTGTGAGATTAATATTATATTAAATTATATCAATTATATTATTATAATATTGAAAAAAGAATTCAATATTTGGAATAATCATAATTTATATCATATAATAAGTTTACATATGTTTTTACCAAAAAATATAAGTAAACCTCTTAAAATTAAGTATAGTGATTAAAAAGAAAACGTGATTACCATGGGACCAAAATTTAACACCAAGTTAAAAATTACCAAGAAAATTGTGAAACCCCCATTTTCTATACAAAATTAGACTGTATAATCTATTTTCTCTAAAATGGTTCATTATTAGTGGAGTATTATATAAGGGAAAATTCCCAATAGTGTTTACCATTTGGTATTTACGTGAATGTCACTCCTCCTTCTATATAAAATAAAATTCACACACCAAACTTATTAACACCTATAAATCACTTTTTCATGGAAAATACCTATAAAAACATCTTCCCAACTTCTGTCATCTCATACCTGAATAATTACTGTGGTCTGAAATACAACCATGGAATTCCATTGGTGCAATCAAAAAGGATATACTCGAAGAAGATGAAATGTTCAACAATGTGAAATTTTTTTCTCTTTTCTTATCCACCCCAATAAATTATTCTTATGACATTATTATTTTATAACCTAATTAAATTCAATATAATGAGTTGTTTTTATGCTAATGGTATTACCTAAAACTTCAAATCCTTCAATCAAATGGATATGTAATCATCGTTCGTGTGTAGGGAGGACTGCCGCCTCGTGAACTGATGTCGTACATTTTTATATTCCTAGATTTAATGTATTGGAAAGATGATGGATTTATATTCAATATATGATATGTATTATTTTTATGACTTTATTTTGATTCATGAGTTTTTCTATAACAGATACCTTTAAGACTTCCATTTTTTGGGAATTTTATAACATCATCTATGTGTACAATGGACTAGCCCCTCAAAAGGTGATGTTATCAATTCATGATTTATATAGAGTTTATTGAGGATAGGATTAATATAAATATGTGATATATATGAAATAATAATTTTAACTCGATGAAAATATATTTATATATTTTTCATTTACATTTCGTAAGGACTCGGCCTAAAAAAATTCATAATCTCGAATTAGGTTAATAATTTTAATTGAGGATATTTTCAAGTTTATATCATTAAAGAATTTAGTCTTAACATAAACATAACAAACTGAATATTACCTGTAGATAATTCTACTAATTATCCATTATTTTTATAAAACAAATACTATTTGAAAAAAAGTTTCATGTCTAATTCCATGTTTTAGACAACATGGATTTTCCATGATCCCATCCTTGACCTTATTTCAAATTATTTCCTGTGAATTTTTTTTCAAAAAAGTGGGATGAGCATAGAAATGTCAGTAAGGGATACACAAAGAAAGAAAACTGTTAGTTTTTTTAAACAATAAGTAAACCATGAATACCTTATCATAAGTAATATTTTTCACCTTTATGAAGTAGTAAATACTCTTTAATGAATAAAATATCATTGCTTATTATTTCTTAACCAAAATATTACTATAAAACCCATAGGAAGAACACATAACATATAAAGGTAACTTGGTTCATATACATACTTAAATAGAATAACAATACGGTCAACGTCCACATATATCAATAAATGGAATAGACATGTGGCTGAATTCCATACCCAATTCATTGTAGGTTATAATGTATCCACCAATCCAAGTTTATCACGGAACCACCTGTCATTATGTTTATCAAGTAACCACCCTTCAAATGACCAAGTAAAATTTTAAAATCATAACACATAAAATTTTAGAAATATAAATATTTCACTAATAACATTTCATTTGAAATAATTTCATGAATTTGAAATAATAAATAGATTTCAAAAACAATTTTCAATACCAAAACACCCAAAAAATGGAATAAGGGTTTTCTTTTTCATTTTAAAAACATTACGACTTATAGAAGAAGTCAACTAATGATTACTGCGACAGAGAGGTCATTATCGCTGAAAATATTAAAAACATTCCTTTTGTTGTTTATTAAAATGCTTCCTAGAAAAAAGATTCCCTCTAAATGAAATTAAAACTGTAAGGTTTTTATTATATACTATATAAAAAAAGTCTTATATAAATCAATATACGCCTCAATGAAAATAGTTTGAGATGAAGTCCCTTACATTGTGTCTGACTTGACCTGTTCGTTCTTTAATTTCCTAAATAATAAACATAAGATAATTTCTACTTTCTTAACAACCTTTTTCAAATTTATTATTCCTTTTATAACACTTGTTACCTTTCTATAAAAATACGATAATTACTTGAGTTCATATCAGACATTTTGTCGATGTTCGGAACAAGAGTTAAAAAATAAACTTGTTATAATTATAAATTTTCCATGTCATCAAAAGTCCATTATCACCAAAATTATATTCATTATTTAGATATCTTATATATCATATATATACAAAATATATATATATATATATATATTTATAATAGTAAATAATATTTGGAGATAAGAAATGAAATGAATCGTCTATGGAGACGGTAATTCATACGTACGCATGAACACTACTTTCATTTGTATTTCATTATTTAAGGGAATGAAAACATAACTATACATATGTATATTATAATTCCTGTATAATATGTAATTTTAGTAACTCCATCCTTTATAAAGACCATGTAAGGCATAAATGAGTCATATCATGTTTTGGGGGTGGTAGTCTGCACTTCCTCTAATGAAATTATCGAGTTTACCTATTATAGAAACCATAAATGTATGATATAAATGAAAAATAAAAAATCTTATAAACAAAATAAATATAAGATATATTATATATAAATATATTTCCATCATAAATTCCACCGTAGGATGTGGTAGGATATAATCGAACAATTATCGGTTCATAAGGAAGTAGTTCACCGTCCACAGAAACAATATGTTCTTTACCCATTAGACAGAGGTGTGTGCAAGTGTAGTTTGAAAAAATCTTATAAAAACAACATAGTATATTTAGGATACTATTTTTGTTATAAAAATTATGAATAAAAAGATTTTATTGGGTTGGATAAGTAAAATAAAATAAAATAACTTAAAAGAAAATATTACCTTCAAATTTGGTTATTCCCTTTGGTTTGAACCAAAAATATTTCTTGAAGTGTCTTCTGCCTAAGGTAAGGCTTCTGGGTGGAAGAGATGGATGTAAGGAGCTTAATTGGGTAGTGGTTGAATGAGTCAAGTGGTGTGAGAGGTGTGAGTAATGAGTAAGAGGTGAGATATTTTTATAAGGGGGAGGAGTGGCTCTTTAGGAATGTTTGAAAATATTATTTTATTACATAATGATATTTGGTTTTCAAAGGTACAAAACTCATTAAAGTAGAATATAATAAGACTCATGTTTGAAATAATATAATCCAATAATAATTGAAATGTTTTTATATATTTTTTTAATCATTATAATATTATTTATTTAAATAATTCATTAATGAGGTAAACATTGCATCAAATTTTGTCATAAATAATAATATTTATATGATGTATAAAAATTATGAAAATATACAATGATGTAGGAATTTATTTAGATTTATAAGGATTATTTATTTTCTCGGAGATAACTTATGTAACCACATTTATTAATTTATTTACTAAAAGATATATATTTATGTGATTTTTGTCTTTACATTAAATTAATTAACATATAGTGTCATTATCACTCCCATGTGGATTTATGGGGTCCCAAAATCAATCCAATGATTAAAATGTTGGGACATGTATCATCCAATAGGATTAGGACACATGTTAGTGTAATTTTAAATTATTATTATATTATTTTTACCATGAATTACCCTACTTACCTTTAACCGCGGTAAATAAAAGTCAAATGTTTCTATTCATAGAAATTATTTTCATCTTATTAAACCACTTTTTACTTACTAATAACAACCATTTATGTTAGATTTTTGATATTCAATTAATTGAAGTGGTGATGTTTCATTTAATTTAAAAAGTCAGTTTTTAACTACTACTTAGCATATTCACTATTCATCAACAATTGATGTTTTTTTCAGAAAAATACTAAAAATTCAGCCTAAGATATATTTGATATTCTGATTTCAAAAATGATGTCTAATTTACCAAATTCAAAACATATAAGTTTGATTGATTAATTTTAAAATTAATTCGCATTGTCAAAACAAAAATGCGGGTTTTATTAAATCCTTACTATCCAAAGATTGACACTTATTTATGTCCAATTTCAAATTGATATTATTTTTAATGACCGAAATTGAATGAAAAGGTAAAAAAATAATGTAATTACATTTTAAAACCAATAAAAAATATAATATAACCATATAAATAAATTATATTAAAAGGTAGTTTTGAATTAAAATATTGTATTTTCATTATTCATTAAAAAATGAATTTTATCAGAAAAATACAGAAATTTTTCCCAAAGTAAAATTTTATGTCCTGAATTTAAAGAATATTTTTATTGTCTCAAAAAGAATATATAAAAGTGACCAAAACCTGATTTAAATAGGGTTCACCCTCAAAGGCGGTAAATCGTCCTTTTAATAAATATTAGACTATTTGTGCTTAAAATTAGATTCATTCAAATTTTAAGCCTCAAACATTTATTGGATAAATGTAATAACATTTAACAAACATTTATTATCATATTTTAGTTAGTTCTGTTCATTCCATCCAATACAACAGTTAGGCGTTAACTACCGTTTAAAAGAATATTATATTATTATTTTTCAATATAACTGAGCATTGTGTGCAACATAATATTTAATAGAAACACGTTGTTGTGTATCGGGTACACCATCAAACATTACATCCCATTTAATGTAAAATTAATATTTATTTCAAATATATTAATAAAAAAGAAAATTTATTATTCTTTATTTACCTGGGATGTTGCATCCTTCCCCACTTTTGGAAACTGTGTCCCCATGATTTTATTCAATTATAAAATAAGTGATGGTATTTATCTATCATATTATTTTCAGATTCCCATATTGCCTCTTCGACTATAAGGGTTTTCCACAAAACATTTACCTAATTAGGTAACTTATTCTGTAACACTTTCTCTCTTCGGTCATGAATCTGGACTGGTTTTTCCTCATAAGAGATATTCTATTCCAACTAAACTACCTATGGGCTCAAAACATGAGATGGATCAGGAATATACTTTCCTCAACATTAAAACATGAAATACATTGTGTACCTATGATAAACGTGAAGATAAAGATACTATATAGGTAACTAATCTAAATTTATATAGGATTTCATATGGTCCAATGAACCTCAGGCTCAACATTCCCTTCTTACCAAAACTCATCACAATTTTCTATGGAGAGACATTGTGAAAGACCTGATCACCTACTTCAAAAGAATTATCCTTCCTTTGGTTACCTGTATAACCTTTTCGGCCTACACTGAGCTATTCTCATGTTCTTATAAATGAACTGATCCTTTTATTCCATCTCTTCTACCAATTCTGGTCCCATCATCTTCCTTTCAACTAATTCATCCCAATAATATATAGTATTACACCGCTTCCCATATAATTCCTCAAATAGAGCCATTTGTATTCTAGAATGGAAACTTTTATTATAAGAAAATTCATCCAAAGAAAGATGTTGGTACCAACTTCCATGGTAATCCATCAAGAAAGAATGTAACATATCCTCCAAAGTCTGAATTATTCTTTTTGACGGCCCATCTGATTGTAGCGGAAATCTGTACTAAAATTTAATTCAGTACCCAACAACTTTTCTATGTCTTTCTATAAGTTAGAAGTAATCCTGGGATCACGATCAGATACAATGGGTAGGGGAAATCCATGTAACTTACTATCTCTTTAACATAAAACCAAGAATGTTGATCTAGAGACAAATTATCTCGAATAGGAAGGAAATGAATAGATTTAGTGCATCGATCAATAATAACCCAGATTGCATTATTATCTTGATATGTCTTTGTTAATCCCACAATAAATTCAATGGATATATTTTTCCATTTCCACTCTAGCATGGGTAAAGACAGAATCATCCCTTTCAGTAACTATCGCTCTACTTTAACCTGTTAAAATGTTAAACACTTCACTTTAAAGTCATCAATATCTCTCTTCATTCTATCCTACAAGTAATACTCCCGAAGATCTCTATACATCTTATTACTTCTAGGATAATCTAAAGATGGAGAAGTACGAACTTCACATGACAACACATTCTTCAATATTGACTCAAAAGGAACACATAATATCTTCCCAAACCTCAAAACACAATCATTATCAATGTTAAATGTGGAAACTTACCCTTCTGAACCAACTCTACCTTTTTCTGTAACTCACTGTCTTCCTTTTGTTCTTTCTGAATTCTGTCTGATAGAAAAGATTTCACTAACACCTAAAACAAAACAATGTAACTTCTTACACCAAAAACATCTATGAAAAAGTTAAAAAAATCATAAACCAAAGGATCTCATTCCTAAAATAACCTGGTTAATGCAGCATTACACATTCGACTGAAAGCATCAGCCAATTTTTTTCCCTTTCCTGGATGATAATTAATCACAAAATCATAATCCTTGATTAATTTTAGCCATATCCTATGTTTCATTTTCAATTATTTCTGAGTGAATATATACTTCAATCTTTTTTGATCAGTATATATTTCACATTTCGCTCCATAAAAATTATTCCTCTAAATTGTTTAAGCAAAAACAGTATCAACTAATTCCAAATCATGTGTAGGGTAATTTAACTCATGTGGTTTCAACTGACGTGATGCTTAAGCAATTAACTAGTCATTTTTCATTTGGCCACAAAAAATTCCTTTCAACAAAGAATCACTATAGAAAACAAAATCACCATCTCTAGAAGGTAATGCCAAAATGGGAGCATTCACCAATCATCTTTTCAATTCCTGAAAACAATCATCAGATTATTTAGTCCAAATGAACTTAACAACTTTTGAGTTAACTAAGTCATTGGACTAGATAACACTGAAAAATTCTCAACAAACCTACGGTAATAACATGTTAACCCAAGAAATCTATGTATCTCAGTTATATTTGTTGGTCTCGGCCATTATTCAAAAAAAAATTAGTAGGATCAATAGTTATGCCATTTTTTGAAACTATGTGGACAAGGAATGAAATTTTTGTAACCAAAACCCTGGCTTGATGAATTTTCCATTCAGTTTATTTTCTTTTAATATTTTCAAGACAATCCTTAAATGAATTTCAGGTTACTATTTACTTTTGGAATAAACCAAAATATCATCAATGAACAGAACCAACAACTTATATAAGAACTCATGGAAAATTATTTTCATAATATCCATGAATACAACAGGTGCATTGGTTATCCCAAAAGGAATAACTACAAATTCATAATGTCCCTATCTAGTATGAAACGTGGTCTTCGGAATATATGATACCATGACCCGTCCCTCGGGGCCCATACCGTGACTACCCTAATCCCGCCTTCTATAGTCCAGGGGCTGGCGACTAGAACCAAATACATAAATCACTAAAACTGGGTAGGAATTTATTTTATAACCTAAAAACAGACACAACCATGTACTAGCTGGAATCAAATCACTATGTAAAACTCTATAACAAAAGAGTGATGAAAAGTAAAAGGGGCAGGAAATACATGCCCACCTATAATGTAATGAAATTGGAAATACAAGTTCTAGAAAAAGGGAAAAGAGCTCCTGGATCATCCACTGGGAAATCCTAACTGAAGGGTAGGTACCGATAGCCTCCACAACACTCCATATCCATCCGTCTCCTCTATGTACTGTCACGTCGTGTAGTCCACCTCCTGGTACCATCCGGTCTTGGTACACTCAGCCGCGTTCAACGTTTTCCATCTTCAACATCCAACGCAACAATGTGTGGGAATAGCCCGTGCAGGGGTGAGTATAACGATACTCAGTAGGGACCCCGAGACCCTCAATGTCTCATAAAATCCAACAATGATAAACCATAAGGTATGAAATTAATAGTTTACCCCACTTAGGTATATGCCCATACATATACGTATGTTATCAAGAAATCCATCTCAATCATGAGGAAAACACAAAGTTACTGACTCCACTCTCATAGGTATACAACATTTTTAGAGAGTTATAAACGATTATATGTAGCCTCTAAATAATCTATTCTCTCAAACCAACAAAGGATCCATGAACAGAAATCAGAACTGTCAAACCCACATAGGATCGAGCAACAGTATCAGAGGTGTCGAACCCACACAGGATCCATGAACATTAGAAAGAGCTGTCGAACCCACATAGGATCTAGGAAAAGTAGTCAGAACTATCAATCCAGCTATGATTGAGGAACAGTAGTTGGAGGTGTCGATCCCACGTAGGATCTAGGAACATTATTCAGAGTTGTCGAACCAACACATGATCTAGGAATAGCAGTTAGAACTTTTGAACACACATAGAATCCAGGAATAGTAGTCAGAGCTGTCAAACCCACAAATGATTTAGTAACAGCACTCAAAACTGTCGAACCCACATAGGATACTAGAACAGTAATCATAGCTGTCGAACCCTTGTAGGATCCTAGAATAGTAATCAGAGCGAAGCCAGCCATAGGGTTCTGCACAAAGCATGCTTGATTCCGGGAGGGTTAGATCCTCAATCAATGTGTTGATACATAAACTACCACAAAGTCCCATGAAGAATTATCCCAAAGGTCTTCCACGTTAAAAGACACCCAATGCGACAGACAGTGCGTCAATCGGACTCTCGGTCTAAGAGTTATTGGCATTTCTATTCCGAGGGCTTGGTTAGATTTATGTTCGATCCATCCTGGTTGTACCCCAACAATGTCCAAACCTCGAGTGGGGTATACTAAAAGAACTGTCTCCTTCCAAGGTTTCTGTTTTCATAGAAGATTCTTCAATCAGATGCTTTTAGCTCACGTTATGAGCAAAATAGTGGAAATAGGTCGAGCGGGTCCGGGTCCGGTCCAGCCTAGTCGGACTGACCTGGCCTGACCCAGGTCCAGACAGGGGTTTGACCCGGTCCGCGGGGGCGGCTTGGCCTGCACTAGGTCCGGCCCGCACGAGGCCCACGTCTGGCGGCCCGTGGGGTCTGCCCCCGCCGCGTCCAGGGGGGAGGTCGCGACCCCTGGATTTCTCGAATGACTTATCCATTCAGGGGAAGTCAAATCGGCACCACGTGGCACCGGTCCACATCACACGGGACCACATGATGGGTCCTAATCCAGCCGGCAGTCCGATCGGTCAGTCGCCTCTCGCGCGGTGCAGTTGTTTCGCACCTCCTCTGGTGGCCCGGCGGCTCGGGTCGCTGGTCCTTCTCACAGCCGGCCTTGCGCCGGCCGACGCAGCACTGCTGCGGCCAGGGTCCGCTGCCCCCTTTTGTTCCACCTTGTGTCAGGGTTGCGCCATGCCTCCCCCGAAAACCAGGCGGCTCGAGCCGCTGATTTTCTTTGCAGCCAGTCTTGCGTCATCCATCGCTGTAGTTCCGCAGGATACTCCTCCAACGACGTGGTTGTGCCGCCGCCGTCCATGTAGTGACGTTTGTCGGTTCATCCACCACCGTACTTTCTGTGGGTCACCGAACGCATTCTGGTGGCCCGATTCTCGTTCCTAAAGTAGCCGCACACTCCTCGGTATGCCGCCTTCGATCTGTAACCATTGTTGATGAGGATCAGTCATCCCAGACTCATGCCGCGTTTAGTGTCAAATATCACAAGGAAGGCGGAGGAGTCGAGATGTGTTAGTTCGGCCCGCACCCTCCATGTTAGGGTGATAGCATGTGGATTTGGATAATAATATTTGAAGGAAAATGAAGGATGAGAAACAAAACAATGTTTGAACCCCTAACTTTTATCAGTGTTCGACGATGATGTCGTGAAAAGAAGATGAAGGAGATCATCGTTCGTTGCATCCGTCGCACACTTCCAATCAGGAGGTGTGTCATCTAGTTGATGACAATACGGAGGGTAGGTTGGTTGATGATGTCCCACATTGGTAGGATCCGAGGATGAAGGTCGAAGGAGATCATTGCCGGCATTCTTCAATGGAAGAACGCGCTCTTCATTCTTCGATGGCGAGATCTTTCCTCTCTTCTCACAAGATCCACCAAATGAGAAATTCCAACCAAATTAATAATATATTGAGTTTATCTATTATTTGGTTATTGTAAAAAAAACTATAATGAGTTAATTAATTATGTTAGGTCCAATTAACTAATTCAAGAGGATGGCACAAAGTAAATTTATAGTTTCACCATAAATGTTTGTGTGTTGGCTCCATTAAGGTGGAAGGGTGGTGGAACCATTATGTAAGGAACTCTAGAGGTTTCTCCCCACATAATGCGGAGTTGAAGAGGTTTAAACCTTAGGTGGTCCCCACCATATTAATCATGAAGAGGAGGTAAGGTTCGGGTGGGACCCACCACCATAACCTTTCATTGGAGTTTAAGGTGTGGGGGTCCCCACTTCCAAATTCCACATGGATACTTCAATAAACATTAATAAAAATAAATATACAACATTATTTTTATTAAATTCAATCATTAGAACCCCAAAATCTATCTTATAATTCCGACCAACTGTCGTCGAGGTGAAAGTCTTCTTAGGCGAATATCTGCACTGCGAGTTCAATGGTGACCTCAGATTTCAATTTCGAGCAACTGTTCAAAATTTATAAAAACACACTCATACGTTTACTGAAAGTACCCAAAAAAACATCAGTAATTTATTCCGGGCACACCGGCCTCAGAATCACGCGCCGTCAATTTTCACAGACTTGTAAAATTCCCATGTATTTAAGAAAAAACTTTCCATGGAAATTCAATGTATTACATCTACTTTCATTACTTTAAATTGATGGTACTCCAAACTAATGTCAATCTTTAAAAAATACTAAGGTCACTAGAGATGATCAAAAAAATCATCGATATGAGGCAAATGATACTTGTCCTTAACAGTGATGTTATTCGATGCTCTATAATCAATGAAAATTCTCTTTTTAACGATCTTTCCTTTTAACAAACCAGACAGAATCACCCCATGGTGATGTGCTGGGTCAGATAAAACATTTATATAATAACTTCAGCAATAGCATATTTAACTCTAGAAGTAAAATTTGAGCCATTCGATAAGGGGTTTTGAAATTGGATTAGAATAACGAACTAAGTTAACAGTAAATTCAACTTCTTGATCATGTATTATACAAGGAAACACATCTGGAATGAAATCAAGATACAATGTTACCATTGGAAGGACATTAAATAGAACAGTTCCATTGTTTTTAATAATAACTACAAGGAAACAGTCATTTCCATCTTTTACTAGTTTCCCAGCTTAATATGTTATCAAAAGTAAGGGTTCATTCATATACACAAATTGAAATTCTATAATAAAAGAAAAAACTTTATCTCTACAGCCAATATTAACATGAAAAACAGAAAGCCAATCCATTCCCAAAATAACCTCATACTCTAATAGAGGCAAAACAATAAGGTTTCCAAGTTGATTCTTTCTAAACACAAGGGTTCTTAAAATTTCTTTTTGTCTGAACATTTCCTCAAAGTGTTTTTACCATAAGTTTAGGATTCATATCTTGAGATGGAATTCCCTATTTAATAGAAAAATAATTAGAAAAGAATGAATGTGTAGACCCAGAATCAAACAACAAGTTGGTATAATCTAAACAAACAAAAAGTGTACCTGAAACTACTTCATTCGAAGGACCAACATCAGATGAAGTAGTTGCAAGGGATTCACCACCCCTTTCTGCTTGTAGTATGGCATCTTTCCCTCAATTGAGTTTTTTAATGGACACTCATTTTCATAATGACTCATTTAATTGCACTTAAAACATCTTACCATTAGATTATCAATGCCTGCATGATCATATTCCTTACTGTTACATGCAATATGACCAGACATACCACACTAGAAGCACTTTACAGACCTTGATAAAAATTATCCAAGATGGTTTTTACCAAACTTCTCACAAGATGGATATTTATTTTTCTAACATCCAGGATTTTTTGATGAATTATTTCCCTTTTCCTGCCAACCTGACCACTTCTTTTGTTTACTCCATTAGAACACCTGATTATCAAATAACCCCATTTATACCTTCTCAGAACATCTGACAAGTTTCTCATAGCTTTTGAATTTACGAGAGGTTAATGCTCTTCAATATCACTACTTCAGTACTGAGTAAAATTAATTTATCTTACTATAATGATCTCAGATGAAATTGGGAGAATACATTTCCAGTCAAGTGAGTTTTTTGTCATAAGCAGCCTCTGAGTCATCCTTCTGCCTCAATTCCCAGAATTTTTTTCTATCCTAAGATGAACCACCATAGGAAAATATTTCTAAAGAAACATACCTTTGAATTCAACCTAATAAAGATCCTCAATCTCCTCACTATCCTTGATATTTTTCACCATCGACCACCAATGATCGGCTTCACCTTCAAAAAGGTAAACAAAGAGACTAAAATTTTGTTTTTCTGAACACCCCATGACATCAAAAATTTTCTCTAGTGCTTTAATCCATCCTTCGGCTAGGAAAATGCTAGATGATCCTATGAAAAATGGGGGACATTTCCTCATGAAATGTTCCACTACCGAAATGTTATTTTGTGGTTGTTCTGAATAATATCGTGCATTGATACCACCCTAATTTTCATCCTAGGTAAGTTGTGCCATCACTACAACAAACTATTCAGTTCCAATTCCGACCATATCAGGTTGCAGGTTTGGATGTTTATCTTTTTCCTGACGGAGTCCCATTATATCTGCTCTATTTCCACTGCAGAAAACCATTATAAACACATAAATATTTGAGGTGAATCAACACGGTAATCTGTAAATGCTATATGATTTCAATTTTAAAATAAATTAATTTATGGACATTAATTTAATAATACCCTAACTTTTAATGTTGTCTAAACTGACTTCTGATACAAACTATAAGGAACCACCCTAAAACATTTTGTAATATAGAATTAAGTTAATAATTCACAATGATGATCTTTTAAAGTTTATAGATTTATATAATTAGGTCAGAACATAAACATAACAAGTTGAATATTAAATGTAGACACTTCTACTGAGTATCCATTTTTTTCATAAAATAAAAACTCATTGAAAAAAGAGTCATGTCTAGTCCCATTTTTTTACATCATGAATTTTCCTTCATCCCATCCTTGACCTTATTCAAATTTATTTCATGTGAAAAAATTTTAAAAAACTTGTAATGAGCATAAAAATCTCAAAAATGGATACAGAAAGGAGGAAAATTGTTATTTTTTCAAAACGACAAGTAAACCATGAATACCATATCATAATTAATACATTTTAATTTAATGAAGTAGAAAATACTCTTCACTGAAAAAAAGATCATTTCTTACCATTTTGTAACAAAAAGATTACCATAAAACCCATAGAATGAACACATAACATATAAAGATAACTTGGGACATAAACATACATAAATGGAAAAACCATACGGTCAACTTCCACACATATCACTAAATGGAATAGATATAAGACTGACCTCCATACCCAATGCATTGGAGGATATAACATAACCATCTGTCCTAGTTTATCATGGAACCACCCGTCATTTGGTTTATCACGTAACCACTCATCAAATGAACAAGTACCATTATAAAATCATAACGCATAAAATATTTCAAATATAAACAATTTATTAATAACATTTCATTTTCAATCATTTCAAGATATGAAAAGACTAAATCTATTTCAAAAACCATTTTCTATACTAAAACACCCAAAAAACATAATAATGGGTTTCCTTTTCATTTTAAAAACATTAAAGCTTGTAGAGGAAGCCAACTAACAATTTCGGTGACAGATTGTTCATTATCGCCACAATTGTTAAAAACAATCCTTTATTTATTTAGTTAAACGATTTATAGAAAAAAGATTCTGTTTGAATGAAATTAAAATTAAAAGGTTTTTATTATATAACATATAAAATAAAGTCATGTAAAAATCAATGTATACCTCAATGAAATGACATTGAGGTGACGTCCCTTACCTAGTGTCCGACCTGAACTGTTCCTTCTATAAATTCCTAAATAATAAAATGAAGTTAATTTTTAATATTTTAAGAAAATTTTTCAAGTTTATTATCCCATTTATATCATTTATTACCTTTCTTTAACAATTGGTTATTTATTTGAGTTCATATCGTACATTTTGTCGATGTTCAGAACATGAGTTAAAAAAGGAACTTGTTATAATTATAAATTGTCCATGTGGTCAAAAGTACATTATATTCATAAATATAATCATGATTTTGATAACATATATATCATATACTTTTGGTATATTTATATATGTATGTACTTATAATAGTACATAAAATTTGGAGATAAGAAATGAAATACACAGTCTCTAGAGACGCTAAGCCGTACGTATGCATGAATAATACATTTATTTCTATTTTTTAATGGAATGAAAAATTAATTATACATAGGTATATTATAATTCTAGTATAATATATAATTTCAGTAACTATATCATTTATATGCCACACTTATGGCATTAACATGTCATATCACTTTGAGTGTGTGGTAGTCTGCACTTCCTCAAATGAAATTATCGTTTTTACCCATTATGTAAACCATTAATATATTTTGTCAATGAAAAATTAAAAATCATAGATACAAAATAAGTATAATATATATTACATATAAATACAGTGTCATTATAATGGTCACCATAAGAGGCGGTAGGATATAATCGAATAATCATCGTTTCTCGAGGTAGTAGTTCATCATCCACAGAATAGTATATTCTTTACCAATTTGATGAGGTGTGTGTAAGTGAAGTTTGAATCATTCTAATAAAAACAACCTAGTATATTAAGGATATTGTTGTTGTTATAAAATAAAGTAAAAAAAGAGTTTAGGTGGTTGGAGAAGTAAAATAAAAGAAAATATCTTAGAAGAAGATGTTAAATTTAAATCGGGAAAATCCCTTTGGTTTGAACCAAAAAGATTTCTTAAAGTGCCTTATGCCTAAGGTAAGCCTTCTAGGTGGAAGAGAGGGATGTAGGGTTATTTATTAGGACATGGTTAGATGATCCAAGAGGCTTGAGAGTTGTGAGTAGTGAGGTAGAGTTGCGGGCTTTTTATAAGGGGGAGGAGGGGCTCTTTAGGAATGTTTGTAAATATTATTTTATTATAAATGATTTTCGGTTTCTAAATGTCCAAAACTCATTAATGACGAATATAGGAAGACTCATGTTCGAAAAAAACATCCAATAATTATTGGATAGGTTTTGGATATTTTTTTAATCTTTATAATCATATTTATTTAAGTCATTCATTATTGAGTTAAACACTTCATCATTATTGTGTTAAAAATAATTTTATTTATTTGATTTCTAAAAATTATAAAAAAAATACCATGATGTAGGATTTGTTTTAATTTTCTAATGAATATATATATTCTAGGAGATAAATTATATAACCCAATTTAAAAATTTATTTACTAATATATATATATATTTGTCCTTTTTGTCTTTACTTTATATTTATTAACATAAAGTGTCATTATCACTCCCATGTGGCTCAATGGGGTCCCAAAATAGACCCCATGATGCCCATGGTATTACATGTATCATCCAATATGATTAGGAAATGTTTTAGGGTAATTTTATATTATGATAATATTATTTTTACCTTGAATTACCAAATTTACTTTTAACTACGGTAAATAAAACTCAGAAGTTACTATTCACCAAAAATTATTTTTTCTTATTAAACAAAATTTTACATAGTAATAACAACCATGTCTGTTAGATTATTGAAATTCAATTCATAGAAGTAGTTAAATTTCATTTAAATGAAAAATGACGTTTTTAATTATTACTTAGTGTTTTCTCTATGCATCAAAAATTGAAGTTTTTCATAAAAATACCATAAATTCTGCCTAAGCTATATTTGATATTCCAAATACCATATTGATTTCTATTTTAAAAATTTTAAAATATATAAGTATAGTTTATTAATTTTAAAATTAATTCCCATTGTTAAAACCAAAAACGTGTTTTTAAGAAATAATATCTATAAAAAGATTGATAATTGGTTATGTCTAATTTTAAAGTGAAATTACATCCAACAACCAACATTGGATTAAATAGTAAAAACATAATATAATTAAATTTTAAAATCATTTCAAAAGATAATCTAACCATAAAATAAATTATATTAAAAGGCAGTTATGTATTAAAATACAGTATTTTCACCATTCATTAAAAAATGAATTTTATCAGAAAAATACAAAAAATTTACCCAATGTAAATTTTGATGACCCAAATCTAAAGAAGAATTTTATTTTTTCATATAGAACATATAAAAGTGACCAAAACAATATTTAATGAGGGTGCGCCATCAAAAGGTGTAAATCGACTTTTTAATGAATATTAGACTATTTGTGCTTAAAATTAAGTTCATTCACATTTTAATCCTCTAACATTTATTGGATAAATGTAAAAACATTTAAAAAAACATGTATAATAATTTTTTAGTTAGTTATGTTCATGTCAGCCGATAAAATGGCTATGCGTTAACTACCATTTATAATAATATTATATTATTATCTTTTCAGTATGACTCATCAATGTGTGCAACATAAGATTTAAAAGAATCCCATTTTCGGGTATCAGGTACGCCATAGAACATAGAATCCCATTTAAAGTTAAATTAATATTTACTTAAAAAATATAAATAAATATGAAAATATATTATTCTTTATTTACCATGGATGTTACACATTTTTTTTCTTTCAAAATGACAAGAAAATCGAAACAATGTTCATGTGTGTGTACGACCTACCATCCCATGAACGAAGTATTTCATTCACTATTTATATATTTTATTGATTATAATAAATAAAAATATAATTAATATTTATGATATTTATATAATGTTTTAGTATAATTAAATGAGGAAATCATGATTAAATTTATATTACTACAAATAACAGGTCATAACATATATGAAAAGCAAAACAGTTATTCTCCGACACGTAGATTCAACATTGAATTATTAAAAAAATAGTAATATAAAGTTATAATAAATTCATATATGGTATTATATATACTAATATAGTCCTATGTTATATCTTAAAGAAACATATATTTATTATACATTATGTTTTAATTTTTGTAGAGGAAGTCAATACTTAAGGTAAGAGGATATCTAGAATCGATTTTATTTCCGTGAGACTTATTCTCTATTTGTAACACATTTAATTATTTGTGTTGAATATAATTACAGATTCAATGTCGTATAATTAATTTAATTTAATTCCGAATATTCAATGTTTCAATTGATTTTATTCTTTCATGAGGCACCAAATTCAAAATTTACTCATGTTGAAAGGGATTTACATCTGACTATTTACTTGTGTGATACACATGATATATACAACACCTATTTTTTTATGGATTATATACTACCCATGAATATAAAGAAATATTCTTATTGTTTTTTTATATTTACATATCCATTTTAGTAAAGGTCTTTCATGGGGGTCATGGATAAAACATTACCAAAGTGGTAATGGATTTTTTTATCAATTTTACTTCTTTGTGACACATGTTATGTTTTTACCCTATATTCTAATACAAGAGGTATATAATTCCTGTTTCATATATTATATCATTAATATATATATTTTAATACTATTTTAAGCTTCATGTAATGTTATTCACTATTGTGGATTATGATTTAGAGTTTGAATATTGGAATGTGTTTATTTGATCAATCTTATCGTTTATCGTGATTAATTATGATTATACTTCTATTGAGGAAATATTATGATATATATCTCAAGAAAACATATAATTTTTAATATCTTATGTTTATTCAGGATATACTCATTTAATGATACCATTTTAAAAATCATTGGTAATTAAAAAAATGAAAAAAAGTATTTAAATAAAAATGACCTTATATCATTATTCGTTTCGAAATATGTTTTAAAAAAATGATGTTTTCTAATAAGTTTTACAAAAATAATATAAAATTATATTTTTAGATAATTTTCAAGGAAAATTATTTCCAAATTATTATCATTAGAAAATTATTTAAAATGTTTTCAAATATTATGTTACATATTTTTAAGGTAATTTTAAATAAAAAAGGATTTATAAATGTTTTATGTTTTAAAAAGAGTTCATCAAAGTAGAATGGATATTTTCCACCAGAAATATTTTAATGATTTTTATAGAATACTTATAATTTTTTTATAATTTTTTTTGAAGGCTAGGATTTTGAATCTTTTTAATGGATTAAAAAACATTACTTTAAAATAAAGATTATTTTCATTATGAAATACTCCAAGTGATATTTCCGAATGATTCTTTTTATATGACGAAATAATTTGATATAGTTTGTCATTTATAGGTGATATGATCCATCTAAAAAATTATAATTATTTCAATGAATGGTTTCTATTTATGATGAATTTTTTTTATGAAACCTGTTTAACTTCCACATGTTTACCATGATAAAACACTTATAAAACATGCTTCATTTCAAATATTATTATATTATTAAATTATTATAAAACATATATTGTATCTATAGGCTATGATATGATAAAAAATTTATTATACCCATTTCATTTTGTAAAGCCCCGACACCAAAATTCTAGACTCGGTGCATTATTTTATTACATTGGCGTGATTATATCAAATCAACTATCAAACGAATGATTAATTTAGGTGACATGGATTTAAATTTTACATACATAGTACCTATACTAAATTGGAAATATAAAATAAAAAATAATACCAAATATAAATAAATAAACCACATCCTTTACATTTTATTAAAATATTTATTCTTCATAAAATTAGGAAAGGAAACATAATAAGGGTGAGCTCCAATTATCAATAAGTGAAAATAAAATAGAATTTATAATGAATTAATGATAATAAATAAACATGTTAAGATTAATAAATTATTAGAATCCCATAAAATAACTAGATAGGTCAAATTCAATATGGAATGTATGAAACTGAAACACATTCCATTTAATCTATAAACTGAACAATAAATGTACACATAGATATTTCAACAAAAAATATCATGGATGAATAATAAATAAATCAAAATGAGGGGAATGATTAACTTTTGGATTCCTTGTTTCAAAGGTATCTGAAACCATTACCTTCAGGACCGTCCATAATACAGTTTAGCTATCAGGCAAAATCCCATCTAATTTGGACAACTATTTCTTCTCTTCTAATTTCCGATGCATCAAGGTGATATCTATAAAATTTCTCCACACATGTCAAACATATCCATATCATTCCTCATATATAATAATAATTTTAAATAATAAAATACACGAATTATAAAATATCCATTTTAAATGAAGAATAAATATTTATCAATTATTCCACATTTAATATAATACCTATTAAAGTAGACGCCATATGTAAAATAATATATGGTTTAGGAATTAATAATATCCATAGAATAAAAATATGTATATTCAATGAAATTTATAATGAAAAATTATTACCATAATTTAACTGTTTCAAATGACTATCAACAATGTCATGAACCAACCCTGGTCGACCCTGAACCGATCACCCGAGCCGGTCCGCAACATGACCCGAGAGGCGTTCCCAATCCTCCCGGGCTGGCAACAAGCACCAGGGAATCAATAGAGGACAAGTGGGAACGATTTTGCCCAGCAAAAACAAATAGAGCAGTGGAAAGAAATAAATCACGAAGTAAATAAATGACACTAAGAAGAAAGAGCAGCCAACAAATCACACTAACCTGGTCTCGACCAAAAACTCCTCGCGACTCCGAGAGTCGCTCACCAGACCACTACCAACTCTCTCCCATGGTGAGAAAGCTCGAGCTAACCTGCAACAAAACTAAAAACAGGAAAAACACTATAGGCGTGAGTATTAAAACTCAGTAGGTGTGCCCAACAAACTATTCCCAATGCACTGCCTTTAAATGAAGAATTTACCAATTACTGGTTTGAACTAAATATACAAAAATATTGGTTTTCACACACACAGACACACTTTATCTTCTAAAACAAGTATCAGTCCATTTCCCTTTTTAATTTGAAAACAAGTAAATGTCTGGTAGGATTATGTATATTTCTTTTTAAAACATTTTCTGCGAACCACTTAGAAGACTAAAGTTCAGTTGTTAGCCAAAATGGGGAAACCACACATAATACACAACACACACCAAGGGCAATGGAAAAAGTGGCACACATGGGTCAGCAACCAGACTAGACCTCTCAATCATCTGCCACATACAAATAAACACTAAAGGAAACATGGGTCGAACCTAGGAGATCGTGAACAATCCAGAACGTACTATACATCTGACTCATCCTGACGGCATGCCCTAACTCGATGACGTCATAACGCCCTAACGCCCGATATAGCCACGCATGGCCTAACCGAGGGGCCCAATCCCCATAGCAGCAATAACTCAGTATTCCCCTGCTATGGGGCCACTAGCCAGTGCGTAATTTAAACTAGTGCAGCAATCCTTCTCAGAAGATTCACTCACTATGCCAGGTTCCCATGTCAACACATGCAATAAACAGGGGTGCGTCCACAATGTAAAACAATCAGTCACGATTCACAAACATCACATAAAGCTCACACAATCAACACACACCAAAAGTCACCCCTGAGTGGGGTTTCCAAAATAATTTATTTTATTAAAGTGTCAAACGGGCCTTCACAACTTTTAACACAAAACCTCATTTTTCAAGAAATCCCACAACACTTTCTCATATGAAATCATTTATCTTTAAAACTAAAAGAACATTTTAAATTCCTTGAATTATGTTTAAAGGCCAAACGGACATTCTTTCAAAGATGGGTGTCCGCCCGTCAAGAAAATGTTCCAATTGTTCGGTATAAAATAAACGGCTCTTTTCAAACTAAATAATCATTTAAAATTTTATTATCTAATATTATTTATCATTTATTAAAATTAACAAAACATCATGAAATTAATAAATTCTAAATTTGAAGGTAAGTGAAATGGGGTGGACCTACCTCAACTCACAGATAGAACACGTTGGCACGTTGCGCCTTGCACAGGAACGTAAGCACGCGCAAGCCGACGTCGCCTCCAGTACCGCAAAAATACATTGTCGATGTGCTGCAACACCCCCAAAAATAAATAAAAACACAAACTGACAATAAACCAATGAAGAAGCGTAAAAAAATGTCACCTCGTCGCGGAGTCGCGCTTGACCAACAGGGTCACACGAAAGAGTGAATGGTCGGGTGCGGTGCTGCGGTGCACTGGAAAGGTCACCGACGTCGTCAACGGTGGTGCAAAGACATGAGCGGCTGATGGAAGACCTGGTTGAAGCAGTTGGGGGGTTACGATGTGTCGCGCTATGATTGAGGGACGGCAAAGGGGTCACCGGATAGCGGGTGTGAAGCAGGGGCGCGCTAGAGTGAAAGGGAGGCAGAGCGGCGAATGGAGTGTGCTGCGCGAAGAGAAAGAAAGGGATACCGGGCAGGGGTGTCGTTGCAAATCTGGAGCGCAGAGGCTGGGCGTATGGCAGAGCAGCAAGGGGCGACGGGCAATGTACGGTTTATACCTGGATGCGCATATCCTCAAAGACATTTCACCCCGCGAGAAGGGAAATGCTCGCCTCCATGAACCGCTAACAGAGGGGGGATTCCTGCTCTTTTAATCTAGAAACGGGCTAAGCCTCACCTTTGACACCCCATGATGGGCCAGTTTTTATATAACTAGCCGCCCCCTAAATGCACAGGGTCGCTAGGGCGCATGACGGAGGAAAGTCGGGTGAGGCGCGTCCAAGGCAGGGGGATCTGGTAGGGAAGGCGAGGTCAGCAGGTGCAGGTGCTGCTGGAAACGCAACAGAGGGTGCTGTCGGGAGGCGGAGGTGCTGCTCCAAGCAGAGGGAAAGAAGCAGTGCTGCTAGAAACGTAGCAGAGGGTAAGAGGGGAGGCTAGACCTGGGGTGCGCGAGAGGCTGCTGCGGCGCTGGAGGGTTCAAGACATGCGATGGCACGGCTGAGTGGGTGCAGCCTAGTAGGGAGAACATGCTGAATCGGGGTGCTGCAGCAGGTCGGAGGTGCTGGTGGGAGGCGGGCAGAGAATTCGGTGCTAGGGAGAGCTGGTACTGTGTGATGAATCTGGTAAGAAGGAAAGTGGAGGAGAGGTGTGGCCGAGGGCGGCTAGGGCGCTGCAAGGGGAGAGCGTAGCTGGTGATGTGCGGGTGAGCTGAATGCTGGAGGGCGCTGTGTAGTGGAGCAGGAGGGTGTTGCAGGCTTCTTTCTCGTGACAGGGAAGGATGAAGGGGCTGGGAAGGCGCTGTACAGCTGAAGCGGGAGGTGGATGAGCCGGCTGGAAGTTGCGGAGGGGGAGCCGAGGCACGCAAGGGGGGTGCAGGGCGGCAGCGGCGGCCTGGGAAAACAGGAGGCGGAGCAAGCTGCTGCCAGAAGAAGGAGAAAATAAAAAAAGGAGGCAGTGCTACAATGCGGGGAGACACCCGCGTGGAATAACCAAAAGAGAGAAGAAAAAAAAAGAAAAGAGAAGAAGAAAGAGGAAGAAAGATAGGAAAGAAAAAATATAATAAAAATAAAAATAAAAAAGTAAATGATAATAATAATAATAATAATAATAAATTTAATCCATATTAATAATATTAATATCAATATCAATATCAATAATTATAATAATAATACAAATGATAATAATAATAATAATGACCTTAAATTTAACAAATGTAATAATTAAAATTAATAATCGTAACCATAATAAAAGACAAAACATTTTAATTTTACATTTTTTTTCCAAAGACCGACGGACAGTGTCATTGCATGGGTGAAGCCGCACGGCGTCACGCTCCGCCCGTGCGTTCAATGGCGTCGAACCCAAAACATGCATTTTTTGACAAAGCACAAAAATCTGGTTCGTAAATAAAAGCAACAGATAGGTCGGGGTGTGACAATTCTCCCAACCATAATGCTTCCTGTCCCAGGGAAGCCACAACAAGACCAAGACCATAGAAGAAACTCCTTATGTGTCACTCACCCCCAAAAGTTTATGCACCTCCATTCGATCGATCCACACGAACACCAAACTCCAATGACGTGCAAATTGTCCTGGAAACACGAACAATTTAAAAGCCCCCAAAAATAAACCCGGAATGAAACTCTAATACTGACACGGGGAGGCCCGAATGGACTCCCCACCCTAGGAGACAGGCCAACTGAATTCAACGAGACCCGCGATGGGTCTCCCCACCATAAGGTCTGACGATACTAACCGAGCTTGAAGATTTTCCACACAGTCCAAAAACCCCCCACCACGAGGGGGAGGAATGAAGGGCCCTACGGGTAGAGCATCAAAACTACCGCCACCGTCACTCCAAAGATGTCACACCCTCAGAAGAACACAAACCATCCCACTCTAATGATGAAGATTAAGCCAAGAACCTTCTTCACTGCTGGGGTTCACCTGACTACGCGCCTGCTTCACTCCGGGACCTATGGCTGGAGCTCTGATGATTGAAGCATCTCCTGCCTCGCAGTCAGGCTTCAAAAATTTCCAATCATAACACACGAACAAGAATTTTACCAAACACACATCCATTAAAACAAAGGTTTTAAAGTGGTTCAGCCACAACCATTCTTACAACTGAAAGAAAAAAAACACCACAAAACGGTACAGCTGACGACTACTACATCCATGAAACACTATAAAGAGAAAACCCCAAAATGATCTCCAAACAGCATCCTACTCCTGCTGACGGGCTGAAGTGACCTTCAACAATCCAGGTATGGCTTTATCATGCTTCTTGAAAACACCTCGAAAGAATCGTTGTAAGTGGCCCAGACGTCCACAGTTGTGGCAGGGTTTTGGAGCATTCGGGCACATCGGCCTCTTGTGCCCCCGCTTACCGCACTGGTGACAGATCATGGTATTGTCCTGTGAGGAAGACGACTGAAGGTCTGAAGGCCTCTTGATTCCTCTAGTAGTTCCACCACCATCATGTCGCTTCTCTTTCTTCTTATCGCTATCTTCTGCACTGTTTCCCAAAGCTGGAGGAGGATTCGTCACCTCATGTCCTCCTGCTAACTTACCTTCGACGAGGAAAGCTTGTCTCACCACATCAGGAAAAGTGATCATGTTGAATTCTCCCACCTTCGACTGCAGCTCAGGATGTAATCCAAGTTCAAAATGTAGAGCTTTCATAGGGTCATTTCCAACATACCCCAGTTCATATGGTGCTAGGTCTAGGAAACGACGAAAGAATTCAAACACCGATCTGACACCTTGCTGGAGACTGCACAACTCCATCCTCTTCCTCACCTTTGTCACTTTAGAGAAGTACTGTTGAATGAATGATGACTTGAAGAACTCCCAAGTGAGATCATTCCGAGGTTTATTTTGAGACACGGACTTCCACCATTTCCAGGTTGGGCCTTCAAGCATAAAGGTAGCCAACTTAACCGTTAACGATTCAGGCAACCCAATGAAACTGAACTTCCTCTCAATCTTCTGTAACCACTCCTCAGCCTCAAGAGGATCTATCTACCCATAAAAGAGGGGAGGGTTCAACTTCCGAAACTCGAGGACGTAGTCTTTTGGATGATCAACTGGAGGATTTTCTAAGGATGCACCACCTGAAGCTGCACCTTGGGCTTCCATCGAACCTTCTTGGGGAAAACACTAAGGAACATGAAAACAAAACGATGGGTAAAACATGGTCTTTGTCATTTCAAATACCAAAAATAACACTTTTCACAACGATTTTTTTTTCAGAAATAAGTAAAATCCAGACGAATCACTAGAGGGAAACTAGTGATGATGGGTGACTCGACCATATGGTTGGCAGTCATATGCCAATCACCCCACCGTCACTGAGAGCATTCTAGGGTAAAGTCTCCGGCTCCACATGGCTTGCCAGACCATGTGATCTCACAGAGGTCACTTTCCCAACTCTAATTTCATTTCCCACTACCAAACAAACCATAAGAATCAAAAGACATCGACAACCCAAACATCCGATGGTAACCCGAGGTTCGGGACAAGCAAGGGTTTATGACGTCCTTATCGTCTGTGTGCCTCGAGTCCAAATAATCATACACCTTCTACCATGAAAACCCCAGATAACAATGGGTACTCTGAAAAACAAGGTCTGCTCAGGAGCTGACCTGCTCTTATACCATTTTTTCATGAACCAACCCGGGTCGACCCTGAACCGATCACCCGAGCCGGTCTGTGACATGACCCGAGAGGCGTTCCCGATCCTCCTGGGCTGGCGACAAGCGCCAGGGCATCAATAGAGGACAAGTGGGAACGCTTTTGCCCAACAAAAACAAATAGAGCAGTGTAAAGAAATAAATCACGAAGTAAATAAATGACACTGAGAAGAAAGAGCAGCCAACAAATCACACTAACCTGGTCTCGACCAAAAACTCCTCGCGACTCCGAGAGTCGCTCACCAGACCACAACCAACTCTCTCCCATGGTGTGCAAGCTCAAGCCAACCAGCAACAAAACTAAAAATAGGAAAAACACTATAGGCGTGAGTATTAAAAATCAGTAGGTGTGCCCAACAAACTATTCCCAATGCACTGCCTTTAAATGAAGAATTTACCAATTACTGGTTTGAACTAAATATACAAAAATATTGTTTTTCACACACACACACACACACTTTAATTTCTAAAACAAGTATCAGTCCATTGCCCTTTTTAATTTGAAAACAAGTTAATGTCTGAAAGGATTATGTATATTTCTTTTTAAAACATTTTCTGCGAACCACATAGAAGAACAAAGTTCAGTTGTTAGCCAAAATGGGGAAACCACACATAATACACAACACACACCAAGGGAAATGGAAAAAGTGGCACACATGGGTCAGCAACCACACTAGACCTCTCAATCATCTGCCACATACAAATAAACACTAAAGGAAACATGGGTCGAACCTAGGAGATCATGAACAATCCAGAACGTACTATACATCTGACTCATCCTGAAGGCATGCCCTAACTCGATGACGTCATAACGCCCTAATGCCCGGTATAGCCCTACATGTCCTAACCGAGGGGCCCAATCCCCATAGCAGCAATAACTCAGTATTCCCCTGCTATGGGGCCACTAGCCAATGCGTAATTTAAACTAGTCCAACAATCGTTCTCAGAAGATTCACTCACTATGCCAGGTTCCCATGTCAACACATGCAATAAACCGGGGTGCTTCCACAATGTAAAACAATCAGTCACGATGCACAAACATCACATAAAGCTCACACAATCAACACACACCAAAAGTCACCCCTGAGTGGGTTTTCCAAAATAATTTATTTTATTAAAGTGTCAAACGGGCCTTCACAACTTTTAACACAAAACCTCATTTTTCAAGAAATCCCACAACACTTTCTCATATGAAATCATTTATCTTTAAAACTAAAAGTACATTTGAAATTCCGTGAATTATGTTTAAAGGCCAAACATGCATTCTTTCAAAGATGGGTGTCAGTTGTCACACCCCGACCTATGTGTTGCTTTTATTTAAGAACCGGATTTTTGTGCTTTGTCAAAAAATGAATGTTTTGGGTTCGAAGCCATTGAACACACGGGAGGAGTGCGACGCCGTGTGGGTTCTCCCATGCAATGACACTGTCCGTCGGTCTTTGGAAAAAAAATTTAAAATTAAAATGTTTTGTATTTTATTATGGTTACGATTATTAATTTTAATTATTACATTTGTTAAATTTAAGGTTATTATTATTATTATTATTAACATTTGTATTATTATTATAATTGTTGATATTGATATTAATATTAATATTATTAATATGGATTAAATTTATTATTATTATTATTATCATTATTTACTTTTTTATTTTTTTTTTATTTTTTTTTTCTTTCCTCTCTTTCTTCCTCTTTCTTCTTCTCTTTTCTTTTTTTTCTTCTCTCTTTTGGTTATTCCACGCGGGTGTCCCCCCGCCTTGTAGCACTGCCTCCTTGTTTTTTTAGTTTCTCCTTCTTCCGGCAGCAGCTTGCTCCACCTCCTGTTTTCCCAGGCCGCTGCTGCCGCCCTACACCCCCCTTGCGTGCCTCGGCTCCCCCTCCCCAACTTCCAGCCAGCTCACCCACCTCCCGCTTCAGCTGTACAGCGCCTGCCCAGCCCCTTCATCCTTCCCTGTCACAAGAAGGAAGCCCACAACACCCTCCTGCTCCACTACACAGCGCCCTCCAGCTTTCAGCTCACCCGCACATCACCAGCTGTGCTCTCCCCTTCTAGCGCCCTAGCCGCCCTCGGCCGCACCTCTCCTCCACTTTCCTTCTGACCGGCTTCAGCACACAGTACCAGCTCTCCCCAGCACCGAATTCTCTGCCCGCCTCCCATCAGCACCTCCGACCTGCTGCAGCGCCCCGATTCAATGTGTTCTCCCTACTAGGCCGCACCCACTCAGTCGTGCCATCGGACGTCCTGAACCCTCCAGCGCCGCAGCAGCCTCTCGCGCACCCCAGGTCTAGACGCCCCTCTTACCCTCTGCTGCGTTTCCAGAAGCACTGCTTATTTCCCTCCGCTTGTAGCAGCACCTCCTCCTCCTGACAGCACCCTCTGTTGCGTTTCCAGCATCACCTGCACCTGCTGACCTCGCCTTCCCTACCGGATCCCCCTGCCTTGGATGCGCCTCACCTGGCTTTCCTCCGTCATGCGCCCTAGCGACCCTGTGCGTTTAGGGGGCGGTTGGTTATATAAAAACTGGCCCATCATGGGGTGTCAAAGGTGAGGCTTAGCACGTTTCTAGATTAAAAGAGCAGGAATCCCCCCTCTGTTAGCGGTTCATGGAGGCGAGCATTTCCCTTATCGCGGGGCGAAATGTCTTTGAGGATATGCGCATCCAGGTATAAACCGTACCCTGCCCATCGCCCCTTGCTACTCTGCCATACGCCCAGCCTCCGCGCTCCAGCTTTGCAACAACGCCCCTGCCCGGTATCTCTTTCTTTCTCCTCACACAGCACACTCCATTCGCCGCTCTGCCTCCCTTGCAATCTAGTGTGCCCCTGCTTCGCACCCGCTATCCGGTGACCCCTTTGTCATCCCTCAATCATAGCGCGACGCATCGCAACCCCCCAGCTGCCTCAACCAGGTCTTCTGTCAGCCACTCAAGTCTTTGCACCATCGTTGACGACGTCGGTGACCTTTCCAGCGCACCGCAGCACCGCGCACGACCATTCAATCTTTCGTGCGACCCTGTTGGTCAAGCGCGGCTCTGCGACGAGGTGACGTTTTTTCTACGCTTCTTCATGGGTTTATTGTCAGTTTGTGTTTTTATTTATTTTTGGGGGTATTGCAGCACATCGACAATGTATTTTCGCGGTAATGCAGGCGACATCGGCTTGCGTGTGCTTACGCGCCTGTTCAAGGCGCAACGTGCCAACGTGTTCTAGCTGTGAGTTGAGGTAGGTCCCCCCCATTTCACTCACCTTTAAATTTTGAATTTATTAATTTCTTGATGTTTTGTTAATTTTAATAAATGATAAATAATATTAGATAATAAAATTTTAAATGATTATTTAATGTGAAAAGAGCTGTTTATTTTATACCGAACAATTGGAACATTTTCTTGACGGGCGGACACCCATCATTGAAAGAATGCCCGTTTTGCCTTTAAACATAATTCGCGGAATTTCAAATGTACTACTAGTTTTAAAGATAAATGATTTCATATGAGAAAGTGTTGTGGGATTTCTTGAAAAATGAGGTTTTGTGTTAAAAGTTGTGAAGGCCTGTTTGACACTTTAATAAAATAAAATATTTTGGAAAACCCACTCAGGGGTGAATTTTGGTGTGTGTTGATTGTGTGAGATTTATGTGATGTTTGTGCATCATGACTGATTGTTTTACATTGTGGACGCACCCCTGTTTATTGCATGTGTTGACATGGGAACGTGGCATAGTGAGTGAATCTTCTGAGAACGATTGATGCACTAGTTTAAATTACGCACTGGCTAGTGGCCCCATAGTAGGGGAATACTGAGTTATTGCTGCTATGGGGATTGGGCCCCTCGGTTAGGCCATGCAGGGCTATACCGGGCATTAGGGCGTTATGATGTCATAGAGTTAGGGCATGCCTTCAGGATGAGTCAGATGTATAGTACGTTCTAGATTGTTCACGATCTCCTAGGTTCGACCCATGTTTCCTTTAGTGTTTATTTGTATGTGGCAGATGATTGAGAGGTCTAGTTTGGTTGCTGAGCCATGTGTGCCACTTTTTCCATTGCCCTTGGTGTGTGTTGTGTATTATGTGTGGTTTCCCCATTTTGGCTAACAACTGAACTTTGTTCTTCTAAGTGGTTCACAGAAAATGTTTTAAAAAGAAATATTCATAATCCTTTCAGACATTAACTTGTTTTCAAATTAAAAAGGGCAATGGACTGATACTTGTTTTAGAAATTAAAGTGTGTGTGTGTGTGTGGAAACCAATATTTTTGAATATTTAGTTCAAACCAGTAATTGGTAAATTCTTCATTTAAAGGCAGTGCATTGGGAATAGTTTGTTGGGAACACCTACTGAGTTTTAATACTCACGCCTATAGTTTTTTTTCCTGTTTTTAGTTTTGTTGCAGGTTGGATCGAGCTTTCTCACCATGGGTGAGAGTTGGTTGTGGTCTGGTGAGCGACTCTCGGAGTCGCGAGGAGTTTTTGGTCGAGACCAGGTTAGTGTGATTTGTTGCCTGCTCTTTCTTCTCAGTGTCATTTATTTACTTCATGATTTACTTCTTTCCACTGCTCTATTTGTTTTTGCTGGGCAAAATCGTTCCCACTTGTCCTCTACTGATTCCCTGGCACTTGTCGCCAGCCCGGGAGGAACGAGAACGCCTCTCAGGTCATGTCCCGGACCGGCTCGGGTGATTGGTTCAGGGTCGACCCGGGTTGGTTCATGACAAACAATCCCAAAATGTATTCATATTGAAAATATAATCGTTACGAATATTCTTGAGGAAAACAATCTTCAAACATTCCAATGTCTGCCATAACATTATGAAAAATTAAATAATAATCTCCATGAATGAAAAAAAATATAGAGTATAATAAGATTAATATAATTCATTATATAACATGTCAAATGTTAGTATACAGACATTATAAAAGTGAATTTGTTCATAACAACAAATCGGTCTCAATAGAATGTAAATTAAAATGAAATCCCTTACCTTAATCAGGATTTGATTGTGTGGTTTTTATCCTTATATATAGTGGTTTAGAATATGTTACTAATTAATTACTTAACCAAATTAATGTTTATAATATCATATATAATCTTATTATAATATCCTTTTACCCATTTGTTAACAATCTTTCATTATTTTCACTATTTTGGGTGTTAATTGCCAGGTGTTCTCAAATATGTGTTGACTTATTATTTTTTGTTCCTACAACATAGATCATTATTTCATCATATAAATAATTTAAAACATGATTTACTTGTAGTATATATTAATTACATATTTATTTATAATAGTTTATAATATATGGAGGTAAACAATTAAGTGCACCATTCATGGAGACGGTAGACTGTACAGACGCATGAATGTTGCTTTTATATCATTATATTATTTAAATAATGAAAACCAATTTTTTTATATTTATATTATTATTATAGTATAATATATATATTATATATGTAATATAGTTTTATTCAAACCATCCTTTATACATTCCTTGTATAGTGTGAATGAGCCACATCGCTTGGAGGAGGCGGTAGTCTACACTTTCAAAAACAATATTATCATATTTATAAAAAACTGAAAATTGTAATGGTATATGTTTTAAAAGAATTATAGAATAATAAAGACACATTTAATATCATGTATATAATATATAAACATATTTTACACCATAATTTCCACCAAGATAGGTGGTAAAAGAAAAACCAAACAATATTTATTTTTGTGAGGCGGTAGTTCGACGAACAACTTAGCAATATGTTAATTACCCATTCGATGGAAGTGTGTGTAATTGTAGGTAAAAACTGTAAAATAGAAATATAGTAGTTTATTTTGGATAATGTAATTGTTATTTATGTATGGAGTAAGTATATTTTAGTGAGTTTATAATTTTAATAAAAATTAAGAGCTTGAGGAAACATATTACCTCTTAATTAGGAAACTCCTTTTGGTGTTTACAGAATAGATTCCTTTAATTGATTCATGCCAAATGTAATTATTCTATGATAGGGGTATAAATTTTTAGGATATATTTTGGTAGATAATGGTGATGAAAAATAGGATTCATATGTGCGACGAAGTGGGAGGAGAGGAGGCACTTTTATATTGTAGGAGAGGCACACTTGTAATATTTTGACAATAGAATGACATACACATTTTTCACAATGAAGGTGGAACCCATAATAGTCATTATATTATAAAAATGGTTATGGGGTCTACATAATTCCATATAATAGATCATGGATTGTTTCCAGGTCCTTTGTGCTCTTAAGATTAAAATTTAGTCCCATGTTAAGCTTAATTTTACCTTAATCATTTTTAATAATTTTCATTACATTCACTAATATATTTTTTTAAACTATGTTGATCTTATTAGAAATTATATATTATTTTGATTACAAATATTTCATCCATTTTTTGGAATTCCAATCAAAGAAGTGGAAGTAATTAATATAAATTTAATGCCACATACGGGACGACAATGCGGGTTTTAAAATTAAAAATGTTTGGAAGATTACTATGTTGTTATAATCAATTTAAAAGTTAAAATGATTCCAATGAGGAAAATTTTATTAATTGATAAAAATGTGATATAATTAAAATTAGAAACAACTTTAATATATAATTTAACCTTACAAATAAATTAGATGAAAAATAAGTTTTGAGTTAAAATTCAGTATTTTTAAATATTCATTAAAAAAGGAAACATCTTAGAAAATTAAAAAATTAAATATGAAGCTAATATTTCTGTTTTTATTAAAAATATAAAGTTTATTTTAACATAAATAATCCATAATTTTTCAATAATTTTTATTTAAAATAGGTTCTCCATTAAAATATGGTAAAAATCTTTAATAAAAATATTGTATTTTCTTCATAAAATATGTTTGTTTTTATCTTAATCTAGTAAAATATATTGGATGAATAAAAAAATTGAATTAATATAAAACATATATATATCATTAATAAAACACACTAATTGTAATTAATTTAATTTATTAGTTTTAAATACCTTTGTGGGTATAAAAATAATAATATTTTCTTTTATATTAAATATATTTTAATATTCTTTTATAAATAAATTGTGACAAATGAATTAATTATATATTAGTGTAAATCATAGTTTTCATAAATTAGTTTCCCCTTTCTATAATTACTTATAATAGTTTAATAATTTAACATTTTTTTGTTAAAGCTCGGTCTTGCATGTAATGCTTGCTTTCAAAAAATTACTCTTGTGTGTAATGCAAGCGAACTCGGTGTTGTGTGAATTACCATATATAGAATATATGAATTTTTTTTAATAGTAAATATATTATAAATATTCAGGGTATTATATTCTATTATGTACTTCATGTCACTTGTAATGAACCCCATAAAATATTAGGTACTTACTTTAGAATTTACTAGTGTAACATTCTCCCCACCATAAATATATTCTATCCCCACAATTTAAACATGATCATGGTAATAGATGTATTGAAAAAAACTTTTGTCTGAAAAATCACTTTCTAAATAATGTTAATAACATATCTTCTTAATAAGAGAGAAAGGTATGTATGATGAGGGAAAGGGGAGTATGATGGTTAATAACTAGGATCTCTAGTAAGAGAACATAGGTGGGGAATGGAAACATGGATACATAGGAATAATATAATAGTCAAATTCTAATGGTGAGTGTTGGAGATCATGTTCAGATGAATGTTATAGACCCAAAAACAATAAAATGGAGGTGTGAACAAAGTCATTGATATCATAAAAAATAATGATAATTGGACAACAATTTTAATAAAAATTTTAATAGTGTTGAGAAATTATTTCACACTCTATGAATATAAATAACCATACATACTTGGTACATTTTTTATAAGTAAAATCTTATCATTTTTTACATTCACTAAACTATTTATAATTCATCTCTTAAAACACAATTCATCATATAGGGATATAATATATCAATCTCTAAAACTACATCCAATGATCAACTTACAACATTTCATAAATGGTTTAATTTTCCAAAATATTATGATCTGACGCATTAGAAAGAAGGTCACTGAATTTCCAAAATGAAATTTTAATTATCCTTAATCAATATTAAGTATCACTTTAATCATCATATATATAATATGTGAGCACCACCATCATGTATCATCATAATGTATGGTAAAAAATTTAATTACCATAAAACATTATTTGAAATATGCATCAATACTTACTCTTTAAGTAAGACATATGTTTTTGGATAAATTAATTAAATCAAAAATTGTTTTAAGATATATCAATGATAGCACAAACCACTTTAATAAATCATTAATCAGTTTCGATGTTTTTTTCACATTTCCAATTTTATGTTATCAAAATCAATCATTTCTTTATCCAAACATTATTTTATTAACTGTATGAAAATATTAAGGGTTATATTTTCCCCATCCATGTGTTTTACAAAACTCATTTCTTTTTATGGAATACATTTCTAGGTATCATTCAGTATATGATCCCAAATCATTAACGAAAAACTATTTCAAATCAATAATTATATATTTCATAAATCATATGATGAGAAAATCCAAAAAATTACTTTTACAACATATTTATTAGATCCAAACACAAAATTACATTAATCATTCAACTCTAGTTGTGTTAATAACATATGCTTGACCTTGATCCCTTAGATTCTACATAGGTATATCCTCTAGACGTTTGGGGAAATAATTTGTTTATTGAACCATATCATTATTTTTTACACTAAATTGTCTATTTTTTGTTATTCCCTTTTAATTTTTTCTCTTGGTGACCCTTTTCTAATAACGTATAACAAAATCCCTAACTTTCAACAATTTCATAGGGTGATTATTTCCGCAGTTCTCAAACAAGGGGAATTATTCAAACCTCTTCATCTTACTTGATGTGTCACGAACCAACCTGATTTGACCATGAAACAGTCACCCGAGTTGGTCCGCAACATGGCCTGAGGGGAATTCTTGATCCCCATGAACTGCCAACCAGTTTCATGCATTTAGAAAAAATTAACTGTTGGGAACGATTTGTCCCATGAACAAAAGATAAAAAGATAAATAAAAACTAAGGATAAAAATAAAACTAACATTAGAAAGAAAACCAAACGACACATACCTCCATGTTACCTTCCAAGTCAGCACCCAACCAAAGGTTGACCTTGATCTAATAATGATAAATCCATACAGGAGAACATGAGAAAAGGTATCTTGTAACTAAGATGATAATAAAAGGAGGGAGCATTAATAATGCTCAATAGGGATGATAAAAGTTAACCACAGAATCCATAAATTTTCCAATTCCAAAATAGGACAACACCACTTATTTGATATAGATTTATAAAAAAATTATTTTCATATATACTATTCATTTTGAAATCTAATAATCACAATTTCATTTCCCTTTTAATCCAAAATAGGGAAAATAAATAAAGTGGGGTGCACACAAACATTTCACAAAACAGCTACATGAAAATGTTTGTTTTTTCAAAACCAACCTACGTACGAGTACCTTATAAGAAAAGAGAAAAACCATGTTTTTAGGTATGATTCCATACAGACAATAAGGAAAATGGTACTAATAGTTCTTGTATTAAAGGATCAAGGAAAACTGAGGAACTCGAAGGAAGAAAAAAATGTATTATACATGTTACTCATCCTGAAGGTATGCCTAATCTCGATTATGTCATAATTCCCAAATGCTCAGAGTTTCCCAAACATGAATAATTGAGGGGCCCAATACCCTAGCAGAGTAGAGTCCGAACTAAGGTCCACTAGACATTGTATATTCTAATGTAGTGTAGAAATCGTTATCAGTAAACCCCCTTTCTATGTTATGTTTCAATGCTATGTTCGTAAAGAGGTGTTCCACACATTCAAACAACCAGACATATATATATATAATCAAGAACATGACATAATTCATCACTACCCAAACCATAAAAATATTAGTCTCGTGCCTTAAAATATATATTCTCAAAATGAGGCCCATACCGAGGACCCTCTTGTCTAATGATCAGTCAATGAGGCAATAGACCTAACAAAATAGGGGTTTTCAAACATACCATTTCAGTGATTCTTAAGAGTCCTTTAGATTTTCAACGTTCCACCATTTACCAAAACAGTTAGAAATCATTCCAAAATAGTAATGAATGTCATTTCTTACAAACATGGTCAGAAGGACCAAACATGCCAATATTCATTCATGAAAAAATTGCATTTACCAAAACACAGATTAACAAGAAAATTCCAAAAAACAAACATTTACAAACCATTTTCAAAACAACGTTAAACACCAAAACAGTTTTAAAACCAAATTTTCAAACCTTAAATAACCCATTAAAACCCATATTTTCCAAAACATATAAAATAACACTTTATAAGAACTCATTTAAAATTCTCCTTAAAAATCAATTTAGGGGACCAGATTTATTTGAAAATTTAAAATCCATTTAGGAAAAACAAAAAAATTTAGAAGAAATGTCAAACATCTCCTTAACTAGATATAACCAAGCTCACACCCAAATACCTCACATTTTTCAAGCGAGCGGTAATGCTTCCAAATCACACTCCAAACCATATTCATTATGAATTTAAAAAAACTATAAAGTGATAAAACATTATAAATCAAACAAAAAAATTTGTCAAAAATTACATGAATAGGACAAACAATTTATGAACCATTTAAAAAATAGAACAAACGATTTAATTTTTTTTTATAAAGAATCAAATAGCTTATAAAAAATTTTATAAAAAGATCAAACAAATTAAACAAACTAAAAAATAATATAAAACAATATTATTTAACAAAACCAATTAACATGAAAACACTACCGCATATTGACCAATTAATTTTAAAAGGCGTGAATCATGTAATAGAATTAATAAAAATCAAAATTATTTATTTAGACTTGATAGGAAAGGAAAATACAGATTCATATACCTCAATGGTGTGAAAATTCAATGCCACTACCATGGAAAAAGGAACAACTTCCTATCCACTAATTTCACATATAGAATAACTAGAAAAGCGTTCCAATCAATACACAAGATGTCAATGTTTGTCAATATAAATAAAAACATATAAAAATGAAATTAAACTACTATAGGTGAGATCATTGGGCTAGAGAACCTGCATCCTTCAAGTGAAGATGTGGGAGGTCACCGTCGGGTCGTGCGATGAAGACCGCTAGAAACGAGGGGAGGTCAGACCGCCACCAGGAGAGAGGGGATGGATGGCCAGATGTGAAGTGAGGTTAAAGGTGACATAAAGGGGGATCAAGTTTGCACTAGAAGACTGCCAGAAACAAAATGGAAAAGGGGGTTCGTGTTGGTGGAAAATAGTTCACGCAATGGGTTTTGTGGAAGAGGATCATCAGAGTGCGGCCTAGTAGGAGGAACGGAAGGCCGGAGGCTAAATGATTGAGTAGTAGGAGGTCGTGGGGATTGTGGATGGCAAGGGAAAGTTGGAGGCAAGGTAGGGGTTACATGGTGAGTAGGGGTTTGAGGTGAGGTCAATGGTCGAGAGCTGGGGAAAGGGAGAGGCTTCTGGGAAAGGGCGTTGTATGAGGGAGAGGATTCTAGATGAGCAGGAACAAGGAGAAAATGTGACTGAGTATGAAGGAGCCCGAGACAAGAGGGAGAGGTGGTGATGGGGCAGGTCGGTAGGCCAGAGGTGTCGATGGAGGGCCTGGGTGTGGGAGTGAGGGACGGTGAGGTCGAAGGCAGAGGGAAAGGGGGTGGGGGTCCTGTAGGGGTGAGAGGCAGCGAGGACCTATGGTGGATAATGTTGGTGAGCGAAGGTGATGGTGCTGGGGAGGAAATGTGTGGGGAACCAATGAGGGTTGAAGGAGTGGCCCTCAACAGATAAGGGAAATGAGGGGGGACCGAGTAGATTAGGGTTTTTCCTTTTTTTTCATTTTATTATATTAGTAATAATAATAATAATAAAATAATAACAATAGTAATTCAAATAATAATAACCATAATAATAATAATCAAATAACAATTTGAATATAAATAATGATAGTAACAATTAAATTTCAATTTATCAATAATTATATTAATATCAAATTTTAAATAATAAAAATATTATTTACCATTGTTAATTAAAAAAGTATTATCCACACTATAATAATATATTATTAATATTATTAAATTTCAAATTTTTTACATATTTCATTTGTGTAAAAAATTATTTCTTTTGAGTGATAGAAATCTCTATGGAACCTGAGCCGATCGTGTGGAAACTACCCTCCGTTCAATGACCAGGCACCAGTCCGAAACCCGCTAAAAATATTAAACATAAAAAATATTATACTCACAATCAACCTGCACTCGAACAATGTTGATAGATTCCACGAAATAATACAAAAAATTAAAAAGTTGGGGTGTTAAAATTCTCTCCACCACAGACACTTTCTGCCTCTAGAATGTCACTTGGCCAAACAATAAACAAAACAATACTTTGTTCCTGACTAAAACAGAAAGGAAGCACACCACAAGAGAACCGGATAACATGAAAGGTTTCTCACCACCACAAGAATTCAACTATTGTGAGAATTTAACTACCATAAATACCACCCCGGGAAGGGGGGCCAACTCGGGAACTCCCAATCGATCTAAACTAACTTTATAGGATGAGTAAAAAACACTTCTGTGAAGAATATAATCCCAATATTAAACCCAAGCATAACTAAAAATACCAATTCTACCATAAACACATACACATCCAACTAAACATAGCTAACCGAGTTTAACCCATATAAGAACTGAACCCACATTTAAGAAAAACGCATGATCTATATAACCACATCCACAAAAAACAGTACTACTTGGATTATAATAGAACGATTCCATCATATCTTTATGAAAAAACAATTAAATTACTACAACAACAAAACATTAATTGAAGAAAATTGGAATAAAAAAATTTAATTGTTCTACTCCCAACACAAAATAAAAAAACCAAACCAAGGCATTACACCCTCGGAAACTCCTAACTATGTATGAGATTCACCCTAAGAACTGTGGTTGGGGCTCTGATGGCTGAAGAATCTCCTACCTCATTATTAAGAACTGGGATATTTCGGTCAAAACATCTTCTTTAGGCGATACTTGCTTCATAACTTCTCTAGATGGCCCAAACACCCGCAACGATAGTTTGCCTTCAGAGGTATACAACATGACCACTTCACATTCCCAAACTCACCACACTAGTGGTACACCACAGAACAGTCTGATGAACTGGAAGCTAGAACCATTGTGTAGGAATCTAAAGAAATAGGACCCTCTTGAACAACCTATTCATCAGATGGGGAACCTTCACAAGAAAATGGATACACTGCATTTCCAATGATATATGCTCTTCGGATCAACTCAGCTAAGAATACCTCACCCACAAGCTTCTCAGAATGATGGTACCTTTAAGGGAGGACTCCCTCGTTGATATATGGATGAAGACCCCCTATGAAGAGAGATATATTCTGAATATTCTATGATGCTACATATAGAAAAAAGGACACAAGTTTCATTAAATTGTCAACACATGTTTTCACGATTTGTTGGCATTATTAAATACACATGAGCACTTCATTTTTCTTCATCGTCACCTTTGAAGGCATGCACCATCTGATGAAAAGGATTTAAAGACATCCCACTTTATCACATATTGCATTGATGGCAGGGCGAACAGCCCCCATTAATCCAAAGCTAGACATTCTAATATTCCCAGGATAGCTCAAACTATAACAAACTCGGAAGTTCCTAAGATCCTTAAAAGACACCCATCCTCTTCAAACCACATAACTATCTTTAATGGACCCTGATCACTTATAAGGACATACAATATCTGAGAAGGTGCAAGAACTGGGAATGAATTATCAGAAACCATGAGGACCTTTTAGGGTGGAATTTTCTAAACAACATATAAAACACAAATTCAAAACCAATATCAAGATGAAGCAGTATCAATGAAAGGGCCTTCATCCAAAAAAAACTAGATCAAATAACCAAACACATAAAAAAACCAAAAACTTCTTGTTTATTTTAAATTTCAAAAATGCATTCATTCAAGTCCACTTTACAAATACCAAACCCACTTCTCAAGCCAAAATCAATTTCCAAAATCATTTCCCCATTTAAAATCACTTAATAAAAATTATGTCAAATATTTAATTCCATGTATACACCCCAGTAATCCCATGAACCATTGAAAATGTATTCATCTACATTCATTCATATGCACCAATACACACTTACAATAAATTCCCTCACATGTGAAAATGTTCATAAAGATTACATGAGGTTTCACCCAAACAATTTCTCTACTAGTTCCAAGAAAACACCAGATTTTTACCACAAAATCTTTCGGTTTTAAAAACCTCTTCATGAATTTAAATCCATTTAAAAAAATCATTCTCATTTCAAAACCCATTTTTCATTTTCAAAAGTGCATATAAACCAACCATAACCAAGACAACACTCAACTGGCATCACACTATAGGAGTTAGGGGATAGTATTCATGCTTAACCTGGAGACATGGTTGTGGGCCATACCCCAAAGAAATGTCAACAACATGGAGGAAATTATACCGTGTACTCATACTCCACATTGGTCACAACCACTTGTGAAATAATGATGTAACAATGATTTGCCTCCTTTGTCATCCATAAATCTAAAAAAACTAGAATGAGACAAGGACTCCATTCCTGAACTACCCCTGGCGACTCGAGGTTCGGAATGGGTGAGGGTTCATGTTGTCCTTCCTATACCGACCACCCAATTTCTGAATGTCTTAATTTCAATCTATCGGGCACCCCAAATAAGAATGTCCTCCTTTGATACCATTTAGTCATGAACCAACACAAGTCAACCCTGAAATGGTCACCTGAGCCGGTCCGCAACATGGCCCGATGGGTGTTTTCTAACCCCATGGGCTGACATCCAGTGCCAGACATAAAAAAAATTAGCATTTGAGAATGATTTGTCCCATGAAAAAAAGATAAAGAGATAAATAAAAACTATTGATAAAAATAAAACTAACAGCGGAAAGAAAACAAAACCTCACATACCTCCATGTGACCTTTCTGGTCACCAACTGACCAAAGGAAAACCTTTCTCTAATAATGATCAATACATCCAAGAGAACCATAGAAAAGGGAACATACTACTGAAATGATAAAGAAGGTGTGAGCATTAATAATTCTTAGGTGGGATGCCAAAAGTGAACCAAGGAATCAATACATTTTCCAATGCCAAAACAGACCAATAAAACTAGTTTGAACAACATTAATATAAATATGGTTATCATATATACAATGAATTTTGAGAACTAACAATCACAATTTCAATTCCCTTTTAATTAAAAAAAATGAAAAAAATAAAGAGGGCCACACATAATCTTTTCCCAAAACATCTACATTGAAATAAGTTTTCCAAAACCAACCAAACATACATTGTTTTTACAAGAAAACACCAAAACCAAGTTCAATGGTATGATTCCACACACAAAACAAGGGAAATGATACTAAGATGGCTTATATCAAATGATCACGGAAAACCTAGAAACTCATAGGAAGACCTGAACGTACTATACTTATGACTCATCCTGAAGGCATGCCTACTCTTGATGACGTCATAATGACCAAACGCTCGTTGTTTCCCTACCTGGCCTAACCGAGGGGCCCAATCCCTTAGATGAGTAAAGATTGTAATAAGGACCATTAGGTCATGTGTAGTCTGAAATTGTGCATCTATCATTCTTAGTAAACCCCCTTTTTATGCTACGTTTCCATGCAATGTTCAGAAAGAGGCATGCCACAATTTTAAACAACAATCCATATATATAACCAATAACAAGACATAATCTAGAACCACCACAACCACCTCAATATTAGTCCCATGCCTTAAAATAAATATTCTTTAAACGAGGCACATATTGAGGACCCTCTTGTCTCATGACCAATAGATGGGGTAAGCGACCTAAATAAAGAGTGGTTTTCCAAAATACCATTTCAAAAATGCCAAACAGCCCTTTATATTTACCTCATTCATCCATTTACCAAAACATTTATAAAGGTTTTCAAAATAGTTATAAATGTCATTTCTAACAAACATGTACAGACATAACAAAACATGCCAATATTCTTTCACGAAAACATGCATTTACCAAAACACGCATTTAACAAAACATTCCAAAATAGTAAACATTTATGAACCATTTTCAAAACAACGTTAAACACCAAAACATGTTTCAACCCAAATAGTCAAACCATAAATTACACATTAAAAAGCATGTTTTCAAAAACATTTAAAACAACACTTTATAAGATCTCATTTAAAACTCTCTTCAGAAACCAAAAAAAGGGACCAACATTATTTGAAAATTTAAAATCCATTTAGGAAAATCAAGAAAAATTAGAATACATGTCACACCACCCCTTAACCAGATATAACCATGCACAGACCCAAATATGCCACATTTTTCAAGTGGGCGATTTTTCATTCCAAAATCACACCACTCCATATTCACTATGTCTTTAAAAAACCCTAATGTGATGGAAACATTATAAAAAACCGAAAAACTTCTCAAAAATTTCACGAAAAAGGACCAAAATTTATGAACAATGTAATAAATAAACCAAATTACTTATAAATACTTTTATAATGAATCAAATAGTTTATTAAAAATTTTATAAATAGATTAAAAAATTTACATAAACTAGAAAAAACTAAATTTTTTTTTCTTAACCACAACAACTACAAAACAGTATAGCATATTGACCAACTAATTTGAAAACAAGACAATCATGTAAAACAATTAATTTAAAAAATTCACGAATTATATAGACTTAATCGGAAAGGGAAATTCATATTCACCTACCTCAATGGTGTGAAAAAGTGATGCCACTTCCACAGAAATAGGAACAACTTCCTACACACCAATCACACACCTAGAACGACTAACAAAAAATGCCAATCCAAAACCTAGAAGTCCGAGTTTGACCACTTAAATAAAAAAATAGAAAAAGAAAAGGGAAATACCACAGATTAGGTCGTCAAGCTGGAGAAATCGCAGCCGACCAGAGAGGAAGTGGTAGGTCACCATCATGCCTCATGATGGAGACCGCTAGAAATGGGGGGAAGTCGGACCACTGCCAAGAGAGGGGAAAACTATCTTAAATTCTGGTTCAGATAGAGGCACTAAGAAGGTTATTTGAGTTTGTTCCAGAAGACCACAAGAAACAGAAACAGTATGGGGGTTTGGGCCGCTGGAAAATAGGGCACGTAGGGGGTTTCGGGCTAGTGGGTTGTCGGAGTGCGGCCTGGCTAGAGGTGCGGAAGGCCAGAGGATGGAGAAGTCAGAAGCCATGGGGAGTGTGGCTAGCTGGTGCAAGAAGGAGGCGATGTATGGGTGAATTGGTGTGCTTGGGTGTGAGGTGAGATCAGCGGTCGAGATCCAGGGTGTGGGAGAGGCTTCTAGACAAGGACATTGGGAGAAGGATAGGATTTTGGTAGATCCAATGCATGGATCGGTTGGGGGTGAGCATGAAGTAGCCATTGGCAAGAGGGAGAGGTGGTGCTCGGGTTAGTCGGCAGGTCGGAGGCATGGAAGGACGTCTTGAGAAAATGAGTGAGGGGAGACGACGTCAATGGAGGTGGGAAAGGGAGGCAGGTCCTGCAGGGGTGAGAGGCGGGGAGGACCTATGACAAATGAGGTTGGGGAGTGGATGTGAGGGAACTAGAGTGGCATTTCATAGGGAATAAAGGAGGGTGGTAGGGGTGGCCTGTAGTGGATGTGGGAATCGGTGGGGGGAGAGCAGGTAGAATAAGGGTTTTCTATTTTTTTCATTAATTTATTAGATTAATAATGATAGTAATAATAATAATATAATAATAATATAAAAATAATAATAATAATCAAATAACCATTTGAATAGAAATAATAATAGTTACAACTATATTACAATTTATTAATAATTATAATAATATAAAATTTTAAATAATAATATTATTATTTACCATTATTAATAATAACATTGTTATCCACATCATAATTTTTTGTTGTCATTACATTTTAAATGTTTTACTTATTTCATTAGTGTAAAACATTATTTCTTTCAAGCAATACACATCTACACGGTAACTGAGCCAATTGCACGAATACCACCCACCATGTGGTGACCGTGCACGAGTCCAAGACCTGCCAAAATTATTAAGAATGAAAAGTTTTAGAACATCACTCAACTCACACCTAGATGAGGTTGACTGAAGCCATGAAATAAAAAAAATTAATAAAAAAGTTGGGGCATGGCATGATGCATTCCCTTTTTTTGGTTCTTATAAGATAACTTATTTTCTTACATTCCTTTGAATTCATAGAATATTTTGAATTTCTTCTCCTTCTCCATACCACATAAAACATTTCTTTGTTTGGAGAAATTTTTTAGAAACCAATTCCCTTAGAGATTTTTCTTAAGACCTTTAAGGATGTGGAGGATCTTGCACTTCGTGTTATGTAAATAATCCATTGAATACATGGATATCCTTATAAATGTATATTAGTAATATGCAATACCCTATTCTTAAATTTTCATTATGATAAATAAAATCTCATTCATCTCAATTTTTTGATCATGAGGTAAGTATTCATTGGAGAATGTATCCTTAAAATGTATCCAATACATGAGATCTATTTCTACGTTCTCCCAGGTACTCTAGATCAAGGACCACCATTTATCAACCTAAAATTTGTGAAAATACAATATAAGTGTAACATTTTCCTTTTCACCATATTCTAATTCCATGAATATCACCTCTAAATACTTGATCCATTTCTCATATACAATTGGATTAATAGTCCCATTAAATTATTAGGTCTTACATATCATAATGAAACCAAACATAAGAGATTATATTTGAAGAATATGATGCTCTATTCAAGTATGGTTATTTGTTATAATGTTACTAAGGTAACCTTATATATCCATAAATGTTTCAGTTCTAATACTAGCTACATTTACATTCCCCGCAGGGAAACCACTAAATTGTCCATGAGTATTGATATCATTCTTTCTTATAGGTATCATTACTTATCAATGGAATATACTTGATTAACTCCTCCAATTATGAACTTTCTATGAATCTAAATATCTTATTGAACATAATATAAATTTATTCATTTTAAATCCTAGGATCATAATCATTGGATACTTTACTGAAATATTTACTTTGAAATCCAACATAATGATAAGTAAATAAAATATGATCTACCAAAAGTGTATCCTTTAGGAGTATGAAATCAGGTGTCTAGTAAATATTGTTTCATGTAATAGGTTACACAATGTAATGACAATAACTCATTGTCGGAGTTGTTACTCCCAGGTATATTTGTGCAAGAACCACCTCCATTGGTAGTATTCAAAAAAATATGTATTGTTATAAATATCCACATTATCTTTATCTCACTAAAATTATAGTAAATTCATCTATAATTATTCCCAATTTCTATAATAGGGTTGGGTTACATAATATATGTTTTCTAAATCATGTTTCCATGGTTTCTGCTAAACTTCCTTTGGTAACAACTATAACGCCCCGACCCCAAAAGCCCAGAGTTGGTGCATTATTTTTTAAATTTAGCATGATTATAAGGAATCAAATCATGAAGGACCAATTTGTTTATATCTCTTGGAGAGACATATTACATACATAATATACATTATACATTGGGTAATGAATGTAAAACCTGATACATTATAAAAATGAATAAACTTAATCCTTAAAATATTATTCAATGATTTCTTCTTCTGAACCTGGGGAAAGAAACCATAATAAGGGTGTGCTCAAATGCTCTATAAGGGTTTGTAAAAAGAAATAAATAATAAAAAATGAAAATAAATTAACATTAAAATATAAATAACTGATAATACATTATATTAAAATAACTATACACAAAAAATTCAATATGATAATGTAAGAAACTAAAACACGTTCCATTTAATCAGTTAACTGAAAATTAAATGTATCCAAAGATATATTTTAAAAAAATATCATGGGTGAATAGTAAATGAAACTAAATGAGGGAAATTATTAATTATTGGAATAAATTTTTTCAATGTACATAGAACCATTACCATCAAGACCATTCACAGGACTAATTATCTATCAAGTAAAACCCCATATAATTAGGCCAACTATTTCATTTCAGGAGACTACCGATGCATCGAGGGCTATCTATAACTAAAACACACCCATACCATACCTATCCAATGAATTTATAATATATAATACAAAATTTAAATAATATAGAATATTCCTTATCAAATATCCCTATTGAATGAATAATACATATTTATCATCTATTCCCCTATTAATCAAATAATTATCAAAGTAGATACTATATATAAAATGATATATGGTTTATGAAATAATAATATACCTCTTATGAAAATATTTATATTGTTTTAAATTTATAATTAAAATGTATTATGATAATGTGATTATATCAATATAATGTTTATAATCACAAAAGGAAGTGAGATTGCAATGATAATCCTCAAGAACGTTCTTGAGGGAAATGGACATTAAATATTCCAATGTGTCTCATACCACTTCAAAACATTTAAATAATAACCCCATGAAGGGAAAAAACTTATTGTATCATGATATTAGGTTGATTTATGAAATAAAATATCAAATGGTATTATAGAAACCACATAAAAGTGAGTTGGTTCATAACAACAAATATGTCTCAATGGAATGTTAATTGAGATGAAATTTATTAATTTAACCATACTTTTGTTGTCTGGTCATTATCCTCAGGTATTGTTGTTTTAAAATATTATACTAACTAATACCAGCCAATAATCATGTTTATAGTATCATATACTATCTTATTACATATTTGATAACAATATTCCATTATTTTCACAATTTTGGGTGTTAATTTCCTTATTTTATCAAGTATGTCATGACATGTTATTTGATGTTCATACTACATAGATCATGATTTAATCATATAAATAATGTAAACCATGATTTAATTCTCATATATATTTAGTAAATATTTATTTATAATAGTTCAAAATATTTCAAGATAAGAAATGAAGTGCACTGTTTATGGGAACGATAGGTCATACGTATGCATGAATGCGACATTCATTTCATTGTTGTGTTAAAATAATTAAAACTAAATGATACATATGTATATTATAACTATAGTATCATCTATATGTTATATATTGTACATATTTGTATAAAAACAATACTTCATACATTCTATGTATAGTCTGAACGAGCCACATCGCTTTGAGGAGGTGGTAGTCCACACTACCACAAACGATGTTATCATATTCATACAAAGTAAAAATATACGGGTATGTCTTATAAAAGAATTAAATAAGCATAAAGACATAATAAATATCATATATATAATATATAAAAACTATTTCCATCATAATGAACACCATGAGAGGCGATGAAGGAAAAATGAACAATCATCATTTCGTGAGGCTGTAGTTCACCATACATGTTAACAGTATGTTCGTTAACCATTAGATGGATATGTGGGTAAGTGTGGGTCAAAAACATATCATAAAAACATACTAGTATATTTTTTATAATATGTTTTTAATATAATCATTTAATAATGATATTTTTGAGAGTGGACAAAGGAAATAAATCTAAATCTCTTAAGTAAAGATGTTACATCTTAATAGGGAAACTTATTTTGGTTTTAACCAAAGAGATTCTTTTGATTACATCATGCCCAAATGTAAGATTATATGATAATGTTGGAAATAGTTTGGAAGTATTTTGGACTATCTCTGTCAATAAAATGTTTCTTTATAGGTATCGGTATGTTGGAGTAGAGAAGGCCCTTTTATAGTGGAGGAGGAGTGGCACTCTTGTAATATTTTCACAAAGGAATTCCATACACATTATTAACTTTCCTAGTGGCCCCCATAATCGTCCAATTTTGATAAAATTGGGGATAGGGTATAAATTTTTCCATTTAATGGCTCTATAAAATGTTTATATGTCATTTTGGCACTAATGATTAAAGTTTATCTCATTATTAAGCATATTCTTACCTAAATCGTTATAATTAATTTTAATTACATTCACTAATATTTTTTGTGTGGTAAACATAGTTGAACTTATTAAAAAATATAAATTATTCTTATTCCAAATATGGAATCCATTATTCTAAATTCTATTCACTAAATAGGATGAAATTAATTTAAATTTAATCCCATAGAGGAGACGACAATGCAGATTTTAAAAGTAAAAATGTTTGAAATTTTTACAATGTTTTTATTGTCAATTTCAAATATAAATTGAGTATAATGACATAAATTGTATTAATTGATAAAAATATGATCTAATAAAACTTTATAACTAATTTATAATATAATTTATCATTATTTATAAATTATATGAAAACCAAATTTTGAGTTAAAATTTAGCATTTTTTAAAATTCATTATAAAATGAAACTTCATAGAAAAATAAAGTAATTTAAATCTTAGCTATTTATTTAGTTTTCAATTCCAAATATTATTTTTATTTTTTCATATATATTAAATTAAATTTCCCAAAATTCGAAAGGTTCTCCATTTTAAGGGGATAAAAATGCCTTAATACAAATATAATATTCTATTCAAAAAATTGGATTTTTTTTTATCTTGAGAAAATAAAATATATTATATTAATATCAATAATATTTTATTGAATATAATATATTTATATTTAATTAATATCAATAAATAATTGTAATTAATTTAATTTATTTGGGTAAAACTACTTTGTGACTAAAATAATAATAATACTTTTATTTATATTCAATAGGTTTTAGTATTCATTTCAAATTAATTTTTAACCAGTGAATTAATTTTTTATTTTTTTAATCCATATATTTTCATAAATTATTTTTCCCTTTTCATAAATACTAATAATATTTTAATAATGTATTATTATTCGGTAAATCTCAGTCTTGCATGTAATGTATGGTTTCGATGAAAGTCGCTCATGCGTGAAATATAAACTAACCCGATGTTGTAGGAATTACCAAATATAGAATATATCAAATATATTTAAAATACGAAATATATATTAATGTATCATTGTATTAGATTCCCTTACATTCTTTTTTCACGTGTTATGAAATTTATCGAAAATTAGTGTCTTACATTTAAATATCGATGTGTTGCACATTTCATGGGTTATTATATGATGTTTTTGAAACCCATCCCATATTATGGGTCAGGATATGACGAATATTTTATTAACATGTGGCCTAGGTATATATGATTTCATTGTGTGATAAGTGTGACCTATACCCCCCTCTAATTCATTGGGTAATTATTTATATCTCATGAGATATACATTTCTATAATGGACCGTGAACATAGTTCAGTAAGGGACTATATCCACTAAGATGGTCTTGGGAGAGAACCTTGACTACTTAGATAGTATTGGTATTGAAACAATAATACTAATATGGTCTTGTGAGTGAACCGAGACTAAATAGATGGTTTAGAGAGTGACCTCATTCTACTAATATAAATTTGGTTATTATCTTTGACTTATATGGAAATCATTTCATATGTTTATGTTTATGCCAAAAAATCATTGTCTTATGAAATTGTGTAATCTCATGGATATTTTTCTTTTACTATCTTTAGATTCATGTATTTTTAACGAACAATAATTATTTAGTGACTCTTTATTATGATCATTGACATACATGGTATCCTTTTATAATGTTATTCCCATTTTCCCATACCCTAATGCACATGTTAGGCTTACATATCTCCCTTATTTACCCTCAATGAACATATGAGATCACAATTTCTTAGGTTTTATTCACCCCTCTTATAAAGAAATGTTTTAAAGAGGAGTAAAAAATAGGATCATATTTATTGGAATCCTTGAATATATATTACCAAATTAGAATAATTATTCCAAATTTAAAAATGCAATAAACTATTTCGATCCTCAGGCGTTTGATTTTATAAATTCATGAATAATCATCAAAAAATATATTATATCCATATATAGAAAGTCATATGTTGCAATATATATGTTGTAGAAATATTTTTCTATGAAATTCCATAAATTACAGTTTTCTATTAAGAATATATTTTCTAGGTGAACTAGTTTTCAGACACAATTTTTCTGGAATAGGTTTTTTTAGAATGGAATTATAGGATATACCATATTCAAAATTTCATAATAGATATTAGAAATAAAGTATATTATGATTCCATTCAAATATCAATTTTCTCAACATCATGAAGAATTCTTGATATAATAGAATGTTTGTGTAACAAAAGAGAAAGGATGGTTTCTGTTGTTTCTACAAAGTTGATGATTTCTGGATATAGATCCCCAGATAAAGAATCACTAGATGTATAATTTTTTTGAAAAAATATAGATTTCGTTTTATGAACTCAGTGTTCTTGTAAATAAAATGAATGAATGATCCATCAGATGATCCAATCCATTGGACAAACCGATCCTTCAAATGAACAATAAATTATTAGGTTTTGGAAATAAAGAAAATATTGTTAATACTGGACCATTAGTCATGTTTCACCACTACTCCATCATACAAGTTTCTGAAACCAATAAGGAATCAAATGAAAAGAAACATTAGAGGCACACCATAGGACTACACAAATCTAATCAGATGAACTAGTTTTTTTGAAGGTGAATGATATGGGTTGTTGAGAGTGATCAATCAAAATAAATGAAATAATTTAATCGACCATTTTTATTTCAATTTAAGAATCATATTATGAATTTATATTGTTTTTAGTTGGATAAGATTATTTTTTTGAATTTTATCAATTTGGTTAAAATTCATTAGACTTGTTTTGAAATCGATCAGTTATATATACATTTAAACTTATCCATCGTATGGGAATTAGAGAACAATCAATTAGGTAAAATAATAATACTGATAAAGACCTCAGATGTTGATTTTCATCCACTACAGTTTTATTGATCTAAGGGGAATTTGACCATATGATGAAAATTTGAAACATATTAAAGTTTATATACAACTATAATTTTAGGTTAATGATGTATTTAGAAGATGAAATGATGTATAGGGAAAAACCTTTTCATTTTCTTTATATAATCTTAGTGAGAAGTATTTTGTGAGAATTATTTTTAATCAAGCTAACTGAATTGAAGTGAAGACCTTGTTTTGGATTGAGATATTTTGGACTGTCAGTTTTGAGTCTGATAACTTGAGAAGCTCTTATTAAATTTAGGTTTAGATTTAAGATATCATGGAGGAATCAATAATATTAAAGAATGATCTATAAAAGTTTATAAGGATTTAAAAATTTTCAAATTTCTAAATTAATATAATTTAATGATTTTTTTTGTAAAAAATAAATTTCGGGTCCCAACATTTATGTTTTCCAAGAACCAATATAAAGGGAAAAATGTATAATATACTATAACAATATTAAAATATGTGAATGGTAGAGCGATGGATTTCTTATCAAGATATAATTACCGAGTAATATTTTTCAACTAAATAAGTTTTCAGATAAGTGGTGGTCATAAGTTACCGGATTTGAAAAATCAGTCAGTATAACAGATTTAGTAAAAATAATGAAAAATATCATACTTCTTTCTATACTAAAAAGTCATATGTGTTTCTTTAAAATCTCATCATGCTTATTTATATACTAAAGAACTAGACAAAACAATCAGACTTAGAAATCAAATAAATTTTTGTATGATGTCAATGGAATTATTTCCTACCTCTTTCGAGGTAATAATGCGAATAATATTTTTAATAATTATAAAATATAATAATATTTAATTAGCACAATGACATTTTCAAATCATTTTGGTGATGGTTTCTAAACTTGTTGCAATATCTTCTTTACATATTTCATGCTAGAAGAATAATGTGAACTATTCTATTGATTTTAGTGCTATACACATTTAATGGTAATTTATACATATTGTATCTACAAAAAAAAAACTTTTTCAAGTGGATTGTTTACTATTGGATTACAAGAAATCAATTCTAATAAATACCTACTATTATTGAGTAGTGAACCATGTAAATACTTATGATCTTATGGATGTCTATTTTTTCATCAAAATTATAAATATATATAAGGAGTTTATGTTTTTTATACAATAAAGATATTATAAAATTAAATATATTAATTTTCACCCTTTCCACTATTAGTGGTTGTATTGATCCTAATTAGGACATTTCATTTTGAATTGGGGAAATGTTCTCATCATATACTATATATCGGGAGTTTTTTAACAGATATTGTTATAGTGAACTTGAATTATGTGAATAGTAAGGGGATTCCAATTTTTAATGGAATGGAAAATCATATATAGAAATATATAATTCTTATATAACTTATTTCTCTTGGGTATGATGTTTTGTAAGTTGCTTTACCTGGATTTCCCTATCCTATTGAAAATATTCATTTCACTTGAATTAAATATTAAAAATTTAAAAATTTTGGATGTTCTAAAAATTCTTTAATTTCATCACACTCATAAATTCAGTTTCATAGAGTAAAGTTATTTAGAACTACTAATGGTATTTGGGAAAATATGAAAAATATATATGAAGGTAATAGAATGGTAAATAAATAAAAGTTATAAATCTTGAGGCTTAAGTATAAAGATCTCAAAATGGGTGAGTTTGAATCTTTTTGTGACTTCTTATCATGGTTGATGGGTATTGTAAAAACCATAAGATGTATCTGTGACAAGATGGAATATTCTACTATTTCTGAAATGAATTTATGAAATTTTCCTAAAAATATTGATGAAAAATTTTCATGATTTGAAAATAGGGATACTAAAATCCTATATTTAGATTAAATTTATATAACTCTCATTACTTATGAAATGAGAATATATAATGTCATGAAAAAAATGCTTGAGAAATTTCATTCAATACTATGAATAATAGATAATCCAATAAAGTTATTGAATATGATGATGATAGTGACTCCAAAATTGAATATGAGGTTAGAAACTTCTTTTATATATTCTTGTACTTGTTTTTTAAATATTTAAAAATATGTATTGGATATTAAATGGGAAATATTACTGTAAAATGTTTTTTATGTGGAATAATTGAGAATTTTTACCCAAATTTCAATAAAATAAATGATCAGGAAGAATGTTGGGAATATTATAGTAAGTATGTAGTATTTTGAAAGAATCATGTTGAAATGTACAAATCCTATCTCATGAGAGAGGATAAATATTTCTCAATATACAATAGAATATGTACATTTTATAAAAATGATAGAGAAGCGGAAAATTCAGTTTACATTGAAAATTTATCTTTTTTCTTAAGAAAACATATTTACATCAATAGTTAATGATTAAAATCTAAAAAATTATTAAAATAATAGTTCTGATGAAGATGAAGAAACTTATTTAGACTATGCGTTGAAAAGTGAGTTAAAATAATATCATAAAATGATTTTAATACTTCAAAGATAAATTAAGAAGTTGAAAAGGGATATTTACATAAAAAACAACCAAAAATCACTTATTGAAGAGAAATATATTTTTATAAGAGATTGAATTTTTGAATATGTATCATGAAAAATAAATAAAATGGAATAAATAACATGAACTAAATTTAAATTCAATGGAGGAAAAGTTAGAACATATCCAAAAAAATCTAAAACTAAACAGAGAGTTACAAGTTTCCAAAACCCTTTATCGGAAATTATTAAGAGTTATAGGAACTATAATCCTTATTAATAACAACAAAATTTATCTTTAAAGGTATTAAATAAAATTGAATATTTTTATAAGAATAATAATGTTGATAAAATAATGTATGTTTCTAAAACCAATAATGTGAAAATTAAGTTATTTTGAAAAATTCAACGTCGAAAACAAATTTCTTTACTATTGATAATTATTATGAATATAAGAAGACATAGAAATTTAAGAAGAATATTATGAATGATAGTAAAAATTCTAGGGATTAAAAAATTCATAATATGGAATGTAATAATGTTTTAGAAAAAAAAGCTAACTTTACAAAAAATGGATGTTATAGGGGGAAATATTATTTCTATGGGTAGATTTAGTATTGTGGTAGATTTGGATGTACCAAAATTTTGTTTTTTTTCAAAAAAAAAACCACAAAAATTAACCCATGAGTAATTATAATACATGTTTGTGGGGGATTCAACCCAATAAAAAATGAAAATTGAGAATTTTGGTGTGAAGGATGAAAATAGATTCCAATAATTCAAAACTATTTGAGAATGATGTGAAATTACTAGAAAACATGATAAATGATATCTTGTTTTTCTTCCAACACACCAGAATTTTATAACAATTCACAAAAGAGAGGTTTGATTATGGATAATGGGAAATAAAAAAGCTCTAGTTTTAAAAACTGCTCTCATATCTATAAAGGGAGAACATCACTGAATTTTCAAAAGTGGATGATAATCATATATTATAGGATTTATAAACATTTTAGGAATGTGAATGACATAAAAGAAGGAATAGTGAAATTTATAAATTATTAATCATACAAAATCAAAGGTGTTGGATTTTCGACTATTGGGGAATAAAAACTGAAATCCAATAAGACATTTTTTTATTAGCTAAAACACATCATATTATGTTTTTCACAGATTGTTAATGAATGTAAGAAATGGTTTTACATAAAATAACATTTTATTATGGAATGATTAGAAATGGAAATGTTTTTATTAGATTCCAATGTAAAATGGAAAACATGTTTTAGGTGGGAGATGAATATTATTCATGTTATCTAATAATGAAGGAAGAGAATAAGTTGTGGAATAAATGGTTTGGAAAAACACATCAAAGGAATATAAAAAGGTTAAAATCAAGAGATATTATTTATGATATTAATTATATATAAAGAAGAAAATATTGGTGTTTCTCCATTTCTGTAATGGGAAGATTAAAACTCAGGGCATAAGAGAGTTGAGATTCAATTAACTCATCCCCTAAAATAGATTCAATCTGATATTTAAGGGCCCACGAGTAAACAATAAACATTCATAAATAAGTATTTTCTTTCATTAATTTAATATTTATCTTGCACTAGTTGTATTATGTATATGGAATATAAATTAGAAGGTCTAAAAGTTATTAAAAGTTTCAAACAAAGAGTAGAAAGAGAATGTAGATATTCTATAAAGAAGTTTTGAACATATAATGGAGGTGAATAAAAAATAATGATTTTACATTTTGTCCTTAAAAAATGTATTCATCACGAGTTCAATGGATTTAACAAAATAAATAAGAATTGTGTTCTTGAAATAATTAATTGAATTATAGTGGATATGGGGTGTATAGTTTTGACTGAACAACACATATATCACAACATTACATGGTAGGTGTAGTGTATATATATTTATATTTATAATCGGTGTTGATGGTTCTAGGAATTGTGGAAGCATGGTTGGTCTGGTACCTGACATTTATTTTTACCATGATCATTGATTATTCCATGATGAATATGACGATGAACACTAGTATCCAGGAAATAGTATCAAAGATTTAGATAAAGATGTAAGAGGCCTGGAACCTTTAGAGGGGATCTGTCACATCATGTATATAATTAATTTAATTAATTTCAAAAAGAAAATAATACCTAGATCATTGTTATTTTCAGCGTTGTTGATGTTGATTGTCCAAAATGACCCTTTTGGATTATCTTATTGTGATTTCAAGGATCCACACTAGAATCACTCTAGCGGTGATCCACACATGATATGATGGCCCTTAATCGACACCACTTGTTCTCCGGGTGCTTGTGCGGTGAAGCGAGTGTCTTTTGTCAGTCATTCTTTATCAATTCTTCTTTTTCCTTGAAGTACATCTCTCCTTCTTGAGAGGGGCGAGAAGAGGATTCAAGAGAGAAATTGTTTAGCTCAATAATTCTCAATTCACTAGGTGTGTCGTTCGGTACATAGAAGAACAGACGTAAAAGTCTATTTATTGACATGGGGATTCAGTTACAATATTTAATTGTGTAACATCAATTAAGTACGTTCATAAGCTTAAATGTAACCCATGCTATTAATAATAATAATACTTCATTATTTATGGTGCGCCAACTTGTGTAAAATGGAATTATAAATTAATTTTTGTGTCACAAAATATTAGTAACGTTATTTTAATTTGTGCCAACTAGTTAAATAATTATTTATGGTCATGTAGATAATTATTTTACTACCAGACCAGACAAGGTCTGTTCGAACTCCACTTCCATTTATTGGAAACATGAATAAATAAATAAATAAATTATTCAGTCAAATAAATATTTTATTTACAAACTAGTAAATAAATGTTTTTTTAATTTTAAAAAAAAATATACTTTACCCCCAATCTTGTGAATAAATATTTATTTCATTTATGCAATTAGTTTAACATGAATAAAATTATTCCACTTTAATGAGAATAATATTTATTATTTAAATTTAGAGAGAATTTAACTGAGACCACCAGAAACACTTAGTTATGACCCTTTAGGATTCTTTCTCATTTACATTAGGTGGGATTTCCTAAATTCATCGAGTACTATATTGGAATGGGTCAAGGAACCCAAGAGAAAGTACATAATGTCAAAAAAAATGGCATCCACATATGAATGCTCACTATGTAATATAATCCCTTTGTTACAATTTCTCATCAAGAAGGTTTCATGATACATTCATCAAAATTTGTTCTTGATACATAATTTTTTGACTACAAGAAATAAACTCATTTTTACACCATGGCCATGGAATTTCATGTGAAAGTTTTATTGCAATAAAATGTCTGAGATATCAACTTCCATAAAAGGAAGAGAAATTTTTTTCCTTAACTTATCCATTAATAGAATGCCACTCATGACACACCCAACGTATCCTACTTCCCACCAACTGTCTCTGTGGCTGTTTTCGTCAGTAAATCAAAGTGCATGAGTCATGACACGTATTAATGATAATATTAAAGTCTAAGGATCATTAAAAACACATGCATATATGAATATATGATTACACCAAAACATGCAGAATTCCTACTAGCGGGTATGTTGTCATAATCTCCTCTCTTGGAGATTACCACGTCTGAATTTCATGAGATTAAGTCTCATCTTCTTATGAGTAATCACACCTAATAGTTTGTATACTATGTGTCCCATCATAGAATATCATCCAAAGACAGAAATATATTTAAGAATATTGTTATAGCATTTCAAAGTTCTCACGATAATGCGGAACTTCCCTGACCTTATTAATGCAACAAATAATCTAGGATATTATTAAATGATATTCATGCAGAAAAGTGAAAATATGTAATATATTAAAAATATATGTAATACAATTACAAATATTAGGTTCTAGGACACAAAATCTATCAAACTCTCACTTAGACTAAATGTACCTGCCTGCGACATTCAATCTGCTAGACCTCAGATAATGATCATGTTTCAATTGAGTCAAAGATTTGGTCTAGGTGTCCACTGCATTATCTTCCATTGAAATACTTCATCCTACCACTTCAACTCTATGAGATGAATCCCTCAAGAGTTGATACTTCCGAAGTACGTTATTCATCTGCTGATGTGACCTTGTCTCTTTTGAAAGATCCACCACTGCAGTAATATCAAAATAAAATGTGATTGGATCTTTACTACTAGGAATCACATGTAGCTCCTGGATAAATCTTAACATCCAAAATACTTCTTTATTAACATCATAATATGCGATATACTCGAACTCAACTATAGAATCTCCGTCCACACCCTACTTTATGCTCTTCCAGCTCACTACACCTCCATTAAACGTGATGGTGTATCCCATTTGCGACTTCATGTCATCTTGATCGGTTTGGAAACTAGAATCTGTATATCCTTTGACAACTAGTTCCTTATCACCTCCATAAAACATGAATATATTCTTAGTACACATCAGATACTTTAGGATAGTGTTGAATTTCATATAATGGAGGTCACCTGGGTATGCTTGATATATGTCTACCGTACTCAGTGCATAGGAGACAACTAGCCTAGCACATAGCATGTCATAAATGACTGGCCCAATCACTGATGTGTATGGAGTCCTTTATATTATCATTATTTATTTATGTGTCTGAGGAAACATTTTCATAGAATGATTATTTTCATGTGACACTAGAAACAATCCCCTCCTAGATTCTTCCAGAATTAATCTCTTCACTATCTCATAAATATATGTAATTTTACTTAGGCCCAGCAATCTCATGGATCCATCATAGTGGATCTTGATCCCTAGAATATATGATGCCTCATCCAAGTCCTTCATGGAGGATCATTTATTCAACCATTCCTTAACATAAAATATGACTAGTATCTCATTTCCATTAAATAATATGTCATCAACATATACTATTAGAGAAATGACTGCACTCCCACTAAATTGTTTGTAGACACAGGGCTCACATTTGTTCTTGGTAAAACCAAATTTCACCAAGGCTTCATCAAAACAAAGATTCAATGACTTGGATACTTTCTTTAACCCATAAATGGATTTCTAAAAAGTGCATACCTTATTATAATCTTTTAGAGTCATAAAACCTTTAGGTTCTGTCATGTGGACCTCTTTCTAAAGGTACCCGTTAAGGAATACAGTTTTGAAAACCATTTTACAATTCTCATTTTCATGGTAAGCGGAAATGGCCAATATAAATCTGATGGATTTCAACATTTCAACTGGGGAAATGGATTCGTCATAGTCAATGCCTTGACACTTTTTCAACCCTTTTGCAACTAGCCTAGACTTATTGGTACTGACTTGTCCTTCCATATCATGTTTCTTCTTGAAAACCAATTTTCAAACAATAGGCTTTATATCAAAATGAGGATATACCAAAATCCATACATGGTTTTCATACATGTAATCCATTTCATAATTCATGGATTCTTTCCACTTGCCTATATCTATGCCACTTACTGATTCCTTGATGTTTATAGGATCATTATTATCTACGAATAATGAGTCACCATCCATGATAACTAGAAAAAAAAATACTTTTTCTAGTTCTCTATCCTCTCTTGTACTCCTAATTAGTTCTTGCATATTTGGAACAGTTCTTTCTTCCACGGGGCTTTGTGTAATCTACTCTTATAATAACTCTTTTCTACCTTGAGCCTCAACTTCAATGAAATTTATCTCGCTCTCACTATTGCATTTGTATTTTTGCTCCGTTTCAAGAAATAAGGAATGTCTTACCACTATAACCTTTTTTTCTTGAGGGGTTGTAAATGTAATATCCCCTTGTTTTCTTGGGGTATTTTATATAGTTGTACTTTGTGCCTCAGGATGAATGTTTGTTACCTGAACTGGACTTAACAAATGCATCACTTCCCCATACACATGAATTCGATAACATATCCTTCTATCAACTCCATAACATATATAGAATACCATTTATCAATTTATTTGGTACTTGGTTTCTTATGTGTTCCTATGTTTGTAAAACATATCTCCAAAAGGATAATGGAAAAATATCACGACTCATCATTGTTCTCACAATGTTCAACATGGTGGGGTTCCTCCTTTCGCTCACACCACTCCACTAGGACGGGTAAGGTGGAGTGAGTTGGAATAGGATCTCAAACTCCTATATGTAATAAACAATGTCTTGATTATGAAATTCTCCACCTTAGTCTGATAAATGTTATTTGTTCTTCTTACCATGATGGTTATCAACTTCATTATTTTATTCTTTGAACTTATCAAAAGAATCCAACTTATACCTTATTAAGCAGATATATCCATATCTACTAAAATCTTCAGTAAAAGTTATGATGTATAAGTACCCTTCCCTTTATTCAACTGGAGATGGTCCCTACACTTTGGTATAAACCAATTCAATAAGTTATTAATCCCTTTCACTTTTCCCACTAAATGGGGCTTTGGTCATTTTTCATTATAAACATGCATGACATACTCCAAGTGGTTTTAGTTCGAAAGAATCTAAATATCCATCTTGATGTAACATTGTCAATCATTTTTCATTTACATAACATTGCTAGTGATTCCAATTTTGTGTGTGGTATGTGTCATGTGAAGTATTTTTGTTATCGATTTCCATTACATGGTTTATTTAATCCAAAACATAAAGACCATTGTATAAATTTTCCCTACCAAAAAAATTATATGTTTTTAAAAGAAGAAAAATTAATTTCCAAACATGAATACTAAACCATCCATATCTAATCTAGATTTAGAAATTACATTTCATGTGATAGACAACATATGATAACAACATTTTAACACCAAGATCATCCCAGTTGGAAACGTGAGGTAGTAGTCCCCGATAGGAACCACAGTAAGTATGGATCCATTGGCTGCTCACATATCTACCTCCCCTTAGTCAATCTTCCTGAATCTACATGGTTCCTGTATTTGGATAAATAGGAGAGTACAACAAGATGTATCTAATACCCAATTTTTAGAAACTGATAGATTTCACTTGATAACAAATGCACTTGAAGCTTCTCCTTCCTTCATAGGTTGGGTGAATTTCTTCTTTAGGTGGCCTTTTCTTCCACATGAGAAACAAACAACCTCTTCTTCCCTTGCCACCCCTTAGACCATTATTTTCATGGAAGGTTGTGAAGAATATTTGGGAATAAATATCTACACCTCACCTTTCTATTATTCACCATTAGGATAGAAGGCTTTTGGTGCTTCATATCTTTGTCCGCATGGAAAATGGGGATATGAAAATCCGATATAAAATTTTCAATATTTATTATCATAACATTAACAGCAAAGCTAGAGAAGAACTAAGGGAGTGATGCGAGAATGAGATCAGTGCCCAGTTCATTAGGGGTTTTAAACGCTAGAATCTCCAGGAGTTAAATGTAGCCAATGAGAATGACTACATGAGGCCTAGTAGGGGAACCCACTCCATGATTACTCTAAAATAGTCCCATGGAAATCTCAATCCTTTTCTATCTTGCTCTCTCATGGTAAAGACCATGGTGGTTCTTGAGTATGAAATACATAACCATTTTTTTTCGTGAGACATCATGAGATAACTGGACATTGATGATAACATCAAACATTGAATGTAGACTGTGTCATTCTAGTGTTTCTCATAGACCAATAAATCCTCATCACTCTCCTCTTTGGCAGGTGGATCAGGTAATGCTGACCCCAACACATAAGACATTCGTTCATGGTGTAGGATAACCCAAAGGTGTCTATTCCATTCTAGGATGTTACTAACAGTTAAGAGGTTGTCTTTATCTAGAATGGATCATAGGGATAGTGTGGTTGATAATATTTACATTTATTATTCTAAAATTAAAAGATATGATCATTAGTAAATTTTTTATGACATTTTTTTGAGTAATAATAAATTAAGTCTCTCAGTATTCTATCAAATCCCAATGGTCCTCACCATTGAACTCAGAATGTCCAGTTTCTATGACATTCTACTGGAAAGGATCTATATAAACCTTTGAATTTCCCCAACAAGGGTTGGTCAATATATTTGAAGGTATTTAGGTAGAAAAGACTTTTCAAATGCAATCTAGCAACTCCTTGATTTATTGAGTGGACTCCCCAATCTTAAAATCCAAAATTTGGATTTCCTCAACTCCTGCCTCCAATATTACATCAAATCTAGCAAGGGCTACACCTCTTTATGTAATATGGTTAAGTCAACCTGAATCCTTTATATAGGCTTCTTGTATAAAAATATGTTTCCCAATAGGGGTTTCTCAAAAAGGTAATTTTATTGAACTTTCCCTTAATCAAGTAAAAGAATGATTGGTCTGACAGAATATTTTATTTGAGTGACATTTATCTCTTATGCATGAATTTTTATTATTATTATCACATGATTTTTAAAATTAAATGAAACTTAATTAAGTGATTAACTGTGTCTTGATAATATTTACACATAAGTCTAGTTTATTTAGTTCTATCTTGCATGGTTATTTAATTCATTTATTATGTGATCGTGAAAACACATCCATAATGATAAATCACGCATCTGACAGAAATAAAATAAATAAAAGGGCATGATTAGGAGCTTTTATAATGGTTAGTTTATCTATCGGTTGAAAAACTGACCTTGACCAATGGAAGAAACACCTTGAACCTTTTGGGTTCATTTATAAAACTTTCCAACTGTCCGCCTATGTATCTCTCGGGATTGGTTCTATCTTGGATCCAGATTGAACCGCATAAACTATCTTGGGAGTTCCATCTATAACATATTCCTTTTTGTTTAACTAACATGTAGGTGCTGGGTTAAAATGGATTTTACATAAAATAATCATTGGGAATACATGACCAACATATTAATGAGGAGAAGGATTGTATTCCAAAATAATTAATTTAAATAAATAAATTAAAGGAAACCATATACATAAAAAGGTCTTAGTCTAGCTCCTGATCATCCATACATGAAAAAATATTTACATATAAATAAAACTAGCATTCCATTCTATAATCATTCTTGTTTAAGATAAATCATGCTCAAATCAATTAATTATCATATTTAATTAGTCTATCCTTTTAACATAAACCATTTTTTGAATTTACTTGAGATTCTCATCAATCATAATATTATACAAATAAATTCATTTAAAATCATCTTTGTATGTAACTTGTACCTTGGAGGAACAAGGTGAATTCCTATTCATAACTACCCAATCAGTTGAAATGAACATTATAAAGATGTTAAATTAAGAACATATGTATAAAACACCTATCATGTCTTATGCCTCAACATTACACCCGCTTGATGGTACATGTATCAAGGGTTTTTATTATATAACAATAAATTTTAATAAATCTAAATAATTTGGAGTACACTGTGTGTTGCTCCAACTACATCGCATGTACTATTTTCACGATCCACTTGATGTACATGGCTAGTTACATGGAAGGTAGAGGTACTTCAGTAATATTTGGAGTACCCAACATTTTCAGTGGGCCACACACCGTGTAGTATCCGCGTTACACAGTCTACAGCCGGGCAAGCCATGTATGGGGTACACAGTCTAACCCTATCCTAAGGGGACTACATGCCCAATCCAGCTTATTACACGACATGTAATCTGGAAACCTCATGTGACCTATTCCTAGTCAACACACGAAGTCATATAAGACTTAGAAAGACTCTAACAAATAGCTTGGTTGGGCGGACCGGTCTAATTCATTGAATATTGACTACATAGTGAGTACTGCTGAACACATGCCGTGTGTTGAGGTGTTGTACGACCATGAATCTTTGGAACATCCAGATGAGATCCCTGATTTTATTTTAATCAAAATTAAATGAAAAGGAAGATTTTGTAATGTGACAAGAAATGAAAGGGGGGAATAGATCTCGAGATTTAGATATTTATAATGATTGAATTGAATTGAAAAAACAACATTATTAAATGTGTAAATCATTAAATAAATATTTTATATAATTATAAACTATGATGTAACTGCTCTGATACCACTTGAAGGTTCCAAGTGTAGCAGAAGAGTGGTTGGGACGATACCTGACATTGATTTTTACCATGATCAATGATTATTCTGGGATCAATATGACAATGAACACCAGTCTCTACAAAATAGAATCAAAGACCTAGATAAATAAGGAAGAGGCCCCAAACCATTAAATAGGATCTTATACAACATGTTTATAATTAATTTAATTCATTTCATAAATAAAAGAATATCCGTATATTCGATATTTTATTTATTGATGATGTTGATTGTCCATGAATGACCCTTCGAGATTATCTTGTTGGGTTTTCAAGGATCCAAACTATATTCCCTCTAGAGGTGATCCACACGTTCACTGATGGACTCTGATCGACACCACTTGTTCTCTAGCTGCTATCGCAGTGAATCGAGTGTCTTGTGTTAGTCGTTTTGGATCCCTAGTACTTTAGCCATGAATAACAACTCTTGTTCATGAGATGGCCAGGAAGAGGATTGGAGATAGAAATAGTTTATCTCAACAATTCTCAACTCACTGGGTGTGTGGTTTGGTACATGGAACAATAGACGCATGTGTCCATTTATTGACATGGGGACTCAGTTACAATATTAAATTCCATAAAAGAAATTAATACATTAATAACCTTATATAAAACCAATTATATTAATAATAATACCACATTATTATTTAAGGTGCACCAACTTGCGCAAATCCAAAATATAAATAAAATTATGCGTCACAAAATAATATCATCCTCATTTTAATCTGTGCCAAATAGTTAAATAATTATTTATCGTGTTGAAAATAATTATTTTACTATTGAAACGACCTTGGTCTACTCAAACTCCACATCTATTTATTGAACAATTGAATAGATAAATAAATAATTTATTCTCATAATAAAATATTTTATGTACAAACTTGAAAATAAATATTTATTCAATGTTCTATGAAATAAATTAATATATTTCACCCACAATCTGAAGAATAAATATTTATTAAATTTATGAAATCATTTTAACTTGAATAGAATATTCCTCTATCTTCATAATAATATTAATTAATTAAATTCAAATTGAAATTAACCAAGACCACCAGAAACACTTAGTGTCTGCCCCTCTTGGATTCTTTCTCTATCGCCTTAGGCGGGCTTGGCTAAAGTCCAAGAGTACTGTCTAGCAATGGGTCAAGGCACGCAATAGAAAGAACAAAAATTTTCTACCACCTCATGCACATACGAATGCTCACTATGAAATATAATCCCATTTTAACATTATCTCATCAAGTAGGTGTCATGATACTGGCATCAACCTTTGTGCATGATACGTCATTCTTTGACTACCTGAAATAAACTCATCATTACACCATGGACATGGAATTTCATGAAACGATTCTATTTCAATCAAATGGAGGAGATATCAACTTCCAGAAATGGATTTGAAAAATTCTTCCCCGACTTATCCAATAATAGCATGCCACTCATGACACACCCATTGTATCGTACATCCCGCCAACTGTCTCCGTGACATTTTTTGTCATTAAATCAATGTGTTCAAGTCATGACACGTACTAATGATAATATTAATTTCTAATGATCATTAAAATGTTTGCAGATAAGAATATAAGATGAGACCAAATCCTTAGGAATTTATACTAGAGGTTCTGTTCTCATCATCTCTTTTCTTGGAGATTACCAAGTGAGAAATCATGAGAGGAAATTTTATCTTCTTTACGAGTACTCGCACCTGACGGTATGTAACACCCCAGGTAAATAAAGAATATGAAATTTCATATTTATCTATATTTGTGAATAAAATATTGAAATGACTTTAAAGGGGAAGCTATGCTCGATGGCGTACCCAACACGCAACAACGAGTTTCTTGGAAATCTTACGTTGCACTCTAATAATAAAATAATGGTAGTTAATATGTAGCCATTGTATTGGCGGGAATGGATAGAAATAACTAAAATATGATTATATATGTTCTTAAAAATTTTTACATTTATAAAATAAAAGATAAAGACTTAAAATATGGAAAGAATTCAGTTTTTGGCGTATATGCCCTAGTTTTCACTAAAGGTTCACTTATCACCTTTTGATGGAGAACCGTCATTAAATATAGTTTTGTTCACTCTTAAACATTCTTTTGGACCAAATAAATATCTTATTAAGAATCGGGACATCAAAATTTACTTTGTGTAAATTTTTGGTATCTTTCTGATAAAGTTCATTTTTTTAATGAATAGTGTAAAATGTTGTATTTTAATTCAAAACCACTTTTTAATCTAATTTATTTATATGATTAGATTATATTTTGAATTGGTTTTAAAGTGAAATTAGAAAATATTTTTACCATTTATTCCAATAGTGGTCGTTGGAATCAATTTCACTTTGAAATCAGACTTAAACTAGTGTCAATCTTTTGATACTTATTGTTTCATAAAACACGCTATTTTTCATGACAGCGGGAAATAATTATTAAATTAATTAATGTGACTTATATGTTTTGAATTTTGTAAAAAGGACTTCATTTTTGAATTAAGAATATCAAATATAGCTTAGGGTGAATTTTTGGTAATTTTCTGAAAAACTTCAATTTTTGATGAATAGTGAAACCACTAAGTGGTAATCAAGCAAACTAATTTTTCAGTTAAATGAAAGTTTACCACTAATGTGTATTGAATTTTGAAAATCCGACATACATGGTTGTCATTATGAAGTAAAATGTGGTTCAATGAGATTAAAATAATTTTTTGGTGAATAGTAACTTATTAAGTTTTTAATCGCGATTAGTGGTAATTAGTGTAATTTAAGGTATAAATAATGTTTTAATGATATGAAATGTCCTATACACATGTCCCAACATTATTGGTTGTTTCATGGCCGACCAAGACAAGCCATGGGTCAACTTGGGGACCCCATGGATCCACTTTGGTTGGGAAATGACATAAATAACATTTTATTTAATGTAAAAGTAAAATTGACACAAACATGATATGTTTTACTAAACCAATTTTTATGTGGGGTTATACAAGTCATATTTTTGATTATAAATATTCATTGGAGAGATAAAAAGATTTCATACATAATAGTATTTTTTTTATAATTTTTAGACATTATATAAATTTAATTATTTGTGACATAATAATGATGCAGCGATGATATCATTATTTGACGATTTAAATAAAATGGAAAGATAATGTAAAATCTATGCACTACACATGTACAAAACTTATTGGATGAGTGTATTTAGAAGCCTTATCACCTTATCCACGAATTCTATCAATGTGGGACCTTTTAAAACCGAAACACATTTTCAAATAAAGTAATATTTCTTTACTTTCCAAAAGTACCCCTCCTCTCCTCTTATAAAAGGCCCCCACCTCTACCTCATTTAACACACTCCTCAAGACTTTGTCTCGGCCAAACCCTACCCATTTACTCTCTCCACATCCCTATCCTCATCCTAGAGGACTCCCTTTGGGAAGAAGCCTTTCAAAGGAAGCCTTTAGGCTTAAATCAAAAGGAGTTACACTTTTAAAGGTAATTCATTCTCTCATGTTCATTTGTTTTATTTTGCTTCTCCACCCCCCTAAAATCTTTTTATTTACTTCTTTTGTAACAAAAAATGTATCCTCAATATACTAGGATGTTGTTATAAGATTTATTCGAGCTACACTCTCACACAACTACATCAAATGGTTAAAGAACATACGGTTTCCGTGGATGGTGAAATTCTGTCTCCTGAAACGATGATTGTTCAATACTCATTTAACACTTTCAAAGGTGGCCATTATGATGTCACTATTTTTATATATGATATATAATATGTTTATTTTATATTTATGCTTATGTATTTTTCATTTTTGTCTTACCTTTATGGCTTCCATTATGGGTATACGCGATATCTTCATTTAAGGAAGTGCGGACTACCGCCCCCTCAAAGTGATTTGATTCGTTAAATACCATATGTGGGATGTATAAAGGATGGAAATATGATATTATATATGATATTATACTGATATAACTTTATATAATTATTATTCCATTCTATAAAATACGAAATAGAAATGAAAGTAGCGTTCATGCGTACGTACGGCTTACCATCTCCATGAACGGTGCATTTCATTTCTTACCTCTAAATGATTATGTAATGTTATAAATTCATGAATGTACTGGATATATATGACATATAAGATATCTAAATAATGAATACAATTCTGGATATAATATACATTTGGCCACATGAACAACATGTAATTGTAAGAAGACCACTTTCGACTTAAGAACCAAATATCGGCAAAACAAATATTATTAACTTAAATGATTACATAATGTTTGTGACATGGTAATAAGTGGTATAAAAGTAATAATTAACTTGAAAAAGGGTTCTTAAGGAATTATAAATTAACAAAAGTTTATTATTCAGGAGATTAAAGAACGATCGAGTCAAGTCGAACCCGAGGTAAGGGATCTTACTCCTCTCTTTCTTTTTAAGTACACTCTTTTATGTCATTCCTTTTAAAGCTCATCTTTCTTGTTATTGGGATGATCTTTTATATTAATACTACTCTATTTTTTATTTTCATGTGATGAGAGACCCTATTCTCTCTCATCAATCCATTATGGAAGTTTTGATTGGCGCCGTTAGGCTGCCGAACTTTCGTAAGAGATCTAACTTCTCTCTTTCTTTTTAAGTACTCTCCTTTATGTCACTTCTTTTAAGCTCCTATTTGTAATGTTGGGGGATGTTCTTTTATATTCATCTTTCTGTACATTATATTTTAATGTGATGAGATACCCTATTTTATCTCATCAATCTATATTCGAAAGTTTTATGTGGCGCCGTTAGGCTGCCGAGTTTTCGTGAGGAATTTTTCATCTCACTTTTATTCCCGTGAGATTTATGCTACATTTGCCACAAATTCCATTGAGTGGTGTATGTACTGCCCATTATTCTACTCATTGTGTAATATAATTTCGTTTATGATTATTTACATCAATGACATATTTTCTTTCTTTCATGGGGTGTATGTTTTGAAAGATACCCAAGTCGGTAAGGGAACCTTTCACCCTCCTCTTTTTTTAAAAGACTTCTTTTATTGGGACTTTTAATTTACATATTTTTATGTTGGGATATGTTCTCATACATCCTTATTGATGTAAATTTTTTGTCCAAGTGATGAGATACACTTTTTATCTCTCATCAACTCATTTTGATGTGATGCCGTTAGGGTGTCAAGGGAACTTTTTAACCCAATTTCGATTTCTTTGGGTTCAACTTGTAGTCATTGAATATGTCATCCATTGAATATGTGTGAATGTCCTTTTATTGTTTTACACTTAATATCCACTTATATTGGGTGTATATATATTTGTCACACATATTTTTGAGATTTATTTGTCCTTAATTTAAGGATACCTTCTTTATAAGGGATTTCATCACATTTGACATTTCTATTGAGGGTTCATTGTTGTTATGCACCAATTCACTCTTATATGGTGTATATACTGTCCTTTGGAGTATTATATCATGAATCCTTTTATTCTCATGATATTATAAAGTTCTGACTAAATGTTATTCCTCGATTATTGTATTCAAGTGTCTCTAATTTTGGTAAAACCCCTTTAACCAAAATATCGTTTTAAATGTTTTAATTATTTGTTATTATTAATATCCATGTTTTCAAAATGGTTTTAAGGATTTATTTATATGGATATTAATGGTTTAAAATGTTAAAAGCATCAAGGTGGTATGTGACACTTTGATTAAAAAATCTCTTTATTAAATGTTATAAATGGTTTTGGAAATGGTTTCTTTTTGAATGGATTCATTATTTCAATATCCTAAAATGCTATATTGTGATTGAAATGTGGAAATGTTATGTTTCCTTTATTCATGTTTATGTGATACGATTATGTTATGGTTCATGGGCATTGTTATGAAGAACGGGTGGTTTCGTGATAAACTGAGGGCGGGTGAGCCCGATATAGCTCTCCAATGCATTGGGTAACGCGAAGGAGTGAAACATTAAGGTTTCTCCGAAGAGATTTAGGGAATATACTGTGATGGGTATTCCAAACGTAACCAAGAGGGTTACTCCCTACGTAAGAATGTTATGAATGCCTCAAGATACATTTATGTCTTATGTTTTCTATGATTTATTAAAGGTTTGATGAGGTATGTTAAAGTGCCTTTGTTTTATGGGTAAAGTATGATTTAATTCTTATGTATATATGAACTCATGTTTCCTTTCCGTATTTTTATAACTCTTACTGAGCTTTTTATGCTCATCCCATGTTTTTGAAATGTTTTTCACAGGTCAAGGGAAAGGTACATGATGTGATGATAGTGTCAAGGATGTGTCAAGAAAGAATCCGTGTTATATTTTAAATATGTTCCCGTTGATGGGAAGAATGAATATTGTCTTTTATGTAACCACTTTGTTTAAATGTGGAATGTAATGCAAGTTTCATGATCTAATTCTCTAAAACTCTAAACCTTAAAAGATCCTCAATGTGTAATCTTGTAATAACTCAAGATTAAGTAAGGTTTAAGGTTGGTGCCTTATAGTTGGTATCAAAGGTCGGTTTAGATAACTTTAGAGGTTAGGGTATTCTTTAAGCATAATTGACAATTACCATAATGGTTAGGATTTCAGAAAGAGTCTTAGTTTTAGATAAAGTGAATGAGTAAGTATATCTTATTGTCTATCTTACTCATTAGTACATGATGGTTTTGTTGATATACTCACACTGACATTTCTATTTTTAGTGAATGGATGGATCTAGCAGGCACCAAAGAGACAATAGGTTTGAAGGAAACTGTGGTGGTTCTCTGATTAAGATACTAGATAAAATGAAGGATTCAATGAGGAAACTCGTGGTTGTTCTAATCCAAATATCAAGGAGTCATGATCAACCACTTCAACCTTGGTGAGTTTTCTAATGCATCAGGTACGAGATGGCCAATTCGATGTGGAAATTCAGGTAATAATTATTAAGGTAACCATTAGGGTTTATATGATACTTAATTTTTAGGTAATTATGGGTTACTCTATGATATGATGGAAAATGAAAGGAATGAGATAAACTTGAGGTTAAAATATGTTATTATTATTCTTGAATATTTTATCTCTTTTTGGGGAATGTTTTAATAATTATATAGTTTTGGAAAAAGGACAACACGCAGACCGTGTGACATCCCGTCGCGTCGGACAAAGCTGCGGGAATCGAACCCACAACCAATGTGCGACTGGTATTTATCACCTACTACTGGACTACGTGAAGTCCCTAGTCAGTTTGACTGATTCATTCTAGATATATGATTTTATGAATTAAGAGTAAGTTGATTTTGGGTTATTTTTGAAAATGATTAACCTATCATGGACGATATGTGATTAGGTTAATTGCTTTTCAAAACGAGACTTTAGGAGCAACTGATATTGTTTGGAGATAAATGTTATGATTTATCTTGGAAGACTATGCGACTAAATCCTTCAAATATTTGGGTTTCAATCTTATATTGGTTTACTTTGAAGAATTTTATGGACAAATTGATTATAGAAGTGTCCTCGTTGAACTTTGGGTTTTGTTGGACAAATTTTGGAGATTAAGAATAGATTTTCTTTTTATAAAGGGTTATCCTTTTCTGGATTATCTGATCTTGTACTAGCCTTTTTGGTTTTGGATTTGGTTAAAGTCTAAAGACATGGGAAGTATATAGTTCTATTTTGTGGATTAGGTGATTCTCTAGAAGTTGATTATAGTACTCTTAATGTGAACAAGTCTTCATAAATACTCGTCTTTTGGAGAAAATATGAGTTTGTGTAAGGAATCTAATAAAGGTTGAAAGTCAATATGATAAGTGATTATGTTTCCTTATGAATAAATTCCTCAATAAAAAGTAACTTAAAACAAAAATGTTGTCTATTAACTTTTCCTACTGGGGAATCGAAGACCGATTAACCCATCACAAGTTTGTGATTTTCTCGTGGTTAACTTTCTCCTAAACATGTTTTCTATCACTCTCCATCAGAACATGACCCTTTGTTTTTTCCTCCATGTCCATATTTTCATACTTGGAATCCTAGTATGGGTTAACTCGGGTGACCTTTGTACTTATCTTTCTTTATTTTAAAGTGTTTGTTTTACCTACTTTTGTTCCGATGTGGGACTTTCAAGGATGTTTTCAAGCGCAATTTTAAAATTGCGAGGACGCAATTCCCAAAAGGGGGGAAGGATGTAACACCCCAAGTAAATAAAGAATATGACATTTCATATTTATCTATATTTGTGAATAAAATATTGAAATGACTTTAAAGGGGAAGCTATACTCGATGGCGTACCCAACACACAACAACGAGTTTCTTGGGAATCTTACGTTGCACTCTAATAATAAAATAATGGTAGTTAATTTGTAGCCGTTTTATTGGCGGGAATGGATATAAATAACTAAAATATGATTATATATGTTCTTAAATATTTTTACATTTATACAATAAAAGATAAAGGCTTAAAATACGGAAAGAATTCAATTTTTGGCGTATATGCCCTAGTTTTCACTAAAGGTTCACTTATCACCTTTTGATGGAGAACCGTCATTAAATATAGTTTTGTTAACTCTTAAACATTCTTTTGGACCGAATAAAACTCTTATTAAGAATCGGGATATCAAAATTTACTTTGTGTAAATTTTTGGTATCTTTCTGATAAAGTTCATTTTTTTAATGAAGTGTAAAATGTTGTATTTTAATTCAAAACCACTTTTTAATCTAATTTATTTATATGATTAGATTATATTTTTAATTGGTTTTAATGTTAAATTAGAAAATATTTTTACCATTAAATCCAATAGTGGTCGTTGGAATCAATTTCACTTTGAAATCAGACTTAAACTAGTGTCAATCTTTTGATACTTATTGTTTCATAAAACACGCTATTTGTCATGACAGCGGGAATTAATTATTAAATTAATTAATTTGACTTATATGTTTTGAATTTTGTAAAAAGGACTTCATTTTTGAATTCAGAATATAAAATATAGCTTAGGGTGAATTTTTGGTAATTTTCTGAAAAACTTCAATTTTTGATGAATAGTGAAACCACTAAGTGGTAATCAAGCAAACTGATTTTTCAGTAAAATGAAAGTTTACCACTAATGTGTATTTAATTTTGAAAATCCGACATACATGGTTTTCATTAAGAAGTAAAATGTGGTTCAATGAGATTAAAATAATTTTTTGGTGAATAGTAACTTATTAAGTTTTTAATCGTGATTAGTGGTAATTAGTGTAGTTTAAGGTATAAATAATTATTTAATGATATGAAATGACCTAGACACATGTACCAACCTTATTGGTTGTTTCATGGCCGACCATGAAAAGCCATGGGTCAACTTGGGGACCCTATGGATCCACTTGGGTTGGGAAATGACATAAATAACATTTTATTTAATGTAAAAGTAAAATTGACACAAACATGATATGTTTTACTAAAACAATTTTTAAGTGGGGTTATGCAAGTCATCTTTTTTATTATAAATATTCATTGGAGAGATAAAAATATTTCCTACATAATAGTAATTTTTTTATAATTTTTAGACAATAAATAAATTAAATTATTTATGACATAATAATGATGCAGCGATGATATCATTATTTGACGATTTAAATAAAATGGAAAGATAATGTAAACTCTATGAACTACACATGTAAAAAACTTATTGGATGAGTGGATTTCGAATCCTTATCACCTTATCCACGAATTATATCAATGTGGGACCTTTTGAAACCGAAACACATTTTCAAATAAAGTAATATTTCTTTACTTTCCAAAAGTACCCCTCCTCTCCTCTTATAAAAGGCCCCCACCTCTACCTCATTTAACACACTCCTCATGCATTTGGCTCGGCCAACCCCTGCCCATTTACTCTCTCCACATCCCTCTCCTCATCCCAGAGGACTCCCTTTGGGCATAAGTTTTTCAAAGGAAGCCTTTAGGCTTAAATCAAAAGGAGTTACACTTTTAAAGGTAATCCATTCTCTCATGTTCATTTGTATTATTTTGCTTCTACAACCCCCTAAACTCTTTTTATTTACATCTTTTGTAACAACACCAGTATCCTCAATATACTAGGATGTTGTTATAAGATTTATTCGAGCTACACTCTCACACAACTACATCAAATGGTTAAAGAACATACGGTTTCCGTGGATGGTGAAATTCTGCCTCCCGAAACGATGATTGTTCAATACTCATTTAACACCTTCAAAGGTGGCCATTATGATGTCAATATTTTTATATATGATATATAATATGTTTATGTTTTATTTATGCTTCTGTATTTTTCATTTTTGTCTTACCTTTATGGATTCCATTATGGGTATACGCGATATCTTCATTTAAGGAAGTGCGGACTACCGCCCCCTCAAAGTGATTTGATTCGTTAAATACCATATGTGGGATGTATAAAGGATGGAAATATGATATTATATATGATATTATACTGATATACCTTTATATAATTATTATTCCATTCTATAAAATACGAAATAGAAATGAAAGTAGCGTTCATGCGTACGTACGGCTTACCGTCTCCATGAACGGTGCATTTCATTTCATACCTCTAAATGATTATGTAATGTTATAAATGAATGCATGTACTGGATATATATGACATATATGATATCTACATAATTAATACAATTCTGGATATAATATACATTTGGCCACACGAACAACATGTAATTGTAAGAAGACCACTTTCGACTTAAGAACCGAATATCGGCAAAACAAATATTATCAACTTAAATGATTACATAATGTTTGTGACATGGTAATAAGTGGTATAAAAGTAATAATGAACTTGAAAAATGGTTCTTAAGTAATTATAAATTAACTCATGTTTATTATTCAGGAGATTAAAGAACGATCGAGTCAAGTCGGACCCGAGGTAAGGGATCTTACTCCTCTCTTTCTTTTTAAGTACACTCTTTTATGTCATTCCTTTTAAAACTCATCTTTCTTGTTATTGGGATGATCTTTTATATTAATCCTACTGTAATTTTTATGTTCATGTTATGAGATACCCTATTCTCTCTCATCAATCCATTATGGATGTTTTGATTGGCGCCGTTAGGCTGCCGAACTTTCGTAAGAGATCTAACTTCTCTCTTTCTTTTTAAGTACTCTCCTTTATGTCACTTCTTTTAAGCTCCTATTTGTAATGTTGGGGGATGTTATTTTATATTCCTCTTGCTGTACATTATATTGTAATGTGATGATATACCCTATTTTATCTCATCAATCCATATTCGGAAGTTTTATGTGGCGCTGTTAGGCTGCCGAGTTTTCGTGAGGGATTTTTCATCTCACTTTTATTCCCGTGAGATTTATGCTACATTTGCCACAAATTCCATTGAGTGGTGTATGTACTGCCCATTATTCTACTCTTTGTGTAATATACTTTTGTTTATGATTATTTACATCAATGACATAATGTCTTTCTTTCATGGGGTGTATGTTTTGAAAGATACCCACGTCGGTAAGGGAACCTTTCACCCTCCTCTTTTTTTAAAAGACTTCTTTTATTGGGTATTTTAATTTACATATTTTTATGTTGGTATATGTTCTCATACATCCTTATTGGTGTAAATTTTATGTCCAAGTGATGAGATACACTTTTTATCTCTCATCAACTCATTTTGATGTGATGTCGTTAGGCTGTCAAGGGAACTTTTTAACCCAATTTCAATTTCTTTGGGTTCAACTTGTAGTCATTGAATATGTCATACATTGAATATGTGTGAATGACCTTTTATTGTTTTACACTTAATATCCACTTATATTTGGTGTATATATATTTGTCACACATATTTTTGAGATTTATTTGTCCTTAATTTAAGGATACCTTCTTTATAAGGGATTTCATCACATTTGACATTTCTATTGAGGGTTCATTGTTGTTATGCACCAATTAACTCTTATATGGTGTATATAATGTCCTTTGGAGTATTATATCATGAATCCTTTTATTCTCATGATATTATAAAGTTCTGACTAAATGTTATTCCTCGATTATTGTATTCAAGTGTCTCTAATTTTGGTAAAACCCCTTTAACCAAAATATCGTTTTAAATGTTTTAATTATTTGTTCTTATTAATATCCATGTTTTCAAAATGGGTTTAAGGATTTATTTATATGGATATTAATGGTTTAAAATGTTAAAAGCATCAAGGTGGTATGGGACACTTTGATTCAAAAATCTCTTTATTGAATGTTTTAAATGGTTTTGGAAATGGTTTCTTTTTGAATGGATTCATTATTTCAATATCCTAAAATGTTATATTGTGATTGAAATGTGGAAATGTTATGTTTTCTTTATTCATGTTTATGTGATACGATTATGTTATGGTTCTTGGGCATTGTTATGAAGAACGGGTGGTTTCGTGATAAACTAAGGGCGGGTGAGCCCGATATAGCTCTCCAATGCATTGGGTAAAGCGAAGGAGTGAAACGTTAAGGTTTCTCCGAAGAGATTTAGGGAATATACTGTGATGGGTATTCCAAACGTAACCAAGAGGGTTAATACCTACGTAAGAATGTTATGAATGCCTCAAGTTACCTTTATGTCTTATGATTTCTATGATTTATTCATGGTTTGATGAAGTTTGTTAAAGTGCCTTTGTTTTATGGGTAAAGTATGATTTCATTCTTATGTATATATGAACTCATGTTTCCTTTCCATATTTTTATAACTCTTACTGAGCTTTTTATGCTCATCCCAAGTTTTTGAAATGTTTTTCACAGGTCAAGGGAAAGGTACATGATGTGATGATAGTGTCAAGGATGTGTCAAGAAAGAATCCGTGTTATATTTTAAATATGTTCCCGTTGATGGGAAGAATGAATACTGTCTTTTATGTAACCACTTTGTTTAAATGTGGAATGTAATGCAAGTTTCATGATCTAATTCTCTAAAACTCTAAACCTGAAAAGATCCTCAATGTGTAATCTTGTAATAACTCAAGATTAAGTAAGGTTTAAGGATGGGGCCTTATAGTTGGTATCAATGGTCGGTTTAGATAATTTTAGAGGTTAGGGTATTCTTTAAGCATAATTGACAATTACCATAATGGTTAGGATTTCAGAAAGAGTCTTAGTTTTAGATAAAGTGAATGAGTAAGTATATCTTATTGTCTATCTTACTCATTAGTACATGATGGTTTTGTTGATATACTCACACTGACATTTCTATTTTTAGTGAATGGATGGATCTAGCAGGCACCAAAGAGACAACAGGTTTGAAGGAAACTGTGGTGGTTCTCTGATTAAGATTCTAGATAAAATGAAGGATTCAATGAGGAAACTCGTGGTTGTTCTAAACGAAATATCAAGGAGTCATGATCAACCACTTCAACCTTGGTGAGTTCTCTAATGCATCAGGTACGAGATGGCCAATTCGATGTGGAAATTCAGGTAATAATTATTAAGGTAACCATTAAGGTTTATATGATACTTAATTTTTAGGTAATTATGGGTTTCTCTATGATATGATGGAAAATGAAAGGAATGAGATAAACTTGAGGTTAAAATATGTTATGATTATTCTTGAAGATTTTATCTCATTTTGGGGAATGTTTTAAGAATTATATAGTTTTGGAAAAAGGACAACACGCAGACCGTGTGACATCCCGTCGCATCGGACAAAGCTGCGGGAATCAAACCCACAACCAATGTGCGACTGGTATTTATCGCCTACCACTGGACTACGTGAAGTCCCTGGTTAGATTGACTGATTCATTCTAGTTATATGATTTTATGAATTAAGAGTAAGTTGATTTTGGGTTATTTTTGAAAATGATTAACCTATCATGGAGGATATGTGATTAGGTTAATTACTTTTCAAAATGAGACTTTAGGAGCAACTGATATTGTTTGGAGATAAATGTTACGATTTATCTTGGAAGACTATGCGACTAAATCCTTCAAATATTTGGGTTTCAATCTTATATTGGTTTACTTTGAAGAATTTTATGGAAAAATTGATTATAGAATGGTCCTCGTTGAACATTGGGTTTTGTTGGACAAATTTTGGAGATTAAGAATAGATTGTCTTTTTATAAAAGATTATCCTTTTCTGGATTATCTGATCTTGTACTAGCCTTTTTTGTTTTGTATTTGGTTAAAGTATAAAGACATGGGAAGTATATAGTTCTATTTTGTGGACTAGGTGATTATCTAGAAGTTTATTATAGTACTCTTAATGTGAACAAGTCTTCCTAAATACTCGTCTTTTGGAGAAAATATGAGTTTGTGTAAGGAATCTAATAAAGGTTGAATGTCAATATGATAAGTGATTATGTTTCCTTATGAATAAATTCCTCAATAAAAAGTAACTTAAAACAATAATGTTGTCTATTAACTTTTCATATTGGGGAATCGAAGACCGTTTAACCCATCACAAGTTTGTGATTTTCTCGTGGTTAACTTTCTCCTAAACATGTTTTCTATCACTCTCCATCAGAACATGACCCTTTTTTTTCCTCCATGTCCATATTTTCATACTTGGAATCCTAGTATGGGTTAACTCGGGTGACCTTTGTACTTATCTTTCTTTATTTTAAAGTGTTTGTTTTACCGACTTTTGTTCCGATGTGGGACTTTCAAGGATGTTTCCAAGCACAATTTTAAAATTGCGAGGACGCAATTCCCAAAAGGGGGGAAGGATGTAACACCCCAGGTAAATAAAGAATATGACATTTCATATTTATCTATGTTTTTGAATAAAATATTGAAATTACTTTAAAGGGGAAGCTATGCTCGATGGCGTACCCAACACGCAACAACGAGTTTCTTGGGAATCTTACGTTGCACTCTAATAATAAAATAATGGTAGTTAATATGTAGCCGTTGTATTGGCGGGAATGGATAGAAATAACTAAAATATGATTATATATGTTCTTAAATATTTTTACATTTATACAATAAAATATAAAGGCTTAAAATACGGAAAGAATTCAATTTTTGGCGTATATGCCCAAGTTTTCACTAAAGGTTCACTTATCACCTTTTGATGGAGAACCGTCATTAAATATAGTTTTGTTCACTCTTAAACATTCTTTGGGACCAAATAAAACTCTTATTAAGAATTGGGACATCAAAATTTACTTTGGGTAAATTTTTGTTATCTTTCTGATAAAGTTCATTTTTTTTAATGAATAGTGTAAAATGTTGTATTTTAATTCAAAAACACTTTTTAATATAATTTATTTATATTATTAGATTATATTTTGAATTGGTTTTAAAGTGAAATTATAAAATATTTTTACCATTAAATCCAATAGTGGTCGTTGGAATCAATTTCACTTTGAAATCAGACTTAAATTAGTGTCAATCTTTTGATACTTATTGTTTCAAAAAACACGCTATTTGTCATGACAGCGGGAATTAATTATTAAATTAATTAATGTGACTTATATGTTTTCAATTTTGTAAAAAGGACTTCATTTTTTAATTGATAATATCAAATATAGCTTATGGTGAATTTTTGGTAATTTTCTGAAAAACTTCAATTTTTGATGAATAGTGAAACCACTAAGTGGTAATCAAGCAAACTGATTTTTCAGTTAAATGAAAGTTTACCACTAATGTGTATTGAATTATAAAAATCCTACATACATTGTTGTCAATAAGAAGTAAAATTTGGTTCAATGAGATTAAAATAATTTTTTGGTGAATAGTAACTTATTAAGTTTTTAATCGCGATAAGTGGTAATTAGTGTAGTTTAAGGTATAAATAATGCTTTGATGATATGAAATGACCTAGACACATGTCCCAACCTTATTGGTTGTGTCATTGCCGACCAAGACAATCCATGGGTCAACTTGGGGACCCCATGGATCCACTTTGGTTGGGAAATGACATAAATAACATTTTATTTAACGTAAAAGTAAAATTGACACAAACATGATATGTTTTACTAAAACAATTTTTAAGTGGGGTTATACAAGTCATATTTTTTATTATAAATATTAATTGGAGAGATAAAAAGATTTCCTACATAATAGTATTTTTTTATAATTTTTAGACATTAAATAAATTAAATTATTTATGACATAATAATGATGCAACGATGATATCATTATTTGACGATTTAAATAAAATGGAAAGATAATGTAAACTTTATGAACTAAACATGTACAAAACTTATTGGATGAGTGTATTTCGAAGCCTTATCACCTTATCCACGAATTATCAATGTGGGACCTTTTAAAACCGAAACACATTTTCAAATAAAGTAATATTTCTTTACTTTCCAAAAGTACTCCTCCTCTCCTCTTATAAAAGGCCCCCACCTCTACCTCATTTAACACACTCCTAAAGCCTTTGGCTCAGACAACCCCTTCCCATTTACTCTCTCCACATCCCTCTCCTAATCCTAGAGGACTCCCTTTGGGCATAATCCTTTCAAAAGAAGCCTTTAGGCTTAAATCAAAAGGAGTTCACTTTTAAAGGTAATTCATTCTCTCATGTTCATTTGTTTTATTTTGCTTCTCCAACCCCCTAAACTCTTTTTATTTACTTCTTTTGTAACAACACCAGTATCCTAAATATACTAGGATGTTGTTAAAAGATTTATTCGAGCTACACTCTCACAAAACTACATCAAATGGGTAAAGAACATACGGTTTCCGTGGATGGTGAAAATCTGCCTCCCGAAACGATGATTGTTCTATACTCATTTAACACCTTAAAAGGTGGCCATTATGATGTAACTATTATTATATATGATATATAATATGTTTATTTTTTATTTATGCTTCTGTATTTTTCATTTTTGTCTTACCTTTATGGCTTCAATTATGGGTATACGCGATATCTTCATTTAAGGAAGTGCGGACTACCGCCCCCTCAAAGTGATTTGATTCGTTAAATACCATATGTGGGATGTATAAAGGATGGAAATATGATATAATATATGATATTATACTGATATACCTTTATATCATTATTATTCCATTCTATAAAATACGAAATAGAAATGAAAGTAGCATTCATGCGTACGTACGGCTTACCGTCTCCATGAACGGTACATTTCATTTCTTACCTCTAAATTATTATGTAATGTTATAAATGCATGCATGTACTGGATATATATGACATATATGATATCTACATAATTAATACAATTCTGGATATAATAAACATTTGGCCACACAAACAACATGTAATTGTAAGAAGACCACTTTCGACTTAAGAACCAAATATCGGCCAAACAAATATTATTAACTTAAATGATTACATAATGTTTGTGACATGGTAATAAGTGGAATAAAAGTAATAATGAACCTGAAAAGGGGTTCTTAAGGAACTATAAATTAACTCAAGTTTATTATTCAGGAAATTAAAGAATGATCGAGTCAAGTCGGACCCGAGGTAAGGGATCTTACTCCTCTCTTTCTTTTTAAGTACACTCTTTTATGTCATTCCATTTAAAGCTCATCTTTCTTGTTATTGGGATGATATTTTATATTAATCCTACTGTAATTTTTATGTTCATGTGATGAGAGACCCTATTCTCTCTCATCAATCCATTTTGGAAGTTTTGATTGGAGCCGTTAGGCTGCCGAACTTTCGTAAGAGATCTAACTTCTCTCTTTCTTTTTAAGTACTCTCCTTTATGTCACTTCTTTTAAGATCCTATTTGTAATGTTGGGGGATGTTCTTTTATATTCCTCTTGCATTACATTATATTGTAATGTGATGAGATACCCTATTTGATCTCATCAATCCATATTCAGAAGTTTTATGTGGCGCCGTTAGGCTGCCGAGTTTTCATGAGGGATTTTTCATCTCACTTTTATTCCCGTGATATTTATGCTACATTTGCCACAAATTCCATTGAGTGGTGTATGTACTGCCCATTATTCTACTCTTTGTGTAATATACTTTCGTTTATGAGTATTTACATCAATGACATATTGTCTTTCTTTCATGGGGTGTATGTTTTGAAAGATACCCAAGTCGGTAAGGGAACCTTTCACCCTCCTCTTTTTTTAAAAGACTTATTTTATTGGGTCTTTTAATTTACATATTTTTATGTTGGGATATGTTCTAATACATCCTTATTGATGTAAAGTTTATGTCCAAGTGATGAGATACACTTTTTATCTCTCATCAACTCATTTTGATGTGATGTCGTTAGGCTGTCAAGGGTACTTTTTAACCCAATTTCGATTTATTTGGGTTCAACTTGTAGTCATTGAATTTGTCATCCATTGAATATGTGTGAATGACCTTTTATTGTTTTACACTTAATATCCACTTATATTGGGTGTATATATATTTGTCACACATATTTTTGAGATTTATTTGTCCTTAATTTAAGGATACCTTCTTTATAAGGGATTTCATCACATTTGACATTTCTATTGAGGGTTCATTGTTGTTATGCACCAATTCACTCTTATATGGTGTATATACTGTCCTTTGGAGTATTATATCATGAATCCTTTTATTCTCATGATATTATAAAGTTCTGACTAAATGTTATTCCTAGATTATTGTATTCAATTGTCTCTAATTTTGGTAAAACCCCTTTAACCAAAATATCGTTTTAAATGTTTTAATTATTTGTTCTTATTAATATCCATGTTTTCAAAATGGTTTTAAGGATTTATTTATATGGATATTAATGGTTTAAAATTTTAAATGCATCAAGGTGGTATGGGACACTTTGATTCAAAAATCTCTTTATTAAATGTTTTAAATGGTTTTGGAAATGGTTTCTTTTTGAATTGATTCATTATTTCAAACTCCTAAAATGTTATATTGTGATTGAAATGTGGAAATGTTATGTTTCCTTTATTCATGTTTATGTGATACGATTATGTTATGGTTCTTGGGCATTGTTATGAAGAACGGGTGGTTCCGTGATAAACTAAGGGCGGGTGAGCCCGATATAGCTCTCCAATGCATTGTGTAACGCGAAGGAGTGAAACGTTAAGGTTTCTCCGAAGAGATTTAGGGAATATACTGTGATGGGTATTCCAAACGTAACCAAGAGGGTTAATCCCTACGTAAAAATGTTATGAATGCCTCAAGTTACCTTTATGTCTTATGATTTCTATGATTTATTCATGGTTTGATGAGGTATGTTAAAGTGCCTTTGTTTTATGGGTAAAGTATGATTTTATTCTTATGTATATATGAACTCATGTTTCCTTTCCATATTTTTATAACTCTTACTGAGATTTTTGTGCTCATCCCAAGTTTTTGAAATGTTTTTCACAGGTCAAGGGAAAGGTACATGATGTGATGATAGTGTCAAGGATGTGTCAAGAAAGAATCCGTGTTATATTTTAAATATGTTCCCGTTGATGGGAAGAATGAATATTGTCTTTTATGTAACCACTTTGTTTAAATGTGGAATGTAATGCAAGTTTCATGATCTAATTCTCTAAAACTCTAAACCTGAAAAGATCCTCAATGTGTAATCTTGTAATAACTCAAGATTAAGTAAGGTTTAAGGCTGGGGCCTTATACGGTATGTATGCTATGTGTCCCATCATAGTATATCATCCAAACATAGAACTATATTTAAGAATATTGTTAAGGAATTTCAAGGTTTAAATCATAGAGAGGAACTACCATGACCTTATCAAGGTAACATAGACCTGAAGAACAATGAACAATATGTAACACATTAAATATCCAAGTAATCAAAGTAAAAATAGTTGGTTTTAGGACACCAACAGTAATAGGTATTTATAAAGGTAATGTAATTATATGAATCCTTATGAAACGTTATATAATTAAATTCCATGTTCAAAACACATATAGGTTTTCATGAATCCTTACATTATAAAGAATAAAGGAGGAAATATTGTAATAATTGATCAAAGAGGTGATGAAATAATATTTCATTAATATATTTCAAATGGTACTGGGTATATTTTTTTTAACAAAGAAATATGAAATATAGTTGATTCTATTGATGTATAGGTTCTTGAATAATATAATGTAAAATTTTCACCAACAATTGTAGAAAAGGAATATGGAAAATATGAGGGGGTTTTCATTGAGATACAAGAAAATAATTTCAGTAGTGGGGATTCCTTGAAAATAGTTTAATCAAGTAAAACTATTTACAATGATATGGAATAATGTCATACATATCATCCTAGGATGAGGAAATAGGTGTATGTACACATCATAATGGGTGATCAATTATAAATAGTTCAAACACGACGAACATCAATGTTTTTTTTCACGTACTTATTCAAATTAAAAGGTCGGGAGAAAAGATGATAATGACAATTTCAAGCAACATGAATATATTCCATCTATAAATGATGAGTATAATCAAATTATGAGGAATTCTACTGGTGAATTATTGAAAAATAAAATGATAAATATTTTATTAGAACAATGTTATTTTTTCAAAACAAGATGAATAAATATGGTTATGTAATATGAAACAAATAAAAATATGTTTTTAAATATTACTCGCAAATTAAGGGTATTTATTTTAAAGAGATGTTTTATCCTATTAAAATTTTATTAAAATAGTATCTTTATGGAAATTTCTACACAATGAACTGATAAAATTCCCCAGATGGATGTTAAGATTCCCTTTCTAAATTTTGATCCTGATGAAGAAGTTTGTATTGAACAACCATATGAAATAAATTTATATTGAACAAGAATGTATGTTCTTAATTTGAAAATATGAATGTTATGTGTGCATGTTTTAGAAGTCCTTTTATGGTCTAAATCAAGCTTCAAGAGCTTGGTATTCCAAATTCCATGCTTGGATAATGAATATTAACCTAAAGAATGGAAGAGCTATCAGTAATATATAAATCAAAGAAAATAGTGATATTTATCTGATTGTAATTGTTTATGGTAACGATATTTTTTGTATTCCTGATGATGAAGTAATTTAAGAAATGTTGGTTGATGATATTAAGATGTTTTTTTGAAAATTCCATGCTTAGTGAAATAGATTTTTTTCTTATATTAAAAATTTCACAAACGATGAAAGGAAATTTTCTATCATAAGAGAAGTAGGAAAAGTAACATCTTAATAAGATTGGAATATAAAATTAAAAACCTATTTCCACACCAATTTTAGTCGGAATCATGTTGTCCATATATGAATAATGATAGGGATAATATTATAAATAATTTATAAACATGATTGAAACATTCTTATATCATACATATTCAAGACAAGAGATTGTGCATGAAGTGACCCCATGATTAAGATTATAAAATTCTCTAAAGGATTATCATATCTTTAAAGTAAAATAATTTTCATATATATCATATTCATAATATATTTATTTATCAAATTTGATAACTCATGAAAAATTTACATGTTTTTATAGATGTTGATTGGGTAGGAATTATGGATGACAGAAGATCCCCATCTTGTGGATATTTCTTTATGGCGAATGGTTTTTTGTGTTGTGATACTAAAAAATAGATTTTTTTACTCTTAGCCTGACTAAAGCTAAGTATGTTTTAACCAATCAAGCTACCCCATAACTATAATGATTGAATACTTTGTTGGAACATTTTCAATTGGATGAAATTTTACCAATTCAATTGGGTTTTGATAATAAATGTTCTATAAGCATCATTAGAAATATAGTTAAAAATTCTACATCAATGTATATTGAAATCAAATATAACTTCATTGATGAGAATGTGGATTAAAAAGAACTCAAGTTGAAATATATTTCTATTATGTAACAAGTTGTTTATATTTTCAAAAAAACATTCCTTAAGGAAGCTTTTTATAAACCATGGTTATACCCAGATGCTCAACCTCTTTAAATCCAATGTTTATGTATTTATTTCTATCCTCTATCACATATTTTATTTGGATAGTATTTTCGAGGAGTATTAAAATTAGTCTTCATGAATCAATCCATTTTTATATTCTAAACCTTTTAAGTAATTTTTTATTTTTTTGGGAGTTATTAAAAGAGGTAATATACCTAGTAAATATGTGAATGTGAGAAATTTTTAAATAGTATTTTGGGGTGTTAATAAAAAATATTTGTGTTATTTGATGGGGGATGAAGTTTTATAGTGGTGTATTATTTCAATGTTTAATTTTTATGAGACGTCCTTAAGTAACTACTTATGGACTGCATTGTTTTATTGTTCAATGATTATTGTTTACCTCAATTAGTTCACTCAAATAGGATTAGAATCGTTTATTATTGATGAATATTTTATGTTAAAAATTCTATGTGAATAATAAATGAAATATAACAACAAAATCCATATGGTTTTATTTTTGGGATTAAGTTGGTTGAATATAATTTTTCATATGTGGAAAGATGTGTTTTGATGAATGTTTTTTATTCTTTTCTCATTAAAAGAAGTGACTATACATTGTATGTTTCTTATATGATGAAGGGAGTATTAGAATCAGAATATCATTAATATATTTTTTATGAAATCACATCAATTATAGATTTATATTCTTAGGTTTTTTTTAAGTGATCATCTTTTATACTCATTTTCTCTGGAATAAAGTTCTTCATAATTGAGTGGGAATATTTACCATATTTAGAATGTCATAATAAATGTTTGATATAAAAAATATGACGATTCTATGTTGATATAAATATTTTTGAGATAATGATTAAGTCATCATAAAATTTCTAATTTCAAGATTAATATAGACATGAATATTTTTGGAGTTTCTATGAAGATGATGTTTTCGGGATAAAAGTCATTCGCTCAATAATAACTGGATGTAGAACTTGTTTGAAGACTGAAAGGTTACATTTGGTGAAGTAATTGGTACTATAAAAGTGTTGATCTATCAATCTATTAGATGAGATGATCCATCTAATGAACCATCAATTTTAGAGTTTTATATGTAATGAAAAATGTATCAATAATGGTGTATTGAAAAAACTGGGCCACTACTCCATCAAATGAGTGGTTGTGACCGATAAGGCATTGGACACTGAGTTCCATTAGGTGTTGAACATTAGACTACGAAAATCATATTGGATAAATAACAATTATTGATTTTTATTTAGAATAGTTTTTTAAAATAATCAATCAAACTAAATAAAATCATGTAGCCATGTATTTTCATTTTTCATTGAAGAATAAGAGTAAAAAATCAGATTTTTCCCTGATTTAAGAGTAAAAGTTATAAATTGTTTCAATTGGGTTATATTTTACAGCCAATAATTTACACTGGCCCATACAATAAAACATTGACACTAATCAACTATATGGGCATCATAGACCTATCAATTAGACCAAATATATACATTGATAAAAATTCATCAGATGAAATGTTTAATCAGACATATTTTCATCAGTCTTAGGGGTTGCTGAACAAATGATTAAAAGGTGAAACATATTAATCTTTCTACTAAATGTTTTTTGTAGTGTTCTGAAGTCCGTATAAGTTGTAATGATGTTTATTGAAACAAAATTCACCTATTTTTTAGAATTGGAGTGAGAATTATTTTATTTGATTTGGTTTTAATCATGTTAGGTGGAACAAAATGAATGATAGGTTTTGGATTGAGATGCTTTGTAAAATGTATTTCATCACTAAGAAATTGAAAATTTATTATTAAATATACGTTCATAATTATAGAGTTTGGTAAAATTCATGAATATTCAAGAAGAATCTATATGAGTTGATAAGAGTTTCGAAAAATATTAAATTATTTTTTAATTTCATATTTAATTCAATTATAGAATTTATTTGAAAGAAAAAATCATTCTGTTTTCATGTAATTATTGTTTCTAGGGATCCAATATAAAGAGGTAAAAGTAAAACCTACACTAACACTATTCCCATGCTGAAATTTTGTGTACTTGAGTTTTGTTTCAAGACCTAATTGGATAAAGAAGATTTATGGACAAAAGAATGGATCAGAGAAGTGGTATTCAAGAGTTAGCAGATTTAAGTGACTAGTTTGACTGATATATTGGAGAAAACTAAAAAACAATACCATACTTTTTTCTAGACTAAAATGTGAGTGGTGTTTATGGACTACCACATTAGAATTGTTAATGGAAGGAATAACTTGAAAATGGAATTAGATTGATTAATTTAACTAAGTTCTCTAAAATATCCTCTTCAGTTTTCCAACATACTAATGAGTTATAAGGTGAATAATTATTACTATTAAATAAATAAAATTATTTAAGTTGTTGTGGAAGAACAATGAAATTTTCTAATCCTATGGTTAAATGTTACAATAAAAAATATTATTTAAATATTTATTGATATAAAAAGAATATGAATTCTGTATTGATCATAATTCTACGCAAGTGTATGGGTAGTTTATACTTTTTATATCCACACAAAAGGATATTTTTCAGGCCAGTTTTGTGGTTTTGGATTATTGTAAAACCATTCCAAGGACTACCTAATCTTATTCAATAGTGAACCGTGTAAATACATGTGTTCCTAGGTATGTGTCATGTTTGGTAATAATAAATGTGAAAAATATAAAATATGAGGTGATGGTTTTTATACATAAAAGACCATAGAGAGGATGAGACATCAATGATCTATTTCCTCCACCACTCAAATATTTCATTTATCTTTGTTGAGAATTTTCATTTTCCATGTAAGAGGCATGATCTGCGGGGAGTTTTCTATGAAAATGGGAGGGTAAACTCTAGATAATCCTTATATGACCAAATATTCATGAAATATATCCACCAATAACAAATTTGTATTTATAAAAGATGTATGTGGTATATGTGGACTGGATGGTCACAGAGAAGAAGAATTCATGACTGTTATTCCAATTGAGGCTTCATATGCTAAAAGGAAAATCCATTCACAATGATAGGGTAGAAAAGAACAAACAAATTGGGAACAAAATAATGATTTTCTTATTGTCTTGATAGATGAAATAAAATATCATAATGAAATAGTGATGGCTCTTGAAATTGATAAAAAAATTGGGAATACAATGGACCATGATTATGATATTAATTTTTTTGAGGGGACACCTACAAGTGGTGACATGAAAATTAAAAAAATTAGTGTGGAATTTGTGAGAAATATTTTAATTTTTCAAAGGACTGTATAAATATCATAATATTCTGTGAATATATGACCAACATGTTGATTCATGTATAACCCAATGAATTTGACCTGGTCTCTAAGGAAAATGTTGAAAATTCACATGACAAATAAATTAATGGAAATAAAATAAATACAAAATATATGAAATTTATTATCAAGGGATACTATACTTCCTATCTCATGTTGAGTAAGAATAAGAATAATTTATTATGTGTAAACTAACACACTATGTATTAATTGAAATGAAATATATAAGTCCCTACTTATTCAATATTTTTATTGTAACATTTTCTAATATATAGGTAATTGAATGAGTTTTTTGGTTCTATTAATTAGGGATAGAAAATAAGAGGATATTCATGGTTGAAAATTTACCATGAAAATGAAAGGGTAGAGTGCATCCTTTTATGGGGTGAAAATTTGAGAAGGAATTATCTGAACTAAAAATCTATGTCAATCTATAATTTTTAAACAACCCATATAAATATAGGGGAATTATGTGTTGAGTTTTTAAAATCACACTTAAAACAATTAGTAAAAAATATGTTTAATATATATTTTTAAGGGGGTATTGATAATTATTTTAAAGTGGGAGTTACATATCGTGTACATAAATGTTTAGATGTGTTTGATGAAGTGCAAAAAATTATATGTTTATTGATATTTATTTATATTAGGCCGATTTAAGATATAATAATTTTTCATCATTATATTACCTATTAGTGAATTTATGGACTATATAGATAACATGGTTATACACTATATTTTATACATGAAGAATTACTACATTGGATTTTAGTAGAATAATCATATGAACTTCCCTAAGAAGTACATGTGGTATCTTACATCTCAAAAAATGGGAGAATAGTATTAGATCGAAAAAATATATAAGAAAAATGAGAATACCTCTAAATTATTACATTTTATTTTATTTTTAATCAATTGAATACATAATTTATCCTTTCACACATATAGATATTGATGATTTAGGGTACTGCAAACAAATTCGAAGATGGAGATTAGAGTTCCCAAGTGAGTATTTTTTTAAAATAATACCAGACTAAAGAAACATTTAATTATGAAAGGAAAATCTTCTTTAACCTGGGTTAAGAGAAAACCCTTTACATTTCTCAAAGGACCAAAGGCATATGGGACTTACAAATTGTGTCCCAACCACTATTTTATATAAGTCAAGCCCATCACCCTTCAAATAGATTGACCTGAAGGAACTTGAGATGTAATGAAACATTCTATGTACTAAAAAAACATAATGTCACCCCTTCTAGATTCATTTACTAAATGAATATTATATTTTTTTATCAGTGGTTCAATATGTGTTTATTTAGGTGATGATGCTTCATACAGTATTTTTTTTGATTCATGTGAGGATATTTAATGTCATTATTTATTAAAAATACATGAGATTTGGTAGGTTTATTTAGATATTTACATTATATGTGATAAATAATTATAGTACTTTTTTTGATTATCATCATTGGAATCAAACACATGTGTTTTTAATTTAGGGATCAAATCTAATATTTTGTTGAGTAGTAATAATTTATTAAAAATGTCATGTTGTCAGATGAAAAGGATATGAGTTAGTTTGATTGGTGAACGGAATTATGGAAATTCATGTAATGTGTTTCCAAAATATATTCATATCAACGTAATATATTCAGTGATGTAATTAAATCTATGAATGTAGATGAATCTACATAAATGATTTTTGATTAATATTCAAAATCAATACTCAAATTTATGTTTGAGATGAAATAATATAATACTGAAGAACATATATCTATATAGGGAAATATAGATGTGTATGAATATCTAGAAATATATATTATTCCACATATATGAATAATCCTATGTATTAAAAATCAAGACACACATCAGTATTTGATTTTCTGTAAGACAATTTTCCAAACAAGAAAATAAAAACTAGATAGTAGAATTGAAGTCATGTACAGAAACAATGTATGCATTTAATAAAAACATAAGGTATTATATAGCTGCGAATTTAATAAAATTTTTATAATTTGTGAACCTATAAAAAATTTCCAAATGATATATATTCGTGAATCTGTGAATTTGGGATATTTTATAATTTTTCATATGTGATATTTGAGGATAATAATATATGGTAAATCAAATATTTCATGACGTATAATGTATTAGAGCATAAGTCCATTAATTATTTAATAATAGTGATATTTAAATAATTTCATAGGATGTGGATAATTTTATATCCTATAGAAGGATAAAGTTTGATACATTAAGTGGTTTAAAATTAGATTCAAATGACAATTCATATGAGGAATAAATTTGGAAATCTATTACATAATTTAAATAAGAAAATATCAATACTTATAAATATTTTGGTTTTTATAAATATTAATTGAAATTAAATATTTATGTTACATTATTAGTTTGTTATAAAGGAATTCTAGTTGTAAATTAAGGGGAGTGTGAGAATAATAATTCATAACTCACTTACATTACTAGAATGACATTTTTGAGTGACTAATACATAAAATATTGTGTATATCAGAATATGGTATGAATATAAGAGCCCCTAAAATAGATAAAATATATTATTCTATGAATCTAAGAATAATTATTTCACTTGATATGGATGTTGTTTTGAGACCATAAGATTTTTATTAGTGAAGCTGATAATTATATTAAATGTATACATGAGAATGTCTTATCCTACAGGATCATGAAGGATGGTCACTCTAAAGAATAATTTATAATTTATATTATTCTGAAATCCTTGATGAAGAAGATCTTTAATCTCAGTGTCTAACCAATATTCGAAAAGGATTCATATTTGGTTGTCTAACCAGCCAAGGAGGAGAATAAGAACTGGTATGATGTTTAAACTATCGATGCAGAAGAGTTTGTATTTGGGGTGTAGAACCATGTTGAACGGGAGGATACACCATCAGTGTGTCTAACAATTAATTCCCTAATTGATTGTAATTGAAAATAATAAGATTGATGAGAATTATATTTGGTGTGTATAAATGACAATAAAATCAGAAAGCGTTAATTTGAAACCATGTAAATATTGTGTGATACTCTTTTTCAAATTACTGCTACATGTGAGGGGTTTCTACGATATTTCATAGAGATTATTGAGAACATATACAAGTCCAAGATAATGTGTTAAAAGGAATTTTTAAAAACTGTGTAACTCTAATTCATCCCCTATTAGTGGTTCTTATCTAATTCTTAAACTCTATACTATAAATAAATATGAAATCTTTTGGTCATAATCCATTTATAATTTATTTATATCTCTCTTACTATATTTGATTGACTTATTTCCATATACCATGAACATGGATTTGATGAATTTATTAACATACTATTAAATTTGGACGAACATATCTATTCCATTACTCGTTTGTGATAAATCCCTTATTACTCACTTTTTCAATTACATTCCATCAATGAATAACTTGATATAATCTACCATTATAAAAATATAATATTTACGGTTTATTTATTATTTCAATGTACACAATCAAATTGTATACATTTATAATGATCTATAATAGAGAAACCCATACACATGTTTGAAGATATGACCATCTAATGGAACCTAAAACAATTTGTGTTCTTATTGTTGGATTAGACTTCATGATTTTCTCTACATTAGATAACCATGTGTGAACATTGTGGGAATAACTTTGAATTATTATGATCCCCCAAATCCAGATAATTATATTCCTCTAATGGACCTAAGACCATCAATTTTTTTTTTGATTTTGACAATAAACCTTTCAAGGGGTGAGGTGGAACCCTTATAAGGACCGTATGCATAAGTATTACACGGTCTGTAGGCCATAGAGGAATTAATTTCTCATAAGGTTAAAACATTACATACAAACCATAATAACAACTTGGAATTCATCCTCCTCAGTATCATCGGTGTGAAATCAGATCTCCACCTTCGCATGGCTATTCAGATAGGCTTTGTCAGGCATGCACAGGCTTGTCCCGATGATAGGTGACATACACTCTAATTCTTGGAATACGTTGAGCTTCTACTATAGTGAAAGATCATTTATCACACTTCTTATGGAGCTTGTTCCTTGTAGGGTTTCTAGTTCTCATCTACACTTATGGTGGACCTAAGACCTTGAGGTGGCCCAAAGGCCTTACATACCCGAAGGCCTTGGTGGCTCGAAGGCCTTAAAGGACTAGTGACCAAAATGGTGTCCTGAAGGCCCAAATGAGGGAATAGTCCCGACTGATATAATGAAAAACCGTACCTACTTCAGTACCTACTATAGTACTTCTACAGTATTACTATAGTAACCTGGAAAAATTATTCCACATACATCTGATCCCATGTCACTTAGATACACTTAAGGAGTCGTCACCAACCAGGCTGAGGCTCATGTGCACCTGATAATTATATTCCATCCAGGTCTTGTGAGTATAATGTATCTAGACCAAAAAAAATTATTTACTCATACTTCTATATTATATTGAGTTTTTCATTTTTTGGACATTTTATAACTTTATATTAAGGAAAATAATATTTTGAAATTACCATTTAAATACTGTATATATATTAAAAAACATGCTATTATGTCAAAAATAAATCACGTATAACTCTCTATATAAATGATTTGTAATTAAAAATTATTATTAAAATTATTTTAAGAGACCCATGTAACTCCTCAACTTTTTATGAATTATTATTTTTATGAATAAATTAAATTTCATTAAAATATATTTTTTACATGCAACATACTGTTAATATTACACTACATGCCACACTAGGTTAACTTATGTCACCCACGACACATAGTTTTAAAAAAACACTATATATTATAAATATAGTTAATTAAATATAATGTTTATAACCTATCTATTGAAAATTGTGATATTAATAGAAAAAAGTACTTTTAAAACATTAATTATAATGTTTTAATATAAGGATAAAATATTGATAAAAACTAACATAATTTTCAGTAAATACGTTATATGTTTTCTAAAATATTATTCTCTCAAAAAATGCTCTATGGGCATTACTAAAAATAGCTTTAAAAAGTTTTGAAATATTATTTGAAAAAATAAACCGTATTTTTGAAATCATCATTTCAAAATTAGCTTTAGTTGAGTTATATATATTTTTATTAAAATGCTTTTTTTATGAATATTTAAAAACAATTATTTGTAATTGAAAACTATCTTTTAGTTTAATATATTTATAAAATTAAATTAAATTAAAAATTATTCTTCAAGTAAAATATGTAAAATTATACCTTCATTAATCCAATTTTGTTTATTCTAACCAATTTCATGTTTCATTTTGATTCAAAATATTGTAAACTTTTCATCATTTTCTCTTCAAAACCCTTCATTCTTATCGCATCTCTGGGATTTATTTTAAATTAAATTTCACCACATATTGGAATATAATTTTGAAAAATTGAATCAATATTTTGATTCCGAATAATTTATAATATATAACATTTTAAAATTAATTTTTCAAGAAAATTAATTGTGAAAATAGTAAAAACAAACTACTATTGTTATGTTAAAAAATGGATTTACAAGGGGATAAACTAACATGTTAAGGGTTTAAAATATCATAATCATTTACAAAACCCATATTATGTATTTATTTATATCTTATATATTTTAGGATCAATGATTTTCTTTTTTAGCTTTTTTTCATTATATTAATATCGGTACACCATTTATTTTTTAATATATTGGAAATGTGTTTCTCACCTCACTTATAAATGGTCGCCCATTATCATCTCTTCATCACACAATCAACCCATTTTACATGTAATTTCATGAATCTATTTATCCAAGAGATATTTTATGTCATGTTTTCTAATATTCATTCTTGGGGATTATTATTCAATATTTCCAATTTGGTAAGTATTTTATGGTACAATACTATCATTAATTTTGGTTTTTTATAATTATATTTCTGATGATAAAATTTTACGATCCACTAATCAATAAACTAAATAATTTTATTATAATATTGTTATTCATGATAATTTATATTAATAGATCCATTTTTAAACTCTTTGGTTATTAAAAGAATTGAGGAAATATTTTTAGTGAAATCCAACGTTATTTATATCTTCTGTTGGAATATGTTTTTGTCCAATACCATGATTTCTAAAAATGTATTCAAAAATTATCTATTAATATCATGTGATTTTAAAAAGATTTTTTATCCCATGTTTTACTTTTTACTAATTTTTTTCTAAATGAATCTTCATGTCTTTCTCCAAATAAACCCTATTATTTGTTTTCAAAAATTCAAAAGGAATATTTTTTACATGCACGACATGAACAAAACATCTCATCACCATTACCGTTGTTTAAATTAATGATTCCTTTATATGTAATAAGGATATTTTTAGTGAAAAATATGTTCAATGTTTTTATTTTTTTTTCAAATAGAAAAGGGTAATTTTCTTATGAAATGTTTTCAATGAAAACCCCAAATCATTTTCCATCTTTGATGTCATCCATTGATGTTACCTATGAATTACTAGGGATATGATCTAATGATAATATTATTATTATTTCCCTAAATGGTTTATATTTAAGATGGAATGATTTTCATGAAACCCATTTCTATCCCACCGTTTATTCCATGATATTATTATTGTAAAAATTGCTTATATTTACATGGTTTATGCAATGATGATATGATAAAATAATTATGAAATCTATATAGTTTGTATAGGTTATGACCTGATGAAATTTTTTTAAACCCATTTAATTTCATGGGTTATGAAATGAAGAATGGTTTCTGATATTTATGAATACACATATGTGGTTTTCATTATGATATTGGTGGGAGCTATATCCCTATCTAATACATTAGCCCGAATGGCCCGAAGTCCTTATTTTGTATTTTATTATGGATAATCCCCCTTTTAATGGTTGAAGGGGAACCCGTACCTAACCCTTATGCCCAAGGAACAAGGCCCGAAAAACCCACAATACATGACTGGAAGACCCAGAGGAATACCATGCCCAATACATGACCTGTTGGCCTATCCCACTTGAACTGCCCCTCCCCAGATTTCTGCGTCATTGATCACCTTGCTCCCACCATGCATTGATGATTTGCTAGAATTGCCCAGTACAAAGCTGCATAGTTCTTGGTCCCAATGGTGGCTTCCATACCATCTCATTCTTCCAATCCGGTTCACTTGGAATCTGGTGGCTCATACTCCTGTTGTTCTAATCCTCTTCTGGGGCTTGTTCTATGTTCACTGGGCTACTCCATGGTCTACGTGACCTGAAGGCCCTGTGGCCCGAAGGCCTTTGATGACCCGAAGGACCGGGAGACCCATATGCCCAAACTAGTGGCCCGAAGGCCCCAATAGGTTGAATAGTTCTAGCTACTAATGTACCGAACAGTAACTACTACAGTGACTGCTATAGTACTACTACAGTTCCTAGAAATTCGCCTCCACCCGATTTTGAACCTGGGTCTCTTGGATGCCAAGCAGGAGATCTTACCACTTGGGTACGGGATCATTGGCCCATCTAATACGTTGGGTAAAGATTTATATGTCACAATACTAGAGAGGCTGGAATGAAGAGTGAACGCAGTACTGTAAGGGACTTTTTCCACAATGATGTTGTGGGGTGTGAACCTAAACTACTATGATTGATTGGTGAGTGAACTAAAACTGAAAATTATTTTTCATTTTATTATCAAATAACTTTTAAAGGAAAAGGGAGAAACCATGATTCCATAAAAAAACCAAAATAACTACGTAAAAGAACCCCAAACAAAATACTAGTCCTTCCTCTTACGAGGAACTCAGCATAAAAAGGCATCCACCAAAGCATGGGAACTCAAAAAATAGTCTTGTAAAAAGATACACGAGCATGGAACCAATGGCCAAGCCATACCCTCTCTTTCTTCCGCTCCAAGTGACATGAAGATGTGACAGCCTTATGCTCTAAACATCATCTAAGGCATAACCATATAACATGATGGAATTGAAACACCCACATTCACCTCGGTACACACAAACCGAGGAAGAACATCCTCATTTCCAAACACAATAAAAAAAAGTGAGCACCCAAGCATTAGTCAAAAAATGGTAAAACAGAATCGTTGAAAAACAATTTAACTCTTCCAGATACCATATCCCTATATAATATCCACGATATAGAGGATACTAGAGTATGCAGATCTCCCCTTATCATGACTTGATGTGAAGAAGTCAGTTCATCCCAGAGCTGAATGTACTCCTCATGCCTGATTATCCCCTTATTGAAACCCCATACCAGGATCATGTCCTGTTTTTCAACCCAAATTTATTGTTCCTCATTATGATTCACATAAATATCTCATCCCATTATCTTGGCCACTTCCTCATCTGAGGTAATGATAAATAACACCTGCTCTATAACCTTATCTTCCGAACTTAAAATCAACTCCAAGGACAGTTCAGACTGACCAGGTGGCTGTAGTTGACACTTGACCTCAATTTCCACCTTCTCATCCATTTCCCTTTTCACTGACCGAGTCTTCATAGGAGCTTTCAAGGATGAGTAGTCATTCCTATACATCCTCCTCTTATTTCTCATGTTCCTCCTTAGACTGGAATCCTCAGCAGATAAACCCTTACTGTATCCAATGGATTCCTCCACCCCACTTCTAGTAGTACAATCTGGATAATCCTGGTCACTATTCCCAAATTCCATATTAAGACCATCGAGGCCCTTCCGTTTAATTTCATCTCCCTCAACCGCAACAGGTGCATCATCTCCTGACCCTACCTCTGCAAGTCATTCAATCCTATTGTTGAGGATGACTGGGGTCCGAATTGAAGAGCACACACCCCCCGGTAGGTTAGATGGACTCGCAAGTTCATGCCGCATCCAATTGAACACATAATTAACATTCAGATAGCATTTGTGCACCATGACTTCATTCCCCGCACCATAACCCACACCAGCCACCGGGCTGGGTTCCACTGCCTCGTCTCTAGTATGTTTCTACACACCAAGTCATAGTAACCTATATTTTCTACCTCTATCATCTCTTCCTATTTCCCTCTGTCACATTCCAGCCTCCTCACAATTTTCCATAATTATTACATTTCTCCATATTATAATCTTTGATATGCATTGTATGGTTTTCTATTTTTATTCTATTGTTTTCATACCCTTATGTCCATCTTATGACTAGGAATATCCCTTATATACCATTATTGAACATTTGAGATCACCCATTCTTGTGTTTTTTTTCCCAAGTGATGAATAAATGTATTACCAATTATATGTCCAATATGGGCGATGTTTATGAATATCATAGTTGGAGATGATGTAGTTTTCCTATGTATTAGTAGATTTTATTTCCAAAATTCCAACTACACTAATCAAACATTCTTATGGAATCTTTGTGTGTAATTTTATGAATATTTATAAAAATTTAAGTAATATATATGTATGATAAGCATGTATTTATATAGTTAGTAACATAGGAGAGTTTTAATTAACAATTTGAAACACTAACAAGAAAATATTTTTGAGATCTCTAAGGAAATTTGTAAGGATAATCATAGGGATGATTCAATATATATGAAAATATATTGGTATATTGGTTCGGGATATAGAAGTTGGTTTCCAAGAAATTACATCTCTTTCTAGATATTTCATGTGGATCTGGCTCTAACATAGAAATTCTTTGGGGTAATAAATCATAAAAGGGTGCATTTAGATAGACTCAGCCCTCAACTTGTACATGACAATGTCCCTTTCTACACACCTAGATTGATACCCCGGTGTGACATGATTTAGAAAAATCACAAACTCATTATGAACCATCCTGAACGATCTAAAGAGATGATAACTATAAATAACCTATGATAAACATAAGGATTCCTTGATTTCAAAAAAAGAATGGCGTCATGATTTTCACATACTATAAGTTATTTCTAATAGTTATGTGGTTACCAACTATAATTATCATTTATTAAACAATGATTTAGGGGTTTTGACTATTGATATAAGTTGAAGGAACATTGTTAATGTATAGTGTGAAAAACAATGCAATGATTTCCCTACTAATAATCCATATATTATGAATGATGGAGTAAAAAATATCATTTTTATTCTCACATGACTTTTTCAAGCTAGGAATCATGATGTAAATAGATAACCTATACTTTTTCACATATTATTACATGACTTTAAGCATAAATAACCATCAGATATAATCTAAGGATCATAAATTATATATTCTTTGGAAGATTAGGTACATAATTAGAAACAATGTTACCAAAATAAGACATATTTTATTTAATATTGATAATGATCTTGTAATATCCATTTATATCGTACATCTATCTAGGATAACAGATTGAATAAAATAAGAAAGGGATGAGCTAAAAAGCCTTATATGGGAATAAGCATATGAATAAATAATGGAACATGGGTTATAAGAACTAACATATTGACATAAAAATTCATGGAACAAGAATAAAAATAATGAATCATAACACATAGAACACATGATCATGTAATCCTGGCTACATAGGAATGTTGAAGTAGTAAACAACAATGCATAAACAAGAGTCAAGGATAACTACTAAGACTATATCACATGGTGGAAGAACCTCATAAGGAAATTCATGTTACTCCACATCCCAACAAAATGTCTCATGAAACTAAACATTACCCAATGTATTGTAGATCTATCTTGGAACACCCATTATAACATGTTGTTGAATATGTGTTCCATATGAGGAATAAAAAATTAGGCTACCCATGGAATGAAATGAGCATCGTAATCATGTCATAAGGAAAAAACAATTGATGTATCATAATGGTGTCCATGAATGAAAGTAAATAAATCACACATAAACATTAGTAAGGGAAAATAGTCACTGATAAAAAAAATATGTTCAGCTGAAGTGAAAAACTATAAAAATAGAGTTTAAGAAACTTTAGAGATGATCCACTTGAGTGCGATTTATTGGAAAACATTAGAGCAAATTTAAATAGGAAAAAGGTATAATTTCTTTCATTAAACCAATAATATAATAATATAGTTCTCCATTATAAAGAAATGATTTTAGAAAAATATTTTTCTTTATAAATTTTTTTTAGTGTTCTTGAAATGGGATAAGAAATTTGGCGGTTCTCATTAATTGGTCTATTTTTTTGAGATGAATTGAAAAAGGAACCTTATAAAAAATATATTTCCCTATAAAATAATCCATCATTAAGATATGTGAATATTTTTTGAACATAGATATAAAATTTAGGATTACATAAAAATAAAAAATAATTACATTAGGGTAAATAGATAGAAAGAGTAATCTAGATAAAAAAGGGTGGTTCAGAGAGAATCTATTACCTTATATCCAAATTTGGTCTTCATTTTCAAATAATGTCCTCAATAATAAAATTATATCTGTTAATTTATTAATTTAAAAAAAGTATACATATTTTTGATAGAGAACCAAATTTTTCTTACATTAATATTAAATCATTTTAATGATAAACAACATAAAACAATTACATGATAAGGATACAAAGGGATGATTTCATGATAAAATTACCATAATGAAAATTTACAAAATAAAACACAAATAATTATTTAATTCATTCTTCTATATCTTCTTATTGGATCTTTAATTCACCTTAGTATATGTACTCACTTGAGGATATACATCAATGAAATGAGTGAGATAAAATCCAAGTAAGAGGATAGATAAGAACATGATACAATATGACATGGGGGAGAATAACAATAACATCGTCATTATAATCATGGGAGGACGAATTTGATAATGGAATGGAATGTGGAAATTCATAAACATGAAAAATTATGTCTTAGTGGTCTACTACCATACATAGTTATGAAAAATGGTAGAAACATATTCACACATATTTCACTTTTCACATGAGATACATCACATTAACCAATTCATTGGTGTGATATATAATTTTGGGTTCTCCCATCACATCATAAAATTTACTATGTGCTATATAATTCTAAGTGCACCCATCATATCATAATATTTAAATTATCATGAATGCCACTTAGAATGTATATTAATATTGGACATAAAATAACACAAGTCAATTAATGGGTTTCATTCTATAAAGCACACATTCTTAAACATTGGGATTCCAAATGAAATATGGAATAACATACTTGATATCAGAATCATAAACCTTGAGTGGAGAAAAAAAATCTCTAGAAGTAAAAGGTGGGATTTTTTGAAAGAATAGTTATTTTGGAAAAAAAATTATGTTCGTCATAAATACATATAAAAAAAGTGTATATCCCAAAAAAAGATAAGATAATTATTGTCAAATTATTTTTATGGAATTTCCATATTGAAAATGGGTTGAAAGAGGGAAAATGAAAAGAAAGGTAATTGGGTTCTAAAATTCCCCTTACATTATGTCTAAACAATTTTAACACATTAATAACATTTATAGTAACATTAAATTAATTATATATGAAATATAAAACCCTTAAAAAATTAATTTGATTCATTATGGTTTTATTAATATCTTTCATTGGATTTTTAAGGGTTATAGAGTTTAATTTCACCATTCGGGAGCATTCATTTTCCTAGTATTAATGATTGGTTTGCTTGTATACATGAATAAAAGTTAATGTAAAATTTGGATAAATATCCATATTTTTTATTATATGTTATTAATTATCTTACACAATGTTAAATTATCTAATACATATTTTTTTATATTCTAAAAGTTAATGATGATTTTTTTGTTTAATTTTTTCATTTTTTTGATTACAATGAACTCGTTTTTTTATTATTTAGTATTATGAACTTTTGTTAGTCCCAAAACATAAAGAGGGTTGTAATATACATTTCAAAATATTTTTCAACCAACATAATGTATTTATTTGAACCTTTAGTCAATTAATGGAAAATAAATTGCATCTCCCACGATGTTTGTAAATTGACACATTACATACGACGATTTAATTTTTTGAATAAAATTGAGAGGGGGAGGAGTTTAATGATGGATCTTAAATTAAGATGATATAATTATAATAAATTTATGTAATTGTATTTATCATTCCATTTGGATGAGGTAAAGCGAGGATAAAATATAAAGAAAATAACTTGAAAATAAATTATATGAAAAGATAGAAGAATTTTTCTCTTGAATTTATCCACATTGAGAACCTCATTATGGAAGAATTTTGGGACTTATGATGAGAGAAAATGATTTAATACATGGATAAGGGGATAGGGAAGAATATTTAGATTAATTTTGTTAGGGATAACTGATTTTGAGGTGTGGGGAGGGGAGGTGGTGAGGGGTGCTATTTATTGTCGAGGAGAGGGGCGTTTTCTCATTTTGATATTTGTTAGTTTATTAATTAGGCTATATAATATGAATAGTTCATAATTATATATAAATATGTTAAAATAATTTTTTAAATTTATAAATTTTGTGCAAACATAATCCTTACATCCTCTATGACTCCATAATTATTTTATTTGACTTTTATTGAAAATTATCATAATTTACTATTCATTAATTATTCCAATATTTTAGAAAAAACCAAGAAAACACCTTAAATATTATTTGAAATGTATAAATGAAAATTTAGTTCCATTTTATGAAAATAATTTTTCAAATATTATTAATTTAATTTTTAATTAAAATCATCATTTACATGGAAAATAGAAATTTTAAAATTCTAACTGATTTTATAACATTATGAAAAATTACTTAAGGTCTTATTTAATTATCTTAAAATAATAAGACTTAAAAATATTAATCTTTGATTAAATTTAATTTAATTTTATTTTATTTTAAATTATCTAATAAATCATAAAAATATAATTAAATATTTACGTCTTGCAAAACTACCAACAGCTAATTAATAACTTTTGAAACTGTCTTTTACTAAGACTATAATATAATTATACCATAATTTCATTTATAAAATTTCCAAATTTTATTTAAACTTTTATAGATGAGGATTCTATTCGTTTTTCTAGTTTACTATTCATAAGGTCCATATAACTATTCCTAAGGTTATGTTACTATTTCGTGGTATTGGTTACTTAACTTCTTGATATAATTTTTATTTCATTAAACATTAATTTATAAAGTTTTTTATTATGGTATATAAGTGATTTTCTGTGATTTAATATATTATATTACTTTACGAAAGGAGAAATTATATTTATAAAATTTTGGGTCATTACATTCTTCCCCCTTTTAAAATTTCCCCTAGAAATTTCATTTTACATAAATATGTGTTGGTAATTCTCTATCATAACCTCCCCCAGTGCCCAACATGCTTACTCATATTTATTATTCATCCAAAAGTCTTTGTAATGGTGGGTTTTCATGTTTCCTAGAACCTTATAACTCTTATCTAGAATCTTTAATGGATTCTCCTCATAAAAAGGATCATCTAATAGTTATACCACATCTGAGTTCAGTACATGTGAGGGATCTTGTATATAAATCCTTAAGAGTGATACATGGAATACATCATAAACCTGAGCCATATCTAGTGTATGTTCATGGTGATATGACATGGATCATATGTGATCAGTGATCTCAAAGGGGTTATTGTACCTTGGGATTAGCATCTGTTTCATTTCAAATGGTATGACTCTCTTCCATGGAGATATTTGAAGGATGACTTTATATACAACATCGAACTCCAAGTCCCTTAAACATTTTTTAGTATAGATTTTTGGCTGACTCTGAGAAGATTTGATATATATCTAGATGGATTTTACGTTATCTATCATCTCTTTCACAATATTAGGTCTAAGTAGCTTTGTTTCTCAAACATCATCCAAATAGGTTAGAGATCTACATAATTTTCTATACAGAGCTTCATATGGATCAATCAAAATACTCAAGGGGAATCTATTGTTGTATGATAACTCAACTAAATGGATATGTTGTTCCAATCAACATTTTAATTATAAATAGTATCATCTTAGCATATCTTAGGGGGTTTTAATAGTCCTTTCAAATTGGAAATCAATTTTGGAGTGATAGGCTATGATGAAATTTAATTCTGTACTCAACACATTTTTAAGAATCCTCCAGAATTTATATGTGAAAATGGGATCAGAATTAGAGACAATCAAGTGTGGAACTCTATTCACTCTCACCACATACTTTGCATATTTCATAACAAGGTTTTCATGTGATATATATCCCCAAATAGTGATAAATTGGAGAGTCTTGGTGAGTTAGTCCACCACAACCCATATCACATTATTTCCTTTTGTTGTCTTTGGGAGACCCATGACAAATTTTACAGTGATATTCTCCCATTTCCACATGGGTATAGGATTGGTTGAATCATCAGTTTAGAATTATATTTTCCCGTCATTAACTTGATGAAATATCAGGAACCTTAATATATACTCATAAATATTCTTCTTTATGTTGTCCATACATAAGTTTCCACATAGATCAGAGTACATATTGGAACTCTCGAGACGGAAAGAGAATGATGAGCTATGTGAATTTTTTAATAGCTCTTTCTTTCTCCCAAGGGATTAAGGCTCACATACCCTCATTACATATTGAAACACATCATCATCATTAATATATAATCCTTACAATTTTACTTCCATTTTCGTATTCATCTTATTTTATAACTCTATATCATCCCTATATGCCTCCCAAACATTATGATTTAAAAATCCTTCCATTACATCTCCAAGAATATAGGGTCTTTCTCCATTTGCAACATGGATAGATTTATAGGTTCCTTCCTACTAAGAGCATAAACTAACTTCTTCACCTTATCAAGATGATATTAAATAGTGAAATCATACTCAATGATTAACTCTAACTATATCTATTAATTCGTATAGAGATCATTTTCTGTGAATATATACATTGGTCTCTTATGAATGGTATATATTTCACACTTCTCACCATAAAGATAGCAATGCCATATTTTCAAGGAAAAAATAACAGCTACTAACACCAAATTATGTGGTCGGTACTTCTTCTCATGGATCTTCAAATTCCATTAAGAATAGTATACCACATTATTATTTTCCAGGAGAACATAACCCACACCTTTTTTGAAGTATTAGGGTATATCATAAAACATTTTCTACATTTTGGTAAGGTGTGTATAGATGTAGTGATCAAACTCTTATTAAGATCAATGATGCTTTCGTCACATTATTCAATCCAGAAATACATTAAACCATTCCATGTTAACTTAGTAAACATGATAGATAAAATGAGAAATTTATGAAAAAGCGTTGATAGTATCCAGCTAATCTATGAATACCGAGGATTTGCATGACACTTGAGGGTATGTTCCTTTCCTCAACTGCATTGTTTTTGAAGGGCCCATAATAATTCCCACACATTTGATCACATGTCCCCAGAATATGACTAGATACATCCAAAATTAACAATTCCTAAACTTGACATACAATTTTTCCTTGCATATTGTTTCCGACACAAGCCTTATATGTTCTTCATATTCCTCCTTTATCAATGAGTAATTGATAATATCATCGATAAAAACTAAAACAAATTTTTCGATGTAATGTATAATGACTCTATTAATCAAATATATAAAGATGAAAGGGGAATTAATAATTTTTAAGGGAATCACTAAAAACCAATAGTCGCCATACCTTATATAAAAGGAAGTCTTCTGGCTATCTTCCTTCTTTACCTTTACCTGAGGATATCTATAATGGAGATACACCTTTGAGATGTACTGAGCTCCACTTAGCTTATCAAAAATTTCATTAATCCTTGTAAGAGGATACCTTTTATTTTTTGTGATCTTGTTGAGTTCCCAATAGTCGACATACATTTTCATTGGTCTATCTATCATCTTGACAAAGATCACTGGTGCACCCCACGGTGATGCACTAGGGAATATGATCTCATTGTCCAAATGCTCTTGCAGATGCTTCTTTAACAACTACAGTTCGATAAGATCTATCTTATATGGACATATTTAGATATGAGTATATACATGTATGAGTTCTATTTTTATTTACACCTCACAATAATAAGGAATTCCAAGTAACTCATCAGTAATTACACCATTGGATTCCCACATAATGGGAATTTTACAAAGGTTGATACCTTCCTTGGAATCAACCATTTGGGCAATGTATGATTCATCATTGGGAATCAACACCCACACCATTGAAGGATTTTCTAAAGGAGATTCATGATCTACCATTCATTTGTAGTAGAGCATTGGATTGATTTTAATATGAAAATATATTTCATTTTCCCAATATTTTATATGTTCTCTATATAACAAGAGCCAATATATTACCATTATAGCATCAGATTCCACCATGGGATGTATCCAATGATTTTCTAGAAGAATCATCTCACATATTCCAATATGAGAAGATTCCATCATGAAGGTGTTTCAATGATTGAAACACTTGGTGTTTTTATAGATATATCTACATTAATTCTTCAGGGATTCGATTTAATAGTTCTATAAAACCTAAAAGATATAAAGGAATGCATATAACCAGAATCAAAGAATACATATTTCCATTATTTAGTGAATATTAAGTATAAATTTTATGCCATATTTTTTATTTCTCCAATTAAGGTGTAGTGAAGGTAAAATTCTTTCTATTATCATTGTCTTTGATTGATGCTGACTTTGATTTCCCTCAAGGAATCAATTTTTAAAGCACTATATTGCATAGATCCCTTGTTCCCAATAGTTGTATCATTTGACCATGGGTGGTTCTATCATTTTTATAAGAAAATTATCTTGCTTCATTATATATTTTCAATATTCATAAACTTTGGGGCCTTCTCTCCCAGTCTTTTTGCATTTCCCCATCCCTTTGTGGATTTTCCAATGATGCTTCTTCCCAAATTTTTGACATGTGGGTGGTTCAGTTTTCATCCCACCTTTCTCATTAGATCCTCTACCTTGAAATAGTACATTTCATTTATTTCCACCAAATCTATGAGAAAATTATCAAAAATACATCTCTACAATGAGATCACATCAAACAACGTCTTCATAAATCCTTAATTCTAGAATTTATAAATCTTGTATAAGGTGAATTTTTAATCCACAAAAGAATCTATCAATTTTCCTATCATTTAAAAAAACTTGAATCATGCCTTTCATGAATTTTAATGTCTTCTTTGTTTTCTGTGATTTATTATCTTTTCTTTTTCTTTACATCTTTGAATTATCTCTCTATATTTGTTCAATGATTTCATGTGAAATAATTGTTAATAAACATTCGCATTATATCTTACCACTCAATCTCTTCAATTTTGTCCTTTGGATTGGTTTTCCTAATCCAATCCAACAATTGACGGGTCTCTCTCTCTAAATGTTAAATGCAGAGAGTCACCTTATCCATATCAGAAAATTGAATAATTGAAAATATATTGTTTATTATGTTGAACCATTTTTATGTGACTATTGGGTTATATGATCCACTAAACAATAATGTTATTTATGATATAAAACAATTAATATCAAGTTTCAACATCTTAGGTGAAGGTGAATGTTCCACATTATTCATGTTATTATTCATAATATGAGAAAACTGGTTAATAATTACCATAAAAATTTGAACTCCACATCCCAAAGTAGTGGGTATTTCATTTGGGTAATCATAGAATTCTCCTCGCACGGGTTGTTGGTCAGGTTTCTTCTAGTTCCCATCATTTTTAAAAATAAAAAAATGTCATAACAAAACACATGTCAACAAGTCATTAATAATCTATCCATTTGTGAAATTATCTCTTAATTCATATCTTATAGGATCCCTTTGTTTATAAAATATGCCTCTGAGCTTACATATACATAGTCTCATATTATGGTGTTTCACTAAGGTTCTCCAATCTAAATTCCCAAATTAACTAAACAGTGCTCTGATACCAAATATAGAGACCCTGATTTTTCTAACATTAATATTTCACTATTCTAATGATAAACAACAACAAAATATTACATTACCCTGATTGAAAGGTTTAGTTTATTTGGGATATTAGGACCACTCATAACATTTAAAAAATAAAAAATTCATATTTTGTTTAATTCCATCCTCTCTAGCTTCTTATTGGACATTTAATTCTCTTTAATTCAATTAGTCATGTGAGGATATACATCAACAGAAGGGATGAGATAAAATCCAAGTAAGAGGATGAACATGTACATGAAACAATATAAAACTGGGTGAGCATAATGATAACCTCATAATCATAACCATTATAGGAAGCATTATATAAATGCATGGAATGTGGAAATGCATAAAAATGAAACATCATGTCATTGTGGTAAAATACAAAACATTGTTGTGAAAGAATATAGTATCATGTTCATTCATATTTCACTTTTATCATTATATACATCACCTTACCCAATGCATTAGAGAACTATATAATTATGTGCACACTTGTTATATAATACCTTTTTAATTTCACTATATAATTTTGTATGCACCTATAACATAATAACATTTACATTATCATGCATGCCACATAGAACATTTTTGAAAATTGGAAATAAAATAATACCTATAAATGAATGGGTTTTAATTCATAACGAATAAATTCATAAAAATTAGGTTCCCAAATTAAATAGGTAATTACATAATTTGTATATGAATAATCAACCTTGAGGGAAGAAGAATAAATCTAGAGAAGAAAAATGTGTATTTTTTTGAATGAATAGTTCTTTTAGAAAACATTAGGTTTTCCATCAACTCAATTAAAATACATGTATATCCCAGAAAATTTAATATAATGATGAATAAATTATATTTAAGGAATATCCATTATAAATATTGGGTGAATGATCAAAAGCCCAAGGAAAGAGAGAGTTGAGATCGAGAATTCCCATTACCTTATGTTTGAATTATTTCTTCCCTATAATAACTATTATAATCAAATTATATTTACTAATTAAAAAAAAATCATTTTATATATTAATTTGATTCATTATGGTTTTATTATGTTCATTTATAGCCTTTTATAGTAGTTATAGAGTTAAATATTATCTTTTGGGATCATTTAATTTCACAGATTTCATTATTGGTTTTCCTGTATAAATTATTGGATGTTCATGTAAAATGTGTATAAATATATAGAATTTTTATTATATGTAATTTATGATATTCAGTATGTTTAAATAAATATATAATTTTTTTTGTTATATGTTAAACGTTAGTTATGATCATTTTAGGATTGTTTAGGTGGTTTTTTTTATTACAACAGACTCGTTTTGTTTTATCATTTAGTGTTATATATATGTGTTAGTTTCCAAACAAAATAGAGGTATGTAACATAAATTATTAAATATCTTCCAAAGTCTAAATATTCCAATAAAATATTTCCTCATTTTATTGATTATAATTCATACTGTTGTACAATTTATTTTTTAGAGAATCTTGGAGACTTTTCCAGACCATAGAGGTAAATATCATAACTTGATCAGATATAATAAATATTGGTAATACAAGAATCCTCATGAAATTTTTTAAGAATATCAATCCATGTTTATTGGGTGATTATTCTTCTATAATTCTGAAAAAGTGAGTTGTCTTTACAAGATGATCAACAATGACCCATATATTTTTTTTCTCGAGATGTCTTTGGAATTCTAGTGACAAAGACCATGGTTATGTTTTCCCATTTTCATGATGGTATAGAAATGCTTGAATTATATTATTAGACATTTAACGTTCATATTTCACATGGTGACCTACCAAGATCCTTAAAATACATTCAAAAATTCCATTCTTCATATTGTTCATTAAATAGTTCTCTTAGAGATCCTGATACGTATTTGTGCTCCCTATGTGAATAGAGAAGGTTGAGGTTTTTGTGTCATTCAAAAGATCTTTATTTTTATTCAAATTTTATGGTACACAAAATCATGACCAAAATCTTATGAATCATTCCTCGTTAATTTTATGCATTAATGATTTATCTATTTTGATAGCTTTTAGCGTCTTCAGAATTTCAACATCAAGTGTTTGAGAATTGTTTATTTTTACTACAAGGGATGGTTGAGAATATTTTTTAAAAGGATCAGCGATATTCCTTCCTTAATTATTCCCTTTTCCATCATTTCCACATCCAATGATATTTGATCCTTCTCAATTATCATCATTGATAACGTTAGAGGGTCATTTCTATGTAGATCATATACGAATTTATTTTCTTTATCTGGATGGTTGTGTAATCAAGAGTCATAATCATTGATAAGATATAAGAATCTTCGCAAGATTATATTAATACCATTCTATGTAAATATATATTTTAGTCTCTTATTGTGATTATAAATCTGACACTAATTCCCATAAATAAAATATCATCATATTTTAAATACAAAGACAACAACTGCCTACTCTAGATCAAGTGTGGGATATTTTTTCTCCTGCTCAATAAAAATCATTTTTGTGCAGTCTATCAATTTAACATTTTTCATCAGTAAACAATATAATCCCTTATTTGAAGAATTTTTTTATACCACAAAGAGTTCCCTCTGGTCGGAAGTGTATGTACTAATGTATTTAGAAGCCTATTTTTCAAAATTTTGAAGCAGTGTTCCTATTCAATGGTCTAGAGAAAAATTAATCCCCAGTGAGTCCGTTTATTTATTGGGTTTGACCATCATGATATTTTCATCACAAATATTTTTTAATTAACAGATAGGACAAGAAAAATACATATCTCCATTATTTATGTTGTCCTAGGACACTCTATAATTTCCATTTTTTAAATGGGTACATAGATATTTTTATTTTATTGTTAACTTTCCCTATGAATGATACTTCCACTATCCAAAACTAAAATTTACTATAATATGAATATTTTTTTCCCTTTTAAAGGTCATTAGTAAATTATTCAAATTCCTCTCATTCACCTCCTTTCATATTATTATATATCAGAATATCATTGTTAAAGTCTACCACAAATTTCTTAGGGGAATATCTAAAGAATATATTCATTAATTTTGTGAATATTGATGGAGGTGTAGGAGGTTTGAAAAGAATAACTATAAACTCATATTGTCCATACCTCATTAAAAAGGAATTATCTAGAATATGATACTTTATTACCATTAATTGGTGATATCTGAAATGAAGTTCCACATTATAGAAAAATTTGTCCCTATGTACTTGATCAAACAAGTGATCTGTCTATGGTAGGCGATAACTGTTCATTACAATGATTTTATTGAGATCACAATAATCAATTCAAAGGTGCATCGATCCATCCATTTTTTGAAAAATAAAATTGGAGCACCCCACGGTGAAGCACTCAGTCATATGAAACCCTTCTCCAGATTCTCTTATAACTCCTTATTTGGTTCTTCCAACTAACTGATGGCCATTTTGTACGGATTATTTAATATCGGAATTGATCCACGAATACGATCTATTGAGAACTGAACCTCTTGGTTAGGAGGAAGGCTAGACAATTCATTAAGGAAGACATTAGTGTAGTCCCTCACAATGGGCATGTCTTCGAGCATGATTCTCTAATTTGTCTCAATCAACTGATCTTGATATTATTACATATATGAATATAATATCCACACTTGATATGATAATCATGAATGGTATTCATCCTCATCCTTATACATATACATAATTGGAGGATGCCTCAGTATATGAATAGTATTCTCCCTTTCCCGATCGTTGATGTTGGATTTTTATAAATATAGAAAATTCATGCCCATTATAGCATCAATATCTATGAAATAAAGTATGAAAATATTTTCAGGAAGTTTTTGTCCCCAAATATTAACTGGGTAGTAGTTAAATAAATTGGATGCAAAAATTTCCATACTTAATGTTCTCATAGATAACTCATACTCTGAATTTTTAGGTTTTTTCTGACTAAATATACTAAAATTACAAATATGAAATAATGTGTAGAACTCGAATCTAATAGTGTGTTCTCTATTTGTGAAAGAATAACCAGCATACATGTCACTACACCGTTTTCATTCACCACCTCAATATTAGTGATGAAATATTCCCTTCTTTACTACCTGGGATGTTTTTTTGTTGATTTCCTTGGACAACCCATAAATTAGAGCATTGAATCTAATTATGGACATGTTCTTTATAGTTGAAATTATTTACTATAAGATGAGTTTTAAAATGATCCAACATTTACTCTTCATAATTTTTTATATTATTCATATTCCTCACAAAATAATTTCATTGTGCCCCTCTCTTCCACATTTTATGTATTTCATGGTTAACTTAGGCAGCTTCTAGGATTCTTCTTCCTACACATTGACATACGTGATGTTGGGATTTCATATAAACCTCATATTTATTTTTTGATCCTCCCATATTAAACTCTATTTTTTAGTTTTATATATTTTCCCATGAGACCACTGGGTTTTAATGATCTCTATTTGAACGTTAAGGGTACAAAAAAAATCTTCTCAGGGTTTTAAATATTTTGAATTGCTAACGCTATTCTTAGACTTGACATAATTAGACTAAATAAAAGATCCAATTTGATTTAAATGATCATCTAAAACCAATAGGCATATCAACCGTGTCATGTAAGTTTTTTTTTCAAATGCCCTGATAGAATCATCGTTTTCTCAATATGAGGAACTAATTATCCATATTAAGACATATAGATCAAGGAAAATATATATTGAAAAAAAATTTCTTAAATAATTCCCATTCCATAAAATACATTTACTCATTAGACATCATATTCTTGATCAAAATACACTAATAATTAGCTACTCCAATTAAAATGTTAGACCGTCAACATACCTTTTTCTCCTTCTAAGCACTAAATGAAAGAAACTATCTACACTATAAAGTTAATTCTTTATTATGTGATAAGTGGATCATAAGAACCAATAAATATAAGAGGCATATTTTTCATAAAGGATTTGAATATGACCATCTCTTTCTTATAATTAAAAGATCATTACAATCAATTTATATTATTATTTATAACTTCATTCAGCTGAATTAGTGCTTTCAATAAGTTTTAGCTATCATTCTCATCATATTTGGAATTCTTTAGGTCTATCATCACATTTAATGTTGAAATGTGTTCTCATAATAAAATAAAATGACTAAAAAACAAAAGTATTATCAGTTTGTATTGAATACATAGATAATAAATATATAAAAGGGGATCGCTAAAGATTAAAGGGTAAACAAGAAAAAAATGAATATACTATCATGTGATTCCCTATATTTTAATATAGGTTATCCAAGTTGATTTAATTAACTACAGGGTTCTTAGTCAATTTTTTCTAGTCCTAGTATCCAAATATCAGTAGAACATCCTCAATTACTAACTATAATGAAAAAATCCTTTAATATGTATTATTATATAATTTTGTGAAAAATAAATAATAAAATTCAAACCAAGGATCATAAATTACAGTGTTTATGGATGAATGTGTACATAATAATAAAACAAGAAAGAAAAATAAAAACTTATTTTTTTTAGTCTCTATAATAATATATTCACATCATTTTATCTCTTAAATCTCGATGGGTTAACCTAGGTAAAATTAATAAATTGATGAGATAAAAAGCCCATTATGGGAATAAACATAAGAATAAATCATATAACATGGGTTATCAGGAACAAAATAATGAAATTAAAAAGAACTCAACACAAATAATAATATGGAATCATAACATATAGAATGTGGGATCATGTAATAATTTATATATAGGAATCTGTCAACAACCTACAACATGACATAAACACACTTCAAGGAAAATTTACAATAATATATCACATTGTGGAAAATGTTCCATAAATGAATTGGTGTTACCCATATCCCAACATGTTGTCTCGTGAGAATATAAATTTCCCACTGAATTGGAGTCTGATCTGCGAACCCCAATCATAACATGTTCACGTATATGTGTTCCAAATGAAGAATAAAACATAGAAGATAATCAGATGGGTTTCCCATGGTAAAAAATGGATATCATAATCTTTTTATAAGGAATAACCAATGTGTGTATCATAATTTTGATAATTAAATAATGGATGTAAATAATATATTGACATTAATAAGGGAAAGTAAGAATAGATAATGAAAAATTATGCCCAACTGAAGTGAAATCTTGTAAAAAGAGTGTTTAATAACCCATTGAAATTAGCCACTTCAGTGCGGTTTAAGGGAAAATATTACAGAGACATTAAAAAGGAAAAAGCCATAATTTTTTGAATAAAAAAATTAATATACTAAGATAGTTTTTGAAGATAAAAATATTTATTTTATAAAAATATTGGTTTCTTTAAAAATATTATAGAGTGTACTTGAAAATGGGTAAGACATTAGGAAGGTTCCTTAAAATATGCTTGCTTATCCGGAGGAATTGAAAAGGAAATCTTATAAAATATCTATTTACCCATCAAATAAAGAGGAATTTATATTGGTATATATGTTTTGAACATGAAAACTGAATCTTGGAGGACTAAATAAAAATAATTAAGATTTGAATATGGTTAATGATAGAGAAAGAGTATCCAAAAGGAAAAATGGGGGTTCAGAGAGAATCTCTTACAATATGTCTAATATTGTTATACACATAAAGTTAAGCTATTAGATAATAAAATTATATCCATTGGATAATTAATTCATAACCTATTCTATAAATATTTTATTTATTTTATTACTTTCATATAAAACTATTTTGGTGAGTTATAATATTTAAATTTTTTGTTCCGGGTGCGTTCGTTTCATGATTTCATGATCGGTTCCATTAAGCATAATTATGATATTTCTATACAAATGGAAGGAAAAATACAGAAGTTGGATTTAATGGTATTATATACATCTATAATTTTAAAAAGTCCCAGATATCATTTTTTCAAAAATGAGTATGAAGCATTAGATTAAATGATAATTACTAATGTTACTTTATTTTTATAGTTTTTTATCATAATGAATTAGTTTTGATTTATTATTTAATATTATATTTATATATTGGTTACAGAAAATTAAATTTTTTTAAATAAACATATTATATTTTTTTTAACCATAAAAATTGTTTTAGCACCATCCATTAATACGGTAATGAAAAATAAAAACATGTGATCCTCAAATACATTGAATCGACTCCTCACAAATGATGTTTCTATTTTTAGAGTATAACGAGGAGAGAATAGATTTTATAATTGATATAAAATTAAAAAATTAAAATTATATTATATTTATGTTATTTTAAATATCATGTAACATTGTATTGAGGATGTTATGGGATAATAATAAAATAAAATAAAATAAAAGAGAAAGAAGGTGGATTTTTCCTCATGAATATCGTCTCCTTATGAACCCCCTTAAGGAACATGGGTGTGGTCAATTTGTGATAATATAAAGACCAAGAAACATATAAGATGTTTGGGAGAGGAATATGTCATAATATAATAATTCTCTAAATATTATATGGTGTGAGGAGAATAGGTGGTGTGGGTGGTATTTATATTTTGAGGACATTGGTGTTTTTGATTATTTTATTCATTTGTTTATTATTTTGGAGGATACTAACAATAGTGTAGATTATTATGAATATAAATACTAAATAATTCATGATAGCTTGAAATAATGATTTTTCACATCTAGAATGACTAAACAATTAATGTATTTGTATTAAATGCATAATACCTAAAACTAGTGCATTTCACTATTCACCGAAAAATCAACTATTTTATAAAAATAATAAACACACCCTAAACACTTCTCATAATGTATATTTCCAAAAATTAACCCATTTTATAATAAGAATTTTATAAATTTGAGAAATTTAATTTTTAATTAATATTATCATTTGTTAAAAAATATAAATTTCGATATTATAAAAGACATTACAATGCTCAGAAAAATAATTATGGTATCATAAAATTATATTAAAATCATAATAAAACAAAATATTAATTTATGTTTCTTTTTGTGAAAATAAATTTTCTTTTAAATCATTTTATATATTCTATTTTTTTATAAAAAAATATTTATCTTTCACAAAATACCAACAATTTATTTATAATTTTTAAAACATATATTTAACAATTTCATAAAATAATTCTATCATATTTTCATTTATAATATTCCTTAATTTTATATAAAGATTAATAAGAGAGGTTACTATTATATTGGTCATATTACTATTAAAATTTATAAGATTACTATTTTAACAGTTTAGTTACTATTCGATCAGCATAGGTTCCTTAATTAATATTAATACCGCTTGTTTAATTCTTCATTTATGTGAATAATTTATGATATGTTATGTATGTGTTTTATACTTTATAAAATATACTCATGAACTAAAATTTCCTTGATAAAATAATGGATCATTACACTGGACTTCCAAATGAACAAGGGAGGGAACAACATTATGCTTCTCCTTCATGGCGAAACACCAATCATCTTTCTGTGGGACATTATATCCACTAGTTACTGAAAAATGGTTTAGTAAAACTAAATATATATTTTCTATTATTATTTTTTCAATACACAAAAACACTTTTGTCTACCATATAAATTTTGAGGCAAACGAATTGTTGACTTCTATGAAGAATATGAGGCTACATGATGAAATGGAATCCGTGGATTTGGATGAGTTCATGATCTTTGATTTCAATAATTATTTTCCTCATATTATTCATTATAATGTATACATGTATTTCCATTATATAAAGAATAATATTGATTCTTATGTTGGGACCTATGAGGAAAAGTTTACAATAGTTGTGAGGCACGCTTCTGGTATTATCATCCAACTTGAATGTATGGTTTTTCATTTATTAACTAGATTAAAATGAATCATCCTACGTGATTTATCCATATGAAAGAATAGTATATATGAGTAGATTTTATTATTTTTAATCATGGTGGAAATGTGGGTTGTAATTAAGTATCATTATCATTGTTTTGATAAGGATTTAATGATTTCAATGGAAAATTTAAGAATAGTGGAGAGAGGAAGATATGATTTCATTTATTCTCATTATATAAGAAGAATCAATGATAAAATTATATTATATGAACTAGTATAACATTTAATTGTTGAAGGTAAATTAGACTTGAAATTGATAGCTGAAGTGATATGAGTATGTGAGCTAACGATTTGAAGATTAATAAATCAGTCGAAAATGAACCATCAAAACTCGAATGTTTCAATTGAAAGGAGTATGGGTATTATTCATAACAATGCCCAAATACAATGGATAATGATTATTATCAGTTTCATCAGCCTATTAAGTCAATGTACAAAGGTAAATCTCTTAAGATCACTATTTTCTAAGACATGTACGATATTGACATGGAAAATGTATAATTAATATCCATTGTACAAAAGTTAATGTCTTACCTAAATCTAGATCTACCAATTATTTTATATATGAATATTTTTATAATGTTATTAAGGTACTAACCAAATGATTATATGTAGATTTATAAGTGAAAACCCATTATGTTATGATGATCACATTTCAATCCCATGATTCATCTTTGGTTGATGTTGGGGGGAATGTGCTTCCATAAAATCTTATCACTCTTCCTATTGTTCAAATTGTTGTTATCTAACAAATAGGTTATCTAATATAAATAAATCAAACATTAATTATCTAGGATGTGAAGTTACATTTTATACTTATTACTTACATATGATCATCCATCAATGTAATGATAAGTATAAATGCCCGATGGAGATCACATACATTTTATGGGTCTGAATTTTAATTCAGTAGCGGAGTTTATCTCAAATATTTGGGGAGAAAATTGACATCAATGATATGACTATTATTTGTGAATCAATTTATGTCATTCTATAAGAGTCTCTGAGAGTTTCACCAAAACACGATGCTGATTTATCAATATAACTCATACATATTTCCATCAATATTTCAAAGTCTCCCTATCGAACTTCCATGATTGAGTTATAAGAATTGAAAAAGCAACTCTAAGAGAACCTTGAAATGGGATTCATATATCCAAGTGTATCACCTCAGTGTGAAGAATTTTTTTTCAAAAATAAATATGTATAAATTTTACTCTAAATTTATTATCAATAGTTGAATAGGACAATGGTCAAGAACAAGTATTATCTTCACCGATTTAATGACTTATCTGATCAACTGCGTGGAGATAGATAGTTTTTCAAGATTAACCTTTATTATTGATATCATCTATTGAGATTCAAGAATGTTAATATACCAATTAGGTAATTATATATTGGTTTTAACACTATGAATATATATTTATTCCATTAAGTCTTGATAATTCCTTAACTATCTTAATGTATTTAAATAATATAGTCGTTAGGGATTACCATGATTAGTTTTTGGTAGTCTTAATATATGATATTATTTTCTATTAAAATAGAAATGAACACCATGAATACCAATTTATAATTATACTAAAGACTGTATGGAAAAAGAAACTGTTTTCCAAATTTATAAAGTTTGAATTTTGGATGCCAAAGATTTCATTATGGGGTAATATAATCGCATGGCATGATATGTTAATAGTTCCAAAAAAGATGGAGGCTATTGATTGTTGGCCAAGACAATCAATTGTGACTGAGATCTATAGTTTTCAAAGTTTAAATTGATATTATCAATGTTTTCTTGGAGAGTTTTTTACAATGATATAGTACACAAACCATGTTAACTCAAAAGGGAACCAAGTTCCGCTAGATAGATGTCTATTTTGAAAATTTCAAAAACTGAATAGATATTTAGTTTGAAAACCAGTGATTACACTAAATTGTAGTAGTTAAGGGTTTATAATCTATAGTGATTCATACAATAAAGGATTGGGATGTGTTATTATTAAACATGTCATTTTTTTAGCTTATGATTCTTGAAAATTGAATATTTATGAAAAAATAGCCCAACTCATGATTTGGAGTGAGATTCAGTAATTTGTTCATTAAATATATGGAAGAATTATAATTATGGTGAAAATTGTGATATATATACCAATAATAAATGTTTTATGTATATATTCACATTATAAGAGTTGACTATGTTCCAGGGAATACGGTTAGAGGTGATTAATGATCTGGAATTCTTAATACACTACCACCATATGAATGCAACAATGTGGAAGATTATTTGATTTGAAAAGTGGAAACTATCTTATACCTGATGAAGATTAAAAATTTTCCAATATTGAAGTGCATTGTGTTGCATTTGTTGTCAATGAGGCATGAAGTTGTCTTGGAATGAATGGATGTCAAGGAGTCAAGATGTGAATGTCAAAGGATGTGATGGTGATGGTGATGAAGGAGAATGGCCATGGTACACAGATGCATGTCACTTAGGAGATTCACTAAGTGACATAGGAGATGATGGTTGAAACATTCTCTAAGAACATCTGACGATTGCTGAGCTGCTCTATAAGTTCTAAGAACTTGTATCAACTGGATACGAAGTCACAACAAAGTTAGAAGACCATGCATTGTATTGACAATGCATGAGAAGAGGAAGATGATCCATCCACACCTCCTAAGTGGATGAAGTGAGCTGAAGAAGTCCATGCACTATTACTTAGTGCATGAGAATTAGAAGAAGCCCCAATTGATCTCTGATTAGATCAATGAAGCACTTTGAATAATTTAAGTGATTCAGGAGTTCGGTTGAAGATGAAGAACCTTCAAGAATTTCCATTCCTAAGTGATGAACATTTGTTTAAGAAGTTTGGAGGAATTCTAAGAAGAAGAAGAATAGAGATGGGAAGAAGATGGCTTGGAATGTGGCATTTGGCTTGAACTTATGGAAGAACTTTGTATTTGACAAAGTATTATTCTTTGCCTTAGCCAAAAAATTGGCCACCAAGGAGGCCAGCCGAGGGTCATCACCCAAGGCACTTGTGGGAAACAAGGTCACCACGCCCATGGGGAACCCTCAAGGCCAGGGCAGCAACCTTGAGGCATGGGGCGCACCCAAGGACACCGCATGGGCGCCTGGGGCACGCCCGGAGGAGCGCAGGGGGCCGTGTATAAGCCCCCGAGGGCACGCGGTGGTGAAATCCGCGCGCCGGAGGAGCATAGTGGGCGCTAGGAGCGCGCCCGCAGGAGCAGAGAGTGGGCGCAGAGCGCGCCCGCAGGGAGAACACGGTGCGGGGCGGCACCGTGGAGGGAGAAGTTCAATTGAGCATATGGCGGCAGCGGCAGGGTAATAAACCGCGGAAATTCCGTGAGAGAATTCGATGTGGGACGCGCATTTTTCACCGGGAGCAAATCTCCGCCGTCCGAGCAATCGCGCGCTCGATCTGGATCGCTCATCTGATCCGCCGCGCCCCCGATTTAATCCGGCCGTCCGATGTCCTTCATTCGCCCGATCGGACGGCTCCCGGATCATCTCCGTCGTCGAGCTCGAGCCGAAGCCACCCGCGAGCAGCCGCTGAACCAGAGCCTCCCCGACGACCTATTTCGAGTTCCCGGCCACCATTTTCGAAACCGAGACCTCCATTCGGCTCGTCTGGTCACACTGAATACAACCATGCATAAAAATGGGAATGTATGCTATGTTTGGAAGAATTCGAAGAAGGCCGAGGCAAGAGGATCTGCCGAGGCATTGAAGGGTTTATGGTTTGCATGGATTAGCCTAAATCGAAGGCCGTGCATGCGTTACAAGTCGCATGCACGTAGAGGAAAATAAAGAAGAAGGAAGCCGCGTGAAACAGAGAGTAAAATCAAGATTCGTAAAGATTTTGAAGATCCGAAGATCTCGGGATTTTGAAGTTAAAACACACGGAGGATTTGAAGCCTTCCTCACCTATATAAAGAAGACCCGAGGCATGAATATGCTTGCTGAGTTTTTGAAGAAGGAAGTCCCGTGAGAAGCACTCTGTGCCTCACGAAGGTTTGAAGCCCCGCGCAAAGAACTTGCGCGGCTGAAGGTTCCGGAGCCACCCGAGGCTTCGAAAGTCCCCTGCGCGCATTATTTGCGCGACAGGAAGAGCTCTCCCTGCCCGCATACTTGCGCGGCAGGAGTAGCCTGCGCGCCCAAGGGGTTCTCATCCTTGTGGCTTGCGCGCCTCGTGGTGTTGCATGCTGCACACCCGAGTGCTGGTGCACCTCGCGGCTGTTGAAGAAGAGAAGGCCACACCCTGCCCAGGCCCTTGTGCCCTTGCACTTGCGCGCCTTGAAGAAGAAGTGAAGTCCCGAGGCCATATCCAGTGTGTGTGCAAATGGAGTAAGAGGACCCGAGGTAGTCTCTCTTGTGTGAACATTGAGAAGGCCGAGCCCTTGCACCCTTTGAGTGCCAAGTGAAGAAGAAGACACTCTACGGGCAGTAGCTTGTGCAAAGTGGGAGAACACCCTATGGGATGATTGAATTTGGGCAGTAGGTGTGCAAAGCAAGAGAACCCGAGGCCATACCTTTTGTGAAGTGAAAGAACACACCCTTTGGGTGTATGTGCAAACAAGAACAAATAAGGGGCCGTGGGCAGTGTGTGTGCAAAAAGGGGAGAAAGGCACTGCCTTGTGCTAAACAAGAAGGGGACCCGAGGCTTGCATGCCTTGTGTGTGCCAAGTGGAGAAGAAGGCCCTACGGCCGTGTGTGCTTAACAAAACAAGAAAAGGCAGTAGCCTTGTGTGTGTGCAAGAAGGGAAGAGAAGGCCGAGACTTGCATACCTTGGTTGTGCCAAATTGAAGAACACACTTTGTGTGTGCATGTGAACAAATGAAAGGCAGTAGCCTTGTGTGGGTGAAGTGAAGATCACACCTCATTTGAGTGTGTGTGTGTGCAAATTGAAGAGGAACACCCTACGGGCATTTATTGTGTGCAAAAAAAAAGAGAGGAAGGCCGTAGCCCTTGTGTGGGTGCACACATTGAAGAACAAATTAAAGAATATTATTTGTGTGTGCTATGTGAAGAGGAAGAGCACACTTGGCCGTGTGTGCATTTGAAGAGGCCGAGGGTTGTGACCTTGTGTGTGCACCAAGTGAAGACACATTTTGTGTGTGCAAAATTGAAGAACAACCTACGGGTTAAGGGTGTGCAACAAGAAGTGGGAAGAGGCCAAGTCTCAAGTGTGTGCCAAAGTGAAGAAGTTTTTGTGTGCAAAGAGACAAGAAGGCCGAACCTAGGTGTGTGCACCAAGAAGTGTGTATACACTTAGAAGAAGAAAAGGTAGGACATCCACACTAAAGTATAACACACATTCTAGTGTGTGAGCTAATTGCATAAAGTGTGTGAAGTCTGAGAAGTAGGTGTGTGCTATAATTGATTACACCCTCTGTGGGTCTACTGCACCAAGAAGAGGACAGGAGAAGTGCATGCATGCATGCATGCACGTGCACACGTGAACAAAGCCAAATCAATGGTGTGCATTTGAGTTTTCCAAGACCAGGAGTGAGACTGAGCCAGACTGAAGTTAAAGAGATTGGTTGTCTGAGTTTTCAGTAGATTGAGAAGACCCTGATCATCACAAGTGATCAGAGGTACAGAGCAAGGCCAGCAGTCTTTATCCCAGACTGCTGAAGATACTTGAAGAGCTGAACAAGAAGAAGAGCTACTCGTGTGACTCGAGCAGCCAGGAGAAGACCCTGTGGGACTCAGGGAGAAGAAGTCTTCAGTGGGATTCTGGAGCAGGCCAGTGGGACTCTGGTAACACTGTAGGACGCAGTATAAAGACCCTCCTGTGGGACTCAGGAGAGATACAGTGAGACTCTGTATTGACCATTGTAATTCTAACAAGTTATAATGGGAGAATCCATGCTTGGAGAGCATGGCAAGGATGTAGGCCTTTGGTGCCGAACCTTGTAAATCCTTGTGTCCTGTGCCTTTTCATTACTGCATTATCCGAGAAAGGTTGAGAGATACAAGAAGAGTGGATCGAGGCTTTAACCAGCCATAGAGGTTTAATTGATAAGAATCAATTAGTAAAAAGTTTTAAGGGATCACTGATTCACCCCCTCCCCCTCTCAGTGATTCACACTGATCTGGGCACCTCAAATATTAACGCATTTGAAAAGTATGGGTATGGATATATGAAACGATAGGGGTAAATGTTATCTTTCTAAGTTGAATGTTATACCATCTATCTATGTAAAAATTATGGATGCCTAGAAAAAAGATCCAGATCTATAAAATTTGCTTATGAATGTTCTTAATTTTAACCATATTAATGATGGAATGACACATTTCATGAACTATGAATGTGTTCCATCTATAAAATATTTGAATAATGAGTTATTAGAGGAATATCATAGTTATTTGTTCTCTATTTATCCTTGAAGTTAGAAGTTGTATATAGTTTTGAATGTTTAGATTTGTGGGATTTTAGGAAGATATGTGTCACATATTTTGTACCACATTTCATGGTACGTTTGTATGGTAAGGATGTTAGAAAAAAATTATAATGGGAATTTATATCCATTTTCCATACCCAAATGTAAATGGGAAATGGCACCATGAATTTTTTCACTAGAATCATCCAAAAATCTAAATGAATCAATTCTTCATGGGTTGTATTCTATCTTCATACTAATTCATCACACTTCATCATTATAATAAAATACTTCTCATAGGATTATTTTTCCATGATATAAATTAATAATGTGTAAATGTTACATGGAGTAATACATTCCATTTTATTTGATGGGGATCAATGTTTCATATCAATTAACTAGATAAGTCTTTAAAAAAACGTGATTCAGAGAAGATTTTTAGCAATACATATCAACCCCATGTAGTTGGATAGTCTAAGATAACAATTCAAAAACTATAATATTTGTTGAGATCATGTTATTTAGATTTCAAAGGTGTTTTGGTTCAACACCATCCTCTAGATGTGTTTTTTTACAACATTATAATTCACTCGATAATTTAGATGGGTCATTATGAATCCCTAAAATGATATAAATATAGTGCTCTAATATTCAATAATTATGTTAGACAAAAAAATTTATTGGGACTGGATATAGCTGATGAAATAGAAGAGAAACATAGTTTCATTTAGCAACACTCCATGGTATATCAGAGTCATAAGAAAATTTTTTGTTGTAATTATGGGAATGAAATATAATTTGATGTTTTTAAAATTTTATTTCTAATAATTTCTCCATGGAAGAAGGTTACGATATTACAGAAGAATGGGACACATATACCTATTTATATTTCTCCCTTTGAAATTATAAATTGTATTGGGATAATATATTATCACTCAGTAATTCTAAAAACCCTCCCCAAGTGCATGGTATATTACATATATCTCACTTGAAAATGTACATACCTAAACCATCACATTTAATGAACTCAAAGGTCCTATCAACAGAACAAGATATTTATTATGATAAATAACCAATCGATATTCATGATCAAAAAGATAATGTTCTATGAAATAAGAGAACTCAACCAGAAATTTTTTTTGGGAGAAAACTCTCTTTTTTAGAATCCACATGTGAAGTCGAGTATATGATAAGGAAAATGTATCCTCATTTGTTTACATTCTAGTGATGAATTTTAAGGGAAATTTTTAATTTAATTGGAGTTGAAGGACACACCCGATGATTCAATAAATTATTTTTTCAAATAAATTATATTCCATTGATATATTCTGTTACATGAAACACAGAGTTATACTTGTGCTACAAAAAATACTAAGTTAACATATGTTACACATGACACTCAGTTGTAATAAAAAAGATGTCATATTATAAATATAATTATTTGAATATGATGACACTAACCTAAAAAATAAATATAGATATATGAATTGTAATAATGTATTTTTATATATGAATTTTATTTTTTGTATATAAAAGAATCTTATTGATGAAAAAGTACATATTTTTTTTGGAAAAGTCATTCTTTGTCTCAAAAATTCTATTTTCTCAAAAAATGGTTTATATTTATTTTTGTAAACATTAATAAAATTTATATATCAAAATTATAGAAATTTTATTTGATAAAATTAACTTCATTCTTTAGATCTTCATGTAAAAATTATGATTATGTTAATCTTTGGAGTTCTTCTGAAAGGTTTCATTTTATGACGAATAGTGAAAAATAAAAATTTTAACTGAAAAAAAATATTTTAGTATAATTTATTTATAAAGATTTATAATATTATAAATTGGTTTTAAAGATTAATTAGTAAAATTATACATATATTTATCATATTTATGTGATTGGAATCAACTTTTAATTTATCTTAAAAATACAAACATTGTAAAATTCGGTATATTTTCTCTTAAAAACCTTCATTTTCATCGTGTTTGTGAGATTAATTTAAAATTTAACTCTTCCAATTATGTTTGTTTAATTTATAAAAATAGATTATATATCTAGAATCAGATTAATTTTTGGTCAAGATTGTTTTTGACCAAAATTAATTGTAAAAACAGTGGAAATTCTTTACTTCAGGAACCATGAAATTGTATTTATAAGGGGATAAACTAAAAAATGATTATGAATAGACCAAAACATAACCAAGTCCCCTTTTATGGTTATATATTAAAATTAAACCTTATAATATCTTTAATGGTTCTTTTTGGAACTATTTTCATTATTAATACACGTGTAGACCTTTTTCTTATAAAAATATTACAAGTATGCCACTCACCTTACATATAAAAGGACACAACTTATCCTATATTTTGCACACTTTCAAACCATTTTTGGATCAGAAATTATATTAAAAACTAAAATCCAATATTCCCATAAATAAAAATATAATCCTTATTTTGGATATAAATCCATCCTATGATGGATTTTTGTGAAAACCTAATAATGCTACGAAAAAAAGAGGTAACGTTCATCAACGAGAATTTTTTTATTTTTCAACATCTTTAAATTATTATTTTTGAAAACATGATGATATAATAAAATTAGTTTCAACCATATGAAAATATATTTTTTACTTAATTACCTACAACCATATCCATTTCCATCAAATGGGTCACAAAATCACCATTCATGTGTATGGTGGACTATTCTCTCATGAACAGATGTCATTAATTTTTTCATCAAAACCTCTCAAGGATAGAAATAATGTTGGATGAATATTTTTTATATGATATATATGATATTATTATACTTTAATAATTATTATATCACACATAAATTCATACTCATCATAGTGTGAGAATACGATTACATCGTTCATGTATACGACATGCTATCAACTTGCGAAGCAATGTAATCTGTTCACACTTTACCTAGAAGGTAAAAGGGGTGGTCTTAATTATAATATTTGATATATATGAAATATTAATTATTCTATAATAGTAATCTATCATTTAAATTTATTTTTTTTTATCTGAAAAGAAAATATAAATAGTAGTCATGTGTTTGAAAGGCCTATCATCTCCTTGAACGGTGTATTCAATTTTATATAACTAAATATTATGATTTACTAAAAATACATATATAAAAAATATAAATGAAATATATATACATGTTATCAATGTGAAAATAATTAAATCATAATTAATTTAAATGGGAAATAAATAAAAAATCATAACATATACTAAGAACAAAGAGGTTATTACTCAAAATAAAACATTAACATGGAAATGTTAATAAACAAGTAATAAATAATAGGAAGAAAATAATATATGGTATGATATATATAAATATTTTTATTTTATATATTTATAATAAAGAAATATTAATTACATAAGTGTTTTGGATGCAAACTATGGAATTTATGACATGAGGTAAGGGATTTTTTTCTCATTTTTTCTTCTATGAGTCGTATATTATCTTATGCACCAATATTCGTTAACTAGTGGTATATAAATCCCATTTGACATTAAAAATACTAAATTTATATATCCTTATAATTTTTTATGTTATATTTTATGTTATTCTTTTATTGGGTCTTATGATTCAAAGTTTCTAAAGTTGTAACGAATTCTTGTCACAATTTCATAATTTATATGGATAGTTTATGTTTACGTTTCCTATTATAAAATCTTATGATAAATCTCTCCAAAAACACATTAATTTTTTATCCTCTTTTTATTAATGAATTTTTCCAATAATAGTATCATTTTCCACTCTTTGGAAATTAATATAATTGAAAAACAGATTTTCATTGAAATCTGACATTATTTCTCTCTTTGGTGAAAAATATGTTTTCTTACATAACTATATTTTCTCTAATTGTTTTCAAATATTTTTTTTATTTATATATTTTATAAAATAATTTTTTAACTTTTTTTAATTTTTTTAAACAAAAAATTGAACAACATATTCATGTCAGTTACTAAATAACTATCATTTTGATTCTACTAAAAAAATGAATGATTCATTATTTTGATGTGTATGATCTAAATGAAAAATAGTAGCATCATGAATTTTTTTTATTTGTTTATTATGTTATAAATTTCTAATATTATTTTCAATGAATGATATTTTCAATTTTATTATTTTTTTAAAATTATTTTTCAATACTGAAAGTATATTTTCCTCAAGAATTTTTTTATATGAACTGTCAAAGTCATTATCTATATATGATGACAATATGTGATGTTACCTATGTCTTATTGTATATATAGTCCAATGATACCATTTTTATAATTTCTTTTCATGGTTTTTATTTATAGTGGTATGATGTTTTTGAACCCCATTTCACTTCCATATGATATTCCATGATAAAATTTTTATGAAACCCACTTCATTTTTAATAGGTTATACTATAATAAAATTAAGTAATGATTATGAAATCTATCTATTTTATATTGGTTATGATATGATGAACTGTTTATAAACCCCAATAAATTTCATGGGTTTTGATATGATGAATTTTTTATGATCTTTTGGAACACATAAATATAGTTTTCATTATGTGATGGATGGGACCTCTATCTCCTTGTAATGAAATGGGTAATGAATTATATCTCACGAGATAAATTTTATTGGAATGGGGAGTTAATTCAATTTAATAATGGTAATTTTCTTCTAATTTTCTTAGGAGTGAACCTTTACATCAATGATAGCTTAGGGAGTGAAATCGTTCGACTATGATATCCATATCATTGATTATTTTAATAAAATGGAAAGTAATTTCTATTATAATGTGTACTATAACAATATATGTATTAGGCCAATATAATGATCTCAAGGATCATGTTATTTTATTCCCTTTGGATTCATGTCTTACAAAATGTCAATCTTTATTCCATGAATAGTGTTTATGATCATTGATATGTATGAATTAATATTAAAAAGTTATTAACATGTTCTTAGACCATTATATTCATGTTTTTCTTACGTGTGTCCTTTATTAATCATTATTGAGAAGTGATCCAACCATTTATTATGCTTATGTTCACTATGTTATAATGAAATTTATTATATATTATATGTCTTATAAGGCTTATAGTTATGAATATTATAATTGGATAACATTTTGTTTACCTATAGAAAAGCTAATTATGTTTCTAATTTTTTAATACACTAAATAGTTACATTCCATAGGTGTGTGTTTGTTTTGTGTAATGAATATTCATAGAAATAATGAAATATAAATTTATGATACAATTGGGTCCCAATAAACACACTTTTACAAAACCCCCACCTATATTAGAGATATATTGTAGAAAATTAAGATGTTATATTTCACATGATAAGAACATTATTTTTCTATTTTATGGATTTGGTTATAGGGCCTACACATTTTTCTATATAGATACTCTTCTTTATGTGACTTCAACTCCTTGATTAAAAACTCCCTCATGACATGAAATCCTAGTGTATACAATTATATTATCCAATATCATAACATTGAATCCTTATCTATTACCAATTTAGTAATCATATTAAGATTTATTTTATGATAATACATTTCATTTTAGATATGAATAAGAAATTTGTGTCAATCATTATATATTATAACAGTTTCTTTAATAGTATCATAAACCAAAATATACTGAGTATTTGCGGATATGGATACCACTTGCATTATGAGTTACAGATTAATTTTTTTAACCTAATGGAGATATTTGATCAATTTATCCAAAGGAAGACTATTTTTATCTCCACTTGATTACAAATGTTCCTCCTCTCTATGTAATAGTTACATAACCCGTACATTTTCTCAGGTAATAATAGATATTTCTGATTTCTACATGTGTTATTATTTTATATTTATCATTTATTTTCTTATTATAATTTATTTTTTATCAAAATCATATCTATTAAATATCATGAAATATTTGAATGATACATTTTTTATTCATATATACTTCTACTAACAATTTTAATATCCTCTTATACGTAATAAATGAATTATTTGTGAGATTTATTTTATGTGAAATTATAACAATTCTTTCTCTAATTGTTCCACATTGGAGTTTCTATACCTTGTTATTGTATATTCATTTCCATTTTCCATGTATCCTATAGATCACTATCAGTGGATCTTGTTCACTATAATTTGGGTAAATAATTTATGTCTATCTTTGGAGAGTAACTTTTAATCTCGTCTAAACTAATTTTAAGACTATAAATATTTCAATATTTTATTAACAAATTCCTCTTGGAAAAAAATTGTACATTCACTAATTTCCTATAGACGCATGGAAAAACAATTATTCCATGATGTAATTATTTCATTCATCCAAGAATGGATCTTTGAAACATTAATATAATAATCATGGTAGAAGCTATTACAATTTATATTAAAATGTTTTTAAATATATATTACTGAATTGTTTTAGTCATGGTTATCACTTTGATTGATATTAATGCTTATATATCCATTATATCATTGGAGGTATTCAATTTTCAATCTATGTTTATCTATACAAAGAATACACATTTTAATAAAATTAACTTTACATCAAATGGGGAAATAACCAAATTATGAACTTGATTCTACTACATGGAATCTATTTTTTAGAATTAATTTTAATTTTATTTTATCATTTTCATTATATTTTGGTTCCTTGTAGGAAAAATATTCATTTTTATAAGGAATAATGTATCACTTATTTTTATTATTGTATAACCATCTCAATTTGGTTTTATTTTTCCAATGTATTAGATTGTTTTTGAACATTCCTTCTTCTTGATATCTTGTGGAAAATGTGTTTATGCCAAATACTTTTCATCTCTAGACCTACATTATCTTTATTTGTCTTACACCTAGTATTTAAAAAAATGTTCACCATATTATAGAAATATTTTCATTCACCTTAATATATGTTTTTATCATATATATTTACAAAATATATATAGATACCTTTAGGATATTTATCTATGTCTTACATAGATTTTTTATTGACGCATGTTCATTTACTAAGTTATCCTTGACAAACACATTGAATGTATACAGATGGAGTTGTAAATTAATATATTTCATTCATAATATAACTCAAATGATATCCATTATTCTTTATAGTTTGCATATGGTTAAGTGTTAATGCTACTATTTGTGACTATTATCATGAAAGGATGATGAAACACTTTTCAAAATTTATAAGACACATAATCAATCCCCATTTTACAATCATCAACCCTCTAATGTGTATGATGAAATGTGATTCTGGGAATTACCTCTATACACATTTTATTGACTGATGAATGATCGTTTAATAAATTATTTTGTTTACCTGCTAAAGTATCTCATACCATCTAACTAATAATATTTCATTATTCAATTTAACATACCTTAACTATTTTAAATGAATCTTATAATTTAGATTATTTTACCTTAAGATTCTATATGAAAATTTTCACACATGTCTTACTAAACTAGTTAGAAAATATTTTTGGATTTATCACATTTATTATCAAAAATGATCTTGGTAACATTAAACCATATAAGTTAACATTAAAAATTCTTTAAAATCTTATCTCTAAAATAGTCCAAATACATTTTTTTCTATTTACATTACAATTTATTTTTGAATATCTATCTTCAAACATTTAATGATACATTGGAAAATGAAATAATATTTCTTATTTTTCCTGAATATTTGAGAACCAGTTACTTGATATTGGAGGGAGTTCTTGGATTGAGTTCCCCCAACCACACATTCTCATTATAGAAAATTTGAGTGGATTTGGAAAATCTCCAAAATTCATGGGATAAATATTCACCTAGAATATAGTTATATATAATATTTATTATATGTGTGTTAAACATATTAATTATTAAACTTTTCCCCTTTAATCAGTTTAACCTTTTATGTTATCCTTATATAGTATTTCTCACCTAGAGAACACATTTGTAACGTAATAAATAATTTATCTCAAACTTGAACCATCAATAATTTGTTTTTTTATAAAATAAAAGTCATTAATTTAACTTAATTATATCTGATTAATTTTTTAATGAAAAATAGAAATTTTATATTAATTAATAAAATATTTTTTCTTATACTCATTGGCTAACATATAAATATAATGGGTAAATATATTAAATAATTCTTATTATAAACTTGGATAATATTTAATTAATTCATTTTATTTTTATTGTTCAAACTCATGAATAACCTTACCAATATCAAGGGGATCACCATGTACTAAAATTAAATTCATTTTAATTATCCATGAATCTAATAAAGCTTTTTGTGTGCCCATATAGTACTTTATATCAATAGTCATGAGTGTCACTCCATGAATAAGAGTAGTATTTAAAACCACTTCAAGTCCCCCCAAGTCATTATATTTATTAATAATAATATCATCCAAATATAAAATTCACTTTGTTATATAAAATAGTTTTCTCATGATATCTTATAAAGTGGGATACATTATCAGTATCACTATTGTTTTATTATTTATTCATTATTTAAATGGATATATTGGATGGACATAACTTAATCTATAATTATCATATATTTAATATATTCACTACTATACTTGTATGCTATTATGTGATATATCTTCCACTAATTAGAATAAAAATTATTTCCTTATCAATCAATCAATTCCATAACAAAAATGATACTCTATAAAAATTATACCAAGGTTACATCACCACAAATAAATTTCATTGTCTGGTATTGTATGAATTTTCTTGATAAAATTACTCTCTTGATAATGATCTTGTATCAAGAGACTAATAAACATAAATTTATTTAGAAACTACCAATGACACCCAAAACATGTAGTGTTTCAATTAATGGTCTGGCCCTCGTGATCTTCTTTATGTGAGGTTAAAAATTGAGAACATCATGAGAATAAGTCTCAATGCATATGATCACATAAATCCTAATATTAATAAATCACATGTTCCCCAATAGTATAATGTATGTAGACCATATGAATTATTTTTATGATTACTATCACAATATCACAAGGTTCTCTTTATAACTGAGAACTATTATATCCTTCTGATCATGTTGTGCCTAGAGAACCAAATTTTACAACACTCTATCTTTCTCTAGATCCAAATTACATACCATTAAATTGTAAAATATCATGTGATAAGATCATTTTGAGTTATGTATTTATTTATTTTATCTACATTTCTTTCTTTTAAGGATACTCAGTTGTCTGTGTCTTTAAATCCTGGGGTAAAAATCCCCCAGGAGATGATTCCCAATGTATATCCCTATTATCCCCAACAATACCCATTTAATCTTTACTAGTACCACTATTTTAATATTATAATAATTTAAATTATTGAAATAAATTAATTTCTAGGAATTATTCTATGAATTTGAAGAAAAAATTGTATATTTTATAGTACATATTTTCCTACATAATAATTTATAACATAATCAATATTTTTAGATATGGATTACAATCACCTCAATGATTTTAGCTTCCTCTTTTACATATCCTAACTGTGATACTATATAAAAATATATATATAAGAAGACTATTTTATTTCACTGAAAACTAGAGATCATTCCTTTCAAAATACAAGGTACATATCCCTTTTACTTTTGAAGTACTATTTGATAGTTCAAACTTATTATCATTTTGTTCACCAAGATTTATTTTATATTTGACTACCATAATTAATGAAATGTTAATATAAAAGTGTATATATAAAATATAATATGTTTTAAATCCAATATAATATCATGTGGAGTTCTATAATCTATGTAATGTTCTTAATTAATTTATACAGTTCATCTTAGATATTTCTTTCCATATAGAATTGGAAATAGTTATCATTCAGATTATTCCATAATTATTTTTCATTACCTTGTGATCATATATACATATAATTCATCTTAGAAACCCTTTGAAATACAATAGTAAATATTATTCCCTATAAATGTGTTCACTAACTTAATTAAATCTTAAATGATTTCCTTTTAATCAATTCCTAACTATCTATAAGACTAATGATTGTTTTTCATATGTTATTAATATATTTTTCATTAAAAAACATTCTTCTCCAACTAAACTCTTATAAAAAAGGTAAAATAATTTAACATGATTTATTATCTTGCTTAATCCATTATTAAAACCTTGATTTATATACATAATGATCTCAGTAGCTTGTATGATAATTTTAATTAAAATGTGTTTTAGCATCCCTATTGTTGAAAAAGGATTCATTATTTTCATCACATTATTGATCTTAATCATTAAACACCGAAAAATTATTTATAAATAGTCCCAATACTATCCATTTTCAAATTTATATTGAATAATCATTCTGAAAAAATTGGATTTAAATGAAATTTTGAAATTATGAACATTGTTTCTTGAATTTGGTACATGGAATCAATTTTTCAAAATTCATATTCAATTTTCACTTTATCTTATTTTCCATTTCAATAATTCCAATAAGATAATGAATTATTATTTTTAATTAACAAAATATCAAAGATATACTAACTATAAAATCACTTCTATTGATTTTATCTTACCTATAGAATTGTGTCTTTGGGACATTCATTTTACTTATGATATTATAGAGGTCATACGTATTTCAACTACTTGTGTAGCATGATGCTTTCCTTTATCCATTTCAACCTAGCTCTAACTACCTCGAATATAGGCTTTTACAATCGAAGAGAAATATTATTTCACTTAGCTATAACTTTAATCTCTTAGGAATATTTGTATTATAATTAAAACCCATCATGATATAAAACTGAGTTGTGTTTTTTGTCTTTCTTAATTCATTTTTATTTATTAATGTAGCCTCAATAATGAAATTTCATCTAAACACATTAATTATAACATAATGGTTTTTTTCAACCTATAACTTTTATGATATATTTTTTCATTATAATTTGTACATGGTTAATGGATAGAATCATTATTTTGATAAGAATGTTTGAATAAAACAATAAGAGACTTTAATAATCATATTAGACTCAACATTGATCCTCCTACATCAGGGATCTGATATGAATATGTAAACATTAGAATAGAAATTCCTCCACTCTACATTTTAATAAAAGATAATTTAATGGTAAATATATTCACCATTCTACTAATCAGAAATATCAGTTATCCTTTTACAAATAATAATACTTTATTAACATTCACATTCCATAAATTTACTAATGGGGTCCTAAAGTGTCCAAATATAAATATTTTGTCACTTTAAATCATTTCAATAATTAGATAACTTTATCTCCTACATAATCACAACATCCTAAGAACAAAATATTTAGTGTCATTGAGTACTAGCTATATATGAAACTAATTCTATAATACTTGTGACCATTTGTCCATAATTGAGCCACATTAGAATCCCTTCTATAATTCTCACAAGTTACAATCATCATCATAGCCATGTAAATGGTAGAATAAGAAAGGTATGATCTAAAAAATTTAGTAAGGGAATTCCATTTAATATTAAATATTAGGCTGGACTATAAGAATTTGAGAAAACATGTGTAGGGGATAAATATATTATTAAAATAATTACAAACAATCAGAGTCTCCTATAAATGATGATAGAAATCAATATTATATTAAGAAATGAAAATATAAAATGAAAAAAATAGTAAAATATTATAGAATAAATAATGATCCATTGAGAATAATATAAGAATATAACCTAGAATTATGGAATTTTCAGTATCATAAGAGTTAGTAACATTATGACTATAGTTTTCCGCATCGAGTGCATTATCAATATAATAAACATAGATAATGTGCATTATTTTCATGATCAATATTTTAAACATAGCTAATATGTATCGTGTTCATGAAAAATATTATGTACTTATCAATATTGTGTATTTAGATACTTTGAATCATTTTAACACTCAAAAAAATGTCTCTCCTGAGGTATAAATCCCTATCAAATTCCATAGACGGAGATATAGGACCCCCCCCCCATTATCATCCATAAACATTTGTTCCGTAATAAGTCAGTAAATCAACATATCATGGAAAATAGTATGCCAGAAATAGGTATTGTTCATCATATCATAATGCACCCATGTAATGAAAAATGGATTTCACAACATTATATTATAGTATCTCCAAAATTGATATCGGGAATATAAATAGATGTTATTAATAATTTAGTCACCCAAAAAGTTTATTTCATAACAGTATTTAGAGAATATTTTATAAAAAACAATCATGAAAATATGTCTTTAAGAGATATAGAAAAACAATATTAAAATTTTAAAATAGTTGTTTAGATAACGTGTTTTACATTGGCATAAACTATATTGCTACAAGAGACCTTGAAAATTATTTTTTTGAAATGAAAATTGTGAGAAGAATTAATTTTGAATACAATTATTATTAAAAAATATCAATAATTATTCCTTGAAAAATACAGAATTTTTTTAAAAGGATATGTAAAATCATATTAATATGTTTTACTTTTCAAAATAAATTATAAAAAAAGATCCTTTAAAACAATTAATTTTTTTAAAAAGTTGATTTTAAAACATTTCGGGAATTTTTAAATTTAAAAAAAACTTCAATTAAAGATATTTAAAATGAAATATTTTTTATAAAAAATAAATGGAATGTTGAAGATGAAATGATTTATATTGAATGTATAGAAAACCATTTTTTTAAAAAATTTGAAATAGATTTATTGAAATCCCATGTTATAAATTTTTTAAAAAAGATTAATTTTAAAAATATTTAAAGGGAAATATAAATGTCACATGAGAAAACATATAATTTTATTTACAATTATAAACTATTATATTTTCTATAATGGATTATAAAGAGATATAGGGGAAACCATTATTGAACACGATGAAAATTATTCCGAATAATGATATAATTGTTTAGAGATAAATTGATCAACGTAAACGAATTGAAATAAAATTTATTTTACACATAGTGAAAGGAAATTATACATGAAATAAATATTAATATAGATGGAATTAATATTATAAGAATTATGTTCAATAAGAAGAATTATATCTCAATTAAAGATTTCAGTTAAAACCCCTTTAAACTATTATATCTTTCGACTTGAAATCGATTTGAATAAAGAACATCATATAGCTATTCAAATTCCATGAATTAAATTAATATAAAAAAATACAACCATTAGGTTGTAATTACGCAATATTAAATAAATGAAGTTGTGAAATACAAAAAATATCTCTTTGATTTGAAGATGAGATAAAAACCCCTTACCATTGTTATTCACAACCCCTAAAGTGTGAAAATATCAATTATAATAGCAATGACTATATTAATATCCAATTTCATAACCATTTAAAATGACTAAATGCAATTTTATAATTTTTTTATAATTATTCTCTATACGTATATTAGTCAGTTACTATCTATTTTGAATATTGGGTGTCATTGATCTTCATCGGTTAGACTTTTTTTGTATTAGTGGTTGTATTACTAAGTATTCTATAAAAGATAATTAAACATAATTCACAAAAGGATCGAGAATAAAATTTTAAGAATTATTCATAATATTTTAATTTCATTCAATTTGGTTCATGGTTATGATCCTTAAATATAAAATTGATGTAGCGCTACTGTAGTTGCTGAGATACTGTTGCAATGGCGGCACTATACCAGCGGTAGGGGAACTGTTGCGGCGGCAGGGGAACTGTATCGAAGACGGGTATTGTGTCGTAATATAGCAGCGCAGGTACTGTAGCAGTACTATTCACAGAATGGGTCTTGGGCCTAAAATTTGGGCCTACGAGCTATGTAATGGGCTAAATGCCCACTGGGCGTACAGGCTATGTAATGGGTCTCCCTCTACCCTATTAAAGTAGTCTTTTCTTTTCATTAATAATAATAAAAATGAGGCTTCGACCCCAACCTTTAAAAAAACTATTTAGTTATTTTTATAATATATTATAACTAATTAATTAATCATAGTCCTCCATTATATTTTTATAATATTCTTCATGTTTGGGGTTTTACTGAACCTACCATGAACATACCTAAATTAATTGATGGTTATGACTAGGTAAGTGGTTTATTAGGGAAAAGTATCATTATTATTAGTGAATTATGATATTATTTCGATAATTATAATGATTGGAATTATTTTAGAATATATTTTAATATATAATAATTAAAATAGATAGAAAGCAATATAGGTTACTTGGTGGAGGTTGAAGATGACACTATGCACAAATCAAATTTCTAATTTACATAATAGATAAGGACAAAGGTGGTTTATCGTTATTACCTAAAATTAATAAAAATATAAAAAAAAACTAATGTAGTAATATGGTAATGATAACTACATATTTTGGAAAGAAACATATATATAAAATAAGTTTGAAAAAAATTCTAAAGTTGAGGACGTGGGAATTACCTTGAAAGACTCCACTGAAATGGTCATCCTTGGAAAATATATTGTGAAAATATCCTCATTAATAAAGAATTAGATTCTATAATAATAAAAATTCTAGATTTTCATGTGTAATCATAATTTTTTTTAGTGGTCTTGAATCCTAGTGAGAGGCCACTTTTATAAGGGTTGAATATTGAATTCTTGTAAATAATTCAAAATTATATAAAGAGATCACATGTTTCACATTTCAAGATGAATAAAAAATCATTAATAATGGATTAGGGGATATGATACATCTTATAATACTACAAAAAATCATTTTCACACATTTTTTATACATGTTTCACAGTCAATTACTATTCAAATTTTTTATTTTACCATTTGTTTACTAGGGTAACTATTTTTTAGTAAATTAAGTAATTTGGTATGAATAAAAATAAAATTCAAAGTAATAAAAAAATTAAAAACTAAATTCAAATAGTAAAATCAATTTATCAGATAAAATCTACATGTATAACAAAACATCATTTTAACATTAGTGCATGTAACATGTAATTTTTTTTTTAATAAGGTGTATTTTTATTCATAAAATGCATGTGTATAGTAAAATTATTATTTTTTTCATTTTCATGATATAAATTGGATAATTATAAAAACAATTATTCCATTCAAAAGAATAGAAAACTAAATTTATCCAAAATAATTTTTAATTAAAATAGGAGAAAAAATAGTTGTTATTGGAGAATATTACTAAGGTCCTAAAAATTTTAATCATATATTTTATTAGGAAAAAACATTTATTTATTACATAATAATTAGTGATTCATTACATATTAATACACTTAAATGAATATAGAATATCTAGAAGCCATGAATCAGTGGATAATTATCTACAGAACACAATAAAATGATTCATCGATACCAAAAAATTATTGAAAAATTCCATAACATGATTCAAAAATTCCATATATTTTATAATTGTGTGGGATAAGCTGGGGACATTTAAAGAAATGGGTTATCCAATGGCCTAGTAATGAAATAAACAAATCCTAACATTAATAATGTATTACAAGTAAGACAATATAAATTTCTTTGGTTATAAAAATGGTGATAATGATAAAGCTGAACAATGAGGCTTGATATTACATGATAACATAAAGGAATCATAGGAATGTTGAAACATTAAACATGACATCATAAAAATAGGTCATGTATAACCCTGAAGATATCATAATATGGGGGATGAAGTCCTAATATGGATTAGGTTCACTCCCTAATCTCACACAGGGTGTTTCATGAGGCTAAACCCCTCTTTGATTCATTGGTGTTCTATATAATTCAAGGTTCACTTATAGAGTTCATATAATGTACATTCTTAAGTGTTCCATATAGATCATATAACAGAAGAAAATATATCATTATATTTAATCCTACGATTTTTTATTTTCAGTTAAATAAATGGATACATAAAATAAATGAACTATAGGTAAAACTAGGTGAATAACCTTGAGTAGAAATGTTTATGAGTAGAAAATTCACAAATGTTTGTCATGGAAAATCAATGTGAAAATTCAACAGCATAACAAAAACAAATTATAGATTCATAAAATTGATTAATGAGTGAGAAAAAGATCTATCATCATATGGAATAATAAAATAAATGTATGATTTATAGTTAATATAATAATCCAACCAGAATATTTTATATTTAAAATTCAAAAGACATGGGGAGACCTTGTATAAAAAATTGGCATTGGAAAATCATTGAATAATTTTCATAGCATAAAGAGGGTTCATAATGAGTAATGGGGGATTAATGATAGTTAAATGGATCACTAATCACATTTTATATATAAAGGAAGTAATGGGGAAGTATAAAATAATATAGCATTAATAGTAATTTGGAATAAAAAAGACCATTAGAGAGATTAGGTTCTTGAATAAATAAGTGAAAGGGACGATCCCATACTAAATTTTTTTATAGTAACGACTTATGTAAGTGATATAATGAGTGGGTATAAATGATATATCATGGTTACGAAATATATTTTACATCATAGATATCATTATAAGGGTGGGATATCATAACCTATTGTGATTTTAACGGATAATCACAAAAAATGTCGTTGAATGGAAATAAAGAGATAGTGGTCCTCGAGCTTGAGAGGGTGATTCGAAAAGATCGGGAAGAACTTCTCTATAGTTTGGGTGAACATTGAGAGGAATATAGATATTTGAGTGAAGATTAAAGAAATTATATATGGTTTTTAGTGAAAATGAATGGGGTTTTGGGTGGGTTTATATTAGAATAGAGAGCAGAGTTATTTATTATTTCACAAACAATGGTTTTGGACTCTACTTAATAATCTAATCAAAACCAAAAAACATGCCATTATTTTTTCCCATGGTTGGAACCAAAGAGTAGTGTATTTAATTATATTATAATTAGACTAGCCTAATTCAATTAAATATTACCCTTGATAATGTGGTGGTGAGTCATTTTAATAAAAAAATTATTTTAAAACATTAAAATATAATATATGATTTGGAGGATTCATAAAGAAATTGAAACATTATTAATGAATCATAAAAACACATTATATTAAAGGGTAAATATATTTTTGTTCTCCTATACCATTTATGGAACATATTACATTAGGTTATTAAGATATCATAATAAACACCATACTTTTATATCATATTTAATTTTTTCCCAACAATTTGACCACCTCAAAAAATTATCCAAAATTAACCATTGATCAATTTAAACATTATAATTCCATAAATAAAATTTATTTTATCACAAAATTATAAATATTTGAATTTTTTCATTTAGATAAAGACTCTGAATTTATTAAGAAATTCTTATTAGGTGATAATAACAATATTTTGACCCTTAAAATATTAACTTTTAACTTCATAAAATTATATTATAATTTTTATTTAATATTAATATGAATTAATAATAATATTTTATGAAAATATAATTTATTTAAAAAACTCTAAAATTCATCAAAATGAATTTATTAATTGAATTTTTATATAACTCAAAAATAAAATTTTCATTTTATCCTATTAAAATAACAAATTTTTATCAAACACATTACATTATAATTTTAAAATTAAAATCAATAAGGAATAAATATAATCATTATTTTATTGAAAATACAATATGAAAATTTATACTTTTGGGGGGATTAGAGCTTTCTAAATTACTACTATTATTATTCTACCCTTAATTACCGTTTTTTACATTTAATATAAGGACCCAGCCTTAAAACATTACATAATATTGAATTAAACGAATAATTCACATTGAGGATCTTTTCAGGTTTAGAGTTTTAGAGAATTAGGACATAACTATTACATCTCAAAAGATTACAAGTTAGACACTTCTACAGAGTTTCCATTTTTTTCATAAAATAAAAACTCTTAAAAAAAGAGTCATGTGAAGTTCCATGTTTTAGACAACATGACTTTTCATTTATCCCATCCTTAACCCTATTCATCTTTATGTCCTGTGAAAACATTTCAAAACATGGGATGAGCATAAAAGGATTAGTAAGGATTATAAAACAATGAATGAAAACATTTGTTCATAATTACATACAGAACATGAAATCTTTTACTTACCTCATGAAATAATAAGATTTATGAAAGACACATAGAAATCATAAATCAAAAAGGTAACTTGTGGCATTCATACCATACTTACATTATAGCTTTCATAGCTACATAGGGTGTTATTTTGGAATACCCATCACAGTATATTCAATAAATCTCTTAGGATAAAAATTCACGTTTACCTCTGTCAATGTACCCAATGCATTAGAGAGCTATCTCGGGCTCACCCGCCCAAGATTTATCCTGGAACTACCCGTATATGTAAATAATTCCCAAGAACCATAACACAGAACATAAGCATAAGGGAAAGATAACATTTCCACATTGCAATTTCAAAATTTAATTTCAAGATATTGAAATTATAAATCCATTATCAAAATCATTTTCAATAACAAAATACATAAAAAGAGTATATGGTATTTATTTTTCCATTTAAAAATATTACGACTTGTTAAGGAAGACAAAGATAAAATAATACTCAAGGCGGCAGAAAAGGTCATTGTCACCGCTTATGTTAAAAGGAACATTCTTTTTTTCGTTTAGTAAAACGCTTTGTAGAAAAATATTTCCTTCAAAAAATTAGTGTCATTTATATAGCTTATAAAATAAAGTCGTGTATTAAAACAAAATATGCCTCAATGAATGGAGATTGAGACGAAGTCCCTTAACTTGTGTCCTACTTTACTCGATCATTATTTAATCTCATGAATAATAAACTAAAATTAATTTCTATTTGATTAAGAAACATTTTCATGTATATTATTCCATTTATATCACTTATTACCATGTTATAAATATTATGTGATCATTTATGTTAATAACGTTTGTTTTGTCGATATTTGGTACTTGAGTCAAAAATGAACACCTTATATTTACAAGTTTTCCATGTGGTCAATAGACCATTACATCTATAATGAATTTAATTATTTAAATATCATATTTATATCATATATATCCAGTATATACATGTATTTACATAACATGTGGAGGTATGAAATGAAATGCACCGTTTATGGAGACGGTAAGTCATACATACGCATGAATGCTACATTCATTTCTATTTCATATTTTAATGGAATTATAACAAAATGATAAATAAGTATATTATAGTTATAGTATAATATCATATATAATAAAATTAACTATATCTTTTATACATTCCGCATAAGGCATTAACGAGTCACATCATTTTTAGGGGCAGGTAGTCTGAACTTCCTCAAATGAGATTATCGTATTTACCCACTATGGAAACTATAAAGGGTTGATATAATTGGGATGTAAAAAAGAATAAGGAAATCATAAAAATAATATATATCATATATAAATACAGTTCCATCATAATGGCCCCCATGAGAGGCGGTAATATTTAATTGAACCATCATCATTTCATTAGGTATTAGTTTACCATCCACAGAAACATTATGTTTTTCAACCATTAGATATAGTTTTGTTTAAGTTTAGATCGAATATATCTCATAACAACATCCTAGTATATTGTGTATACTGGTTTTTTACAAAATAAAGAAAATTAATAGAGTTTAGGGGCTGGAGAAGTAAAATAAAAGAAAATAATTTAAGAGAAACTGTTGCCTTTAATTTGGGTAACTCCCTTTGTTTTGCACCAAATGACTTCTTGAAGTGCCTTATGACTAAGGTAAGGCTTCTAGGAAGAGGAGGGGATGTAGGGAGTTTAATTGGGCAGAGTTAGGATGAGCCAAATGGCTTGAGAGGTGTGAGGAATTGGAAATAAATGGTCCCCTTTTATAATGGAGAGGAGGGGCTCTTTAGGAAAGTGTGAAAATATTATTTTATTATTTAGAGATATTCGGTTTCTAATGGTCCAAAAATATTTAAGGTAGAAGATAATATGACTAATATTCTAATTAAACTCATAAAAATATAATTTAACATGTTTTGGTAATTAATTTAATCATTATAATCTTATTTATTTAAATCATTTATTAATGAAGTAAATACTGCATCATTATTGTGTCTTAAATAATTTAAATTATTATATGTCTAAAAATCATTAAAAAACTACTATCATGTTTGAAATATTATTTTCTTTCTAAATGATATTTATAGTCGAAAATATGACTTATATAACCCATTATAAAAATTAATTTACTAAAAGGTATTTGTTGTTGTCATTTTTGCCATTACTTTAAGATAATTAATCTAAATTTTCATTTTAACTTTCAAGTGTCTCAATGTGGTCCCAAAATAGACTCAAATATTCTCATGGACGTAAGTGAATCAACCAATAAGGTTAGGAAAAGTTTTAAGGTAATTTGGAATTATTATAATATTCTTTTAAACTTTAATTACCATATTTACCTTTAACCGCGGAAAATAAAAGTCAAAAGTTAGTACTCATCAAAAAATATTTTCATCTTAATGAACCAAATTTTAATTCATGATAACAACCATGTATGTTGGATTTTTGAAATTCAATTCACAGAAGTGGTAAAATTTCATTTAAATGAAAAATTCAGCTTTTTTAACTACCACTAAGTGGTTTCACTATTCATCAAAAATTGAAGTTTTTCAGAAAAATATCAAAAATTCATCCTAAGATATATTTGATATTCCGAATTAAAAATTGATGACTATTTTTTCAAATTCAAATCATAGAAGTGTCATTAATTAATTTTAAAATTAATTTTTGTTATCAAAACAAATAGCGTGTTTTTAAGAAACAATAACTATCAAAAGATTGATACTTGTTTATGTCCAATTTCAAAGTGAAATTAATTACAATGACCAAAATTGGATTAAATGGTAAAAATATACTTTAATTTCACTTTAAAACCAATTAAAAATATAATCTCTCCATATAAATAACTTATATTAAAAAGCATTTATGAATTTAAATACAATAATTTTCACTATTCATTAAAAAATGAACATTATCGAAAAAATTAGAAAAAATTACACAAAGTAAATTTTTGAGGTCCCCATTATAAATAAAGATTTTATTTGGTCATATATAATTTATTAAAGTGAAAAAACTATATTTAAAGATGGTTCACAATTAAAAGGCGGTAAATCGGCCTTTTAATGTAAATTATTCTTAAAATTAGATTCATTCACATTTTAAGCCTCTACATTTTGTTGGATAAATGTAAATACATTTAAAAAACATGTATAATCATATTATACTTAGTTTAGTTCATTCCCTCCAATACAATTTCTAGGAGTTATCTACCATTTAAATTAATAATATTATATTATTAGTGTGCAATGTAAGATTCCAAAGAAACTCGTTGTTGCGTATCTGGTACGCTATCAAACATAGACACCCCTTTAAAGATAAATTAATAGTTAATTAAAAAATATTAATAAATACGAAATATGTCTTATTCTTCATTTACCTAGGATGTTTCATCTTTCCCCCTTTTGGAAATTGCATCCTCGCTATTTTTATTCACTTATCAAAATAAGTGGGGGTATTTATCCCTCATTCCATTTTCAGATCCCCACATTGCCTCTTCAACCATATTGTTTTTCAACAGAACCTTTACCTGGTGAATTATCTTATTCTGCAACACTTGCTCTCTATGGTCAAGAATCTGGGCTTGTTATTCATCATAAGAGAGATTTTCTTCCAACTGAACAACCTCTTGGATCAAAACATGAGATGGATATGGAATATACTTTCTCAATATCAAAACATAAAAAAAATTGTGTACCTAGGATAAAAATGGAGGTAAATCCACTGTATACGCAACTGATCCAACTTTCTACAGAATTTTATAAGGTCCAATGAATATCAGACTGAACTTTCCCTTCTTCCCAAAATTCATCACACTTTTCCATGGAGAATCTTTGAGAATGACATGATCACCTACCTCTAAAGAATGATCCTTCCTTCAGTTATCTTCATAACTTTTCTGACTGCTTCGAGTTGTTCTCGTGTTCTTCTGAATCAACTGAACTTTCTTTGCCATCTCATCTACCAATTCTGGTCCCATCAGCTTCCTTTCACCTACTTCATCCCAAAAATATGGAGTTCGACAATTCTTTCTATATAATGTCTCAAATGGAGCCATTTTATACTAGAATGAATGTTGTTATTATAAGAAAATACAACTAAAGAAAGATGTTGGTCCCAACTTCCCTAGTAATCCATCGAGAAAGACCGTAACATATCCTCCAAACTCTGAATTGTCCGTTCTGATTTCCCATCTGATTGAGGATGAAAAGCTATACTAAAATTTAATTTCGTACCCAATGACTTCTGAATACCTTTCCAGAAGTTATAAGTGAACCTGGGATCATGATCAGATGAAATGGAGAGGGGAACACCATGTAACCTGACTATCTCTTTAACATACAACCGAGAAAGTTTATCTGAAGACAAAGTTTCTCTAATAGGAAGGAAATGTGCAGATTTAGTGAATCGATCAACTATTTCCCAGATTGCATTATTTCCACGAGATGTCTTTGGTAATCCCACAACGAAGTCCATGGATATATTTTCTCATTTCCACTCTGGCACTGGTAGAGGCTGAAGAATCCCTTTCATTAACTGCCTCTCTTATTTAACCAACTGACAATTCAAACACATCATAGTAAAATCAGCAATATCTATTTTCATTCTATCCCACCAGTAATACTCCTAAAGATCTCTGTAAACTTTAGTACTGCCAGGATGTACTTAAAACTAGGAACTATGAGCTTCACATAATAACTCATTCTTCAAATGTAAATCACAAGGTAGACATAATCTATTTCCAAATCTCAAAACACAATCATTATCACTGTTAAAATCAAGAAACATACCCTTCTGAATGAACAAAAGATTTTTCTTAAACTCACTATCTTCCTTATGTGCTTGCTTAATTCTGTTTGATAGAGATGATTTCACTTCCACCTGAAACAAAAACGAAGAATTTGTTTCACCAACAAATTCTATGCCATAATTTATCAAATCAAAAACCAAAGTATCTCTTTCCAAACATAACATGGTTAATAAAGTATTACTTTTTCGACTCAAAACATTAGCCACATTATTTTCTTTTCCCGGATGGTAATGGATCGTGCAATCATAATCCTTGATTAATTCCAGCCATCTCCTCTGTCTCATGTTCAATTCTTTTTGAGTGAATATATAATTCAAACTTTTGTGATTATTATATATTTCACACTTCACTCCATAAAAATTATGCCTCCATATTTTTAAAGGAAAAACAACAGTAGATAATTGCAAATCATGTGTAGGGTAATTTAACTCATGTGGTTTCAACTGACGTGAATCATAATCAATTACCTGATCATTATTCATTAGGACACAACCCAGTACTTTCAACGATGCATTGTTGTAGATAAAAAACTCACCATTTCTGGAAGGTAGTGCCAAAACTAGATCATTCACCATTCTTCATTTCAATTCCGAAAAACCATCATCACATTCTTTTTTCTAGTTGAACTTAGCACCATTTCAAGATAACATATTAATTGGACTAGATAACCGTGAAATTTTTTCAATAAACCTCTTGTAATAACCTAACAAACCAAGAAAAATATGGATCACAGTTATATTTGTGGGTCTTGTCCATTCTTCAATAACTTTTGTTTTACCAGGATCAATAGTTATGCCATTTTTTGAAAAAATGTAACCAAGGAAAGAAATTTGTTGTAACCAAAACTCATACTTGCTGAAATTCCCAAATAATTTATTTTCTTTTAAGGTTTGCAATACAATGCTTAAATGAATTTAATATTCCTCTTTACTTTTGGAATAAACCAAAATATCATCAATGAACACAACCAAAAACTTATCAAATAAGTTACAGAAAATTCTATTCATAAGATCCATGAATATAGCAGCTGCATTGGTTAACCCAAAAAGCATAACTACAAATTCATAATGGCTATATCTAGTATGAAACAAGGTCTTTGGAATGTCTGCATCATATACTTTCAACTGATGGTACCCTGACCTCAAATCAATCTTCGAAAAATACTGAGCTCCCAGGAGCTGATCAAGCAAATCATCGATATGAGGTAAAGGATACTTATTCTTTACAGTGATGTTATTCAATGCTCTATAATCAATGCAATGTCTAATTGAACCATATTTATTTTTTAACAAACAAGACAAGGGCACCCCATGGTGATGTCCTATGTCAAATGAACCCTTTATCTAATAACTCCTGCAATTGATTCTTTAACACTAAAAGTTTTAATATGAGCCATTTGATAAGGGGGTTTTGAAATTGGCTTAGCATCAAAAACAAACTCAACAATAAATTCAACTTCCCGATCAGGTATAATACCCAAAAACTCATCCGGAAAAACATCAACATACTCATTTACCACAGACACATCATTAATCTGAAGAGATCCTTTGTTTTCAACAATATGTGCAAGGTAACATTCATTTTCATCTTTTACTAGTTTCTCAGCTTCCTGATATGTTATCAACAGCAAGGGTTCATTTTTGTATACAAGCTGAAAATCATTCTGTAAAGAAACCTCTTTAGCTCTGCATTCAATCTTAGCATGATAAACATAAAATCCAATTCATTCCCAAAATAACATCAAACTTTTCTAGAGCCAAAACAATAAGGTTTACAAGTAGATTCCTTCCACACAAATGGATAAGAATGTTCTTATGTTTTCTTTTTGTCTCTAAATTTCCTCCATGTGTTTTTACCATAAGTTCTGTATTCATATCATGATATGTAACTCCCAATATACTAGAAAACCTCTCAGAAATGAAAGAGTGTGTAGACCCTGAATCAAACAACCCATTGGAAAAATCTTAACAGAAAAACAGGGTACCTGATACTACATCATTTGATGGCCCACCATCTGCTGAAGTAGTTGCGAAGGATTTCTCCACCCCTTTCTTCATGTAGTCTGGATGCTTTCCTTTAGTTGAGTTTTTTGTTGGACATTAATTTTAATAATGACCCATTTAATTGCACTTAAAACATATTACTGACTTTAAATAATATTTTGTCCTGCCATTACCCTGATCTTTTTCAGTGAAATTACAAGACTTGTGCCCTATTTTACCACATTAGTAGCACATAACAGAATTTAAAAGACATTCCCCACTATGCTTTTTACCATAATTTTCACAAACTGTAAACTTATGTTTCTTACCATTAGAAGTTTTGAAGATTTCATCCCTTTCGCCTCCTTCCTCGACCTCTTATTTTTTTGTTTTTCAAAGAATACATGATCATCAGCAAATTCCATTTCCACCTTCTCTGCACAAGGAACAAGTTTTTTATAACTTTTTAACTCACGAAAAGCTAAATCCATTCGATACTTTGGCTTTAATCCTGAGTAAAAATGGTTGATTTTACTATCAAGATCTAATATGATATTTGGAGAAAACCATGCCAGTCGAGTGAATGTTTCTTCATATGAAGCCACTGAGTCATCCTCCTGCCTCAATTATAGGAACTATTTTTCCATCCTAAGATGAACCACATTTGGAAAATATTTCTCAAGAAAAATTACATTGAATTCATCCCAATCAAGAGATTCAATCTCCTCACTATACCTGATATTTTGCACCATTGACCACCACTGATCAGCTTCACCTTCAAAACGGTAAACAACGATACTAACCTTTTGATGTTCAAAACAACCCCTGAAATTGAAAATCTTCTCTGGTACGTTAATCCACCCTTCAGCTAGCATAGGTTCAGATTATAATCTGACTGATGGGGGATGTTGCCTCATGAAATTCCCCACTACTGACATGTTACTCTGTGGTTGATCTGTCTAATCTCATGCATTGATACCACTACCATTTATAGCCTCAGTCAAATGTTCCATCACTAAAACAAACTCTTCAATTCTGATTCCGACCATCTCAGGTTGCTGATTTGGAAGATTGTCTTCCTCTTGATGTCATCCCAATATAGCTGCCATGTTTCCTTTGTGGAAAACCATTCTGAACACAGAAATATATTCGGCGAAGAAACATGGTATTCTATAAATTGTATATGATTTCAGTATTATCATAAATTACTTTATGGATATTAATTTAACATTACTCTAACTCCTAAAGTTGTCTAAACCAACCTTTGATACCAACTATAAGGACTCAGCCTTAAAAACATTACATAATATTGAATTAATCGAATAATTCACATTGAGGATATTTTCAGGTTTAGAGTTTTAGAGAATTAGGACATAACTATTACATCTCAAAATATTACAAGGTAGACACTGTAACGTCCTGGTTCCGGAAGCCACCCAGAGGCCCCCCGTACCTGGTTGGTAACATGGCCTCAAGGGCATTTCCCTAAACGCCGAAGGCAACCGACTAGTAGTGAGGGCCTTGGGTGTGACAACGGGGAAACTAAGCCCTTATTGGCAGAGTACACAGTGGAAGAAAAATAAACATGCAATAGCGGAAGCAGTAATAACCAACAATATAAACAACGGAAGACTAAATCAACAAACTGGAGAACATATGTATATATGAAATGATGCATGATAAATATCCAGGAAAGAACCCAAACAAGTCAAAATTCTAGAAAACACCATAGTACCAAAACAAGTACAAAAGAAAATAAAAGAGCTCCTCATCATCGCAAGCCAAAGATTGGTCCCATGATCTCCTTCTCCAAAAAATCATGTACCAGAAGTCGAAGGGAACTTACCCTTGTCTTTACCTGCAACAAAAAAGACTGTTTGGGCCCAAAAGCATGAACCAAATATGGTGTGAGACTAAATCATAGTAGGAATTCACCCGATGATCTGTTCCTAACAGTCAGTGAGTATATGTTGGTTAAATGTAAAATATCCAGTAAATAGCAACAGCAAACCAGTTGGCAGTGAACAGTAAGAAGTAAAGAAGGAGGCTACATAACAGTAATCAATCCACAACCAACAACAGCAGTGAATCAAATAGCTAACAAGTAGGAAAACCTCTATGAAGTACTCACAGCCATCCCCTCTAGTCCTATGAAAGAAGTACCACAACCATCTGGGCAGTACACCCAGCCTAACCCCTCTGGTTTGGTCATACAAATTTATGAGACTCTTTGGGGAATCTCACTTGGTAAATTACCCTTGTAGTCTAGGGTAGTCAGGGACTCTCTCCGGGAGATCACGCGGTCTAATCCTCTTAGCCCCAATGTCTTGAGACTCTCTGAGGAAGCTATCTCAGTCAATTCCTCCTATATCCTCAGGTATACCACAGACTCTTTAATAAAGTTCACTCTGTCAATTCGTCCTCTAGCCTGGAAAGGTTTTAAAAAAGATTCAAAAAAGTAAGACTCTCTGAGTAAGCTCACTCGGTATACCCTTCTGTAGTCTATAATATCTGAAGACACTCTGGGAAGCTGACTCGGTATATCCCCCACGGCTTGTAATGTTTATGACTCACTGATGAAGCTCACTCGGTCTACCCTCGTGTAGTCTATAATGTCAAGACTCTCTAGGTAGTTCACTCGGTTTATCCCTTATAGTCTATAGCACCGAGTTCTCTCAGCCCCATTCTATTCAGTGCATAATAATTCTATAAGGCCAATGTACACCTATAGAGCTACTTGGATAAATAGTCTACATGGAAGAAATATTGTAATTGCAAAACACTCCATCCTATAGACACAAGGCATGGCTACAGTCATAACGGACCAAGGATAACAAGACCCAAAGGTAGTAAACAGAGAAAAGCATGAAAAAACATCCAACCACAACACAAAATATCCTCTAACATGATTATTTTACCTCTACACGAGCATATAATCATGGCAGGAAAACAACAAGGGAAAAGAGGTAAACACGCAGTACCCCGTTCACTGGTATTGGTGGAATTTGCACATAAAACTAAAAGACATTGAATGGTAAGGCACAAACCAACTACATTGATACTAGGAGATCAATATACCTGAACCACGATGAAAGATTCTCCACCGAACGTCATAGATATTAGAAAACTCCCAAAACGCTCAACCCATGATATCTTGATAAGGAAGAGGAATTGGAAAACAAGGCTCAAGCAGAAGGGAGAACTCACCGCTTCAATTCCAATGAAATCGACCATGCTTGAATCAGTGAAGGGACAGATGAATGGTGGCTCATCGATGATTCATGGATTACCAGCGCTCTCGGATAAACATGACCTAGAAGAAGATGTAAATCGTGATTAGGTGTGACCCCAGTCCTTTCATTGGAAAAAAGAGAATGTACACTGTGTGTACTTTTAGAGTACAGGACATGTAGTGGGTTTTTCCATACCCCGCCAAAATCAGCCTCCACGTCACCCATACACACCATGTGTGTGGCCCGGATACAGACAACACACAGATTCGAGTGGGAAGAGAGTACATGACATGTACTCAAAAAGTACATGGCGTGTAATTAAAACATTTAATGAAACTCCATTTTTCACAAAAACTCCCGAGAAAAGAAAAACATACCTGAAATGAAGATCCGTGTTCTTAAAAACTTCCCCCCTTAAAGAAATTCATCCTCAAATTTCCCTAGAGTGGCGTAGAAGATGAATCCCCGAACAGCTCCAGCCATTATGATCGAACCTCGGCCTCCCTCTCCCAAGTCTCGTCATGTACATGTCCATACTACCATAGCACCCGTACAGAGAAATTGACCGGCCTCAGAGAACATTATTACTGCGATCAACAATCTAGATAGGATGCTCCTCAAACGATGCATCCATTTCAAGCTCAACTTCCTCAGGTTTGAAGACATGAGACGGGTCTGAAAAGTAGCGTTGGAGATGAGATATGTGGAAGACGTTGTGAATAGTCCAGTACCTCTGAGGTAGATGCAATAGATAGGCAACCGGCCCAACTCTCTCCAACACCTCAAACCAATTGACGTAACACGGTGAAAGCTTACCCTATCTTCGAATCCCCTTGTGTCCCAGCCTCGGTGCGACACACAGGAAAACCTGATCTCCGACCTCGAAGTCCAGAGGTCGCCTCCGCTGATCAGCATAAGACTTCTGTTGAGACTGTATTGTATCCATCCTCTTCTAAATCAACTATATCTACTCTGTGGTCTCCTGAACGATATGAGGTCCCAGCAGAGCTGTATCTCCCACCTCCAGCCAGCATAAGGGGGATCGACATGGCCTACCGTACAAATACTCGAATGGTTCCATCTGAATGGTCGCATGAAAACAATTATTGTAGGTGAACTCCAGCAGAGGGATATGATTCTCCCAAGAACCGTTGAAGTCTAGAATGCAAGCTCAGAGAATATCCTCAATCACCTAGATCGTGCGCTCGTACTGGCCATCAGCCTGGGGATGGTATGTTGTACTCAAAAGTACATGTGTACCCAAAGCCTTCTAAAGTCCCTACCAGAACTGAGAGGTAAAGCGCACATCCCTGTCTGAAACAATGGAGTGTGGAACTCCATGTAGACTTATAATCTCTTGGATGTATAGTCATCCCAGATCATCAACATTGATGGTCTTCTTGATCTGCAAGAAGAGTGAAACCTTCGTAAGCCTATCGAGGACAACCCAAACTGCATCACTCCCCCGAGGTGACCTCGGTAACCCGGTCAAAAAGTCCTTCACAACATCGTTCCACTTCCACTCAGGAATGGGCGACTACTAGAAAAGCCCTGCTGGTCGCTGATGCTCTGCTTTCACATGCTGACAAGTGGAACATCTCATAAGAAAACTAGCAACATCTCTCTTCACACCTGGCCACCAGTACTGGCGGTGTAGGTCACGATACATCTTGGTGACGCCAGGATGAACTGTCCAAAACGAGGAATGATAATCCCACATCAGCTCCTCGCGTATGTCTGCTGGCACCCATACACATCTTTGGAAACACATGATCTCATCCTCTCCCACTGTCCATCCAGGAAGACGGTCCCCTCCCGACACACCCTCCTGCAGGACTAAGGCCTCTGAATCTGATAGCTACCTCATCCTCACCCGATCATGAAGTGTAGAGGTAATAGCTATAGAAGATAAGACAGTCTATCACAGCCTATCGTGCACTTCAAAGTGCATCTCAGAGAACGTAGCCATAAGATTCCACTCACTGCTGGCCTCTTGAATTTCTGGAATCTGAGTTCTCCTGCTCAATACATTCGCCACTGCATTGCCCATTCCTGGTGTATCGGCGAGCTCGAAATCAAAGGACTAAAGATACTCGACCCACCTATGCCGACTCATATTCAGATCATACTAAGTGAAGATATACTTGAGACTCTTGTGGTTGGTTACAACCACAAAGTGCTCTCCCAGATGGTAGTGTCTCCAACAACATAAGGCATGAACAATAACTAACAAATCCAGATCGTGCGTAGGGTAATTCCTCTCGTGTGGCCTCAATTTCCAAGACCTGTATGCAACGACTCCATCTCCCTATATAAGAACAAATCCTAGCACGATACCTTGAAGCATCACAGTAAATAGTATAGATCTTTCCTAGCTCTGGGAAGACTAGTATCGGTGCTGATGTCAGCCTCCTCTTCAAATCCTGAAAGGCAGACTCACAAGAATATGACCATAAAAACTGTTCCCCCATCTTGGTCAGACCTGTCAACGGATCTTCTAGGTGTGAGAATTCCTGAATCAAGAGTCTGTAGTTTCCCTCTAGCCCTAGGAAACTCCCTACCTCAAATACATTCTTTGGCTACTCCCAGGAAACTACAGCTCTCACTTTCTCTGGGTCCATAGATACTCCAGCCTCTAAGATGAAGTGACCCAAGAAGTAAATCTGATCCATCCAAAAGTGGGCTTTCGATAGTTTAGCATACATCTGATGCTCTCCCAGTGTACATAGGATGATCTCAAGATGTGGGTCATGGTCATGTCGAGTGTGAGAGTACACCAAAATATCATCCATGAAGACCACAATGATGGACTCCATGTACGGATGGAACACTCAGTTCATCAGTGCCCTGAAAACTACAGGTGTGTTTACGAGACCGAAAGACATGATTGTATACTTGTATAGACCATACCTTCTCTTGAAGGCTGTAAGAGGTATATCTGATGGTCTAATGTGCAACTGACCCGACTTCAAATCGATCTTCGAGAACACACGGCCTCCTCGTAGCTGATCAAAGAGGTCATCGATCCTTCACAAGGTATATCGGTTCTTGACAGTCAACTAGTCCAGCTTCCGATAATCGACACAAAGCCGAAGGGTACTGTCTTCCTTATTTGAAAAAAGGATAGGCGAACCCCAAGGAGAAGTACTGGGTTGGATGAAACCATTTTCCTGCAACTCCTCCAGCTGCTTCTTGAGCTCCTGTAACTTAGGTGTGGCCATCCTATAACGAGTGATGGACACCGGTGCCACTCTTGGCATGAGCTCAATCGAGAAGTATACCTCATGATCTAGAGGAAAACCTAAAAAGTACACTGTAAATACATCCCTAAAATGATCCACCACTAGGGGAAAGTCTAACTGTGAAGTCCCTTAGTCATCCAGATAAAGACTGGCTATCTGGGCAGTAACTTCCCCAAGCCCATGATGCTCTGGTCTAGCTCTACCCACCTGGACATCCCACTTGCCTCTATAAAGGAAATATCCGCCCTTAGGTGATACTAAACTCACCCTGCAGTGGTAGAAATTGAAGACTGTATGGAAGGGAACCAACCAGTCCATACCAAGAATGACGTCATAGACCGGCATCTCTCGGATATAGAGGTCCTATAAGAAATGACACCACGCAACCTCAAGAGGGAACTCTCAACACTGGCGTACACTAGATTTCCTCGTTCCCAATGGTGTGTCAAGAGTCAAAAAGTCAGAATATGAAAGATAAATAGGTCAAGGCTGACCACAACCATGATAGAGATAAAGATATGGGAAGAACCAATATTGAAAAAAGATGAAGATAAAACTGACGCTACTAAGATCGTACCTCAAACTGTAAAAGGGTCGGGATTCTGCTCTTGATAGGTCTGCTCCACGGCGAAAGACTGGAAAGAACTGCGACCCTACACCCCTGGATGACTACTCTGAGCTGATCAACTCTGCTGTCTCTGATGACCTGGTGATTGACCCCCATGGCCGTGAACTCCACCTCGGCCTAAACAGCCGGAAGAACTCTAGTTCCCAGACTGGTGGGGAACTGGCGAAGCATCTCTAGAACTTGGGGTCATACAGGAACCCCTACCACCAGCTGAAGGAGAGTATATTTGAAAAAAGTGCTAAATATGGCCCATGGTGCCGCATGGCCAACACTCCATCAGATCTCTCTAGAACTGAGGCCTAGTGTGCCCACTCCTACCACACTAGTAGCATACAACCTGGCTTCCAGAAGACGCATCCCGTGAACCCAGATCCCCTTAATAAGACTCTCTGTGATGGTTTCTATTGTCCGTAGGAGGAACACCAGCTCTGGATATAGAACTGCCCTGGCTCACTGCCCCACAATCCCTTAGATTGCGCTCAGTGATCAGCGCCTGGTTGATGATAGAAGATATCGATGTCAGTTGGAAGATATTCACCTAGGAGCGGATCTCCTATCTGAAACCATCCATAAACTTCCTAGCAATGAACAAATCATCAACTGCTCGGATCGGTGTGAAATGATGTAGCTTGATAAAATGGGGTGAGTACTCCATGACAGAAAGAGTACCCTGCTACAAACACATAAACTCCCAGGCTCGGTCAGCCCTTAGGGTCTCCGGATAGAAGTAGTCATAGAATGTGTGTCGAATCTCATCCCAAGACATACCCTACTGATGCCCTAACTATGAGATCACCTCACACCACCTCTTGGCAGTGTCTCAGAGCATATAGGTGTCCAGGTTTACCCTATTCTCGGTGGGTATCTCCAGATGCTCAAAGATAATAAGGGTGGCCTCGAACCACGACTCTACAGCCTGGGGTCCTCCATCCCTTGGGAAAGTAAGAGAATGCTACTGCTGAAAAACCCTCGTCAACTCAGCCATCAACGGGGCAGGAGGCGACACTCCCTAAAAGGTCTGCATCTTCCTTAGGAAGTCCTCCCAGAACTACGCATTGGCGCCTATGATGGGTACAATTGCTGGTACCAAGGATGGCACATCAGGAGGATCTGCAGGAGGTCCCTGATCGGCCATATCTGGTGTCTGATAACCATCTGACAACTGACGTATGACCGGAGTATGTATTGGTGGCATAGCTCTGAAAGATCAAAAGCACACGTTAGATTTGGATTAATAAAGACTGAAAACACTGGAGTACAAAATGGTAACAGGGGAAGGAAACTATCAAGTTTTACAAAACATTACTACACTGTGTGTATAAAAACTACACGACGTGTCTTCTTTAGCCATTAACATGGGCGTGTACCTCTTCCCGATAGGTCATGTAACACCCCAAGATATGCGGCGTGTATAAGGACTACACAGAGTGTGCATGAACTCTAAACCCCTGCCTGAGTCTCCTTACACGGCTAACCCACCCTATCCATGTAACCCCAGACTACACGACGTGTTCACTAGGGAAACGATGTGTACTAGACACAGTCTCGGTGGCCCATGTTGTTAGTTATAGCGCCGTCTACACAGCTGCCTATTGGACTCCTAAATTTTTAATCATGTTTTAATGATTACAAATATTACTACTGTTAAAAAATCTCAATTATAATTACACATCATTTTTTAATGATAGCAAATCTTATTGATGTTAATTAATCTCTCTATTATTTACAAATATTATGCATGATCACAAATCTCACTTATCTTATCGAAATTTTGTATTTATGTTTCAAGTTCTCTTAATTTCTAATGGTTAAGCTAAATTCATATTCTGAATATTACTGTTTAAGTCTAAATACATATATTTTCCTATGTATCAAGACACCGTGATGTTTGACACAGTAAGACAGACTGTCTGAAAAACACTATCACAGTAAAACATACACCGTGAACAGAATCACTGAAGCAGACACCGTGAAGTCTAAGTCCCAAGAACCATGAAAGACACACCGTGACCCAAAAACTGTGAAGGACAAACCGTGACCCAAACACCGTGAAGGTTACACCGTGAAGGACAAACCGTGATTTACATAACATGAGTCACCTATCGTGAAGCATATACCATGAAGGACATACCATAAAGAATACACCTTTTACATAAACATTGTGACACCATTTCTTAACTTTTTTGTTGATATTACTTAAATAATGATAACGGTCATATTTGATTTTTTTTAATGCAATTTATGTTATTTAATGATAGTTGTTGGTCTGTCAGGAAACCGTACATCATACCTATGGAAGGGAAATCATTATTATTATAGGAGCTTGTGGAAAATAAAAAAGACTGAGCTGCAGGAGAAGACACACACACACACACTTGACACGTCTCGACGCACATACTACAATACATGCAAGCTCTATACTGAACAAAAGAAAAATACTGAGAACAAATATGAAGAACACATTGCACGATCCTCAAAGAAGTTACATATGTGCAATACTACATTACAGAATAACACACGAAGTACTCTAGAGTAAAGAGAATATCTTCTCACTCGTGAAGAACACAAGCTGAACCACGACACTCTATTTTTACACACAAAACCATAGAAAGGACTCATAAGCATTTCTTCTGAATCCAATGAGTCCAGAGCTGTACTGCCAATCGCTGGAGCTTTCTAAACATTCAAATACTTTCTCTAAGAAATTTATTATTTACTTTCGAGCAGTGTCTGTATCCTATTTATTTTACATATACACTGTCTCCTGTGTTGAACTGGAGGATATCACAATCCTCAAACCAAAAATCCTTAATCATGTTTACCCAAGATAACTATGGAAGAGGTCCTTGTCTGGTCTAGTCTCTATTTTCATTTCCCACAAAGAACTGTGGTAGAGGTCCCTCCGTGGACTAGACAGTCCTGTACTATTGTTAACCTTGATCCAGGGTGTGGATCACCTTTTATATATATATATATATATTTGAGATTACTAAGTCTCGGATTGAGACTGAACCTATTGGTTTTATTTACTGTGCATTTTTAGTTTACGTTCAAAATATACTGTATCTAATTTATATTCTGCTGCTTATTACTTTGAAATAAAAATCTATTTTAAAGTCACTTTGATAGTTAATCTATCAAGTGTTTGTATCTATTGGAAATCAGTAGGTTGGTTTCAAAATATAATTTAATCTTCTGATTAGATTAACTGAGAACTAATCAATCTTTTGAGAATCTAATTGAACCTTTACAGTTTTACAAATTCACTACAGATTACCTTGTTTTATAAATTTTGGGATTTTAATAGAAAATATTTTAACAGAAATTTTAATTAGAACTCAATTAAACCCCCTGTTGAGTGTCCACTCCAACCAACATTTGGTATCACAGGTTGTTTTTATTAATACAAGTTTTTCAAAACACTCTATTTTCAACTGTGAATTTAGTTGCATCTTTAAAGATATTAAATTTCTCTTAGTTCTAAATTGTATCTGTTTAACTTTACTTTCTAAAATCTTTCTATGGACAATAGACTAGAGGGTGTTGCTACTAACCAGCCACCTTTATTTAATGGTACAATCTTTTCCTAGTAGAAACGTAAAATTAAAATTCATTTGGAATGTTTGGGTTTTGATATCTGGACTGCTATAGAGTCTCAATATAAAATTCCAGAAACTAAATGAACAACATGGGATGAGCCTACTAAAGTAGATTACAATAATAACTATAAGGATATGAGTTCTTTGTATTCTGCTTTAGGAGATGAGGAATTTAACAATAATATCTGCTTGCAAAACTGCTTATGAAATTTGGGATACTTTGGGTGTTTCTCCCAAAGGGACAACTAATGTTAATGAAATGAGATTAAATACATATACTATTAGATATAATAATTTTAAAATGAAGACTGGTGAACCTATTTATGATATGTATCTCATGTTTAATGATATTGTCAATACAATGAGTTCTCTAGGTAAAGATGTTTCAGTAAAGGAAAAAATTATGATGATAATGAGATTTCTTCCAGACCAATGGAGATGCACATCTATTTCAATAAGAGAATCATGTGACATTGGAGCTCTGCCTGTCAAAGAGCTTATTGGTAAGCTTATGATCCATGAGGAAGAACTCAAACTGAATAAGGAAGTATATAATGAATCAAAAAGAATTTTTGTAGCTGTTAAATCTACAACTTCTAAGAGCATGGAAAAAGAAAAAGTTCAAATACAAACTGAAAGCTCAACCAGTGAAAATTCGGATTCAGACAGCAATGTTGAGATGGCTGAAATAGACAAAAGATTCAAGATGTTTTATAGGAAGAATAAATTCTTCAGAAAATCAAATTACAAAGTAATGTATGACAGTAAAGGTCATTGGAAAAAGTACAAGAAGAATGCTGATAAAAATGATGAAGTTGTCTGCTATGAATGCAAAAGAAAAGGTCACATAAAAGCAGAATGTCCAAAACTAAAGTTCAAAATTAAACATGATTATAAGGACAAGAAGTACAATAAAGCGATGAATGCTACTTGGAGTGCTTTAGAAGATAGCACAAGTGAATCTAAAATTTCTAATCTGGAAACGAATCATGCCCAACATGTTTTTCATGACCAACACATCTGAGGTAACCTTAGATACTTGTGTTTTAATTTCCTATTATTCTAGAGTTGATGCAGAATATAATTTGGATTCTGAAGATATGTCTAAAGCTAAATTATCTGAATACTGTAACATGCTGGAGGAAACATGAAATGAACTTAAGGACAAATATAATTCTTTAAAGAAAAAGTATGCTCTCACTTCAAATGTTAAATATGCTCTTGATATTGAAAAAGAAAAGAACATTCAACTGTTAAAGAAAAATACAGATGTGAAAATGTCTAATAAACAACTTAGAAAGGACTTTGAAAAGTTCACAAAGGGAAAGGATACACTTACTCAAATGTTAGGAAATAATGTTTCACCAAAATACACTACTGGAATAGGCTACCAACATGGACAGAGATAGATTACAAAGAATAGATTTATTTCTAAATCTGGACAAATTGTTTCTAGTTCTAGTTTTAGAAATTTGTCTGCTTCAACTAGTTATTCATATGGTTATAAGACAAATAAAGTTTATATTTCAAAATCTATTGATTCAGTAAATTATATGAGACCCATAAGACAAATTAGGGTACCAAAATCATTGATTTCTTACCTTTCTGGACACAAGAAGATCTAGGAACCAAAGTCATTTCCCATCTAAATATGTTTAGTAGGAAACCTGTAGGAAAAGTTCCCAAAAGAAGACATGGTATATTGACAGTGGTTGTTCAAGACATATGTATGGGGATTACTCATTCTTCAAGAGCCTAATAAAGGTTTATGGAGTCCATGTCACATTTACTGATAATTCTAATGGAAAAATCATCGGCCTAAGCTAGATTGGTAACACTAACTCAGTTTTAATTTCTAATATTTTACTTCTTGATGGATTGAAATATAATATGTTAATTATTTCTCAATAATGTGATGATGGCTTTAATGATAAATTTGAAAATTATTCCTGTAATGTTTTTAATTCTAAGAATGTTTTAATATATATTCTTTGAGAAATGAAAATGTTTATGCTGTTGATTTAAATTCTTTAGCTAAGAAAAATGTTACTTGTTTAAATGATTTTCATAAAGTGTCTTGGTTATGGAATAGAATACTAGGACACTGCAACATCCACTAACTTAGAAAAATAACTATGAAGAACATAGTTAGAGACTTACCCAAACTTGAGATTCCAAATAACAATGTTTGTAATCCCTGTCAAAAGGGAAAGCAACACAAAATCTCTTTCAAACCAAAGAAAGAAGTGTCAACTTCTCAACCTCTTGAGTTGGTTCACATGGACTTATTTAGACCTTCTAAAGTTTCTAGCTTAAATGGGAAGCACTATGTTTATGTCCTAGTAGATGACTTTTCTAAATATACTTGTGTATACTTCTTAGCTCACAAAAGTGAAGCTTGTTCTTACTTTATTAAATTCTCCAAAGATGTATAAAACATTATTGGACTTAATATTAAGGCCCTGAGAAGTGATCATGGTTGTGAGTTTGAAAATCAAGAGTTTGAATCTTATTTCTCACAAAATGGGTATAGTCATAACTTTTCTGCCCCTAGGACACCTCAACAGAATGGTGTAGTAGAAAGAAGAAATAGAACCCTTCAAGAAATTGCTAGAACCATGCTTACTGAGTATGACCTGCATATTTTTTTTGGGCTGAAGGTGTAAATACAGCTTGTTATATCATCAATAGAGTCTTAGTCAGATCTGTTCTTAAAAAGACCCCATATGAACTATGGAATAATGGAAAGCCTAAAGATGATTACTTTATAGTTTTTGGCTGTAAAGTATTTATTCTTTATAAAAAGGATAATCTGGACAATTTTGATTCTAGGAGTGATGAAGAAATCTTTTTAGGATATTCTATAACTAGCAAAGCCTATAGATTTTTCAATAAGAGAACCATGTGTGTGGAAGAATCTGTTCACATCAAATTTGATGAAAATAATCCACATGAACCTAAGTCATCTCTTGAAAATCTTGAAGAAAATTTGTCTGTTCTGAACCTTAATGATAAAATCAATGAACCTTCTATAAAGAAAACCAGTTCTGAAAATATTTCAAAATCTGCTCTTAATGAACCCAAACCTAAAGAAGATACTGAAATTTCTAGTCCTACCTTTACTAGATCAACTAGAATTCTAAAAAATCATCCTTTAGATGCTTTTGTTGGTAATATTAATAGAGGGACATAGAATAGATCTTCTCAAAGATAGTAGGTTGAATATGAAGCCTCTTTATCACAGCTTCAACCTAAAAACATTGATGATGCTATTAATGATCAATTTTGGGTTATTGCTATGCAAGAAGAACTCAATCAGTTTGAAAGAAATAAATTTTGGAAACTATTAGAAAGACCTAAGGACACTTTCACCATAGGCACTAAATGGTTGTTTAGAAATAAAGTAGATGAATCTAGAAATATAATTAGAAACAAGGATATATTAGTTGCACAAGGCTATAGTCAAGAAGAATGAATTGACTATGAGGATACTTTTTCTCTAGTAGCCATATTATAATCCATTAGGATCTTACATTCTTATGATGTAAATCTAAATTTCAATCAATATTAAATGGATTTCAAGAGTGCATTATTAAATGGACATATAGCTGAGGATGTTTATGTTGAACAACCACCTGGATTTACAAAACCTCATTTTCCAAATCAAAATTTCAAATTATAAAAAGCTTTATATGGTTTGAAACAAGATCCAAGAGCTTGGTATGATTGATAAAGTAACCTTTTGATTTCTAAAGATATAAAAAAGGAATAGCTGATCATACTCTTTTTATAAAACAAATTTCTAAATATGTTTTAGTTGTAAAAATTTATGTTGATGACATTATTTTTGGATCTTCAAGAAATTTCCAATGTACTGATTTTTCTAAAATGATGCAAAAGAATTTGAAATGAATATAATTGGTGAACTTAAATTCTTTCTTGGATTTCATATATTTTAAAATGATGATGGAATTATTTTTACTTAGAGTAAATATACTTGAGATCATTTAAAACATTTTGGATTGGATAACACAAAAAGTAGTGACACTCCCATGAGTACCACCTGTAATTTGGATCTTGATGAAGATGGAAAATCTGTTGGTCAAACAACTTATAGAGGAATGATTGGAAGTCTACTCTACTTGACTGCTAGTCAACATGATATTATGTTTAGTGTGTTTATGTGTGCTTTTTTTCAAGGAAACCCTGAAGAGTCACATATAAATACTGTAAAGAAAATTTTCAAATACCTCAAGAATACTCCCAATTTAGGACAGTTTTATCCAAAAGGATAATAGTTTGAACTAGTTAGCTATTCTGATACTGATTTTTTTGGATGTAAGTTAGATTGAAAAAGCACCTCTGGAACATGTCACTTTTTAGAAAAGTCAATAGTATAATGGTGTAGTAAGAAACAAAATTTGTTTGCGTTACCTAATGTAGAAGCTGCATACATAGCTTCTGGCTGTTGTTGTGCACAAATTTTGTGGATGAAACACACTTTACTAGACTATGGATATCAATTCATACATGTACCAATAAATTGTGACAACACAAGTGCTATTAACATTTCAAAGAATCGGGTTTCTAATTATAGTACAAAGCATATTTATGTAAGACATCACTTTTTGAGGGATCATTACCAAAATGGTGATATCACTTTGGAATTCATTGGTACTGAATATCAACTTGCTGATATATTCACCAAACCATTAAATTCTGAGATATTAGACTACATCATACATGATATTGGAATGATTAATCATAAATAGACATCTTACAGATCTTACTGTTTATTAATTTGCTATATTTTACTTTATAGTTTCATATTCTCTATTTCTCAGTTATTGTTTCATGCTTATGGTCTCACAGTTAACATCCTATGTTAATGGTCTATCACTTAACTGCCTCACCATGACAGAAAAGTTCACTTACTTTCTCACTGTGACGACCACCAATTGTCTCACCGTGATGACTGTTTTTCATCACACCGTAACACCTACTCAAATTTACACCGTGAAGATTCTTTATAGTTTTACTTTAACCCGAATCGCGGTAATTTTTATTTCACCTCTATTTGATATCCCTTGTTTTTGTTTTTATGATGTTTGACATTTCCAAATGATAAAACATAAGGGTTTTCACTCGATTCCTTACCCGAGCTCTCTCCTGCTCACTCTCTCGACCCCTCTTTACCTTGAAGGCCTTCTCATCTCCCTCACCTGAACCATCAGTGAATTTCATGGATGAAGTTTCCATCTTCACCCTCGTCTAAGAAGCGCCTCTCTATGAAATAGAAAAGAGCACCGAGGATTTCACCTGAAGGACCTCTAAATATGAACCTTGTAAGCCATAATGTAGTACCTGAAAAAAAGATTTTCCCTGAGTGGCTGCTGTCTATAAATTCGTTAGTCTTGAAAGTATTAAGATAATAAGGATGGATCTATTGGTTCTCTAGACAAGATAGACCAATTTATCCATTGTTGGTATCTCAATTTTACCAATATGTAAAGTTTTCTTTTGATGCTGTAGAAAGCTATATGGTAACAAGATGGATCAATGGAAAAAAAATTCATTCTCTTCCAGGTTGTGGGATGCATGCATGAGGATTCCTCATGAAGGAATTTGTGACGATTACGAAAGATACCCTCCTCTAACAACCGACATATTCAATCTGGAGAATTCTTTGGAAATCCTGACTAGAAATGGCCCCAAGTGAAGGCCATAGATGTAGAATTGGATGGGGAGACTAGACTGCTGTTCAAATTTGTTTAAAATTTGATTAGTTGAAGGAAAAGATATTTTGTTGTGTTAAATTATCAGGATGTGTTCCTGATTCATCCGTTGAAGAATGGCCATAAGATAAATTTCTGAAAATATGTCATTAACCATATATGTGATCTAATTAAAGTCACTTCCAAATCCACCTCCATGTTTTAATCAGGGATGATTTCAACCATGTTAGTAGCCAAGGGAGTGGTTAGACTGAATGAAGAAAGGCTAGAGGATTTTTATTTCTATTTCTCCAAGCCTATCATCAAAAGGATGATGATTAATTGGAACCTCTGGAAGAAGCAGTGAGTTGAGGATAATGAAAAACTATATATGAAGTACAATCATGTTGATTATCCAAAAAGTCCAAAGAATATAACTGATCATGGTTTTGAACCATATGATGTGGCTGTGTACCCAGAAGAAGAAGAAGAATAGGACGAAATACCTCAAGAGGAAGAAGCTTCTATTGAGAAAGAAAGGACTGTTTTCCCTGCTGATGTTCCTGCTAAAATACAAATTACAGAGGAAGTTGTTGATGTTTTTTGAGAAGAAGAAACTCTTGCTTCTAGATATGATATTGATCAAGAAGTTTAGTCTGAGGCTACACGAGATTTTATTATCCCTGATTTAGAGTAGAAAGTCATGTAAGAATCTTATCTAGGAGAAATCCCTACTAGTGAAAATGCTAATCGAGAGGATCTACCTGTTGAAAAAGAAGCTAGTCTGGAAGCACAACTAGGGGAACAATTGGTTCCTGAGTACATAACCTCTGCTGAAGAGAGGATGAAAATTTCCTTTCAGTTGGAAAGGAACGAATTTGCTGAAGAATTTAGAGATGATCCTATGGATCTTGATCATGCAGATGTGCCTCAAGAACCTGAAATAGATGCAAATTTTTAGGGGTAGGAACCACAAAACCTTGAGATTAATAAAGCTAGATCTACTGAAACATCTCATCCAATTGTCACACATTCTGTGTACACTCGGTATGAGTTTCCATGTTTTTATGATGTTAGTGAATCACAGCAAGTGACTCCAACTGGTATAGATCACTCTTCTTTATTTCAACTGAAGTCAGTAGCTCACCTAGAACCAGAACCTGAGCCTCAACCTCCATCTGAATCTAAAACTGAAACTAATTCTGAGTCGCAACCAGAATCTGCATCAGAACCTATACCACTACCTTCACTTACACTCTTAACCAAGCAACAATCCTTTGTAACTAAGGATTATTTTAAAGTCTTTGGAGAGACAATCTTGGCCGGTGTTGAGAAGATTTTATTCACTCAACCTCGACCTGTGACTCAACTATGTTAAGAAGATTCATCGATTCTTTTGGAAAATATTATTTTACATATTAAACCAAGGATGATTCGAGAAATACAAGAATTCAAAGTTGAAAATAGGTTGCTTAGTGCTGATGTTTCTAATTTGAATGGTTTGGTGGAAAACCTAAAAACAGAATTGTCATTAAGATCATAGCCTATTCCTGGTCCTATTTCTGCTCCTGCTCCTATTGCTGCTTCTCATGAACCAGATGTTTCCAACCTTTCTAGAGAGATTGTGTATTAAGTGTATCCTTATATACTATCGTTTGATGAGAATATTGGAACAATACACACAATGATGATGCAACACATGAGAGAGCTTGTGGAAAATCTGAATAAGCTCACAGATGAGTACACTGGGTGTCTGCAAAATGTTTTGAAACAACTCAAAGTTCTAACAGAAGCTGTCAAGGCTTCTCCTACCTCTGGTCAGACCTCTACACCTGCTTTGGTTGATTCCTTTCTTAGGTCCATAATCAAGGAAGAACTTCATAATTCCCTTAGTGGTTTCGATGTCTCCTCTGTCTGAAGTTATGAAGAACAGTGATAGAGCACTTGATCTTGTTCAGATCCATTCTAAGATTGAAAATGATGCTCAACAGGAGATCACCAAGAAAATAGAATTTTATCTCAACAGTATTTTCTCTAAATGATACATGACAAATCACTTTAATTATCTTGTGGAGAACCTGAATATCCCTCCAGTGACTCATGCTTTTAAATATTACGTTCAAAAGCTTATAGAGTTCACCCGATTATTGGACAAGTTCATAAAGAATAAGGACGATTTTAAAAAGGATATGCAATATTGTGGAGAAATCATTACTGATTTCATCTATCTTTTGAAGTCGTATCTTCATGTACAGAGCACTGCTATCGTTGCTCCAGCTACTGCACCTCTCAGACCTGGTCTACCGGCCTTAGCCTCAACTGCCATGTCATTCAGCCAAGCCCTTTCTCAGATCCGGCCAATCATTCTTGACAAGCCATAGACCAGATCTTCTACTACTCCTACTTTGTCTCCATCTAATTTTGAAGTTCTACCCTTAAAATATTTGTCTACCACATCTATGCCTTATTATACATCAGAATCAGCTCCTGCAGCTGATAATGTCAAGGAAAAGGCCTAACCCTGATGCGTCCAGTAACTGCATTCTTTTTTGATGGGATGTCATTTGCTGTTTACTGTTAGTGTTTCTACTGTATCATGTATTCTGGACGTTTTTAATGAAAAATGCATTTTTTTACTCCCTTATTTCTTTTTCACTATTTGATAATACCAAAAGGGGTAGAAAGAGTACGAGTATTATTATTCTAAGGAGATATGTTACTGTAGAATCTATTATTCTCAAAAACTATTATTCTGTGGGTTATTTTCTTTAACGTTGAATTTCATTTATATTTTACCTATACATGATTTTTTATCATAAAAAAGGGGGATATTTTTGTACTCCTCATGTTTTAATACTGTTTTAATGATCACAAATATTACTACTATCAATAAATCTCAATAATAATTATACATAATGATTTAATCATAGTAAATCTTATTGATGTTAATTAATCTCTATTATTTACAAATCTTATGCATGATCACAAATCTCACTTATCTTATCAAAACATTGTATTTATGTTTCAAGTTGTATTAATTTATAATGGTTAAGATTAATTCATATTCTGCATATTACTTTTTAAGTCTAAATACAGATGTTTGCCTATGTATCAAGACATCTTGATGTTTGACACAGAAAGACAGACTGTTTGAAAAACACAGTCACAGTCAAACAGACAACACGAACAGAAACACTGAAGAAAACATAGTTAATTCTATGTCCCAGACACCGTAAAAGACACACAGTGACCTAGACATCGTGAAGGACACACCGTGATCCAGACACCCTGAAGGTTACACCATGAAGGATATACAGTGAGTCACATACCAAAAAGCACATATCGTGAAGGACATACCATGAAGAAGACACCGTTTACATAATCACTATGACACCGTTTCTTAACCTTTTTGTTGATATTATTTAAATAATGATAACAGTCATATATGATGTTTTTAATGCAATTAATGTTATTTAATGATAGTTGTTGTTCTGTCAAGAAACTGTACCTCGTACCTATGGAAATGAAATCATTTATATTTCTGGGGCTCATGGAATATAAAGAAGATTGGGCTGTAGGAGACGACACACACGCGTGCTTGGCACGTCTCGACGCACACACTACAATACATGCAAGATCTGTACTGAACATAAGAACAATCTGGAGCACAACTTTGACGAACACATTGCACAATCCTCAAAGAGGTTCCATACATGAAATCATACCTTACTGAAGAACACACGAAGTACTCTGGAGTGAATAGAACATCTTCTCACTCGTGAAGAACACAAGCTCAACCACGACACTTTTCTTTTTCAGAAAAAACCAGAGAAAGGACTCAGAAGCATTTCTGATGAATCCATTGAGTCCAGAGCTGCACTTCCAATCATTAGAGCTTTCTAAACATTCATATACATTTTCTAAGTGATTTACTATTTTATTTCGAGAAGTCTGTGTATCATTTTTATTTTACACATACATTGTCTCATGTGCTGAACTGGAGGATATCATAATCCTCGTACCAAAACTCCTTACTCCTGTTTACCCACAATGATTGTGGAAGAGGTCCTTGTGTGGCCTGGTCTTTATTTTCATTTCCCACGAAGAACAGGGGTAGAGGTCCCAACGTGGCCTGGATAGTCCTGTACTATTGTTAACCCCGATCAAGGGTGTGGATCACCTTTTATATATTTAGATTTGAGAGGGCAAAGTCTCGGCTTGAGACTGAACCTCTTGGTTATATTTGCTGTGCATTTTTAGTTTATGTTCAACATATACATTATCTAATTTATATTACCATGCTTATTACTTTGAAATAAAAATCTATTTTAAAGTCACTTTGATAGTTAAGTTAGAAAGTGTTTGTATCTATTGTAAATCAGTAAGTTAGTTACAAAAATAATTTAATCTTTTGATTAGATTAACTGAGACCTAATCAATCTTTTGATAATCTAATTGAACCTTTATAGATTTAAAAATTCACTAGAGTTTAACTTTTATTATAAATTGAGAGATTTTAATAGAAAATATTTTAACGGAAATTTTAATTGGAACTCAATTCACCCCCTCTTGAGTTTCCACTCCAATCAACACTACCCTTACACAGCATGTTCCGAACAAACACGACGTGTATATGAGAAGGTGACACCGACTTGTGTTGTTTGTGACACGGCTGGGTACCTGGGAAAAAACTACACGGCGTGTTCTTTACCAACACGGCATGTCCTACTCGAGCTTCCTCGGCCCGTGTTGTTATTGACAGGGCCGGGTACGCGGCTCGAAACTACATGGCGTGTACCTACCGTACAAGACGTGTTCTACTCGAGCTTCCCCATCCCATGTTGTTAGTGACACGACTGGGAACATGGTTCGAAACTAAAGGGTGTGTACCTACCGTACACGGCATGTTTCTGAATGCATTTCTACAACAGCGTGTCCTAGCTCACATGGTCTAAAAACTACACGGTGTGTAGTCAAAAAGTACACACCATGTATTCTGGGTTTTTCTGGGCAGCAGCTTAGAAACTGTACAGAAGCCCAGAAACACTAAAGAAAAGCCAAATAAGTGCCAAATTCTAATCCATGAGGTCCTATACTCCCCGTGAATCAAAACATGGCATCTCCTACAGTCTTGTACAAGAAAAAATATGATCATGATCCACCAATTTCCAATTCAAGAGGGCCCATAACACCGCAAGAATTGATATTTGGCGTTCATTTAAGCAATGTACAATACAAACAATCCACTAAAAATGTATTAGAGATTCTATCAAGCACCTATCACAATAGCATGAATAATCTACACAAAGTCTATCACAACAGCCTGAAATCGCTAATGCACCCAAGATGGAATGGCAAGACTGCATGGCATGTGATTCCTACAAGTGCCTATATGATGCATGAGATGGAAGACCCTCATCTCATCAGGTTTCTATAGAAATAGAACTACAATAGTCCAATATAATAACAACACAAAGCATGTGAATCACTCTAGGTGAAATCATATCAACAGTAAAATATCAAAACTAGAAAAATTAAATAAACGAGGTAGTATGTCTTTTCCCTGTACACGGGTTAGCTACTCCTGAGAACAGCTTAATACCAAGTACCGAATCCGTCCTATACCTAGATCAATTATCCGTAAAGTAAATCAATAGAAAAGAATTCCTCTGATACCACTTTGTAACGTCTCGGTTCCAGAAGCCACCTAGAGGTGCCCCGTACCCGGTTGGTCACATGGCCTCAAGCGCATTTCCCCAAACGCCAGAGGCTACTGACTAGCAGCGAAGGCCTTGGGTGTGAAATTGGGGAAACTATTCCCTCATTAGCAGAGTACACAATAGATGAAAAATAAACATGAAATAGTGGAAGCAGTAATAACCAACAATATAAAGAGCGGAAGAATAAATTGAAAAAATGGAGCATGTATGTATATATGAAATGATACATGATACATACCTTGGAAAGCATCCAAAAATGTCACAATGCTGGAAAACACCATTGTACCAAAAAAAGTACAAAAGAAAATAAAAGAACTCCTCAGCATCGCAAGCCAAAGCATTATCCCATGCTCTCCTACACCAAGCAATCAAGTACCAGAATTCGAAGGGTGCTTTCCCTTGTCTATACCTGCAACAACATAGTCTGTTTGGGCCCAAAAGGATGACCCAAATAGGGTGTGAGACTAAATCTCAGTAGGAATTCACCTAAAGATCTGTGTTAAATAGTCAGTGATTATATGACTGTTAAAAGTAAAATAAGGTGTAAACAACAACAGTGAAGCAGTAGGCAGTGAATAGTAAGCAGTAAAGTAGGTGGATACATAACAGTAATCAATCCACAACCAACAAAAGTAGTGAAGAAAATAGATAACAAGAAGGAAAACCTCTGGGAAGTACTCGCATCCATCCCCTCTGGTCCTATCCAAGAAGTAACACAACCTTCTGGGCAGTGCACTCAGCCTAACCCCTCTGGTTTGGTCATATGAATTTACGAGACTCTCTGGGGAAGCTCACTCGGTAAATTCCCCTTATAGTCTAGGGTAGTCAGGGACTCTCTGAGGGAGATCAAACGGTCTAACCCTCTTAGCCCCAAGGTCTAGAGACTCTCTGAGAAAGCTATCTCGGTCAATTCCTCTTATAGCCTCAGGTATACCACAAACTCTATGAGGAAGCTCACTCGGTCAATTCCTCTTATAGCCTCAGGTATACCACAAACTCTTGAGGAAGATCACTCGGTCAATTCCTCTTCTATCCTAGAAAGGTTCATAACAAGATTCAAACAAACTAAGACTCTCTGAGGAAGCTCACTCGGTCTACCACCCTGTTGTCTATAATATCTGAAGGCACTCTGGGATGCTCACTCGGTCTATCCCCCATGGCCTATAATGTCTAAGACTCACTGAGAAAGATCACTCGGTCTTCCCTCATGTAGTCTATAATGTCAAGACTCTCTGGGAAGTTCACTCTGTCTATCTCCTATAGTCTATAGCACCAGGTTCTCTCAGGCTTGTGCCAGTCAGTGCATAATAATTCTATAAGTCCAAAGTACACCTATAGAGCTACTTGGATAACCAAAGTACACATATGGTGCTACATGGCTAAACAGTCTACAAGAAAATAAGCATGTAATTGTGAAACACTATATCCTATAGACACAAGGCATGGCAACAGTCATAATGGCCCAAAGCTAACAAGACCCAAAGGTAGTAAATAGGGAAAAGCATAGAAAAACATCCAAGCACAACAAAAAACATCCTCTTACATGATTATTTTACCTCTACACGAGGATACAAGAAAGGCAGGAAAACAACAAGGGCAAAAAGGTAAACACGCAATACCCCGTTCATGGGTATTAGTGGAATTTGCACATAAAACTAAAAGAAATTGAACGGTAAGGCACAAAGCACCTACCTCTATCCAAGGAGATCGATATAGTTGAACCACGATGATAGATTATCCCCTGAACGTTGTAGATTTTAGAAAATTCCCAAAAAGAACAACCCATGATATCAAGAGAAGGAACAGGAATTGGAAAACAAGGCTCAAGAAGAAGGGAGAACTCACCGCTACGATTCCAACGCAATCGACCGTGCTCGAATCGGAGAACGGACGGAGGAACTGTGGCTCGTCGAATATTCGCAGATTCTCGGTGCTCTCGGACGAACAGGACCTAGAAGAGGATGAAAATCACGATTAGGCGCGACCCCGGTCCATTTAATGAAAAAAAAGTAAATGGCCTGTACTTTTAGAGTACATAGAATTTAGTGGGTTTTTCCTTACTCCCCCAAAATTGGCCTCCACGTCACCCCTACACACCATGTGTGTGGCTCGGACATGGCCAGTACACGGATTCGAGCGGGAAAAGAGTACATGGCATGTACTCAGAAAATACACGGAGAGTACTTAAACAATTTCCAAAAACTCCATTTTTTCTCAAAAACTCCTGGAAAATGAAAAACATACCTGAAATGAAGTTCTGGGTTCTTATAGACACTTCTACACAGTTTCCATTTTTTTCATAAAATAAAAACTCTTGAAAAAGAGTCACGTTTAGTTCCATGTTTAAGACAGCATGACTTTTCCTTGATCTCATCCTTTACCCTATTCATATTTAAGTCATGTGAAAACATTTCAAATGTTGGGATGAGCATAAAAAGCTCAGTAAGGTTTATTAAACAAACAATGAAAATATTTGTTCATAAATACATATAAAACATGAAATCTTTTACTTACCTCTTGAAATCATAATATTTATGAAAGACACATAGAAATCATAAATAAAAAAGGTAGCTTGTGGAATCTATACCATAATTGCATTGTTTCTATCACAGCTATATAGGGAGTTATTTTGGAATTCCCATCACAGTATATTCCGTAAATCTCATAGTAGAAAAATTCACGTTTACCTCCGTCAGGTTACCCAATGCATTAGAGAGCTATCTCGGGCTCACCTACCATAGGTTTATCATGGAACCACCCGTATACGTAAATAATTCCCAATAACCATAACACAGAACATAAGCATAAAGGAAAGAAAATATTTCCACATTAAAATTACAAAATATAATTTCAAGATATTGAAATAATAAATCTAGTATCAAAATCATTTTCAATACCAAAATACATAAAAATAGTATATGGTATTTATTTTTCCTTTTAAAAATATTCCGTCTTTTTAAGGAATCCAAAGATCAAATAATACTCATGGAGGCAGAAAAGGTCGTTTTCACTGCTTACATTAAAATGAACAATCACCATTTCCTGAGGCATTAGTTTACCATCCACAGAAACATTATGTTCTTCAACCATTTGATAGAGTTTTGTGTAAGTGTAGTTCGAATATTTCTCATAAAACATCCATGTATATTGGGGATACTGATTTTTTACAAAATAATGGAAATAAAAAGGGTTTAGGGGTTTGAGAATTAAATAAAAAAACAATTTAAGAGAAACTGTGACCTTTAATTTGGGTAACTCCCTTTATTTTGAACCAAAGGGATTCTTGAAGTGCCTTCTACCGAAGGTAAGGCTTCTAAGAGGAGGGGAGGGATGTAGGGGAGCTTAATTGGGCAGATTTTCGAAGAGCCAAATGGCTTGAGAGGTGTGAGGAATTGGAATTAAATTGTCTCCTTTTATAAGGGAGAGGAGGGGCTCTTTAGGAATGTGTGAAAATATTATTTTATTATATATTGATATTCAGTTTCTAATGGTCAAAAAATCATTAAGATCAAAGATAAGATGACTCATATTCGAAATAAAATCATCCAATCAGAATTGGACATGTTTTGGATAATAATGTAATCATTATAATATTATTTATTTAAATCATTAATTAATGAGGTAAATACTGCATCATTATTGTATCACAAATCATTTACTTTATTCGATGTCTAAAAATTATAAAAAAATACTACCATGTAGGAAATATTTTTAGATTTTTAAATAATATTTATAGTCGAAAATAGGACCTATATAACCCCTTCTAAAAAATAATTTACTAAAACATATTTTCTTTTGTCATTTTTGCCTTTACATTAAGTTAATTAATCAAGATTGACATTTTCACTACCAAGTCGCTCAATGGGGTCCCAAAATCGACCCAAAGAATCCCATGTTCGTAAATAACTCTACCAATAAGGTTAGGACAAGTGTTAAGGTAATTTTTATTTATTATAATATTCTTTTAACCTTGAATTACCATATTTACCTTTAATCGTGGTAGATAAAATTCAAAATACAATATTCACCAGAAATTATTTTTATCTTAATGAAACACATTTTATTTCTTGACAAAAACCATGTCACGACCCGACTTCACCAAAAGGAGGGATGGGTCAGCTGATTGCTAGGCCCTTCCTTCTTTAAGTTGAAGGAGAGATAATGACCCCCGAAACTCGCCTTCAATAGGTCCCGGAGTGGCGACTAACACCAAGGGTATAGAAAATTATTGCAAATGGAAGGCATTACACTTTTTATTTTATAGGATCGAGAGATATGGAGAAGAAAACCAAACAACAACAAGGTAGAAAGAAAAGTAAAGCCAAAAGTAAACCATTCCCACATGCATGTTTCAAAAGTAAAAGCCACAAAGGGCAAAAAGGTGACTACAAGGTAAGTACCAAATAGAAAAACAACAACTGCAACTGCTCCAAAAGTCCGAGCTAGTAAGGTCTTGTGTAATCCCCGAAGTCCTCCTGGAAACATGAAAGCAGTTTTATATATGTAGGGTGAGCATACAAGTACAGTCAGTAGGGAAAACCAAAGACTCTCATGCACAAGTGGGGGAACGTACTAAAGTCCCGTGAGAAAAGATTAAACTAAACACCTATCAAGGTAATCTATCCACCCCAGGCCTCACCAAGGCACACTCCCCAAATAACTCAAGTCAAGTAATTTATATAATAAGAGCACATCGATGTTTGGTTACCCCGCGCCACTTTTCCACTGGTTATTGAGACATCCTACGCATCGGACCAATCCCGCCATTCTCACTGCATTCCCACTTCCACACCCGCCCGCACACACCTGGGCCACAACCACTCGCAGTCCCACTGCCGAAATCCCGCCCGCACACACCTGGGCCTCAACCGCACGCAGTCCCACTGCTGAATCTCGCCCGCACACACCTGGGCCACAACTGTCACACGTAACTATGCCTGCAAACACCGAGGCCAGAACAACCACCACCACACCCGAAGACACCTGGGCCTCATCCTGAAGGCACTTGAGAAAGAACCTGCCGCACACACCTGGCCAACCACCACACTACCTAGCCCGAAGGTTCTTAGGCTAACAATGGACTTCATGCCATCACAGCCTGCCGGAAGATACTTGGGCTATCCGGGAAAGGGATCAGAAAAGGAGCTAATAACTAGCCACTAAGAATAGTGTTGGAAAAAACACCCTCCCCCGTGAAATGGGGGTGTTCGCCACTAAGTGCTCAACTTGGGTGGGACACGAATAAGAAACACAAAACTACAAGTATAGATATAGGTAACAAGCACTCACCCAAGTCTAGGTTTTTCTATCCGGCCTACAGAACATAACAACACTATATCCGAGCCACAAGTCATGACTCTCGCCAACAAAACCCATCATACCATTCTTGTTTCATGTTCAGTAATAACATTTGGGTTATGCACCACTGGTCTTCTAGTAGGCATAGGCATAAGTCCAGAAAAGTAAACAGTCAAACATCAACCAAAACGTCCACACCTGGTTCTCAACAACAGAGGATTCCACCCCAATTTGTGATATGTACAAGTAACCACCTATATTTAAAACTCACAACCACCGAAAGAATAAAGGAACAGGGGATCCCATCCCCTCCCACATCTCCAGCAATCAGCCCGAAGGGAAAACAACCAACTACCACCACCAACACAAGCAGGGCCTTGCATGTATTTTCACATTTAAACGACTTGACACACTCTATGATTCAAATTCCGTGTGTTTTAACCGGGGTTATCAAAAAAAAGGAAACATCCTGGTGCCTCAATTTATTCAGCCGGATATATGTGATTAACCAATTCACTTTTCACAGCAAGAGTTTACAACCACAAACAAGCCATTTAAAACATCAGCAGGGTTCATTAGTGCACAAACAACGACCACCGATGGCCTCAATTTTCAGGAGGCATAAGCCAGCACAACTCAACAAGTTGGTCATAGAAGAAACAGCATCAAAATATAAGACAGTATCAACAAACACATCCCCACTTCTTTCTTTATAGAATTCGTTCATTATCTTTAATTAGGTCTGGTTTATCCAATTCTACAGAATCAAAAGCACTCCCACCCCGCATGATAAACAAAAGAGAGAGGCGAATGGGAAATTCCCTACTTGTTGATAGATGATCAACGTTTAGTCCAGGGGCGCGGAACTTTACGGAGAACGATGCAGCCGGTCCGACACACCAGAAGCTGTTTGTGAAAGTCACGATGTAGGAAAGGAGAAACCATGTCTATCCCTTAGTTTATAGGAGCCGGGGACGGTTTAGGTGAAAATGCAAATCCTCATAAGGCGTGGGGGTCGTGGGTTGATCACGCGGCTCCACTCATCACAAAAAGGGTCGGGTGGGTTTAAGCCGACTGATGAATTGATGAAGCATTTAATTAAAACTCTTATGGGCGTTACGGGTCTTAAAACACGGTTAAACGGGTCAGAATAGGGTTTAAAACCCTATTTACGCAAGGAGCGTTACTGGAAACAACTTGACAAGGCCGGGTGACGCCGATCGGTCTCACCGATCGGTCTCGCCGATCGGCCTCACCGATCGGTCTCACTGATCGGTCTCGTCGATCGGTCACGCTGATCGGTCTCACCGATCGGTCTCACCGAGACACCATTCCTTTAGAACCTAGATTTTGTTAAAGGGAAGGACCAAGAGATTCTAGGTCATCACATGAGATACCTGTCAAACTATTCTCGTCCCCGAGAATTTAGATAACCTAGAAGGGAAGGGCGGGTCCGAACAACCACCCCAAAAGATACCTCTCAAGAGCGAACCTCATCGCTAACTAAGAACATATTCATGTCACGAACCTAGCAACATACCATGCCAAACTGCCTGGGTACGTGGGTTGGGGAGTCTCTTCCCCCATGTCAAGATATTATCTGCTTTGGGCGGCACTGACTCGCCCGCACAGGTTTAATCGCATCCACCTTAATGCGTCTTGATTAGGGGTCGGGTTCTCTCCTTCCCTATAGCCAGGGGTTTTCATAGACAAGCAGAGGAAAGAAACCAGTACATTTCATAGCCAAAGGACAAAACGTCCTACCACAACAGGTACAACAAGGAACAAAACTCAAAACAACTCTGGGTAATGGGTACGCATCTGTGCATCCCTTTCCCACGTACTCTCCTCAATCCCACCATGTCTCCACAACACGCGAACCAAGGGAATGGTTTTACCATGAAGCACCTTCTCCTTGCGATCCTCGATCATCACTGGTCTCTCCACAAAGGTCACGTCGTCCTCGATGTCCAGCTTGCCCCAATCAAGGATGTGTGAATCGTCGTCCAGATACCGACGGAGTTGGGACACATGAAAGACATCATGTATCCTTAATAGCGGTGGTGGAAACGCTAGCTGGTAATCCACTTCACCAACCCGCCGCAACACTTGGAAGGGTCCGAAAAACCTAGGGGAAAGATTACTCCCCTTTCTGAACCTCCGCTGCCCACGCCTAGGGGAGACCTTCAAGAACACGTGGTCCCCAACCGCAAACTCCAAGGGCCTCCTCATGGTATCAGCATACGACTTCTATCTGTCCTAGGCAGCCTTCATCCTTTCCCGTATGAGCTGAACCTTCTCTGTCGTGTTCTGCACCACCTCCGGACCAAGGATGGTTGCCTCTCCTACTTCGGTCCAACACACAGGCGAACGACATGGCCTCCCGTACAAAGCCTCAAACGGGGCCATGCTGATGGTAGAGTGGTAGCTATTATTGTAGGAAAACTCTACCAGAGGCAAGTATTGCACCCATGACCCTCCTGAGTCCAGAACACATGATCGTAGCATATCCTCCAAGGTCTGGATGGTGCGCTCCATTTGCCCATCTGTCTGGGGATGGAAAGAAGTGCTAAGGAGTAACTGGGTGCCAAACGCATGATGCAATCCTCTCCTGACCCGCTTGGTAAACTGTGCATCCCTATCCGAGACTATAGACCTTGGAACTCCATGAAACCGCACCACCTCATCCACGTACTTTCGTTCCTACGCATCCACAGCACTCGACTCCCTGATCGCCAAAAAGTGATCCGATTTCATCAACTTGTCCACTACCACCCATTTGGCGTCGTACCCCCCTTGGGCCTTGGGTAGTCCCGTGACGAAATACATTGAGATGTCTTCCCACTTCCACTCGGGGAAACCTAGGGGATGTAGTAGGCCGCCTGGAACTCGGTGTTCAGCCTTCACTTGTTGACACACTAGGCACATGGCCACAAACTCCGCCACTGATGTCTTAACTCCGGGCCACCAAAACTACCTCTTCAAACCCTGGTACATCTTGGAAACTCCTGGGTGTACCGCCAGAGGTGAGTTGTGGAACTCACTAAGGACCCTGCCACGCATCACCTCTGGGACAAAAAACCTCCCCTGGAAAAGGATCTGGTTCTGACCGTCTTCAGTCCATCCTTCCGGAGCATTGCCCTGGTCAACTTGGTCACACATCATTTCACACTCTAGGTATCCCCACTGAGACTCTTCCACCAGCTGAAACAGGGATGACTGCACTGTCATCTGATATAGGCAGCCTCTGCCGCTATCCATCTTCACATCCAGGTGTAAGGCATCCAACTCTTCCATTGCCTTCCAGGCGTCCGCCGACTCTCGGACCGCATCCTTCTGCGTCCTCCTGCTCAAAGCATAGGCCACCAAATTTCCCTTTCCCTCTGTATAATAGATCTCGAAGTCGTAATACTGGAGTAACTCCACCCATCTCTACTGTCCCAAGTTCATGTCCCACTGGGAGAAGATATACCTCAAGCTTTTTTGATTTGTAAATAGCACAAAGCGTTCCCCGATGAGGTAGTGCCGCAACAACTTTAGCGCAAAAACAACCGTTGCAAGCTCTAGGTCGTGGGTGGCGTAATTACGCTCCTGGGAACGCATCTGCCAAGACCCGTAAAAATCACACCTCGTCGCTGCATCAACAAACATCCTAGGCCCTATCCCGAAGCATCGCAAAATACCTCATATGCCTCCCCTTCTTCTGGTAATATCAGCACTGGGGTACTGACCAACTTCCCCTTCAGATAGCTGAAGGCTGACTGGCACTGCTCACTCCATACGAATGCCTGGTCCTTCTTGGTCAGAGCCGTCAAAGGGGCTGTTACTCGGGGGAAGTTGGGTACGAACCTCCGGTTGTAACATGCCAACCCGAGGAAACTTCGGACTTCTTCCACATTCTTGGGTGTTTCCCAAGAAACAACTGCTTCGACCTTTGATGGGTCGACCGCTATCCCCTGCTCTGACACTACGTGCCCGAGGAAGTGCACTTCTCGTGTCCAGAACTTGAATTTTGACAACTTCCCATATAGCTGGTGCCGTTGGAGGACCTCCAAAACTATCCTCAGGTGCTCTGCATGGTCCTCCTCTGATATAGAGTAGACCAGGATGCCATCGATGAACACAACCACGAACGGATCCAGTTACTCCCGGAAGATGGAGTTCATAAGCCCCATGAACACAGCCGAGGCGTTCGTAACACCGAAGGGCATGACTACGAACTCGAAGTGTCCATACCTGCACCTGAATGATGTCTTCGGGATGTCACTCTCTTTCACCCTCAGCTGGTGGTACCCAGACCGCATGTCGATCTTTGAGAACCATCCTACCCCTTTCAGCTGGTCAAAAAGATTATCTATCCTTGGGAGAGGGTAGCGATTCTTGATCGTCCCCTGATTCAACCTCCTGTAGTCTATGCACAGCCTAAGACCTCCATCTCCCTTCATTGCAAACAAGACCGGAGCACCCCACGGTGACATACTCGGATGAACATAACCCCTCTTCATTAGATCTTCAATCTGTATCCGTAACTCCCGTAGTTCCGAAGGTGCCATCCGGTAAGGAGCCATCGAGATTGGATGAGCGCCGGGCTGTAGGTCTATCCCGAACTCGATATCACGTCGAGGGGGTAGAGTCGTTACCTATTCAGGAAAGATGTCCATAAACTCACGGACGATCTCTGGTACTTCCACCATTTCTGCATCTACTGACTCTATCGTCAGCTCGGTCAACAAGGAGAGGAGAGGTTCCTCTCTATTGTTTCCCTACGGACTGCTCTGCTCGCCGGTGAAGGTAACACGCCGGCTGTCCAAGTCTGAGAACACCACCCTCCTTCGAAAAAAGTCAATGACGGCGCACAAAGAAAATAGCCATTCGATGCCTATGATGACATCGTATGGCTGAATTTGTAGCAGAAGAAGATCCCGAACCAAATGATGTGGCCCTATCATCAGTCTACATCCCTGAAAAACGAACAACAAGTCGGTCTGACCTCCAACTGGTGTGCTCAACACCAGGGTAACTGGAAGTCTCTCAGCATCTAGACCCAAGGCACGGGCTAGACTGGGTGCAAAGAAGGAGTGCGATGCTCCAGTATCGAAAAAAGCGTAAGCAAGAGTGCTAAACAGACTGATCGTACCTCGAACAACCTCTGGCTCTGCTGGGACTACTGCCTCTACAGCGTGCAACTGTCCACGCCCAGCTCCCCTGCCCCTCGGCTGTCGGCCACCCCCCGACCATGCCTTGGTCGAGGTCCCTGTGGAGCACCCTGAGGTCGACCTCCTCCTACGTCTGCCCTCGGAGGAGCGGAAGCTCGCTGTCCCTGCTGCTACTGGTGGAAAGGTCTGGCTAGAAGATGCTGTTGGGGCGGGTGTTGGGGCTGACTTCTGTTGTTGTACTGCACCCGGTCTGGGCACTGACTCCGAAGATGCCCAGGGCTCCCACAGATGAAGCATTGTGGTCCCGGGCCCGTAGGAAAAGGGCGAGGGACGGGGGATCGAAACTGAAACTGCTGCGGCCTGCTTCCTGCAGGTCGGAACCTAGAGGGTCATGACGCTGGAGGCCTGGTGCTGACGTCTTTCCCCTTTGATGGTCCCAGCTGGGTCCCCTCTCTTGACACTCCCCCTAGAGCATGCATCCGCTCCACCACTTCGGCCTTCTTCTGGACCTCCAAGTACGTCGGCAGGGTAAAGGGGGTAACATCATACTGGAGGGAGGGTCGGAGTGCCTCCTCTAAACGTCTTGCCTGGGACTCCTCGTTGGGAAAGAGGTCCGGAGAAAAACGTAGGAGGTCTTTGAACTTGATCCCTAGCTCCCTCACAGACATACTCCCCTACTAGAGGGATAGTATCTCCTACATCTTTTCTTCTTTCATCATCGAGGAGAGGAACTCCGCCCAGAACTCCTTCTCGAAATCCACCCAAGCCACTTCAAATTCTCTCCTCTCCCCTAGGTAAAGCATCCACCACTGACGTGACGCTCCCCGCATCTGGCTATCGGCCAGAGGAACCCAGTACTCGGTCGGGGCCCGAATCAGGACGAAAGCTATAACTAGCTTCTCTATCCAGCCTTCTGTCTTCATATCGGAGGTGTTTCCCTCATACTTCTCGAGGGTCTGTCGCAGGAAGGCTCGAAGAGGCTTCTTCCACTGGTCGTCGTCTTCCTCTCGATCAGCTCTTTGCCAATTGGCCAAAGTAGTCTCAGGGGCCTCGATCGCCTGTACCACACGTGGTCGTCTTCCAAGTGCCATAGCTTCAAGGATAACAAGGAATGCCTAAGCCCAAGTAGTGCAGAATATCATCCTTAAAACCTCTTAAGATTTAGATTTATTCTTAATTCCCAAGACATCCCAGAAACACAAGAAAACACATCATTATGATGCTTGTAACTTTCCTAGGGTCTCTAGCCTGAAATCAGTGCAGCCTTACTTGGTCGTTCGGTAGGTCCAGAGCCCTTGCATCAGAACACGGGGGGGGGGGGGGGGGGGCTAAAATCACGTGTCCTAGCCGGTCTTCCATGGCCTAATTCACGCTCCAAGGTCACCCAACACTGTTGCCTTACCACCCCATGCAATCCTCACTGTGCCTAACTCCAGACTCCGTCCTACCTTTGATACCATTCTGTCACGACCCGCCTTTACCAAAAAGAGGGAAGGGTCAGCTGATTTCAAGGCCCTACCTTCATTAAGTTGAACGAGAGATAATGACCCCCGAAACCCGCCTTCAATAGGTCCTGAAGTGGCGACTAGCACCAAGGGTATAGAAAATTCTCGCAAATAGAAGGCATTACCATTTTTATTTTATAGGATCGAGAGATAAAGAGAAGAAAACCCAACAACAACAATGTAGAAAGAAAAGTATAGCCAAAAGTAAACCATTCCCACATGCATGTTTCAAAAGTAAAATCCACAAAGGGAAAAAAGGTGACTACAAGGTAAGTAACAAAAAGAAAAACAAAAACTGCAACTGCTCCAAATGTCCGAGCTAGTAAGGTCTTGCGTAATCCCTGAAGTCCTCCTGGAAACCTGAAAGTAGTTTTATATACATAGGGTGAGCATACAAGTACACTCAGTAGGGAAATCCAAAGACTCTCGTGCACAAGTGGGGCAATGTACTAAAGTCCCCGGTGAGAAAAGAGTAAACTAAACACCTATCAAGGTAAACTATCCACCCTAGGCCTCACCAAGGCACACTCCCTAAATAACGCAAGTCAAGTAATTTATATAATAAGAGAACATCGATGTTTGGGTACCCCGCGCCACTTTCCCACTGGTTATTGAGACATCCTACGCATCGGACCAATCCCGCCATTTTCACCGCAGTCCCACTGCCACACCCGGCCGCACACACCTGGGCCACAACCACACGTAGTCCCACTGCCGAAATCCCGCCCGCACACACCTGGGCCTCAACCGCACGCAGTCCCACTACTGAATCCCACCTCCACACACCTGCGCCACAATTGTCACACATAACTATGCCTGCAAACACCTAGTCCGGAACAACCACCACCACACCCGAAGACACCTGGGCCTCATCCCGAAGACACTTGGGAAACCACCTGCCGCACACACCTGGACAACCACCACACTACCCAGCCCGAAGGTTCTTGGGCTAATAATGGAATTCAGGCCATCACAGCCTGCCCAAAGATACATGGGCTATCCGGGAAAGGGAGTAGAAAAGGAGATGATAACCAGCCAGTAAGAATAGTGTTGCGAAAAACACCCTCCCCCATGAAATGGGGGTGTTCGACACTAAGTGATCATCTTGGGTGGGGCGCGAATAAGAATCACAAAACTACAAGTATAGATATAGGTAACAAGCACTCACCCAAGTCTAGGTTTTTCTAACCGGCCTACGGAACATGACACCACTATATCCGAGCCACAAGTCACGAATCTGGCCAACAAAACCCATCATCCCATTCTTGTTTCATGTTCAGTAATAACATTTGGGTTAAGCACCACAGGGCATCTAGTAGGCATAGGCATAAGTCCAGAAAAGTAAACAGTCAAACATCAACCAAAACGTCCACACCTGGTTCTCAACAACAGAGGATTCCACCCCAATTTTTGATATGAACAAGTAACCACCCGGATTTAAAACTCACAACCACCGAAAGCATAAAGGAACAGGGGATCCCATCCCCTCCCACATCTCCATAAATCGGCCCGAAGGGAAAACAACCAACTACCACCACCAACACAAGCAGGGCCTTGCATGTATTTTCAGATTTAAACGACTTAACACACTCTATGATTCAAATTCTGTGTGTTTTAACTGGGGTTATCAAAAAAAGGAAACATCCTACTGCCTCAATTTATTCATCCGGATATACGTGATTAACCAATTCACTTTTCACAGTAGGAGTTTACAACCACAAACAAGCCATTTAAAACATCAGCAGGGTTCATTAGTGCACAAACAACGACCACCAACGGTCTCGATTTTCAGGAGGCATATGCCAGCACAACTCAACAAGATGGTCATAGAAGTAATAACATCGAAATATAAGATAGCATCAACAAACACACCCCCCTTATTTCTTTATAGAATTTGTTCATTATCTTTAATTAGGTCTGGTTTATCCAATTCTACAGAATCAAAAGCACGCCCACCCCGCATGATACACAAAAGAGTGAGGCGAATGGGAAATTACCTGCTTGTCGATAGATGATCAACGTTTAGGCCGGGGGTGCGGAACTTTATGGATAACGATGCGGCCGGTCCGACACACCAGAAGCAGTTTGTGAAAGTCACAACAGAGGAAAGGAGAAAACACGGCTATCCCATAGTTTATAGGAGCCGGGGATGGTTGAGGTGAAAACGCAAATCCGCATAAGGCGCGGGGGTTGTGGGTTGATCATGCGGCTCCACTCGTCATAAAAAGGGTCGGGTGGTTTTAAGCCGACTGATGAATTGATGAATCTTTTAATTAAAACTCTTATGGGTGTTACGGGTCTTAAAACACGGTTAAACGAGTTAGAATAGGGTTTGAAACCCTATTTACGCAAGGAGCGTTACTGGAAACAACTTGACAAGGCCGGGTGACACCGATCGGTCTCACCGATCGGTCTCACCAATCGGTCTCAACGATGGGTCTCACCGATCGGTCTTGTCGATCGGTCGCGCTGATCGGTCTCCCTGATCGGTCTCACTGATGGGTCTCACCGATTGGTCTCACCGATCGCTCTCACCGATCGGTCTCGCCGATCGGTCTCACCGATCGGTCTCACCAAGATGCCATTCCTTGGGAACCCGGATTTTGGTAAAGGGAAGGACCAGGAGAGTATGGGTCATCACAAATCATGTATGTAATATTTTTAAATTCAATTCACAGAAGTGTTAAAATTTCATTTAAATGAAAAAGTCAGTTTTTGTAACTACCACTAAGTGGCTTCAGTATTCATCAAAAATTGATGTTTTTCAGAAAAATACCAAAAATTCTACCTAATCTATATTTATAATTCCGAATTCAAAAATGATGTATATTTTTTCAAATTCAAAACACATAAGTGGCATTAATTAATTTTGAAATTAATTCCCATTATCAAAACAAATAATGTTTTTTTAAGAAACAATAACTATCAAAACATTGATACTTGTTTATGTCCAATTTCAAAGTAAAATTAATTTCAATGACTAACATTGGATTAAATGGTAAAAATATATTTTAATTTCATTTTAAAACCAATTAAAAATATAATCTATCCAAATAAATAAATTATATTAAAAGAATATTTTGAATTAAAATAATATATTTCTTACTATTCATTAAAAATAAACATTATCGAAAAAAATTCCAAAAAATTGCACAAATAAATTTTGATGTTCCCTTTATAAAGAATTATTTTATTTGGTCATATTGAATGTATTAAAGTGACCAAAATAATATTTAAAGAGGGTTCTCCATTAAAAGGCAGTAAATCAGTCTTTTAATGTAAATTATGCTTAAAATTAGATTCATTCACATTTTATGCCAATAAAATTTATTGTATAAATGTAAATAAATTTAATAAAAATTTATAATCATATTTTAGTTAGTTTCATTCATTCCCTCCAATAAAATGGCTAGGAGTTAACTACCATTTAAAATAATAATATTAGATTATTAGTGTGCAACGTAAGATTCCAATGAAATCCGTTATTGCGTATCGGGTACGCTATCGAACATAGAAACCCCTTTAAAGTAACATTAATATTTAATTCAAAAATATTAATAAATATGAAATATGTCTTATTCTTCAGTTACCTAAGCTGTTACATTTAACATGTTAATAAATATTTAACTACAATATCTATCCATATTATCCAAAAAATAAGTTCATCTTATATCCAAATATTACTTATTTGGATTCTAAATATTTATTTTTTTTAAATTCTATTCACGTGAATGGTATAATTTAATTTTAAATAAAACACACAAGCACAACAAAAAATGTTATTCCAAAAAATGATTTTTTGTTGAAATGGAGATTTTAATTTAACTAGATAACTAGAAATATTCATTATATGAATTTAATTTATTAACACAATATATAAATTTGATTAAAATAATTAGTTTTATGGGGTTAATTTTAATTAATTAAAAAGGATACACATTAATTATTTTAAAAATGTTTTCAAAAAAAAGTTTTTCAATCCTAAAAAAACTTATACTAAAAAATCATATAAAGATGATTTAAATATAATTTTATGGGTTAAATATAACTAAATAAAAATTATGTTACTTTAAAATAGAATTAAAATGATAAAAATAGTTTTAAATTAGTTAATTTATGAAAATAAATGATTATTTAACGAAAAAAATTATATTTTGCAATATTCGCCAAAAATAAATATTATTTGAAAAATCAAAAGAATTCACATTATGATATTTTTGATATAATAATTTTAAAAATAAATTTAATTTTATACAATAAATTTTATAAATGGTCTCGAAATTAATTATAATATCTTCATAAAAATAAATAAATATCATTTTTGATGAATTTTCTTTTGAACAATAAAATAATATTGCTTAAAATTTAGTCATTATTTACTAATAATTTATAAATATATTCATGTTGGGAAATAAAATTTCTTAATTTTAACAAATTATTTAATCATATTGATATTCAAAAATTTAATAGATTTGTTATAATGATCGCACTTAAATAATAATTGTTTTTGTCATTTCGGTGTCGTGTACTCTATACTCTTTCAAAAATAATTTTCTATTTTAAAAACTTGTGGTGCTACATTATTCCACTATAATAAAATTTTCCGATACAATTTTAAAAGGATATTGGATAAAACAATTACACATTATAATATCATTTTTGAAAACCCATATTATAAAAAGTGTTAATAATACATACTCTTGAAAATAGATAATGGGTAGTACGAAGGTGGTCAGATAACTATGTTTCCTTGAAGGAGAAAATTATTTGAACGTGAAAATATTGACATGGATGAAAATAAACTATCACCCATATACTAACAAATAGTGATAGAGAACATGATCATGAGAATGTTAAGAACCAAAAAGTCATAAATCTTTTACGATTGAAAAGACCATCAAATCATAAAAAAATATCACAATATGATAGTTTTATTGGATTTTTTTCCTAGAGTTATGGATTGTTTTACCATATAAGGATGTAAAATATATAAATATACTTACTTGAAAATCATAATTGCATCCTTTATTTAATTTTCACTAAAATACAATCTTTGTCTCCAAAATATGAGCAATTGAGATGAATTTTTTATACAAGAAGCACTAAAATAAGCTTCTAACATATCACATAACCCAAAAAGATTAATAATCTATTATTACAATATTTACTAAATCCAAAATGGTTTTCATAAAGTATGATAATAGTAAAAATATAGAAACATTAATACATTAATCTCTAAAATTTACTAAATATCCCAATGGTTAAACATAGATCGTTCCTTAAATAAATACCCCCAAACCTCAATATTTAAGAGTATTTTTACCCAAAGGTCATCTCATACCCCTCAGATTACATCTCATAAAGTATGATATAATTCTTCTCAAATAATGAATTATGTTAAAACTAATGGGTATATATATATCAACCTAATTAAACATTTGCTTATAATTATTTAATCACCTTAAAATCAAAAATTATTTGATCCTTTAGAATTTTTACCAAAATATCCTTAGTAATGTTAGAATTACATCACATAAATCCTAAAAACTGGAATCAATGCTTACAAATAGAATAATATACTTAGATATATCATCCAAATTCATTTTAGGTTTATCCAAATATAATACAAAAATTATAGGAGGTCAATCCCACAATCATGTAGTTTCTAAAATATCACCATATCATTAAATCACTTTGACATGTTTTTAGTGCCATTAAATATTTGTTTTAAATCATTTAAGAAAAGATATTGTGGAATAATCCTTATATGTTGGTTGATTCTTATATCCTGAATTAAATTGATATATTACTTTCACAATATAATTATAAAATACTATTATATTAATATTTTAATACTTTCACATAAATGATTTACATAGAATATTTTCTTCTTTATTCTATGATTTAACCCTTAGATTAAATAAATGAATTAGATAATTCCAAATTCTCCACACATAATTCATTGAAAAATAATGGGTTCTAAAGGATGTATACTATATCCTTCCATCATACTATAATTTTTATGGAAACTGCCTAAATAATTCAGTATTTTTTACACCTAGAAATACTTTGAGTTCCTCCTTGTAATATCCTATTCTACCACATTTACATTTTTAACATGTAGGAAATTGAATTTTCTTTCATTTTTCACTTTCACTAAATGAGATTCCTTGAGACAGTGTCCTCCTATTTTTTGATTTCATTTTACATTCAAATATATTCCAATTTTCAATTGTGTTTTTTGATTTCTGGTTTGGGATAATCATGATATGTCTTACTTGATCTCCCATAATATTAGGAATATCATTTCGATAGTCATCACATTGAACCTCACATTAGTTAATCATTTGGTTTCACTTATTTACATACATTAACTACAATGATGTAAAAATTTAGGGATGATTAATTTTAATCTATGGTACACATAAATAGTAAACTAATAACAATAAAGGGATAACATATAAATGACATATTTTTTCATAAATAGTAATTTATAAGGTTTAGTAAACATTAAACTTGATCTATATTATAACATCGACACTTATTAGGATTTTTTTCCATTAAGAATGGTTCATAAAGAGATTTTGAATTAACCATTAATAGACACTTGTTTTTTCAGACTAGTTGTGCTGTAAGGAATACTGATTTGCACCAGTTCCTAATCAACTCAATCTCAATATGGTGTTTTCAGAGTTTTCTTCCTTATGAAAAAATATCCCAGACCCACATTAAGTTGTAGTATCCAAATAATTATTTATTTTATTGTAATGCACTTACTCTAAACTATACCATAATCTATCGATGTTTTCTTATATTATCCATAAGGGTTCCTATAGAGTTTTATAATCATCATCCCAAAAAACAATACTTCTCCTGATACCATCTAAGAAAACCATTTTCTTTATTACACATTATTTCATGATTTATTACCGAATAATATACTTAAGACATCACATATGATCCATAAGAATAATGTATATGGGTAATTATGTGTATAACATAACGACTTGATACAAGGATATGTAACATTATTGAATAAATCATTAACACGATTCTAAAATTCCCTTTCTTTTAAAACTACCTGGGCTAACATGGGGATATTCAATGAATGGGGTGATCTATAAATCCTAGTAAGGGAATAAACAAAGTGGGCCTGAAAATACTATTACATATTATATGCTGAGAATTTACATGGTACATTAAAGGGATGAGAATCAAAAACATGAACAATGAGGCATAAAATGACACGATAAAATAAAGGAAATATAGTAATTTAGAAACATTAAACATGACATCCTAAAAAAAGATCAATGATAAGAGAAAATAAATCATTACATTGTCGAAAAAGTCCCATAATGGATAAGGTTCACTTCATAATCACATACATGATATTTCATGAGAACAAAACATTACCAAATTCATTGGATCACTATATAATTTCAAGCACATCCCCTCTTTCATATTATTATAGTCATAAGAGTGCCACATATGTCTATAACATAAGAACAATTTTCAAAACATTTAATCCCATGATTATGAATTTTGGATTAAATAAATAGTTGTATCCAATCAATGAATTATAGGTAAAACTCAATGAATACCCTTTTGTGGAAATCGGTACAGGTATACACTTCACAAAGGCTTTTCATTTAAAATATGATTGATATTTTAGTATCATAATGGATTTACTTAAAGATTCAAAAAATGGTTTAATGAGAGTAAAATGGGTATATCAACACATTGAAGAAGAAAAAGTATAGTTTGAGGGATATGTAAGATAATTACCTAACAAGAACATTTTGGATTTAAAATCCATAAGGTAAATAGGTATCTTGAATAAAAAATCACAATGGGAAATCATAGGATAATTTAAGAAGCATAATTGGGGTACATATTGAATCATGGCAGAGATTAATGAGACTGAGATGGGTCACACATCACTTGGAAATCATATGGGTAGTAAGATGGATAGATATAATATTATCTCATCAATTTTAATTGTAATACAAAGTCAATTACATGAATTAGGTACTTGAATAATGAGACAAAACAGAGGATCAATTACTAAATTTTTCTATTGTAATAGATTAGGTAAATTCTATAATGAGATGGGAGAAATGATCTCATATTTTTAGGATATAATTTTGATAGTATAGGGATATTTATAATGCCATGAATTCCTAACCAATTGATATTCAAAGTCTAATTAAAAATATATTGAATGAATGGAAATGAAAAAAAATTGTCCCTTTCCTTTAAAGAGTGATTAAAAAATATTGTGAGGAGCTTCTTGATATCATGTGACACCTTTATTAGTCTACAAAATGGGGATGAAAGATCAAGGATATGATTCATGTTTTTAGATTGATGAGTAATGGGAGCTCGCGTTGGATTATATATGAAAATATATGCGAGTTATATAGAAACTTGCACTTAATATACTTGGACATTACATCTTGTTAGATTAATATTCAATATATTATTTAAACACATGTCTGAGGATTGTAATAATTTACATCTTTTTAAATCATGTAAACATAATATTCTAACATGGTGATTGGACTTCAACATCTCCAATGAAGATATTCATCTTTATAACTCTTCACAATAATAGCATACTTAAAATCATTCTTCATAGTATGGTGAAAATGAACATAAAAATGGGTGAGATCAAATTATTAGTGAGGGTAAAAAAAATAAAAAAAATGACATAATCTCAAGGGTATTAGAACTTGATAATAACATTTAAAAACTATACAATTCATATCAATGATCATAAACCTAAATCATGGAAGAAATATTGGTACATCATAATATATGAATCACAAAGAAAATTTAAAAATAATGATTATTGAGGTTATGACATTAGAATAATACATATACATTATTCCATACATATAAGCATATATAATCAATCCCAATAATTCAAGGATAATTTTAAAAACAAATTGACACACTTCATGGGTATACACCTACAAGTAAAGACACACCACCATACCCTGTCAAACTCATTTCTATATAGTGGAATGGGTTCACTACAAAATCATTTCTAATAGACATTGTCCCGTACTATTCTAGGTTCACTCCCCATTCCAGCCATATATTATTGTACCATGTTCTCTCTTTATTCTGGCCCAGTATTATTTTATCGGGGTCACTCCTTACATCATCCATGCCTTTCTCATGAGATATTTAAATCACTACCAAAATAACTGGAGAGAGATATAGGTATCACCAGTCACATAATGAAATCATTCATATGTTCTACATAAGATCATAAATATTTTAAATATAATAACCCATGAAATGAAATGGGTATCAAAAACATTTCCTCATATCATTAATTATGGAAGAGAAATTGGATTGATAATCAATTCATCATATCCAGGACCATAAAATGAAGTTAGTTTAATAATCATTTTATTATGGTATAACTTGTGGATGGGAAAATGGTTTCATAAATAACTTTTCACATTAAACATCAACCATTCAAAAAAATGAATAATTATTCTTCCATGGATTATATCCCCATTAAAGCATAACATATATCAATATAAGACATATTAGATGGAAATAGATTTTGAAATATCACATGGAACATTTCTTAATGAAACTACATTTCATTGATAATAAATTTCATAATAAAATTTGAAAATAATTTTAATTTAAAATATAATTAGAAACTAATAATTAAATATTTTAAATTCATTTAAAATATTTCTTGAAGAAAATATACTTTTTTATTTTAATAATTATTTTTAAAATGAAAATCCCTTTTAATATAATTTTCCTTGATAATAACCATGAAAACATATAAAGAATGCTTTGAGAGTCAATTTAAACACAATTAAAAACATAAAACATTTATGAAATCCTTTTATTTTAAAATAACCTTTAAAAACAGATAAACTAATCATCAAAAAATAATTTCGAGCACTTTTCAGTCATAAATTTTTTTTTAAATCCATTCCACTAAAAATAAACATTTATAACATATAAAGTGTGTAAGGACCTAGTTATAAACATTACATAATCTTGAATTAAGTTAACAATTTAAATTGCGGATGTTTTTAGGTTTCGACCTTTAGAGAATTAAGTCATAACATATATATAAGAACATGAATATTACATATAGACACTTCTACTCAGAATCAATTTTTTCATAAAATAAAAACACTTAAAAGAACAAAAACATGTTTACTTCCATGTTTTAAATAGAACGACTTTTCCTTGATCCCATCCGTAACCCTATTCCACTTTCAGTCCTCTGAAAAATATATCAAAAACATGGGAAGACTACAAAAAGCTCAGCAAAGGATACATAAAGAATGAAAACTCTTAGTTTTTCAAAACAACATGTAAATCATAAATACTTTATAATAAAGTAATACCTTTAACCTTTAATAAGTAGCAGAAAAACATCACTGAATATATGCTCATTTCTTAGTCTTTTTGTAGGTGAATGTTTTCACAAATCCCATAGAAAGAAACATATATCATATAAAGGTAACTTGGAAAATAAACATACATAAATGGAATAACCATAAATCCCACTTCCACTCATGTCACTAAATTGAATAACCATATGGTCGATTTCCATACCCAATTCCATAGAGTTTATAACATAAAAACCCATCCTTGGTTTATCATGGAACAAGACATCATTTTGTTTATCATGTTACCTCTCATCAGATTTCCAAGTTCATTCATATAATCATCACACATAAAAGATTAAAAATATCATCAATTAAATCAAGAAATTTTATTTGAAATCACTTTAAATATTAAAATGATATTGAAGTACCAAATTCACTTTCAAAATAATGTTCAATTACAAAATACCCATAAAGGAAATAAGGGGTTTCATTTTTTTAAAACATTAATTCTTATAGAAAAATCCAAATATCAAATAACAGTTACGACAATAGAAAATTCATTATCATTGTAAAACAATAAAAAAAAACTTTAGACATATAGTAAAATGAATTGAAGATTAAATATTACTTTTTAATAAAATAAAACTTCAAATGTGTTTATTATAGACCGTGTAAAATAAAGAGGTGCATATTATCAATACATGCCTCAATGAAAGGAGATTCAGATGAAGTCCCTTACCATGTGTCCAACTTGACTCGTTATTTCTTTAATTTATTAAATAATTAACTTATGTTGATTTTTACTTAATTCAGAACCTTTCTCCTGTTCAATATTCCTTTTATATCTCTTATTACCATGTTATATAAATTACATAATTATTTATGTTTATATCGGACGTTTTTTTGATATTTTGAACTTGATTCAAAAATAAAATATTAATAATTAAAAATTTTCCATGTGGTATAAATTCCAATATCTTCAAAATGATATTAATTATTCAGATATAATATATATATAATATATATCTATTTATATTAGTCCACAAAATTTTGAGATAAGAAATAAAATGCACTGTTCATGGAGACAACAAGTCGTACGTATGCATGAACACTAATTTCATTTATATTTCATATTTAAAGGAATGAAAACATAAGGATAAATTGGTATATTATAATTAAATTATAATATAATTATTTATATTTGTTACTTATGTTCATTAATTCCATCATTTAGACATAACATGTATGGCATTAACAAATCATATCACTTTGAGGGGGTGGTAGTCCGCACTTCCTCTAATGAAATTATCATATTTATACAACATGAAAAGTATAAAGGAATGTTCTAAATTAGAATTAAATAATAATAGATATAAAATAAATATCATTTATATGATATATAATTATAGTTCCATCATAATTACCACCATAATTGGCAGTAGGAGATGATTTAACTATCATTGTTTCGTGAGGCAGTTGTTCACCATCCACAAAAATAGTATGTTCTATACCCATTAGACAGAGGTGTGTATATGTGTAGTTATAATTCTTCTCACAATAAAAACCTAGTATATTGAGAATAAATGTGTTATTATATAAATAAATAATAAAAAATATCATATGGAGTGGGGAAAAAATAATGGAAATGATCTTGAGAGAAGACGTTACCTCAAATATGGTTACTTATTTTGATTTGAGCCAAAGGGATCAGTTTAATTGCCTTATGGTTAAAGAAAGACTTCTATGAAGAATGGATTAATGTTGGGAGCTTATTAGAGTAGAGTTTGGACGTTCCAAGAGGTTTGATAGGTTTGATTAATTTATTGTATTTGGTGTCCTTTTATAAGAGGGGGTGGGGTACATTAAGAATGGTTGAAAGTATTATTTTATTATTAATTGATTTTATAATTATAAAAACACCAATGTGATATATTTATAATATAACATGAGTATTTTTTGAAATAATATAATATAACCAGTTTTAGAAATTTTTAGGTTACAAATGTAACCTTATCTTTTAACATTAACACTTAGTTCACTTATTTAACTTTTACCATCTCTTCTGGTATATTCATAATATATGGTTACCATAGCTACTATAAAATTCTAAGAAACCCAAAAATGCATCATTAATAAAATTATTAACATAATATATTTCATGTGGACAAATCAAAGATTTTTAGGACTATTATATCATTTAATAAAATATAAATTTATTTAAAAACTCAATTATATCATTTTTATACTATACATATCATGTCATTTTAAAAACCCATAACTAATTGATTCATTTGAAAAAAAAATCAATAAGTAAAATATCAGAATCCTTAATCATACATAAAATTCTAGGAGGGAATAAAAATTTTGAAAATTTATTTATTTTAATATTTTTAATCAAATTTTTATAAATCTTCTATTAATAAGGTAATCAATACATCACCATTGTTTCATAAATAATTTTTTTATTTGATGTCTAAATAGTATACATAAAAAACCATGATTTAATAAACCTTTTGATATTAATAATTACTATTTATAGTCTAATATATCACTTATATAACCCCATATAATTTTTTTTTTGTAAAATATACAAGTTTAGGTTATATTTTCCTTAACATTTAATTAGAAGTAATTAAAAGTCATTTTCACACACAAGTGGCTCTATGGGGTCATAAAATTGACACAAGGATTCTTGTAGTAGTAAATATCCCATATAATAGGTTTATAAAATGTGTTATCATAATTTAATTTTTTTATAATACAATTTTTTACCCTTATTTATCAGATTTAACCTTTAACCATGGTAAATATAATATTTATTGAAATTACTATTCATAATGTTTAAAAATAAAAGGTAACTATTAATACAATTTGGAACTCCTGATTCAAAATCTGAAATCAATTTTTCAAAATTCAAAACACAGATATTGTAGAAATTAATTTAAAATTAAATCTTGTTGTCAAAACCAAAAGGTGTGTTTTAAGATGTAAAAACTACCAAATGTTTTTCATGAATTTATGTCCAATTTCAAAGTGAAATAAAATACAATGACAAAAATTGTATTAAATGTTAAAAATATAATCCATGTAAACTTTGAAACCAATTAAAATTAAAATCTATTTATATAAATAAATTGTATTAATAAGCAGTTTTGGATTAAAATGCAGTATTTTTCACTATTCATTAAAAATTGATCTTTAATAGAAAAATACCAAAATTTCATCTAAAGTAAATTATAATGTTCCTATGATAGAGGAGAATTTTATTTTGTCAAATTAAATATATAATGATTTCAAAAATATATTTAAAAAGTGTTCTCCATCAAAAGGCTGTAAAACCATATTTTTAGAAAAACACTTCGTTTATCTAAAAACAAATGAATTTATTTTTATATAATATCTAGAAAACATATAAGATTAATTGAAAATATTACATTGAATATATATATTTTATTTTCTATTAATTATAATTACATAAAGAGTTATATGAATACATAGTTATTCTCATTTAAAATGGTTTTCATAAAAACACATCCATTATATTCAATTGGTTTTTATTTCCATTTCTACTAAATTTTGTAATCAATGAATACTAATTTAAACTTGTGAACAACATATTAATAAATTCAATTGATACTATTCAATAATATAATTCTAACAGCATGTCCTTAACTACAATTAAAATATTAATAATATTTTTGTAATATTTTTTCAGTATAACTCAATGTTGTGTGCAATGTAAGATTTCAGAGAATCCAATTGTTGTGTGTCGACTAAACTATCAGAAAAATCATCCTCTAAGTTAAAATTGATATCTTATAAAAGAAATTGAAAATTATTATTCTATGAATACCTGGTTTTTTATAGCCACCCCCCATTTTTAGAAATTTCCACCTCAGAATTTGAAAATTGGGCTTGAAAACTTTATTGAAAATCCCACTTCAGAAAAAGATTAAATAAAAATATCACTCTAAAATAATAAAGAGAAGTATAAAGTTCACCTGATATAACACATACTAGGATTCCATGAAAACATGTATATGAAAGAGAAAACTGACTTTCACTTTTTGATGGAGAGTGATAGAAAACATGATCAGGAGAAAGATAACCACCAGAAAACAAAAAAAACTATGATAGACTAAATGGTATTTTATTCCTCATTAGAAAAATTAAACGAAATACATTTTTTTTATTCCCCTTTCATAATGTTGGATAATTTGTTTATGAAATTGACTAAGAACATAAGTAAATATACTTACTTATCAAGTAGAGTTTCATCCTTCAATATGTTTCTACTAAAATCTCATCTTTTCATCAAACGATGAGTATTCAAGATGACTTGGTCACATCTAAATCACTATAATCAACTTATGGAAAATCACATAATCCACAAAAGATGAACTATATATATTTCTCCTGTCTTTAAACATTAACCAAAACCAAAATGATTCGTACAAGATCAGAAAATCCCTAAAAAGAGTAATATTTTATAAAATAAATTATACTCTTAATCTCCAAAATTGAACAAACAATACCCAAAGCTAAAAAAAGACCATTCAATACACAATTGTCCTTAAATTTTTTTCAAAATAATCCAAAATATTTTTGAAACCCAAAATTAGTAAGGATTTGATCACATAGTATTCCACAATATATATTATCATTTATAACACCGACTACTATTAAATTAGCATACTTAAAATTAATTAACCTAATCACATATTCTCTTTGATAGGTTAATCATTTCCATAAATAACCCAAATCTCTATATGTCTATAATAAAAACATATATTTTTCCAAAATAAATTTCTACCATTACTCCACAATTGTAATTCTATAGTATTCTATTTTCCTTAGGCATATAGTGTTCATAAAAGAGAAAATGTCTTCCAAAATGACCTTTATCACTTAAACACCAAATTGTTTTCCTATACTAAGGATATCAATTTGATAATACATAAGATCCAAAATACACTCATTCTTGATCCATAAAATCATTTAACTAATAGAATAGGGATTATTACCCAGGAATTCATGGAGTCTAGTGGTAGGCGATGTGCCCTTTTCACCCTTCAGTTGTGGGTTCGATTCCTATAGCCTTTCCAGATGCGATTGGTTGACACACATCCTGCAGGCTGTCCTTTTTCTAAAACCATATCTTTATTATAAAATTATAAAAAATAAGATAATTTCCTTAAAAATAACTATAACTCATTATATCCTAAATGATTTTATAATAATATTCATTTTCCATCCTAAAATGTAATAACCATTTATCTCCTCAAAAACAAAAGATCATTTGAACCCCTAAGGTTATCCATTTTTTCCACATTAGAAATGATAATTTTTTCTTGAATAAAAGTTTCAAAAATCAATCTTTAGGGTTACACATACTAGAAAAAAGTCTTCCAAATTAATCCTATCAATAAAATAGCGTTAATAAATTAATGAATTTCATCATCCTAAAATCTATCATAACTATAGAATCCCTTATATGTAGACATCTTACTCAATCAATGTTATTCATGATCCATTAACTATTTTTTCCTTGTTATCCTATAATACTTCTTTCCTATAAACAAAATCATCAATTATATCATATGATTCAATAATGTCTAAACATCGACTAAGTAATAATCCATAAATTTCATTATTCATAGTATGTTTCCTCATCTTAAATTGGAGTGGCATTTGGTATTCATAAACATATATTTTTATGGTCCTAGAGATCCCATTATTTAACCTTCTTTGTAGGAAATATATTTGTATTACGACCATGAACACAACATTTAAAACATTCAATTGATCCCTCAAAAAGAAATTATTTCCCTTTCCTATATTAAAATGGATGCTTATTTTTTTCTATGGAAGGTTCTTAATTTATGGCCTTAATTACCACATCTATAGCATCATCCTTCCACTTTTAAGAATTTTCTTATGTGTTTCTTTCCACATCATTGGAACATAGGTTTTTGAAAATACTTAACTTTCTTATTATTACCTAAGAATTTGTATGTATTTTTTTTCTCACATATATGATTCCCTATCAAAATAACCAAGGTTCATGTGGTCAATCATGACTCTATATAGTTGGTTGAGAATAAACATAATAGTTCTCATTGCATCTCTCATTTAATTAGGTTTCTTATTTAGTAAACAATCTCGGTTTTCTTCAAATCCATTGTTACTTTGGTGCTTGCAAAATCCATCAATTTACTAAAACCAAAATGGTCAGTGTGATTATATCATTAAAATCATCATATAATATCTTTTGAGGAGGGTAAATACAAAGACATACTAATTCCTTTTATCCTAAACTCATTTAATTTATCTATAATAACTATGACTCTTTCAAATATTCTAAACATTTTGGTTATGTCAATTATGCTTAAATAACACCATAAAATCTAAATTTATCTGAAACGACCTATGATACCAATTGTAAGGACCCAAAAATAAATATTAAATAATCTTTAAGATAATACTTCATAGTTAGGATCTTTTTAGGTTTATATATTTAGATAATTTTGTCATTACATATACATAACAACATCAATATTATATGTAGACACTTATACCCAGTATCCATTTTTTAATAAAATAAAAACTCTTAAAAGAAAAGAAACATGTTTTGTTCCATGTTTTATACAACGTGACTTTTCATTGATCCCATATTTGACCCTATTCTACTTTATGTCCAGTAAAAAATATTTCAAAAACATTGGATGGGTATAAAAAGCTCATTAAAGTATATATAAATAAGGAAAAATATTAGTTTTTTAAAACAAAATGTAAACCATGAATACATTATCACAATGTAATGCCATTCACCATTAATAAGTAGAAATCGCACTTCACTGAATATAATCTAATTACATACCATTTTTGTAACAAAAATGTTACAACTAATCCTATAGAAAGCAACACATATCATATAAATGTATCATGGGACATAAACATACTTAAATTAAATAACCATATTGTCAACTTACACACATATCACTAAATGGAATACCAATATGGCCAAATTCAATACCCAATGCATTGGTTATTAAAACATTTCCACCCATATTTGGTTTATGAAGTAACCACCCATTTGGATTATCTGATAACCACCAATGAAATGTCCAAGTATCATCATATAATCACCACACACAAAAAATTACAAATATAAAAATTTCCTTCTTAAAATTTCATTTTCAGTCACTTGAGATGATTTTTGGATATTGAAATAGTAAATCCAATTTCAAAAACATTTTTAGTAACAAAATACCCAAAAGGGAATATGGGGTTTCTTTTATTTCTTTTAAAAACATTAAGTCTTATAGAAAAATCCAAATATCTGATAACGATTACGATGGTAGAAAAGCATTGTCTCCACAATACAGTAAAGAATCATTCCTTTTCTTCTATAGTAAAACACTTTTTAGATAAAATGTTCTTTTTGAATAAAATTAATATTAAATGGGGTTTATTTTACACCATGTAAAGGAAAAGGGTTTATATTGTCAAAACATGCCTTAATGAATGAAGATTGAGACGAAGTACCTTACCTCATGTCTGACTTGACTCATTCGTTCTTTAATTTCTTGAATAATAAACATAAGAAAATTTACACATGATACAGAACTGTTTTCAATTTTATTATTCCTTTTATAGAACTTATTTCCATGTTATAAAAATTACATAATTATTTACGTTCATATCAGCTGTTTTGTTGACATTTGGTACTTGAGTCAAAAATGAACTTGTTATAATTAAGAATACTCCATGTGGTCAAAAGTCATTATCTTCATAATAATATTCATGATTTAAATATCATATATATTGTATATATCCAGTATATATTTATTTATAACAGTCCAAAAAATTTGGATATAATAAATGAAATGCACTATTTAGGGAGACTATAAGTCGTACGTATGCATGAACGCTACTTTCATTTATATTTTATATTTAAATTAATGAAAACAAAATGATAAATTAGATTATTATAATTCCATTATATTATCATTTTTATATATGTTACATATGTACATTAATTCCATCATTTATATATTATATGTATAGCATGAAAGAGTCATATCGTTTTAAGGTGGCTGTAGTATGTACTTCCTCAAATTAAATTATGGTATTAATACAACATGAAAAGAATAAACGTATGATCTAAATGAGATTAAAAAATCATAGAGTCAAAAAAAATATTATGTATATGACATATAATTACATTTCTATCATAATGGACACCATAATAGGTGGTATGAGAATATTTAAAAATCATCGTTTCGTGAGGCTGTAGTTTTCCATCCACAGAAACAATATGTTTTATACCCATTAGACGGAGGTGTGTGTAAGTTTAGTTAGAATTGTTCTCATAAAAACAACCTATATATTGAAGATAATTATTTTATTATATATACAAATAATAATAAGAGCATAGGGAGAGTAGAAAAAATTAATGAAAATGAACTTGAGAGAAGAAGTTTCCTCAAATCAGGTAACTTCTTTTGATTTGAGCCAAAGGGATATGTTAAATTGCCTTCTGTCTAAGATAATGATTATAAAAAGAATAGAAGAATGTTGAGAGATTATTGTATATGATTTTGGATGAGCCAACGGGCTTGAGTTCTGTGAGTAATGGGTAAGAGGGGGTGTCTTTCTATAATAGGGGGGAGGGGCACCTTAGAAAGGTTGTAAAGTATTATTTTATTATTAATTAATTTAAGAAATTATAATTACTCCAAAGTGATATATTTATAAAATTTGATGATAATGGGTCGAAATACTCTCATATAATGTGTTTTAGACAAGTTTAGGTTAGAAATATTACCATATATTTCATCATTAACCCTTAGTTAACTAATTTATCTTTTACTATGTCTTCTTGTATATTTTAAATATATGGTTACCATAGTAACTATAAAATTAAAAGAGACCCAAAAATGGACCATTAATGACATTTATAAAATCATATATGTCATTTTGAAGAATATTAGATTTCTAGGACTATTATATCATTACTAAAATATTAATTGATTTAAAAACACAATTATATAAGTTTTTTAAACTATTCTTATCATGAATTTTTTAAAATCCATAACTACAATATTCCTTCAAAAAAATTCATTAATTTAAATATCAGAAATCAAAATAATTCATACAATTATTTTATGGAATAAAAAATTTGAAATTAATTTTTTCTTAATTATTATAATCTAATTTATTTAAATATTTTATTAATAATGTAATCACTACATCACCACTGTTATGAAATTAAATTTATTTATTTGATGTCTAAAAATTATAAATAAAATACCATGATGTAGTAAATATTTTTATATTTCTAATTAATATTTATTGTTTAAGAGATCACTTATATAAAACCATACTAGAAATTTTTTTGTAAAAGATATATGTTTAGTTTATATTTTCCATAACATTAAATTAAAAGTAATTAAATTTCATTTTCACACACAAGTGGCTCCACGGGGTCCTAAAATCTACCCAAGGATTACCATGGTTGGACATATCTCATACGATTGGGTTATCATATTTGTTAGGGTAATTTTATGTTATTATAATATTATTTTTGACCCTTATTTATCAGATTTACCCTTTAACCATGGTAAATAAAATATTTACTAAAATTTCAAGTGATAATTTCTAAAAATAAAAGGTAGATTTTTATAAAATTTGAAAATAATTATTCAAAATATTGAATCCATTTTTCCAATTTAAAAACATATATGTTGTGGAAATTAATTAAAAATTAATTTCGATTGTCAAAACCAGAAGGCATGTTTTAAAGAAGACAAAACTACCCAATGATTGGCATGGGTTTATGTCCAGTTTCAAACTAAAATTACTTCCAATGACCCAAATTGGATTAAATGACAAAAATTTTATCGAATTAAACATTAAAATCAATTAAAAGTATTATGTACCTATATAAATAATTTTTATTAAAAATATATTTTGAATTAAAATGAAGTATTTTTCATTATTTTTTAAAAATGAACTTTAGTAGAAAAATAAAAAAATTTCATAAAATTTAAATTTTAATGTTAATATTATAAATAAGAAGATTATCTTTTCAAATAAAACATATAGATGTGTCAAAACTAGATGTAAACATTGTTCTCCATATCAAGGTGGTAGAACTACATTTTTAAAAAACACCTCTTTTATCTGAAAAATTGAATTTATTCTTGTATAACATAGTGAAAACATATAAGATTAATTTAATATATTACATTGAATATATATAATATATTTTTCATTAAATAAATATCCATAAAGAGTGATATTAAAGCATATTTATTCTATTTTAAGAAGGTTTTTATAAAAACACATCCATTATATTCCAATGGTTTTTATTTCCATTTATAATAAATTTTCCAATCAATGAATAATCTTTTTAACATCTAAAAACCATATTTTGACATTCATTTGATACTATTAATTATTTTCATTCCAATTTTTATGCGTTAACTACCATTTAAAATAATAATATTATTTTTTTTCAGTATAACTCAATGTTGTGTGTAACACCCCAAGCTTTCACGATACACTTCTCTTTCGATAATGCAATAGCTTGCATTGTACGCATGTTCGAGATTCTAACACACCGCGACCAATCAAAGTAGTCATTATGAATAGCAATACTCACTTTTTGAAATTAAATAAATTTTATATTTCAAAATGGACTTCATTTTTGTATTCAGAATATTGAAATTATCATACGTTGAAGTTTTTTTAATTTTCTGAGAACTTCCATTTTTTATGAATAGTGAAAAATACTTAAAAACAATTTTTTTTAATAAAAATAAATTATAGAGATAAATAATACTATTGAGTGGTTTTAAAGTATAATTAGAATATAGTTTTACCATTTTATCCAATGGTGGTCATTAGAATGAAATTCACTTTGAAATTGGACATAAACAATTGTCAGTCTTTTGATATATATTGTTTTATAAAAAAATGCTATTTATAGTGACAGCGGGAATTAATTATAAAATTAATTAATGAAACTTATATGTTAGGAATTTTGTAAAATAGAAATAATTTTTGAATTCAGAATTTCAATTATAGCATAGGGTGAATTTTTGGCATTGTTCTGAAAAACATCAATTTTTGATGAATAATGAAACCACTAAGTGATAGTTAAAAACTAATTTTTCGTTTAAATGAAACATTACCACTTATGTGATTTTATTTTCAAAAATCAGACATACATGGTTTTAATTATGATGTAAAATTTGGTTCAATGGGATTAAAATAATTTTTTGGTGAATAGAAACTTTTAAGATTAATTAATCGTGATTAAAGGTAATTAGTGAAATTTAAGGTAATAATGATGTTATAAAATTATGAAAATATCTTGACACTTGTCCTATTTTTATTGGATGAGTAATGGAAGACCAAGAAAATCCTTGGGTCACCTTGGGGACCCCATAGAGCCACTTGGGAAAGAAAATGACATTAATAACTTTTTATTTAAAGTAAAAATAAAATTCTCACAAACATGTGTTGTTTTACTAAAACATTTATTACATGGGGTTATATAAGTTAACTTTTAGACTATTAATATTCATTGGAAATATAAAAATATTTCCTACATCATTATTGTTTTTTTATAATTTTTAGACAGTAAATAAATTAAATTTTTTATGACACCATCATGATGCAACGATTACCTTATTAATTAACGATTTAAATAAAATGAAAAGATAATGTAAACTATAAGACATACACTTGTCAAAAACCTATTGGATGAGTATATTTAGAACTCTTATCACTTTATCCTAGAAATATATAATTTTGGGACCCATGAAATCCGAAAATCACTTCATAATAATGTAACTTATCATCACTTTCCAAGAGTACCCCTCCTCTCCTCTTATAAAACGCCCCCACCTCTACCACCTTATTCACACCATAAAGCCATTTTGATCGGCCAAAATATGCACAAATACTCTCTAAACTTCCCTCTCTTACACCTAGAAGCCTAACATTGGGTAGAAGTCTTCCCATGGAAGCCTTTGGCTCAAATCAAATAGAGTTACCCGATTTATAGGTAATGTCTTCACATATTCTCTTTTGTTTTATTTTTCTTCTACAACCCCTTAAAAGCTTTTTATTCCTTTATTTTGTAATGACACCAGTATATTCAATATAATATGATGTTTTTATGATTTGTATTAGAGCTACACTTACATACACCTCCGTCAAATGGTTAAAGAAAATACTGTTTCCGTGGATGGCAAATTACTGTCTCACGAAACGATTATTGTTCTATCTTCTCATACCACCTCTCATGGTGGCCATTATGATGGAACTATATTTATTTATGATATATATTATATTTATTTTTTCTCTATTCTTATATATTTTAAATTTTAATCATACCTTTATGCTTTTCATGTTGTGCAATTGTGTCAATTTAATTTGAGGAAGTGTGGACTACAGCCCCCTCAACTGATGTGACTCATTCATGAAATACATGGAATGTATAAAGAATTAAATTAATGAAATTATGTGACCTATATAACATATAATATATATATATATATATATCTATCTCATTTTTTTATTTCCATTAATTACGAAATAGAAATTAAATTACAGTTCATGCGTACGTATGGCTTACCATCTCTATGAACGGTGCATTTCATTTATTACCTCTAAATGTTATGTAATATTATAAAGGAATGTATATACTGGATATATATATGATATATATGATATCTAAATCATGAATATAATTCGAGATGTAATTTATATTTTACCACATGAAGAACTTGTAATTATAAGAAGTTTATTTTTTACTCAAGTACCAAAGATTGACAAAACAACCGTTATTAACTTAAATAATTACATAATTTTTATAAATGGTAATAAGTGATATAAAAGGGATAATAAACTTGAAAAATGTTATTAATCAAGTAGAAATTAACTCTTGTTTGTTATTTAGGAGATTAAATAACAATAGAGTCAAGTCGGACATGAGGTAAGGGAACTTCTTAACCCAATTTCCGTTCTTTGGGTTAATCTCCTACATTCAAATTATGTCATGATATTATTATGTCATATCTTTTATTTGTACTTTAATTATATGTAATTGTAATGAATACACATAATAGATCTATTTTATTTAAAAAATGATCATTGTAAGGGACTTCGTCTCAATGTTCTTTCATTGAGGCATATTTTGTTTTAATACATTACATTCTTTTATACGGTGTATAAACCCATTTGACTTTTACTTTTATTCAAAAGGAATCTTTTTATTTGAAAATTTTTACTAAATGAAAAAAGGGAATGTTTTTTTGTCATATGTATGCACCGACAACGATCTCTCTGCCTCCGTGACTATTATTTGAGTTTCGACTTCCTTTACAAGACATAACTTTTTTTAATGAAAAATGAAAACCAAGTTTTAATTTTCATTTATTTTGGTATTGAAAATGGTTTTGATAATGTTTTTATTATATCAATGTGTTGTATTGATATCTTGTGATTGAAATGTGGAAATGTTATGTTTTCTCTATCCATGTTTTATGTGATATGATTATGTTATGGTTTATGATATGTTTAAACCTGTTTATATGGGGAATGCATTGGACTTAATAAGTGACCGGTGGTGCCCGCAATAGCTCCTCAATGAATCGACAGGTCTCATGAGACAAACTAGTGTGTTGGCATGAGGCCTTGAAAAAATCTTATTTGTAGTCTTGGAACGAGGCCTTGGCTACGTGGTTATGATAGTTTGGCATTATGAAATCCATCATTATGAAAGTGGTTATTGATATTGCATATGATTATTCGACCAGTAGAATATCCATGTGAATAAGTAAATGGAATTATTTAATTTTAATTTTTCCATATTATGCTGAAGTCCAAGTTTAAAAGGCTTTTGTTTTAGTTATACATTGCCTTAAATGTTTATGTTTATTTATGAAAGCTACAACTATATTACTATCATTATGGAGCATCTGAGCTCACCCCTACCAATGTTTTAATTTTTCAAGATGTGAAGAAATATTTTATGACTGACTTGTAGGGATAGTCTTAAGGGGATATGGGTGTGGACTATGGAGAATATGTTATTGTAGTTTTCCACTTTATGATGTAACGTAACATTTATGAATGTATCTAGTGTTTCCAAGGCTACTAAACTATTTGTCCTTTTGAGACTTGATCTTTTGTGATCATGACAATGTTACGAAATAATGCACCGACTCTGGGTAACTGGGGTCAGGGAATTACCGTTGGTATCAGAGGCAGTTTAGTAATAACCTTGGAAGCTAGATTTAGATAAACTCTGATTAGACCACATAGCCCAAAGATAGACTTTGAGGATTAGTATAGAAGAACTTACTAGAATTTTGGTATTATAGAGATTTTGTGAGTTTTCGGAGCAATACATCCCTGTCTGGATACGATCAGGTAGAGGCGGCTCTGACATAGATGTACCTGGGTGTAAAACTCGAAAACATCGCTTTGATCTAGACTTAAACGGGAACTGGTGCATGACAACAGGCCTTGCTGCACTATTGGTTAGGACACTCTTGGGGGATATGCTTAGGATAATCTCATTTTCTTTACAAACCATTATGAAGGGTTTATGAGTATATACTTCCTCAAAGAAAACGTTTTTATGATTATGGATTATATCCATAAACTGTTCAATTTATGTTAAGTGTTTTACAAGTATGGAATTATGTATTTTTATTCATAAACTAATCTAGATTATGCCATTGTTTAGAAATTCCGCCTAGTGGGAGGAATGGAAACCGGATAAATGCATTCACTCTATGTAGGGATTTCCCTCCTACTCAAGATAATTATAATGGAGCTGGTGATACAACTGGTGCTGATCGTCTTATCACCATATCGGGAAAACTCACTCAGGTTATGAATAATAAACTTACTCATATGGAGCACCCTGATCCACAATGTGGAGGGTCAATGTTAAACCTCTTCATGAGGCAACAACCACCAAAATTTAATGGGGTACAAATCCATTAGTAGATGAGCAATGGATAAACTCTGTATAGAAAATATTCCACACCTTGGGGAGTAGTGAAAGGGAGAATGTTGTCATGGAATTTTACCGCCTCACTGGAGATTCCGATCAATGGTGGTTGCTGATTCAAAACAAAAAGGAAGTTGATAGAATAATCAAATATGGAATGGAGGGAGTTAAAAGAGATTTTCTTAGAAAAATAATTCCATTCTGGCCATCGAGCAGATATGAAAAGGCAATTTCTGAGTCTGAGATAAAAGGAGGATGAGAATGTCACAAAGTATGGGGCTAACTTTGCAAGGTTATCAAGGCATGCAGCAGATTATATATGCAACCCATGAAGTAAGATTTATCATTTCATTGATGGGTTAAAAACATTTCTCCGTCAAGACTTAGTCCCACAATCTATCTTGTCATATGAAGATATAGTCTCATGTGCTATAAAGACAGAAAAGGAATTCTCTAAATTCTATGACAATAAAATAATGTAAGAGAAGAAGAGAACGGTGGAACAAGAGATAGATTAAGGAAAAAAGGAAATAAGGATTTTCTATTATCTGATAATTGTGGTAAGAATCACCCAGGTACTTGCCTAAAAGGATTGGGGGTTTGTTATAAATGTGGAGACAAAGTTCACCAGGCTCGTCATTACAGGGGAAAGAAAGAGGCTATCAACGTTGAATGCTACAATTGTAGGAAAATGGGGCATTATGCAAATGAATGTCCTAAGTGTCAGGGAAACTTACCTCATAAAAGGCTAAGGGATCATGGACAATCTTATGTTGTTACTACAGTAGAAGTGGAATAATTAATGTATTGGTGCTTTTGGACTCAAGGAATATATTTTGGTTATAAGAATAATGTGATATATATAAGGATTTTACTGCAATACTAGTTTTTTTCATTATGGTTTTAATATGTTGAAGGTAATAATATTTTTTTATGTGACAATAAGAGAAACATTACTTTGTTTGAGTAATCTGATGATACAATTGATTTTTGAATTTAGAGACCTTTTAGAGAAAGTCCGGACAGAGGTATTTTGGATTACTATAAAGGTTGGAATGGATTAAGATGAACATTGGATAGTATTGTTTAAGGTTAAAACATTTATGAAGATTATTTTTGGAATATTAAAATACTATAGTTTTAAGAATAAGACAACCTGCCGGTCGGGGGATAACCCACCATATCGGATAATGCTATAGGAATCAAACCCACAACCATAGAGTGACAGGCCTTTATTATCTACCACTAGCCTATAAGAAGTCCCTGGTTATTACAAAATAGTTTTCTTAATCAAAATGGTATGTGTTAATATTTGGAACCTTGTAAGATTAGGATAAATATAATGCTGGGGAATCAATGATCATTTAACCAATCACAAGTTTTTTGATTGTCTTATAGTTAACATTCTCCTAACCCTATTTTCTACAACTCTCCATCATACCTTGATGGTTTTTATTTCCTCTATATCAATATTTTCATAGAATCCTAGTATGGGATATCTCGGATGACCTTTGTACTTCTCTTTCATTCTTTTAAAGTTATATTTTTATTAACCCTATTTCCAATGTGGGTTTTCCACAAAGGTATTTTCTACATTCAACCTTTTATTTTCAAAGAAAAATTTCAAATTGCGAGGACGAAAATTATTGAAGGAGGGGAGAATGTAACACCCCAAGATTCCATGATACTCTTCTCTTTAAATAATGCAATAGCTTGCATTGTACGCAAGTTTGAGATTCTAACACACCGCGACGAATCAAAGTAGCCGTTATGAATAGTAATACCCACTTTGTGAAATTAAATAAATTTTATATTTAAAAATGGACTTCGTTTTTGTCTTTTGAAAATCGAAATTATCCGAAGTGGAATTTTTTATAATTTTCTGAGAACATCGAATTTTTTATGAATATTGAAAAATACTTAAAAATAACTTTTTTTAATCAAAATAAATTATAGTGATAAATTATAATATTGAGTGGTTTTAAAGTATAATTTGAATATATTTTTACCATTTTATCCAATGGTGGTCATTTAAATTAATTTCACTTTGAAATTGGACATAAACAATTTTTAATCTTTTGATATATATTGTTTCTTAAAAAACCTTATTTGTTGTGACAATGTGAATTGATTATAAAATTAATTAATACAACTTATATGTTTGGAATTTTTTAAAATAGACATCATTTTTGAATTTGGAATATAAATTATAGCTTATGTTGAATTTTTGGGATTGTTCTGAAAAACGAAAATTTTTGATGAATAATGAAACCACTAAGTGATAGTTAGAAACTGATATTTCATTTAAATGAAACATTACCACTTCTGTGATTTAATTTTAAAAAATCCAACATTCATGGTTATCATTTCGATGTAAAATGTGGTTCCATGGGATTAAAATAATATTTTGGCGAATAGAAACTTTTAAGTTTAATTAATCGCGATGAAAGATAATTAGTGAAATTTAAGGTAAAATGATATTATAAAAATATGAAAATATCTTGACACTTGTCCTAACCTTACTGGATGAGTCATGGATGACCATGAAAATCCATGGGTCAACTTGGGGACCCCATGGAGCTAGTTGGGTAAGAAAATGACATTAATAACTTTTTATTTAAAGTAAAAATAAAATTGCCACAAACATGTGTTGTTTTACTAAAAAAATAATTACATGGGGTTATATAAGTTAACATTTCGACTATAAATATTCATTGTAAATATAAAAATATTTCCTACATCATGATAGTTTTTTTATAATTTTTAGACATTAAATAAATTAAATTTTTTATGACACCATGATGATGCAGTGATTACCTCATTAATTAACGTTATAAATAAAATGAAAAGATAAGGTAAAATATAAGACATACACATGTCAAAAACCTATAGAATGATTATATTTATAAACCTTATCACCTTATCCTAGAAATATATAATTGTGAGACCCTTGAAATCCGAAAATCACTTCATAATAATGCAACATTTCATGACTTTCAAAGAGTGCCCCTCATCTCCTCTTATAAAAGGCCCCCACCTCTACCACATTATTCATACCATAAAGCCATTTGGCTAGACCAACCTCTGCCCAAATACTCTATCAACTTCCCTCTCTTACTCCTAGAAGCCTCACGTTGGACAGAAGTCTTCCCAAGGAATCCTTTGGCTCAAATCAAAAAATAGTTACCCGATTTAAAGGTAATGTCTTCACTTATTCTCTTTTGTTTTATTTTGCTTCTCCCACCCCTTAAACTATTTTTATTCCTTTATTTTGTAACAACACTAGTATCATCAATATACTAGGATTTTTTTATAATAATTATTCGAGCTACACTTACACACACCTCCAAATAATGGTTAATGAACATTCTGTTTCTGTGGATGGCGAATTACTACCTCACGAAACGATGATTATTCTATATTCTATTACCACCTCTCATGGTGGCCGTTATGATGGAACTATATTTAATTACTAAATATATTATATTTATTTCCTCTATATTCTTTATTATTTTAAATTTAAGTCATATTTTTATGCTTTTCATGTTGTGCAAATGCGATAATTTCATTTGAGGAAGTGTGGACTACCGCCCCCTCAACTGATGTGACTCGTTCATGCAATAAATGGAAGGTATAAAGAATGAAATTAATGAACTTATGTGACATATATAAAATATAATATATATATATATATATATATCTCTCATTTTGTTTTAATTCTTTTAATTATGAAATATAAATGAAAGTAGCGTTCATGCGTACGTACAGCTTACCGTCTCCATGAACTATGGATTTCATTTCTTACCTCTAAATGTTATGTAATATTATAAAGGAAAGTATATACTGGATATATATGATATATATGATATCTAAATCATGAATATAATTCTGGATGTAAGGGATATTTTACCACATGAACAACTTGTAATTATAAGAAGATTATTTTTGACTCAAGTACCAATGATCGACAAAACTACCGTTATTAACATAAATAATTACATAATGTTAATAACATGGTAATAAGTGATATAAAAGGGATAATGAACATGAAAAAGGATCTTAATCAGGTAGAAATTAACTCTAGTATATTATTCAGGAGATTAAAAAATGATCGAGTCAAGTCGGACACGAGGTAAGGGAACTTCTTATCCCAATTTTCGTTCTTTGGGTTAATCTCATACTTTCAAATTATTTAATGATATTATTATGTAATATCTTGTATTTGTAATTTCTTTATGTGTACTTATTGTGAATACACATAATAGATCTATTTTATTTAAAAAATGATCTTTGTGAGGGACTTTTTCTCAATCTTCTTTCATTGAGGCATATTTTGGTTTAATACAAGACTTTATTTTTTATGGTGTATAAACTCCTTTGACATTTACTTTTATTCAAAAAGAATATTTTTATATGAAATGTTTTACTAAACGACTAAAGGGAATGGTTTTTTTGTCGTACGTATGTAGCGATAATGACCTCTCCACTTCCGTGACCATTATTTGAGTTTCAGCTTCCTCTAAAAGACATAACTTTTTTTTAAATGTAAAATAAAAACCATGTTTTAATTTTCATTTATTTTGGTCTTGAAAATGGTTTTGATAATGTTTATATTATATCAATGTGTTGTATTGATATCTTGTGATTGAAATGTGTAAATTTTATGTTTCCTTTATGCATTTTTTATGTTATACGATTATGTTATGGTTTATGATATGTTTAAACTTGTTCATATGAGGAATTAATTGGACTTAATAAGTGACGATTGGAGCCCGCCATAGCTCCTCGATGCATCGGCAGGTCTCATGAGACAAACTAGTGTCTTGGCATGAGGCCTTGACAAAATATTATTTGTAGTCTTGGCATGAAGCTTTGGCTACGTGGTTATGATAGTCTAGAATTATGCATTCCATCATTATGAAAGTGCTTATTGATATTGCATGTGATTATTCGACCAGTAGAATATCCATGTGAAAAAGTAAATGGAATTATTTCATTTTACTTTTGCCATACTATGCTGAAATTCAAGTATAAAAGGATTTTTTTTAGTTATAAGTTGCCTTAAAAGTTTATGTTTATTTATGATAGGTTCAGATATATTGTTATCCTTACTGAGCATCTGAGCTCACCCCTTCCAATGTTTTAATTTTTCCAGGAAGTGAAAAATATTTTATGACTGACCTGCAGCGATAGTCTGAAGGGGATATGGGTGTGGACTATAGAGACTATGTTATTGTAGTTTTTCACTTTATGATGTAATGTTTCATTTATTAATGTATCTAGTGTTTCCAAGACTACTGAACTATTCGGTCTTTCGAGACTTGATCTTTTTGTGATCATGACAATGTTATGCAATAATGCACCGACTCTGGGTAACTAGGGTCAGGGTGTTACATTGTGTGTAATGAATGATTTTAAAGTATCCCATTATTACGTGTCATGTATGCTATCAAAAAAAAAACAAACCCTTTAACATAAAACTAATATCCAAAAATAGAAACTGAAAATTATTATTCTATAAATACCTTGGTTGTTACATTAGTCCCCCCATTTGGAAATTTTCTCCTCATCATTTTAAAATTGGACTTGGAAACATCATTGAAACTCCATCATAATGAAAGGAGTCAATAAAACTATCGCATTAAAAGAAATAAAGATAAGTATAAAGGTCACTTGAGATAAAACATTCAAGGATTCCATGAAATCATGGATATGGATGAGAAAACTAACCATCATGTTTTGATAGATAATGATAGTGAACATGATCAGGATAAATTTAACCACCAAAAAAACCACAAACTTGTAATAGGTTAAACGGTCTTTGATTCCCCAGTAAGAGAAGTAAAAAGACCAAATATTTGGTTTTATGTTACATTTCATAAAGTTATATAATTTATTTTTTATATTTACTAATAAAATAAGGAAATATACTTACTTTTCAAGTGTAGTTTAATCCTTTAATAAGTTTCTAACAAAAACACATCTTTTCTCCAAACGATGAGTATTCAAGATGACTAGGTCACACCTAAAGCACTAGAATAAACTTCCAGAGAATCACATAATCCAAAAAATATAAACTAAATATATTTCTCCTATTTTATACATTAACAAATATCAAAATGTTTAGTATATTATAATATAATAACCTAAAAGTATAATATTTTATAAAATGAAATACAACTTTTAATCTCCAATGTTGAGCAGACAATACCCAAAGATCAACAAAGACAATTCATTACACAATTGTACATAAAATTATTCAAAATAATTTGATCTATGTTTGAAACACAATATTTATATGGATTTGATCACACAGTCTTCCTCGATAAATATGTACATTTAAAACATCAACTACTCTAAAAGTATCATAACTAAAAGTAATTTACAAAATCACATATTCTCTATGATAGGTTAATCACTTATATAAATAACCCAAATTGTTATATGTCCATAATAAAAACATATATTATCCCAAAATAAATTTCCACCATTACTCCTCAATTTAAATCCTATAGAATTCTATTTTCCATAGGTATATAGTGTTCCCAAAATAGCAAACGTCTTCCAAAAAACCATTATCACATAATCACCAAACCATTTTCATATACTTTGGATATATATTTGATAAAAAATAAGATCCAAATCAACCTATTCTTGATCAATAATATCATTTAAATGAAATAATATGTTATACAAACTAGGGACTTCACGAAGGCCAATGGTAGGAGATGCGACCTTATCACCCTTCAATTGTGGGTTCGATTCCCCTAGCCTATCCGGATGTGAGAGTTTTTCACCCTTTTTGTGGGTTGTACTTTTTCTAAATCCATATCATTCATAAAAAATTATCAAAAAATAATACAATTTCCTCTAAAATATCCATAACATAATTTATCCTCAAAGGTTATATAATACCCTTCATTCTCCATCCCAAAAATGTAATAACCATTTATCACCTTGAAAAAAGATCTTATAAACCCCAAAGGTTATCCTTTATGTCCATATATGAAAAGATAACTATTTCATGAATAAAATTTTCACATATAAATATTTAGGGTTATACATACTAGAAAAGTACTTCCACAGTTATCTCATCATCAAAAGAGCCTTAATACTTTTAATCATTTTATCATCCTAAAATCTATCATAACTATATAATAACTTATATGTAGACTTCTTACTCATTAAAAATTCATCATTATCAATTATACATTATTTCCCTACTTATTTTATAATAATTTATTCCTAAAAAATAATTAATTATATCCTAAGATTCAATAATGTAAAAACATCACCTAAGAAATAATCCATACCTTTCATTGATCACTTTCATCTTCTTCATCCTCAGTTAGATTTTTATTAGGTATTGGTAAACATATATTTTTACGGTACTCCTAATCCCATTATCAATCCTTTTTTGTAGGATATTTTTTTGTATAATCACAATGCACACCACATTTATAACATTCAATTGATCCCTCGGAAAAATATTCATTCCCTTTCCCGGAGTCAACTGGATGCTTCCTTTTTCCATGGCAGGTTCTTGCTTTATGAACATAATTACCAAATCTATAGAATCTTCCCACCCCTTTGAAGAATTTTCTTAGTTTTTTCTTTACACATATTTGACACATAGGTTTTTGAATATACATACCTTTATGATTATTACCTGAAGTTTCATTGGAATTTATTTCTCACATATATGATTCCTTATAAAAATCACAAATGTTTGGGGGTAAATCATGAATCTTGATAGTTGGATGAGAATTACCACAAGAGTTCTCATTTCAACTCCCATTTCATTAGGTTTCTTTTTTGGAAAACCATCACTATTGTCTTCACATCCATTGATACTTTGGTGCCTCCTAGATCTATCCATTTACTAAAACCATAATGATCAGTGTGAGTATATCAGTAAAATCATCATATAATGTCTTATGAGGGTAAATACTAAGATAAACTTATTCATTATATATTCAACTCATTCAATTTATCTAAAATAACTATGACTCTTTATAATATTCTAACCATTATGGTTATGTAACTTATTCTTAAATAACAGCCTAACCTCTAAAGTTACTTAAAATTGCATATGATATAAATTTTAATCCCCCGTCCATAAACATTACATAATATTAAATTAAGTTAAACATTAACATTCAGGACCTTTTAAAGTTTAGATATTTAGAGAATTAAGTCATAACATGAAAATAACAACTTGAATATTACATGTATACACTTCTACTATGTAACTATTTTTTTCATAAAATAAAAAATCTTGAAAGAAAAGAAGCAAGTTTAGTTAAATGTTTTAAATAGTATAACACTTCATTGATCTAATCCTTGACCCTATTTCACTTTAAGTCTTATGAAAAAAATTCTAATAAAATGGTATGAGAATAAAATGATCTTTAAAGGATACATAAAGAAGTAAAAATGATTGTTTTTGAAAACAACAAGTAAACCATGAATTCTTTAACACAATGTTATACCATTAGCCTTTATGAAGTACCAAAAACACTACACTAAATATAAGCTCATTGATTACCCCTTTTTTAACCTAAAGAATACCAAAAATCCCATAGAAGGAGAAATATATCATATAATGGTTACTTGGGATATAAAGATACTTAAATGGAATAACCATATGGTCCACTTCCACACATATCACTAAATGGAATAGTTATATGGCCTACTTCCAAATCCAATGCATTGGAGGTTATAATGTAACAACTAATCCTTGGTTTATCATAGAACCACCCTTCTTTTGGTTTATCACATAACCACCGATAAAATGTACATGTACCATTATATAATCATCACACATAAAATATTACAAATATCAACATTTCAATCATAAAATTTAATTTTCAATCACAATAAATAATTTCATGATATTGAAATAGTAAATCCATTTTCAAACCCATTTTAAATAACAAGATACCCAAAAAGTAAATAAGGGGTTTCTATTTTCCTTTAAAAACGTTATGTCATATAGAAGAAACCAAATATCATATAACGGTTACGGCGGTAGAAAATTTAGTATCCCTGTAATATGGTAAAAACATTCTTTTTGTCCTCTAGTAAAAATATTATTAGAAAAAATATTCCATTTGAATAAAAATATAAGATTAAGGGGTTTATTATACACCGTGTAAAAAAAATAGGTGTATATTAACAAAACATGCCTCAATGAAAGGACATTTAGATGAAGTCCCTTAGCTCCTATCCGACATGACTCGTTTGTTTTTTCAATTCCAGAATAATAAACATATGATAATTTATACATGATTCAGAACATTTTTCAAGTTTATTATTTCCTTTATGTTACTTATTACCATTTTATAAAAAATACATAATTATTTATGTTCATATCAGATGTTTTGTTGATATTCTATACCTGAGTCAAAAATGAACTTATTATAATTACAAATTTTCCATGTGGAAAAAATTACATTATCTCAATAATGATATTCATGATTAGATATAATATATATCATATTTATCCAGTATATATTTATTTTAAATAGTCCATAACATTTAGAGATATGAATGAAATGCACCGTTTATAGAGACGGTAAGTCATACGTACACACGAATGCTACTTTCATTTCTATTTCATATTTAATGGAATGAAAACATAATGATACATTATTATATTATAATTCCAGTATAATATCATTTTTCATATATATTAAATATGTTCATTTATTCCATCATTTATAAATTCCATGAATACCATGAACGAGTCACATCACTTTGAGGGGGCGGTGTCCGCCCTTCCTCAAAAGAAATTATCATATTTATACAACATGAACAGCATAAAGATGTGTTATAAATTAGAATTAAAGAAGCATAAATATCTAATAAATATCATATATATGATATATAATTTCATTTACATCATAATTACAACTATAATAGGTGGTAGAATAGGATTTAACAACCATCGTTTCGTTAGACAATAGTTCACCCTCCACAAAAACAGTATGTTCTATACCCATTAGACAGAGGTGTGTATAAGTGTAGTTAAAATAATTCTCATGAAAAAAAACTATTATATTTAAGATACATTTATTATTATATAAAATAGTAATAATAATATCATAGGGAGTGCAGAAGAAAAAATAATGGAAAAGAACTTGAGAGAAGATGTTACCTCAAATCGGGTAACTTCTTTTGATTTGAGCCAAAGGGATCACTTCCATTTCCTTATTCCATGGGGAAGGCTTCTGGGATATATGTCGGAATGTTGGGAGATTATTGGAGAAGATATTGGACTATTCAAGGGGATTGAGAGGTGTGTGTAATGGGATAGAGGTGGTGTCCTTTTACAAGAGGGAGGAGGGGCACCGTAGGAATGTTTGAAAGTATTACTTTATTATTAATTAATTTTAGAATTCTAATAACATGAAAGTGATATATTTAGAATCTCAGATGAGGATGGGTATAAATCCACTCATCCAGTGGGTTTTAGACAAGTTTAGGTTACAAATTTAACATTAACTTTTAGCTTTATCCCTTATTTACTAATTTAACTTTTAAAATGTCTTCTAGTACATTCATAATATATGGTTACCATAGTTACTAGAAAATTCATAGAGACCCAAATATGGATCATTAATGAAATTTGTAACATAATATATGTCTATTCAATAAATCAAAGAATTTTATGACTATTATATCATTTAATAAAATATTATTTGATTTAAAAGTTCAATTATATCATTTTTATACTATTCATATCATGCCTTTTTAAAAATATTAATAAATTGATTTATTCTAAAATACATCATTAATTAAAATATAACAAGTCATAATAATCCATAAAATTCCTGGATTGTTTAGAAATTTTAAAAAAATATTATTTTAATATTTATATTCTCATTTATTAAAATCCTTCATTAATAAGGTAATCACTACGTCAACATTGTTTACTAAAAAAATATATTTATTTGATGTCTAAAAACTATAAATAAAATACCATTATATAGTGAATCTTTTTATATTTTAAATGAGTATATATAGTAGAAGGTATCTATAATGGATCGGACCTCTTCGACCCATTACTTTGTGAAAATGTGGTGTTGAAGGTGTTCCAGGAGGTCAAGGTGACTTATCCCCAACATTTTGCCAAATTTTGAGTTCTGTGAATAGTGCTTCTAGAATAGTGAGCTCCATCGGTGACCTTTTCTTTCCTTTGCCAAATTTTACGTTTATGAATAGTGTTTCCAGAATGGTGAGCTACATCGGTGACCTTTTCTTTCCTTTGCCAAATTTCACGTTTGTGAACATTGTTTCAAGAATGGTGAGCTCCATCGGTGACCTTTTCTTTCCTTTTCCAAATTTCACATTTGTGAACATTGTTTCCAGAATCGTATGCTCCATTAGTGACTATTTCTTTCCTTTTCCAAATTTCACATTTGTGAACAGTGTTTCCAAAATGGTGAGCTCCATCGGTGACCTTTTCTTTCGTTTGCCAAATTTCACGTTTGTGAACAGTGTTTCCGGAATGGTGACCTTCTAAGTTCCACATATTCTTTCCTTTGCCAAATTTCAAGTATATGAATAGTGTTTACAACTTCCAATAGTTTTCCCCCTTTTGACATTTATTTTGATGGAAAGTACTTTTAAAGCCTTATTTTAAGGATTGTAAGGCCGATTCAAAGGCCATAAATCCTATATTAATTATTCCTAAGGCCGGGATGTATTTACTTGGTCAAACCGCGTGGGTTAATGCGATTTGTTTTTAATGGAAAATTAACCAGATCTTAAACTGTCACCTCGTTAAATCTTAAAAAAGGAACCAGATATCATTCTCCCTTGTTATTCCGCTTTGTTCTCGGCTAAGAGACACTAGAACCTTTCAATCATTCCCGTAGGAGTTTCACAATCAAACCCTAATCCTCCGACTGGTTCCGCTCTATTTTGGATGTAACCGAGCTGTGTCAGTCAATCTTCCAAATAAGGTATGTTTTATCGTCATTCCTTTGGGAATCATCTTCTCTTGTTTCTCCCTTCTATATTATACCATGTAATTTCCAATATTCTAATGGGTTTTTCTTGGGGTTGGATGGTACTGTCATACCAGGGCATCCTCTGGTGGATGTAGTTGTCATGAGAGGAGGATTGTGACCCATTGTGTGGATAAAGGACGTCAAGAACTCTTCGTGGAAGGGAATTTGTGGCTTCTCTAATTGTATATGTTCAAACGTAGAATTAGCATGATTTATCCCTTTGGATCACAATGAAATTGACCTAATTATATATTTTAATCGGATTAAAAGAATTTGTTGATCGCATGTTGTTGCTTTGTACCGTGATAACGGTTTGCCTCATGTTTTGCTAGATAGAGTGATATCTATGGTTTCATTGATTAGTTGTTTGTTCTTGATGGAAAATGATAATGAACGTAAAGCCGAAATTAATTGTTAATTAATTGGATAAAGATAAAGAGGCATGTAAATGAATCTGGTCGTTGTCGTTGTTGTAGTTGTTCTAATTTGAGGATAATCAAATTAGGTTAGTTATCATGGTTATTTAATTGTGATAGATTACTGTTGAGGTCTCCTATAATTGGAACCTATGAATAAAAAATCTGATAATTCAATATGGATTAAAGAACAGATTGTGTGAGAATTTCTTAAAGGGTTCTGAGTTACCCTCTTTATTGTTAAAGGGTCAAGATCCCATTAATGTGATGTTTTGTTTTCTTACTGCTTGTGCTATGATGTGAGCCTGGATGGCTATTGTGATATGTGGAGGCATGGGTACTTGTGGTTGTGGCAGTGGATGACGCATAGGGTGGAGAGATGCATCAGCATATGCATGTGGGTGTAGGGGAGGACACCAAGGATGATGGTATGGGATGGATGTGATGGCTGGATGTTGGTGGTTTTGTTTGGTTGTTTATCTGCTTTACTTTTACCCACTGCTCAAGGCAGCTAATCTTTCTTACCCTCCTTCTGAAGGAGGCGAAGACATGTGGGGTATGCCACGTACGTTCCGTGTTTAGCCTCTCGAGGTAGAATGGGTCTATTCTCTTGCTTTATGCAGCAAAGACTCGACGGGTAGTATATCTACTCACCATGTGGATCCCCCTTTGTTTTTAGTAGAATAAGGCTCCTTTCTAGAGTTCCTGGGAATATAGAAATGTAATTCTATAATGAATGATTGATTAAATGGTGATAATGCACAGGGAGGGAGATACGGGAATTTAAAGGTGATGTGAATCTTAAAAGGAGCAGTTTATTTTGGGTGTGATGCTAATGAAGTTTAATGATAAATTATTCAAGGTTAATTAATGTTTAATGAATTAATTATCATACAGTGGATCTGATAAAATTAGAATGAAGTAATCTAATAAAGCTCTTCAAATGTTTGTGTGCTTATAGGACACATACTCTTAAAAGTAGCAGCCTGGAGTCTGAGAGACGTTAGCTGTAGTTTTATCTAAGAGTAGGTAATTCCTATAGTGTGGATATGAGTTATATATATATTCTATAATTTTTTTTGTTTCTATAAGCTACTCCACCCTTTCGGTAAGGGAAACTGACACCCCAGGGATTATGAGCCCTGGGGGTGTTTCCCCAACATTCCGGTGGGAGGACGAATGGCTGACTACCCCCTTTGGCCCCGCTCTCTTCTCTTTGTAGATACATGTGCCAGCAGGCACAATAGTTAGTTTCCCCATATATGTGTGTAGAGGGTTGTAATGGCTTGTGGTTATTTCACACACATATATTCTGGATATAGTATCCTATGGACTACTATAGGTGTAACATGTATAGGCTGTGATGGCTTGAGGATCCCTACTCGGTGTATGGGCTATAATGGCTTGAGTTATAATACCTGATGTATGATACACGTTATGTGGGTTATGGTGGCTCCCAAGAACATACCTTGAAACTTTTGGTAGTGAGGATGGTGTGGTGCCTCGCCCATGTGTCTGCGGGAAAGCCTTTGTGGTGCACGAGGTGCAGATTGTAGAGCTTAGCCCAGGTGTCTGTGGGAAAGCCTTTAGAGAGAGATGCACATGACGTATGTTGTTGGGGAAAAATGTCAAACCAGTGGGGAAGTAGTAGTGTGGTACTATTGATATTTTTCATTATATGCTATATTCTTGTATGCGTTACTTGGAGACTGTGGCCTTGGTGAGGTTGGGAACTTAGTATACCTGTTTAGGTAATGAGTTAGTTTCACTTGTTGTTCAGGGGGCTTTAGCATGCTTCCTTTAGTTTTGCACGAGAGGCTTGGGGATGATCCTACTGGGTATATTGTAATACTCACCCTATGTATATATAAACTGTTTTTCATGTCACTTGGAGTAGGTTGGAGATCAATCTGGTTACTACTAGTTTGTGGTTGGAGGAGCTGTTCGGGCATGTGGTCGCTTCCGTTTTACTTTCTTTTGGGTAATTTTATTTTTTCCTTTCAGTTGTAGTACTTTTTCATGTCATTTCATATATGTACGTGGGTTTCTTTTATATTTCAATTCTGAGTTGGAGTTGGTTGGTGTCTATCTTATCTCTCTCTTTTGCATGTGTTCTCTTAGAGGGTAATGCCTCCCATTTGTGTGTTTACTATACCCTCAGTGATAGTCACCAACTCGGGGCCTACTGGATGTGGGACTCGGGGGTCATTATCTTCCTTCTCACATTGCCAGCCTAGGAGGGGTACACTTTCTGGGGAGGGGGTCATGACAGAGTGGTATCAGAGGTCTGGTTGAGGGATAGGATGGAGTTTGGAGATAGGAACAGGTAAGGTTGCATGGGATGGTAGGGAAAGGGTGTCATTCATGTTTAGAAAGTGGGGTAATCACTGGAGACTGGTAGAGACATAGGCGTTTAGGTACCCCTATGATTTGTTGCACAGACCATTATGTTTACGATGACTACTATACAAATCGATACTGGTTGCAGGGTAGAGACCTAGGAAAGGATTATGCATAATTTTTCTTTGTGCCTATGTTTGAAAGGGTAGACCTTGGGATTGGTAAACCTATAATTAATAAATGAAAAAAAAATTAATTTATTAATGTTTATTCTTCTATATTCCAGTCTTAGGATCTCTAACAGTTGTTATTTTACAGCTATGGCTCCAAGTTGACGTCCTCATCAGGTTTGCGCAGAAGACGTCCAGCATGCTATTCCAGCAGATCGCCACTGGGTAGAGGTTGACGACAATGACACTAGGAGGAAGACACTCCAAGTGTTTGAGTTCCAAAGTCTACAGAAGTACGAGGGCTCCGTTTCAGATGCAGTCACAGAAGACTGATTGGAGGAGGTTGAGATAGGCTTCAGTTTGATTCATGCTCGGAAGGAACACTGGGTGTTCTTGGTTGTAACGATACTATGTTGAGCAGCAAGGCATCGGTGGTTCTTGTTCCTCGGGGATCATGAGAATTCAGTGATCTCATGGGAGGAGTTTCGAGACTGGTTTAGAGTTGAGTTTCTATCATCAACTTCGAAGGCGTCTAGTCGCCAGGAGCTTCTAACCCTTCGAAAGGGGACCTCCAGTGTTCGAGAGTTTGGAATCCATTTTAGGAACCTTCTACGATATTCTTTAGACCTGTTACCAGATGAGGAGGCCAGGGGGAAGCATTTCGATGAGGCTTTGCATCCAGAGATTCAGTGCCATGTTACCCTATTTATGCTGAAGACATATCTTCAGGTGATAGCGAGGGAAGAGGTTGTTGAGAGGACTTTGGCTAGCATCGGATCGTCACGAGAGGGGAATCGTAATGATTCCTCAAGAAGCAGAGCTATGGTCCGGGGTTCTCGGTTTTTAGGGCAGAAGAGTTTCTGTTCACCTAGGGGTAGGTCTTAACCCTTCCCATCTCATTTCTCCAAAGGGAGAAACTCTCAGGAATATGCCAAGGGATCAGGCGCTCATTTTTGTGTGGTGGTCATGGTCATCAGTAGCGGGAGTGCCCCACTTTTCAAAGAACTCATCGTGCACCGGGAACTCTGCTACAGGTTCCTCCATTGAGGCAGTTCCAGCTGAGGCAACAACAGTTGGTTGCACCAGCTTTAGATCTCCAGAGTGTAGATGGAGCAGGTAGATCACAGCCCCACGATGCTCCCCATCCTCAGAAAGTAGAGTGCGGCCATGGTGGTGGTCTTCATCAGGGTCAGAGAGGCCATGGAGGAGGTCGTTGTCAGCTTCAAGCTCTAGCGTTGCCATCCCCAGGCGAGCCAGATGTCGTTTAAGGTACCCTTTTCTTGTTTTCTACCTTGGTGTATGCCTTGTTTGATCCATGAGCAACACACTCCTTTATATCACCTACCCTTTTCCATTCTTTGGGACTTGAGGTAGAGAGGCTTCCAATGCCCTTGGCATTGAGTATGCTAGTTGGAGGTCGAGTCGACTTGTTTGAAGTATGTAGAGACTGTGAGCTAGTGTTGTGGCAACACCTCTCTTGGGGAGATTTGCTATGTTTATGAATACAACCATATGATGTCATCCTCGGCATGGATTGGTTGTATTTGGTGCAGGCTATTGTGGATTTCTATAGGAAGAAGGTTTTTTTCATTGATTCAGATGGAGAGAAAGTGGTGTTTGATGGTGAGCAAGATCCTCAGATGATTCATAGACGAGTTCAATCCTTATCATCCATGATGGATTAGATGATGCTAAGTTCATCAGAGGTTCAGAAGTTGGCATTTCCGAGGGTCGTAGAGGAGTACCCTGATGTCATTTCAAAAGAGGTTGTAGCGTTACCCCCTCGACGAGAGATTGCATTTGGGATCGAGCTATATCCAGGAGCGTCTTCTATCTCTATGTCTCCGTATAGGATGACCTCTTCTGAGTTACGAGAGCTATGTATACAGCTTGACGGTCTGTTGCAGTGCGGTTTTGTTCGGCCAAGTGTGTCACCATGGGGTGCGTCGGTTTTGTTTGTGAAAAAGGCTGACAGAAGTTTGTGGTTGTGCGTCGATTATCGTCGATTAAACAAAGTGACAATAAAGAACTTCTATCCTCTCTCATGGATTGATGACTTATTCGATCAACTAAAGGGTGCAAGTTGGATATCAAAGATCGACTTGCAGTCAGGATATCATCAGATGCGTGTAAAGGATGGGGATATTCCGAAGACTTCTTTCCGTTGTCGTCATGGGAATTATGAGTTTGTTGTAATGTCATTCGGTGTGACGAATGCTCCAGCTATTTTCATGGGGTTGATGAATTTTGTTTTCCATGAATTCCTAGACATGTTTGTTGTGGTTTTCATTGATGATATCCTTGTGTACTCCACATCTAAAGAGGATCATGCAGAGCATCTACGAGATGTTTTGGGAGTTCTTCGCCAACAACAGTTGTTTGGGAAGTTGTCAATGTGTGTGTTTTGGCCTCGAGAAGTTCGTTTATTGGGGCATGTTGTGTCCCAACTGGCAGTAGTTGTGGATCTGTTTGAGATAGAAGCAATGGTGTCTTGGGAATCCCCCAAGACCATGTTAGATGTGTGATGTTTCCTTGGTCTTGCAGGATATTATATGAGGTTTGTAGCCAATTTATCCCGAGTTGCGCCTACTCCGATAACTTTGACCATGAAGGATCAAGCGTTCATATGGACTGATCAGTGTCAGGCAGCTTTCGAGTATCTAAAAGAGAAGTTTGTGAGTGCTCTAGTCCTTTGTCTTCCAGTGGAGGGAGTCCAGTTTGATGTTTTCTGTGATGCTTCATATTTGGGGCCAGGCTGTGTTCTCATGCAGCAGAGGTCAGTTGTTTCTTATGGGTCTCGACAGTTGCGTCCCCATGAATGCAACTATTCCACCCATGATCTTGAGTTGTTAGCCGTTGTGTTTTCTCTGAATTTGTGGAGACATTACCTCGTTGGTGACTACTTTGTGGTTTTCACCAATCATAAGAGTTTGAGGTATGTTTTTTCCCAACGTGACTTGAACATGAGGCATCGTCAGTGGATGGAGTTATTCCAGGAATACGACCTTGAAATATTGTATAAACTTGTAAAGGGAATGTTGTAGCTGATGCACTGAGCCGAATGTCACGTAATGATGTTGTACGTGAATCTGGTGATTCCTGGAGAGTGATGGAAGAGCTATCAACTTTGCATCTTGATATGGGAGAAGTTGGGGGTAGAGGTTGCCTTTTCTAAATGATGGTGCACTCATCCTTGATGCATAAGGTGGAAGAGTATCAGTTGGGTGATCTACAGGTGGATGTTTGGAGAGACAGAGTTGTTTGTGGTGAGGCCCCTGATGGTTAGTCGGAGGATGAAAAACACCAAGTGTTGTATTATGGAAGGTTTTTTGTTCCCTTGGAGATGTGCGAGATGGTTCTCCGAGAGTTCTATAGTTTGCCCTTGGCAGTACATCCTGGGGTGACAATGATGTACTGATCCTTGAGGAGTCAGTTTTGGTGGTCTGGGATGAAGAGTGCGGTTGCAGAGTGTGTGTCTGGATTTTTAGTCTTCCAGACGGTGAAGGATGAACACCGTGTTCCTGGTGGTCTTCTCTAACAATTAGAGATTCCTCAGTGGAAGTGGGAGGACATCTCAATGTACTTTGTTACAGGTTTACCTCGAGCCCCGGGAGGACATGATGCTATATGGGTGGTAGTAGATCATTTAACAAAATCATCCAACTTCATAGCCATCAAGGAGTCGAGTTCAGTGGAAGTTTTGTCGAGGCAGTATCTAGAGGAGATGGTGAGACTTCCTGGAGTACCTAGGAAGATAATTTCTGATCGAGATCCTCATTTTACCTCTAGGGTGTGGAGAGGTCTCCAGCAAGCTTTTGGCTCTCAATTATGCCTTAACACTGCTTTTCATCCTCAAACGGATGGTAAGACAGAGCGAACCATCCAGACTCTTGAAGATATGTTACGCTCTTGTGTTCTTGATTTTGGAGGTTCATAGATGAAGAACTTAGCCTTGGTAGAGTTCTCTTACAATAATAGTTTTCACTCTACCATCGATATGGCGCTGTTTGAAGCCTTGTATGGCTGGCCATGCCATTCTCCATTGTGCTGGTCTGGGGTTGGAGAGTCAGCAATTCTCGGACCAGAACTAGTGCAGAATACAACAGAGATGGTTCAAGTGATTCATGAGAGGACGAAGACAGCACAAGATCATCAGAAATCATATGTTGATCAAAGAAGGAGACCCTTAGAGTTTAATTTTGGGGATCATGTGTTTCTGAAGGTGACTCCCCGTCTTGGGAAGCAAAGGTTTGGTCATGTAAGTAATGTTTCTCCCCGGTTTGTTGGGCCTTTCGAGGTATTAGATCGTGTTGGATCTGGGGAGTATCGAGTAGCACTTCCCCCTCAGATGATTCAGATACATGATGTTTTCTATGTATCAAAGCTCTGTCGTTATCTTCATGATGAATCTCATGTTATCAATTAGGGAGAGATCGATATTAATGATGATGAAACCTTCAAGGATCAACCTCTGGAGATCCAAGACCGCAAGGAGAAGGTGTTGTGATGGTGTTCTATCCCCTTAGTTCGTGTCCTGTGGCGACACGGTGGCATGGAGGAGAGTACCTAGGAGCGTGAGTCACAGATACATGCTCAGTACCTAGTGTTTTTTAATGTTTATCTCCTTTCATGTAATGATGTTTCCTTTATGGTTAGACCTTTCATGTTTTATTTATGAACTTTTGTTCCTTTTTGTGGCTTTCTCTCTTTTGAGAGGTATCTCGATGGGTGGTTGTTTGGGACCCATTTTTTTTCTCTTTAGGCTTGTTTTGATTTCTCGAGGATGAGAATGTTTTGAGAGGTATCTGATGTAATGGACCGGACCTCTCCGGTCTATTACATTTTGAAAATGTGGTGTTGGAGGTGTTCCGGGAGGTCAATGTGACTGATCCCCAACACTTTTCCAAATTTTGTGTTCTATGAACAGTGTTCCCAGAATGGTGAGCTCCATCAGTGACCTTTTCTTCCCTTTACGAAATTTCATGTTTGTGAACAGTGTTTCTAGAATGGTGAGCTCCATCGGTGACCTTTTCGTTACTTTTCAAAATTTCACATTTGTGACAGTGTTTCCGGAATGGTGAGCTTCATCGATGACCTTTTCTTTCCTTTTCCAAAATTTGAGTTCTGTGAACAGTGTTTCCTGAATGGTGAGATCCATCGGTGACCTTTTCTATCCATTTCCAAATTTCAAATTTGTGAACAGTTTTTCCAGAATGGTGAACTCTATCGGTGTCCTTTTCTTTTCTTTTCCAAAATTCACGTTTGTGAATAGTGTTTCTAGAACGGTGACCTTCTAAGTTCCACCTATTCTTTCCTTTTCCAAATTTCAAGTATATAAATAGTGTTTCCAACTTCCAATATTTTCGCCCCTTTTGACGTTTCTTTTGACGTAAAATACATTTAAAGCCTTATTTTAAGGACTCTAAGGCCGATTCAATGTCAATAAATCATATATTAATTATTCCTAAAGCCGAGATGTATTTACTTGGTCAAAATGCATGGGTTAATGCGATATGTTTTTAATGGAGAATTAATAAGATCTTAAACCATTGCCTCGTTAAATCATCAAAAAGGAACCAGATATCATTCTCCCTTGTTCTTCCTGTTTGTTCTCGGCTAAGAGACACTAGAACCTTTATATAATTCACATAGGAGTTTCACAATCAAACCATATTCCTCTGATTAGTTCCGCTCTATTTTGGATGCAACCGAGCTGTGTCGGTCAATCTTCCCAATAAGGTATGTTTTATAGTCGTTCCTTTGGGGATCATCTTCTCATGTTTCTCCCTTCCATATTATACCATGTAATTTCCATGATTCTAATGGGTTTTTCTTGGGGTTGGTTGGTACTATCGTACCGTGGAATCCTCTGGTGGATGCAGTTGTTGTGAGAGGAGGATTGTGACCCGTTGTGTGGATAAAAGACGTCAAGAACTCTTCGAGGTAGGGGATTCGTGGCTTCTCAAATTGTATATTTTCAAATGTAGAATTAGCATGATTTATCCCTTTGTATCACAATTAAATTGACCTAATTAAATACTTGAACCAGATTAAATGACTTTGTTGATCGCATGTTGTTGCTTTGTACCGTGATAACGGTTTGCCTCATGTTTTTATGGATAGAGTGATATCTACGGTTTCTTTGATTAGTTGATCATTCTTCATGGAAATTGATAATAAACGTAAAGATAGAATTAATTGTTAATTAATTGGCTAAACATAAAGAGTCATGTAAATGAATCTGGTTGTTGCCATTGTTGTAGTTGTTCTTATTTGAGGTTAATAACTTTAGTGTAGTAATCATGGTTATTTAATTTTGATAGCTTACTGATTAGGTATCCCATAATTGGAACCTACGAATAACAAATCTACTAATTTAATATGGATTATAGAACAGATTTTGTGATAATTTCTTAATGGGTTCTGAGTTACCATCTTGATTGTTAAAGGGTCAAGAGCCCATTGATGTGATGTTGTGTCTTCTTGCTGCTTGTGCTGTGATGCGAGCCTGGATGGCTGTTGTGATATGTGGAGGCATGGGGACATGTGGTTGTGGTAGTGGATGACGTCTAGGGTGGTGAGATTCATCAGCTTATGCTTGTGGGTGTCGGGGAGGACACCAATGATGATGGTATGCAATGGATGGGATGGCTAGATGTTGGTGGTTTTGTTTGGTTGTTTATCTACTTTACTTTTCCCCACTCCTCAAGGCAGTTGGTCTTGCTTACCCTCCTTCCGAAGGAGGAGACGACACGCAGGGTAGGACACGTGCTTTCCGTGTTTAGCCTCTCAATGGAGAATGGGTCTATGCTCTTTCTATAGGTGGCAAAGACTCGAAGGGTAGTATATCTACTCACCGTGTTGAGCCCCCTTTTTTTAGTAGCATAGGATGCCTTTCTAGAATTCCTAGGAATATGGGAATTTAATTCTGTAATGAATGATTGGTTAAATGGTGATAATCCATGGGGAGGGAGATACTGGAATTTAAAGGTGATATGAATCTTAAAAGGAGGATTTTATTTTGGGTGTGATGGTAATGAAGTTAAATGTTAAATTATTCATGGTTAATTAATGTTTAAAGGATTAATTAATGTATAGTGGAACTGATAAAATGAGAATGGAGTAATCTAATAAATCTCTTCAAATGTTTGTGTGCTTATAGGACACCTAGTCTTAGAAGTAGCAGCCTCGAGTCCGAGGGACCTTAGCTGCAGTTGTATCTATGATTAGGTAATTCTTATAGTGTGGGTGTGAGTTATATATATATATATACTCTATAGTTTTTTTGTTTCTATAAGCTACTCCACCCTGTCAGTCAGGGCAACTGACACCCTGAGGATTCTAAGCCCTGGGGGGTGTTTTCCCCAACATTCTGGTGGGAGGACGAATGGCTGACTACCCCCTTTGGCCCCGCTCTCTTCTCTTGGTAGATACCTGTGCCAACAGGCACAACAGTTAGTTTCCCCATATTTGTGTGAAGAGGGCTTTAATGTCTTCTGGTGAATTCACACACATATATTCTGGATATAGTATCCTATGGACTACAATAGGTGTAACGTGTATAGGTTGTGATGGCTTGAGGATCCCTACTCGGTGTATGGGCTATAATGGCTTGAGGTATAATACCCGATGTATGATACAAGTTATGAAGGATGTGGAGGGTCCCGGAACTTACCTAGATACTTTTGGTTGTGAGGATGGTGGGGTGCTTCGCCCAGGTGTCTGCGGGCAAGCCTTTGTGGTGCATGAGGTGCAGATTGTGGAGCTTAGTCCAGGTGTTTGTGGGCAAGCCTTTGGAGAGAGATGCACATGACGTATGTCGTTGGAGTAAAGTGGAAAACCAGTGGGGAAGTAGTAGTGGGTTACCATTGATATTTTTCATTATATGTTATATTCTTGTATGCGTTACTTGGAGAGAGTGGCCATGGTGAGGTTGAGAACATAGTATACCTATTTAGGTAAGGAGTTAGTTTCACTTGTTGTTCACTAGGCTTTAGCATTCTTTCTTTACTTTTTCACGGGAGGCTTGGGGAGGATCCTACTGAGTATAATGTTATACTCACCCTATGTATATATAAAATATTTTTCTTTTCAATTAGATCAGGTTGGAGATTAAGCTGGTTACTACTAGTTTGTGGTTGGAAGAGCTGTTCGGGCTTTTGGTCGCTACCGTTTTACTTTCTTTTGGATACTTTTAGTTTTTCCTTTCAGTTGTAGTACTTTTGCATGAAATTTCATATATATACTTGGGTTTCTTTTATATTTTAGTTATGAGTTGGATTTGATTTGTGTTTATCTTATCTCTCTCTTCCACATGTGTTCTCTTAGAGGGTAATGCCTCCCATTTGTGTGTTTACTATACCCTCGGTGCTAGTCGCCAACTCGGGGCCTACTGGAGGCGGGACTCGGGGTGTCATTATCTTCCTTCTCACATTGCCAGCCCAGGAGGGGTACACTTTTTGGGGAGGGGGTCGTGACGGTATCACATATATAACACCATATAAATTTTTTTAGTAAAAGATACATGTTTAGGTTATATTTTCCTTATATTTAAAATAAATGTAATTAAATGTCATTTTCACACACAAGTGGCTCCATGGGGTCCTAAAACTGACCCAAGGATTCCCATGGTCGAAAATATCTCATCCAATATGTTTATTAATTGTGTTAGTGGAATTTAGTATTATTAACATATTATTTTTTACCCTTATTTACAGAATTTATCCTTTAACCATGGTAAATAAAAGATTTACTGAAATTACTATTCATAATGTCTAAAAATAAAAGGTAACTAATTATACAATTTGGAACTCCTGATTATAAATATGGAATCCATTTTTTCAAATTCACAATGAATAATTTTCAGAAATAAATATAAAATTAATTCTCGTTGCCAAAACCAAAAAAACGTGTTTTTAAGAAATAACAACTACCAATAGAATAACATGCATTTATGTCTAATTTCAATGTTAAATAACTTACAATGAAAAAAATTTAGTAAAATGATAAAAATATAATCCAATTAAACATTAAAACTAATTAAATGTGCAATATAACTATATAAATAATTTGGATTAAAAGGCAGTTTTGAATTAAAATGAGATATTTTTCACTATTCATTAAAAATTGTACTTTCGTAGAAAAACGCCAAAATTTCATTGAATGAAAATTTTGATGTTTCGATTAAAAATAATGTTTTTATTTTTTAAAATAAAAAATATGAATGTTTCAAAACTATATTTAAAAATGGTTTGCTATTAAAAGGTTGCAAAACTATATTTTTTGAAATACACTTCTTTTATTCTAAAAAAACGAATTCATTCTTACATCATATCAAGGGAACATATATGATTAAATTAAAAAAATATGTTAAATAATTATTATATATTTATTATTAAATAAAAATCCATAAAGGTTTATATGAAAACATAATTATTCTCTTTTAAAAATATTGTCATAAAAACAATTCCATTATATTCAATTGATTTTTATTTCCATTTTTAATAAATTTTGTAATCAATAAAAAATCATTTAAACATGTGTACACAATATTAGAAAATTAATTTGATACTATTCATTCCCGTCATTCCAACGGATGGGTGTTAAATACTATTTAAAATAATAATAATATTATTGTATGGTTTTTTAATTATAACTCAATGTTGTGGGCAATATATGATTTTGGAGAATCTCATTGTTATGTGTCGAGTGTGCTATCAGAAAAAGTGTCCCCTTAAACATAAAAATAATATCTTATAATATATATCGAAAAATATTATCCCATAAATACCTGGGTTCTTATATCCTTCCCCCCTTTTGGAAATTGCCTCCTCAGAATTTTAAAATTGGGCTCAGAAACATCCTTGAAAATCCCACATCCAAAAAAGGGTCTGTAAAACTATAAATTTAAAAGAAATAAAGAGAAGTATAAAGGTCTCCTGAGATAACATATACTAGGATTCCATGAAAACATGGATATTGAAGAGAAAACTAACCATTATGTTCTGATGGTCAGTGATAGAAAAATGACCCGGAGAAAGCTAACCACTAGAAAACCAAAAACATGTGATATGTTAAATGGTCTATGATTCCATAGTAGGGAAACAAAATGGAAAAAGTTTTTTTTGTTTTATGTTACCTTTCATAAATATGTAGATTGTTTTAGGAGATTGACTAAAAAAATAAATAAATAAATATACTTTTCATGTTGTGTTTCATCCTTTAATAAGTTTCAACCAAAAACTCATCTTTTCTCAAAAAATGAGTATTCATGGTTACTTAGTCACACCTGAAGAACTAGAATCAACTTCTATAGAATCAAATAATCACCAAAAGATGATCTATATATTTCCCCTATCCTTAGACATTAACCAAAACCAAAATAGTTAGTACAAGATCTGATAATCCCCCAAAAGGATTATATATTATAAAAAGAAATACTGCTCTTAATCTCCAAAATTGAATAAACAATACCCAAAGCTCAACAAAGACCATTCATTACAAAATTGTTCTTAAAATTATTCAAAATAATCCAAACTATGTTTGAAACCAAAAATTCATATGTATTTGATCACATTGTTTTCCATGATAAATTTTAACATTTATAACATCGAATTCTCTTAATATATCATAGTTAAAAGTAATTAACCTAATCACATATTATTTATGATAGGTTAATCATTTCTATAAATAATAAGAATCTATATATGTCCACACAATAAAACATATATTATTCTAAAATAAAATTCCCCCATTACTCGTCAATTGAAATCCCAATGTATTGTATTTTCTATTGCCATATAGTTTTCCCAAATGAGCAAACGACTTCTAAAATATCTTTTATCAATTAATCACTGAATCATTTTCTTATAATAAGGATATCCATTTGATAAAACATATGATCCAAAATCTAATTATTCTTGATCGATAAAATCATTTAACTAAAAGGATAGGTCATATTAACTAAAGAATTTACAGAGGCCAGTGGTAAGAGATGCCCCTTTGTCACCCTCCGATTGTGGGTTTGATTCACATGGCCTTTCCAGCCACGACAGGTTTTTAACCATCAAACGAGTTATCCTTTTTAAAAAACCAAATCAATCTTATAAAATTCTAAACAAAATAATTTCCTTAAAAATAACCATAACCTATTTTGTCCTCAAAGGTTATATAATACATTTTATTTTTCATCCCAAAATACAATAACCATTTATCACTTCAAAAACAGAAGATCATATGAACCCCTCATCTTATCCATTATGTCCACATAATAATTGAAAATTATTTCTTGAATAAAATTTTCACAAATCAAACATCAGGGTTACACATACTATCAAAAGTCTTCAAAATTAATCCCATTATCAAAAGAGACTTAATACTTTTATGAATTTAATCATCCAAAAATCTATAATTACTCTTGAATCTCTTATATTAGGACTTCTTATTCATTTAACATTCTTCATGATCTATTAACCATTAATTTCCAACTTATTCCATAATTCATATTTCCTATAATCAAAATCATGAATTATAACCTACTATTCAATAATGTCAAAACATTTGGTATGAAATAATCCATACCATTCATTAGTCATTGTTAGTTTTTTCATCCTCAAATGGAATAACATTACGTTTTGGAAAAAATATATTTGTATGGTCCTGCAGATCCCATTCTCAAACCTTATTTGTATTAAATCTATTTGTATAATGACTATGCACACCACATTTATAAGAATCAATTGATTCCTCATAAATAACTTCTTTCACTTTCTAAGAGTCAACATGATGCTTCCTTTTTCCATGGAAGGTTCTTGATTTTTGACCATCATTACCACATATATAGAATCTTACCATCCCTTTTAAGTATTTTCCTATGTGTTTATTTCTACATTGTTGACACATAAGTTTTTTAATATACTTACTTTAATGATTATTACATGAACATTCATTGGATTTGTTTCTAACATATATGATGCTTTATAAAAATAACCGAGGTTTAGGTGGTAAATCATGACTCTATATAGTTGGTTGAGAATTAACCCAAGAGTTCTCATTGCAACTGAAATTTCATTCGGTTTCTTATATAGAAAACCATAACTGTTTTTTTCACATTCATTTTTACTTTGGAACCTCCTAGATCAAGTCATTTACTAAAACCAAAATATTTTGTGTGAGTATATTAGTAAAATAATCATATAATATCTTATGAGGACGGTAAATTTGACGATATAGTTATTCATGTTTTCTTAAACTCATTGAATTTATTTAAGATAACTGTGACTATATCTAATGTGATAACCATTATGGTTTTGTTACTTATGATTAAATAACATCGAAACCTCTTAAGATATAAAAATTGACCTATGATACAAACTATAAGAGAACATCCATAAATATAACATAATATTCAATTAAGTTAATAATTCATATTGAGTATCTTATTAGGTTTAGAGATTTATTGAATTTGGTCATAACTTATACATAACAAATTAATGATTACATATAGACACATCTACAAAGTATCAATTTTTTCATAAAATAAATACATTTAAGAGAAAAGAAACATGTTTTGTTACATGTTTTAAATAGCATGACTTATCCTTGATAGCATCCATGACCCTATTCCACATTATGTATTGTGAAAAAAATTTCAAGAACTTGGGATGAGCATTAAAATCTCAGTAAACAATACATAAAGAAGGAAAAATATTATTTTTTTCAAAACAACAAGTAAACCATGAATACTTTATCTCAAAGTAATACCTTTCACCTTCACGAAGTAGAAAAAATAATTTACTGAATATAGGATAATTTATTACCATTTTTAACTGAAATATTACCACAATGCACATAAAAAGAAACATATAGTATATAAAGGTAACATGGGACATAAAAATACTTAAATGAAATAACCATACGATTGACTTCCACACATATCACTAAATGGAATAGACATATGACTAACTTCCATACCCAATGAATTAGAGGTTATAAAGTAACTACCCATCCATGGATTATCATATAACCACCCATTATTTGGTTTATCATGTAACCTCCCGTCAAATGTCAATGTACCATCATATAATCATCACACAAATAAGATTACAAATATCAACATTTCAATCATAAAATTTCATTTGAAATCACAAGAAATTAGTTCATGATATTAAAATAGTAAATCCAATTCCAAAACCATTTTCAATACCAAAATACCAAAAAAGGAAATAAGGGGTTTTTTCCTTTTTAAAACATTAAGGCTTCTAGAAGAAGCCAAAAATCAGATAATTGTTATGGAAGATGAAAATTAATTATTGCTAAAATATGGTAAAACATTCATTTTTTCATCAATTAAAATTCTTCATAGATAAAATAATCTGTTCAAATAAACATAAAATTCAAATGGGTTTATTATACAACATGTAAAAGGAGAGTCTGTATATTATCTAAATAAGCCTCAATGAAAGGAGAGTGAGACCAAACCTTACTTCATGTCTAACTTGACTCATTCGTTGTTTAATTTATTGAATAATATAATTAAGTTAATTTATACTTTCATGAAAATATTTTTAATGTTTTTTATTCATTTTATATAAATTATTACCACGTTATAAATGTTACAAAATTATTTATGTTCATATCGGTCGTTTTGTCAATATTCCGTACCTGAGTCTAAAATGAACTTGTTTGAATTATAAATTATCTATGTTTTAAAAATACCATTATATCCATTATGATATTCCTGATTTAGATATCATATATATCATATATATCATGTATATAATTATTTATAAAAGTTTATAATATCTAAAGATAATAAATGAAATGCACCATTCATTGAGACGGTAAGTCGTACGTACGAATTAACACTACTTTTATTTCTATTACATATTTAAATAAAAGAGACCTCAATGATACACAGGTATAATATAATTACATTATAATATAAATTTTATATATTTTATATAATTTCATTAATTTTATAATTTATTCATTTCATGTATAAAATGAATGAGTCATATCACTTTGAGGGGGTGGTAGTCTGCATTATCTCAAATGAAATTATCGTATTTATTCAACATGAAGAGAATAAAGGTAAGTTCAAAATGAGAATTAATGAATAATAATGATAAAATAAATATCAGATATATGATATATAATTATAGTTTCATCGTAATGGCCACTATAATAGGTGGTAGGATAATATTGAACAATCATTGTTTTGTGTGGTAGTTGTTTTCCGTCCATAGAAACATTATGTTCTAAACCCATTAGACGAAGGGGTGTGTATGTTTAGTTTGAATAATTATCATAAAAACAAATAGTATATTGAGTATAGTTTTTTTATTATATAAAAAAAATAAATATGATAATAGGGAGTGGATAATGAAAAATAATGAAATGGAACTTGTGAGAAGACGTTACCTCAAATTAGGTATCTTCTTTTGATTTGAGATAAAGGGATATATTCAATTACATTTTACCTAAAAGAAGGCTTTTAGGAGGAAGGTAGGAATTTATAAGTTTAATTAGTATAGAGTTTCGATTATACATGGTTATTGAGAGGTGTGACCAATGGGTTAGCAGTGGTGTCCTTTTATAAGAGGGAGGAGGGGCACCTTTGGAATGTTTGAAAGTATTATTTTTTATTAATTGATTTTAGAATTATAATAACAAAAAAGTAATATATTTATAATATAAGATATATATGGTTAGAAATAATATCATAAAATGGGTTTTAGAAAAGTTTATGTTACAAATGTAATCTTATATTTTAGCTTTAAACCTTAGTTAACTAATTTAACTTTACCTTGTATTCTTGTATTTTGATAACACATGGATACCATAGTTACTATAAAATGAAAAGAGATCCAAAAATAGTCCATTAATGACATATTTGATATCTTATATGTATGTTAGGAGAATATTATAATTTTAAAACTATTATATCATTTCATAAAATATTAATTTATTTAAAAACATTATTATGTTATTTTATACTATTTGTATCATGACATTTAAAAATCCATTTAAAAAATGATTCATTCAAAAAAAATTAATTAATTTAAGGATCAAAAGTCTTAGTCATCCTTAAAATTCATGTATGGAATAAAAAGATTCAAAATAAATTTATTTTCATATTTATAATCATGTTTATTTAAATCATTCATTAATAAGGTAATCACTACATCACCATTGTTTCATAAATAAATTTATTTATTTGTTGTAAGATAATTATAAATAAAATAATATGATGTATTAAATTTTCTAGATTTATAATGAATATTTATAGTCGAATATATGACTTATATAACCCCATAAAAAATTATTTTAGTAAAATATACATTTTTAGGTTATAATTTCTTTAATTGTAAATTAAAAATAATTAAATGTCAATTTTCAAACAAAAGTAAATCCATGGGGTCCTAAAATCAACCCAAGTATTCCCATAGTTGTAAATATCTAATCAAATAGAGTTATAAATGTGTTAGGGTAATTTATTAATATTATAATATTAATTTTTACACTTATATACCAGATTCTCCTTTTAAATATTGTAAATATAATATTTACTGAAATTATAGTTAAAAATTTCTAAAATAAAATGAAAATATTAATAATAATTGTAACTCCTAATTCAAAATATGGAATAAATATTTTCAAATTTAAAACACAGAAATTATGGGAATTAATTTATAATTAATTCTCATAGTCAAAACAAAAAAATCGTGTTTTTAAGAAGTAAAAACTACGAAAAGATTGATATGCATTTATGTGTAATTTCAGAGTGAAATTACATGCAATGAAAAAAATTGGATTAAATGATAAAAATATAATCCAATTAAACTTTAAAACCAATTAAACGTAAAATATAACTATATAAATAAATTGGATTAATAGGTAGTTTTGAATTAAAATATAGTATTTTTCACTTTTTATTAAAAAATGAAGTTTAGTAGAAACATACGAAAATATAATACAATGTAAATTTAAACATTAATACTATAAATAAGTAGTTTATTTTTTCATATAAATCATATAAAGGTGTCAAAAAACATATTTAAAAAGGATTCACTATAAAATGGTGGTAAAACTGCATTTTTTGAAAAATACATCGTTAATCAGAAAAAATAAATTTATTCTCATATCATATATTGAAAATATATATTATGAATTTAAAACATTAAATTGATTATATAAAATATATTATTCATTAAATAACGATCCATAAAGGGTGATATGAAAACACATTTATTCTCTTTTAAATATATTTTTATAAAAACAATCAATTATATTCAACAGATTTTTATTTACATTTCGAATAAATTTGGTAATAAATGAATCATTATTTAAATATGAATAAACCATATTTCAAAATTAAGTTGATACTATTTATTCCTATCATTCCAGCAACTAATAATTATCAACCTTTTAAAATAATAATAATATTATTGTATTATTTTTTCAGAATAACTCAATATTGTGTGCAATGTATGATTTCGGAGAATCCCATTGTTGTGTGTCGAGTAATCTATCCAAATAATTTCCCCCTTTTAATTAAAATTAATATCTTATAATATGAATTGAAAATTATTATTCTATAAATACCTGGGTCATTACAAAGATACTACTGATAATTATTTTACTCACTTTTATAAAACATTAAAAGGTTGTAAAATCATTTTCTTTGAAGTTAATATTTTCAAAATTATAATGTAATATTATAAAACAATATTAAATACTTTTCAAAGATTAAACTTTTATGGAATATTTTTTTAGAAGTATCTATTGAAAAATTATAGTGGAAAATATTAAAATAATTTAAAATAATTTTTAGAGCATAAAATAATTTCAATAAGTTTTTTCATTTAAAATTACCTCAATAGATCATTTATAAAAATTATAAAAACCTTTTGAGAAAACATAGTTAAGGAAGAAAACCAATTTCTTACCGAAGAGAGAAATAAAGTCATTTAAAAAAAATATTCTTAATTATATTATGTACTAAAGTGTTAAAAATTTGTAACATTACATTAAAATATCATAAATAACCATATGATAAGAAAATTAAAGAGAAATATAGATATTTGAAATATAATATTTCATCAATCAAAGAATATTCATAAATAATCTAGATGAACTATGCGATTATAGCAATAAAATATTACCACTTTGGTGACATTCAATCATAATAACTATGAACGAATAAAATTAAATGAAGAATAAAATTTAAAAAAAATTAATAGGTTCATGGTACATATTGTTAAATGGGAATTGTATACACCACCTAAAATAATACATGTGCATCACATAACATGAGTCTCAAAGACAAAATATTCAGACAAAATTCTTTTACCAATTCGATAGCTTTAAACTATAAATACCATGAAAAATATATTCTAAAATGGATATATAAATACAAATAAATTATATTATAATCATCATAAATAACATTCATTGGATTTAAATACACCACATAAAGAAACCTATGGTGAATTGGGCTTTTGTCTCATAGAAAATAAAAGTAAGATAGAAATCTCATACCTTAAGTATTGAATCTATTCATACAAGTTCAATATTCATTTATTTTAAATATATGTTTATTGTAAACAAAATAATTAACTATATTCATATATATTATACCATACTCTATTTTAATATGATTTTTTTAAAATTTTATTAATAATACCAAGTTAATGTTGTGTTTTGGGTAATAACTGCTTTGTCATTCATATAAGTTTTGATTTGTTATATTTTTTGTTATATTACATTAATAATGATTTAATAATATTAAAAATATAACAATTATATAAATATCATTTATAAAAAGTATTTCCATCATTATTCCCAAACATTGATAGGTGGTAACGGAAAAATGAACGATATCGGTTCACGATGTGGTAGTCTATCGTATATACGAACGATGACTTGATAACCCATTTGATGGAAGTGTGCATGATTTTATGTCATACCATTTACATTTAAACAGATAAAGTTATTGGAGATATTATATTTTTATATAATTTTTATATAATAAAATTTAATATATTTTATAAAAAATTAAAATAATAACATTTATTAATGAAGGTTACCTCTTCTTCTGGTATCTCCCTTTGGATTGCACAGAATGACTTCCTTGTTTGGATTTATGAAAAAATAAAGGAATGAGGGTTTCAATTGTTGAATTTTAGAATTTATTATTGAATCTATTCAAAAAAACAAATTGGTTTTCAAGGAATAATGAGATGTGGTGTCCTTTTATAAGCAGTGGAGAGGAAAAACAAGTCATTTTTTAATAAACATTATGTGTAGCCATGTTTTTACCCAAAAATGATTAAATTATGAAAATATTTAGATCAATTAAGGGTTATGTTCTAAATATTTCCCACTATATGTTTTTGGAAATGTTTTTAGGTCATTTTCTCATTCAATATAAATGTTTAGTCCCAATGTATGCTCGTTTTAATCTTAGTAATCCTGATTAATAGTAACTGTTATCAATAATAAATTTGGTAAAAATTTTGAATTTTCTTATAATAAATTATATATTACTATTATTATAAATTTGGAATGCATTTTTCCAATTTCAATTCAAATAAGTGGCATAAATTATATTAGTTATTTTGAAATTTATCCAACAGATGCGACGAGAAAGTAGGTTTTTAAAGAGAAATGTCAAATTGATTGAAATGTTTCTATATCCAATTTAAATATGAAATTGATTATAATGACATTAATTGAATTAATGTATGTATAATTTATCAAAATTTACATTAAAGCCAAATTCATTTATAACTTTAATATATATATATATATATAAATTAAGAGAAAAGGAAGTATTCAAATAAAATTCAGTATATTTTAGTATTATTCAACAAATTCCTATTTTTGGAAAATACCAGAAATTCACCTTAATATAATTAATAAATTATGATTTAAGAAATTTTTTTGATCAAATTAAATAATATTTTTAATATTTCAAAAATATATTTAAAATATATGTGCCATTAAAAGGCTATAAAAATCCATTTTGGAAAAAACACATCTTTTATGCATAAAATTACATTTATTCAAAAATATTACCTATAAAATAAAAAATATGAATATTAAATTGTTGATTCAATTTAATATATATATATTTAATATAATTTATAAAAATTTGGTTTTTTAATTTAATAGGATAAAACATTTTTATGCATGGAAAAATAGTTTTTAGAAACCAAATTTATTAATATTAAAATAGTTCATATTTTAATTTATAATTAATTTTCTACAATATAATTCATTTTGTAAACCTGAATAACCAGTATTTTTATAATTTAGTTAATCCTTTTCATACACACAATTATAATTGATATGTGATTACTATTATAATATTTTAATAATATGTCATGTGTTGTCTTAACTCAATGTTGTGTTTAACGCAAGTTAGGATTGATGATACATGTAATGAAATATATGATCAGTGTTCTAAATAACTCAATATAAATTTGGTATTCCATATAACTCAATCCAATGTTTTTGTCTCATTTTCTAGATGATAAACTCATTGTTTTGTATAGTTAAAGCTGAACATTATGTTTTGTATAAAGAAAGCCTTACATGGTGTCGGGTGAAACATAATCTATTACAAAAATTCACTTTCATAATGAAAATTAATTCATAAAAACTCAATTTGTTTGTTAAAATTAATTTCTCCCACATCATAAAAATTTATTATAAAAATTTGTTTAAAAATGGAATGATTGAAATGTATCAGTTAACAAACGTAACTCATAACTACGTTTCCATATTGGACAACATAAGTGGAAAGTGAAGATGTGAACAAGAAAGAAAACCATACATAATTATATAGAGTGATAGAGATCACTAATCACAATATAGAGGATGATACATAAAATGATAACAAGTAAAAAAAATATCATAAATTAGTGTAAAAATATCATTGATATAATAAAAATAATGATAACAAGACAAAATTTTATTTCGATAATCTTTTCTTAATGTTGATTAATTTTCCCATGGAAATGTACTTACTTGATTTCAGTCCACATCATATGAGAAAACTAACCATCTGGTTGCGCATTTATCAATTTCCAAATCACCACATACTAAATTAAATGAAGTTAAATTTTCTTTATCTCTGATGAACTAATGGATCATAAGATCTATAGATATAATGTTAAGTAATTTCTTTTATCATCAGTTATCTTCGAAACATTATCGTTGGCATAGGTTAACCAATATTCAGAAATCTTCATATGAAAAAATAGCTCATTAATCTATGAAACATCATTCTATGTTTTGTAAATTTCATAAATGGTTAACCATTTTACCCTTCCAAAAGATAAAAATACGAAACATTAGAAATAAATTCGTTATATTTCTCAAAATGTACTTGTCATTAATCCTTATATACCATAAATTGGATCATAATTATCATATACCAAACATGTTAATACATTTATCTTGTATTTTAATAAATCATTTTAACAACATGAATTACCGTAAATCATTATTGAAATCATGCATTCTTCCTTACACCATAAAACTCATATTATTGGATATATTAATTAAATATAAAAATATTGTAAATTATATACATGATTGTATAAACCACTTCTCTAAAAAATCATTAATCTATTTCTAATGTACGCAGTATAAGAAAATTTACAACATTTTTATCTAATATCTCATTATCCAAACTAAAATCCATTTTCACAACATCAAGAATATATTAAGTGTTAACTTCTGTTGGTAATGTTATTTTAATTGAATATAACATTGACATTAAATAACTTTTCAATGACATCAGTTCCATTCAAAATAAACTTTCAAATTCATAACTATAAACTCATACTGAACAATCCGTATATATTTCAAAATTTACATAATACAAAACTTGAATTAAAATGTATAAATACATCATTCATCCAAGTTTTTTCTCAAACAATTAACTAAGAATCATTATATTATCCATTAATAATTCCTTCCAATCACATGTCATGTCTAGTCTCTCCATCATCCCATGTATAACAATTAATCATACCTCCTTGATGATTATTTTTAAAATATTTAAATTTTGGAGATTGACTTGGATAATCCCCATTTATTTTACATTTAAATCATTCTAAAGTAAATGATATATTTGGGAGGCCATTACTCTCATCAATTTCATTAACTACTCATTTCAATTTACATTTGTAAATAATTTTTTCACGTCCTTATTTTCTATTATCCAAACATCTTTATATTCCACAAAGAAATTCACTTGGGCGTTTCTTCCCATATTATCAGCACACAGGAAACTAAATCTTCATTCCTCTATTCTATCCACTAATGAACTCTACTCAAAATATTTCTTTATATTCTTAGATGAGCGTGGGAGTTGTTTAAGGTACACATTGTTAATCGTCATTCATGAAAAATGATTATGCGTAATCATTATATCATTCATTTAATTCATTATACCATTCATCTACTAATTGATAATTTTTTTAACATTCAAAATTAAATCAGTTCATTCTTGTTCCAAAAAATAACTAAAACCAGAAATCATACTCCAAGAAATACTTATCATAGGGGAAAAGGGCAGAATCATGAACAATAATTTATATTATATCAAAATTCTGATTCCTACTTTTAAAATCAATGAAAATATTTTATTATCCTAGCTCACCCATGATCATAATTTATTTAAATAATTTATAATGGTTTATAATGTTTTTCTTATTTATAAATAATATCCCCTAGGAGTGTGAAAGCAGGTGTGTAGCATGTCCCGTTGTTGGGCACCAGTTCCCAATCAAGTCTATATCAAAATAGTGTTTTTAGGGTTTTACCCCTAAGAGCATATGTTATAGAGAAACATCTGTTATCAGTATATAGACATGGATTTATTTTTTGTAAACTGCTCTCCAAATCATTTACAAAATTTCTAGGAAATTTTTCAATATGTTAACTAATCCTTTGACTTATCCATAGATACATCCATTGGAAAATCCCTATAGATATACCTAGGGGTATCCATAAAGATTCTCACCATAATTTAGAAAGGTTATAAAATCATTTCCATTGATAAAAACTATAGAAAAATAGTATTAACACACATGGATATTACATCATTTTAGTTGAATATTAAATAAATTACATAAACACATTCCTGACAATCATAATACATTAGTGACTTTGGAAACATGCAAACAAAATATTCAAATGTAGTGAAAGAACTCCAACATCTCCCATAATGATATTTTATTTTGTAACTCTTCAAAATAATACCAAACTTAAAACTATTCTTCTCAACCTGAGGAAAGGAATCATATGAAATGGTGAGATGAAATTCTTATTAAGGGTAAATAATGAATATGTGTAAGAATGAAATAAGCATAATACTCACAGAAAAAGAGAATAACCTTGGAAAACTATACCCTATATATCAAGGATCATAAACATGAATCACAAAATGATAATTCGATGTTTATAACACATTAATCTTAAGGATATAAAAAACATGAGCCCTGAGATCTTAACAAGGGTATAAGACATAGACATTGTGGCTTAAACAGAAGAGTATAAAATAATTCCCTGTAATTATATACCAATTTCAAAAAAAAAATTAGGGATTATCATGGGGGATATCTTTATTGGGTGTGAAACACCACCATCACCAGTTTTTTACCATTCTTTATATTAGAATAGGATTACACCCAAAACCCTCATAATGGAAAAAGTCCCTTTTTGTATTGGGAAATCTCCCACTTCTAGCCATATATTATAAAAATGAGTTAACTCAAAATTCTAACCATTTACTAATATATTATTCACTAAATATATATTCCAGACCTATCAGTTGATATATATATAAATTTAACCAATGCAACCGAGGGATATATAGGCCACACTAGCCACATAATGAAATCATACAAAAGTGTGGAAGAAGATCTTAAAAATTCATTATATTATAACCCATGAAATGAAATGGTTATCATAAACATTTAATTTTACAAATAACATGTGGAAAATTTATTGGTTTCATTATCTTTTCATCATATCATAACCCATGAAAAAAGTGGGTTTCATATTAATTTTATCATGGAATAACCAGTGAAAGAGAAATATGTTTCATAAAAAAAATTTAATCATAATCATAAACATTTCAAAAATTATTTACACTGGTGTCCATGGATCATATTCCCAGTAAATCATAAACTACATCAAATGGTTTCATCATAGATGGAGAATTATTTTCAAAGATAACATGGAACCTTTCTTCAAAAAAACCCTTCGTTGAAAATTACTTTCATTAAACATATTCATAGTCCATTTCCTTGAAAATAAAATTATATACATATAAATAAGGATTTTGAAAAGTCATTTAATACATTTATTAATGAAAATATATTATCTTCTTTGAAAAAAACATTTTAAAATGTTAAAAAATTTGAATACCATTTTCTTCGAAACTTATGTTGAAAAAATGTAAAAGAAATTAGGAAATTTAGTTTTTATCATTTTTCAAAAATAAAATTATTGAAATACATTTCTATTAAAATAAAAATTGAAAACCTATAAAGGATTATTTTAAAATAATATTGAACAATTTGAAAATTCAAAAAATTTACAAAAACATTTTCTATTATTATAACATTCTAATATATAAACACAAATATTTGAAAATAATTTTACACACTTTGAGACATAAAATATTTAATATTTCATTTTCAATGAAAATAAACTTTGAAAAATTATAATGGAATATATAAAAATAATTTAAAACATTTTTTAAACATAAAACATTTTAAAGTTCCTTTTTAAATAAAATTAACTTCAATAATCATTTAAAATCATTATTTAAAACATATTTAGAAAACGTGGTTTGGGATGAAAACATATTTCTGACTAAAGAGAGAAATAAATCCAAGTTATCATAAATCAAATTAATTATTTTATTAATTATGAAATATTAGAAATATTGTACCATTACATGAATATATAACATAAAACCTTAGAATAATAATGAACATTTTAAATTTTTAGAGATTTATAATAATATTTCTTCAATGGAAGCATAATCGTAAACCATCATTATAAAAGATGAGATTTTAGAAATAAAATCTTACCACTTTGGTGAAATTGATTCCTAATCACAAAGAAATAATTAAATTACATTAAGACTAAACAATCATGAAAAGGATTATATTCATTATATAACATTTCTACGGATAATTATATTCACCTGATAAAATAATATAGGTACATATCATAACTTTTCTCTCAAAGAATAAAAATTGAGATAAAACTCTCTTACCACTTTGAAAACATTGACCTATAAACCACATTAATGATAGATAATATAATGGATATATAAATAACAAAAAAAATTTGGATAATAATTATAAAACACATGAATTTTTAGTGTATGTGTAACATAAAAGAAACATATGGTGAATCTGGTATTGGTATCACACAAACAAATTGAGTCAGAATTTAATTACCTTCAGTATTGATACTATTTTTATGTGTTCAATCCTACTTTATAGAAAGTATAATATTATTATAAATGTATTAAATACCCATATTTATGTAAATATAATTTTATATATGGTTATATTATGACATTTTATTGCCTGTTTATTAATAATACCATGTTAAATTCATGTTTTGGGTAATAACCGCTTTGTCTTTCATATATGTTTTGATTTGATATGTTTTTAACATACATTAATCATGATATACTCATTAATGGGATGATAAAATGATATAAATATCATATATAAATATTATTGGAATCATTATTATCAACCTTCATATTGGATAATGGAAAATAGAGTTACACCGTTCATGAGATGGTAGTCCGTCAGACACACAAACAATGATTTCATAACTGATTTGATAGTGATTTGTGTTATTTTAGGTTGTAAAAATAACATTAAAACATATAATTATATTTAATATATATATATAATTAAATAATATTCATATAAAATAATTAAATAGTTTTTGTAAATAAATAAAACAACAATGTTTGTTGATGAATGTTACCACATCGTATGATATCTTCTTTTGGTTTGAAAAAATGGTATTAATTTTTTTTATACATAAATTTAGGATTACAAGTTTAGGGGAAGGAATTGAATAATTTATTTGGTCATTTATTATCGAAACTAAATGTTTGGGATTTTTTTAATAGAGGAGGATAGGTAGTGGCCTTCTATGTGTGGGAGGGAGGACCAACATAGATGTTTGTAAAAAAATTTATGTGTACCTATGTTTTTACATAAAAAGGATTAAATAATGTACTAAATTAGATGCATGAAGGTTTAAGTTCAATATAAGTTCATCCAATGGGATTTGAAAAAATTTCATGGTCATATTAGCTTATGTTTAATGTTTAGTCCATTGGTAAACTCATTTTTTCTTATTATACATCATTAATTTTATCTATTTTAAATAATATTTTTAGTAAAAATACAATGTGACTAATTAAACATTATAAATTTTTATTATTCGAAAAATTGGATCAATTTTTTCAAAATAAAATCACATAAGTGGAAAATATTAACATAAAATCAATCTCATATGCATGAAGAGAAGTCATGTTTTTTAAAAAGAAAAATTGAAAGCATTAAAATGTTTGTATATAAAGTTTCAATGATTAATTGATTCCAATAAACTTAATTAGATTAATTGATGAATAATAGACCAAATGAAAATATAAAATAATTTTGAAATATAATTTAACTTTATAAAATAAAATAAGTGAATAGTGTTTTTTAATTAAAATTCTATATTTTTCACTCTTCATTAAAAAATAAGGGGTTTCAAAAAAATCCCAAAAAATAACTCTAATGTTATATTTAAATTAACATTTAAAGAAAGGTAGTTTAATTATTAACGTAAAATTTATAATATTTACAATTTTTTTTAAATATGTACTTTTTTAAAAGTCAGTATAACTACCTTTTATAAAAAATATATCTTTTCTAGAAAACACAAATGTTGAATGTTAAATATTTTATTAAATATAATATATAAATATATGTTTCATTAAAATCATTCATGAAATTTTTTCATTAATTTAATGAGAAAAAATATGTTTCTGTGCAGAAAAAGAGTTTTTTGGAAAGTAATTTATTTATTTTAAAATAGTGATTAATTTCATTTATAATTACATTGTTACCAATGATTTCATTTTTTAAACCTTCAAAAATCATATTTTAATAATTCTGTTATCCTTTTATTACCCTCTATTCTAATGGAAAAATAGTATATATACTAATATTTTAAACAACATTTCACATTTATTTTAAACTCAATGTTGTTTGAAACACATGTTATGTAATATATTCTAAGATCAGTGTTTTGTGTAAGGAAATTTGAACATGGTATTCATGTAACACAATCCAAAATGAGTGTTTCATATACCAAAAATAAACTCACTGTTTTATAAAAAATAATATTAAATTGTTGTTACATATAAATTAATATTTACTTTCTATGGAATGAAATGGAAGCCATCAATGAATTTTATTTTTTTATAAAAAAATAATTCATAAAAATTTGGGGTGTTACAGGTTCTTTTTTATTTAATAGACATATGTTTCAGACATTATATAATAATGTAAGAAAAATATAAAACCATTAATTTTTCCCATGGTTTCCACTAATTTTAAGTGAATTTAATTTTTTTATAATCACATAGGCCTAATTAAATAAAATATTACCCTTGGTGATGTGGAAGTGGGTCAGGTTTATAACAAATAGATTTTAACATCATAAAATGTAATATTTTTTTTTGAAGACAAATAAAGGCTTTAAAAAATTATCCAAATAAACAGAAAAAAAATTATTGTAAATGATAAATTACTATTTGGTCATGGATACAAATTATAGAACATATTAAATCACATATGGGTCATTACGATGTCGTAATAACACTATATTTTTAGGCCATATTTAAGGTTTACCCAAAAATTTGTTGTCTTTAAAAATAATGAAAAATTCCCATTGGATAATTTCAACATGATTATTACTTAAATAATATTTTTTTTCCAAGATTATTCGAATAATATTTGAATTTTCAATTTTAAATCAAGAATCCCTATTTATGGAGAAATGCCAGTTTTTTGACACTAATAGTTTTATAAACCTTATAAAAATTAACTTCCCACATTGTAAAAATATATTATAATCTGTATTTAATATTTATATAACATAATAATACTATTTCCAAAAGTTATCATTTATTTCAAAAAGGCATTATTTCCTAAAAATTAATTGCTTAATTGAATTTTCAAATTACCCAAAAAATACAATTAAAATTTGGTCATATTAAATAGATGTTTTTTATCAAACTCATTACAAAAAAAATAAAAAATTTAAAAAAATTAATAATAAATATATTAATTATTTTATTAAAAAATAAAATTTGGATATTCATACTATTAGGGTTACATTTTAGTCCTTGTTAAATTATTTTTATTATTTTTTAAACAAAAATGACATATTTTACTTTGACTATGGTAATAAAAATTTAACAATGATAACTATACATTTTTTCCAAATATTAATTTGACTATATTAAAAAAATATTATTTATGATTATTCTAAATATGGAATCATTTTTAGAAAATTAAATTCACATGAGTATGGGGTTTCAATTTTTAATAAAACATGAAAGGGCGATAAAATAATTTTAAAAAAAATTCAATTTTCAATGAAATGATGATTTGAAATATATATATAACTATTAACAATAATTATATTAATTTTTTTTAATAACAAAATTGACATATTTAATTTTATTAATTATTCATTTGGCGTTATATATATTAAACAATAATGGAGAAACATTATGAATTTTAAAACTATTTTCAGAAAAACAAATTCAATCCTAAATATAACTTATACTAAAATATGGTATAAAGATGATTTTAGTGGAATTAATTTTTTAAAATATCAATAATTATTATTTTTATTAAAAATAAAATTAAAATAACAATGTTAAATTTAAATTACATAACGTATCAATATAAATGACACTTAGAAAAAAATCAGTATTTTTCAAAATTCACGGAAAGAAATTTATATTTTCCCAGAAAAAAATATTTCCTTCTAAGATTATTTTGATATTCTGATTTAAAATATGATTTAAATCTTATAAAATAGATTTTATAAATGTATTAGAAACTATTTTTAATATATTTACCATTAAAAAATAAAACAATTTGAGTAAAATTAACTTTTAAATAATAAAATGACATTACATACAATTGTGTGATTATATACTAGTGATTTATAAATACATATATTTATATTAGTAAATTTTTATATATTTCCAAATTTTCTCGATCCTTTTAATAACCACAATTTGAACTTCTACTTTATAATATTCGTTTTATATAATAATTTCTTATTTGAGTTTGGTGTTGCATATGCCGTACGCTATAAAATAAAATTCACTCTTTTAATTTACCGATTAATTGACTTACCAAATTCAGACAAGAATTTCGAAATCCATAATTTTATTAATTAAATAAAAATTCAACTTTTTATAAATCTATAAGCCGATATTATAAGATGAAATTTTTTAAAAAAATATTAATATTTTTTAAAAATCATCGTTAACACTATTCTCTTTAAAAATATACAATTTTATAAAAAAAATGTAATACATTAATTCCTTAAAATATTATTATTATTTTTCCAATTTTTTTCAATTTAGAATATAAAATTTTTTAATTTAGATTTTAAATGATAATACAATATATAAAGAATTCTGATTTTATAGTAAAATGACTTGCAAATAACATTAACTGTTCTTAATCATATTTTTTAAGAAATTATAATTGCCTATAATATATTTAATTACTATAGGTTTTATTATTCTTAAATTTTATTAATGATAAATATTTTGTGGATATTTTTTTGGCTTTGCATGTGGAGTAATCCAGCAAACATAGTACTATTTTAGAAAAGAATATTCCAAAATATATGGGTATTACATTCTACCTCCACACTTATATAAATTGCATCAATTAATTTTTAATTATAATATACTAAAATATTTAAGGGTATCTAAAATATATAACTGACTAATGATATAATTTCAAATATGGTTTGTACCATAAGTTCATTTAAATATAAGGAGGCAGATGTTGTTTTTTATATTCGGTATATATTATGATTTCCAACCATTTATTTGAAATGTGATTCCTTATAGTATTTTGAGTCATAATATTTTTTCTGAATGGCCTGAAATAAATAATTTAATTGATTTTTTATAACACTCCATTCAAGGTAAAACAGGGAACCCTTACAAGGCCCATAGGACTATAACTGCATGGAACTGCATCTCCCCACCTTCTGCATCGTGATATTCGCTCTACACCTTCACATGGTTATTCGGCTAGGCTTCTCGTGCATACACATGATAGTCCAAATGACAATGATATACCCTCTCTTTCTTTTACATATGTTAGGTTCTACTCTGGTGAATGCACCTGCTCTGAATCCTCATCTACAGTCTTCTCCATGCTAACTCTACCTAGTCCATTAAGCACAATTCCATGTGGGCTAAAGGCCTTGAGGTTGCCAGAAAGCCTTACTTTCCCGAAGGCCTTGGGTGGCCCAAAGGCCTTAAAGGATCCAAGGACCAAATCGGTGTCCCAAAATCCCAAACAGATGTATAGGTCAAGATACTACAGTGCTTCTATAGTAACCTAGAAACATGTCTCTACCCCGATTTGAACTCAGGTCTCTATGATGAACTTGTTGATTCCTCACCAATTGGGATGAGGCTCATGGGAGAGTTATATGAGTTTCAAGAGGAATACATCTTTAAAATATGTATCACCAGGTAATCCAGTTGTGGTGTAACTTTTGGGGGATCAATGTTGTGTTAAGTCACATCCTATAGTAACCACAGTGCACCCTAAAGTTTTTTAACACTCAAAATTCATGTTCTCAAGAAAAAACATTATATCCCAGTTTAAATGTGTGTGATAAATGGGATATATTTTTATGTAGCTCTGGATTTTGAACATAATGTTTAGAAATAATTTTTGAGAATTTTTTTCACTAAAACCATCAGAAATGATTCGATTGAAATTGTTAAAAACATGGTTAGTTTCAGAAATATGAAAATATCCTCTAATATATAAAATAGAGTATATTTATTCCCCCAAGAAATTACCCACTTTTTCATCTTCACAAACTATTGTATCTCTTCTTTTGGTTTGTGAAATATTTTAATGTTGATAAAATCCCTTTTGGTAATTCCCAAATTGAGTAATATGATAAATTTATGTCTTAAAAATATTGATAATGTATTTTTAAGTCCAGTCATAATATCTATGAATTGGTGGATTATTGGATATATTGTAAAGTAACATGAAAGTGAGATGAATTCAAAATTATTTTCAAGGATCATTCAAACTATAATTTTCTATAATGACTTCAATTTAATGTTTTGTGGTAGATAAGACTGTCCTGTTAGATTTTCATATGTAACTCATGATTAAAGGTATTTTTTATATTAAACTAATATAATTAATAAATAAAATTAACTATATAACCTGTAATTATATTTCAATTTAGTATATCTTATTTCTAATAATCAAATAAAACCTTAATAGTCAATTATGTGTGATAAAAAGTATCTAAAGAGACATAGTGTATAAATATATACATGTAATGTTTGAATATTCCATCTTAGGAATGTATAAGTTACCCATGTTTAATATTATGATACATTTTAGTGAAATATAAATGAATCCTGGTTAAATATAGGTTTCATTAATTTGGTTTCTCTAATACTCCCTTACCACATTATTTAGCATAAAAACCCTTCATAACAGCTTGTAAAAATAATTTCATTAACCAAAGAATACTCCCTTAGACTATCTATCCATGTGCGTCTTCCAAGTACTTATCAGCATATAACATTTTGTAGATTGATTCAATACTCCATTAGATTTTTTGGTTGATTATACCTAGGTTAATCTATCTTAAAACTGCATCCACATACCAATATCTAGATGGGGATGTAACTAATTAGAGAACTATTCAATCAATACTCAAAAACACTCTATAATATTATATTATATAGAGACATGTCACTTAAATATAAATCATATGGTTTTAATAACATTAAATTATCTAATTCCCAAAAAAATCTCAACTAATCCCTAAAAATAATTAATATTTTCTCTCATACCAACTAATGAAACACAAGTGGTACATATCTTTACATTAAATCTTTTCCATTATTTAGTCATTACATATCACAAATAATAACACAATCCCAGTAATGGAAGGATTACTATATTTGACGATGGTTTCCTATAAATCACAATCTATAACACTTGAAATCATTCCAATATAATTTAGCCACAACAGGCTTCCTTCTAGATATATCATACATTATAGTCATCTTCATAACCTATGGAATGGAATCATGAGAAAGTGGTATGATCAAATTCTATTTACATTAAAACTTATAAATATGTTAGTAATGGTTAGATGATAGACATATGAGAAAACATGATCATGGGAAAGATTTCTTATTATAAGAAAATGGAATAATAAGAGTTTTCTATAATACATGATATAAGGGATTTTATTATCAATAGAACAATATATATCGTGGAAAAAGATTTTGGAAACATGATATATCAAACACGATCAATGGATCATAACATAAAAATATAACCTATATTTATGAAATTGAAATAAGAATAAGAATTCCTAACAGTATGATCATATCAAACTGCATCGAGTTCATTCTCTATCATGTGAATTGAGTAATTTTAAAAGTTTTATTTCTCAATCACGTGTGTGTAGCTGATCTGAACAAATTGCACACTCAATATTATTAATGTGCCTAATCTGCATCATGTTCATACTCAATATATTGAATATATCTAATATGAACCATGTTCACACTAAAAATATTTATTTCATGAGCTAAAAAAGAGTATTCAATTCCATAGAGGGTGATATAGGACCCAAAACATCATCATACAAACAAATGTTTTCCCTAAGATATCACTCAGTCCACACATCCTGAAACTCTATCAGATTAAAAGGGGTTTCAATCATTACATTATAAATATATAACACTCTATCAATATAGGTGTGACAATTCATAGAGATGCGTAAACCTTCATGTTTATTCGATAGGTAAAACTATGTATTATGATTTGGATGATTCTTTTTCACATAGAATGTTTCAAAATATTGTTTTTATATTTTTTTTCTCCGGCGGAATTACATGGGTTCATAAGAACACTTTTAAGGTTGTGGTGTTTGTTTCATCCAATACTATAGTACAATCAATAGTTAGCAATTGGTGTTTGTAAGATGTTTTTATACCAATGGACACCTTCTAGAAAATGGCCTCCCCTAAGTCATCAGTAATATTTAAATGTGGAAGATAAAAATTTCATAACAAAATGCAATTTTAAAAAGGGGAATATACTCCTTCATATTTTTTTTGTGAACATGATAAGGGAGATGAACACCCTCATCTATATTTCTCCTCCGTGTATTAGGATTCCATTTGATGATGTTTCATCAGATGTTTGATATAAATTTCATCATCTAATATCCCCATGATAATATATTACTTTCTTCCACTCTAATTTCAACTTATCTAGATAGGGTTTTGGTTCATAATCCACTAGATCATGGTGGAATCAGTTGGGTACGGTGCAGATTCCACTATTCCTAAGAAGAGGGTGATTGGTAATGCAGACTATATATAATGGATTATTATTTTTGTTGAGTTATGTTTAACCATAGTCAGGTTCTAGGTTTTCTTTCAATGTTAAATTGAAATTCCAACTGATATGGTTTTTCATATTAGGGATTTTACTCCTATTTGTGACATGATTATAAGATCACCCCTTTGGGTGGAGTTGGATGTGGTTCTGGCATACTGAATCTATTTTATGGGAAATTAGAAATTATAGATAATTGGTTAAAGGGGTTTAATTAATTATAAATGTATATAATTAATTTTTATGATACCTTTGTCTGGAATATGTGTTTGGATCAAAGGTGGTAACTAGTTGAGCAAGGGTAGGCTTGGGTGAGGATAAGGAGTGAGTTAAAATAATTTGTTTGGATTTGCAAACCCTTTCTCAAAGTTTTGAAAATTTATATAGCATTTTAATGAAATGTATTTTTAGAAAAATTTGTTTAGTTAATTATAACCTGATAAATAAATTTTGAGATTTCATTTATTTTTAAATAAATATCCTTTGGATGATAATAATTATTTAAAATTATTTGGAATATATTGTTTTGATAATTCTATCATAATCATAAATCATTTTTCATAAAATTAATCTTTTTAATAAAGATATTTTCTATAGTAATTTAATTTTTATTTAAAATAATTTTATCATATATATATGTGTAACACCCCATCCTGAGTGACACACACCAGTGCTCTGAACTGGTCTAAACCAAGACCTAAAGTGTGTCTCCCCATATAATATTCCAATTAGTAGTAAGGGTATAATATAATTCATAGGGATACTATAACCTCTTTTCCAAAGTAAAACATCGATGAGAAAATAAAAGAAACAATAACTAAATATATTATCATAACAAGAAACATTTTAATCTCACAAGATGACCAAAACAAGAGATACATTATAAAATTAAAAAATAAACATTCCATAGTAATGTACATTTCAAGTGTGAAAATGTAATTTCAAATGTGAAGATACTAACAACTACCGAATAGGTCCTAAACCATATTTTTTCTATCATCCATTCTCTATCCCAACTCGTGCATCTAACCCATGGCTTTTCCTTTATCCTCTCTTACAACCATGAAATCTATTCGGGTAACGATCAGGTAGCCTGAATATGGTATGAGTAAAACACAATAGACAACCACCAATAGTGTCTAAAAACAATATCTAGACAAAATTATGTGTATTTAGTTTTATAAATAAATAATTACAATTCATAGTTAAATAGTTATGACATTACAAATTAACTGTTATTTAACCACGTAACCTCTAGGTTCTCATAGGCTTCCGTACATCAAATATCCTTCGGCTCATGTTAGAGCCCAAATTATTTCCAAAGGACATCATATTTCCAAATGACATTGTTAACACTATTTAATTTAAACAATATAATGGGTTTTTATCATTCTTTAATTCATACATGAAGTACCATGTAACAATTCAAACCAACATAATAGAATTACAGTGACCCCATTAGTTTTTTCAAAACTAAATGACCATGTTACCCTTTATAACATCATATTTAAATGACCATGTTACCATTTATAAACACATAATTAATTCAATAATTTATTATTCACATCAATTCCTTTACCAATTTAACAATTAGTTAAACACTAATATTCTCATAGTTAATTCAAAAATTAACTACTCTTATCAATAATAATAATTAATCTAACAATTAATTAACCATGTAAAATAGATTAATTAATTTAACAATTAAGTAATTAATTCATTTATATTAAATAATTATCTATGTACAAAAAATTGATAACTAATTAAAAAATTATTTTAACACATAATTCACCATAATTAATTCCCCAAAAAATTAAGTATGTCAATCACAATAATTATTTCACAAATTAATTAAACCAATATAAAAAATTCAAAAACTCATAATTATTTCTACAATTAATTATCACAAAACAATAACTCAATATCCTATTATTAATTCATCAATTAATAATCTAAATCACCAACTCAATATCTATAATAATTTCATAAATTAATTATCTAATTCAATAACCTCACCATATCTTAAATAATTCTACAATTAATTATCAAAAACATATTATTCAGAATATTCTAATTAAACAATCAGTGAATTATCTAAATCTACAACTGAATTTCTTAAAATAAATTATACATCTATTTTTTGGAATCTATAATCAAATAAGCCCCAATTTCACATCAGCTCACTTAATTAATTTACAAATTGAATTAATCCAATCAAGAAATCAATTTCTAAACCACATATTGAAATTATAAAATTTCATACCCATATGTTAAATAATTACAATGAGATTTGAATTATAGACCACCGACCTTATGTTTTATGAGGAAATATCACCCATAGAATCCCTCAAAAATTGAGCATCAAAACAACTTAAAATGGTATCAGAATCTAAAACAATAAATCAAGATTGAATAAATCAAGATCCTAAAAATATAGATCTAGATATAAAATCATAGATCTATATCTAATCAAACCAAAATAATAACCCATTTCAAGGATCAGATATGAGAGGTTAAAGAATAGGTATCCAAAGGAATAGAAATCCACTTACTAAGAGTGGTACAAATCTATGATCTGAGATTCAAATTTTGAATAACAGGGGTCTGTAAGTCTTGGAATCCATCTAGAAAACTCTAAAATCATGAAAGGGGGATCTTGTTTAAGTTAGGTTACATTAGGATTAAAATGGGTGTTTGGTAATAAAAAATATTATTTTTGTGTTAAATTAATTCCCCCACATGGTTTGCTTGGTAGGGGCACACTATTTCCCTTAACCGTGTGTCTAAATAGTGTTTCTACTTTATAGGGGTGCATAACTATTACTAAAAGAGTACATGGTTTGAAAAATCATTTTCCAACTATGCATATAGCCACTATCCATGGGTTCACAGTTTTTGAGATTGGGGAGCATGCTTTTCCCTACATGTGCGGTAACCCCACACTTCGGCCTTTTCATCTTAATTTTCTCAATTTTCACCCAAATGCACCTTAAGGTGAATCCTAAACAAAAAGTACTCAACAAAAGTAATAATATTACCTAAAATCAAGTTGGATTCATCACAAAAACGTCTGGATTATAAAATATTCCCACCTTATAATAAATCATCCTCAAACTGTACTACCAATCATCTGTAAGAGTCTGAGTAAAAAATATTGTTCCATTGATCCCTCTTATCTAATTACCTATTGAATTTTCCTCATTCCCATTTCCTTTTTAAAACAATATATTACCTATCATGATATTCTTTTCCTACTATGCTTTTTCACTATGATCGAACACATGTATCAGGTTCTCCTAAAAGGACACAACTATCTCAATCTCAACATCATCCACCGAGATCACATGAGTATGTTTGGGGTGATACCGTTATATATTTTATACATATAAAACATCATGTATAACACTATATTTTTATGGAATATTCAATTGGTATGAAACTGTCATGATTCTCTCCACAACCCCAAATAGTAAAATGAACCCAGGTGTCAGATTTCCCTATCTCTATATCCTATGATGACCCAACCTAGGAGATTCTTAAAGGAATACACTATAACCCTATGTAAACTCCAAGGATCATCAATTACTATCTGTATAGGGCTTCTTTCAACTCTAATCCATATCAATACACATCTGAATCAGTTGTACCTACTCCGACATCTCCTACACTTGAATCATTCCCAATAACACTTACCCACCATCCTCCATCCATCATAGGGGTGATCTTCTTGGCCTTCCATAAAGATACTAGTAAGGTTACATCTATATCGTAGCTTGAATACAATTGTTTTAAGAGAAATATACTAAATTTAGTTTCTTCTACCAATACCCATTGATGTCAAGAAAATAATTCCACATTATATCCTTAACCACCATAATATTATGCTCTGACTTCCCATCTATCTACAGGTGGAAATCCATAGTCAATAAAACATCCATACCAAGAGCCATCTATAATACCTACAACAAGTTCAATGTAAAGTTTTATTCATGGTTTTTAACTATAGTATTTGGAACCCCGTGCTGATGGCATATCTACCTAACATACAGAAAACCCAACCGGTCCACTAAGAAAGGCTCCCATATGGGTAAGAAATTAGCTACATTCGTTAGTTTTTCCACAACAAACCATATAGAATCATTATTTTTAAGCTTCCTTGGGAGAAAAGACCAAATTCCATGGTTACATCATCCATATATGCTTTGAAATGGGAAACTTTTGTATAAAAAATCTAGGTCGTTGATGCTCTGCCTTCACCTATTGAAAGGTGTGGTAACATGTCATGAACCGTACAGACTCCTCTTTCATGCCCATTCACCAAAACTGTTGTCTTTGGTCGCTAAACATTTTTGTCACACCTAGATCTACTACTGACTTCATATAATGAGAGTCATGCATTAGCTACTCATGCATTCTCATAGGCACAACTACTAGATTTCTAATATAGATGGCATCATCCTCATATATTCTCAGATCTGAATGTGACTCCCCACCTTAATGTAATGTACTCAATTAAAAACACTATGTATACTCAGTATAACTATTCCAAATCCATATCTAAAGTATATAATCCACTAAAACTAATATCATATTCATCTTCTCATGACTCTCTTAAACCAGAACATGCATGTCATCCATTAATGTCATCATCTTACACTCTACAGTAGACTCCAAAACTAATTGAATCTGAGTTTACATACTCAAATAACCATTAAAATCAATCCCCTTACCAAGTATATATTCTAGATAAAACTCAAATGACAACATATAGTCAACCTATATCCACTAAAAATTATTCAAATCTTTCTTCTAAATGATATAATTCAAGATCTTTTCATCCATATACAAAATTAAAAAAATTCGCAACAGGTAAGGCCACCAACACATTAAATCTCAAAACACTATATAAAATATGAGGTCATGTGTGTGGTAGTTATACTCATGAGGCCCCATATTCATAGTACCGTATTCCAAAACATGATCTCCCTCTATTAACATAACACCATGATCAATCTTAGAAGCATAAATATACACCATATACTCATCAACTGGCTCAAGAAAGTTCCATATCAGTTTCAATATCAATCTCTTCATCAAATAATGTAAATTATTCTCACTAGAATTCAACCAGTAACTCTTTATCCCCTTATTTTTGAACCCCAAAAGTGAATCTTCCAAATGGGAATATTCCAGAATAAATCTCCAATATGAACCATCTAGCCCTAGAACGTTGCCGATATCGAATATGTTCTTGGGTGGCATTCAAGAAACCACTTCCTGAACATTCTATCTGTCCAATAACACATATTCCACTATGTTGATGTTAAATAATAGGTGTACCTGGCTAGTAAAATACTAAAACTTATATAGCTTTTTGTATAGCTAATGCACTATTTGTGTACATAGGATGATGTCAAGATGTTGGGATTTATTGTCATGAGTCTTGGAGTACGCCTATATTTCATCAAAAAACACCACAAAAAACGGATCCATGTATGGATGGAAGATCGTTTTTATCATGTTCATAAACATTTTAGTTTTATTCATCAACCAAAATGGAATTAAAACGAACTCATATAGGTTGTACCTACTTTTTAAAGCATTCCATGGTATATAGAAGGTCTAAATATCAATTTATTATAACATGATCTCAATTATATCTTAAAAAACAAGTCATATCCCACAAAAGGGTATAAAAATTATTGTCTCATGGAATATGATACTTGTTATTCAGTTTCATCTAGTTCAAATTATGGTAATTGACACACAACTGCAGTGCCTCATCTGTCTTTTTAGAAAAACACTGGTGATCCCCAAGGTGATGTACATAGAATAATAAATATCTTATACTCCGACTCCTCTATCTGTGTTTTGAGCTCTTAATTATCTGTCATTTTCATTATATATGGTGTAATATAAACTAGTTCATATCTGGGCATAATCTCAATGGTAAATTCAACATCTCTCTGAGGTGGAATCCTTGATAAGTATTCAAAAAAGACATCTTGAAATTTATCCACTATGAATTGAAATATATGTCAGTTAAAACCATTTTCATTCAGCAATACACTAGAAACATAGGTTTTGAGATCTCCAAGTTTTTGAGTAATTGTCCCTACATGGCCTTCCAAGATATTCCACTCTCCACGGGGAATATAGTTATCACCCTTATGATATGTAAAAGTCACACTTCTATAGTAAAAATAAATGTGGGATTAGTATGATAATAACCATTTCAAACCCAGAGTTAGGGTGAATCCTAACAAATCAATAATATAGAGATCCCATAAAAAAGGTACTCTCCAACCTTGAGATAACACCCCTTGTAAAGAAAAATGTCTCTAGACTATACTCTCAGAGGTGTGTCTATCATCAACATCCCACTTATGAACACCACCGTTAGGCTCAAACCATTCTAATGTTTTATATATATAATGGAATTAGATAAACCAATATTAATTGAGGAACTAGATAATGTAGAGGACATAAGAATAGTACCTATCACTATCGATGATGTAGTCTCACTCTCCAACATTGTAGGCCGAATTCCATGAAACTGTCTTATCCCTATTCCTTGGGAGTCAATCTAACTCCCCAAAGGTGCACTAATCGGTTGATATATGAACTCTTTATTATCAGTACCTCATCCACCATCTCTATCGCCTCGACCTATTGAACACTAACTGCCAGACTGATTTGGTGTCGATGATTCCCTTCTCAAAACTTTGTTATGTCTATATCTTGTATCACTTCTTGTCAGACGATGGGTACTATAAAATTTATATAGATGCCTCATCTTGCTACAATACTATCATTGTATTGGTATTCAGGGCACTATCTCTGAATGTATCATGATTTACCACAATGGTGAAAGATCACCCATGTAAGATTCTATGAAAATGATCCATCTATCTATGCACCCTGCTTTCAACTACCTTTACTGATGATGTCATAGTTGTTCTTCCTAATATCGGGATTCGAACCATCAGATCATCCAACTATTACTATATGTCTTTCATTGGAATCCTCCTTTAGGTTTCCCTCAACTATGAGAGACTGATCCACCACCTCAACAAAACTTTTTAATATAAAAAGGTTAACCATGGACATAATCTCACCGTTAAGGACAACCTGAAGATGACAGGACATAGTTATCTCGTCCCCTACAAACATTAGAGAAATGTATTCAAAATATGTGAAGCCTCCAACATTGTCTATCATAGACATACTCCCCTGATTAGACATCAAAAACTCACCATCTCCCTCATATATCAGCAGGTCTGGATAGAAGTTCACCAATAACTTCTCAAAAAATTCATTCCATAATATAACATCATTCTTTACAGATCGTGCCTAATATCCCACTGATAGTTTTCTGATCCTTTTAGAATATTACTTAACTACGTAACCATCCTCTCATCTAAAGTCTCTAACGGTAAAGTATCATCTTAATGGACTAAACCAAAAATTCATCACCCTATGGTCCACTCTCTATAGTAAAATTCAAGGTGTAATTCAACTGAATCACCCTTATAATATCATAAAAAATCTCCACAACCCACCATGGGTCTCTTTACATAAGATGCATGAAGTAAGAAAGGTTCTCTCAGAACTGCTCCCTGAATTCTCCACCCGACACAATCGATGCATGTGGTTCCACTACTGGAGTATCATCCCTAGCAATGTACTATGGTTTTCCTCTCAACAAGAATCGTCATGGAGGAATACTATCTAAAATTGAAAACATGTACCCAATTCACAAAATTAACACATTTAGATAAGAGGAAACACATAACAAGACACAACATGTCATTTCCCCAAATATTTCCGCATGGAAAACACTGAGGCATTATCACTACACTGAACCATCCTACCCCTATGTCCTGGTATACATTGGTAAACCCAGTATAAATATTCATATTTCTCAATTAAATAACCATTTATCCTCATATTGCATCATATTAAATTTCTTCTCAATTTCATTTATTAATCATTTTCAATTCAAATTCCTAACCATGGAAAATAGTCAATTTCAACAACTTACCCCTAACTTGTTTTCCCATGCATTCCTAAGATGATGCATGTCCCAAAAACAATAGTGCCTAGAATGATGCATGAAAAATCAAATATTATTCCATACTAGTCTGTGAGTCAATATAAAATAAACTCAACATCAATAATCACATCACACCACAAGTGTGTCATCCATGGTGTAATAATATTCAACTGTAACAACAAAGATGAATAACAATAATTCCAACCCTGTGTACGTGGGTTCTCCCCTATACAAGGGTTAGATACTACCATGAATGAGAACATAACCATGTACTAACTCTTCCTAGTATCTTTTCCACCATTTCAAAATAGTAAGACCAAATAAAAAGAAAATGAAACTAGCCTCTTCTACCACTTTGTAACATCCCAACCTGGTGCCACGCAAAGGATCCCCAAGCTGGTCCACTATGTGACCTCAAGCATTCCTCCTTATATTCCAGAGGCTTCTGACTTGCAGTAGGGATCTAATATTCATCATAGGGATACTATAACCACTTTTTTTAGTAACACACAAACAAAATATTATACAAACTATAACCAAATTTGTTAACATAACCAGGAATATACCTATCTCACTAGATGACCAAAACTAGAGATACAATATCAAAGTAAAAAATAAACATGTCATGCAAATGTACATTCCCATTGTAAAAATTCAAAATAAAATGTATTTATAATAAAAACTCCCAAATGGGTCCCAAGACATGATGGATTCCATCATCCATATTCCAGCATGACTCATCCATCTAACACGGGGCAGTTTCTATTATCCCATCCTACAACTAGTAAATCTATTTAGGTACTTATCTGGTATCCGATGTTGTTTATGTGATAAAATTCGTAGGACATCACCAATAGAATTTAAAAAAAATATCCAAAATAGTAATTTTATATACTTATATAAAGAAAAAATTATAATTCACACGCAAATTTTTATCAAATTACAAATAAATCTTTATTTAACCTCCTAAACCCACAGGATCCCATAGACACCCATACATCAATATCATCTTCAGATCAAGTGGGATCATAATTTATGTCCATGATAAATCATATATTAGAAAACAATTTTAACCATTATTTAATTCAAAAAATAGGATGACTATGTTCCCTATCATTAATTCATAATTTAATAACCATATTACCATTCAAACTCACACAATAGAATGTCCATATTCCTATTATTTATTTCACAACTAAATGACCTTGTTAATTCTCATAAAAACACATTAAAATAACAATGTTACCATTCATCAACAGATAATTAATCCAAAAATTAATTATTCACAAGAATTGTATTACAAATTCAACAATTAGTTAAACACCACAATTCGATTAGTTAACTCAACAATTTACATTTCACGTCGATAATATTAATTAATTTGATAGTTAATTAACAACATAAAATTAATCAATTAATTAAACAATTAATTAAACACTTTAATTATATTATTCAACTCAATAATTAACTAAGCACCGCAGTTTCATTATCAATTCAACCATTACTTAATCACATAATTCTTGTTATCTAATTACCCTATTAATTAAGTATTAAAATTACATTAATTAATTAAATAAATAATTAAATCAATATACACAACTAAAAATATCATAATTCATTTTACAAATAATTATCTAAAAACAATTAATCAATATCTTATACTTATTTCATCAATTAATAATCGAAATCAAATACCGAATATCTTAAAATTAATTCATCAATTAATTTTATAATTTTACAAACTTTGTATTTGATAACTATTTATGTAAAATACACCACTTGATATCATATAGTTAATTCATTAATTATATATCTAAATTAATAACTCAATGCTTCATAATTAATTCTATAATTAATTATCGAAATCTATAATCTCGAAATCCACTATTTAACAACAACTCAATTAATTAATTCACTAAATTAATTAATTAAATCAATAACTCAATTTCTAAACATATAAAATAAATTCTAAAATTACATGTGTGTAATTTAAATCATGGCTATGCGATTTGAATTATAGACCACCTATGACCTGTTTGACGAAGTCTGGTCTACAACGGAAACCCGTATAATTTGATGACCCCAATAATGTAGAATGTGATCTGATTCTAAAACCCCAAAGTGAGTTTGAAAATATCTAGGTAATTCAAATATTGATCTAGATATAAAATACTATTAATAGACAGAATCAAAAGAAAATATTGACCGATTTCCTGAATGGGTGATTAAATGATAATGAATTGGAAAAAAATGGGATAAAATTCCACTTAACAGGAGGGGTGAAGATCTACAATCCATGCTTAGAGTCATGAATAATGTAGGTTAGGGTGGCTAGGAATATATATATAGGAATTTAAAATAATGAAATGTTAACTCTTATTAATGTTTGTCGAATTGAGATTAAAATGGGGGTCAGGTATTAAAAATATAATATTGGAGTTAAATTTATTCTCATGTAGGTTTTTCTGGGAATGGATGCACGGTTTCCCAAAACTATTCACCTAAAAAACGTGACCCTTTTTTAGGGGATCACAGTTACTCCTATAAGGGAACATATTTTGAAAAATGTTCATTGACGACGAAAAATACAACTATCCAAGGGTGTAAAATTTTCTGGTGTGGGGTGAATAGTTTTCCTTAATCATGCACCAATAGTGAATTACCCCCTTTTCCTCCATTGTTTTAAATTTTCACCCTAATTCACCACACACAAAAAAACCCAAATCGCAAGTAATCAATACAAGGAAAAAGGGTACCAGAAATGAATCACGATCCAGCTCTAGAAAAGGTTGGGACCATACTATATATTTCATATATTTTATATTGTATTTATTATCTTGAATTCATGTGTCTTAATTATCTAATAATTATCATATATTTTTAGACTTAATAGATAAATCACCAAGTTAAAAAATAAATACAGTTTTAAATAATAAAATTTTAAAAGTGAGTAACCTTAGTGGTAAAGGGAATAACAAGATTTAAAAAATTATTTTTAGTGGTGGAGGGATTTTTCGACCATATCTTCTATTCACTCAAATATTTATCAACTATTGAGGACATTTTCTTGAAAACGAAATCTCATTTTGGAATATATTTGAGTATTTTTAAAAATTTAAGTCATATATTACTATGAAAGGGTCACCCATTTTCTCAATTAAACCCACTCTAGAAACCCGTAATTTCTCCCAATACACTTTCCAAATCCATCTACAAACTCTTACACACCATAACCAGTTTCGTTTTTTCTCAAAAGACCATCACTAAAAGGTTAAATATCTTTTGTAATGGAGATAATTGGTGATGTGAGGTATATGTTCAATAACATCTCATTCTTTGTCTATTTATTTATATTATGTTATTCTTCCTAAAATTTAATTCCAGGATCATAAAATCTAAAATTATAAATCATTATAAAACTGTTATGTTATTAAAATTATGGGAAAACATTAATCACCATACCCATTTCCAATGAAAAGGTAAATGTGAATTTCATGTTGTTAAAATTACATGCTCTATGAATAATTGTGTTTCATTTTTCATTCACATCTAAAAATGGATGGTTTTATTTTTTATTTAATAATTATATATGATATATAGCATTAATAAACATAAATAATATAGTTATTTTTTAATAACACAAATATTTATGATCATTATAAGGTAATCCAACAATATTAGTAGAAACCAAATACTATCTCTTCATTGATTCTATTTTCCTGAAACATGATTATAAATACAATGTAATGGATTATATAATTTTAATTTTTTATAAAAAATAAATACAATGAAAATTAATGGATTTTAATTGATGATATTTGGGATAAATTATGTTATCAACACCTCTTCTTTGAACCTAGTTCAAAATGGCTAACATAATAAACACATGATGTTTAAAATAGATTACAAAAATCTATTACATGTTGATTTTTATTATTAGTGAATATTATAAATATAAGTATATGCGAATTAGTTTATACAAAAATTAATTAATATTTTTATATTTATGAGATGTGTGGTTAAATTATTCCATACAAATCAAGGGAAAAGGTAAGGGACATCATTATTTGAAATCCTTTCATTGAGTAATTCAATTTCGTACAAAAAAACATCTTTTAAGACATTTCATTTTAAATATTCTTATTTCCATATTTCAATTGAAAATATTTTTTAGCCAAAATCAATTTCATCAATGGTTTTAGTATCATTCCTTTTAGAAACATAAGTGAATTTTTGAAATTGGGCTTATAACTCTATGTATTTTAGTGAATAAATCAAAATGATTTAAAAAAGTAATGACTTTGTTTTAATTATATTTAAATGAACTATATCTCATTAGATTTTTATTGTTAATATGTAACATATATTTTTGATAATAATATTTTTATATCCAATTAATTCTTATGTTCATTTTTTTGATAGGTTTTAGACAAAAATTATTTATCTACATGGTATTTAAGATATAATGATGATCATTTTTAAGAGTCACATATATGTAAAGATGATTATGTATGGGGTCATATATCCCCAGACAATGACTTGTTTTATTTGAATACCTCATGAAAAATTTAACTGTGGACATAATGGTTCTGTTCATATTGGATTGATCATAATGGGTTTACACACATTTTCTATCGTATACATAATGTGTTTCTTCAAATAAGTTGGAGCTTGATGAGTCTTATCACATATGTTTTCATTGGATTATGGATGTCACAACTTTTAGATTTTAGATATTAATAAACCATTTTCATGATTTGATCATGTCATGTTATATTTTCAATATATATTTCATTTCCATGGAATTACATGTTTTCATGATTTTGAATTATTTACAATAGTATTTTTCATTTTTAAGCCATGCACTCATGTTATATGACAATTGAGATATTTTGTGAGGTAGTTCATTCATTTATTCTCCAATAGGGATATTTTTATTGTATTATATTTCTCCAGCATGATATATTATTATCATCTGTTGCCCCATGATTTTATATTAGGATTTTTATCTGACCCTCTTATTCTTATTCTTATTAGGAGATGTTTTTTCTTACTGAAAATTTTTACCAAGTCCAATCTTCTGAATCCAATTGTTAGGTTATTTATATGATTATATCATATGAGAAATGTTATAAATGCTAAATGTGATCCTGATTATGTACAAATTTTCACAGGTGTTGTAAAATAAATTTTTATGTAACTAGTCTTCAAAATAATAAACCTATAGTTATATGGGTCATGGGATTTTTCCAGAGATATATTATTTAAATCATTAGATTATTGGCCTTTTTTAATAACTATCTTGGGTTTCTATACTTTGTATCAAATAATCATTTAGTTATTTTTGTGATTAGTTTATTTTTTATAGATATAATATAGTTACATTGGTATCAAGGTTACCAAACCTTACTAGAAAACTCTACAAATAATCCTATGTATAGGATGATAACCTAACATATTAGAAAATTCATTAGTATATTGGGTTTACATAACAATACATCTCTATCTAGATAATATAAGTGGTTTAAATGTCAGGATAATACATACATAGGGGTAATACCCCCTAAAAGGGTGGATTGGGTGTTAAATTGATCATCACTTATTGCATGATGAAGATACATAAATACACACTAGGTTTTATGCTCCTAGTAGATTTAAATTTTCTGATCATATTCTATTTAAAAACTAATATAATGGATTTATTTCTTAGTAATGTTTATGTATTAGTTTGATAAGATAACGATAACCCGACATAAAGTAGCATAATTCCAAAAAATATTGATAAACGTTAAACAGAAAGAATTAATATCTAATTTAATATTTAAAAAGAAGAAGATATTTTGTGGTTAAAGTTGCATTTATTATTCTGATAATATCATTATATCTAAAATTTTCCATCACTCATGTCAACCCCTTCGACTTCAAAATTTTCTTGAATAATAATGAACCTAAAGTGAAAAGGATAACTATAACATTACCTCAATGAAAAATAAATCATAATTGGAGATAGAATAATAAACCTTATATTTATTATTAATTAGATATCATGAAATGTGACTGACAATTTAAACGCATTTTATGTTCAAAACACACTAAGTAATGGAATGATAAATCCTCATTAATGATTATGTTCTCAATATGGTGAAGGAAAACATTTCAATCTCTAATATGTCAAAAATATTGAATGAATAACCAACTGAATTATATAAACTAGACTATAAGATGATTTAATTTTATAAAATGATCCCATAAAGAATCAAACTATTGATGGAAGATGAAGAGTTTAGTTAACATGAGGAAGAAAGATAGATATCATCATAGGTAACTCATTATAATTTAACTGCATGTATGTGGATAAAATTATCATTATCAATGTAAATTCTATAATGTGATGATTATTGATGATGTTAGGAATATGAAACCTCCTAGATCAATGTAGAACAGAAGAAAATATTCAATAACAATCAATGATGATAAATGTAGTAATTAGGTTAACATACCCTCCACCTTGAATTAGTGGATGATTTATAGATCTATATACCATATAGTATCTAGTTTATTATTTAAGAATATGATGTCAAAAACTATATTTATTTTTATTTCAAGAGAAACACTTATTGGTAATATTATTATGTTTGTGGAGATAAACATTGATCAAATCATAATTTCCACCTTTAAAATATCATTTTTGACAATAAAATTGATATCTTCTCATGGAATACATAAAAATTTATAGAATAGGGAAAACACAATCTGAATCTACTATGAAAAACTATTCTAACAATAAAAAGTACGAATTATTTGTGAAGAATAATTGAATCCATCACATGGACTATAAAACATTGTTGTGAGAGACTTTTACATGAAATGGTTAGACAAAAAGAACTGTCTTATAATCTATCATAGGATATTTAGGATCATCTATAATTAGATATTATATCATGAGGAATGTCAATGTTTTCCCCACCTTTATAATTTTTTTCAAGTAAATGATAAATAACTTTTAAAGGTGAAATTTTTTTAATAGGGAAGAACATAAAAACATGGGATTTTGGAACATTTAAAATTTATACTATATTATATAACATGTGTTCCACGCTATACCAAATGTAAAGAAACCAAAATATATAAATAAAAAATATTTAAAAATATTTAATATGAATTATGATTTTAAAAAAATTATATTTATTATCTATAGATGGTAAATAATCAATATGAGTTAATATTAAAAATTATATTTTCAATAAAAGTCATTTTCATTATATTATAAATTTTCTATTAAAAATATATGTTTTTTTATGATTAGTTTACTACTATATTTTGTTATTACATTTTAATATTTAATTTTAAAACTTTATAAATTTAATTTTTAATAATAAACATCTTTTTAGTTTTTATTATGGTCGTACTAGCTTAAGAATATTTTTTCCATTTGTGAAAATTGATTAATTTTCATGTGAATTGTTGAAATACTGGTTATAATAATATAGCCACCTTTATTTAACTATTTTAATATAAAATTAGAATAAAACATTGTGAATAATTTTTCCTATAAAATTACATATAATAAACTATAATAAATAATTTTAAAATAAATTATTGAATTTACAAACCCATGCTAAACATTATGACACTTTTTCTTTCAATTAATGAATTTTTTTTAAATTTTTTTTTAATTAGTTATAACATGATGAAATGCATTTTATTATTTATTTTACTATTTAATAAATACCATATTAATGAAAATTTATTATTTTAAATTCATTGAAATAAATGGTAGAGAAAATGCTAAAATTTTGACAAATTTTTTAAAAAATTTATAATTTATCACAGATAGTATTTTTTTGTACATTATATGATTTTGAGTTAGAATTAATATTCTATACACATAGGATTTTATTTTATAAATTTGAAACAATATTTTGAATAAATAGTTCTAAATTATCTAAAAAAGCACATTTTTTAGGAATAAATGATAAATTATGTATGGAAATATGAGTTAATGTGGTAGAATCTAAATTTATAAAATCGAGTAACCATGGAGGTAAAGGAAATACTATGTTTCAAATATTATTTTTTGAATGATAGAGTAATTTATCAACCTTATAATACCTATAATAAGTTATTTATCATTTTCTTAGGAACATTGGTTGAGAGTGACTTCATATTATTAAATGTATTTTAGTATTTATAACAATGCCACTCCTTTTCACTTATAAAAGGGGAGATTATATACTCACTTCCTCTTTCTGAACAAAATAGAATGTTTCATCAATAATATAATCATAAATTTACTAAAAATTCTTATATACATTATAGAGATTTAATTCTTCTCAAAGTTCAACCCCTCAATCATTTAAACCCCTTCACAAATGCATAATATAAACACTGGGGTATCGGTTCTTAAAATTTTCATTCACTCAAAATAGAATTTAATTATTGAATAAAACCAAGCCTAGAAAACCTAAACCATGGAGAGAAACATATATTTATGGGGACCTATAGTTGTGGATCCCAAGAGGGTCATTAATTATAATATTAACACTGTCAGAGGGAAAAGACCCCAAACTAGAGAATCAAGAGAAGAGATCATCCAAAGGATCCTGGGAGGTTATTTATAAAGACACGTTATTTCACCCATGCCATGTGTGGGTGTTTCACATACCCTATTTGACTTATTTATTTCAAATTATTATATGATATTGGATTTATCCGGGGTGGTTCTGTTCCCTTGAAGGTAATTAGAAAATAATAGGGAGTCTACCTCCAACGCAAGGAGTATGATATTTTCCTTGTTGCGCTATTCGAGTTCAGCTAACACAGTATAAAATTTGGCGTGAAGAGAGTCACTATTTATATCAATGTGAAAACCATAAATAATTTTATGTCATTAACTATAGGTACACCCTTCATCAATCCCATAATACACAAACATTCTACATCTATCTTCAATCCCATACAATTAGAGATCCAATTAATTCATCATCCATGATGATGGATATTAGAAATAATGATGGGTGTAATTTTGACTTTAATTTTCATGAGATAGATAGAAGCTTCCTAATTATTGAACTATCGATCCAATTATATAAGCATGATATTAGTTCAAAAGGCAATTTCTATCCATGAAAATGAAATCTCCTCAAACTGTTATTTGATTCACGTGTCCCACAAACACTAACACCCTGCAGCAAGGATATTTATTTTACATTAATCTTGAGGTCTTTTACCCCACACCTAGAACCTAAATATTGATAATATAAATCTTTTTATGGTCATGAGAAGGAATTATATAGAGGCTTTCTGGTCTAAGTCATGACTATGTTTCCCATTGTCCCTTAAAGAAGAGAAATTGTATGGATCCTTTGGAAGGTGAACTATATTAACTACACCAAGATTCAAGGTTTATTCCTATATCCATAACACTATCATCTTTGGGTATATAATTAATTTTGAATCATCACACTAAAAAAATGAATTATGCGGTGATTTACTTACACCACATATCCTCTCCCATTAACTCTCAATCCACATTTATATAAATCAGCATGCTATAATCCTTAAGCCAGAAGTCCCCAGATGCCAAACATAAAAAACACATTTATCGGGGTCAGATGATAGAAAAAATAAATCTTAGACACATTTTTTATTCTTTTACTTAATATATTTAATGATTTATTTATGGTTCAATCTTATCTAAAGAATATATTAGTAGTGGGTAATTCTAGAAAATTGTAATTTGTTCTACTCCATTCGTGGTTCTAGAAACTGATATCCCCATAACCTATAATCCATCCTAACTTTTTCAAAACATCTAAAACATATGGATGAAAATTGTGTCATATTTTTTGATATTCTAACCTTATCACCCTCTTAGTAATTCCCATATTTCATTCTAATGAATTTATCCTAGAGGCTCTTCCCCTGAATGGTTCCTCATTCCAGTTTTTCATAAATCCCATTCATCATAGAAAAGATACTCTGGACATTAATTCCCCCTCCCTCATTATCAAAACAAATTTCCCCTAAGAGAAATAATCACATATGAATTCTCCCATTATATTCTCCAACCTCAAAATAAATTATCTAGGAACTTTTAGAGATAAAAGAACTTTCATGGGGGGTAGATGATTACACTCTATTACCCAAGGTTATTCTTCAGTTGATGAAAAAGAAATAAATCTTACAGATAGTGATAAATATTGTATTTTATCACACACCATGTTTAAATAATGCACAAAAATATATCCAACTAAAATTTGTACACCAAGATATTCTATGGGGAGGATTCTTTGGATCATTCTATGAATTGATTCCATGGACATTTCTCACCTATCTAAACAATTATTTGAGATAAAAATTTTACTCCTCTCAGGACTAATTCATTGTCTACTCTAGTTAAAATTATACAAAATTATCTTTTTTATTCCCTATATAAAAATTTTCATCCATTAATAAGTCTAATTATATAACTAGAAATAATTATATTGTACAGATCTTCAAAATGTGTCTGATATTAAAAAAGAATGATTCTACCTTCCTATAGGATCTCGTTTATATATCAATTGAATGTTACATTAATCATTATGAATAATGTGGGATATATATTACCCCCATAATATATCCCCCTAATTGATTTGTGGAATAAAAATTTATTCCCCATGAATGTAAGTGATACCACAAGGAGATAAAACACCTAAAAAATATGTCAATAATATGGACATAAAATCCCATGCATGGAAGTACCTTTAAGATAAAAGACCATTCTCTCAGGTCATAGGATTTTATGATATCAATTTTGTTGGAGATGATAGAGACAATAACCTCCAAATTTATTTTTCTAATCATATCCCAATGAAAACCAATGGCACCATGAATTATCCTTCCCATGATAAAAAATGTGTTGTTCATTAGAGATCAAATGATGTAGATACAGGGATAACTGACTACTAATCACACATGCCATAATTTGGTAATGATGGTTGCGTAAGATAATTGATCTATAGTGGTTCACCATATTAAAATGATCAAAAAAATATAGATATTATATTATTATGCCATTATAATATTTTTTTAAACAATTAACCACCCTCCACTTTCTAATTATGAAAAATGAAAACATGAATCATGTGTTGTGCAGACTACAGCCTCCACAAATAAACGTTTTTTACTTCAAATCCAAACATGGTTGGTTTTTTATTTAATATTATATATATATATATATTATATACAATATATATATATATATATATATTATTTTTTCATTTTTTTCATTTTTTTAATTACACATAAATTAATAACCATTTTAAGGATATCCATCGTTATCATATATAAAGAAAAACTAGTTCTTCACTATTTTTATTTTCTCTAACCACTACTAATACTCTGATTTAATTGAACTATAACATTATCTGTTTTTTCAAGACACCAATTCCAAAAAGAAGTAATTATTTTTAAAAAATGATCTTACGGATAAAAAGGAATATCAATACCTATCTTATGAACCTATTTGAAAACCATTAGGATTATTTACACTCGATGATGAAAAGATATTACAAATATCTAATATATTTGGACAATTATTATCAATATATATTATAAATAAATATAAATAATAAAATGGTTTTAAAAATAGTATTTAATATTTTAATCTTTATTACACAAGATTTTAATGAATTCTATGTAAATCAAGGGTAAACGTAAGGGACATGTTATCTCAAACTCCATTATTCATGTTACCCAATTTCATATTAAACATTTTATTTTTTATACATTCTATTTTGATTGATTTTAAATCCTTATCTATTGAAAAGATAATTTTTAATAAAAATAATTTTCCATAAATGTTTCAATTTTACTTCTCTTAAATTAAAATGAATCTTTTTCAAAAGGGAATAATAAAAATTACACTTAAAATAATGAATACCAAAATCATAAAAAAATTATTATTCAGTTCTCTTTATATTCAAGTAAAATATCTCTCATGAACTGATGTTTTTTATTTTATTATAGTATTATTCATTTTTTTAAAATGATATTTTGATGTAAAATTATTTCTTGTGTTAATTTTTTTTATTAGACTAATAAACCAATTCATTTTCCATGTGTTATTTAAGTTATGATGATGAATGATCTTATGTGGGACACATGCATATAGATTATGATGTGTGAGGTATTATATCTCCCCCGATGAATTGTTATAATCTAATATCTCAATATATAGTCATAAATATATATAATGGGTCTGTTCATATAGGAGTTGGACTCTTAGGTTTGCTCACATTTTTAAGCATAAACCTAAGATGATTTTAAAATTATCATGGGAATAATTAATTTTCTCAGGGAGGTTTTTGGATTATTATGGTTGGGAAACATTTTCATTTTTACAATGATATCACACATTTCCCTATTTTTCATCAAATTATGTTATATTCTTATGAAAAATTTCTTTTCCATGTATTTATCTGTTTTCAATAATATGTATTATTTTTAAAAGTATTCTTTACTTATATGAAATGTTGTCATGTAATATTACTATTGATTGATTTTTTGATCCATATCATATCTTATATATCCCTTAATGGTCTTCTTATGATCTTATGTTTCTCTAACATGTTCTATGATTATTATCTATGTTCTCAAGATCATTGATTATTATATTTATGTATCCCTCATGTTATCATTCATGTAATGATATGTTTTCCCCTTACATAGGATCTAAGATAACTACATTACTATGATTAAAATTCCCATGTTATGAATATGATTATATAATGTGAGACATGTTGTAAAGGGTCTATACGATCAAGATTACGGAGAACTTTTCACAAGTTTAGTAATGTATAATGTTTATTTAGTGAGTCATCAAGACACTAAACATGCTGGTATATGTGTTATGCTTCAATATTGTGGGAAATATTATTTAAATAATGATATTATTATACTAGTTATATCATTATTATTTTTGGTTATCCATAGGACTTGTATTGTATCCTGATGTATCGTCTATCGATAGTTGATTCCTTAACATTGGAGATGTCATATAACTTCTAGACACCATGAGGGGTGACAGGACCATATAAGACATTGAGAATCCAGATTATGAATCTGGTCCATAGCTTGAAATATATGTGTTTTGAGTTGAGATGACCATCCAAATTAGGCTAGGTGGGACCTATTAGACCTCTCAAAGAATTATGTGTGGATTTACATAGATGGATTTGACTATCTAGATCATAAAGGATCCTTGGTATGCCTCTAATCCAAGGGATTTCTATTTATGTTGGGTGTGATCACATATATTCCTTTAGTAGCAGTATAGAAAAGGTGGATAATCAAATTATAGTTTGAGATTAGGTTTGGTGAGTGGATCAATCGACTGCGACCTTGGAACTGAGATGGGTCATGGGATACCTCCCTAAAATGTTGTTTTAGTGAATTTTCATTTAAGCCCAATAGATCAATATATGTGATGTCACATATAGAAGGTGTGACCTTCCCATGTTATGGGTGGGGTGTCTAAAGAATAATTTGTGATTAAGGATCTTAATAAGGTGTAAGAACCCATGTCTTCCTTTTAGGTATGTTTTTATTTTCTTTGGAGTATTGGAGAAAAGAGGAGTTTCTATAAATTTTTGAAGTACACGCCACGTAATTTATGAGTACACGCCATGTACTCGGTTACCATAGGTAGCCATGTGATGGTCGTGTAGTGTCCTTACACATGGCCATGTGTGATGACTTGGAGGCCGCCTAAAGAGGAGTACTGGAATGGGGATCACATGTCGTATACTTAAAAAAGTACACACCTTGTATTTTGTTTTTTCATTAATTGCACCAGGGTTACGTCTAATTGGAAGAAAGGTCTTCCTCTCTGCAGGACTCAACTGAGAGTGTCGTACGACCCCAGATCTTCAATGAGCCCCCAAGCGAGCGTCCGTCCTCCAAATCAAACATTATCGATTGCGTTGGAATCACATATGTGAGTTCTTCCTTCTCCTAGAGCATCATTTTCCAATTCCTCATCTTTTCCAACATATCATGGGTTCAACTTTTTATATTTTTTCATAGATCTACAGAGTTCTATGGTGATTCAAGCCTCATAGTTCAAGTATATTGATCTCTCAACACTATGGTAGGTGGTTTGTGCCTTTCCATTCGATGTCTTTGGGTATTATGTGCAAATTATTCCAAAACCCTTGAACAAGGTAATGCGTGGTTACCATTTTACCCCTGTTAATTTCCTTCCATGCTTTTATGCTTGTGAAAATGTTAATTTGATATGAATAGGGTTTTTTATTATTATTTGGATGTTTTTCCCATGAATGTTATGTTTACAACTGTTTGGTCATGTTTAGCCAGTTTTTCCTCCTTGCATATTTTCCGTGCCTATTGTTGTAGGATAGAGTGTTTGAATTTTTGACATGCTTGATATGTTGTGGACTGGTTATCCATGTAGTTCTATACGATTACATTGGACATATTTCATTTAAATGCTCATTGACCTAAACTGGGTTGTGGGAACCTCGTATAGTAGAGTCTAAGGGGAGATTGACCAAGTGAGCTTCCTCAGAGTGTCTTTGAGAACATTAATATATAATGGGGATTGACTAAGTCAGATTATTTAGAGAGACTAGGACTACATTAGACTATTATGGGAACTGACCTTGCGTGCATCCTCATAGAGTCTTTGTTTTTCTTTGAATTACCCTGATTACTTTAGACTATAAGGGGAATTGACCGAGTGAGCATCCTCATAGTGGCCTAGAGTTACTTTGAACGACCTTGGATATATGGTTAATTGACTTTGTGAGCTTCCTTAGAGAGTCCTTTACCATGGGGCTATAAGGGGAATTGACCGAGTGAGCTTCCTCGGAGAGTCCTTGACTACCTTAGACTATAAGAGGAATTGACTGTGTGAGATACCTCAGAGAGTCTATTTATGAATTCTTGTGAAATAACCAGAGGGGTTAGGCTATGTGTACTGCTCATAGGGTTGCATGTACTTGTTAGGTAGGACCAAAGGGGGTGGTTGTGAGTACATCCCAGAGGGTTACCGGTTTGTCTTTAGTTGTTGCTTAATTTTGAACTATTGATTGTTTACTGCTGAGTACTTCATGTCTACTAATTTATGTTCTTTTACCTTCCATATATTCACATACGTTTAGGAATAGATCATTGGGTGGTTGACTACTAGGATTTAGTCTCAGACCATGATTGGGCCATGCTTTTGGGCCCAAATAGCTTAAATTACTGCAGGTATAGATAAGGGAAATCACCCTTCTACTTCAGGTAATTAACTTGCTATGGAGCTGGCAAGCATGAGACCATGCTTAGGCTTGGAATTCTAAGGATATACTTATCTATTTATTCGGTACTTTGTTTTGGTACTAGTTTTAATCTTCATTTTGACTTGTTTGGATGTTTTCCTAGACATAATTATCATGCATTATTTTATATATATGTTCTCCAGTTGTTTATTATTTCAGTCTTCTATTGTTTACTGTTGTTGGATATTTTCTACTTCCACTATTGTATATTTGTTTCTCATCTGCTATGTTACTTTGACAATGATGTAATTGTTTCTCCAATGTCACACATAAGGCCCTTGCTTCTAGTTAGCATCCCCTGGCGTTTGGGGAAATGTTTTTGAGGCCATGTGACCAACCGGGTATGTGGTGCCTCTTGGCAGTTTTAAGAACCGGGACTCTACAAAGTGGTATCATAGGGTTTTTTCTCTTGACATACTATTTGGAGCCTTTAGCCATGGATATAGAGGGATAAGTACTTGGTAATAAGATGTGCTAGGGAGTAGCTAACCCTTGTATAGGTAAAAGCCAATTTACCCTGTTAATGCAATCTTTTCTGGTTTTTCAATTTTACGGTTGATTTGAATTTCACTATTGGGTAACTCACATTAATTGTGTTGTTATCATTGATGTTATTGAGGTTCTATTTTTTCCACAACCCAATGAGATGAGGGTATGCCATCTCATGCATAATATAGGAACTTTTTATAAATCACATGTCATGCATTTTTTCCATGTCATATAGGATGCATTAGCAATTGCATGTTGTTGTGATATATGTTGTGTAGAATATACATGCTGTTATGATAAATTCCTTGATAAAATACCTACTGTTTGATAGGGTATTGACTTTGTAAGGTTTTGTTTGAATGAATGCCAAATTTTGGTTCTCGATGTGTTATGGGCCCTCATGGACCGAAAATTGGTGGATCGTTGACTTTATTACCCTTGTTATAACATGTATGAGATGCCAAACTCTGAATCGCATGGAGTATGGGCCCTCACAGATCAGAATTTGGAACTTTCAATGTGTGTTTCACTGTTTTCTAGGCTCTAGAGTTGTTTATGAGGCTTACTGTCTGGGAAAACCCAGAATACATGCCGTGTAGTTTTGACTACATGCCATGTGTTCTTATATTCGAGAAGAAATATGTATTATTAAGTACATGCCATATACATTATGTACAAGTTGTGAAGTCTCAAACTGTGTCATAGGCCATGTTGGTAGATACATCAGATAGGTAATGTTTTTCAAAAACACACTGTGCATCAGTTGTGAATGTCATGTAGTTGGACTTAGGTACCCATCCATGTCACGAACAATATGGGTTAGTGTTATCCTTTCTCCCACACGTCGTGTCTATCTAGAACACGCCGTGTAGGGTCAGCTATGTCGCAGGCCATGTAACTAACCACACGGTCAGTTGGGACTTCTTATTACATGTCGTTCCATCTAGAACAGATCGTGAAGTGTAACCTGGGTACACGGGCCAGGTGAAGCCTGTTGAGTACATGTTGGGTCTACTCTGGACACACAATGTAGTTTTTTCATAGGATATCCATGTGGATTAACTATATAGAAGGACTCAGGTTGGGAAAGAGGATTCAGGTACATTCTGTGTGTTTGGAGAACACACCATGTGTCTGGGGTGTTACACGACCCGTTTAGGTAGGAGTACATGCCCATGTAAATGACTTAAGGGGACACGGCATGTAAGAATTGTACACGTCTTTTAGAAATGTTTTGTTAAACTTTAATGCTTTATTTCTCCTATTCCCCTCTCACATTTCTAGTTTTCAATCTTTGATAATCTTGATCTATGGTGTGTGCCTGACCTTGTAGAGTCATGACATAGAGACGTCCTTTAGTTGTCCGCCAGTTACCGGATGGTGATCAGACGCCGGATATGGCTGATCAGGTATAAGGCCTAGCCTTCAACCTTACTTAAGATTGAATTATATGAATAATTCCCATTGAGGATCTTTTCAGGTTTAGAGTTTTAGAGAATTAGATCATACCTATTAAATCTCAAAATATTACAAAGTAGACACTTCTACTAAGTTTCCATAACATAAAAACTCTTAAAAAGAAACATGTCTAGTTCCATGTTTTAGATAGCATGACATTTCCTTGATCCCATCCTTAAATCTATTTAACATTAAGCCCTGTGAAAAACATTTCAAAAACTTGGGATAAGTATAAAAAGCTCAGTAATGGATATAAAAGTACGAAATAAAAACATTAGTCCATGTATGAAATCATACTTTACTCATAAAACATACGAATTTAAACATACCACGTCAAATCATGAATTAATCATAGAAATCATAATACATAAAGGTAACTTGAGGCATTCATAACATTCTTACGTAGGGATTAACCCTCATGGTTACGTTTGGAATACCCATCATAGTATATTCCAAAAATCTCTTCAGAGAAACCTTAACATTTAACTCTTTCGCATTACCCAATGAAATGGAGAGCTATATCGGGCTCACCCGCCCTTAGTTTATCACGTAACCACATGTCTTCATAACAATGCCCAAAAACCATAACATAATCGTATCACGTAAAACATCCATAAAAGAAACATAACATTTCCACATTTCAATCAAAAGATATTAATACAACACATTGATATAATAAAAACATTATTAAAACCATTTTAAATACCAAAATAAAAGAAAAGTAATAAATGGTATTTATTTTTCATTTTAAAAAAAGTTAGGTTATGGATTGTTGAGGAAGCCGAAACTCAAATAATGGTCACAGCGGCAGAGCAGTCATTTTCGCCGCATAAATATGACAAAAAAACATTCCTTTTGTCATTTAGTAAAAGGCTTCATATAAGAAAATATTCCTTTTGAATAAGCATAAACGTCAAATGGGTTTATACACTGTATAAAATAAATTTGTGTATAAAACAAAATATTTCTCAATGAATGGAGATTGAGACAAAGTCCCTTACCTCGTGTCCGATGTGAGTCAATTCCTCTTTAATCTCTTGAATAATACACTAAAGTTAATTTATACTTGATTAAGAACCATTTTCAAGCTAATTATTCCATTTATATAACTTATTTACATGTTATAAATGTTATGTAATCATTTATTTTAAAAAGATCATTTTGTCGATATTTGGCACTTATGTCAAAAATGGAATTCTTACAATTACATGTTGTTTATGTGGTCAAAGGTTTATTATATCCAGAATTATATTCATGATTTGGATATCATATATATCATATATATTCATCATATACATGTATTTATAATAGAACATAACATTTAGAGGTAAGAAATGAAATGCACCGTTCATGTAGATGGTAAGCCGTTCCTACGCATGAACGCTACTTTCATTTCTATTTTGTATTTAATGGAGTTAAATCCTAATGATATAAGGGTATATTTTAATTCCAGTATAACATTATATATAATACCATTAACTCCATCCTTTATAAGTCCCACATATGGCATTAACGAATCAAATCACTTGGAGGGGGCGGTAGTCCGCACTTCCTAAAATGAAATTATCGTGTTTAACCACAATGGAAACCATAAAGGTATGCCAAAAATAAAAAATACAGAAGAATTAAAAAAATAAACATAATATATATCATATATAAATAGTGTTACATCTTAATGGCCACCATGAAAGGTGTTAAAAGAATATTGAACAATCATCATTTCATGAGGCAGAAATTCAACTTCCACGGAAACAGTATGATCTTTAACCATTATATGAAGGGGTGTGTAATTTTAAAACTAATACATATCATAAAAACATCCTAGTATATTGAAGATACTTGTGTTGTTACAAAAGATATGGGTAAAATGAGTGTAGGGGGTTGGAGAAGCAAAATAAAACATAAGAACACAAGAGAAGACACTACCTTTAAAACGGGTAACTCTTTTTGATTTGGGCTCAAAGGGTTACTTGGAAAGACTTCTGTCCAACGTGAGGCTTCTAGGAGTAAGATAGGGATCTTGATAGAAAAAATGGGCAGGGGTTGGCAGAGCCAAAGGTTTGAGAGGTGTGGGTAAGTTGGTAGAGGTGGGGGCCTTTTATAAGAGGAGAGGAGGGGACTCTTGGAAAGTTATAAAAGGTTACTTTATTATAAATTAATTTTCGGATTTTAAAGGTCCCAAAATTATATATTTCAAGGATAAGGTGATAATAGATCGCAATCCACCCATACAATAGGTTTTTGACAAGGTTTGGTCTTAGATTTTACATTATCGTTTCATTTTATTTAAATCGTTAAATAATGAGGTAATCGTTGCATCATCATAATGTCCTATATAATTTAATTAATTTAATTTCTAAAAATTATAAAACAAATATAATGATGTAGTAAATCCTTTTATCTTTCTAATTAATATTTACATTAAAAATTATGACTTGTATAACCCCATTTAATAATTGTTTTAGTAAAACAACACATGTTTGTGACATTTTTATTTTAACATTAAATAAAAAGTTATTTATGTCATTTTCAACCAAAGTGGCTCCATGGGGTCACAAAGTTGACCCATTGATTATCTTGGTCATACATGACACATAAAATAAGTGTAGGACCTGTTTCAAGGTCATTTCATGTTATTAAAACATTATTTTTACCTTAAATTACACTAATTACCTCTAATCATGATTAAAAACTTAAAAGTTACTATTCACCAAAAAATTAATTTAATCCCATTGAGCCACATTTTACTTCCTAATGAAAACTATGTATGTTGTATTTTTGAAAATCAATACACAGAGGTGGTAAAATTTTATTTAAATGAAAAATCAGTTTTTAAGTACCACTTAGTGGTTTCAGTATTCATAAAAAATTGATGTTTTTCAGAAAAATACCAAAACATCACCCTAAGCTATATTTGATTTTCCGAATTAAAAAATGATGTCTATTTTACAAAATTAAAATCATATAAGTTACCTTAATTAATTTAATATTTAATTCCCACTATCCGAACAAATAGCGTGTTTTTATGAAACAATATATATCAAAAGATTGACACTAGTTTAAGTCCAATTTCAAAGTGAAATTAATTTCAATGACCACTATTGGATTAAATGGTAAAAATATATTCTAATTTCACATTAAAACCAATTAAAAAGATAATCTAATCTTATAAATAAATTATATTAAAAAGTGGTTTTGAATTAAAATACAACATTTTTCACTATTCATTAAAAAAATAAACTTTATCAGAAAAATACCAAAAATTTACACAAAGTAAATTTTGATATCACGATTCTAAAGAAGAATTTAATTTGGTCCAAAATAATGTATAAGAGTGACCAAAACTATATTTAATGATTGTTCTCCATCAAAAGGCGATAAGTGGACTTTAGTGAAAATTAGAGTATATGTGCCTAAAATTAAATTCTTTTCGTATTTTAAGCCTTTTTACTTTATTGGATAAATGTAAAAACATTTAACAAACATATATAATCATATTTTAGTTATTTCTACTCATTCCCTCCAATGCAACGGCTACGTGTTAACTACTATTTAAAATAATATTATTTAATTACTAGTGTGCAACGTAAGATTTCAAACAAACTTTTTGTTGCGTATCAGGTAAACTATCGAACATAGCAACCCCTTTAAAGTAAAATTAATATTTAATTCATAAATATTAATAAATATGAGAATTTATTATTCTTTATTTACCTAGAATGTTACATCCTTCCCCCCTTTTGGGAATTGCTTCCTCGCAATTTTATTCACTTATCAAAATAAGTAGGGGTATTTATCCCTCATAGGATTTTTAGATTCCCACGTTGCCTCTTCAACTGTATGGTTTTTCAAAAAAAACCATTACCTGATGAATTACCTTATTCCACAACACCTGCTCTATATGGTCAGGAATCTGGACTGGATGTTTTTCAAAAGAGAGATTCTCTTCCAACTGAACTACCTCTGGTCTCAAAACATGAGATGGATCTGGAATATACTTTCTAAACATCGAAACATGAAAAACATTATGTACCTGCAATAAACTCGGAGGTAATGCCACTCGGTAAGAAAGCGATCCACCTTTTTCCAGAATTTCATATGGTCTAATGAACCTTGGAATAAGCTTTCCTTTCATACCAAATCGCATCACACTTTTCCACGGTTATGCTTTGAGAAAAACATGATCACCTACCTCAAAAGATAGATCCTTCCTCCGGTTATCCGCATAACTCTTCTGCCTGCTCTGAGCTATTCTCATGATTTTCTGAATCAACTGAACTTCTTCTACAATATCATCTACCAATTCGGGTCCCATCAGCTTCCTTTCACCGACTTCATCCCAAAAATATGGAGTTCGACACCGTTTCCCATATAATGCCTCAAATGGTGCCATTTGTATACTGGAATGAAAACTGTTATTATATGAAAATTCAACCAAAGAAAGAAGTTGGTCCCAACTTCCCTAATAATCCATCGAACAAGCACATAGCATATCCTCCGATGTCTGAATTGTTCGTTCTGACTTCCCATCTGATTGAGGATGAAGAGTTATACTAAAATTTAATTCAGTACCCAACGACTTCTAAAGGACTTTCCAAAAGTTAGAAGTAAACCTGGATTATGATCATATACAATGGATAGGGGAAATCCATGAAACCTGACTATATCATTAAGATACAATCGAGAAAGTTGATCTAGAGAGAAAGTATCTCGAATAGGAAGGAAATGAGTAGATTTAGTCAAGCGATCAATAAAAACCCAGATTGCATTATTACCTCGAGATGTATTCGGTAATCCCACAACAAAGTCCATGGATATATTTTCCCATTTCGACTCTAGAACTAGTAAAGGCTGAAGCATCCCTTTCGGTAACTGCCGCTCTTCTTTAACCTGCTAACAAGTCAAACACTTCACTGTAAAATCAACAATATCTCTTTTCATTCCATCCCACCAGTAATACTCCTACAGATCTCTGTACATCTTAGTAATACCAGGATGAACTGAACCCGAAGAACTTTGATCTTCACATAAAAAATCTCTCTTCAACTGTGAATCAAAATGAACACACAATCTCTTCCCAAATCTCAAAACACAACCATTGTCAATGTTGGATTCAGGCAACTTACCCTTCTGAACCAGCTCTAACTTTTTCTGAAACTCATTGTCTTACTTCTGTGCTTGCTTGATTCTGTCTGATAGAGAAGATTTCAGTGATACCTGAAACAAAATAGAAGGAAATCATGTACCAACAACATTTATGTCAAAGTTCATCAAATCCTTAACAAAATCATCACGTTCCAAATGCAACATTGTCAGTAAAGAATTACTTTTTCGACTCAAAGCATCCGCCACTTTATTTGCTTTTCCCAGATGGTTATAAATTGTACAATCATAATCATTCATTAATTCTAGCCATCTCCTCTGTCTCATGTTCAATTCATTCTGAGTGAATATATACTTTAAACATTTTTTATCGGTATATATTTCACTCATTAATATATACAAATGATGCATCCAATTTTTTATAGCAAAAACAACAGCTGCTAATTCCAAATCATTTGTAGGGTAATTTACCTCATGAGTTTTCAACTGATGTGAAGCATATGCAATTACCTGATCATTCTACTTAAGTAAAAATGCCAAGTCCCTTCAATGAATCATCACTGCATATAACAAACTCACCATTCCTAGAAGGAAGTTCCAAAACTGGACCATTCACCCGTCTTCTTTTTAACTCCTAAAAACAATCATCACATTCTTTTGTCTAGATAATCTTAACACCCTTCTGAGTTAGCATAGTCATTGGAATAGATAACCATAAAATATTTTCAACAAAACATCAGTAGTAACCTACCAAACCATTATAACTATGGATCTCGGATACATTTGTGGGTCTTGGCCATTCTTCAACAGCTTTTGCTTTTGTAGGATCCAAAGTTATTCCATCTTTAGAAATAATGTGACCAAGGAAAGAAATTTGTTACAACCAAAACTCACACATGATGAATTTCCCATACAATTTATTTTCATTTAAGGTTTCTAACAGAACCCTTAAATGACATTCATTCTCCTCTTTACGTTTAGAAAACACCAAAATATAATCAATAAAAACAACCAACATTTTTTACCTGAGTCAACTGAGCCATCACTACAAAAAACTTTTTAGTTCTGATTTTGACCATCTTAGGATACTGATTTGAAAGGTCATTTCCCTCTGTATGCCTTACCAGAAAAGATGTTTTGTTTCCTATATGAGAAACCATTCATAACACAGAAATATATTAGGCGAAGAAACATGGTAATATTTACATGCTATATCATTTCAATCATACCATAAATTAATTTATATTTTAACAATTTTCTAACTCTTAAAGTTGTCTAAACCGACCTCTAATACCACCTATAAGGCCCTGGCCTTAAACCTTACTTAATATTGAATTAAATGAATAATTCCTATTGAGGATATTTTCATGTTTAGAGTTTGAGATAATTAGATCATAACTATTACATCTCAAAATATTACAAAGTAGACACTTCTACTAAGTTTTCATAAAATAAAAACTCTTAAAAAATAAACATGTCTAGTTCCATGTTTTAGATAGAATGACTTTTCTGTGATCCCCTCCTTGACCCTATTCCATATTAAGTCATGTGAAAAAATTTCAAAAACATGGGAGGAGCACAAAAAGCTCAGTAAGGGATATAAAAGTACGAAATGAAAACATTAGTCCATGTATGAAAGAATAAATTACTAATAAAACATAAGAATTTTAACATACCTCATAAAATCATGAATAAATCATAGAAATCATAAGACATAAAGGTAACTTGAGGCATTCATAACATTCTTAAGTAAGGAGTAACCCTCATGGTTACGTTTGGAATACCCATCACAGGATATTCCCTAAATCTCTTCAGAGAAACCTTAACGTTTAATTCCTTCACACTACCCAATTGATTGGAGATCTATATCGGGCTCACCCGCCCTTAGTTTATCACATAACCAACCATCTTCATAATAATTCCCATGAACCATAACATAATCGAATCATGTAAAACATGCATAAAGGAAACATAACATTTCTACATTTCAATCAAAAGATATCAATACAACACATTGATATATCAAAAACATTATGAAAACCATTTTCAATACCAAAATAAATGAAAAATAATACATGTTATTTATTTTCCATTTTAAAAAGAGTTAGGTTATGGCTTGTAGAGGAAGCCGAAACTCAAATAATGGTCACGATGGTGGAGAAGTCGTTGTCACCGCATACGTATGACAAAAAACATTCCTTTTGTCATTTAGTAAAACGATTCGTATTAAAAAGGATTCCATTTGAATAAGTGTAAAAGTCAAAGGGGTTTATAAACCATATACAATAAAGTTGTTTATAAAACAAAATATGCCTCACTGAATGGAGATTGAGATGAAGTCCCTTACCTCATGTCCGACGTGACTCGATTGCTCTTTATTTTCCTGAATAATAAACTAAAGTTAATTTATACATGATTAAGAACCTTTTTCAAGCATAATATTCCCTTTATATAACTTATTTCCATGTTATAAATGTTATGTAATCATTTAATTTAACAAAATTCATTTTGTCGATATTTGGTACTTTTGTCAAAAATAGACTTCTTACAATTACATGTTGTTTATTTGGTCAAAGGTTCATTATATCCAGAATGATATTCATGATTTGGATATTATATATATAATATAAATCCAGAATATACATGTATTTATAATAGTACATAACATTTAGAGGTAAGAAATGAAATACACCGTTTATGGAGACGGTAAGCCGTATGTACACATGAACGCTACTTTCATTTCTATTTCATATTTAATGGAGAGAAATCATAATTATATAACGTTATATTATAATTCCAGTATAAAATCATATATAATTACATTAATTCCATCCTTTATATATCCCACATATGACATTAACGAATTAAATCACTTTGAGGGGGCGGTAGTCCGCACTTCCTAAAATGAAATTATCGTGTTTACCCACAATGGATACCATAAATGTATGACACAAATGAAAAATACAGAAGCATAAGGAAAATAGAAAAATAATATATATAATATTTAAATATAGTTACATATTAATGGCCACCATGAAAGGTGTTAAAAGAATATTGAACAATCATCGTTTCGTGAGGCAGAAATTCGCCATCCACGGAAACAGTATTCTCTTTAACGATTAGATGAAGGTGTGTATAAGTGTAGCTCTAATTATTCTCATAACAACATCCTAGTATATTGATGATACTGGTGTTGTTACAAAAGAATGGAATAAAAATATTTTAGGGGGTTGGAGAAGAAAAATAAAACATAAGAACACAAGAGAAAACACTACCATTAAAACGGGTAACTCCTTTTTGATTTGAGCTCAAAGGCTTCCTTAGAAAGACTTATGCCCAAAGTTAGGCTTCTAGGAGTACGAGAGGGATGTGAAGTGACAAAATCGGTAGGGTGTGGTAGAGCCAAAGGCTTGAGAGGTGTGGGTAAGGTGGTAGAGGTGGGGGCCTTTTATAAGAGGAGAGGAGGGGCACTCTTGGAAAGTTATGAAAGGTTACTTTATTATAAAATGATTTTCGAATTTTAAAGGTCCCAAAATTATATATTTCGAGGATAAGGTGATAAGAGTTCTAAATACACCAATCCAATAGGGCTTTTACAAGTTTGAATCTTAGATTTTACATTATCTTTTCATTTAATTTAAATCGTTAAATAATGAGGTAATTGCTGTATCATCAAAGTGTCATAAATAATTTTATTTATTTAATGTCTAAAAATTATAAAAAAAATATCATGATGTAGGAAATCGTTTTAGATTTCTAATGAATATTTATAGTCAAAATTATGACTTGTATAACCCCATTTAAAAATTATTTTAGTAAAACAACACATGTTTGTGACATTTTTATTTTAACATTAAATAAAAAGTTATTAATGTCATTTTCCTACCAAATTGGCTCTATGGGGTCCCTAAGTTGACCCATGGATTTTTTTGGTCGACCATGACACATCCAATAAGGGTAGGACATGTGTCAAGGTCATTTCATATTATTAAAACATTATTTTTACCTTAAATTACACTAATTACCTCTAATCGCGATTAAAACCATAAAAGTTACTATTCACCAAAAAATTATTTTAATCCCATTGAACCACATTTTACTTCCTAATGAAAACTATGATTGTTAGATTTTTGAAATTCAAAACACAGAGAGGGTAAAATTTTATTTAAACAAAAAATCAGTTTTTATAAGTACCACTTAGTGGTTTCACTATTCATAAAAAATTGATGTTTTTCAGAAAAATACCAAAACATCACCCTAAGCTATATTTGATTTTCCGAATTAAAAATTGATGCCTATTTTACAAAATTCAAAAAATATAAGTTACATTAATTAATTTACTAATTAATTCCCATTGTCAGAACAAATAGTGTGTTTTTACGAAACAATATATATATCAAAAGATTAACACTAGTTTAAGTCTAATTTCAAAGTGAAATTAATTCCAACGACCACTATTGGATTAAATGGTAAAAATATATTCAAATTTTACATTAAAACCAATTCAAATGATAATATAATCATATAAATAAATTATATTAAAAAGAGGTTTTGAATTAAAATACAACATTTTTCATTATTCATTAAGAAAATAAACTTTATCGAAAAAATACCAAAAAATTACACAATGTAAATTTTGATGTCACGATTCTAAAGAAGAATTTTATTTTGTCCAAAAGAATTTATAAGAGTGACCAAAACTATATTTAAAAAGGGTTCTCCATCATAAGGTGATAAGTGGACCTTTAGTGAAAATTAGAGTATATATGCCTATAATTGAATTCTTTTCGTATTTTAAGCCTTTTTACTTTATTGGATAAATGTAAAAACATTTAACAAACATATATAATCCTATTTTAGTTATTTCTATTAATTCCTGCCAATACAACATCTACGTGTTAACTACCATTTAAAATAATATTATTTTATTACTAGTATGCAACATAAGATTTCAAAGAAACTCTTTGTTGCGTATCAGGTACGCTATCGAACATAGAAACCCCTTTATAGTAAAATTAATATTTAATTCGTAAATATAAATAAATATGAGAATGTATATTTCTTTATTTTCCTAGGATGTTACATCCTTCCCCACTTTTGGGAATTGCGTCCTCACAATTTTATTCACTTATCAAAATAAGTGGGGGTATTTATCCCTCATTTCATTTTTAGATTCCCACATTGCCTCTTCAACCATATGGTTATTCCAAAAAACCTTTACCTGATGAATTAACTTATTCCACCACACTTTCTCTCTATGGTCAAGAATCTGGACTGGTTATTCTTCATTAAAGAGATTCTCTTCCAATTGAACTACCTCTGGGCTCAAAACATGAGATGGATCTGGCATATAATATCTCAACATCGAAACATGAAAAACATTATATACCTGCGATAACCTCAGAGGTAAAGCCACTCGGAAAGCAAGTGATCCAACTTTTTTCAGAATTTCATATGGTCCAATGAACCTTGGAATCAGCTTTTCTTTCTTACCAAATCGCATCACACTTTTCCACGGTGAAGCTCTGAGAAAAACATGATCACCTACCTCGAAAGATAGATCCTTCCTCTGGTTATCTACATAACTCTTATGCCGTCTCTGAGCTTTTCTCATGTGTTTTTGAATCAACTGAACGTTTTATGCCATCTCTTCTACCAATTCTGGTCCCATCAGCTTCCTTTCAACCACTTCGTCCCAAAAAGAAAGAGTTTGACACCGCTTCCCATATAATACCTCAAATGGTGTCATCTGTATACTGGAATGAAAACTATTATTATATGAAAAATAAACCAAAGAAATATGTTGGTCCCAACTTCCCTGATAATCCATCGAACAAGCACGTAGCAAATCCTCTGATGTCTGAATTGTTCGTTCTGACTACCCATCTGATTGAGGATGAAGAGATGTACTAAAATTTAATTCAGTACCCAACGAATTCTGAAGGCCTTTCCAAAAGCTAGAAGTAATCCTGAGATCAGGATTAGATACAATGGATAGGGGAACTCCATGCAAATGGACTATCTCATTAAGATAAAATCAAGAAATTTGATCTAGAGAGAAAGTATCTCAAATAGGAAGGAAATGAGCAGATTTAGTCAAGCGATCAGCAATAACCCAGATTGCATTATTACCTCGAGATGTCATCGGTAATCCCACAACAAAGTACATGGATATATTTTCCCATTTCCACTCTGGCACTGGTAAAGGCTGAAGCATCCCTTTTGGCAACTGCCACTCTACTATAACCTGCTGAAAAGTCGAACACTTCACAGTAAAATCAATAATATCTCATTTCATTCCATCCCACCAGTAATAACCCCACAGATCTCTTTACATCTTAGTACTACCAGGATGAACTGAAAACGGAGAACTATGAGCTTCAAATAACACCTCTCTTTTCAACTGTGAATCACAAGGAACCCACACTCTCTTCCCAAATCTCAAAACACAATCATTATCAATGTTGAATTCAAACAACTTACCCTTCTAAACCAGCTCTACCTTTTTCTGCAACTCACTATCTTGTTTCTGTGCTTCATTTATTCTGTATGATAGAAAAGATTTCACTGATACCTTAAAAAAAACAGAAGGGCATCCTGCACCATCAACTTTTATGCCAAATTTTATCAAATCCTTAACCAAAGGAACATGTTCCAAATGAAACATTGTTAATGAAGCATTACTTTTTCGACTCAAAGCATCAACCACTTTATTTGCTTTTCCCAGATGGTAATGAATTGTACAATAATAATCCTTGATTAATTATAGCCATATCCTATGTATCATGTTCAATTAATTCTGAGTGAATATATACTTTAAACATTGGTGATCGGTATATATTTCACACTTTATTCCATACAAATGATGCCTCTAAATTATTAAAGTGAAAACAACAGCAGCTAATTCCAAATCATGTGTAGGGTAATTTACCTCATGAGTTTTAAACTATCATGAATAATATGCAATTACCTGATCATTATGCATAAGGACACAACCAAGTCCCTTCAACAAATCATCACTGTATATAACAAACTCACCATTCCTGGAAGGAGGTGCCAAAACTGGAGCATTCACCAATCTTCTTTTCAACTCCTGAAAACAATAATCACATTATTTTTTCCAGATAAACATAACACCCTTCTGAGTTAGCTTAGTCATTGGACTAGATAACAGTGAAAAATATTCAACAAACCTTCGGTAGAAACCTGCCAAACCATGAAAACTACGGATCTCGGTTTCATTTCTGGGTCTTGGTCATTCTTCAACAACTTTTGTTTTTACAGGATCCACAGTTATTCCATCTTTATAAACAATGTGACCAAGGAAAGAAATTTTTTGCAGCCAAAACACACACTTGCTGCATTTCCCATACAATTTCTTTTCTTTTAAGGTTTGAAAAATAACCCCTAAATGACATTCATTATCCTCTTTACTTTTAGAAAACACCAAAATATCATCAATAAAAACAACCAAATTTTTTCACCTAAGTTCACTGAGCCATCACTGCAACAAATTGTTTAGTTCTGATTCTGACCATCTCAGGATACTAATTTGAAAGGTCATTTCCCTCTGTATGCCTTCCTAGAAAATCTGTTTTGTTTCCTCTATGAGAAACAATTCCTAACATGGAAATATCTTAGGAGAAGAAATATGGTAATCTTTAAATGCTATATCATTTCAATCATACCATAAATTAATTTACAATTTAACAATTTTCATACTCCTGAAGTTGTCTAAACCGACCTCTTATACCAACTATAAGGCCCTGGCCTTAAACCTTACTTAATATTTAATTAAATGAATAATTCATATTGAGGATCTTTTCATGTTTATAGTTTTAGAGAATTAGATCAAAACTATTACATCGCAAAATATTACAAAGTATACACTTTTACTAAGTTTCCATAAAATAAAAACTCTTAAAAAGAAACATGTCTAGTTCCATGTTTTAGATAGCATGACTTTTCCTTGATCCCATCCTTGACCCAATTCCACATTTAGTCCTGTGAAAAACATTTTAAAAACATGGTACGAGCATAAAAATATCAGTAAGGGATATAAAAGTACGAAATGAAAACATTAGTACATGTATAAAATCATACATTACTCATAAAACGTAAGTATTTTAACATACCACATCAAATCATGAATGAATCATAGAAATCACAAGACATAAAGGTAACTTGAGGCATTCATAACATTCTTACGTAGGGAGTAACCCTCATGGTTACGTTTGGAATACCCATCACAGTATATTCCCTAAATCTCTTCGGAGAATCCTTAACGTTTAACTCCTTCACGTTACCCAATTGATTAGAGAGCTATATCGGGATCAACCACCCTTAGTTAATCATAGAACCACCTATCTTCATAATAATACCCAAGAACCATAACATAATCGAATCACGTAAAACATGCCTGAAGGAAACATAACATTTACACATTTCAATCATAAGATATCAATACAACACATTGATATAATAAAAACATTATGAAAACCATTTTCAATACCAAAATAAAATAAAATTAATACATGGTATTTATTTTTCATTTAAAAAAAAAAGTTAGGTTATGGCTTGTAGAGGAAGCCAAAACTCAAATAATGGTCACGACGGTGGACAAGTCGTTGTCGCCGCATACGTATGACAAAAAAACATTCCTTTTGTCGTTTAGTAAAACGTTTCGTATAAAAAAAATATTCATTTTGAATAAGCATAAAATTCCAAGGGGTTTATACACCGTATAAAAGAACGTTGTGTATAAAACAAAATATGCCTCAATGAATGAAGATTGAGATGAAGTCCCTTACCTCATGTACGACGTGACTCAATTTCTCTTTAATATCCATAATAATAAACTAAACATAATTTCTACATTCTTAAGAAAATTTTTCAAGATTAATATTCCCTTTATATAACTTATTTTCATGTTATAAATGTTATGTAATCATTTAATTTAATAAATTTAGTTTTTTCGATATTTGGTACTTAAGTAAAAAATGGACTTCTTACAATTACATGTTGTTTATGTGGTAATAGTTTCATTATATCAAGAATGATATTCATGATTTGGAAATCATATATATCATATATATCCAGAAATATACATGTATTTATAATAGTACATAACATTTAGAGGTAAGAAATGAAAAGCACCATTCAAGGAGACGGTAAGCCGTACATACCCATGAATGCTACATTCATTTCTATTTAGTATTTAATGGAGTGAAATCATAATGATTAAAGGTTATATTATAATTCCAGTATAACATCATATATAATAACAATAACTCCATCCTTCATACGTCCCACATATGGAATTAACGAATCAAATCACTTTGAGGGGGCGGTAGTCCGCACTCTAAAATGAAATTATCGTGTTTACCCACAATGGAAACCATAAAGGTATGCCACAAATGAAAAATAAAGAAGCATAAGGAAAAAATAAACATAATATAAATCATATATAAATAGAGTTACATCTTAATGGCCACCATAAAAGTTGTTAAAAGAATATTGAACAATCATCGTTTCGTGAGGCATAAATTCTCCATCCACGGAAACAGTATTCTCTTTAACCATTAGATGACGGTGTGTGTAAGTGTAGCTCTAATCATTCTCATAAAAACATCCTAGTATATTTATGATACTGGTGTTGTTACAAAAGAAATTAATAAAAAGAGTTTAGGGGGTTGGATAATCAAAATAAAACATAAGAACACAAGAGAAGACACTACCTTTAAAACGGGTAACTCTTTTTGATTTGAGCTCAAAGGCTTCCTTGGAAAGACTTCTGCCCAATGTGAGGCTTCTAGGAGTACGAGAGGGATGTGGAGAGAGAAAATGGGAAGTTTATTTCCAAGACAATGGCTTTATTGGTGTGGGTAAGGTGGTAGAGGTGGGGGCCTTTTATAAGAGGAGAGGAGGGGCACTATTGGCAAGTTATAAAAGGTTACCTTATTATAAAATGATTTTCGGATTTTAAAGGTCCCAAAATTATATATTTCTTGGATAAGGTGATAATAGTTCTAAATACACCCATCAAATATGTTTTTGACAAGTTTAGGTCTTAGATTTTACATTATCTTTTCATTTTATTTAAATCCTTAAATAATGAGGTAATCACTGCATCATCATGATGTCATAAATAATATAATTTATTTAATGTATAAAAATTATAAAAAAAATATAATTATGTGATAAATATTTTTATCTTTCTAATAAATATTTATAGTCAAAATTATGACTGTATAAACCAATTTAATTTTTTTTAGTAAAACAACACATGTTTGCGACATTTTTATTTTAACATTAAATAAAAAGTTATTAATGTCATTTTCCTACCAAAGTGGCTCCATGGGGTCCCCAAGTTAACCCATGGATTTTCTTGGTCGGCCATGACACATCCAATAAGGGTAGGACATGTGTCAAGGTCATTTCATATTATGAAAACATTATTTTTAACTTAAATTACACTAATTACATCTAATCGCGATTAAAAACTGAAAAGTTACTATTCACAAAAAAAATTATTTTAATCCCCTTGAACCACATTTTACTTCTAATGACATCCATGAATGTCGGATTTTGGGAATTGAAAACACAGAAGTGGTAAAATTTCATTTAAACGAAAAATTAGTTTTTTTAAGTACCACTTAGTGGTTTCACTATTCATTAAAAATTAAAGTTTTTCAGAAAAATACCAAAACTTCACCCTAAGAAATATTTGATTTTCCGAATTCAAAAATTATGTCTATTTTAAAAAATTCAAAACATATACGTTACATTAATTAATTTATTAAATAATTCCCGCTTTCAGAACAAATAGCGTGTTTTTATGAAACAATATATATCAAAAGATTGACACTAGTTTAAGTCAAATTTCAAAGTGAAATTAATTCCAACGACCACTATTGGATTAAATGGTAAAAATATATTATAATTTCACTTTAAAACCAATTGAAAATATAATATAATAATATAAATATATTATATTAAAAAGGGGTTTTGAAATAAAATACAACATTTTTTACTATTCATTAAAAAAATAAACATTATCGAAAAAATACCAAAAAATTACACAAAGTAAATTTTGTTGTCTTGATTCTAAAGAATAATTTTATTTGGTCCAAAATAATTTATAATAATGACCAAAACTATATTTCAAGAGGGTTCACCATCAAAAGGCGATAACTGGACCTTTAGTGAAAATTAGAGTATATATGCCTAAAATTGAATTCTTTTCGTATTTTAAGCCTTTATCCTTTATTGGATAAATGTAAAATCATTTAGAAAACATATATAATCATATTTTAGTTATTTCTATTCATTCCCTCCAATACAACGGGTACGTGTTAACTACCATTTAAAATAATATTATTTTATTACTAGTGTGCAACGTAAGATTTCAAAGAAACTCTTTGTTGTGTATCAGGTACTCTATCAAACATAGGAACCCCTTTAAAGTAAAATTAATATTTAATTCGTAAATATTAATAAATATGAAAATGTATTATTCTTTATTTACCTGGGATGTTACATCAGAGACTTCTAGTATATCCTCATGTCATGCCAGTAATGGAACCTGCCGTTATACCTAACACAAGAGCTGTTGCTCAGTTCAGAGAAGGTTTTATGAGAATAATGCAGACATTTTAGGGAGTGTCGTCTCCTACCCTGTTGATGGCAGAATTGAAATGGGTCTTTCAGCAGCCGAATCCTTCTACTTTCTCAAGGGATAGAGGACCCCATGCTTCATAGTCATAGCTAGAATCCACGTTGACAATTTTCGAGAATCTGGAGATACCTTTAGAGAAGAGCATGAAGCTCGTTACATACATGATTCAGGACTCTGCCATGAGGTGGTGGGATGTGATCTCACAGGCATGTCTCCAGAAGAGTATGGTTTGGGATGGGTTTCGGTGCATCTTCTACGATTACCTATATCCAGAGACTTTGAGGGATAATCGAGACCAAGAGTTCATGACTTTAGAGCAAGGTAATCTTACTGTTATGGAGGATTACTCCCACTTTATAGAGCTGCAACATTTTACACCTATTCTAGGAGGATATGAGGTGTTCCTTGCACGAAATTTTGAGGATGGTATAAGGAACAACTTCTAATCGGAGGTGAAAATCTTCATTCTGACTTAGATATCATCTATCATCAACCAGGTGCAGATTACAGAGAACAATATGAGGGATTTTGGGGTAGGGAGCCAGGGCGGCTCAACATCCAGAGATAGTATTCCTTCTACTAATAGCAGGAAGCACTGTAGGGAGTCTGCATGAGGAGATCAGAGTAGGCGAGATGCATATTCTGGTAGCTAGGTTATGTGATACCAATGTGAGAAGAGCGGGAATTCAAGTCCATGTTTCCCGAGAGACCCAGTGGGGTGCCGATCTTGCAGCAAGATGGGTCACCATCAGTGCTTTTGTCAGTTCTTCTCACCAGCATCTAGTGACAAGGATTCTTCTATGACTCCTCATTTAGGAGCAGATCCACCAGTTTGTCCCCAATTTGGGAAATGAAGTTCATCCAGCCATTCGGGAAGAGGTGGAGGTCGTGGACGCTACGGTCAATCACCAAGTTACCAGCGAAAACAATGTGGATTAGCTCAGAGTAGTCAGAAAGGGTCACCGGGCCACAGTACATGCCAGACCATTACATTGGAGCAGAACCAGTAAAAGTAGGATCCCGGACCTTCTACACTTTAAGGTATGATGTTAGTATCCTCGGTTTTAGATTATGTTCTTTTCGATATAGGGGATTCTCATTGCTTTATCTCTGTTGATGTTGTGAAGAGTCTTGGGATCTGCATATTTTCATCTGCCGATATCTTGACACTAGGAACTTCATTGGGGATGAGAACATCTAGTGTGATTCTGTGTAAGGAGTGCCCTCTTGAGGTTGGTGGGTGTCACATTCTATGTGACCTCTATGTGCTAAGGATGACACGCTATGATGTCATTCTCAGAATGGACTGGTTGGTTCCCTTTCATGCAGTCGTCGATTGCTATCTCTTTAGGGTGAGTTTCATATCACCATAGGGAGGATCGTTTCTTCATAGGGGAGAGTGGGATGTCCAGGCGAGTAGAGCGGGACCAGAGCGTCATGGGTTAGTAGGAGTTATAACGCAAATTTATATTCTATATATTTATGACCAAGGGAGTTCATAATTAGTCTCTCCCCCAGTGGTTGATTGTTTCAGAGATGTATTTCCCAAGAAATTTTCAGGTTTTCCTCTAGGGCATGTGGTTGTCTTTTCTATTCATCTTGTTCCAAGAGCGGAACTGGTGTCCATTCCCCCTTATAGGATGGCTACAGTTGAGTTGGATGAGCTCAAGAAGCAGTTGGAGGAGTTGTAGACAAAGGGTTTCATCTGACCTAGTACTTATCCTTGGGGTTCACCTGTTTCGTTTACGAATAAGGCAGACAATACCCTCAGGCTTTGTGTGGACTATCAGAAGTTGAACCAGTTGACGATCATGAACTGGTATCCCTTACCGAGGATTGATGGTCTCTTTGATTGGCTTTGAGGATCCCAGGTGTTCTTGAAGATTGACTTGAGGTATGGTTATCCACAATTATGGGTTATCCCATTAGATATACCTCTTGTAGCTTTCAGGAGTTGGTATGGTCTATACAAGTATATGGTTATGTTGTTCGGTCTCATGAACACATCTGTAGTTTTCATGGAACTGATTAACCGAGTGTTCCATCCATACATGGATTCCTTTGTGGTTGTTTTCGTGGATGATATCTTGGTGTACTCTCACAATCAACATGACTATGCTACACATATTGAGATCATTCTGAGTACACTAAGAGAACATCAGTTATATGCTAAGCTTTCAAAATGCCAGTTTTGGATAGACCAGATTCACTTTTTGGGTCTTGTTATCTTAGATACAAGAGTATTACTAGACCCAGAGAAAGTGAGAGCTCTAGATTCCTGGGAGCAGGCGAAGATCATATTTGAAGTGCAGAGTTTTCTAGGGCTGGTTGGATACTACAATGGCTTCATTCAAGAATTTCCTCACTTTTCAGCACCATTGACGAGTTTGACATAGAACGGTGCGAAAGTCATATGGTCAGATTCGTGTGATTCATACTTTCAAGAGCTAAAAGGGTAGTTTACTTTAGCACTGATACTAGTCTTTCTTAAGATAAGAAAGAGCTATACTTTTTACTGTGATGCGTCAGGTATCGGTCTCGGAGCTGTGCTTATGCAGGGAGATGGAGTCGTTGCATACATGTCTCGGCAGTTGAGGCCACATGAGAAGAATTACCCGATGCACGATCTGGAGTTGGCTGCTGTTGTTCATGCCTTATGATGTTTGAGACATTATCTCTTGGGAGAGAATTTTATGGTTTTTACCAACCACAAAAGTCTCAAGTACATCTCACTCAGTTTGATCTGAATTTGAGATAGTGAAGGTGGGTTGAGTACCTACAATCCTTTGACTTTGTGCTTTCCTATATGCCTGGGAAAAGAAACACAGTGGTTGACGCGTTGAGGAGGAGGACTCTAATACATACAGTTCAGGAGGCCAATAATGAGTGGAAGATTATGCCTTTCTTCACTGAGATTCATCTGGAGGTTCACAACAGACATGTACAGACATTTCTATCTTCTATAGCTATTACCTATATGCTTCTTGATCGTGTTTGAATCAGGAAGCTATCATATTATGAAGGCATGGTCCTATGTAAGACTATTTCAGGAGAAGGCCATGTTGGGACCAAATTCTGTGTGAAGATTGTATTTTTTGTCAACAGTTGTCAATACTGGTCAAAATGAAGAAGGAGATAAATAATGATTCCAAAGTTAATGGAGATGTGGTGTAGTGAGGATACCTGGAGAATTGTTATGAAATATTATCATTGAATATCATGCTTGGGAAATTCTCTATGAAGAAAATTCATATGATTGTTGAGATGATCCTAAGTTCAAAGAACATGTGTCAGTGGTGACACATTGTTTACAACTATGAAGAATGGAGAAGTATCATCCATCTGAGGATGATTGAAGAAGAATGGGGATTTGATGACGACTATGAAATTCTTCATGATAAGAATCCATGCAAGCAATTACTTGAAGAATAAAATCATATGATTTTCATGATGTGTAGAATGATGGATGAAGAAGAAGAGAGAATCTGGAAGGGCTTGTCATTCTGAGGTAGCCATGCATTTCGCATTATATTCAAATCAGACAATGCGTTGCTGGTATGTATTTCACACATATCATGAGTTAGGAGAACTTGTGATGCAAGCCTTATGAAGGAAAGTGGGAGAAATGATGATGCCAGTCATATAACGTTTTGATTGGAAGGAATGATGCTGCTAGATGATAGGGAAGTTTTAGATCCCATTGCAACTCTGACGATGCTAAATCTGATCTATCAAAGGATAAATATCATGATAGTGGGATTCGTGATAAGAGAAAAAGAATGGTTATGGGAAGCAGTGAAGAGAGAAAATGACAATGAAATGGACAATCTGGGGATGGCAGAAAAGCACAGTTTAAGGTGGCACCATTTTCCAGTGTTTTCCAAATTTTAGGGCCTAAAAATTGGGAGATGATGAAATGTGTTTGGGAATGGATGGAGCATGCAATATTGAAGATTGTTTAGATTTTTGCATGCAAGGCATGATTCAAGGCCAGAACATCGAAAAATGACAATGTCATGGAGTGCTTATAAATTTAGGCATGTTGCGCGAAAAAATAAAGTGGTGCGCGAATTTGTAGCGAGTTGCGCGAAATATCTGCGGGATGCTCGAAATAGAGGAATTATGTTTTTCGTGCAAAATATGTTTCGAGATCAGAAGCTCAAAAATTTGCAAAGACATGAGCTGTGTGAAAAATTGGATCATTGCGCGAAATATCAGCGGGATGCACGGAGAAGAAAGTTGTGCGCGTAATATCAGCGGGCTGTGTGAAAAAATGAAGTTTGCGCGAAATATTGGAATGGTGTGCGAAATATAGGAATGAAGTTTTCGCGCAAAATATTGGAGAAGTGCGTGAAATAAGATGTCACAGGAAAGATTGGGTTTGCGTGCAATATCGAATACAGTATGGAATTTTGCGCGCAATTGGTGTATTTTGATTGGATAGTCAAAAAATGGAAAAAGTCCTGAGGTGCGCAAAAAAACCAAGAAGGTGCGCGTAATATCAAGAATTGAGAGACTGTTTTACGTGCAGAAAGGGGTTTTACGCGCAGGGTCCAAACTGCCTATAAATATGAGGTGACCCCCTCTCATTAGATGTGACTCGACAATTAGACAAATCCCGAGCTCTAGCGCACGGAAAAATTGAAGTATAGAGTATTGCGTGAAAAGAAGAAGTGTTGCGCAGAAAAAGATTTGTTGCGCGAAAAAGGGAAGTTCTCCGCGAAAAAGAAGTGTTGCGCGAAAAGGGTATTTCGCGCCAAAAGGTTTTTTTATGCACGAGGCTTGAATTTTACGCGCAAGCTACCTAGAAGGGTGCGCGAAAAATTTGAGGGTCCTTCAGGCCTTCGATAGGTGAATAGCACTCTCGAAGCAGCTTTTCGAAGAAGAAAGAATTGTGAACCATTCGGTTTCAGAGAGAGAAGTTGAACCGCACTCACACGGCTGGTGTTTAACACTCTCGTTGGGCTTTGCGAAGTGACGAAGAACTAGATATGAAACTGAAATCATATATATATAAAGTAAGAATTCATTATACCAATACACTGAGGTGTTGGTATTGAGAAGAGAAGGAAGAGAAGAAGAAGAACAGAGTATTCAGGACACATTAATCCAGATGATTCTATGTGACCTGATCCTCAGTGTTTGAATAATCACATTGGTGTATGTGATTCTAGATGAATAAAGAAGAAGTTTTAGGGTAGTTGGTTGTTGCACTAAGAATAAGAAAGAAGAAGTGTAGTGTAATTAGTATTGCACTAGAGAAGAAGAGAAAGAAGGAATGAAGCATTTCACGCCTACTACTTTGCAAGCAATCAAGTAAAGATAACTAAAGAAGATAAAGAGCAGAACCTACCTTACTGAAGAAGAAAGAAGACTGTCTCCTTAGTCAGTATAAAGAACCAGCTAGAGGCTTCATGTTGGACTAGGCATTCACCAGTCCAGGGAAGATGATTGTTTCTCGCCCCCCTCCAAAGTGTAGGGACTCACACTGGCTAGAGGATTGTTTTCCTAGCCACTCCATTGTAACAACATTTTACTTTATAGTGGATAATCCATGAAGTGGTCATACCCATGCATGGCAAGGACGTAGCTACTTTTATTGTGTGGTGAACCTTGTAAAAATATCGTGTGCAAATCATTACCACTTTCTATTATTGCATGCGACAGGGAAAAGAGAATAATAGAATCAAGATCCTAACAGGTCTAGAGGTACAGGGATAAAAGTTGGAATTGGTTTTAAAAAATCCCCAACATTGATTCACCCCCCTCTCAGTGTTAGGTATATCCCAAACTGGTCCTCACAGGCCATATTCCTGGTTTTACAGTAGGTGAGGATAGGATCTTGCATTTCTAACGGCTCATATTGGTGATATCATATATATGTGAGGAGGTGATGTGGGAATTTTATTCCTCATTTTGTGTAGTTCATCCCGGAGTCACAAAGATGTATCATGATCTACACCATTAGTATTGGTGTACATGTATGAAGAGAAATGTTTATGGTTTTATCATGAGGTGTTACACTTGTCAGTAGGTGAAGGCAGAGCATCAGAGACCAGCAGGGCTTCTACAATAGTTACCCATTCCTGTGTAGAAGTGGAATGATGTCACGATGGATTTCGTGACTGGTTTACCGACGTCTCCTTGAGGGAATGATGCAGTATGGGTTGCCATTGACAGGAATATGAAGGTTGCTCACTTCCTTCCGATTTAGGATACCTTCAGTGTCGATGAGCTGGGACAATTATACTTCTGAGAGATTGTTTTCTTAAATAGAGTTCAACACTCCATTGTTTCGGACAGAGATGCTCATTTTACTTCTCGGGTTTTACAGGGGCTTCAGAAGGCTTTGGGTACACATGTAGTTTTGAGTATAACCTACCACCCCCAGATAGATGGCCAGTCTAAGCGTACAATTTAGGTGATTGAGGACATGCTTCAACCATGCATCATGGATTTTGGAGGTTCTTGGGAGAAGAACATGCCTCTTGTGGATTTTTCCTACAGTAATAGTTTTCAAGAAACTATAAAGATGGATCCTTATGAGGCTTTGTATGGTAGGCCATTCCGATCGCCATTATGTTAGATGGAGGTAGAAGAGGCAGCTATGTTGGAACCTCGTCTTATTTTGGAGACCATAGATCAGATAGTGTTGATTAAGAAAATTATGGCTACTACACTGTCTCGTTAGAAGTCTTATGTTGAGCAGCGGAGATGACCTCTAGAGTTCGAGATCGGGGATCAGGTTTTTCTACGAGTCACACCGAGGTTGGGAAACAAGAGGATTAGGAGATAGGGTAATATTTCACCGAGATACGTCAGGCTATTTGAGGTGTTGCAGAGAGTTGGGATGGTGGCCGATCAGTTGCAGTTACCTCAGACGTACCAGGAAATGCACAACATTTTCGACATTTCTCAGCTTCGACATTACTTTTCAAACATGTCTCATGTTTTCCAACCTAAGGAGGTTTAGTTGGAAGTGGACGTATCTTTTGAGAAGCATCCTATCTAGATTTTTGATCGAAGTACGAAGGTTCTCTGTGGTTAGTATGTTCCTTTCGTATGGGTGCTATGACAGCATGGGCGAATACAGGACAAGACTAAGGTGAGGAAGACCGATGTACGATCGCAGTAGCCGGAGTTGTTTGGGGTTTCTTCTTCTATGCCACCTTGATAGGGAAATTCTTAGATAACTTTCTTTCTGGGGTAGTTTTTAAGAACTCGGGTATTCTTTTCAGGTATGTTTTTCTTTTTTCTGGAGTTTTTTAGAAAATAGGAGTTTCTGGAAATTATTTAGGTACACACCGTGTACTTTATGGGTACATGTCGTATACTCAATTACCACGGGTAGTCGTGTGATGTCCATGTATCTTCCTTACACATGACCATGTGTGATGACCTGGAGGCCACTTAAAGCGAAGTACAAAAATGGAGAGTACCCACCGTGTACTTTTAAAGTACACGCTGTGTATTTTGTTTTATTATTAAACGCACCAGGGTCACGTCTAATTGGAAGAAATGGATTCTTCACTGCTGGACTTGACCAAGAGCACCATACGGCCACGAATCATTGATGATCCCCTGAGAGAGAATCCGTCCTCTGAATCAAACATTGTTGGTTTCATGGGAATCACATAAGTGAGTTATTACTTCTCCTAGAGCATCGTTCTGCAATCCTCCTCTTTTCCAAGTTATCATGGGGTGAACATTTTTTAATTTTTCATAGATCTATGGCGTTCTAGGGTTATTCAAGAAGCGTGGTTCAAGTATATTTATCTCCCAACACCGAGGTTAGTGGTTTATGCCTTTCCATTCGATGTTTTTAAGTATTATGTGCAAATTCCTCCAATACCCCTGAATGGGGTATTGTGTGTTTACCATTTTACCCCTGTTAATTGCCTTCCATGTATGTATTCTTGTGTAAAGGATAATGTTATGTGAATAGGTTTTTTTTTTCTATGCTTTGGATCTTTTTTCCCATGCATGATTTGTTTACGACCGTTTCATCCTGTTTAGACAGTTTGGTTTCCTTGCCAGTTTTCCATGCCTGTTACTGTTGGATGAAGAGTTTGTATTTTTGACATGCTTGATATGTTGTATACTGATTATCCATGTAGTAATATAGGTTTAATTTGTCCATATTGTATTTCTATACTCATTGACCTACACAAGGCCGTGATAACCTAGTGTAGTAGACTATAAGGGGGATTGACTGAGTGTGCTTCCTCAAAGAGTCTTTGAGAACTATAGGATATAAGGGGGATTGACTGATTGAGCTTCCTCATAGAGACATGGACTAATTTGGAATAAAAGTGGAATTGATCGTGCGTGCTTCCTAATAGAGTCTTAGTTTTATTTTGAATTACCCTGATCACTCTAGACTATAAGAGGAATTGACCGAGTGAGCTTCCTCAGAGAGTCCTTGAGTTACTTTGAACGCCTTGGGCTATAAGGGGAATTGACCGAGTGAGCTTCCTCAGAGAGTCCAAGATCTAGGGACTATAAGGGGAATTGACCGAGTGAGATTCTTCAGAGAGTCCTTGAATACCGTAGACAATATATAGAATTGACTGTATGAGCATCCTCAAGGAGTCTATTTATGAATTCTTGTGATAGAACCAGAAGGGTTAGGTTGTGTGTACTTTCAAGAGGGTTACATATACATGGTTGGTAGGACCGTATAGGGTGGCTGTGAGTACTTCCCAGAGGATTACCTGTTTGACTTTAGTTGTTTCTTGATTTTGAACTTTGGATTGTTTACTATTGAGTACTTTCTTTTTACTTCTTTCTGTACTTTTACCCGCCATATATTCAATGACTATTAGGAATAGATCTTTTGGTGGTTATCTACTATGATTTATTCTAACACCATGTTTGGGAAATTATTTTGGGCCCAAAAATATTATATTTTTTCAGGAATATAAATGGCCAATCACCCTTCTACATCAGGCACTCGACTTTTTGTGGAGATGGAGAGCATGGGACCAAGCATAGGCTTGTGATACTGAGGAGCTATTTTTTTTCTTTTTTACTCTGGTTTCGTACTAGTTTTATTTAGCATTGTGACTTGTTTGGATATTTTCCTAGACATATTTATCTTGAATCATTTTATATATATGTGCCCTAGTTGTTTATTATTTCAGCCTTCACATATTTTCTATTGTTTCATATTTACTACTTCCGCTATTTTATATTTTTTTCTATTGCATTGTGTTATTCTACCAATAAGGGCATAGTTTCCCCACTATCACACCGAAGTCCATCGCTGCTAGTCAGTAGCCTCTGGCATTTTGGGAAATGCGCTTGAGGCCATTTGACCAACCAGGTACGAGGCGCCTCTGGGTGGCTTCTGGAACGAGAACATTACATAAGGGTTTCTATATTTATATACTATCCCAAATTATCCCAAAAGGGATACCTCCAATATTTTACTAACTCATTATATCCCAAGAGGGATTCATCCACTTATGTGTTGATCTAGAGGATCCAGGTCTATGCCCATTGGTTGACTAACCCTATGTGTGTTTTTTTTGGGTAGTGTCGGTATCAGGTGTCACCTTAGAACCTAAAAAATCATGTAAGACCGATGCGTTTGAGATGATGATGATGGTTGTGGTAATTTATCTTCGACATTTTTATTGTTTATTGTGATTCATATTTATGTTTAAGGACTTGTGATGTCCACGGATTCGAGAGAAACAAGATTATTGGATTAAAAATGATATGATTACATTAGTGTTATGATATTATGTGTATACAATAATTCCAAGGATATTTGGGGTTCCATTGAAGTAGTTAGACTATTGAGAAATCTTGATATACTAAGGTTTAAAATGGTGACACTTTTAGACCATTGATGATGCCTAGAACATCCATGGTTGGAATGGAGGTAAGATTTTTTAGGTATTCATATATCTATAATAAAAGGTTTTGTACTTCAAAATAATGACCACTGGACCCCCTCAATTTTATTCAAGGATACCCACTATTATCGAGTAGATGCACCTAATATGGTAACGTTTAGGTGAAAAGTTTTATTGGGTGCCTGAAATATTTATTTTTCTCTCTACGAGGGTAATCTTTCTGATTACCTAGGTATCCTAGGAATTATTCATTATATATATACATGATTTCCTAATTCTCCCCCACATTGGAATCAGTCATCCACTAACAATTGATAAAGAAAATGTATTTTGATTGGGTTTAGTATAAGTGAATGGGGATGAGAGAGGTCAGGTGATGCCCAAGTATCTACTACTATTTGGTGGAGTTGTAGGTGTGGGATCCAAATACTGAGAACATTAGTTCCCCTAAGGTGAAACAAATGATAAGAAAGACATCAACATTGGTCAGGGAGGTATAGTATTTCAGGGTCAATGACTTCTAGTTCAAACATGTGTGTTGGGATTGGGCTGAGTTTTATGTGTACACCCTTAGAGAAATGGATATATTATGGAGGCATGATTTATTTCACATGTATAGATAAATTTCAGTGTTGGAAAAATCTATAATTAAGGGTTTTTTTATTTTCTCATTCATTTATAGTAGTTGGAATATTTTTAAAAATAGCTCATATCATGTGTACAAATAATAAAATTTCTAGTTATGTATGTGACTCTGTTTATGGTTACCTTCTTAGTTTTATACTCACTCCCTTATTGGGAATCCATGGGACATGGGTACCCATGAAGATCTTTCATTTGGTTGTAGGTATAGAGTAGAATAATGTATGGTATTGTGTGTTCGAGATATATTAAATCAAGTGGTATTATAAAATTGGAGGTAAGGATGTGGTGTAGTGACGAAGTCTCTAGTGTCATATTATCTTTTTCATACTTTATGTATTTGGGATTTACCCTATGGGTGAACAATCTTAAATAAATATGTTTTTTTGGTTTTTATTTCACCCATGTTCATTTATTATTTTTGTAGTTGTTTACCACTTATTAATAATGTGTGCTGATGATCTTATGATACTTTGTTTTCTCTATGATTTAATACTTTGATACATGGCGTATAACCTCCACATGAAACATCCATAGACTATCATTTCTAGTCGAAAGACTATGGTGGTTTTCTTGAGTTCACATTCTCATTCATTGAGCTGTTGTTTAGATATTGTATAGGGCATGATAATAGGGTATTAAGGTATTCCTTTTTCATTCATCTTACTATTTGGGACATGGGATAAATGTGGAAAAATAATGTGTTAGAACCTATTATTGATATCCAACATATACATCAAGAACACATGTTCTTATAGGAAGTGTAGATTACCAAGGGTATTCAATTGGTATTTTGGATTCTAATATAATGGTATTATATAATTTTCACCCTAATTGGATTTCATGGGTCTTTGAGGTTATTTATATATTTTTAACTCTCATGCATCATATTTTTCATACAGGATTCACATGAAATATATCCCATCTTTTTTATTAATATCAGGGATGACTGATAATCAGATGTTTGATGTGTATTTAAATAATCATATGGAATTTTATCATATAAGTAATTTGTGAAATTCTACTCAACTGGGTAAAAATTTATAGGTTTTCCTTTATCTTTTTGTTGATGTGGGTCAATAAGAGGTGATTTAAGATGATTGGGTGGTCTATGTGAATAGTAAGTGTACTGAACCATACTGGTTCAAATTTAGAACATGGTACTTTTATAATGAAATTGGTGATTCGATAGAGGTATATGATTCCATAGAGATACACCACATGATGATGGTTTAAATGGTAAATGATCTGTTATTTAAATTTTAAAAAACAACATATTTGGTGTTTTATCATAGGTCATGGTATGGAAATATAATTAAACAAATCATATGATGGTGGTTCACTGAATACAGATCATCATAGGGTGATGGATGTTCAATGTGTATGCATGTGGGATGTGACAAGATCCTCCATCAAGTAGTTTATTGTATAGATTCCCAGAAAGGATGGGTTCCCTAATAGTGGGTTGGTAAAATAACATGACCACGTAACATTAATATCCATATGGATTGTTACACTATTGGTTTAAGGATTTAATAATCCAAGAACAACATACATTGTCTTTTTCTATATTTCTCGGAAATACATTTTTTCCAGTAGAACATTATGTTTATGTTGTTTTGTCACAGATCATATTCGATGATATAATTGTATATATATGACCCTACATATGTTATTTTTATCAATTAATTAGTCTTGTAGGTTTATTACTGGTGATAATCAGTGCCATAGTAGAATTTGACATGTCATGTGATGTGAGTTGTATGTCTAGGACCCTCGAGAGGATGTTTTGTGTCAATTTAGATATTGATTGTTTATGGGAGCATGAGATATATTTCATTATATTTACATTTAGGGAGACATTATTTTCGGTTATATGAAGGATACCCTAGTGATCATATTGTAATATGACTTAGGTTTTAGTGAGTTAGATTCTGTTTCTATTTAAGGGAGAACAGGTAGAAGGTTTAGACCTAATTTTCTAGTATCATAGAGTCTATAATAATCAATAGATGTTTCAGTTTTCAATCAATTAATGGAGGTGTTATTGAGAATGTGATATAGGCATGGTGATGCTATAGTTTATTGAGGAAGGGACAATAGGTCCCAAGGATTGTGTGTCCAGGTTGGTTTAAATATAATTATCATTTGGATTCCTAGAAATGTTTATTTGGGTTGATTTTTGGAATGAAATTATAGAGATTTTTGAAACTACTATTTTGGAACAATGTCATCAGTTTGATGTTTTGTTATAACACTGTGGAATGAATTATGTTCCTGATATTGAATACATTCATCGATGGTGTGTTTATTTATAATGATGGTGTAAGAGGCATAGATTCAGTATATGACATTGATGATAATTTCTGGGGATGAGTGACATGTGAAAAATTTTACCTGATGAGGGCACACTGAATGGGGAATGTAACGGTTATTATATACCAGGGAGTAATCCACTAGTTTTTTTGAGGGTCTAACCCTTTATATGGATCAAATATTGGAAAATGATGTGTATTTCATTCTTGGGTTTTGTGAATGGTGGGGATGTGATATTTCATTTTTTCCTTAGTTATGGGTGACAGCAACACATCTATAATTTGGGTTTATAGTTGAATGGATTGTGATATTTTGGAGTTTATTAGAAAAAAAGTGATGGTAAAAACACTCATATGCTGAAGACTGACATTCCATTCACTGGTGGATGAGCCTTATGTTTTATGGTTTTCAGTTTGTGCAGCTATACATGGGATGATAGTGATGTATTTAGGATGCTGATATTTTGGAAAAAATATTGATAACTTAATTAATCCATGACTATCATAGGGGGAGTAGAATTGGTCATGAAAAAAATTGAGCATTGGATTTTGGATCAGGGATGAATTTTATGATCAAAGGAATCTTGGATCGATGTATCAATGTTATGTGTGCATGTGGATATGATAATGGTTTGTAAGGATTAAGTATATAACAATAGAATTGTACTTGAAATCATGAATGCACTTTTCTAGGAATGCTGGGAATATCATAGGATTTATCTTTTCATAAAGGCATCATGATCGGGTATGTTGTGACACATCATTGGTTAGAGCCAAGAATTTTGGTATGGGTCAACTAGAGGTGGTTCAATATTTATTCCAGTATGGGTTTGGATGAATTGTGTTTGAACGAACATCAATGATTCCATTTTTTATATAATGGGTGTGTATTGTGAACTGAACTAGAATGTTTTGGGTAAAGTCGGTGTTCTCCTAGTTTTTTGTAGATAGTTATTATGTTTTCACCATAGTCTAGAATTGAAAATTTAATTTTATTCCAGAATGTGAATGGTTTGTTATTTTTCCTCAAGAATTATATAGTTGAAACCACATCAGGTGCATCATTTAAATGCCGGTGAACTATTTTGATATTGATTTACAATGGATTGAGCTCTATAAAAATTGAAAATTTCTTGTTATGGGATAGACCAAAAGTTGGGGTGAAATTTGAGATAGAAGATCAACATTATGATTACTCTGAGAGTACCATAGAATATATGGGATCAAGTAAGTGTCGTCTCATTTTTTGGTAACGGTCAATAGAAGTGTCTTGGGTATTATAATTTTGACAACATTAAATTATAGGTAGTCTCTTGGGTGAGAATTGGTAATTTGGGAATGAAATAATACCTTTTTATAAAGAATTAACAACACATGTTGGTCATGTTTTTGTGGTTATATAACCACTGGGACTTCTCAAATATGATAAGTGTTATGGTGGAGAGTTTGTACAACCCTGTGCATGTACAAGTGTGAATTATACCAATGTAATTTTCATCTTTGAATTTATTATACATGTATAATATCATCATTATTTATGTGAGTAAGAAGCCAAGCCCAATATTTTCCCCTTCTACCACTATGATTTTGGTTTACTTGGATAGTGTTTTCTAGGCAGTTTGAGTTTTTTTAATCCTTTCCTAACCACTATTAATATCATCCCCTATTATACTCTAATATTTATTTATCTCTTTGGGGAATAGATTCTTATTTCACTAGATCACAATGGAATTGATCGAATATGATTGAAATTTTATTATTCTAAGGAAGAGGGTGACCTGTAGCACCATAACCCCATGGAGCCTCATCATTTTAGTAGATTTATATTACACCATAGATTATATTATGTTCTATGATAAAGTTGAATTTTAATTCATATAGATATTGTGTTTTATGTTTCTTATTTCACTCAACATAGGGTTGAGGTTGGGGAACTGTTTGACGTGGTTCTAATGCGACGACAACATTTACTGAAAAAATAGGTACTATGCCTATTTTGTTAATATTTTTAAATATTTATAATTGGATGTACTTAATTTGTTTAATTCCTTGTTGTGTTTTAGGTGTCCTAAACATGGGTGATGACTAGTATAGGTAAGGTGGTCTTCATTGATGTAGTTCAATGAGATTTTTAGTGGTGTAAAATTTAAAATCCGGTTCTGAATGAGGTTCATGGTCTCATATGCTGGCAAGATGTTTTATAAAAAAATTATTATTTATGAAGTGTGTGATATCTCAACTAGAGACGACGAACATTTTGAAATGTATTATAAAAGTATTTAATTAAATGGTTATTTTAAAATATTTTTCGAAATTAGCTGAATGCCTTAAGGAAACCAAATTAAATGTTTGTGACCATGTGGGGTATTTTCCACCATCTCGATGCCTCAAATATCGACAAATGAGGCATTGACCATTATGATGAAATGTGAATTTTGGACCCATTAATGGGGATGAATATACCTTATAAGACACAGTGGAAATACATTAGGTTCCACATATACCTATTGAAAGATGTGTGCTATGATTTTAGATGACTGGCACAATATGGCCATGTGAGACCTTTGACACTCCTCCAAGAATGAGGTGATGATTGACATAAATACCTTTGATATTATATTACTTTTCAAAACATTGGTATTCCATATATCCAAGGGTATCATAGTTTTTTTGTTGGTTTTCATATAATTTCCATTAGTATAGTTTTATCATAGTTATAAGGCCATATGTAGGTTTGGGATATGGTTTTGTGAGTGGATGAACCGAGTAGGACACTAGAACTGAGATTGGTCAAGATTGAACTCATTGGACCTGTGTAAATGTGATGTACCCTTTGAGGAAAATATTCCTTTATATGTGATGAAATTTCCAATAATTTTTAACTTCTTGAGTTATGGGTATTGGTAAACAACTAATATGTTTGTAAAGACCACAAAAGGGATGCCTCCACCTACATACTCACCTATAGTATCCCAATACAAATTCCTCCACTCATGTATTATATATCATATCTAAATAGGGATCCCTTTACTTAATTTCTAGTCTAGAATAACCCTATTAGTTCCCATTTATAAATTGTCCCTAAACAGGTGTGTGTGTGTTTGTGTGTGTGTTGGATATTTATGGGTACATGTGTTAGTATGGAAACCAAACAAAAATGTAATGAAAATCTGGAAAAGATGATGTTGATGAGCATGTGATTTTTTCTAGAACATATTTTATGTTTATTTTAATTAATAAATATGATGGATAAAATATAATTTCCTAGAATAACTAGCAATCAAATATTGGTCTAGATACTTATTTGTTTTTATAGGGTTCTTTCAAATCGACCATTAGACCCAAAAATGACATTATTTCACAAGTTGGTTAGGAATTTTTAAAATTAATATTCAAAATTAATTTTTCAGGAATAAAGAACTAAAATTAAATTTTAGTTTATTATAGGATCCATAAATTAATGACACCTCATTAAACCAATATCAATATATTTATCAATAACAAAATTCTTGGCAAAGGTTAACCAAAAAAATAAATCTAACTTTGAACTAAAACATTATTAGTCAAGCTTGAACATAAACCATTCCCGAAGTATTTAACCCTAAAACCACTTAAAATATGTCTTCCCAAAATCATAATAAATGAATTTATTAATATTCATTTAAAATTTCCAAACAAAACATAACATGAATACCATAAAAAAATAAATTATCTCTAAATTTTACATACCAAATAAGTGAATACCATGATTATTCATTCTCTGGAAACCCGCTAATAACCTAAATTTTGATAAAACCAAAATGAAAACATTTATGATTCCACAAATTAAATCTATAATCATTCATCAATAATATGTTATATTATCAATTATTTTTCATAAATAAAAAAATATTTTAAACTCCATTAAATATAAAATAAACCACTTTTTCATAAAATATGTAATTAATGCCAATTTTATCAATATAATTCCATTTAAATTGTCGATAATATCTTTATCCCAACTAAAAATTATTTTTTCATCATTTTACACTTATTAAAGTTTTATATTTAAATAAATCATGTTTTTCCTATAAAATGTCATATTAAAATAAATTATATTTTCAAGGACTTAAAACCCATTAAATGTATTCTTAAAAATACGTAATGAAAAAATATTATAGAAAATTTTTTAAATGATTAATAATTATAATATTTATAATAAAATTTATAAAAATACATATACACCATAATTTTTTAATTCCAATACAAAATAACATAAATCATTATATATCATTATTAAACCAATAACAATGATTCATCAACTTATTCTATTATACCTCATTTCATTCATGTGTAATTTATAGTCTATTAATCACAAATAGTGAAACCTTTACTCTCACATTCAATTTAATCCTCTTATGAGTTATCCTCCTAGATAATTTATTTCCATAATTTGAATATTTTTCAAATCTATAAAATTAAAAAATTGATGAAACCTTTGGGAACCCATTATTCAAATCCATTTCTTTAACCAAAAAGTTCATTTTTCATTGAAAATACATGATCTATGTATTTCTTTTCCACACCCAAATAATTTTTCATTATATTATGTAAATTTCATTGGTTGATTATTTCTTCATTATTGAGATGTATGAAAATGAATCTTATTTCCTCCATGGTCTTCATGAAACTCCATTTTCCTCTTATTTGGTGTGTCATGAAACTCGCCCATGTTGATTTTTTTTGTTATATAAATAGATAAATTATAAGATATAATCACAATGTTTGAAATTAAATATCTAGTTTCACTAGGTTAATCATAAGTATAATTATTACATTTTTATTCACATTCATCATTACCAAAATTTCTCCTAGTTCCAATTATTGACTAACATAATAAACTAAGGACTAAGAAACGATAATCATAGTTTCAAAACAAAAAATACTGAAAAAAATTATAGGATGTCTAAATCATGAAACCATATATTCAATCAATGAACAATATTATTTAACCTAGGTCATTCATGGTTATAATAAATTAAAAACCATTATAATGGTTCATAATGATAATGTGATTTCAAATAAGAATATACCCCTAGAGTTTCAAACTAAGTACCGAGTAAGGGAACACTCACTGTGAACCAGCATGATATTTGAGATATATCGCACAAACTATCTTTAAGGATATTACAAATTAATGAATCTATAATAAAACTATGTCCACTTTCACTATCAAGACAATGATTTTTTTTCATAAAAAACCATAATCCATACATTAAAATAACTCTAGAGAGCGTTTTCTCCTAGGATTTCTCCTAGGTTCCGATCTCCGGCAGGCTTTCCTCTCGGCGTCGGAGTTCCCCCATGCTTCTACGACATATCTAAAGGATCTTGAACAGTGCTCCTCGCATCCATCACGGAGATGAAGCTCTCCCCGTCCGGGTTTCCACAGGGGTCCGGCCCTCCTTCTCGACTTTCAGAGAACTACTGGCCATTAGGAGGAATTTTGCGTGTCCAGATCATTCGTGAGAAGTTGCTGGTTCCAGATCTTCATTTTAGACCGACGTTATTAGATCTGGATCTCCAGATCTGGTTCCAGATCTTCATTTTCAGACCGGAACTCTTAGATCTGGATCTCCAGACCTGGTTTTACATCTGTTTTTTTTACAGACCTGCCTTTACTTCTGCTTTTTTTCTCTAGGCTTGTTTTCAGATTTGTTTTAAGGGAGTCAAGTCCCGTTTCTTGTTGCCGAATACTGAGATCCCTTAACTCGCTCGAGATTTGGTTAGCCACTCCATCGTTCTTGGTTCTGGTTGCGGACTCCACGCAGTTGACCAGCTGGGTTTGACAAGGCGTGAGAATCCGGTCAGGAAACTCCTGCCGCGATACCGTGATTGCATTGATTCGGTCGTGGAGACACGATCGCAAAGTACTGATCACATTGCATTGGGTGCAAAGCTGTGGTTTCATTTCACCGGCCGCAAAGTCACGATCGTGAAGTTTCACACGCGAAGGCATGGTCGCGAAGCGCCTGGCCACGTAACGCTCGGCCGCGAAGAACTTGGTCGCGAAGCTCCTGGCCGCAAAGTGCCTGGTCGTAAAGAAACAGTCGCGAAGTGCCTGGTCGCGAACCACTCGGCCGCGAAGCAACTGGCCGCGAAGCACCTGGTCGCGAAGCACCTGGTCGCGAAGCTTCTGATGGAGAAGCAGAGGCCGTAGGTCACTGTTCGCGAGGCTCCTGGATGCGAAGATCCGTGTCGCAAAGCTCTTGGTCGCAAAGCTCTGGGCCGCGCAGCAACGTCCGCATCACACTGGCCAAGAAGCTTCAAGCTGTGATTCTCCTGGTCGCGAAGCTTTGGTCGCGAAGCTGCGGGTGCTCGCACTGGTTGTGAAGAACTAGCTTGTGCTTTCTCGGATTGGGCCGGAGCCCCTGGGTCGGGGACCCCTGTTGGGCCGGACACCCCCTGGATAGGGGACCCCTGTTGGGCCAATCACCCCTTAGGAGATTTCGTGGCTCTCAACATGGAGGCGGATTTGCTGAATCAAGGGAAGAACCTCACCTTGACAGACAAAGAAAAAGAACCACTTGTAACCCGTAGAAATGAAGACAACAATTTGACAAAACGTTTGTCTTTATTGGTTTTCGGAAGACTAGAGACCAAGGCACCAATTAATCTAAAGGCCCTCATGACCACCCTTCAAAATCATTGGAAATTGGAAGCTGGAGTAGCCATCCGGGAAATTGAGAACAAAATCCTAGTTTTTGAATTCTTATGTGATAAAGACAATGGTAAAGTCCTCAGAGGAAGACCTTGGTCCTTTGACAATCATCTCATCCTGATGGAGGAATTTAAAGGGGGAGACGAGATCCAGAATTGCACACTTACCCGATCCCCGTTCTGGGTAAGAATTAAAGGAATACCGTTTCATGGGAGATCAACACGTGTGATGAAAGAAATTGGAGACCTGATCGGTCATTTACTAGAGTGGGATTGCTCAGGCCCAATACAATGGGGCCCCTGGGTTCGAATGAAGGCTGAGATTGATGTGTCAGAACCCCTAATGCGAGGTATGTTCCTGAAAATTGATGACTCCAACACCTGGATCTCGTTCGAATTCGAAAACTCCCAATCTTCTGCTTCCTTTGCGGACGTATTGGCCACATTGAGAAAGCGTGCGATTCAATGTCATAGAATACCAATGAAAATATTATCCTTCAATATAGTTCATGGCTCCGGGCCAAAGCACATAGAGAGGCATATATCCCTGAGGCAGAGAGACAAATGGATCAGGACCGTCTCATTGCAGCCCATCTAAGGCGACCGGAATCTGGACAACCTTCTGTTATAATGATGGGTCCACCTGTCTTCCCTAAAGAGTACCCAGCTGATCTTAGGGGAACTGGAAATGCCTCCAAAGATATTATCGTCAGATGCAATGATGGGGCTCGGCACGAAAGTCACCCGATTCAGGGTAACACCAACTCCGACTTCGTTTCAACTACACCGAATTTAACGATCTTTACTTCAACTAGGCCGCTTCCTAAACCAAAAGAACCTCCAGAGAAATTTCTGATGCAGAAACAAGTTTCCTTGGATCCGCCTGAAGCTGAGCCGACTCCAAATATGATTCCAACTGATGGCCTTCTGCAAGAAGGTCCTGGGATGACTGAAGCCTCACCTTCAGGACATGTTACTCATAGAATGTGGAAAAGGGCACGCGACGGTGGAAGAGGTGATTGCTCAGGGGATCCTAAGACAGGAGATCTGAAACGGAAAAGTGAGTCCAGTGATTTTTTCACCAGTCCTCCCAAAAGGAGGAAAGCATCAGGTACGTCATTAACCCCACAAGAGTCAAAGGCGGAGGCGGGTCAGGCCTGGCCCCGCCTAGAGCAATGATTGCATTATGCTGGAACTGCCGTGGGCTTGGAAACCCACGAACGGTTCGTATGTTTCAGATCCATTGTGCTCAATGTTTCCATGATATGGTTTTCCTATCCGAAACCATATTGGAAAACAACGACATCACAAATCATGCTCTAAAATGTTGTTTCCAGGGTTGTTTCCCGATTCCCCGACAGGGTCATTCAGGGGGATTATGTCTCCTTTGGAAGGATAATGTTGATTTCAGGCTCCTATCGTTTTCCCAGCACCACGTGGAAGTAGCCATTTATAATTCCCACAACCCCCCTGGTCTTTTGTGGGATTCTATGGCTAGACCTCCCAGTCTGAAAAGTGGAAATCATGGGATCTCCTTTGTAAACTCCGTCGTGATCTGCCAAGCCCCATTCGGTTTGGAGGGGATTTTAACGAGATCCTTTTTCAGAAGGAGAAAAAAGGTGGAGATGTGCGCTCCTCCACGTCTATGTCTCATTTTAATGACGTTATCCTTAAGGCATAGATGATGGACCTGGGTTACACGGGTAATCCTTTCAAATGGTTCCAAGGTAGTTCAGATGGGAACCGAATCGCTGAACATCTGGATAGATTACTTGGATCAATGGACTGGATGAACCTCTTCAAAATGTACCAGATCAGACACCTCATGCTCAACTGCTCGGATCATTTCCCAATTGTCATTAACTGCACCCATCATGAGCACGCTACTAGTTTCAGGAAACCATTCAGATTTGAAAGCTTCTGGTCAAAAGATCCCGAGTGCGAGGAGGTTATCCGTTCAGGCTGGAAGAATGGGCAAGATGATCTGAGAACCAACCTTCACCGAGTGGCGTCTGATATGAAGACATAGAGCTACTCTAAATTCTGTCACCCGAATCGGCACTGCAATTTTCTTGAAAGGAAGCTTGGCTATCTTCTTAGGAAACCCCCTTCTAGAAGCATTCTCTCCAAAATTAGTGAAACCCAACGAGAGTTGGATGTTGCTCTGCGCAATAAGGAAGGTTTCTAGGCTATGTGAGCGCGTGATATTCATATTGTAGAAGTGGATGCTAATACCCGTTATTTCAACCACAAGGCTTCAGCAAGATGCCGAAAAAACTTTATTTATGGCATTTTAAAATCAGATGGTAGTAAAGTGTCTAACACAGGGGGAATCCAAGATTTATTCTTTATCTATTTTCAGAAGCTCTTCTCTGCAGGCCAATCTAACATTTCTCCTGAGATTGAGGACTGCATCACACCCGTGATATCTGACGATATGAATAGACAGCTTTCTAAAGATGTGACGAATGACGAGACTCTCAAGGCTTTAAATCAAATCCACTCTACGAAGGCCCCGAGACCAGACGGTTTCCATGCCCTCTTTTTAAAGAATTACTGGCACATCGTTGGTCTAGACATCTGCAATCTGATGAGGGATATTTGGGCAGGGAAAATGGACCTGTCTACTATTAATGAAACTATTCATACCCTTATTCCCAAGACGAAAAATACGCAAGGGGTTTCGGACTTTCGACCTATCAGTCTGTGCAATGTTTCGTATAAGATCTTTTCGAAGATCCTGGCGAATCAGTTGCGTCCATGGTTACCCGACGTCATTTCAGAGAACCAAAGCACTTTTGTGACAAAAAGGTTAATCACTGATAATTCCATTATTGCACATGAAATTTTTCATTCCATGAAAACACGAACACGAGAAAAGAGAGGGATCATGGCTTGGAAATTGGATATGGCTAAGGCCTATGATAGAGTGGAATGGAACTTCCTTGGATTTGTGATGCTCAAGATGGGTTTCTGCACCAAATGGATTGTCATGATCATGTAATGTGTCTCGTCAGTGTCCTTCTGTATTAATGTCAATGTGGTGCTCACCTGAGTCTTTTCCTCGTCCCGTGGGCTTCCCCAGGGAGATCCTCTTTAAACTTTCCTCTTTATTTTAGTGGCTGATGTTTTTTCTAAGCTCCATTCTAGGGAAGTTTCGTCTTCCAGATTTCATGGGGCGAAAGTGTGCCGCAAGGGCCCTCCGATTTCACACCTCTTCTTCACCGATGATTGCCTTCTATTTTCCCGAGCTACCCCTAACGAGTGTACTGCAATCTACCAGGCGATTCAACAGTATGAACGGACTTCTGAAAAAATGATCAACCAGAGTAAATCAGAAATTTATTTCATCTCTGGAGTCCCTCAGCCGAAAAGAGTAGAACTCTACTCTATAGCAAGCATCCCTGGGGTCAATAAGCACCAAGAGTTACTTGGGCTCCCGAAAGTGGTTGGACGGTCAATGAAAGAAATCTGTTCAGCTATTGTGGATTGAATTGAAAGAAAAATACAAGGTTGGACCCCCAAAAAAATATCCAGGGCTGGGAAGGAAACCCTCATCGTGGAGGCACTTCAATCTGTCCCCAGATATTTGATGTCTATTTTTAAACTTCCTGACATGGTGATTTCACAGATTCAATCCAGCACATCTAACTTCTGGTGGGGTCGAAAGGACGGCAAAAATAAAGTCCATTGGATCGCCTGGTCTTCTCTCTGCCAACCAAAATCTGAAGGCGGAATGGGCTTCTGGGACCTTTCTCTTTTTAATGATGCTTTGCTGGCCAAACAAGGTTGGCGTATGATTAATAACCCATCATCCCTATGAATGCGAGTTCTCCGGGCTAAATATTTCCCACATAAGGATTTCTTGGATTCCCATCTTGGCTATCGACCCAGTTTTCTCTGGAGAAGCATTTGGGGTTCTCGTAATCTTCTGAGGAAAGGACTAGGCTGGAGGATTGGGAATGGTTTAATAGTCATGATTTGGACTGATCCCAATCTTATTGATCAGGCAGGCGCGAATGCATCATCCCCTATTTGTCCAGGCTCCGAACATGCCATAGTCTGTTGCCTTTTTGATAATCAAGGGGCGGTATGGTGTCTGGAAAAACTCTATTCGTGGTTTAATGAGAGGGACAGGAGAATTATTCTGAGTATCCCCTGTGTGCCAGACGCAGGGCCAGATCATCTCTACAAGACAAACCACACATCAGGAGAGTACACGGTGAAAGCTGGCTACCGGCGAGCTCTCACTGCTCAAATTACAGAAGGAGATGTGAGGCCCTGGACATCAATTTGGAAGCTTAATGTTCCCCCTAAAGTCTGTTTTTTTTTGGTGGTAGGTGTGCACCAGTATCCTTCCTACTAAGAGCTTCCTAGCCTATAATAACTTTTCAAATGACAACTCATGCCCCTTCTTCCCTTATGTGCCTGAATCCCCTCTCCATGCTCTCATTCAATGCCCCGGGGCTCAGGAGGTTTGGAATGGCTGGGGATCTACTACGGAGTTGTCCCTGGATGTCGCCTCGGATCTTACCTCTCTCCTGATGCGATGGTGCTCCTCCTTTTCACCGGCTAAAGTAGGAGCCCTGTGCATTCTGACTTGGATTATCTGGGATAGGCGGAACGAGGCCATTTTCAATCTTTTTCGGAGGCCCCCCAGATTTTGGACTGACATGGCATCATCATGGATTGCGGTTTGGTAGAACCACCCTGAGCAGCAAAGACTTTTCACCCCCTCTCCTCATTCCCAACATTGGTGTCCCCCACCGGAAGGGGTTATTAAGATCAATGTGGATAACTCTCTCCCTAAGGATGGCCCAGTTGGACTAGGTTTTCTAGCCCGAGACAACCAGTGAAATCTTATCGCAGCCAAATATAAAGCACGCTACGCACTTTGGGAGTCCTCAGTTGCGGAGGCCGCCGCCATCCTTGCTGGGTTAAACTTCGCAAAAGACCGTGGTTGGGATTCCATTCACATCGAATCTGATTGTCTCACCGTAATCAATGCCATCAGTCTCACTGACGGTGGGCTCCATCCTTTCGGCTCCATTACTCGGTGTATTCACTCTATGAGACAAGGCTTTACATCCTGCAATTTCTCATTCATTAAAAGAGAAGTGAATGAAGCCTCTCACAAGATGGCATCCGTTGGCCCTCCTTACAAGGATTTTCTCTGGTTTAATCATTTTCCATCGTGGTTATGCGACTGTATTTCTGCTGATCTCCATCATTAATGGATTTGTCTTATTTTGTCAAAAAAAAATAACTCTAGATGTTCTCTTAAACATAGAATTATCCTCAAGGTATTCACTAATGTTTTCCCATCCTAGTTTCTAAACTATCACTAATACTTACTCTAATACCAACTATAGAAACCTCTAATTTTCATATATATATATATATATAATAATATATAATAAATATTCATTATATAACATGACAATATATTCCAGATTCACATAGGTTTATTATATATGGAAACAAGGACACATAATCAACTTATTCGAAAAACATCAAAATGGTCTCCTACATAGTTCATAATAGATAGTGCGATTCATACACATACCTTACTTAAGAACATTATTCATAACTTTGAAAAATTAATAATATCAAAGGGTCTGCTTATATACCCATAGAGGGTAAATAATGGAGATATAAATTATATCATAAAAATAACATGAAAATAATACAATTTGAAAATAAGATTAATATTTAAAACCATATCCAACATATAAAGTATCTTGATCTTTAGTAATGGAATAAATTTTGGTATTTCGTAATAGATGAATCATAATAGAACTAGAGAACATGTTCTGTGAGAGAATAATATTGGAATACAATAGAAATTCTTACCATACATATACGAATAGAAAGTAATTTCCTTAGTAGTAAATACTACATTCAAATATAGTCATAGTGTATTGGTTTCACTCCCTAAAACATCATTGTAGTCAACAATCACTCCCAAGAATTTCATATAAGATAGAGCCTCATGCTGAACTAGTTTCACTCTCTATTCTGGTTTTATTTATCTTATGAGATATTTATTATTATATAATTAATTAGAGGGTTATATGATTATAAATCCACCCATAAAATATTTAAAATAATACAAATGTATTCCATAAGACATAATACAGTGATCTTATCGTAACTCATGATATAGATATTGGTTTCGTAAACAATTCATCAAAGAATAACCTAAGGAAAATAAATGTTTTTCATTAATAATTCATCATTTTAATCATAGAATAACACATGTAAAAGGTATGGGTTACATAAAAAAATTATCATTTAATAATATCTTAAATAAATTAAATTAATGGGTTTTATTAACATTTCATAAGTCATCATAGAATAATCCAAGGAAGTTGTATGAGTTTCATAAACATCTTATCATCATAATAAAAAACAATCCAGAAAAACAATGAGTATCGTATAATTGAAACATATCCCTAGTAATGAATTTGAAATATCCAAGGAAGTCATCATAGATGATAATTTGTTTTAAAAGATTACTTGGACCATTTCATAAGGAACATACACTTTTCACATTAAAATAAATAATGGAATATATAAATACTTCCAAAATATTAGATAAGAAATTTTTAATTGAAAGATCATTGAAAACATTTAAATTAATCTTCAAATAAAGAATCATTCATTATTTTGGTAAATTTTATTCATTCAATAAATATTAAAATAATAATTTCATTTAATTTTTTCGAAAAAATTAAACGGTACATTATTCAAAAAATTAAAATATATTAATTTTAAACAAATTATTAAAAATATTAACATTGGTGAAATGTATTTAATAAAAAAAATTAAAAAATTAAAATATTTTTTGAAAATATTATTATAAAACAAGGACTTGAATGAGAAAGGATTTTCTACCAAAAAGAGAAATAATGTTAGTTTTATATAAAATAATTATTTAATTATCTTGAGTTATTAATGAGAAACAATTAATGTAAAACATATAATCTCCATAAATAAATATAGGTGACTAAAAATCATGATTTTCATAAGAGGTATATCATAAAATTTAATCATTGGAAACATAATCAAAAAAAATCTTCATAAAAAATGAGATTGTAACATAAAACCCATACCACATAGGTATCCTTTGAATCAAAATACCCATGAAAGAATAACGAAAAATGAAACATAAAATGTCATTAAAGTAAATATATTTATGATTTAACATTATTATGAGGATATATATATATGTAATAAAATAATATAGGTGTATAACATAAAATATGTACCTTAGAATACAGTTTGAGATTTTAAACCATTAAATCGAGTTCCACTTGTTTCAAAAGATATATAACATAGTCTATAGTATATTAAAATTTATTAAAAATATTTTCCAAAGTAATTTACATAATTATATAATCATATATGATCCACTTATAACATTTAAACATTGATTTATTAATTAATACTTATTAAAATCATTGTTTCCTGTTGTTAACTATTTCATTTTTCATGACAATTTTTAATTGGTAGTTCTGATCCTTCTACCTTTATCATGGATCCATATTATTAAAATTTTTAATCATAAAATAAATATAATATATAGGTATTGTTTACATATTTTAAATAACTATAAATGGTATATAGATAAAAATCAATTTCACCATTTATAGAGATTGTACGTCATACATACGCATTAATGACGTTTTCATTTTTTAATAATGAAATAAAAGAGAGTTATATAATAATTAACCTTTGAAAAATAAATAATATAAGATATAAATATATACATTTTAACCATAGTAAAAAATTTCATATAAAATGAATACTAATAAAATTGCATCGCTTCACTAAGGTGATAATCCACATGTACACATGAGTAGTGATATCATTTTACAACAGATTAGAATGTAAGAAGATAGATAGTTTATTATATTTTTCATAAACCAACCGACGTTGACCCTGAACTGGTTACCTGATCCGGCCGGTGGCATAGCCCGAGGGGCGTTCCCGATCCCCACAGGCTGGAAACTAGTGCCGAGCATCAAAATTAAACAGTTGGGAATGATTTGGCCCAAAATGAAATAAACCAAGAAGTGAAAAAAAAAGAACAGACGCAAATAAATAAAGAACAACCAACAACGCTACTAACTTGACCACGACCGAAACTCCATGTGACCCCATGGGTCCCTCTCCAATACCACAACCAACGTCACTCAAGGTGAACAACTGAAGCTGAAACCTGTAACATAACTAAAACAAGAAAACATTATAGGTGTGAGTATTAACACATAGTAGGCTAGCCTGATATCTATTCCCAATGCACTTCCATTAAATAAAGAAATTCTTTAATTACATGTTTGAACTAAATATACAAGATATTGGTTTTCACACACACACACTTTCATTTCTAAAAAAAGTATCAGTCCATTTCCCTTTAAAATTTAAAATCAATTCTTAATGATTGAAAGGAACTGGTGCATTGAATTTTAAAACATTGCTGCAAACAATTTAGAAATTCAATTTTCAGTTGTTAATAAAAAGGGAAAACCACACAACATGTAACACACACTAAGGGAAATAGAAAAAGTGGCACATGGGGACTGGAACCGACTAGACCTCTCACTCATCCCCCACATACAAATAAACACTAAAAGAAACATGGGTCGAACCAAGGAGATCATGAACAATCCAGAACATACTATACATCTGACTCATCTTGAAGGCATGCCCTAACTCGATGACGTCATAACACCCATACTACTACCCGGTATAGCCCTGCATGGCCTAACTGAGGGGCCCATTCCCCATAGTAGCAATAACTCTGTAGTCCCCTACTATGGGGCCACTAGCCAGAGCCTGGTCTAATCTAGTATAGCAATCGTTCTCAGAAAATTCACTCAATATACCAGGTTCCCATGTCAAAACAAGAAATAAAAAGGGGTGCGTCCACAATTTAAATCAATCAGTCACACTGCCCAAACATCACATACAAATCACGCAATCAACGCACACCAAAGATGACCCCTGAATGGGTTTTCCAAAATAATTTATTTTATTAAAGTGTCAAACGGGCCTTCACAAATTTTAAAACAAAACCTCATTTCTCAAGAAAGCTCAATACCCTTGTTCAGAAGAAGTCATATATCTTTGAAACTAGAAGTACATTTGATATTACGTGAATTGTGTTTAAAGTCCAAATGATCTTTCTTTCAATACTTGGTGTCCACTCATCAAGAATATGATTCAAGTGTTCAGTATAAAATAAACAGCTCTTTTCGAACCAAATGATTTAATAAAATTTAATTATATTATATTATTTACAATTTATTAAAATTAATAAAACATCAAGCAATTAATAAATTCTAAATCCAAAGGTAAGTGCAGTGGGGGACCATCCTTGGCTCGCTATCCATACACAAGGGCGTGTCACGACTCACACAGATGCACAAACATGTGCTAGTCGATGACTGCAGTATCCCTGGTTTTCCTCACCGACAACGCGCTGCAACAAACGAACGATAACTAAGAACACATAGCCACTGACTTAGAACACACCAAACAACAACCCGCGAAAAAGAACCAGCTCGACATAACTTCAAAACACAACTTGCGCCATCTACAATATTTAATGGACTGCTTACACCCTTTATGAAACACCACTAAGTGATGCAAAAACGGTTTTCACCAAGAACATTTCATATTTTATATAAACACACTACTTTAAAAACAAACGCATATTCAACACTTTCAAAATACTAGTTTCGTTCCATCGAAATAATTCAACAAATCACTAAACTATTTATTTAATCAATTCAAGAAAAACAAAAAAGACTTCACACCAAAATACACATAAAATCCCTCTTTTTAAACCAAACGTACACCAAGAACCAATTCACACACGAATCTGCCTCACATGAAAGACTTGATAAATCATTTAAACAGGTTAATGAACATTATATAAATAATTTTAAAATTAATATCAAGGGTGCGCAACAAGGAGAACACACCGAAATAATAATTTCCCACTTGGGTGAATGTCAAAACACTACAAGAATGCATTTCTCCCCTCAAAATTTGATCATAGAACATATTTATAAAACCAAATAACATAACAAATTAATAAATTGATACAAGGGTACGGAAACACATACCTTGAGGTATAAAACATCAATATCTCGGTGCGAAACCAAAAACGTACGTTAATCACACCACACGGAACCATGAATAAATCCTAAAACAATAATGCAAACAAAAATAATCCTAATAGATATTAAAGAGAGACCCCAAATGAATCATATACCTTCCGGAATGGAAACAATAACTCAAAATAAGGCTAAAGAGATTAACCGATATGGGGGTTGTGGGCGTGCGATGGCTAGCCGGGAGAGCAGGGGGGCGGCATAATGGGGTTCCAGGGGAAAAATGCGACGGAAAAGGGAGTAAAGGAGGCCTGTAGGGTGGCTAAGTTTCACCTCTCACGAGAGGAGGCCGCAAAAGGGGGAGAAAGCAGTGATGGATGATGAAGGGGGGATGGGAGGCCTGTTGGTCGGAGAGCCAAACCGAAGAGATGCGGGCTGGGGTGGCGCTGTGAAGTAGGAGGGTGCAGTTCGGGTGCGCTTGGGTAGAGAGGAAGGCTGGATTGGGAATCGTTGGGAGCAGAAGGCGCCAGATGGGGGAGGCGGCGCAGATAAGGGGAAAATCATGGGGAGGGGTGGCTCACGCTGGGAGGAGCTGTTGCGCAGGGGGTAAAAAAGGGGCGAGTGCGGAGGTTGTGTAAAAGGGAGCCGTCGGCGGAGGGCCTAAGCGCTGATCAGCCGGGTGCTATACAGGGGACCGGGGGGCTGGGTCGTGAATGTGCAGGGAGGCAAGGGCATGGGTAGGAGGGGGCGTGCGGCGTTGAATATAGATGGGGAAACGGGGATAAAATGGGTAGGGTTAAGGTTAGAATGTGGTTCCATTTTTTTTCTTTTTCATTATTCTTATAATAATAATTATAAAATAATAATATTAATAATAATAATAATAATACCATAAAATAATTACCATAATTATAATAATAATATAAATAGTAATAATAATATAACAATAAAAAAATTTAATAAAAATAACCATTTAATAATAACGCGAACCGAACAAAATTAAAATAATAATAAAAAAGTTATAAAAAAAGAGAGCACTTTCCCAACACCCGGGCCAACTGCGTGGCGACCTCCAACCACGCATCTGCCACGCACGGGTTTGAAACCGAGAAAAAGCATCAAATGACAAAATCTTTTAATCTGAGGCGCAGCCCGGACCGCAACGCGGACACTCGGAACCAAGAAATAATAATAATAAAATAAATAGAAACGATGGTTGTGACAATTCACCCAACCACAAGAACTTTCTGACCCCAGAAAGTCAGCCAGCTAAACGATAGACAAAACAAGAATCCATGCCCAAATAAAACTAGAACAAACCATGACATAAGAGAATGGGTGAATACAAGAGGGTTCTCCCCACCACAAGAACTCAACTAGCGTGGAAATTTAACACCTAAACATACCACCTCAGGAAGGGGGGTGCCACGAGAACTCCCAACCGATCCATACTAACCTTTATAGCATGAGCAAAAAAACACCTTCTCCAAAACATGGAACTCTCGACTCATACCAAAGAAATCCTGAAGACGATAGAAAAACCTCCGAGAATAACTTAATCCAAGAAGTAAACCCGAGCATAACCACAAACCTGGACTCCGCCGCAGGAACATATATCTCCAAATGAACACTTCTAAACCACGATTAACCCATGAAAGGTCCAAACATACCTCTAAGAAAAACTCACGATCCTAAACACCATAATTAGACAAACGAGATTGTTTGGATTACAAACGAACATGTTCATCCCATCCTCATGACGACACAATAAACCTACAACAATGCCAAAACTTTAACAGTGGAAGGACAAGAACAGAAGGGCTTTAAATGTTTTTTTGCCAACACGAAACACAAAATCCGAATTGAGGCGTCACACCCTTGACAACTCCTGACTGCGCGCAAGCTTCACCCCAATACCTATGGCTGGGGCTCTGATGGTTGAAGAATCTCTTACCTCACAGTCAGGCACTGGAATTCATTAGTTGCAGCATCTTTTTCAAGAAATGCTTCCTAAAAAACTTCTCTAGATGATCTAGATACCTGCAATGATGGAACATCTTCAGAGGGGTGTGACATGACGGCTTGTATGCCCTAAACTTCCATACTGATGGTACACCATTAGATGGTCCGACGAACTGGAAGTTAAAGCCACTGAAGAGAACTCTTTAAAAACAAATTCACTTGACACACATTGATCGTCAGATGGGGGAACTTCATAAGAAACCAGATATGGTGGATTGCCAACCGTTTGCACTCCAGAGACCAACTCAGCTAAGAACAAATCATGTACAAACTTCTCAAAATGATGGCCCCAAAAAGGGAGGACCCACTCTTTGATCTCTGGACAATGACCCCTGATGAAGGGAGGAGACTTCATCAAATCCTGCGACACTACCTCTAAAGAAATACACAAGTTCCTTGAAATTGTCAACACACACTTTCACCATATGTTGGCCCTGTTGAATAAGCTCGATCTCTTCCACTTTCTTCGTCTTCCCCTCTTCATGTATAAACCATCGGACGAAGACGAATTTAATGAAATCCCACGTTATCCCAACTTACAGTTATGGCAGGGCGAACAACTCCTACTCGTCTAGAGCTGGACCTTCGAACAGACCCGAAACGGCATGCACTCTAATAGCTTCGAGAGTTCCCAATACCCTGAAAAACCGATCAACCTCTTCAAGCCACTGCAATAACTCTAACAGACTCCAATCACCATGATGGACAGAAAACGTCTAAGAAAGACCAAAAACATGGTATGACTCATCAAAACTCTAGGGACCTTTCTGGGTGGCATTTCTGAACAACATATATAACGCCAATCCGAAACCAATATCAATCGAAGAAACATCAATCAATCACCATCATCCAAAAACAACCATCTCAAGAAAAACCCAAACAACCACAAACACAACCCAAAATTCCCTGTCCAAAATTTTCGTTCCATTTTAGATTCCAAAACCACACTTTTTTTTTCAAAACCGCTTTCTTTCAAGGCCACTTTCCAAATATCAATCCTCTTTTCATACCAAAATCACTTCCCAAAACCATTTTCCTCTTTAAAAGGAAATTTAGAAAACAAGGTCAAGCCTTTAATTTCAAATACGCCCAGGTAATCCCATAAACCGTTGCACATATCTTCATGCACTTTCTTTCATAAGGACCAACATGAACTTTCCATGCATCCTCTCACATGTGAAAATGTTCATAAGGAGTACATGAGGTTTCACCCCAAAACATTCTCAAACACTTTCCATGTAAACAACAGTTTTCCAAACCAAAGGCTTTTAGTTTTAAAGCCCATTTCATAAATTTAAAGTCATTTAAAAGAAATCAGTCCTATTTTCAAAAACACTCTTTCATTTCCAAAATCCACTTACACCAACCAGAATGAAAATGACACTCAACTTACATCAAACCACCGGAGTGAGGGACAAGAGGTCACAATTAACCGGGCGACCAGTTAGTGGGTCATGCCCTAAGTAAGCGTCAAACAACTTGGAGGAATTAAAACTATGTACTCGGACTCCACATGGGTCACTAGTCCATGTGAGATCACGATGTAACATCGATTTACCTCCGTTGTCATCCCTCAATCCAAAACAAACCAGAACGAATCAAAGGCTCAATTCCCAGACTATTCCTGGCGACTGGAGGTGCGGAATGGGCAAGGGTTTATGACGTCCTTCCCGTACCTACCACTCGAGTCCCGACACACCTAATCTCCATCTACCAGACACCCCAAATAACAAGGGCCTCATCTAATATCATTTTGTCACGAACCAACCTGGGTCGACCCTGAACCGGTCACCCGAGCCGGCCCGCGGCATAGCCCGAGGGGCGTTCCCAATCCCCACGGGCTGGAAACTAGTAACGGGCAACAAAATTAAACAGGTGGTAACGATTTGGCCCAAAATAAAATAAACCAAGCAGTGGAATAAAAAAGAACAAGAGAAAATAAATAATGAACAACCAACAATGCTACTTACCTGACCACGACCAAAACTCCATGTGACCCTGTGGGTCCCTCTCCAATACCACAACCAACGTTACTCAAGGCGTACAACTGAAGCTGGAACCTGCAACAGAACTAAAAACAAGAAAACACTATAGTCTTACGTATTAAAACTCAGTAGGCTAGCTTGATATCTAATCCCAATGCACTACCTTTAAACAAAGAAAATCATTAATTCCAGGTTTGAAATAAACATACAAGATATTGGTTTTCACACATAAACACTTTCATTTCTAAAACAAGTATTTGTCCATTTCCCTTTATAAATTAAAAAAAAAAATTAATGTTTAATAAGAATAGGTGAATTTCATTTTAAAACATTGTTGCAAACAATTTCGAAATTCAATTTTTAGTTTTTAATAAAAAGGGAAAACCACACAACACGCAACAGACACTAAGGGCAATGGAAAAAGTGGCACAAGAGGCCAGCAACCGACTAAAACTCTCACTCATCTACCACATACAAACATAAACTAAAAGAAACAAGGGTTGAAACTAGGAGATCGTGAACAATCCGGAACATACTATACATTTGACTCATCCTGAAGGCATGCCCTAACTCGATGACATCATAACGCCTATACTACTACCCGGTATAGCCCTGCATGGGCTAACTAAGGGGCCCAATCCCTATAACAGCAATAAATCAGTATGCCCCTACTATGGGGCCACTAGCCAGTGTGTGGTCTAAACTAGTGCATCAATCATTCTCAGAAAATTCACTCAATATGCCAGGTTCCCATGTCAAAACATGAAATAAACAGGGGTGCATCCACAATTTAAATCAATCAGTCACGACGCACAAACATCACATACAACTCACGCAATCAATGCACACCAAAGATCACCCCTGAATCGGTTTTCCAAAATAATTTATTTATTAATGTGCCAAACGGGCCTTCACAAATTTTAAAACAAAACCTCATTTCTCGAGAAATCTCAAAACCCTTGTTCAGAAGAAGTCATATATATTTAAAACTAGAAGTACATTTGGAATTCCGTGAATTATGTTTAAAGGGCAAACGATCATTATTTCAATACTAGGTGTCTGCTCATCAAGAAAATGTTTCAAGTGTTCGGTATAAAATAAACAGCTCTTTTCACACCAAATGATCATATAAATTTTAATTATATTACATTATTTATAATTTATTAAAATAAATAAAAAATCAAGCAATTAATAAATTCTAAATCCAATGGTAAGAGCATTGGGGGACATACCTCGGCTCACTATCCAAACATAAGGGCGCGTCACGCCTCACACAGACGTACAAACATGTGCTAGTCAATGATCACAGTTTCCCTGGTTTTCCTCACCGACAACGCATTGCGACAAACACACGATAACTAAGAACAAATAGCCACTGACTTAGAACACACCAAACAATAACCCGCGCAAAATAACCAGCTCGACACAACTTCCAAACACAACTCGCACCATCTACAATATTTAATGGACTGTTTGAACCATTTATGAAACACCACTAAGTGATGCAAAAAGGGTTTACAACAAGAATATTTCATATTTTATATAAACACACTACTTTAAAAACAAATGCATATTCAACACTTTTAAAATACCCCTTTCGTGCCATCCAAATAATTCAATAAATCACTAAACTGTTTATAAAATCATTTCAAGAAAAACCAAAAAAACATCACACTAAAATATACATAAAATCCCCCATTTTAAACCAAACGTACACCAAGAACCATTTCACACCAGAATCTTCCTCACATGAAAGTCCTAATAAATCATTTAAACAGGTTAAATAAAATTATTAAAATAATTTAAAATTAATTTCAAGGGTGTCCGACAAGGAGAACACACCGAAATAATAATTTCCCACTAGGATGCAAGTCAAAACACTCCAAGAACGCATTTAGCACCTCAAAATTTGATCAGAGAACACATTTATAAAACCAAATAACATAACAAATTAATAAATTGATTCAAGGGTATGGAACCACATACCTTGAGGTAGAAAACATAAATATCTCGGTGCGAAACAAAAAACCCACGTTAATCGCACCACATACAACCATGAATAAATCCTAAAACAGGAATGCAACCCAAAAAGAATCCAAATAGAGATTAAACAGAGATCCCAAATGAATCGTATACCTTCCGGAATGGAAAAAATTACTCAAAATAAGGCTAAAGAGATTAAATGATAGGGGGGTTGTGGTCGTCTGACGGCTGGCCGGGAGAGCAGGGTGGCGGCGCAGTGGGGTTCTAGAGAAAAAATGTGACGACAAAGGGAGTAAGGGAGGCCTGGAGGGTGGATGGGTTTCACATCGCATGGGAGGAGGCCGGAACAGGGGGAGCACGCTGCGCTGGACGACGAAGGTGGGACGAGAGGTCTAGTGGGCGGAGAGCCAAACCGAAGAGATGCAGGCTGGGGAGGCCCTGCGAAGCAGGAGGGTGCAGTTCGGGTGCACTCGGGTAGAGAGGAAGGCTGGATGGGGCATCGCCGGAGGAGAATGCGCCAGATGGGGGAGGAGGCGCGGACAGGGGGCAGATCACGGGGAGGGGTGACTCACACTGGGAGGCGCTATTGCACATGGGGTAAACAAGGGGCGAGTGTGTAGGTTGTGTGAACGGGAGCCACCGGCGGAGGGCCTAAGCGCTGATCGGCCTGGTGCTGCGTAGGGGACCGGGGGGGGGGGGGCTGGCTCACGAATGTGCAGGGAGGAAAGGGCCTGGGTAGGAGGGGGTGTGCGGTGCTGAATACAGATGGGGAAGGGGGGAGAAAATGGGTAGGGTTAGGGTTAGAATAGGGTTCCTTTTTTTATCATTATTCTTATAATAATAATAATAATAATAATAAAACAATAACAATATTAATAAAAATAATAATACCATATAATAATTACCATAATTAAAATAATAATATAAATAGTAATAATAATATATCAATAATAAAAATTAACAAAAATAACCATTTAATAATAAAGTGAGCCGAACCAAATTAAAATAATAAAAAAGTTATAAAAAAAAGATAGCAGTTTCCCAACAACCAGGCCAACTGCGTGGCGACTGCCAACCACGCGGCGGCCGCGTACAGGTTTGAAACCCAGAAAAAGCATCAAACGTCAAATATTTTAATCCAGGGCGCATGCCAGACTACGGCGCGGACACTCGGAACCATGAAATAATAAAAATAAAATAAATAGAAATGGTGGTAGTGACAATTTAATGTGACAACTGGGTCCCGGTGACAGAACAACCACCCTGCCTGAACATGGTCGTCGGGTCCTTCCCACCAGGTACCACCAGTTGCCCCGCAGACACGTGGGGCCCACCCCAGGGTCCACCCACATGCCCGAACGGGTCATCTGATTAATGACTGCCCCCACATGCCAACACATGTCCTTTCTATTGTGTTTTTCCCCACTCACACACATATTGAGAAACTTCCCATGAGGTCATTCATCCGGATCACTACTCCAGGCCAAACACGCATAACTGTGGAGTTCTAATCAGGCAGGCTTCCGAAAAGGAAGGTGCAACTTGTTGACATGCGTAATATCATTTAGTCATTTAACCCTTTATCATTTGGGGATGTTATAATCCCCCCCCCTTTAGAGCACAACACCCTCGTTGTGGGCCCTACATCTCAACCCAGGCAGTGCACCACACTTAAGGCTGGGTTCCTCCTCTGAAACCAAATGTGAGAACCGGGTCCCTGTGAAAGCACAACCACTCCACCTTAACATGGTTGTTGGGTCCTTTCCATCCAGGAACCACCAGTTTCCCAGTTGCACCGCAGACACGTGAGGCCCACCCCAGGATCCACCCACGTGCCCGAACGAGTCATCTAACTAATGACTTCCCCCACATGCCAACACATGTAATTTCCAGTGTGTTTTTTCCTCACTCACACACATCCTGAGAAACTTCCCAGGAGGTCACCCATCCTGATCACTACCTCAGGCCAAGCACGCTTAACTGTGGAGTTCTAATCAGACAGGCTCCCGAAAAGGAAGGTGCACCTTATTGACATGAGTCATATCATTTAGTCACGTAACCCTTTATCATTTGGGGATGTTACAATATATATAGAAGAAAAATTATTTCATAAATATCATATATAAATATTAAACTCATCATAATAACCTTACATGAAATATGTTTATAGAAGGTGTTTTTTTGATATGTGGTTACTGTAAGACGTATATACCCATGAATGATACATTCAAGTAACATTTGATGGAAACGTTGTTAAATAAAGTTTTTTCATAATAATAATAAAATTTATGTATATTTTGGATAATTATATTTTTATTAATAATATCACTTCTTTATAAGAAGTACTATAAGAAAAAATTCTAATATATTAGGTAGGATGATTACAACTTCTTAAGAATGCCCTTTTTATATCCCCTCTTAACGACCATTTGTATAGTATTTCATGATAATGATAACCTATAATTCATTTTATTTAATTGGATAATATAACATACAATGTTTTTTGTGCTATAATGCTCAATTTTGTGTAATGAAGAGAAATTATGGGTTCCCTTTTATAAGTGAGGGGAGGGGAACTTTTTGGAAATTATTAAAATATAAAAATACAATAAAGTCATTATCAAGAACATTGATTAAAAATGACTAAATATATTAATAAAAATCATAACATAGTTTAAAAATAATTAAACAATAAAATTTATATAGGTTTAAGTATAATTTTACACCTTATCTTTTTTTAACCCCACGGGTAACCAATTTTGTCCTTAACTGTTGTAATAACTTTTTAACTATTAAAGGGTTACAACCATTATTATAAGAAGAAAAATTGAAAATAACTGAGAAAGGGATTATAATTTTTAAAAAATATTACCCACATTTACCTCTTTAATTATATTTATGATTTTTTGATAATTTATTAAAAATAATTTTTTATATAATATCTTTATTGTAATTTTGAAACTATTCATTTTATTTGAATAAAAAGAAATCAAGAAAAATATGTAATTTGAATATCATAATTTATCGCATCCCTAATATATCATATTTATATATAAATGTTTTTGAACATTATAATTCAACCAGATTATATAAATTTTAATATTTAAAAAAAAATTATTTTACATTACTATTGTTTGATTAAAAAATATTTCAGTGTTTCATAAACATTTATGTTTATTATTAACTCATTATAAATTAAAAATATATTACTATGATAAATAAATTTTATTGAAATTTCATTTGAACATTTATAACTTATCATAACCTCTTTTCAACCTTATAAAAATTTATTCGAGATATTAAATTCGCAAGTATTCCATTTTTTTATTTATATTTTACTAAAAGTAATATAACTGTCACAATCAAAGTAATGTATATGAAAGTGTAAATACATTTAAAATTAAAAGTAAAATATTGAACTACACATATCCAATATGATAATTTCATGTTTTTCATAACGTTTTATGTCATATTCCAAAATTTAAAACATATTTTACCTATTTTATCCTTATCATGTTGTCAATAGTTTTTATTGGTTACTATTCATTTTAATGAGAGATAAAAGAGGCATATCTAAAAAATTTTAAACTGCCAATTCCAAATATTTAATCCTTTTTAATGATTCAATTTCAGGAATTAGAAGAAATTAATTTAAGATAGAAATGCAGAACGCAGAGAAAAATGGTTTTATAGAAAAGTGCCTATTGTGTAAAAAAAATTAATACAAATTTTAATGATAAAATTGGTTCATGTAAATTTTATTGAATTTTGTATTTTAAAAAACTAATTTAATTTTTTTCCTTTTTAAAATATAATTTTTATTTTTAAATTCTTGAAACAAAAATATAGTTTTCACTTAAAGTCCATAATTTTTACTTTTATAAATAAATAAATCATTTCAAAAAAATAACAAAAAATTGCTCAATGATAATTATTTTGTGATTAATTAAAAAATAAAATTAAAATTTTCTAATTACATCTCTAATGGTGTCACAAATTTAAAATAATTTTTTTTCTGAAAAAAATTTATAAAAATCATTTTTAAAGGAAATGTATTTTTGAGGCATAATATGAATTTATCAAAAAATTGAATACCTAATTCCAATGTTATAATTAAAATAATTTTATTTATCATAGTCATTAGATATTTTTCATAATTTAGTTTTTCCAATTTATTCTCACGAAATCAGTGACTACATTTTAATGGTCATAATTAATTAATAATATTTCATAGATAGTTTATTCTCAGAATTCCATGAAATATATTCTATCCATCATTATAATGATCTTTTAAAATATAAATTCGTTATAAAGAGTTTATTCATTTTTATTTTTTGGACCAACTAGACACCATACATCCTTGGATGTATAAGATTTCCTTGTTCCTTCCACATCTTGGAATTAGACATTGACTTGATGTTCATGATGTATAGGTACTACCATGGGGTTCAACATGAGACTTCAAGGATAAGGAATTCCATGTTATTCCCTATGATATGATACCCAACAATGGATGTGTGGGAATTAGATCCTCAATGTGGGAATATAGGTTCTTCTGACGTTTTTCTCATTTCCAGTGATACTTATTCATTGGCCTATAAGGGTATGGTTGGTCTGCTACATATACTTGACGATTTAAGATTGATTTTGGGAATGTCATAAGTTATATGTGTATAACCAAGGGGATGTGGTAATACTTTATAGGATTTTATTTTATTATATTCTTAGATTCTTTCAGAACTGGTCAAAGTAGGTAATATGGGTAATATATTTATTCATATGTTTAGGTTTTTGGTTAATTTATTTCATATTAGCATGACACCTATATTTATAAAAACATTTATGATTATATATGTGACTTCATGGGTGGGTCTTTACTATATTATGTACTCAAACCCTACTCAGGTCGCCATGAAACTTGGGTAGCTGAGTAAGACTCTCACTTTTTTGGAGGTAAATGTTATGTTGAGGCCAAATATTGTGTGATTAATCTAGAGTATCTCAAGGGGTTATGGATATTATAGGTGGGTCTCAGGTATAATAATGGATCCTCTAGTGTATTTTATTATATTTATTTATCATATATGTATTTTTGATTAGCCTTGTGGTTGACCAGCCATGTATACCATCATGTTTTGATGGGTTTTTATTTTTTTATAGTCATTTATTAATTTTTTATATTTTTATTACTTTATCATACTTAGAGGTGATGATGTGGATGATACACGGTTATTACACCTTTATTGTTCAAATTTTTATATAGGTTATTTCATCCCAACAATACCTCATTAGACTCCCTATTATAGTTAGTATCCTCTTAAATTTAGGGTGGCATGCCCAAGGTCACATTTTTGACTGATCTGACTATTGTTTGGTGTAATCTATGAGGGTGTGTAAAAATAAAAACCATATTTAAATAATTATGGGATTCACAATAATAGGGATTGTTCCTCTAAAATTGAACACAATAATTTAATTTTTTGATACTCAAAATCCAATCACCATAAAAGTGTATTTCAAAATATTTTCAAATATATGATTATAAAAAAATAACGTCTAATGAAATAATGCCATTAGAGAAAAATAAGAATATGATTGAGAAATATTAAATAATTATTTTAGATAATGTTTTTATCATTGTTTTAACTGAAGAAAGTATTGGTCACATTGAAATTTCATTTCCTAAAATCACACCATTCATAAAATTTCATTTTAATTATTAATATTTGGAATAAAATTTCAATAATGAACCATCGAAAAATACAAAAAAGTTTCAAAAATGAAATGTGAAAACATATTGAAAACATTTACTTTTCAAAAATAATACTTAAAAATAGATTAGAAAAGAAATCATTTTATCTGATATCTGAAGTTAAAATATTAGAAAAATAACATTTAAAAAATAATCAATATGATAAACATGAAAATATTTAAAGGTTATCAAAAAAATTGTTACTATTAGATTAAATAATTAAATATGAATGGATGGAAAACTCATATTTGTATTTCAAAATTCTAGTATTGATAACCCACATCATAAAAATAGTATCAAATATCCTTTTGAAAATAAGTGGAGTGATAAATGAATTTTATACGGGAATTTTTTTAATTTTAGTTATTTTTAAATTTTATCATTGGAGGGAATTGAAAATATGGATATGTATGGGAAACTATCATTAATGTGGAATTGAATTGTTCTAAATAATGATATTATCTTTTTAGAATAAAATTATTCTATGTAAAAGATTTTACATAAAATTACATTTTCCTTAGAGAGGAAGTGAATTTACCATGAAATAAAATATTAATATGGAAGGATCCAATCATAGATTATTGATGTTTTGGATAAAATATTATATCTCATATATAAGGGAGTTGATTTAAAAAAACACCGTCAACTTTGGTAACTTTTGAATCAAACACCATTTCAGTAAAGACCATCATGGGGCTCCTAAAACAAAATAATTACATGAATATGTTGAAGTACATTAAATATTTAGTAATCACAACTTTAAAAAAAATTTGAGATATGAAATAGGTCTTATAGATTTGGAAAAGAGATAATGAAATTATCACCTTAATTACTAACTTCCACTAATGTTCTTGAGAAACCTTTATAAAACATTAACTATATTGTTAAACTCTTTTAGAACTATATTCATATATAAATATATTTATAAAATTTTTAATAATTACTTTTTATATTTTATTGGTAATTTATTATGTATTTTAAATATCAGGTTTGAGTAATATTGATTGTTTTGAAATATTTTCATATTTGCCTTGTTTTTTATCATTCATTCCCTAATGTTAACCACAACTATAGAATAAATGGTTCCATTATTGATATTAAATAATTATTTATAATGTTAAAATTTCATTATATTGTAGTTTTATTTGTGATCCTTATAGAAGGAATTAGGGATGAGTAGGTTTCAATGATTTTTAATGAACATACACTAGCACCTTAATTAATGAGTTAAATAAAAATTATTTCAATATGGAATAGAAATAAAATCATTATTTTCTTAATTATATTCTATATTATTATTAATTTTTCTCTCATGTTAACCGATGATATTATTTTATATATGTTTTCATGTAGGTGTTGGGATCATCCCAAACCTGAACATACAATAATTAATAGATTAATGTGATTTGGAAAGTATTTTATTTTGTAATAATATCATTATAAAATAATATTAATTAAATTATTTATATAACTTTAGTGATTTTAATAATATTATAATAAACCATAATAAATAATAATGAAACTAAATGGAAAACAAGAAACATTATTTCATAGAAGTTAGAGTATGCACAACCCACAAATGATTCTATAGTTTTACTAAATAGAAAAAGATAAAGATTATTAATTGTTATTAACATAGGATACACAATCCATATACAGAATAATTATTTTATAAAAAGTAATGAGAAGATAGTATTCTAGAATATAATATATAATAGAAAATAATTAATGAAAAAAATAATTCTCTTGTGGGGGACTAGGGCTTTCCCTTGGATGGTTTCATGGAAATGGTGGTTCTTATCCAATATCTAGTTACAATATTTTCAATGAAATGTAATAATATTATATTGAAAATTAAAAAGGAATTATATCATACGGAAACTATATTCATTGAGAGGATGTGAAGGGGTAATGAGGGTCACCTATTATAATTTTGAATAATCACATTTTTTTTAAAATATTTCAACTTTTTATAAATAGAAAACACATTTTACTTGTAAATAAGACTAAAAATTGGAAAAAATTGATTTGTATGAGATAATATGTATAATAAATATTCCTTTAATTTTAAAAAAGTTTTTTAACTTGTTTTAAAGTCTATTACTCTTATAATTTTTACTTTACCATTTTTGGTTTTACCGTGCTAACTAGTTTTTACAAAAGTAATTAATTTTAATGCATAAAAATAAAGTTTCACATATCAATTAATTTATACCTATTTATTTAAAAAATTATTTTTTTATAAAATATTATTTCTATGAATAATAAAATTCAATTCTAACATTAACACATGAAATATGTAAAAATTAGTATATATAAATAGGGCATCTGAAAGATTATGTTTTTTTCTATGGTGAAATTATCAATGTATTTGGTGTTAATGAGTAAAATAGATTATTAAAAAAATATTGTTCCTTTAAAATTAATCTAAACCCAAATTATAACAAAATAAAATTTTAATAAAATAAATTAACAAAATATGTTTTTCTAGAAAATATTACTTATACAATTAAAATGTTGATGTAAGGTTTCTAAATTCATCCTAATATATTAAAATAAATAATTTTTATTCCTAAAATAAATCATAATTGTTTGTTAAATTTCAATTTCAATCACGTCGTATTAAATTCTAATAAATATTATAGATTTGGAAGAAATTGAATTTTCACTATTCAACTAAAACTCAACAAATTTATAAAAAAATACAAAAAATAAACCCAAACTTATTTTTTTATAAGTAATAAAATATTGTTTATTTTTTAAAACTAAATATATAATTTTTATAAAATTATCTTTTGAATGAAAATCAAAAATATAAAAGGAATGGCATTTTTATTTAAAAATGCCCATTTTATAACATTATGAGTTCTTAAAAATATTTTTTATTCATTTATACATTATTAAAAAAATTATTTTATATAATAATTTTTATTATTTCATTTTTTAACAAAACATTTATTATGGCTTGTATTGGTTTGGTGTTGTATGTGGTGTAAGCTATTACACATAGAATTAATTTAATAATATTATATTCCAAAAAATCATGGTGGTATATTCTCCCCATCTAATTACAATTTTAGTTATATCTTCTTATAATAGTTTAGGTTATCTGTAATAAAGGAATTAATTAAGATATAATTTCAATTGAAGACTCTAGCTAAATATCTAATGTTAAATAGGAAGAAAAAAAATTTCCCTTATTTTAGGGATTATAAATATTATCACTTAATTGTACTGAATATTATTCTTTATAAGATTAAGATCAATAGGTGCTTATAGAGGTATACCTTTTAATAATAATAATCCCCAGGTACTCCAATTTTGATTTCAATATATTATGATCAAAAGTGTGTCATGTTACTTCAATGAGTTAACACTATTCGTTCTAAGGTTTCTAAATATCTATTCCCAAGAACACATGTAACATCCTTATTGGAATTTATGTGAGAAATTTTAAATATCTCTTATAGTAATATATTTTTTATAGTTTTCTATAATTTCATTCTAGATTTTTTTTTAAATAAATAAATTAAGCATGATCTTAGTGGAATAGATGGAGACATGGTTTGATTCAGAAATTTTTAAAACATCTTCTAATTTATAAAATAATTTATATATACTACCAAAAGATCACCCAAATATTTATATTTATAAAGAATAATAATACCACTTTTGGTTTGTGATAGTGGGAAATATCGATAAATTCTATTATGGGTATTCTTAAATTGAGTAATATGAGAAAGATGTATTTTTAAAATATGGTGAATTTTTTTTAGATTCCAATATGAATGTTAAATTTTTGTAGGAGAGTTGTATTTATTATAATTTATCTTAAAATAGATTTAATTATAGAAAATTTAGAATAATCAATAGAACAAGTGTTTTTAGTAATGATTACAATAAAATCATATATGATGGATATGGGATTCATGAAATATTTCATCAATTAAATCATTATAATAGAGATTTATTCTATTGAAATAACAAAATTAATACATGAAATAAACTACATGCAACCTATTTATATTATAATTTGATACATCTTATTTGTTGTCTTCAAATAAAATTGAAATGGTTAATCATGAGTGATCAAAAGTATCTAAATTGAATTAAAGAATTTTTTTTGTAAACTTTTAATATTCCATCTTATTGATAACTAAGGTACAAAAATGTTAGACTAGGAAACATTTAGTTTAACCTATATTACTCATGGTTCAATCCATATTTCTTTATATTGGGCTATCTCTTAACTATTAACCAAATTACATAACATAAGTAGTCATTCATAATAAATTCAACCAAGAATATGATCTATAAAATAATATTCATCAAGAGTTTGTATCCAGCTATGTATTCTTAGGTCCATTCATCATATACCAAGGTGAATATCGAGTCATTTCTGTAACCATACATTATTGAGATGATTCCATCGAGGCTCATTTTTTCCACAACCGTATCAACATATGATAACCGATAGAAGAATATAATTTCATGTAAAACCACATAATATCTACTTTATGAAAATTTCATAATGTTATCAAATATATATAATTACCCATTATACTTATTCATATGGTTTTTAGAACTGTTATCATATCCTATTCCAAATTAATTACTAAAATAATTCCCATAAATAACTAAACCCTTATCTGATAACTTCTTAATAGACCTATGATAAACATATCATAAAATAATATAATTTCCATATGTTAATCATTAAATCTGAAAAATAATAAAAACAATATCAACAATAATATATTTACATTATTTGAGGACTACCAATGTAAGAAACATATTCCATAGAACTTGTGAACATTTCACCATAATTAAGCCTGTGTAGACTCTCTTATAATATTAAAAACATGTTATAATCATCTTCATATCCGGAGGAATGTAATCATAAAAATTGTGTGAGGTAAAATTCTACTAAATTTAAATATTAACAATTTTTTATCATGGGATATATCATTAAAATATGAGAAGACACAAGGTGGGGATATATATCATATTAAATGAAAATGAAATAATAAGATATGTTCATAAGATATGAAATAATGACATGTAATGTAAAAATGATTACATATACCATAGAAAAAAACACATGGAAACATGATATAAAAAACATGATCTATGGATATTAATAGAAGCATATAACCTAGAATTACAGCACATGAAAACACCTAATTAAATATCATTTTAAACATTTGTTAACACATTGAGTTCATGCTCAATATTGTGAATGTAGTTAATCAGCATATTATTCCATCTCAATCTTATGAATATGGCTAATATTTATTTTGTTCACACTGAATTTTCTACATATAGATAATATTGATAATGAAAATGATCAATCTTTTCAATGTAGAAAATATGAATCATGTTAATTATCAAACCATTATCTCATCAGTTATAAAACATTATCATAATCGTCAAATTGAAATTAGTAACCCTACCATGATAATCTGTATAAATGTATGCCATGTTGTTTCAATCATTCAACATATCATGACAATATATATGAAGAAAGTGGGGTTATTTTATCACATAATAAATAACCAATTAAATGAATGATAGGTTTCAAAATTTAGAATGAAAGTATCAAAAACATTACCCAAAAGAAAATAAATGGGTGATACCATAACAATAATCACCAAAGAAAGATTATTTCATGATAAAATTTGGATAGGGGACTGAGAAAAAATATTTAATGGAATATGTACTCTAAAAATAAAGAGGTAAAATTTATTTAAATTGAAAAGTAGTTTTTTAGATAATTTTTTTAACTTTGGTGGAAGTGATGATGTTACAAGTCACTTTGAAAATATATTTTTAGAATGGTAACTTCTAAGAAGAAAGAATTTTTAAAATAAATATGTGAAAATATATATTAGTAACTATTCCTTGAATAATACATAATTGTTTCAAATATTTTATCGGTAAACATATTGCAATTTTTTATTTTTTTAAATAATATTAAAAAGGATCCATTGAGATACATAATATATTTTTAAAGATGAACTGAAAATTTTATAAATAATTACATTTAAAAAATAAAATCAGGTAATAGATATTTGAATATATATAATGTTTACCCAAAAAAATGTGGAGTCTAAGGTAAAATAATTTAGTTTGAAATAATAGAAACCCACTTTAAATATTTTGAAATTCCGTTTTTGAAAACCATCATCTTAAATATAGTAAATAAAAATTATTTTAAGGATACCGGAATGGATATTTTAATGCATCATGAATTAATACAAAATTAGGTTTATAACTATAATAGGAATCATTGGCAGGAGTGTAAAAATTTGATATATATGTGAAACTATTTTTAAATATTATAGTTATTATTCTCAAAGACGATACACTTTTTCAAAATAAATTTATCAAAGTAAAATATTTTTCAAAAAAGTTAATTTTAAATGAGAGGATGGTAATTTACCCTGAAATAAAATATTATTATGTATGTAACTAATCTCATAAGAAACGCATTTATGAATAATAATTATAACTCAACAATGTGGTTTAAGTTGACAACAACACTTTTAAAATTTTCATCTTTTGGATCGAATGAAATTTTAATAAAAAAAATATGGATAATAAAATACCATGGATGACATGAATATTGTTAAATAAATGCATTAGTAAGTAATCATACTAAATAAAATAATTGTTATTGTGAAATATGAAACATGCCACAAACATTTTAACATGAGAAAAAGAAACCCTAACATGAAATTAAAACATCCACTAAAGCACCTGAATCTCATGTATAATAAGAATAACTATTTTAATCATAAAATCTATAAACATATTAATTTCAATATCATTTTATAAACATTATTCATAATTATTTTTAAATTTATATTAGTTAGTTATTATAATTTATATTATCAGGTGTAAGTACTATTGATGGTTTTCAACTAGTTTCAGAGTGCAGATGTTGTTCATTATTCCTATACAAAATTTTATTATTCAAAAATAATAATGTTTATATAATTTATGATTAATAATTATTTAATTTTTTTATTTTAATCTATAAAGTTTTCACTATGATACTTATAGATGAAATCAGTGATGAGTATGCTTCAGTGTTTTCCAAACAATGAATTTTTGTATCTTAATTATTGATTTTAATAATATTTTAAATATTATAAAAATAATTATTTACTTATTTATATTATATATTATCATTAATTATGTTCTCATAGTCATACATGATATTAGATTATATCATTTTTCAATTAGGTAGTTCAACCCACAAAAATATGAACATTCTATAATTAATGGATTATTAGAATTATGAAAGTGGTGTTATATTGGAATAATATTATTATCAAAGAATAATAATGATATTATTTATGTAAATTAAATTTGTTGAATTATATTATAAGATAGTTAAATAAATAAATAAAAATGTAGATCAAAAATAAGATATAATGCATCTTGGAGGTGGTATCCCACACAACTCACAGATGTTGTTTCCCTTTCCTTTAATATGAAAAGGGAAAGTTAGTTAAAAGTTGTAATCTAAAAATAAACTAATTACTTATAAAAAATAATTTTTACTTTTATATAAATTATTATTATATATATTTTACAATAATACATAGAATAAAATAATTTAAGAAAAAAAAACTCATGTTGATGAATTGGGATTTCTTTTGGAAGTTTCCTTTGAAATTGATGCCCAGGATTATAAATTATGACATCAGGATCCAGAAAAAAGAATATAATTTTATTATAATGAAAAAATTCTATATTTAAAATATTAAATATATTTAATTCCTTGGTTAAAAAAGGTGGAGGTAAGACACTTTTTTAAGTCGTCGGAATTATTGTTTCGTAAATATTTTAACATTATATAAAAAAAGATAGGTTTCACATCTCAATAAGACTAAAAAATGGATAATAATGGAGTGAGGGATTATATAAGGCTTATAAACCTCAAAAATATATTTTAATACATAATTTATTCATGATTCCAAGTCCATTACTCTTAAGGTTTTCAATTGTTTTGATTTTTCGGTTTACCCTAGTAATTAGTGTTTACCAAGTAAATCATTTTTTATTGTTGGAAATAAAATGAAACATAATAAATAATTTTTATATAATTATAATAAATATATAATAAATATTATCATTTAAATTCTTTTTTGAAATAAAAATCATTTTTAGCAATAGTACATGTAACATATAAGAACCCAATTTTTTAAAAAAGATTATTCTTAAGATTAAGATGTATTTATTGGGTAAAATTATTAATTAATTTTATTATCATGATAGAAATTAGTTAATTGTAAAATATATAAAATTTATGTGCCACTAAATTTAATCCATAACTATATTTTATAAAAAAATAATAGAAACTTTTCAAGTAATTATTTTTTTGGAAATTATAACTTAAGTCCATAAAATGTTAATAATATGTTTTCTAAATTAAATATAATATTTATATCCATAATTTTTATTTCTTAACTCAATATTAATTTTTTTTATAAATTTTATGTCAATATTATCTTGTGAAAATGTGATAGAAATTTAATTTTTCATAATGGTAGTATTTTCTACTATTCACATAAAAGATGATAATTTTAGAAAAAATCCATAAAATAAATCATGATATAATTTTTTTTATATGGAAAAAATGGTTTTCATTTTGAAAAATTATAATTCACAAATATATATATTTATATTATAGTGGGAAATATAAAATATTTTGAAAAAACTACTTTTATTGAAAAATACACTTATTAAAAATTTAATTGTTCTTAATCATATTTTACATGTATTTTTAATTTAATAAAATCAATTAAATTTCTTAGATGTTTTATTATTCATAAATTTTCTTAATAATAAATTTTTGTTGGATTATATTAGTTATTTATTTCATTTTGAGTGTGCTATGCAACTTATTATTAATTTAGAAAAAAATATTCCAAAAACTTGGGGAATTACATTAAAACCACATTAAATAAATAGAAACCTCATAATATTAATTATCATTAACTAAAATAGTTGAGTGTATCTAAAATATATACATCACTCAATATATAATTTCAAATTAAGTGACTACCTAAATTTATTATGTAAAATTCGATGAGGTGTATTTCCCTTATTTTAAGCATATATTAATATTGTTAACCATTTGTGAAAAATAAGATTCATTATAGGGTTTGGTGTCATAGGAATTTTGTTAAGGGTTACAATTTTAAAATAAAGATCACAAGGTACTACAATTCTATTATCTTCTTAGGATGCTCAAAGGTGCATCATTTTTCATCCATGAGTTAATATATTGCATCATATGTTCTCATAATTATCTAAATTTTTATTCATAATAACACAGGTAATATTCTTGTTGCAATGTCTATGACCATGTAAAATTATTTTTATTTAGTTGTGGATATTGAACATATAATTTTAAAATGTCATTCTAGATATATTTTCAATTAAACAATTATATATGATGTACGTGGAATAGTTGAATATCTGGTTTGTTAAAGAAATATTTAAATGACCCTATAATATTTTAAATATTCTAGATACAATTCCATTATATATCACACTCTTATGTATATTTATAGAGGTTGTTAAATCCATTTGTGGTATGTGACATTAGGAAATATTGAAAAATTACATTGTTGTAATTCCTTAATTGAGTAATATAAGAGTGTTCATTCATTAGATATGGAAAAAATCCTTGAAATTTCCATCATAATATTTATGAATAGGAAGAGAGATAGAGATGTTTAAAATTATCTTCCAAGTGAGATGAACTCTTTAAAATGTTGTAGGATCCCTCGGACTAGTAATTTCATTAATGATTGTTAATAATTCAGCCTACATCGATATGCAACTTATTCCATATTTCATACAATCCATCAATATAATAGATCATTGATTATCTTAATAAAAAAATAAATACATGAATTGAATTACCTACCGTCTAATTATAATTAATCTATATCTCATTTATTTGAAAAAATTTAATAAAAAAAATTTAATCATGATTGATTAATAATATTTAATTAGAATCTGATTTAAAAATATATATAAATTTTGAATATTTCTTATAAGTATCGTAGGTACCAAATATTATAGTAGGATACTTAAAAATAAAATGATATCACTCTTGGTTCAATATAGGTTTCATTATGTTAGTTTCCCTCATACTCCTTAATTTAATTACATAGAATAATTGATACTTCAAAATTAATTGTAAACATACTATTATTAACAAAATAACATCCGTAGAGTGTTCCTATAAAGGTGTGTATTTTTGGGCCCACTCATCATGAACTAGAGTGAAGATTGATTCAATGCCCAAACCTGCTTTTTAGGGTGATTACCCCTATGTATATCTATTCCACATATAAATGTATTCAACATATACATCCAGTTATCTTTATCCAGATAGGGAATAAATTTATAAGAATACAAAACAATCTATACATTAAAAAAATTATAATGTTTTCTTATACATATAATTGTATCTTAAACTTTTCCCTAGAATTTTTAGTAATATTAACTTATAATATTCCCAAAACATTAACTAAACCAATCCATAAAATTAAGTAAACCATGCATTAATTATAACTTTAGAGATCTAAGGTAATCATATATTTATATTTCATTGTTTCTATTAGTTAATCAGAAAAAATTACAAGTAATCAAAAAATCTCAAGAATGTATGTTTTTTTATTTTAAGACTAGATACATAATAAACTAATTCCACAACACTTGTAAACATTCAACAATAACTAATACACACTAGAATCTATTATATATTTATCACTAATTATATTCATCTTTATAACAAGGGGAATGGAATCATAATCATGGGTGAGATTAAATGCTTCATAAAGTAAATGTTATCAACATTCTATTAAGGGTTACATCATATGCATATGACAAAACATGAGAAAGAGATAAATATTCTATCCAATATCATGGAAAATTTTGATTTGACTATAAGACATCACAGAAGGTCATATACTCTAAAAATAGAAACATATTATCTAAAACATTAATTTATAAATTTGATATAATAAAACTTATGCAGGGAAAATAACATAATTATATATCCTATAATTATAGTGTTGGAAAAATCATATGAATTTATAAAATTGTGAACCTGCCTAATCGCATTATGTCTAAGCCCAATCAAGAAAGTGTAGCTAATATTCATCATGTTCATTATAAATCTTGTGAACACCACTAATATTCATTGTGTTCATTCTTGATCATCTAAATATAGTTAATTTTCATTGTTTTTATGCTCAATCATGTGAATATATCCAGTATATATCATTTCCATGAAAACATCTTTATATCATCATGTATAAAACATAAAAAATTCATTGGAGGGAGATATAGGACCTCACCTATCATCATCTATACATATGTGTGCCCAAATATATAAATATTTCAATTTATTTTTAAATCCCCTGGAAATAAAAATCGTTTTAAATTTACATTATAGAAAACCCCTTGAAAAAAATACATGTTTCACAATAGTGAAAGATGGAATCACCAAAATTGGCCTCGATAAAAAAAATGGATTATAACCAAAATTCGATCTGCCAAAAATATCATTTCATAAGAACATTTATACAGTGTATTATGAAAAATAAATTCCTAAGAATAATTTCATTGTAGATAAAGAAGAAAATGATTGTAAAATTATAATAATGTGTTTTAGATATCACTTTCAATAGTGGCATATGTGATGATGTTACATGTCACTTAGAAAAGTAGTTTTTGAAAGGACTGTTTTGAGAATAATACATTTCCATATTAAATATTTTTAAATAAATAATGTTAATTATTTCATTAAAAGGAAATATAAATTACAAAATGCCTATGTGAAAATATAATAATTTTAAAATGAAGTAAAATCATTATTAATATTATGGAATACCATAGTTGAAAACCGAAAACATAATAACAGTAATAAAATATCATTTTGAAAAGAGGTGAAAATAATTATAAGGGGTGCTTGGGTGAATATAAAATTATATTTCCAATTATAATGGATAAAAATCGTGAGAAATAAATATATAGACATGGAGGGAAAACTATCGTTAAATATGACAAGAATAATTATAAACTACGATTTCCTTCCTGATAAATAAATTCATAAAGATAAATAATTTGACATAAAAGATAATTTTTTTCGGAGATTTATATATTTTAATTAAATAAAATTTTAATATATATCGAACCAATGTTGGAAGAAAGTAGTTTAGAAATAAGTATTATAACTTAATGAAGGGATTTGCGTTAGAAAAAAATCACCTTTAGTGTCTTTTAAATCAAAAAACATTTGAATAAATAACATCATATGGATCCTCAAACCCTAGTAATTAAAAAGAATATTGAAATTGAAATTCAGAATTCAATAATCACACCATATAAATGAAATTATGGTGAATAGTTTTAAACATGTGTTAAGGATTTTAAAATTACATAAAAATCCTTAAATTAATTTTCAACATCTACTAAACCATGTGAATTTCATCTATAAAAAATAACAGTCTCAATTACATATTTTAGAAACCTATTAATATAAACTTTATTTTATAAAATTTATTTAAAATTATCCTCTACAGGTATATTAGTAAGTTATTTATATTTTAAATATCTTCTGTAAGTAATCATATTCGTTTTCAAATAGTTCCATATTTATAGGGTTACTCTTCATTATTATCCCAAATTTAATTTATCCAATATCATAAATAGTACAAAAAAATTTTAATAATTTTTTATAATGTTTTAATTTCACTATGTGGAAATTTTGTTTACAATCCTTAAATATGAAATTATTGATGAGCAATTTTCAGTTATATTTAATGAACATACTTTAGTAACTTAAGTAATGGTTTTAATACTAATTCTACCATTCCCATTATAAATAAATCATTATTTAATTATTTTGATGATATATTAATAGTAATTACATTCTCATAGTAATCAAAATATTTTTTTATATCATTTTTCATGTAGGTGGTTAAACCTAACCAAACATTACTATCGAATAATTAATGGATTATTATGATTAGGAATGTAGTTTCTTTTGGAATAATATTTTATTATAAAATTATAACATTACTAAATAAGTAATATTATGGATCTAAATCTTATTTTATTTTATTTTATTAAATAATAATGAATCTATATAGAAAATTAGATAAGTTTCATTGTGTAGGTGGTAGTGAAAACAATAGACAAGTAATGCATTCATTTTACTCAATGGAAAAGATAATATGAGGTTAATAATATTATTTTATAATTATAAAACTAAATATAAAAAACAATGATTCAATTATATAATATTGAGAAAAAAATATTTGGTAAATTATGATATAAAATAAAAGAATTTGGGAACAAATTAATCATGTTGAGGACTTGGTTTTACATTGGAATATTCCATAGAAACAGAAGTATTAGGACAATAGAATTTGTCCATAGGTTAATGAAAATAAATTGTATTATATTTTAAATAAAAAATTTATATTTTAAAAAAGGAATCAAGTTGTTTCATGGGTATTGAAGATATGGTGATAGACCCCTTTTATAATTAGAGAGAATTGATTTTTTGAAAATATTTTTACTTTATATAATGAGATCACACATTTCACATAATAATAAGACTAAAATATGGATAATAATATATTTTGGGATAAGAAAATGTCTATAATCCATTAACCATTCATTTTAGAACTTTTTATAAATATTTTTCTTAGTCTTATACTCTTAGAAAATTTATATTTACCTTTTTTTTAGTTTTACTATGGTAACTAGTTTTTAACAAAATAAATAAATTATTCCTTTAAAATAAAATGGGGCTTTTAAATAATTAGGAAATATAAAATATAAAATATAAAATTAATTTTCTCATATAAAATTCTATTTTTTATATAAGTAAATTTTAACAATAGGGCATGTAAAGAGAAAAAAAATCATTTATAGAAAATGGGAGTTTTTATGCTTAAAATTTACATGATGGGAAAAATTACCAATGAAATTATTTTTAAGGGTATAAATACGTATATTATATAAAAAAGTTATATTTCTAAAAATTAAATCTAAATCAAAATTTTAACTAAATAAAATTAAATTAAAAAAATGAAAAAACATTTCTCATTGGAAAGTATTATTTTTTGTCCTTAAAATTTTACTCATATATTTTACAAATTTAGAAAAATATTTTAAAATTATTAAATCTTATTACTTAAATAATTATTTTATTTTATTTATAAAATCATATTTAAATATTCTATTGCAACTAGGCCTTTAAAATTAAGGCTTTTCAATAAAAAATTAGTATTTTTAACTCTTAACCTTTAAAATAAACTATTATAGAAAAATACCCAAAAGTTTTCTGAGGATAATATTTTAATTCTATGTAAAAATTATTTTAAAATTTATTAATTAAATTAAATAAATTTTTTAATTTAAATTTAAAATTGTAAATAATAAAATTATATGAAACATATTTTCTGATAAATATAATTTTTTAAACATTAATTTTTATTTATCATATTTCAGAAGAATTTATAAATAATAAAGGAGTTTGTATATACAAGAGATTTTATTTTTTATAAATTTTATTAATAAATAATGTTTTATTTTTTTTCCTATGGGGTGAGATATTGAACATAGTATTAATTTAGAAAAAAATATTCCTTAATATCGGGGTATTACAGGTCTCAAGTATTTTATAAATATAAATTTATATTATACCTGAAATAGTTCACAAATATCAAGTTAGACTAGTTTAAGACATAAATTACCATAGAAAATTGGTATAACTAGTGTTTTATATCATATAATTATCATTAATTTATTATATTGTCCATCTGTTATTAAATTTTAATTATATTATTAATAATTTTTAGTCGACTCTGAAAACATTATTTAAAAATTTAAATCAAACCTCATTAAGACTAAACTCAACAATAATAATTTTTTTGGTAACAAACATTGCTATATAATGGTTTTCAAATAAAAGAATCTATTCCTTATGAATTATGATGTAATGATATCCTCTAGATGACTTTGGAGTCAACCTCCATCAAAAACTTATAGATCAACTTCACTATTGTGGCCATTGTGAGGTGTCATCATTCCTATATTTTGATATCAATATTTAGGTCACATATTTTCTCTAATATATAATATGTAAAACATAAATATGAATTAAATTGATAAATATACATAAATAGAAATCTTATATTTTCTTCTGATTTATATCACAAAAATTTATCTTCTATTGACTTCTCAAGCAAGATGCAAATAAAATATCAGGATGTTTAATATCTTCCCACTTTACCTTTGGTTTCATGGAATGTTTTTTTTAATTTTACTTTATTATTTCAATTTCCATTGGCCTTATCACCTTTTCATTCTTCTTATTCTCTATAATAAATAATGATTTATCTTTATTTATCATCTTGTTGATCCTTACCATAAATAAACTAAAGAAGCTTTTCAATACTATTTGTTTTATAATTCTAAACAAAACTAAATAAACATAGTGTTATGTATAAAATAATGAGATATATTTAAAGATCATTATTTATATTGAATCATACGTCTATTAATCGATTTATGTACTTTATCATCTTCCTTACATATAGACTTTTAAGTATTCTATATTTTTCATTTCATGCTTCACTTACTCCATATAAACATCACATGATTATAAAATATTGCATAACTTTCCGTGTCCTAATTTTTAATTCACAACACATTGGAAATTGAGGAAAAAATTATTATTTAAATATCTAATGAATTATCCATGAATTTCAAGTAACCTACCATCTCACTCTAAGAGTCTCTATAAGGTTTATCATTAGGTAGTGTGGACTCTAGAACATATTATTTCCTTTTACATCATAAAATTATGTGTAATAACATTTACCACTCTTTGAAATTATTATTGAATATAGAGTTTTCATTTTCCAATAATTATTAAAGTGGGTTTTTGGTATTTCATTCCATTTTTCAAAAAAATTATTCTTATAAATTTTTTACATTTATTTTAACTACTAATAATATTATAGATTTATTAATAATACTTTTGTACAACTAATTAAAAAAATTTTATAAACCATCGTCTATTATCTTTGTAAGACCTAGTCTCATGAGTATTTTATTGGAAAGTATCCTTAAATGACTCTTTATATATTTATCTATGGTATCGTCACTCATACAAAAATTAAAAGTTATGATTTTTTTCAGAAAAAAATTAACTCATGGATAAGAGATATGTTCAATAGAGACTCATATATGAAGAATTATTATCTTGTATTATATCAACAATCTCCTCTATAATTAAAATAAGTTAGTGATAATTATTTCTTTTATTAAAATTATAGGCAACTTGGTCCACCACTCTTTTTATAACTAAACAATGCGAGGATGCACCCTCACCAATGTTTTATAACAACCCAATCTGTTGTTTCATTATGAATCGAGTGTTGAATGGAATTAATGAATAAAAATTTCATTGAGTGAGTTTATGTTTTTATGTGAATTAAATTTATTTCTTTTTATCATTATTCTTACCATGTCATCACGCTCACAACTTCACTATTAAGAAATAGAAAACATTATTAATTAATTAATTTATTTTTATCTATAAAGGTATATATATCATTATATTTGGTCATCCATAAACTATACATAAAAAATAAAACATGGATATGATAAATACATTATTTGGGCTTTTCTCATAATGTTTAATCCATCGAAAAAATGGATCAGTTCAGACCCTACAAGAAACAGCATGAGTCATATCTAGATCGAGTATCGACACTCACATCATCTAATGCATCCAACACCCATATAGTAATTCCACATGTCTTAGTATAGTCTCCATCTCCTTTTATCAACATAATTATTATAGAATACTCACACATATGTGAGGTGGTCTTGGTAATGTGTTATATTGATGGATATATCACTCAAGGAAGATCTTTTACTTATATATATAATATTGGGAATGGAGGATGTATATATTATTATTTATTAATCATTTATAACAAAATTCAGAAATTGAAATAATTTTTATAACCCCAAGACTTTACAATATATTTATTTTAGAAAAAATTGTATTTTTCTAATAGCATATGATTCATGCAACAGCAGGTGAAAAATAAAAATACACTATAAAAATATTACTTTCAAAAAATAATTAGAAACTAGTCATTAATTTTGAAATTATAAATAGAAATAATTAATTATGAAAATTATGTTTACCTATTTATGAGAAGTAAACTGATAATAATTTTGAAGAAATAGAACTGATTTCTGATAAACTCTATTTTTTATAAAGGATTGTTTAGTCCTGCTTTTCGCACATAATTTAACATTAATTTTGAAAAAATAATAATATTTTATTTGAAAAAAATTATTTTTTTAAATAATCATATCAAATTTATATTCTAGTTTATTTTTGGGATTTTTCTGAACAATTGCATTTTAGGATTAAAATTTAAACAAACTGAATTTTAATTGAAAACAACCTTTGTGTTTTTAAAATTTATATTTTTAAATTAGTTTTTAATTTCAAAAAAAGGAAAATTTGTACGATTTTATATTATTTTATCCAATTTAGTTAATTTGAATAATTTTCATGTTGAATTTTAAACCAAAAACGTTTTAAAATTTTGAACATTTTCTCTTTTAAACCCAGCTTTCTCATTGCATCTATATGATTACTTTTAAATTAAAATGTAACACTGATGTAAAATAAATTTTGAAAAATGTATTTCTTATTTTTATTTATAATAATTTATATTTTATCATAATGTCTCCTTAATTTATCACAAAAAATGAATACATAAAACAATAAAAATTAATTACAATAGTAAATGTAAAATAGATTTAATAGAATTTAATATAAAAGAAATACATATATATAACCCACTATATATTCATAATCCAACATTATACATTGTATTTAATATAATGGTCTATATTTTTTGAATTGTGTATTGAAAAATTCTTGGTTAGAATTCATTATTATCGAAAAGCATTACATGTCTTTCACTTGCCTCACATATAGAAGGCCACCCACTCTCCCCTATTCTCACACCTTCATACACTTTTATTTTATGAAATAACTTGAAACATAACTTCCAAAATTATATAATAACATAATATAATACGTTTTTTGGGGAAATCCATCCTAAAAATAATTTAGTGCTATGCTAAGGAGGATACCAAAATAAGTGGTAATGTTTTATAATCAGAATTTTTTTATTATTTCTTACTCATACTCCTATAATATTTATTAGAAAATGATGATATAATAATTTTAATACCTTATGTATATTGAATTTTTTTATGTTATCCCAATTTCTTTCATCCACCCCAACATACATCAAATGGGTTTTGAAATTATCATTCATGGGTACGACGGACAACCGCCCCGTGAACCAATGGGATTCATTTTTTATTTCCACCACAAAATGTAGGATATGATGATGTATAAAGTGTATATATATATGATAGTTTTAAAAAATTTATACTTAGGTAATCACTATATATATATATATACTCTATATTAAATAGCGTTTTATAAGAGATATGATAAAATCTCTCAAGTGTATAGTGGACCACCGCCTCACAAAGCATTTTGATTCATCTTTCTATAGTTCTTTACATAGAAAATGATAATGATAATATTAAAAAAATATGTGATATAAATTAAATAATTATAAAATTAATTAAATATTTATAAATCTCTAATGATATAATATCATTTATTTTCTTACCTTTTCACTCACATAATGTTGACATCATTAGTGCAGGTGTTGAATACCATCATTATAAAATGTTGTGACTTTTTTCTTCACCACACCACATGATTTATATGTATAAGTATATCTAATGAAAAAATATTATATTATTACTATTACAAAAAGATAAAATATTACTTATCTTATTTCCATAATGGTCATTTCATAACTAAAACCTTACACTTTCACACGATTGGCCTACCGTCTTCATGATCGTAATGTACTTCAATTATCAAAATCATATATATAGATTGGTATTAAAATAATAATTGATTTATTAATATGATAAATTATCATGATTTTTTATGGAGATTATGAAACTATATAATATTCACAAAAACAGATTCATTTATGGAAAAGAACGAATGATAAAACATGGCAATTAACACCAGATAGAGTGAAAATAATTATTGATTATTAACAAATCGGTGATAAGATGTCATATAAGGATAATATAAGATATTTTAAATATTAATATGGTTATTAAATAAGTCAATAACATGTTTAAAACCACTATATAAGAGGTTAAATAATTCTCAATAAAAAGGAATCATGAAGTAATCGACTTCGTCTTAATTTCCCTTCATTAAGGTACATTGTAATGTTAAGAACCTAATTTATTTCATATGGTGTAAATAATTCCCTTTAATGTGTAATATCATGATTACATCATAATTAATGGTATTTTAATTTTCTATTTCAACATTTTTTCCATGGGGATTTTACTTGATAATTGTAAAGTGGTAAAGTTATTGTATAATCTAACTTTATTTTGTCACTATTAATTTTATCTTGATGGAATCACTTTATTGTGATCGTATGTAATTACATATTACATTTATCTTAAATATTCCTATGAGAATAATATGATTATTTCTTATATCATATACCATTTCTACATACGGTGTTTACTTTGAATGTAATTTGATTAACTGGGGAAATATTGAAAAATCATTATCCTTTAGCCAATAAATATAATTCATGATATGGGATATTATTTTGGAATAAATTGATTATTAAATATATTTTATAATTATAGTTACATGAATTACATGAACAGGGCCTAGTTATAAATATCAACTTGATGCATTTTTTGTCTTATAAGAAACATATGCTGGCCAAATCAGATGGGTCTTTACTTAGTAATTTTAAAATATATTGAGGATATTTCATACTAGTAAAGGTATCATGTTTCCTGGAAACATAATGTTCAATTAATAATCATTTCATTAATTAATAATTAATTTATTTTTAAAAATTTATAGATTTTATCTATGTTATTATATATGGATGAAATCCTTTCTCAATTTATTGATTAAATGGATTATGTTTTCAATTATTTACCACACCATATATATTGTTCATTTATTTATCCTGATATTATTGATATTTAAATGGAATTATTGTTTAGTCATTCATCCTAAAATGTTGATAGTTAGTAATTATTCATGATAACATCTTTTATATTTGACCATTATTGGGTGTTTGATATAACTCTTTTTTTGTTTTGTTTCATAGGACATAATAAAGATATATTTGAATGATTTTCCAAGGATGTAATTCAATTAATTTTTTATGTATTGTTTTTTATTTTTTATTCCCATTGTAAAGTAGTTATAATGTATGTATTTGGTTCTCTAAAAATGATAAATTGATCATTAAAATATATAATTCTTTATATCTATTACAATGTCATAATCTAAGACACCAACTTTAAGATATTGGAGTCTGGGTCATTACAGTTGTTGTAAAAGAATGTTTAGTATTTAACATGGGAACTAGATTTAGGAAAACATATATTATAGGCAAAAAAATATGATAGAAATTGAAGATATGTATAGTAGAACATTATAATAATTTTGAAGGAAGATATTTGTTGTTTTCTCTTGAAATACTTCTCTGTCTAGATAATATAGGTGGATGTGGTTCTATAACAGATTTCATATGGCTTATAAATCCTAGAAGGTTGTATTGGGATTGGCCTGATCGTCACCAAATTCATGAAAACCTAAATGATTTTCATCATTTTGGACACTCCAAAGTTATATTGTTAGGATAACTCACATTTTAATTACAAAAATTTTTGAATAATTTTAAATATATACATATATCCCCCAATAATAATATCGTATAATTCTAACATTAACAATATATAAATTCTAATTTATCTTTGGTGTTACATCAAATTTTTTATTATATATTGTAACCTAATTCTAATAATTGTTTATGACTTTCTATTATATGTTTTTATTTATAAGATAACGAGGTTATGAAAAACAACCTTGCATATATGGATGAATATGCTCTACTATGAGATTACCCTATATTATGTGACTACTAATTTAATGGTAACAGAGGAATGGTTTATGTATTTGGAGATTATATATATGGTTGAAAAGTAAAAGGTTCATCCTAGAGCTTGTTTCCTTAAAAGAGAGTCAGATCAATGGTGCCCATTGATCTAAAATACTAGTGAGGAAGATTTAATAATAATAATTAAGTTAAAAAATTTAATGTGACATTCTTTAAAAAATATTCCCCTCATTTGCAACAAACTAATATAAAGTTAATTTTTCTTAAAATAATGGATAACTAGGTGTAGTAGGATTAGATATTCTACACAAAGTGAAAGATTTTACTCATATTTAAAGGGATCAATCCAGGTATCTGAATGGTTCATGTCTCTCAAGCATTTATCTTAATTTGATAAAATATTATTATGTTCTTTCAAAATGGAGAATTAATTATCTTTTTCATAAATATTTAATGGAAACTAAGAGATGAAGAGATCATCCAAAAACAATGAAAATTTGAATGTGTCAAATAAGAATAAAAAGATGAATTAATATCCATAATGTGAGAAATATGGAATGAATCATCTTGGGAAGTGATTAGAAGAGAATTGGAGTTTTTTGTAAGTGTTGAAAAAAGGTACATTTGGTTAAACAATGAAAGGAGAAAAAAGAAAGAGTTGTTATTTTATATTTCAATTGGAGGGAGATAGGGAACTATGGAAAATAATTACCAACGTGTCAAGGTAATCTACCATTTAAGAGGCCATGGGGAGAAGGCCATGCATATGAGATAACTAAATTATTTTCTGACCTTATTATCATACCTATGGTTAACATTAGTATAATCATTTTTATGGAATAGATTTTAAAATATGATGCAAAAACATTAATATAAGATGAAGTAAATTATAATTTTTGGTGAAGATATAGATTTTCTTATCATTGTGGAAGATACTTCATTAGCTGAGCAATTTTTAGATCCACCCTCTATAGATATAAAAAATGAAATTCATATGGAGGAAGGGAAACAATCAAGGGATGGAGAAGGTAATATTAAAATTTAAGATGTACCTATTGTATAGGAATACCATAATGGATTTCCTTAAAAAATATTTAGACATCCCCTACAGTGTGAAGTTGGGCATTCCATTTATTTAGTCTCTCATATAGGACAAGCATCAAATACTACCTATAAAAATGCCACTATGGAATTAGTGAAGTTGAATAAAAAATTAGTGGATTTGGGTGATAAGGGATTTATTATCCCTATGGGTTTTCTATGGATATATTGTTTTCTCTCTGTTAATATTGAAGGTGGATTCTTAATCTATGAATTTATTATAGGATAATCAAGGCTACTACTATAAAGAACATGTATCACCAACTATAAATTAATTACAAATTAAATCATCATCGTGGATACTAGAAATTTAAAATGATTGATCTTCATTCCGGGTATCATCAATTACGAGTAAATAAGGATGAAATTCCAATGAAAACATTTCAAATGTGGTACAGAATTTATGATTTTATATTAATTCAATATAGATAGAATAATAAACCCTCTTTTTTTGTATCAAGTGAATAGATTAATCAAGGAATATATTGATGATTTTTTTGTGGTATTCATCAATGATATTTTGGTGAATTCTAAAATCTACAAGGACCATGAGAATCACATGTGGATAATTATTTAACCTCTTCGAAGAAAATAGTTATATGGGATATTTAGTATGTTTGATTTCCAAAATCAAGAAGTTATTTTCTTTCCCATATTATCTTCATGTAAAGAATATAAATTTATTATTTGATATTGAGGAAATTAAAGAATGTGTTATACCAATGAATATAACTAAGTTATATAGTTGAATAGGTCTTCTATGTTACTATTAGTGATTCGTTCATTAGTTTTCCTAATTTTTTATCCTGTGAACAAATCTTACATGTAAACGGGATAATTTTGTTTGGAAAAAGTAATGTGAAGAAAGTTTTGGTGAAATATAGAGTAGATTGGTAAACACTTTGATTTAGACTCTACTATCTAGAAGTTATGATTTTTTCATATATATTGATTCATCCAAAAAGGAAATTTTTTATTTCCTAATAAAAAATGATAATGTAATTTCATTTTAAATGAGGAAATTGAAGACTAATTAATAGAATTACCCAACCAATGATTTTGATTTGGAAGTTGTAATACATTTATTGATTATATGAAGTTGTTATCTCTATAATGAAATATGTGAGATATAAATGGGTTAAAAATCCTAAAATAAATCTTTTAACTAAAATATCTCAATATGTGAAAAAATTAATGGATCAAGGTACTTAAGGAAAATTATTTCTCAATACAGTGCCACCATAGAAAAGAAAATATGGTAGTGGATCCATTGAGTAGGAAAGATTATGGAGTTCTAAACCCAATGAGGATTGAGGGGGGTCATATGTACATGATTCAAGTATATATAGACATGGGAATCATTAAAAAATAGGATACATAACCCATTTTTCATATATTTTCAAAACTATATTTAATATAATATATAACAAATTATCAATCTCATGATGACAAATTTTTGAATAAAATTAAATATATGATTTATATTAAATTGGAATATATCATTTATAAATATGGTGTTATGAAAATTTGAAAGAGATAATGTGTTATATATACACCTAAACAAAAAATAGAACTATTGGATGTCTCTCATTCATTGAATGATTATATACACCGTCGATGAAAAAATATGTATAGGGATTGGACAGATCATTTTTATTGGGATAACATGATGTTGGAATTTTCTTTTTATGTTGCTAAATGTGTTATTTTTTAACAATGGAATTGAGGGTTCATGAAAAAAAATTACTTTTACATTTTACAAATAGGATGACATTACTATGTACAATTTCACAAGACTACCCAATACACCTAGAATGAATAATAAAATATCATTTATTATTGATTTTGTGATGAAATATTCACATTTATTCACTATAATATAATATTTAACACTTTATCTCATTTAAATTATATATATTAATGATTTTTTGAGACATCATGGTGAATGCATTATATTTTTTCTAATCGTGATATCTATTTTACATCGAAATTCTAGATGAGTATTCTGAAGGATCTTGGTACTGAGCTTCATTTGATTATATGATATTTTTATCCAAATGATGGATAGTTTAAAAGGAAAATTCAAAAATGTAATACATGTTAAATTATTTATCATATTATTTTCAAGTTATGTGGTACTAGTAATTACTATTGTAAGAGTTTTCATATAACAATAGTTTCCCTTCAATTATTCAAATGGTACCGTATAAAGTTTTTTACAAAAATGTATGAATTAATCCAACTTTATGGGATGGATTTGGTGAATGGACACTCGTAAGTGATAAAGTTTTTGAAGACACAACAAATATGGTAACAAATATTTAGACTCCCATCAAAGAATCTCAATGTAGAATGAAGGTTTATTCTTATAATCAGAGAAAATATTTTGAATTCTAATTGATAGATCAATTTTTATTGAAGGTATCTCCAATGAAGGGTGATATATGGTTCGATGATCAGGGGAAACCGATCACTATTTATATCAGACCCTTTTTAATTATTTAAATTGTATTAGTTGTTTCATATCCCATGCCAATTCCACCAAAACTCTTAAAAGTGGATGAGGTTTTCAATTTATTTTTTGTATGGATGTACATCCCAGAACCAATGAATGTTCTCACCTATAATAAAATTAAATTTATAAGACACCAAGAATATTATGAATAACCTATCTATATCCATGATACTAGAGGGAAAGTATTGAGCAATCATACATGATGTCAAGTAAAGGTACTTTGGAGAAACCACAAAATCTATGAATAAATATGGGAAAAAGATGATATTTTTAAGAAGAACTACCCTAATCTGTTTGGATGGAAATGTGCTTGAAATTTTAGGGTTGAATGTTTTGTTTGAGAGAATAATATAACACCGAAAGACAATAAAATATATTCCTTTTATAATTTATTTAATTTTGCTAATAGCTTGTGATGTACAAGACACCAGATGTAAACAAAAATACTATATTAAAATATTATTTAAACATGAAAATTATAATATATATTTTTTTTGTATATATATTGGTAAATAATTATGAAAATTATGGTTAACAATTTATTAAAAATAATATAATAATATTTTAAAATAAAAAGAAATGATTTCTAAGGACTGTATTTTCTCTAATTGATTGTTTTGTCACACATTATTCACATTATAAAAAATTAATTGTTATAGATTAAATAAAATAATTTTTAAAAATAATAATTTTTTGAAATCATCATATCATAATTATAATAGGGTGAATTTTTGGTATTTATCTAAAATTTTACATTTTTTATGAATAGTGAAATATAATGAATTTTTATAGAAAATAATCATTTCATTTAAATAATTTATATTAACAAATTTTATTTTTAATTATTTTTAAATTGAAATTCGTTATATTTTATATCAATTTATCCTATTTTGGTTATGGGAAAAATGTATATTGAATTTTGATATAAAAAAATTGTACACATTTAAACATTTCATATTTAAAAACTATTTTTCTCATCCCTTCTACATGATTAATGTTATGTTAAATTTATCCACATATATTAGTTTTTAATGAAAAAATGATTTATATATTTTTAATAATAATATTTTATAAATTATAATAATTTAAATTTTATTTTCAAAATAAATTAATTGTGAAAAGAATATAAATGAATTGTTGCGGTTAAGGTAAAAAAAGATTTACTAGGGGTTAAACTACAAAGATAAGTGCTTAAATTACCATTAAACCAATATAAAATAAAGTTTATTTCCATATTTATCCATTATTCCATACTTTATTTACAACTTTGCATTATAGTATCATTGTGTAATGAAAAAAATGTTTGTATAATTCATTCATTTCAAAAAATTACAAGTCTGCCACTCACTTCATCTATAAAAGGCCACCATTATCCTCTCTTCTTCACTCCATGAAACCATTTTTGAAACATTACTACCAATGTCACTTAATAATTTTGACAATATAATCTTAGAATCTATATATTGGGCATAAATATAACCAATAAAGGATTTAGTGAACGCATAAGGAGGATACACAAAAAAGAGGTAATTTTCATTGACGAGCATTTTAATTATATTTATTTTTTCACCCCATTAAATTATTATTAAACCATTATGAAATAATAACCAAGGTATTTTACATATAAATATTTTTTATGTTATTTTAATGACCTTAAACCACCCCCACATCTATCAAATGGTTTATTAAATCCTTATTCGGGTACGTGTGGACTACAACCTGCACAAAGAAAAGTGATTCTCTTTTAATCCCCACACCACATGGATGATATTTATCATTATACTTAAACAAATAATATGAAATTGTTATCATTATATTATTTTTAAATATTATTTATATATTTTCAATTATAATCTTTGAGAAATTGAAATTTCACTCATGTGTGGGTACAGCCTACCATCTCCAGGATCGTAACGTACATTGTTTCTAGAAACAATATTTCATCATTGGTATTAAAAGAATAGTTCATTTAACCATATAAAAATAATTTAACATTTATTATTTTTTATATTTTAAAACTAAATAATATTTAGTATAATTTTAATCTTCCTAGTGAAAAATGGATGAGAATACAATACAATTAACTCTTAAAAAATGAAAATAATGAATAGTTATAAACAAACATTTGTTAATATTTAATAAAATGAATTCATATGATATTATAAATAATAATATGATTATTTTATAAGTTAATAACGTGTGTAAAACCACTATATTGTTGGTTAAAGAGTTTTTAACCAAAAGGAAGTGTGTGGTAAGGTAATTTGTCTCAATTTACATTCATTGAGTCACATTGCAATGTTATGCCCCTAATTGATTTTATACAGTGCATATAATACCCTTTAAATTTAATATCATGATTCATTCATAATTCATTGTATGTTATGTTTGTATTTTAATTTTTCATTAATGTGGATTTACCTTGAAATTAAGATGTTGTAAAAGTTATTATGCTAGCTCTGTTTTTTTATTGTTAACTTTCTTTTGAAACCATCACTTTTTTGTTCTATTTTTTCGATGTATATTACATTCATATTAAATATAAACATTATTATCTGATAGATATTATTTTTTCCTAATCTATATTTAATTTTAAAATATTTCTTTCATATTTAACATTATTTAGTTAAAAGGGTGAATATTGATAAATTTGTATCCGATACTCAATATAGATGCATGATGATGAGGAACATTGGTATATTAATTAAATAATTTATTTGTTATATGTGGAATTATTTGGATATGAAATGAATGGGTGTGTCCTGGTAATATATTTCTCGGTGATGCATCCATAGTCCCATTAGACAGATCAGTTTTCCAAATTAGATAAGTTCTTACCTAGTAATTTTAATCTATCTCAATGATGAATTCTGATGATAAACGTATCATGTTCTTGGGAAAGATAACATGGAATAATTAAGAATTTAATTCATTATATTTTAGTAATTATTATTATCTGTTATATTATTTTTATGGTAGTATCTATGGATGCATTTAATTCTCTGTTAACTAATTAAATGGAATGTGTTTTCAGTTATTGACCTTGCTATATTGATTCTGCATTTTATAAACATGATATATATGTTATTTAAATAGATTTTATGTTTTCTTATTTATCTTTACATGTTTCTTATTATTATTAATAAATGATATATTTTGTTTTACATAACCCTTACTAAGAATTTGTGTTCACCCTCATTTTGTACGCATTCACAAGGATATGGATAAGAATTTTTTGATTCATTTTTCAAGGATGTAGTTCATTTTCACTGGTTATGTATTATATTCATTTTCTATTCCCAATGTAAAATGGGTATATTATATATATCTGGTTCTCCAAAAATTCTACATTTTTCGGTCCTTTGAGATTTATTCCTCATATCTATGTCAATGGATTAATGTAAGATATTGGATTCGAACAACTGGAGTAGGGGTTTCTACGTAATTATAAATGGAAGAAAGAAATTCCATAAAATCATTGGTTATACATTCTCATGTTTTATCTGTATGCATTAAAATTACATAATAAATTTAAATTTTATAAAAAAAATGAAGGCAATTATTTCTGAATTAAAATAATCTAAAGTAGTTTTAATTCATAATTTAATTGTCGTATGGATATGAAAATAATATTTCATAATTACAATTATTTTTTTAATACATCTAGATTTTGTATTATAATATTATAGGCTCTACATAACATAACCCCCACCCATTCCACATTAGGGTTTTCAGGACATTATTGGGCAATAAGGTTAAGAAAGTTGGGCAGGGCCCGATCTAGATGGAAAACCATTTTAGTAAAATGAGGGTTCCCCATGCAAGTGTGTGATTACTAACAAGTCATTCCATATAGAACCATGAGAGGAATTTTTTTAAAAAAAAATTTCATAAAATAATTTGTTTTACCTATATTTGGTGGGATGAAACCACCCTATGGAAATATTAGGAAGTATTTTTCAATGATTTCATTGGAAACTGCCGCCACTGGAATCATTTAATTTATTTTTTCAATTTTATTTGTTTCTATGCATGTGTAGTGGTGTTCTATGGAAAACCTTCCCAATAATTCTTCATCCAAACACAATGCCAATGGTGGGAAGAATTCATGTGTGCACTTACCACACTAGTAGGATACAAATAATTATCCATAAATTAGTTATTTTATGTTTATTTTCATTCCAAAATCATGTTATCTGATCTTCAGAAGGATGTAAGTTTGTTATTTGACCTTATATCTACATAATTAGTGGAATTGGGATCATTTTTATTCCCTCTAATAAATTTCAAAAAATTTCATTTTTATTTTAACATAAAAAATAAAGAAATCACTCTGAAAATACTTGTTCATACAAGGAGATTAACAGAAGAGTAGAAGTATGTAAAATTTTTAAAAAAATAATAGGATTGAAGTGGTAGCATTATATCTAGTTTGATAGTAACTATTTATCAACTTGATGATGTTTTGGGTAATTACTAATCCCAAAACATAAATTTAAATCATACCTCATTTTTATTTAATGATGACGGTGAATCCCAATCAATGTTGATGATAATTATTTGAAGAAATATATGTAATAACCTTACATATTCCCTTGACATGTTTCAAAATAATTATTGATGGTTTATATTCAAACACCAGTTTTTAGAGGATTTCGAATATTTTCAAAATCATAGGATAAATTATTACCCAATCTAACTGGTATTTCAGGGATCAAGCTACCAAAAAACCTCCTTTTCTAACTATAAAACATTTAAAGTGTATGATAAGATCTCAATTTTTTAGAAAAATAGTAACCTATAATTTATGAATATTTTGTTTATAACTATAATAATTTTATTTATGATTTTACTTTTATAGTTTAATCAGTTATTCCATTAAAATGTACCAAAAATATTACAAGTGACCTAGATATTATTTCACAAACATCATACATAATTTATCATTTATAACATCAGACCAGTGTTGTGAGATAAAATTAAATTCATTAACTTGGTTTTTTTCTATCATAAAATTTTAAAAAACATTAAATAAAGTATATTTTTGAACAAAAGTTATTTTCATGTATTAACTGACTATATTTTGAATAAAATGAGATAATAAATTTAAAAATTAATTTTTAAAATTTCAATAAATAAAATTTATTCTTTTACCATCAATCATTTAATCATGTAAATATCTTAGACCATATCATGGGGCCCACCATATCCAAAACTATAATTCATTATAATTGTACATTATTCTAGACATTATTTATTTTTGGTCCTCGACACCCTTATCAAAATAGTAATGTGTGTCCCTAACAAATAAGGATTGGTTTCTTTAAAAACATTAAGGCCCCTAAATAGATAAGGTCTAGTCTTAGAAATGAAATAATATATTTAAGAAACATTGTGTACTGAAATCTCTTATCTCATGATATTTCATAAGGAAGGATGCATATCTTTTGTATCCATCCTTGGATTCTTTATTTGGTATTTTAATGAAGATAATAGGATGAATTTCCATATTCTATTATGTATAAGGATTTAATGAAGGCTCTTACATATTTGTTGAATATGTATTGGATTAATCTCCATCTAATCAATACTAAAAAATCATATCTTGATCAATAAATTAATGACATAAAACTAATGATACACCGATCTCATGCTACCTCACTATAAACATATATGTAATTTTTTTCATGATTCATCAAAGTCGTGATAAAATTTTAAAAATTGATAATTTTTTCAAGTCGAGACTCTAATGCCTATACTTATATATAATATCACCTAATAACTTTCAAAAAATATGTTGTTCTTATTGGAGGGCCACCCTCATTATCCCATCTGTATGAGATAAATAAGTTTGTATTTAATGAGAAGAATTATAAATGATTATGAGCCTTTATCACATCATAGTCAAACCTCATCTATTACTTATCTATGAGATGTATCTAGACCATTTGAAAATTTTTAATATTACTATCATAGTATCACAAGGTTCAACATATAATTAAGAATATTTATATCATTTTTGATATAAAAAAATAATCTAAGGATATTATAATTTAAATAGTTCCCATATAAGAAATAAAATAATCATTGTATAAAATTTCCACACATAAATTTCTATATACATACTATGGTAATAAAAAATTACAACTCGTCTTGGTTCTTGGGAACCCACGTTTACAATAGATTTATTTTACCACATTATGTTATTATTTGATCCTTATATTGAATATTCATTATTAACTACAGATATGGGGAATCTATGAGTTATTAATAATTAATCATTTAATTAGGTATGGAATACAATATTTTTTTAACATGAAATATAATATCATTGTGTCTACAATTTACACAAGATAATGTCCTTGGTAACACATAATAAATAATAACTGGTTAAAAAAAAGAATCATTCCACTAGACATGTAAAAAATGATCTTCTTTGTCTACAATTTAAGTCATGAACCATTAGTTACATGATGATCTATTCTACTCATTAAATCATTTTAGACTTCTTTGGTTACTATATTTTGATATATATGGTAGTGTCACAATTTGGACTCAATACCCAAGATGTAATATAGAAATATTATGTACTATAATAAAATACCATAAGACGAATATTGTACTTTTTTCTCTCTAATTCATTGATGATTATAATCTAGTGGAATACCTTGACACATGTGATTAAAATACATATATTAAATGCTCTCTCTCTCTCTCTTTATATTTTTTAAAAAGATTTTGTGAATTTTCCTTTCTCATGATATATTCTTTTTACTGTTTTGGATTTATATTTCTATATATTAAACATAAAAACTAAAAACTATTATTTTTAATTTCGTATTTTTTAGAGATCCTTATGTAAAAGATATCTAATTAGTTTCTCTCTATTATTAATTAAATAGTTCTCAATTAAAAATGATTAATAGGGTGATAAGAACATGATATTATGTTGTATTGAAATATAATGATTCAAAATGAATAGTAATTATTCTAATCAGTCTATGTACTTTATCTTCTTGAGAAAATGGTGACCAATATGAATTCTATCATTAAATGTTCATGTGTTTAGTGTAATAATTATCCCATTCATTTCTAATTTCACCTTTTCTTCATTAAATATTTAAATGTTCCATAAAATTGTGTAACCATTGATATCCTCATGTTTCTTTCACAACTAATTTGACATTGATTATAATATTACAATTATATATAAATGTTTCATCTATCAATATCTCATATGATTCATGTTCCCTATTACTTCCTCCCTAATATGGATAATCATGTTCTAGGGAATACATAAAATAGATTTTAATTCATATCATAGTATAATGCACAATTTATTATGCCACACATTGAAATTACTTTCAGTAAGGATATATTCATGGTCTATCATTAAGCATATTTATTTTTTAGTTTTAATTTTATTTTTAAAACATCATAATTTAACATATTATTAATTTTAATTACATTATCTTTGATATAAATTATAAAATTTTTAATCATAAATGTCTCCCACTATTTTATTCAAATCTGAGTATCTCTCAACTACTATATTTTTAATACATATTTACATGATTTTATAGAGGAAAAGGATGTATAAAACCCTCTTCAAATCCCGAGCTATGAAATCACTACTACTCCAAGATTCTACATTGGTTTTGGAATAGCTACCCACAGTAACTAATGGTTCTGTCATCTATTGGGTGAAGTTTCCTCAAATATTAAACATAAACTTTGATTTTATCCGTGTTTTCCTCTAGATCTCCATTAACCAAGATTTAGATGCTTATTTTTTTTCTAATTTTAGTTATTTTATCGTAATAATATTATTATAAATTACAAATTAGAGATTTTTAACACCCTAATGTTTTATATGAACTTCCTTTGAAATAAACACAATGTATCTATAGTGTTCTTAACACACAAACATGTGTCTAAATAAATTAAGGTATAGTAAACCATTATAGTAAATATATAACATTCTAATGTATGAATATTTATAACTAAATTAGGAAATACATTTTTAATTTTTTTTAATATTTATAATGTATTTCATAATAAATACTAAATAAAAACTCATTTTATTGTTAATTAATTTAGGCATGAATAATATGTTTTCACCCCTTGTGGGTTTTGTTACATTTTATTGATGGACATCATAATTAATTTTTGAAATTTTTAAAAATACTATTTTAGAAAATGAATTTCATTTTTAAATTTAATATGTAAATATTATCTTAGTGTAAAGTTTTAGTATTTTTTAAAAAAGATTTATTTTTCAACGAATAGCGAAGAATACTGATTTTTGTTAAAATTTTCAAATATATTCAAGTAAAAGTATAATTGTTTTACTTTGTTCTTGAATAAGAATAAAGAAAAATTTAACTATAAATAAAACAATTATTTAAAAATTATTAATCATTTTAATTTATTTTTGGTTAAGTTAATTTTTGGGCTGAATTTGCTTTTTTAAGAACTGTTTTAATGGGAGTAATATTATTTTTATATTAATTAATTAAATATTTATTTATTTATTATATTTTTAATGAAATTTAAATATTATATATTCAACAATAAATTACATCATTGATTTTAGGGTATTAATAAGAAGATAAATAGATGTAAATTATATTTTATACATAGAATCCATTTATCTGAATGATGTTTTTCATTGCGGTATGCAAGCTTATTTAAAATTAAATTATGAAATTTATTTCTGTTAAATTGGTAAAATGGATTCCATATTTTTAATAATCATGATTAAAATAATTTAACTTAGTTAATTTAATTTTTTTTTTCAATGTGAATATTAATAACTTTAAAATTTTTCTGTTACAGTAAATATGAAAATGGGTTTACCATAGGTTAAACTAAGAGATAATGGTAGGATTCCCACCATAAACTTTAAAATTTTAATTTTTAAATGTATTTTGAGCACAATATTTTACCTAAATATAATAATCAGCTATTTTTTGGCACCCTCTCATGAAGATAACCATATATCATTGACATATTTTAATAAATTCGATGTGTGTCCCTCCCCTCACAAATAAAATGGAACAAACTCTCTTCCATTATAAAAATAATGTTAGTGTTATAGTTTAAAAAACCCTAAATATAAACCATTATAGATATATTCCTTTCATCCTATATCTCTTGGTCATCGATTAAACCCATTCCTTCTATGCTTATGGTTTAAGTTATAGGTGTTTACTCAAAGTAGAGGTACAAATCATAAGCATGATCATTTAATTATATTTATTCAAATAATTTCTTTAAACATCTTTTATAAATAATAAAATAATTAATCTAATATAATAAATATATTTAGGATTAATTATTATTACTGATCTACCATTTACCACATCTTCTATATCAAATTGGAGTTGAAAGTATTGCTCATGATCACATGTGGACTATCACCTCCATGTAGTGTTACAATTAATTCTATGTTCACACATTACATGGTTTATTGTTATGTTATATTTAATTTAAATATAATATATTTATGATATAATTTTTATTATATAAAGGAATATCACTATTTACATTTCATTCATTCTAACCATTAGAAAATGGAAACATCACTCATGTGTAAATATAAACCGTTATCTCCACATAGAAATGTAATTAATTTTTTAACTCTTCTTTATATTAATGGTTATAAATATTTATTTATGAAATATATATTATATATATATCATTATTATCATTTTTTTATTAAGTAACCATGATAAATTTTCAACGAGTTCAACATTCAAACAAAAACATACATGAAAAATGATGTAGCTATCACATTAATTGATTATGATAATGAAATATTCTTAATAAAAAGTTAATAAGATATTATAAGTAAACAATATATGACATTATATGTACTATTATGGTTCTAGTATATATGTATAATATATTTAAAATTATTATAAATGATTTTACGTCACATAAGAAGCAAAGAACCCTGATGTGAGGGCTTATGTGATAATCTCATTTTTTAGTGATTTTTTATGCTTAATTTTCCAATAATGATATTATATAATCTATCTCTCCAAAATATTATGTATTTAATTTTAATTTATTTTATTTTTTATATTAAATTTTTATCATTTCAATTTCCCCTTTTCTGTACAAAAGAGACTAAAATAAAGTTTTTAAATAAAAATAATATTCATTTCCCACTTTAGGGAGGAGTATTTTATTCATTTTCTATATTTTCATTAAAATATTTTGATTAATATTTTAAATATTCCCAAAATAATAATTAACCTGATTTTAACACATGTTTTAATTTCTATAAAATTAATTTATTATTGTTTATAACATTTTATGAATAAGGTACTTCTACCTTTTTACAAAAAATGTGAAAGTAATTTTTGTTTTAAAATAAATTGTATGAACATATTTCCCTGGAATCATAAATACTATTTAATTGGAAGATTCCATTACAATTTTCCTTATTTCATTTAAATTAAAATATATTCCTTACTTTTTTGGATGTTTTTAGATTACAAAAATACTATTTTTTAAATTAATGTGTATTTTCCTTATGAATTCTTGTAATGATCATTTAAAGGTGTTTTATTCATCTAAAAAAATCCATTTTTTGATTCTTATGATTTAATGGTGATATGATCTAATGTCCCAATATATATTTTTTATCTATTTATGATTTATGATTTGGATTTTGAAATTATTTGGAAACCTATATAGTTTTTATAGGATATGATATGATGATTGTTCTTATGATCACGTGGCACATATGTGTGTTTTTTTGTTATATGATGGGTGTACCCTGAAGTAGATATCCTCTAATGCATTGGTTAAATAAAGATATCTGATTATATAATGAGAACTATAATTTGGAGTGAACCGAATTTAGTAAAGGTAATTTTCCAATATTATAGTCTTTGGTGTGAACCTTGACTAAGAATATGATGGATTGGGGAGTGAACCGATTCCACTATAATAGTCTTAGAATTTATCCTTGGATAAGTATATGAATCTATACATTTATTTTTATACCATAATATTATAATGTATCCTTATGTTATATTATCATGGTTAATGATTTAATATTGATGATTCTACACTTTTATGCCATATGTATTTTTATTGACGAAAACTTATTCTATGATTCATGATTATAGATATTTTATTATTTTGGTATAATTATTGTATTTTTTGATCATGTTATTATAAAAATATGATTATTCTATTCTCACATATGATCATTGATTAATATCATATATGTTTACTATTATTAAGATTATGAGTTCTCGACTTTCTTATGTTTCCCATTTATGTGTTACGAAGAATAGTTTCAAGTATGTTACATATAAAAAGGATGATATTTAGGTATAAATTAATGGTAAATGATATATATATTTTATGTAAATGTTTTTAATGTATCCACGAGTATAATGACCCTAAAAAATTACAATTAGAGCATTGATCATATTTGTAGTGTAATGAACATTCACCTTAAAATATGTTGTACTTATCAAAAAAATGTGTGCATCATTATAGTAGGAAAAATCAATAATTTCTTATTATCACCTTGTACTATGGTTTCATTCAATCATAAGTAGTTGAAGGAATTTTGAATATAATTTTTACATTAAGGGGTTTAAGTGATCTTGATTTTCTTGGTGAATGAAATCCAGTTCTATTTAACAAACTTGTTACTATGTCATAGAACTCACAAAATAACCATATATAAATAGAAAATATTCATCATGAATATGTTTATTTTTATCTATGCATGTTGTTTATTATTAAATGAAATTTTATATAAAAAACACATTAACAAAAAAACCATAGATATTCATAAATAGTGATTTAATAAAGATCTACTTCTAAAGGTTGATCAATCAAAATAATTATAGATCCAATATATATATAACTCCTTGCGTCATAATCCACTCAGCTTACAACACTCTCCCCATTAAACCCATCCAACTCCCACATGGTTCTTCACTAAGGGTAGATGTAAATTTCATATCCTTTTATCCACCTCAATATAAAATAATACACACTTATATGTAAATGAATCTCTTGAATATATGATACATATAAATAAACACTATCATGCCTGTGAAGTACTATATAAAAATAATTATGTTGAGGTATTATGCACAATCAACATTTCTTAATTAATTACATTAAACAGTTGACAATATAGAAAATAAATAAATAAACACAAAACAAACATTGGTCAGCATATCTTAAGACTAGTAAACATTCCTTAAACTCACAATATAAAATTAAATTTGATAAAATTATAGTTAATGGAATTAATTTCAAATTAAAATAAATAAAAATTCATTTGTCACAATTTATTGTTCTAACTATCCTAAATATTATTTATTTTAAAATTATTTTTAAATATTTTCAAGATTTGTTTCTAGATTTTTTCCCCCAGGAATAAAATATCACATAGTGGGGTCCCGGACAATAAATATGATAAGAAGGGACCATTAGTTTAAGTAGGGCCTGACACGATCTGGTCTGGGTCATTGATATATATTTCCTAATGTGGGGCCCGTTATGAAGCACCCGAATAGAGTCTCTATTACATTTTATAAAATGTATGAAATTTATAGGGGTAAAAGTAGTTCAAGAATGATGTTATTTTTGTTTATCTTCATACCCTTAATCATTGGGTTTCTTGTCATCATGGGAAGTGTAAGTCTACTACTAAACCATTCTTTTCTCCCACATGCATAATCTGAATTTCCCTGACCTCACCAATTCACCTTCTAGGGAAATGAGCCATCACTGATAGTCTCTCCCACAATGGTTACATACACCTATCAGTAAATATATATATATATATATGTGTGTGAATTTATTTTTATTCCTACTTTTTTTATCTCTTTAGATATCCATGTGTCATCCATTTGACCTCAGATAGATGCACCATGAGTGGTTTTGAGGTCGTATTGATTCCCTCTATAAAATCATGAAAATATAATTTTTTTGACTTAAGGTATCCAATCACAACAATGATAAATGTTTTTGATATATGGTTATTTTTTTGAATCATGCTAATAGGTAAAAATAATAATTTTCTCTTAGATGGAAATCGTAACCTCATTTCTAATTCCAATGTACCAGATAATCAATTCAAGTTTCTCATGTAATTTAAATATATATAAAAAATTAAATTGAGATGATGAATCATTCAATTTTTAGTATTCAGTGCATTATTCTAATTAATGAATATTTTTCATGAAGGATATAAATTGATATCCCTCTATATCATCAACATATACATAAAAAATATTACCATTATATAGAATTATAATTATAGAAACAAACATGTTGAATCAAAGGAACTTTTCATATACTCATGATCATCGATGATTCAATTCTTTGATTTAGAATGGAGATCATGGATCGGGGTTCTAAAAACTACTCTTTTTCTCTATTGAAATTGGTAGATATTTGAGAAAGGAAATTAAATTCACGAATTCATTATTACACTCCAATTTTGTTATAATTTTTATTATATAGTTATGTCATAACTTGGTAAAATTTCACTTGTATCCTCAAAAAAATGTAACCTTCTAAATATTCCACAAATGACACTTATGAATGGGAAAACATGTCAAAATTTTGATAATACTTTAATAATTAATTATAAAATAATTATTTTATTAAGTAATAAAATATTATTCCTTAAGTAAACTCATCTCTCCCATAAATATTTAATGAATATTTAATAATTAATATTATTTCTTATAATATTATCTTTTATTCACATAATAGATTTTTTATACATGAAGAATATAAATTCATCTATTATTACTCTAAACTCAAATAATATTGGATGAATTTATTTTCTTTTTTTGTTCAAAAAAGTAAATTATCCACCCCCATTTTAGGGTCCACCATTTCCTAAACACCAGGTCCTTATAATTATCTAACAACATGAGTTATCATTGTGTGTGACCCTGTATGCCCTTATCTCAATAGTAGTTAATGACCCTCACAAACTATGAGCAGTTATAAGAGACACATCAATTCCACTAATTAGATAAGGTTAATTCACAGTAATGGAGAGATTATATAAACATGAACTATGTAACAAAATGTTTTTTCTCGTGATAACTTATACATAAGTATTCATAATTTGTTTCATTATCCATAAATTCATTATATTTAAAAAAGGATGAAAAGGGTTTAGGATCTTCTACTAGGGAGATGTCAAGGATTTTATTTATTTTTGTAAATTTAAAATATAAATCCCTCATTTTATTGATTCAACCATTATGATTTTAAGTTGAGGTACTCAGCACATTCCACAATTTGAGGAGAACATCAGTAGATATCACTTATCTAAAATATTTATGGTAAAACTAGTTGAGATGAGATCTTCGGAGAAATGGATCATCAAATGATCATGCCAATGTGAAATCTAATTAGCTCAGGTGATAACTTTGGAGAGGACAACTATAGGTGGATCTATCCAGTTTGAAATAAGGGGGGATAAAAAATTTAAGGTGATATCTTCAAAAAAGGTAGCCTAAAACCATTAGAGTGTGATAATGGGTTCTAAGGTGGATGAGGTTCAACGATATTCGGCTGTGGATGATTTGATGAGGGATTCAGTAACAAGAAGTTCTCAAATAAAAAAAATATGGAATGATCGGGATGGTTTAGGAAATAGATAAGATTTTTTGGGCCTATTGGAATTTTTAAATGGTGGTCGATACATATGTTGTGCTTCGATCATTAGGGATATCGGTCGAGATATCCCCTATTTCTACTGTGGTAGGTTCCAAGATAAATCTGTAGATGGAGGAATCATGGGTTTCCCTCTGATCTGTTGATCTTGAGCTGACTGAGGGGATACGTTCTTGGCCTAAGAATTTATGGTTAGGGGTTAGGACTCATCAACCTGGGTTAACAACTATGGTTGAGGAAAAGAATTTATGTATTCGTATGAATCCTCAATTTGGCATTATTGAAACAGAACTCAATAGAAGGAATTTTTATTTTTTGAACTTTGATTCTCCAAATTTAATCATGAATAAAGGATAAATCGCACAGGTGGTTTCTAAGAAGGATGTTATTCCGGATAGATTCATGATCTATAAGAATTCTATCATAGCTTGCCTCATTCTTCCAAATGAAGTTATTCTTGGGTAAACTGATGATTCAGTTCAACATAAAACTTATGCACGGGGTCTTCTAATTGGAGATGTATTCTAATGGGTTGGATTTTCTATCACATCAATTTTCCATCAGAGGAACTGAAGCACAGTTTTCGGGGGATTGGATCAATTGTAGTAAAGTCTGGTATGATTTTCATTAAAAAAATGAGGTTTTCAATTCAAAACTTTTGTGATAAAAAATATTAGAACTAATTTGTGGATCAAAATTATTATTCATAAATGAATCTTATGGAATCCAAATATTATATATGTTATATCCTTTTTTGTGGGAATCTTGACCATAGTGGATAAGACCATTGAGGTTTCCCAATGTGGTCATTTTGTGAGGGTACTAGTAGAGGTAGACTCGATCTCTTATCTAATTAATAACATAGTTTTATCTTCATTGGATGATGATATATACCTAAAAGTGGAATATAATAGACTATATGATTTTGGTCTGGATTTTCATGTTATTGGTTATGTCAATGATATTTTCACAAGAAGTTGGTTTGTGTTTTTTGTGATTTTAGTGGACACACAGAGGGTACCTATAGAATGAAATTAAGAGGCAGAAAGGAACGAAATAATGGGGTTAATATTAGAGACAAAAAATCCCCTCTTGATATGGATAAAAAACATGTCTGTGGTGTTTCTATATGAATAGATAATGATTCTTCTCATAAGATTCCCATAACTCTAGAAGCTCATACTAATGAATAAGGGTTACCAATCCTTGTATTTAATGATAATAGATTTGAATTAGTTGGATCAAAGATAGAAAATTAAGGAGAGTATGCTAATTTATAGACCAACAATCATGTTACTGGGGAGAACCCCAACCAATTTAATAATGATAATAATTCAATGACACGTGAGGAAATTAATAAACTAAGAGAAACACATGGTATCCATGGAGAATGGTATGATATAGAGAATGGTTTGACCAAAAAAATTTCCTTTCTTTAGACATTTTATAAAGGAAATAATTTTCTTGTGGACAGTGAAGGATTATAACCCATCCTTCTATAGAAATACAGATAATCGAAAGGCTACTAATACAAAAATAAAAACATGGTTTCCATTTCCTATGGACCGTTAGATTTAAAATCAGATTACTATGATGACTGCGATTCTTTACATCAGTTTGAATATGATCATTGTTGTTTCATTATTTTGGGGATCTTCATGGAATATGGGAATAACTTTTTTTTATCACATTTTCCATATTTATTTGTATTTCCTTTTTATTAAAAAAGGTAATTTTTCCTTCAACATTTAAAATATTATATATCTTTTTATGACCTCACTAGATAGACTTACTGCCTTTTACATTGTACATGGATTTAATGAGCGTATTGCAATCCTAGAAAATTATACATAATATATCTCCTTTTCAACATAGATATGAAAAACACATTCTTGACCATTTAATAACATTAATAAGACAAATGATGCACTTAATGTATTTTTCCTCTCCAAAAAACAAAACTTTATAGTTTCATCTGTCATGAATGATAATTATAAAATGATATACATTGATAATGATCACAATTCAAGAAACCAATATATATTTTTATAGATAAGAACATCCAATTACCCAAAAAATGGTGTGTTTCTATTAGTGGTTAAATCCTCATGATCATATTTATTAAATATCTCCAAGTATAAAATTCATGAAAATAATACTCAATTCTTATGAATCCTAACAACCTGATAGTTAAATAACATCTATTTCCTATCAATATAATGTATTTAGACCATAATACATATTTTTATGAATACATTCGTAGTATCTTGAGGTTATCGTTATAACTAAAAACTCTCCCAACCATTTGAAACAGCATGTAATCCAATGACATTCCCATATTAATAGTGTATAAAAAGTAAATAACAATTATTATAAGAATACATCACTCAAAACTTGCTACGTTCTTGATATGTTTATAATAAAGTATTGTTTAACTTGGTTCTATGGTACCCAATTTTAAAATATCAATGATATATACCTCCCATGATTTTGTGTAATATAGACCTAAACTTTGATGAGTTTTAGCATAACAAGACGGTTTCGATTTTCCTCCTAGTCCATAAAGAATTAAAATAGAAGATAGTGCATTCAAAAACTCTTATATATTCTTCAATAGGCCATTTTTAGGAATTTATCGTCGTGATTTATTTTGACGAAACACTTCCTTGGACAATGTTCATGTTTCTCCTTTTTATTAGTATTACATAGTGATGTTGTGATACATACTCATCCAAGAGCTATTTGATCTAAGAAGAAAATAATTTCAATTTCTATACGTGCATCTTGTTTAAATATTCTCATAAGGTACTCACTTAATATGATTTGTTGCAGGTTATTCTAATCATGAATGTTCATGAACGAAATTCAGAGGGGCATCCATGATTTTTTTTTCATTGTGTCAATACATATGTCAAGGTTTTTGTATGATACATGGTTATAGAGATCTTCTCGGTGGAGAAGAAGTATGTAAGAAGAACTGGTTCTAGTTACCCAAATATGAAATCATCAAGTGTGACAAGATAACCTTAAGATATGAGGTTATGGAATCAGAATAATTATTATACTCAATCGGTGACTTGTAGATCAATAGATCATAGGTTGTATACAGAATCTAGTCATCTATAATATTTATGGTATGACTATAAGGGATATGGTTAATAGTAACATTATTTCCCGACACATCATGTTGTATTGGGGATTTGTACAATTAATAACCCACTTAATAAAATGTAGTTTCATGATCAGATTACCTATAGAGATGTATAAGGTGGTCCTCAATTAGTCATATTTAGTTGAGGAGCTAATGGTTCTCTAGATAGGGGATATTGGATTGTGATTTTTCAATCCACTCCCAAAATCATCACCCCCAACAAATTGACACTAGGATCTAAAGGTTGGATTCATAGTTCATTCCAGATATAGTCTATATCGGGATGAAACTCGGTGTTACCCTATATGACCTGATGTATGATATATATATATATATATTCACTCTCACCCATACATGAAGAAATTGTAGTAATCCATTTCATTGTTTTTATATACCTATTCTGAGAGATAAATATTCTAATGGAGCCCCCAAATTATTCCTTATGGCTATAGAATCTTACTTTCGTTAATTTCATCATCACCCGTATATATTTCTCTTGTGATATATCACCTAATGGAGATAAGATTTCATGGGACCTCATTATGATTGTGATGAATTCATATGATATCCTTGGTATGGACAATCAATATATAGTATATTGTTGGATATATTTCTTCCATCATATTGTGACATGCTTAAATGATGTCAGATCAATATTATTCTTTGTGGGATAGTGTGAATGCAGTATAGGAGGTCAGTACAAGTATAGAGGGAGTCACAGTTAGTCATCATCCAATTAGCATGTTTGGATTTATGTATTGATGATACCTTAGACGATCAAAATTCAACAGTTGTAAAGGAGTATATGGATGGTTTCCCTAATCGTCTGTCCATATCCCCCATATTGATAGGTTGAAATAAACAATAATCAATACACTAGGACTGCACTGTAATATTCCTCATCTTATTATGTGGCCATATTTGAGCTCAACAGATAAAGGTGATGTTAATGGAAATTATGCAGAAAGGTATAACCATAAATATTATTTCATCCTAGGATATTTTTCTAATTTTTACCATGGATTTGTATGAGATTTTAAGGATTTGTTTTATTATCATTGCTTAAATATTGTGAGAGTAAAGAATAACCAGCCTCAAATAATGATTTAATAACTCTACGACTAGATGAAGAGAACAAGGTGGTTCTCAAAGATTGACCTCACATATGAAAACCACTATCATGGGACTCACTAGGAGTATGTCATATAGATATCCTTAAAATTTTATTGTGTCCATTTTGATAACTTTTTTACCCCTTCGGTGTGAGAGAAACCGTAGTTTTTTTCATAGGCTTATAAACTGGATCTTTTTTCCCTTCTTGGTCAATTTTATAGTTGTACTCATTGTTGAAATCAATATCCATTTTTTATAAAAATATACTCTTGTTTATAATTCTTATAGTGACCCTATCCTTTTACATAAGACACTACATGATTTTAATCATAATAATACATCAGAGTAAAACCCAAAATTGTACTGTCTAGTGTCATGGAAAACTATGTACATGGTAAAATATTATAAAAACAACATTTTCTTTAAACTCCTTAATGGGTCCAATATTCCATTATTCTCATACATATGCATAGGATAACCTGGGGAAACATGAAAAGGGGGTGAGATAAAAATTGAAGTAATGGAATATGAATAAGAATAAATCCTTAGCACATGGTTTTGAAAACATGATATAAAGATATAAAAAGTCATGTAACATAATGAATAATAACATTTAAACATTTGATTATTTAAACATGGAATCATATAAATGTACAAGAAACATAAAATATGAATTTATTACAATTCACTGCTAACCTCCAAGACCATTTCATATAGTAACACATGCCAAGGATAACTGCTAAGACCGTTGCACTTAGTAGCACAAGCCAAGGTTAACCCACAAGACTGTCACCCATAATGTCTCATGAGACTCAAATTTAACCAATGAGTTGGAGCACTAACTGGGAGAACTTATCTTAGCTTTACATGAATATATTTTCTACTTATTGAATCATACTTAATAAATCATAAATAAACATAAGGGTTTCCCATGGAAAGGATTGGGTAACACAATCATAACATAAAGCATAAAAAATAGGCTTATCATAAAAGTGTCCATGAAATAAAGGAACTAAGATGTACATGGACATCCATAAGGGAAAATATGTATGTATCATGGGAAGGGATGTCATGTAAAAGTGTCAGCATGTAAGAAAATTATTTAATAAATTTTAGGATTAAATCATTTTTTAGAGGGTTTAAAGAAAATACTATAAAGACATTAAATTAAAAAAGAGAGAAATACTTAATACAAAAATATAAGAGAACATATAAGGGTTTCATAATAAAAATTACTGATTTTATAAAGACAGTGGTGGCTTAAAATATAAGATAGAGTGTATATGAAATCTGGTAGAAATCCAGGAAATCCCCTTAATACAGGTTTTCTTATCGGGGATTATTGAGGAGGGAATCCCATAAAAACAAGTATATCCTAAAAGGAGAATGATGGAAGGGCCTTTGTAAATTAATTTTTTAAATTTACATAGTATTTAGAAGACTCACATAAATATATAATATAATTTTATTTTGGAATAATGAAATAGAGGGGATCCCCTACCATAAGTATAGTGGTGTTCTCCACTTGTTATTAATGACCTGAAAAAATATAGGTTTATTAATTAATAATTCTATAATCTATTATATATATAATTGAACTATTTTACCATTTTTTAGTTCATTTTTCTTTTTTTTAATGGGTTAATTTGTTCCATTTCATTGTTCAGTTCCATTCGTTTTCTAGGTTTTTAAGATTTATTTATTTATGTTCATGAACAAAGAATCATATGAAATTTGAGTTTTTGTATAGAATTTATGTTATATTTTGTTAGTGAAAATACATAATATTTAATGGTTATAAAAATTATTTGTTTATTTTGAGTGAAGGTGAATCATTATATAAATAACTAATGATTAATGATCTAATTAATGTTAGCAATGTTTCTCGCAATTACCTTATTTTGTATTATTATTTTACATCATGAGTGCATAAGGATTATAGAACATAAATAAGATATAATAAACATATAATAGTCTTTTTCAACCTTACAAATGGATTCATGACCATAATTTAATATAGTAATATTAATTGATAACATTTCATCCTTGAATGTTCTAAATTAACACATATCAAACGGTGTTTTGATTTCTATCAAATAAATTGTGGGCAAAGGAGATATGATAATTAATTAACCCATTAGCATAAAAACATTCTAGTATATGTGTTTTACTGTAGTTTTCATTCCATTTGTACGAGTTTATGATAATAAGGGAAAGAGAACAAAGGAACATAAAATAGAAATATATGAAAAATGAAATTTTACCGCTTGAATCAACCTTTCTTGAGAGCCTCTTAATTGAAGAGGATTTGGCATTTTGATGATAATAATGGATGTTTCACATTAAGGGGGATCATTAAGAGATATTTGGGAAGAATATAGGCAAGGCACAATGATTTAGAGGAGTGAAGAGAATAGGTAAGGAGGGGTGGTATTTATAGTGGAGGAGATGAGGGTTTTCAAAATAATTAATTCCTTATTTTGTTATTTTCCTTCAAGATTAGTAATAGTGATGATTCCATGTAAATAATAGTAATATGTGCATTTTAGTTATAAAAAATGGCCATTTACATCATCCATGACACAAGCATGTTTCACAAATTCAGGTTGTGGCATTTATTGTGAATTATCATATTTTACTATTCATCAAAATTCAAGTATTTTAGAAAAATATAAAAAATTCACCCTAACCACTTTTTCAATGTGTGGAATCCAAAAACAAACTCCATATTTCAAACAAAAATTATAAATTTATTTAATTTAATTTTTAATTTAAATCATAGTTAAATTGAAAAATACTGATTTTAAAACTATAATTGATTTAATAATACTTTCAAAAATTAAATAAGGACTTATAAAATTTTATTCACACTAGATAACATAAAATTATTTATTTATGAACACCTTTTAGGAAAATATATTTTCCTTTAATTTAATTAATTAATTTTAATTAATTAATTATGACTTACATAAATACCACTACTTTTATTATGGTCATATTATAACTTATAAGATGCCTAAATTTTATTTGTACATTCTAGGGTGAGGTTAATATTCTTATAGATGATTTAATATACCTAAGGGTGATATTACTATTCATAATGGAATGTTACTATTCATTAGGGTAGGTTACTATTCACCAAGAATTAAGTTTGTCTCATCGAACCCCAAACATCTCGCTGATCACAAATGTGAATGTAAGATTATTGAAATTCAAATCATAGAGGTGACAATATTATTTTTTATGGTCACATAGTACTTAGTAGTTCATTGTTTTGTGATTTCATTTGATTATAATACATAATTACAAGATGGGAATTCTCATTGAAAAATCATGGATCGTTAAATTATCCCCCCATATGAAATTTCTCCCTTGAAATTTATTTTAAAATTTTAAGCCATAAATAGGTATGGGTACATTTCTTTCATTACCTCCTCCAATTCCAATGTTTCCACTTCGTACTTATGGTTCCACCATAATTCATCGACCATGTGAGTAGTCTTGTTATGTGAATCATTATCTCTACAATACAAGATCTTCACTGCCTGCTCCTCATATGAAAGATCATTCTCTAACTATAACACCTCTAAAGATAGTACTTGTTATGGATCTATTGTGTACTTCCTTGAGAGGGATACATCCAAGACATCTTGTACTTTGGACATGGTAGGCCGAAGTCCAAGTTGATAGGCCACAACCCGAACCTGATCAAGGATGTCTAAGGTACCGATGTTCCTGGGACATAACATTCATTTCGTTCCAAACTACATGACCTTACTCAATGGAGATATGCGTAGAATTACCATATCTCCATCTTTGAACTCAAGGTATCGCATACTATTATCTACATATCTCATTTGTTGACTTTGGGCTTCCTTGATGTGATGTTGAATGATTTTTACGTTCTCAATCAACTCATTGACCATTTTAGGTCATAGAACCTTACACTCACCATCTTCATCCCAACAAATTGTTGTTTTTCACCTTTTCCTATATAGGTCTTTTTTTGGGTGTTATTCAGATGATCAAGTGTAAACTATTTTATAGGAGAATTCAACCAGTGGATGATATTGGCCCCATCCTCCTTTGAATTCCATAGAACATATTCCCAACATTTCCTTATGTTTCTGAATAGTTCTCTCAAATTGGCCATTGGTTTTAGGATGATAGGCCGTACAGGAGTTTCGTTCAGTGCTTAGAACATGTTGTAGACTTTTCCAGAACATTATGTTGAATCTTGGATCATGATCGTATACAATAGAGAGTGGTACTCCATGAAACCGTAACACTTCTTTAATTCATATCCATTAATGTTAATCAATGAGATGTCCTCTTGAATTGATATAAAGTGAGTTTTCTTTATAAAAAGATCCACTGTGACCCATATAGCATTTTTTCCTCTAGATATCCTTAGATGTCCGGTTACAATGTCCATGGTAATGTTATCCCACATATATGTTGGTATGGGTAGTTGTTGCATCATCACCTAAGATTTTTTCCCATTATCCTTCACTTGCTGACATACCAGGCACTTTGATGTATATTCGACAATCTCCCTTTGCATATTGTCCCACAAAAGGTTTTCCCAGAGATCTCGATACATCTTTGTGCTCCCTAGGTGAATAGAAAATGTTGTGGTATGTGCATCATTCAAAATCTCCGTCTTTATCTCCGGATTGGATCGTATGCATAATCATGACCCAAATATTACAACACCATTCTTGTCAGTCATAAACTCAAAGGATATACCATTTTTACTGGATTTAACCTTTTATGAAGTTTCATATATTTTCTTTGAGCATCCTTTATTTTCTCCATGAAGGATTGTTGAGAAAACATTTGAGGAAGGATTGATGATGTTACTCCCTTGATGATTCCCATGTCTGTTCTCCGCAAATCAAAAAAGATTGGATCCTTTTCAATTCTCAACAATGATAAAGATTCATGATGTTTTATACTTAGAGAATCTGCCACCATATTTTTCATACCTGTATGGTAGTGGATTGAGTAGTCATAATCCTTGATGATCTCCATCCATATTCATTTGTGCATATTATGCTCTTTTTGGGTGAATATATATTTGAGACTCTTGTGATCAGTATATATCGCACACTACTACCCATAGAGATAATGATTCCATATTTTTAATGCAATGATCATAACTGCCAACTCCAGATTATGCGTGGAATATTTTTTTCAAGTATTTTCAGCTTCCTTGAGGCGTTGGCTGTCACTTTATCAGTTTTCATCCGCAAACATCCTAATCCATCATTTGAATAATTATTTTACACCATTAAGGTTTCTCCACTTGTTGGGAGTTTGAGTATTGGTGCAGTGATAATTATCATTTTCAACTCCTTGAAACTATCTTCACATTAATGAGTCTAGAAAAACATTACTCATTTTCGTGTTATCTTATTCATTATGTTTTAAAATCATGAAATGTTATTCAAAATTTCTCAATAAGACTCGGATAGACCCGGAAAGTTTCGGATCTACATTACAAATGTTGTCCTAGGGCACTCTTTAATTTCATTTGTCTTAGAAGGATCCACAGATTTCCCTTTGTTGGTGATAACATGCCCTTAGAATGATACTTCATCCACACATAACTCACATTTACATTGCTTGTCTTTCATATTATCCCTTCTCAATGTCTTTAACATAGTATTCAAATGATCCTTATGTTCGTCCTTGCTCTTAGAGTATATCAAAATATCTTCAATAAAGACTACAAAAAATTTGTTGAGGTAATCTTTAAAGACTCCACTCATTTAATCAATGAAAATTTTTAGAGCATTACTAAGTCTGAAGGGAATCACAATGAATTCATAGTTTCTATACCTCGTTCAAAAGTTATTCTTGAGAATATCTTCATTCCTCACCATTAATTGGTGATATCCCAACAGAAGGTCCACCATAGAGAAATAATTGGCCCCATAAAGATGATCGATCAAGCCATCTATCCAAGGAAGGGGATACTTGTTATTTATTGTTATTTTATTGATATCAAAATAATCAATGTAGAGGAACATTGATCCACCCTTCCTTTGATGAACTATACTGGCACGACCCATGGTGAATCACATGGGCATATAAAACCCTTGTCCAGATTCCCCTGTAACTACTTCTTCAGCTCTACCAGCTCAATAGTGGCCATTCTATAAGGTTTCATTGTAATAGGTAAAGATCTAGGAATATGTTCAATTGATAACTCAACCTCTTGGTCTGTAGGAAAGTCAAAAAACACTTCAGGGAATAGATCAATGTAATCCCTCCTGATTGGCATGTCTTCAAGCATTATTCTCCCCTTTATCTCAATCATTTGATCTATACGGGCTTTATCGTATGGAAATAATATCCTCACATGAGACAGTAATTATAAAAGATATTCATCTTCCTCTATATACTTATAAAGAACTGGAGGATGGTTTTGGATGTGAAGGGTGATCTTTTTTCTATACAGTTGATGTCGGATTTGTATAAGGATAGTCATTCCATGCCCAAAATAGCAGTGAACTCCACTATGGGATGTATGACATGATTTCCCAGTTGTTTCAGTCCCCAAAAATTATGTAGGGAGGATTTATAAACCATGGACGCAATAATTTCCCCATTCTTTGTTCTCAAAAATAATTTTTCCTCCAAATTTTTAAGTGGTACTTGAATACTTCTACTAAACTTGCAAGATATGAAAGAATGCATAAACCTGAATAAAATATTATGTTCATCATTCATAAATGAATATCTAGCATACCTTTCACCACATCAATGCATGTATCCACCTAATTAGTCATGATAGAATAATCCCTTCCTTCTTTCTTTGGAGGTTGGTGTTGATTTATTTTGACAACCCTTGGCATAGGGAAATTGTTTTCATAATTCCCATTCTCTATTTATTTGTAACACTGCACTATAGGCTGAGTGTTGATCTGAACCTTCTTTTTACTTCCACATTAGTGGGATTCTTCATATCCCTTCAGATACACTTTGAAAGATGTCACATTCTTCGTAATTACAAGAAATTCTTGGTTCCCTTTAGACAGTTACCAAGATGCTTCTTCCTAAAACTTTTAAAAGTGGGATATTTAAGCTTCTTTCTATCATAGTATTTGTTTGATGAACCACCCATGCTGTTATCCATTTTACACTCCTTTTCACTATGCTCGTGAGATCACTAAGGGTCTTCAATATCCATTTCAACCTAGAGGGAACAACATACAATCTCCTCATAACTGTCAATGTCTCGAATTACCAATACCTTATGTAGAATCAAATTTATTCCACTCATTAAGTGATATGAATTTCTTTTAATGTTCATGAAAAACCCAGAGGCATATCATGAAATCCTTGTAATGTTTTCTTCATATGCCCCGATTGACTCATCTTCCTTCTGCTTAGACCAAGGAACTCTTTTTCCATCTTGAGAGATAAGGTTCTAGGAGAAAATTAATCTAAAAACATCCTCTAAAATTACTCCCAATCCAGGTAATCAATTTCCTCTCAATACATTGTATACATTATTAGTGTCCACCATTGATCATCATCCCCATTAAAACAGTAGACCTCTAGTACAACTTTCTTTTTTTTCCAAGAATTGGATGATGAAGAATATATTTTCAATAGAGTTAATACACCCTTCTTCATGGAGGGGATTGGAAGGTACAAAAAACATGGGAGGCCTTTTACACATGAAGGATTCTATAATAACTTTATCTTTTCTTACGGGTGGAGGGAATTCCACATGATTCAAGTTATTATTCATAAAATGAGCCAGCTGAGTAAGTACTGTCATGATGTAATGGCCACCCATTCCCATCATATCAGGTATATCATTTAAAAAATATTCACTTTGCCTATCACATTGGTTGTTGGAACGTGTTCTTCTAGTTCCCACAATTAACTATGAAAAATAACACAACATTAAAGGGCTTGAATACTTAGTCATTGAAAATAAAAAGGAGTCTTTTGAAAAAAAATGGATAAACTTATAAAGGATAAGTATATCCTAACATGTGATTATTTAGGATTAAATCTAGGATATCATCAATCTATTTCTTAACATATATTATTATTGGATGTTTTTATTACCTTAATAATAGTTTGTACTAAGATCATGAATTTACAAAAGCATATCCCCTAGGAGTTTCAAACCAATAGTGCAATAAGGCCAATTATTGGAGTTTTCACTCCTACGTACATCTATGACAGAGCCACCACTACCTGTTTGTATCTATACAAGGATATATTTTCATAATAAAACACATAGTCTATACTTACCAATATTTAGGGATGTTTTCATACACTTAGTATCATACTTATGGTTCTCACTAAGGTTCTCTATTCTTAATCTCTAAAAATAACTAGAGCATAATTTGATAAAAACTATATTTACCCTATCCATTTATATGAGACATTACATGATTTTAAGCATAAATATACATCAGAGTACAAGCCAATGATCATAATTTCTACTGTCTTGGAAGACAAGGTACATTGTCAAACATTATAATAACAAATTTTTATTTAAACTCCGTAATGTGATCATATCTACCATTGTACTCGTACATCTTCATAGGATAACTTTGGGAAAACATGAAAATGGTATGAGCTAAAAAACCCATTAAAGAAATAATAATAAGAATAATTCTTTAGCACATGGGTTTGAATACATGACATAAAGTTATAAAAAGGCATGCAATATAAATAATCGGAACATATAAATAGAAGATCATTTAATCATGGAATTATAAAAATGTGGCAGAAATAGAAAATATGAATTTAATATGAGTCAAGGTTAACCGTCGAGACCATTTCACATAGATTCAAAATCTACGACTAACCACCAAGATCATTGCACATTGTAGCACCAGCAAAGGCTATCCACCAAGATTGTCGCATATAACATCTCAAGAGACTGAAAATTACCTAAAGCAATGGAGATATATCTGAGAACATCCATATTAAGATTCAATGAATATGTTTTCCACATAATTAATCATACTTAATAAATCATTCATAAGAAAACTTTTACCCATGGAATAGACTGGGTACCATAATGATGAAATAAGGCATTACAAATGGGCGTATCCTAAATTTTCCTTGAAAGAAAAGAAGTAAAAGATACATGGACATTAATAAAGGAAAATAGAAATATATAATGGAAGTTTATGTCAAGTTTATTTGACAACATTTAAGAAAAGTATTTATGAAATTTTAGAATTAAAACATTTTTGAGAGGTTTTGAGGAAAATACTATATATCTCTTTTAAGAGAGAAAAGGGAAAAATACTTTATACCAAACCAGAAAGAGAAACAAGAAGGTTTTTATAATAAAAATTAAAGAATTTATAAATACAATGGAGGCCTAAAATATAATTTGGATCACACTTGAAATTGGGTAATAAATCTATATGTTCCCTTAAAATTAGATTTCTTATCGGGAAGTATTGAAGAGGGAATCACTTAAAAACATGTATATCCCAAAAAGAGATCAATTGAAGGGTCTTGATAAATATATTTTTTTTCATGTAAATTTTTTTTGGAATATGATCATAAATAAAAAAGATAATTTAATTTTTTTATAAATAAATATTTGGCAACCTGAAATAATGAAGGAGATTCAGGTAGAATTTCTTACGGATTATCGACATGGTATCAGGTGTACTTGAAAGGGATTAATGAAAAAGAAAGGGTTTTATCATCACTTATACATCAAGAGAGAATTATTGGGGAGGTGATAAATCATAACCCATCATTATAAATTACACATAAAATGACATAGTATATAAGACATTCTTGAATAAAAGTGAAATTTGGAGGATCCCTTACCTTATGTCTGATGATGACTCCACTTTTTATTAATGACCTGGATAAAAAAATAGGTTTATTTATTTTTAATTAAATAACCTATTATATATTTGATTGATTTTTTATACACATTTTATGTTCATTAATTTCCTTTTTAATGGGTTAAGTGGTTCAATTTCATTGTTCGTGTACGTTCATTTTCGTGGTATTTACAATTGGTTTACTTATGCTCATGAACATAGAATCATGTGAAATGAGAGTTTTTTACATAATTAAAGATATATATTGTTATTGTACATAAATAAGCGTTCATGTTTATAAAATTAATTTGTTTATTTTGTGTGTAGGTGAACCAATATATAAAACAGTAATGATAAATGCTCAAATAAATTTTGGTGATTTTCCTCACAACTAACTTGTTTTGTATTATTATTTTACTTATTTTGTTAATAAGGATTATAGAACATTTAAAAAGATAAAAACACACATATAATATTATAGATAATCTATAAAATGGTTTCTTTACTAGAATTTAGGATAGTAATAGTAATTGAAAAATCGTCGTCATTGAATGTGCTAAATTAACACATCTTGAACGGTGTTTTTATTTCATTCAAACAAAATGTCGGGAAAAAAGAAATAATAATGAATAATCCCTTTAGAATAAAAAAATTTAAGTATATGTATGTTACTTGAGGTTTCATATCATTTGGAGGACTAGAGTTTTGCAAAGAAAATAAAAAAACATAAAAAATAAAGGAATGAAAAGAGTAATTTTACCACTTAAATCCACCTTTCTTGAGAGCCTGTTAAGGGAAGAGTATTTGATATTGTGAAGAGTCTAAGGGATTTTGGACTTGGGGGAGGATATTTAGGATAGATTATTGAATAATATAGGAAAGGAACAAGGATTTATGGGAGTGAAGAGAAGAGGTAAGGAGGGGTGGTATTTATAGTGGAGGAGATGAGGGTTTTCATAACATTTAATTCCATAGTTTATTATTTTCCCTAAATACAATTAATAGTGATTATTAAAAAAACATAAATAGTAATATGTGAATTTAATATACAACAAATGTCTATTTAAATCATCCATGACTCAAGCATGATGCTGAAATTCAGATTTAGCGTTTATTGTGAATTATCGTATTTTACCATTCATCAAATATTCAAGTATTTTAAAAAAATACCAAAAATTCAACATTACTATTTTTTGAAATATAGAATCCAAAAATGAAGTCAAATTTTCAAAAATAATTATATAAATATAATTAATTTTATTTTTAATTTAAATCATAATTTAGTTGAAAAAAAATATTTTAAAACTATAATTGATTTTATAATGATTTAAAAAATTACATATGGTCCAAGAAAATTACCTTAAAAACAGAAGACATAAAATTATTAATTTCTGAACACCTTTTAGGAATTTTTTTTTAAATTAATTAATTAATTGTAATTATTTAATTATGACTTACAAATATACCTATACTTTTACTATGGTCATATTTTCACTTATAAGATGCCTAAATTTTATTTATACATTCAAGGGCGAGGTTACTATTCTTTTGGAAGATTTACAATTCATGAGAGTCATATTAATATTCAAAATGGTAGGATACTATTCATAAGGTTAGGTCACTATTCACTAAAAAATTATGTTTCTCTTATCGGACTCCAAACATCTTACTCATCAAAACACTGTATGTCATGTTTTCGAAATTCAAATCACATAGTTGACAATATTATGTTTGAAGGTCCCATACTACTTAGCAGTTCATTGTGTTGTGATTTCTTGTGATTATATTATATAATGTTATGAAGGGGATGTCCATTGATAAAATGTTGGGTCTTTAATATTTTAGTATCATTTTGGACTTAATTTAGGATATTTTCACATATATAAGTCTAATGTAGTTTCATTTTTAAATTTAAGAGGTCCACTTACCAAGGAAGTATCATCTCAAATGGCGAACTAACTATAGTTCCAAAAATGATTGATGTAGTGTCGGGTTGGTAGCCACCAAATAAGATTTTATAGGTGTTTGTTCCGTTAGACATATGGGATAATAATATAAATTCATGGTATAATTCTATAATATTTATTTCCCCATGACATAACCTACCAAATATGGGAAACCATTTGTTTTAGGAGGGTAGTACAAGAGATATTTCAAAGAGCTTACGTAGAGGTTTAGGAGTTCTTCTATTAAGATGTTTTCTGAGGAAATACTTGAGAGTATATTTATCTACAATTACATTATATATTTCCTTCGTTGACATTATGATATACGAGAAATTGTTGATTACTTATCGGTAAAGATGTTTGAGATGATAATAAGATAAATACATGCCAAAAACATAGATTTTCTAGTATTAGTTTTCATTATCTGCACTTGAAGGAATTACATTCATGGTGAATGGTTCATATCATGAATGAACCATTAGAGTTTTAAGTACAACATTAATCAGAGAGATTATAACATGGGACAATATCTTCAAATGAAATTCTCTTAGGACCCTTAATTCATAATTTTCAATATACAGAGGAATGGATAAATTTTGGCTAATGACCTTATAGGGATGTTTGATTTTTGGTTTTTTGTTGAGGAGACTAAGTAGTATGACTCATTACAACCATATATAATGGTTTATAGAGAATTGGTTTATCTTTGATTGATTGTGGTGGACTATTCCCATCATCATTTCATGAGGGAGGAATAATTGGAAGACAATAATTTTGATTTTTTTTGTTACTAGTAATTCCCAGGACATTCCTGCGATTTATATTCCAATGGTAGGGATCATTACATCTTCGTTTTGGGATATAAAATTGTGTCAGTCTTTTTGCATGAGAATGTGTTGTGGGGGTTCCATACCTTACCCATAATGGAGCATCTAAGATTGAAAATTGATTTATAAGGACCTGTAACATTAGTTTTGGTAGGATGGAATAAAATATAGTGCTTCCCTGATTATCTCGTATTGCATAACATTTTAATAGTAAAAGGAATAAAATTCCAATAGGTTTGGCCTAAATATTTGATATTCTAGAGCGTAAATAGAATGACATGTTGATGGATTTCATAATGTGTGTTAACCTATCATTGAAATTCCATGATTCTATAAGGGTGGTCATCAACCAACTGAACAATTTGACCCACATCTTTTCTATTAAATAGAATAGTGCATCATATATCATTTACTTATTTTTTAGAGAATAGATCATCTGACTACATGGAAACTATTTTTGGGAGGATAAAACTGGATCTTATATGATTGAAAAATAATAAAATTATATCACTTTTATTGGTAACTTACTAACTGAAATACAATCGAAAGATCCACCATTAATACACACATTAAATCAATGTAGTAGAAAAACAAATCTCTATATGTTTTCTTATGCCTCTCTTTTAATAAGTGTTTTGGAAAGAGGTATATAATACACCTTATTCAATACAAAAAGTCTTTCATATAAACACACCTTACATAAATTGAAAAATATAACATAAAAACATTCAATAGTAGAACATACAATGGAAATATAAGAAAATTAGAGAAAGAACAAAAAGTTCTAATAGGTTTCGAGATTTTCTCCTACATTCATAGGGGAAGAAATAATTATACATGATTTTTTATAAGGGTTATATTACAGGTAGAAAAACTATTAAAAATACATGTAATCCTTGAAAACAAATATTCTCTCCCATAAATGCTGAGTTGAAGAATAGCTTCACCACTATGTTAATAAAAATTTTCATGCCTTATCACTGAATTTCCAACGCACATAAATACTCAAAATAGCCAATCAAAACAGTTAATCATTCTCTTCAAAAAAAATTATTATTCAAGAGAATTGAATCACTTAGCATGGTTAAAAACATGATGACACATAAATTTTTCTAAAAATATGTTATTATCATAAAAACAATTTATAAATATTTGTAGATGTTAACTTCTAATATGCCTACTACCATCGAAGGAAACCATCCGCCAATGAAGAGGAGATCTTTTTTTCCCTTTACATTGAGTCCATTCCTATGCTACCTTCTAATATATTAAAGAAAATACATTTGGTGCTCAGAAAATATGATATCATAAAATTATGATGGTTGGAATAATAATTAAAATAGAAGAAAACTATCATTTCAAGACTCATTTTAGGGAAATCCTCGACAACCATTCAACACATTCCTTTGCAACCTTTAATCAAGCCATAATAATTCTTAGGGTCTCTTTAGACATTCCAAAACTACTACATTAGTGAATATGTCTACTAGATTATGGATTTATATTATCTTATATAGATCAAAATCCTTTTTATCTATCATTTTTATAATGGTATAATACTGTATGTTGATATGTTTTTTCCAATCATAGAATACAATCATTTTAGGCATGTAAAATGATAATTGGATGTCATAGTTAAGTGCAACATATTACTAATTTATCCTATGATCCTACCAAAATCTCATTAAATATTCTATAACATTCCCAGTATCCATTATATCTACATAAATTTATTTGGTTTTACATAATTTAATAGTCTTCTAAACTCATGACATATAACTAAATAAACCTCTACTATATATAGACATGAAACTGTTTTTAATCTTTTGATTATATGAATCTATAGAGAATTATGAATCGAGAAAGTCATGTAAATTATCTTATTCCCTAAATAAAATATGTTTTTATTATGACCTCTCTAAATATTAACGTTTTTATATCATGGATATTGAAATTTTCTTAGAATTTCTATGTTTCGACTCACAACTCCCACTGTATAGGAAATTTATATAGTTTGATAACCATTCACTACTATAAATGATGTATATAACCATTAGCACATTCCAATGGATTATTAATAACCATTATTATAGGGGGTATTATCCCAAAGGTTTTGAAAAACCATGGGCATAGGCTGTATAGGTCAATAATATTCCAACAGTTTGAAAAACCCCTTGGATAAGATTAATGTATCGTAATGGTTTTATAAAACCATAGGTATAGAAATTTATATATTATTGTTTTTAAAAAAAAAATTATTACATTTTCCAAAATAATGCTTGTATTAGCTCCTCCTAAAATAGCATTTTCATCCAGATCCCTAGAATTTGGTGTGCAGGTTTTGACCCCATTAGTGGTGATCTCTCCACTCTTATTATTTGAATTCCATTCTTCTTCATTATTTTATTAATGACATCCAAATAATTTAGGTATTCTAAAACCCATAAATTTTATTTCTTTAATCTAGGAATAAGACACCACATAAGATTCACATTTTTGTCTTCATATAATTTTTTTCATATGGTATAATCTACTTGTGGATGATGAAAGAAAAGTTTTACATAATAATAATGAAGCAGATTTTTTTAATTTTTTGGTTTTGCATTCTTTATTTTTCATTTTTTCTACATGTACTACTACCATATATAAATTTTTTTTTTGGATTATGTTTTATCTCAATCCCTCTTAGTGACTTAATTAGTGATTGGTTTCTTACTATAATTATCAAATTTTCATTTCAAATATATAGAACCTAATATGAATCTCTTTCATAGTTCTTTCACTTATCATTTGATTATTTGTAGACTTTAATTGACATGTTAAAGGTATTAAAATTTCTATCCCTTGATATAATATGGGTTTCTCACTATAATTCCCTCCCATGACTGTAGTTTTTCACTTCTCTCTAGTCTCTTCCTAATGTAATTTTATTTTATAATTCACATTATTATAATTAAGTCATTGATCCTTGACAGATAAGGAATTAAGCTAGTGCTCATGGTCCATCATTGATTTTAAACATTATTTGATTTAGCACCATATATAACATCATAAAATATTTAATTATTTAATTTGTAAAGGGTTAATTTCACAATGCGTTGAGACCACACATATCAAAGTCAATATAAAAAAAATGTATAATACTTTTGAGGTATGACTAAAGGACAACTTATCATATATGTAATGAAATTTCCATGTCAAGAATGACCTGGTTATTGAATTGCGATCCTGTTTAAGTGTACTTTTCATTTACTTCACACATGGGCCGCTATCTCAATAAAATAGATAATAAAAAAATAATAGATCATTTATAATATACAATTAATATATTTTGAATTTATGTAAATATTTATTATGTCATTGAGTGACCGTACTATATATAAATTTTGACCGACCACCTATAGGTGGACTATAACATACCCTCATAACTATCCCAAGGAGTGACCATATCACTCAAAAAAATAGTAATCACATTAACTCAATTTTGTTCAAACCCAAATAAAATTTACCAGTTAATATCCTCTAAAAACAATTTCCCATTATTCAAAAACATAATAGATGCCTCATTTACAAAACACATGCATCCTTAATATCATTTAACAATTAATGGATTACACTCTCATACTACTCAATCTATTTTCTATATAAAACCACTAATTCAATGTGTGTTATTTCCATCTAGAATAAATCATAATTAAATAGAATCACACTCTGATGTAATAAGATAATGAATCTAGACCTATGCTCTTAGATTCACATATAACTGAACTTATGATCACCCCCATTAAACTAATAATCGTGGTCATAATCGATGATAATCCCATATAAACATGAATTCATCACCACTCATATTAAAATTTAGATATCTAACTAATTATATAGTCTAGCACGTGTATGCCTAATAGCCTAGAAATATTATGTAAGCCACAGGATCCGACCACACTTTCTCTACCTAATATCTATCCATTTTGAGTCTCCACCAACCATCCCATTGAAAACAAAAAAACCAAAAAGTCTACAGGTTTAGGAATCAAAATTATCCATTAAAAATAATCCTCATTTATACCAAGGAACATACATTATAGTTTCATTACTCATAGAACTCAAATTCATAATCATACCTACAGGAAATATAGGACCACATTTTTTCATTGATCTCTAGGTGAGTAAGGATTCACTTTAACATCCCTAAATATTAGAATACACTATTAATGGATTTATCCAATATAAATTCATAATTTATTGGTGTTATATAATATGGTTACCTATAAATAGTAATCTATTTCACATGTATTTATAGAATTAGAATGGAATTAGTTAAAAGTTAATATAATATGAGAATAAATAAAAACAGAAATTACAAACACAACTTTATGTAGTATTATGTATACTTATTACTCATTGATATAATGTATTTTAATATCATTGTTTTATATTTAGAGTATTTTGTTCAATATATATTAGTTTTTTATATTTTATAGTATGATTCTCATATACACTAGTGTGTCTGTTTAGGATTCATTTAATGTGAACGATTCTTGTTTCCATAACTAAATTTTCAATTTAACATCAATATTATTTACTTGTTTTTTGTGAAATGAAATATATATATATTTAAAATAATAGATACATTATAGAAGTTTCAAATTGATAAATTATCAGTATATTTCCAAAACTTTCTAGATAGGTTTCATGATTTTTCATTTTACAATGCTTCAGATAGTGGTCATGTATACTACCATGTTATAATTGTTTTGGAGACCTTGGTTATGTAACATCCTGATATTTTATGAAATATCTTATTTTAAATTAATTAATAAATCATTTGTAATTTTTTTACTATAAATACACAGTTTAGTGTGTCTACTATGTGAAACCAACTTTATCTTGTGTTACATGTATCATTTAATTTCTTTGATAACTTTTTTTACACACATGGACGAGTATTACAAGAAAACAATACACTATTAATATTATTATTTTATATGATAGTTATAACCTAGTCATTTGAATGGTGGAAATGAATATGATTAACTAAATTATGAAAATATAGTTTAAATTTTGTTATAATGTTAATTTATTGGTTTCCAATTAATAATAAATTAAAATTAAAACTAATAAAACATGAAGGAAACATTTTTATAAAAACAATTTTTCTGTGCCCAAATTAATTTTACATTAATAAATTAAATTAATTAATATTATTGAATATATAAATGATATTTTTATATTATATATTAAATAAAATATTTTTTCATTAATATCTTATATTTTATAGTAATAACATATGTACAAATCCAATTTTATTTATAAAAAACCATATTTGTTAGAATGGTAATTTTTTCTCCTTTTAATGGTGCAGAATATTTAAAACCAAATTTCAACCCTTCTAGAAATTTTAGTTGATAAAATAAAAATCTTTTCAAAAATAGGAATTTCAAAATTATCTTAGTGGAAATATTTGTTTTTTAAGATGTTTTATTTATTGACGAATAGTTAAAATAATGTATTTTAATTGAAAACTATCTTTTCAAATAAATAATTTTATTTAAATTATATTAATAATTTTTTTAAAGAAACAATAGTTAAATTACATATAAATGAATCTATATTAGGTAATTTGAATCAATTTCACATTGAATTTGTATATTAAGGTTTAGTAATCTTCTTAACATTTTTACATTAAAAACCTGCTTCCTCGATGCATTTTTCAGATTAATTTAAAATTAAAATCATTCAACTCAATGAATTGATTAATAAAAAATTGATTCCATATTTGAGAGATATAAATAATTTATACTTTATATTTTGGTTATGTTGGTTTATTACTAAAAAGATTAGTGATTGAAATTAAAATTAATTATTGTGATTAAAGTAAAAGTGGGTTTACTTAGTGGTTAAACATTGATCTTAAGGGTACAAATGTCTAGAAACTTGCCCAAACCCCATTGGTTAGCCATATTCTGTCCATATATGTTCTATTTTATAATATTGTAATTATTGAGGAATGTGATTTATGATATACCTCCCAATAGTGATTTATATTCTATATATACTAGAATTCCACTGATCAATAATTTAACAACATTCAATCTCCCTTATTCTACACACATATCAAGCCTTTTTTCTCATCCAAACCCTTCCAATATAAAATTCAATATTATGTACACTAATAATTAAAGCTTTGGATTGTAAATAATAAAATACAAGTAAGGATTTTGTTACATACCAAATAAAGTTACCCAAATAATAGGAAGGTAAAGAACAAGTGTGACGAATCTAACTCAATGTAAGGGTTTTTCTCATCTCAATGTTATTGTTTTTGATATATGACATATTAACAAGTTAATTTTTTGTATGGAGTATATAATACCCATGAATTTATATTATTATACATATAATTAAATTTTTGGTTATTTATATATCCATTTGAGGATCTTTATTTCACGGGGTTTATGATTTCATTCTTACCAAAGTATTAATGGACTCTTGTTACAATTCAACTTCTTTGAGACATATTTCATGTTATGAACCTATATTATTTTATTGGGTGCATTTACATCCCCTTTGAAATTTTATATTTTGAATCTCATTATTTTCATTGTATTTTATGTTTCAATTAATTTAATCCTTTCACGGGGCTTACCATTCAAAGCTACCAAAGTGCTAAGAGTTTAATATTACAATCCCATAGATTATTGGAATTATTATTATTATTACACTGATGTTGAAATATTATGTTATACCACTAAATAGTTCTCAAGAATTTTACTTGAATTTTATTATTTCAAGAGAATACATTTTTCACCTCATTATCCTGTATTTAGGTACTCAATATTCCAAAAAAAATATTTTATAAAAAATTATCCTTTTAGTCAAAGATTCATTCTATACTACGTTTTCTAAAAATTGTTTAAAAAATATTAAATAGTGTTTTTGAATGATGGAATGATATTTTCCCCATGAAATGTTATAAATTATTTTGTGAAGCATCAAATATAATTTTTCAATTCAATTTTCAATGAAAATGGTTTTCAAAACATTTTATATTCAAAAAGGTCTTTCTAGAAATGAAAATTATATTTTCCTCAAGAATCTTTTTAATGGTATTACATTGGTATTTCTATTCATAAATATCAACAACCCATGTTTTAACTCATCCTCCACTAGGAATATTTTATATTGATACCACACTCATTCATTTTGGATGGATTAATATTGATTTACAGATTTTATTATGGAACCTATTTCTTTTTCATTGGATATTCACGTTTTAATGAGATCGTTAATAAACCCATTTATTTCCAACAATTTATTTGGGTAATTAATGGGATAATAGTTTTACCTATGATTTAATGATGAAATTAATTCTTTAATGAGTTATGGTTATGTAATGGTACATTGAAATTTTATGGGTGGTTACGTTATAAACAAATGATTGCTGGTTTTGTGATAAACCAACGACATGTGATTCCATGATAAAACAAAAAAGGGTTGTTCCATGATATAAGTTCAATGCATTGGGTATTTAAGATATCTATTTGGTTATTCATTTTGTCAGAGTGATTGTAAGAGTCTTGTGATAATGATGTCCCATGTTATGTACATGTTTTTGTTATGATTTTTTTTGGGTTTATAATGTTTCTCATGATCGATATAGATATCACATCGCTTAAGATTATTGATTATGATGACTATTTAATTTTACATGTTTTCATATTTGATGATCTAGGTATTTATGTGTGTGATTTCATTTATGATTACGTCTTGAACATTTTTTTAATCATAACCTTATAAACATTAATCCTCATTGATGACATGTAATTATTAATTCTTATCTTTACCCTTACTATGAATTTCAGCTAACCCTTCATTTTTTTTACTTTTCCCCATTTAATAATGATTGGTGAAGAATGATTTCTGTCTATAAAGGATATCACAAGGATTATCTTGATGAACTAATATAAAATAAGAAAAACCTTTTTTTATGGGAGACATATTCATTTGAAGACTTTGGAATTGTTTAGATTGAGTTGTACTAATAATTTAAATCTCTAAACTAAAAAGGTCTTTGATAATATAAATTATCCAAGTATTAATTTTAATATTTCAAGGTTTCAATGGAAAAACAGTTTCCCCAAAAATATACATCATAGAAGAAAATGTAAAGGTAGGTATTTGATTACAAGATCTAAGAGTGTGGGTTATGACCTCTTATAGATTTATATCCAAATTAGGTTTTCTTAAATCTTATTATTATGATGTTTTAATGTTATCGTATCTTAAGAGTTATGGATACCATCCATGGTCTATCCTGACTTCAAATTCTTAGACACCCATTTTTAGGGGTTTAATTAGTAAAACATTTTGAGTTTATTAATTATAATTTTGGTGATTTCTTTGGGCTAAGGTATTTGCAACCCCTAAGATCAACATGAATTATTATTAATATAGGAATTAGTTTTTATATAAAAAATAATAAAATTGACACCTAGTGTGATGTGTTACAACCCGTCACATTTAGAAATGGGATGGGGCCTAAACATATGACCCGAGGATGATAAGGGTTTTTGTTCCTACCACTAGCATATGCGATTTCCTAATTAAAATTAAATTTTTACATGTTACAATTATATTTATTTTTGATACATTTGAAATTTTTTTGGAATAACAGCTGACTTATATGTGTAGTATATATGATCAAATCCTTATAATATTTGTGTTTTGAACATAGTAAGAAAATATTTTAATCATTTTATTTATAATTATTTATTGAATTATTTTTCTAAACATTGGATATTACTATTTAAGTTTGATTATTACTATATGATATGATAGTTTATTCATTTTGGGAATTACTATAGCATGTTCTAACCATTTTTTATTTTGATTAAATTTTAGATATATGAGGAGTGTTTTGTTACCCCTTTTGTTGTTATGTTATATTTAAAATTTTATATTTGTGCTTTTGGTGTGAAAATATCATCATTAGTAATCATCATATGGGGAAAAAGATTTGTTTGTTATGTAAATTTATTTATGGACGGAATTTTACAATTCATTTAAGTATATTTCAATGTGTTTTCAATCTGGATAGGGAAATATTAATTCAAAATTAATTATGGATCAAGAAAGAAATTGTTATCATATTACCAATTTTTATGATGATATTAATTAGATTTTCCACATCTATTTGTCTTTTTTTTTATTCATTGACATCCTCTTGACCATGTTCTCTATCACTCTCTATTAGCCCATTTAAAATTGTTTTGACAAGAAATTCAACATTTTATTTCCCATATCTATTCTCCCAATGTGGAATCATAGTTATATACAACATTAGGAGACCATTATATTTTCAAAATTCCAATTTTTTGTTATTTTTAATTTATTTCATTTTTCCATCATGCCTTAATATAAATGAACTAAAAAAATTATTGTGTTGATAACTATGATGAATTTCAAGGGTGAAATAAATTTTATGGTTGGTAAGATGTAAAAACCAAATATTTAATGAAACATCGTATTTAAAAATAATTTATAATTCTTTGGTATCCTATGTTACATTAAATAGAGATCTTTTATTTCGTTATATGACAAAAATATTATTTGGTTCTTCCCCTAAATTCACGTTTCTATGAAAACTCAGGTCACACACAAGGATGGGTCTTACCAACCAACATTATACTATTAATATTATTATTTAAAATTATAACTATAAGCATGCCATTAGAATGCTGGTAATGAATAAGATCAACTAAAATTTTAATATATGGTTTAAAAATGTTTATAAAATGATTTCATTGGTTACCAATTAATTTTAAATAAAAATAAAAACTTGTTGAATATAAATTGAATGTTTTTATAAAAATATGTATCCACACAATGGAATTTAAACATAATAAATTAAATAAAATTCAATTTTTGAATTATATTAATGAAATATATATATTATATTTTCAATGAAATATTTTTAAATTCATTCAATATATTTGGTGGTTATAGAATAAGAACAAATCTAATTTTACATATAAAAAATGTATTTGTTTTAAAGGCATTTATCCATTATTTAGTGGAATAATTTATTTTAAATTTTTTTGACACTTATATATTTTATATTTCAAAATTAAGATTCCTTTCTATAAGCGTAATGTCAAAATTAACATAGGGTGAATTTTTTATACTTTTCTGTGAATATTCATTTTTTGAGGAATATCAGAAAATACTGTATTATAATTAATAACTGACTTTCCATCTAAATAATATAAAATGTTAAATTATATTTTAAAATAAGTAAAAAGTAAAAATTATAAAATTATAGATATTTTAATCACATTTAGTTTATTGGAATCAATTTCACATTGAATTTCGACATAAAAACATAGTAAACTTTTGAAAATTTTCACTTTTAAAAATGATTCATCATTATGTCAACAATATTTATTTTAAAGTACATTTTTTATTTTAATGTTCATTGAAATTGGAAAATTGTATTCCAATTTTGGAATAAACATAATCAATAATTCCTACTAAGGAGATATTATTTTTTACAAAAAAATTTATTGAATAGAATTGAAATTAATTACTACAATTAAAGTAAAAAATTAGTTTATTGAGTGGTTAGGCATTAATCTTAATGGGCCAAATTACCTATAAAATTCATTATAACACATTTTGTAGCCATATATTGATTATACCCCCTATTTTATTTTAAATATTTCATTATTGGAGGCACATGATCTATAAGTGAGCACCAAATAGTGATTTCTATTTTATATTTTCACGAATTCATCTCCTCAATTATAAAATGTAATTCACTCTCCTCATTTAATACAACAATCATGCCATTTAGATCACCTTATCCCTACCCAAATAAACTTCCAACATCCCTCTATTTTTACTAGAATCTTTAGTTTGGATATAAATAAAACCATGTAAGGCATTTAGTACCAACCAAAAGGAGTTACACAAATAAGTGTTAGGTAATTAAAAGGTGTGATGAATTAGACTCAATTTATGGGTTTTTCTAAGCTCATATTTATTTTTGTGGGATTTATAATAGATTATCGCCTTATTTTTTATTTATAGTGTATATAATTCCCATGAATGTATTGTATTACTAATATACTAAAATATATATGAATTTACATATCTATCTGTGGATCTCTCTTTCTTGGGGTTTAAGATTTTTGATTTACCAAAGCACAAATGGATTTTTGTCACAAATTTCCTTGTTTGATACTTATGTTTTGTTATGCACCTACATTTTTTATATGGTTTATATACTTCCCTATTTATATTTTATAAAATGAATATCCTTATTTCATGTTATTTTTAGTTTCATTTAGTGTAATTCATTAATGGGGATTATTATTCATAGTTTCCAATGTGTTAATAGTTTCATATTATAATCTCATTGGTTATTGGGATTATTATGATTAAGTCTCCAATGTTAATATATTATGATCTAAATCTAAAAAATATTCATGAATTTTATTATCCAATGGTTATGTCATGATAATAAATGTTTTTTACTTGATTTTCCTCTATTTACATACATAATAATTCAAAAGAACATTTTTATAAAAAATCGTCCTTTTAGTTGAAAATTCATTCAAAACCCTGATTTCTAAAAAATTAATTTTTTTAAAAATGTTTCTTTCAATTATGGAATTATATTTTCCTAAATAAATGGTTTAAATAATTTTTAAATGACTCATTTCTAATTTTTTCAATATATTTACATAGAATTTTATTTTAAAAATGATTTACGTTTTAAAAATAATTTTCCAAAATGAACATTATATTTTACTCAAGACTATTTACAATGATATTTAATGGAAATTACATATATAAAATTGAAAACAAATCATGTTTTAAATTATCCTTTAATACGGATATTTTATATTGATACCATCCTCATTACTTTCTAGATGGGTTTATTGTGTTTTAAACTAATTGTAATGGAACACATATCTTTTCCAATGGTTAGTCTTATATCAATGAAATTGTTATTGAACCCATTTTGTTTACCTGGATTAATCATTTTATAATATGGATAATGGTTTTCCAAATTAATTTATGATGAAATGATAGATTTTATTATTTATGATTATGTAATGGTATGAGGGATTTTTACTTGTGGTTACATTGTAAACAAATTATGGGTGGTTATGTGACCAAACCATGATGGGTTCATCCATGATATCCCTAAAATGAATTGGGTATAGAATGTAACCATAACATTATTCTATTTTTATGATTCACTATAATATAGATTTGAAAAAGATTTCCCAAGTTACATACATGTTTTCTATATACTTTTTATGGGTTTATAATGTTTACCATTATTGAGATTGATATCACATGGCTTGTGAAAATTTATTCAGATGACTCTTGAATTTTCCATGTTTTAATATTTTATGGTCCATGTATTAATTGGTATTAATTCCATTTGGATTCACTCATTCACCTTTATTATTTCATCATAGCCATATGAACTTTTATGCTACTTGATGATATTTAATTGTTAATTATTATCCTTAACCTTAATGAGAATTTGATCTCACCATTCACATGATTCCATTTATAAATGGTAAAAAGATTTATTTTTAATGATATAAGTCTATAAATTATTTCAAAGGTATGGTTTTTATGGCCTAATTTAAAATAAAAAATGTATGGTCAAATTTAATAAATTTTCCATTAACGACTTGTGTATTGTTTATAAAGGAGTTATCCTATTTATCTGAAAATATAAATCCCCAAAGGCCCTAGTTAATGTATGTGATATACACTTCCTTATTTATATTATAATGTTTGGATTGAAAACATTTGGTCACAAATATCATCATGATATCCAGAAATGTAATGTAATATATTTCTGCAAAGTATCCGACAGTGCGAGTTTTGGGATATTATAGTTGGTATTAATGTAAGGGTTTATATATATATATTATGAATATTTAATGTGTGGTTATTTTAAGTGTTATGGATACAATCATAGTACTATAATGAGTTAAAATTCATAGACACCATATCTGGGGGTTCTAAGTAGTAAAAAAATATGAGGTTATTAATGTCATTTTTTGATATGTTTTTTGGAGGTATTTTCAACTCCTAGGAACAAAATAAAGTATTATTTATGGATGAATTAATTTTATTATTTAAATAAATAAGTGAACAACCCATATGTTTTGGGACAACCCATTGCATCTAGCAAGGTGGTGGGTCTTGAACCCAGGATTGAAGGATGATATGTGTCTTAGGCTTACCACTGGCCTATGAGACATCCTTGTTAGTATGAAATTTTTACTAGTAAATATTTTTTTATGAAAACTATCATATTCCTATTTGAGAAATAATTTTTTGATTTTTCATAAAAGAATATATGGTAAAATTGTTCAGATAGTTGGGTTTCAAACATAGTTATGAAATTTTTGGTGAATTTACCAATAGTTATTTATTCAATGATTTGGCAAAATGATGCATTTTATTGTTGAATATTCATGATTAATGTAAAGACCCGTAAAATTCAAGGGAAAGTTTTTCTAAATTTTCTTTAGAATTTTACAAGAGCGCGGTTTCTGACGGAACCTGATTCCGAGGCCCGGAGTGCCCGGAATCAATTTCCGAAGTTTGGCTCGGGTACGATCAGTGAACGAACGAGCGGGAATTTATAACTTTTGATCCAGTGCTCGGAATTGAAATCCGAGGGCACCGATGAACTCGCAGCGCCGATATTCGCTTAAGGAGACCTTTTCGGAAGTTGCGTTTGTTACGGGTTGAAAGTTAGTTTGTGGGTTTTTTTTAGATTAAGTTAAATAAAATTTGTGAAATACAAAATTTTATTCTAACTTGATGTGTTTTTTATAAATCCTTCCAAAGGGAGTTGGGAGTGGGACCCACATCCACTTAACCTCCATTGGGAGGATTAAGTGTGTTGGGTCCCACACGAAACCCAACCTTCCATCTCCCATTAACTCTCCTTTTAATTAATGTTTGACAACATTAAGTATTAATTGAGGTGAGTTGTTCAAATTCAAACCTTTGAAATTCATGTGGTAAAGTTGTGTAATAATATAAGCTTAAAGCTTATTTTATTCTGGGAGAATTCTTTTACCACCTTGAGAGGAATTTTGGAGCTTCTCCTTATTATTATTCTTCTTCAACTCTGACGAAGAACACGAAGAACCTTCGAACTCCGATGAAGAACGCCGCTCCTCTTTTCTCCGTCTCCCGTGACGACATAACCGCGACATCGACATTCTTCTTCCGCGACGCTCGACTTCCGCGAATCGTTGTCGATCATCGAACTTCGTTCCAGAACCAAGGTAGGGGTTTGTCCTTTTTAAATTACGTTTTTTCTTTCTCTCGAGCATGAAAGAAAATCCGTTGGGCATAGTTCCAAATTTTATTAAAAATTTGTGAAACGTTCATTGTTTTGTTTACACGATTGACCAACTGATATCATTATAACGGGAGGAGATCGGACCACATGAACACGGACGATTCTCTTCCCCCTTCTAATCTTTTGTGTTGATATTAGCGGAGACAGCGCGGTGTCGTCACACCGCGCAGGAACAAAAGAAATTATGGCCGGAGCGAGCACCGATAAAGAAATGCGGTGCCGACGCACCGCGTCGTTGTTCACGAAAGAGGCCGCGGCCGGAGACGGGCCGCGGCGGAACAAGGAGGCGACCGGCGGCCGGCCGGGCCGCCGGCGCCGGAGATTCAGAAGGGCCGCGGCCGTACGGCAGCGGCGGAGCAGCCAGGGGCGCCGGCCTCGCCAGCGCCGGAGATCAGGAAGCCCGCGGCCCTACGGCCGCGGCAGAGCAGCCAGAAGGCGGCAGGCGTCGCCGGCCGCCGGAGAACGTAAGAGCCGCGGCGATGGTCGCGGTAGAGAAGAAGAAGGAGGCCGGCCGCGCCGGCTGCCGGTTCGGTCAGAAGGCGGGACCCGCGGGTCCCGTGGGTTAACTAAAACGGCCGGCAAAAGCCGGCCGAGATCCAGAAAAAGGGGGGGTTTCACCCCCCCCCCCCCCCCCGCGTGCGGCACATGCGCAGCACGCTGGCCGCGCCGCCACCGGCCGGGCCGGGTCCAGCGGACCGGGTCGGTCCGACCCGGTTCGGGCCGACCCAGGGGGGGGGGTCGGGTCGGGTCGGCCCAGACCCGGACCCCCCATTTCGAATCAGTTTCGGTCTTTTGGCCATAACTTGAGCCACGGACCTCCGATCGACGAACCGTCTACGGAAACGTGATCCTTGGATCGAGACGGTCGTTTCGGTATATCGCACTCAGGTTTTCGGAATACTTTGAGTTCGGCCGGGTTGGTTCGTTCACGAAACCAACCGGGCCTTCGGAGCGGAAACGCTCATATCTTGAGCTACGGACGTCCGATTGACGTGCCGTCTATTTTGTTGTGTTCCTCTTAGTGAGACGGTTCTTTTTGCATACTCCGCCCGAGGTTTGGACGCAGGTGGAGTACGGTCGGGTTGGTTTTGCCTTAAAAACCAACCGGGCCCCGGGGACAAAAATGCCAATAACTCTCAGACCGGGCGTCCGATCGACGCGCCGTCTATTGTGTTGAGTTCCTGTTGACGTTATGGAACTTTTGGATACATCAACTCTGGACTTTGTGACAGTTTATGTATCAGCCTCTCGGCTCGTGGAGCAGACCCTCCGAACGAGCTTGCTGTGTGCGGGAACCCTAGTGCTGGCTGCGACTGTTACTGTGACTGCTACTGCTACTGCTACTGTGACTGCGACGACGACAGTATAGAGATCCTGTGTGGATTCGACGACGACGACTTCAGTACTCAGCGATCCTACGTGGATCAGTGCTACAGGTCCTGTGTGGGCCCGATCCTGTGTGGGTCCGATCCTGTGTGGGTCCTTGCGCTCAGCGGTCCTGTGTGAACCAGCGCCTACAGGTCCTACGTGGGCCTGATCCTATGTGGGTCTTTTGCGGGGGTTAGTTACCTATCAATCCTTCGTGGGTCCGACGACTTAGATGGATCAGAGATCATCTTTAGCGTCCTTTGAAGAAGTATACCTGTGTGAGCTGAATCCTGTTGCTTTCCTGTGTGGATTGTGTTGTGCTATCATGTGTGGATTACGTTTTCCTTTCCTGTGTGGAATACGTTTACTTTCCTGTGTGGACTAAGTTGTACTTGGTCTCGGAGGATGGAGAGTATTTGAAATTGATGACTTAGGTATATGTATGGGCATATACCTAAGCAGTGTCGGTTATTACTTCGTGATTGTTCCTTTATTCGTGGTTTATCCTTTGTGGATTTGAGAGACCTTCAGGGGTCTCGGGGTCCCTACTGAGTAGCTTATACTCACCCCTGCACGGGCTTTGCCCGCACTACGTTGTCTTGCTTGCAGACGACGGACATCGTTGACCTTAGCTGAGGCTTGCAGAGCGGGACGGTACCCGGAGGTGGACTACTGGGTGGGACGTGCTCGAAGCAGACGGCGGGACCCGTGGAGCAGTGGAGCTATATGTACCCACCATTCAGGTGGGATTTCCAGTGGACAGCTCGGTGTAGCGGCTTTTACTTTTCAGTAGCTGTTTTACCTTTCGAGTTGTACTTTACTTTCAGTTTGGGTTTGTATACTGGCCCATTTACTTTTACGCACTTTCAGTTGTACTCTGATTTTGCTTATTGTTTACTTTCCGCTTGCTTACTCTGAGGTGTTTGTTTACTTTAAAAAGGCAATGCCTTCCCTTTTTACCGGGATTTACGCCTTGGTGCTAGTCGCCAGCCCCTGGCCTATGGAAAGCTGGCTTGGGTTAGTCACGGCACGGACCCTGAGGGCGGGTCGTGACAAATTGGTATCAGATGAGTTCGGTTCTACCGCGAACTCTGATCTTTTCTATGTGAAGCAATAATGTTTAGCGTATTGAGTGTGGTTATCAGTCCAGGGAGTCCAGTGTTGGTGCGGCGGCCGACGTATCCGTACACCAGGACCCTGACTTCTGATTTCCGACATAATGCACGAAATCATTGATTGCGTGTGTGTTTAAAAGTTTTCTTTGTGATTACTTATATCAGCTCACCAGGTATACTGTTCTGACCATGGCGCACCTGTTTCCTTTTCAGGATGGCCCCACGACGGCAACCAGCTAGGGTTCTGAGAGTCGAGCGTGAGGAAAGCCCACCGAGCGACGAGGCCTCGGTGCAGGGCCCTTTGTCAGCAGTGGCACCGGTGGTAGCTCTACCCGCCGAGCCCCCGATGCTTCCAGCACCAGCCGCTGACGATGCACGTCGCCTCAGCGCACTGCATGAGTTTCAGCGCCAGCGACCGCCCAGGTTTCGCGGGGAGACGGATCCCTAGGCAGCAGAGGACTGGCTGGAGGCAGTGGTACGAGTGTTTAGGCTAGTTAGGACACCATCAGACCTCATGGTGATCCTCGCTGCGAGCCTACTACACGCAGCAGCAGGACGATGGTGGAGCTTGATGCTCCAGGTGCACGATGAGGCATCTCTACTTTGGACGGACTTTGAGAGCATCTTCCGCACGGAGTTCGTCCCAGCCACCCTTCGTGCGGTGCGTATCCAGGAGCTTCTTCAGCTGCGGAAGGGCAGCATGACGGTCGCTCAGTACTCGGCGAGATTTACTAATATCTCGCGCTACTCGACCGACATAGTACGAGACCCATTCTTTCGGGCCCGGACCATCGAGCAGGGTTTGAGACACGAGATCAGGGCATCGCTGATCTCCCTCAGCATACCGACTCAGACAGGAGTACTTGAGCGGGACCTTCTGATCGAGAGCTTCCTTGCTAAGTCTACACCAGCGCAGCGACCCACCGCAGGGCGGCACGTGGCAGAGTCATCTGCAGCAGGCAGTCGACGGATGACTCAGGGGTCTAGATAGACCAGACCTTCAGGAAGACAACCTCAGGACACTGGCTCAGCAGTGCGGGGCACACAGCGAGGAGCCAGTCTTTCGAGAGGCAGACAGTGCTACTCGTGCGGCGGGCAGGGCCACATGGCTCGTGACTGCCCGACCCGCCGTGCCGAGGAGCAGCAGATGGTTGAGGGACCACCGAGGCAGAGGCAGATGGTCAACCGTGGCGGTCCGCAGGGAGGAGGCGGACGAGGTAGAGGAGCTGGACGAGCAGCCGGTGGTGGGCGATGCTTTGAGGCTCTGCCACCACCACCACCAGGAGGTCCACCCCGACCACAGGGAGCTGGCGGGCAGAGACATGCACAGCTCCTGGCAGCAGAGGCCTACGACCACAGCGCACCCGAGATGATTCGAGGTACTATCTATGTCTATTCCACCCTTTCTGCAGTTCTTATAGACACAGGAGCGAGTCACTCTTTCATAGCCGCTGCCCTTGTTCAGAGCTTGGAGATTCCGACAGTGCCGTTGGCTCGATCCTTACGGCTAGAGACTCCTACGGGAGCAGACTCGACGATTACGCACCGGTGCCGGCAGTGTGAGCTTACTCTAGGAGGCGAGAGCTTCGGCTGGGATCTTCTTGTAGCAGCGTCGAGGCCTTACGACGTCATCTTGGGCATGGATTGGCTATCTACGGTCCATGCACAGATTGACTGTTTTAGGCGCAAGGTGTGATGTGTACGCACCGACGGAAGCAGGTTCACCTTCACCGGCGAGAAGGGAGCCTCAGCAGCACAGGATGGACTTTCACGGAGGAGAGGACAGCCCATTACTCATCAGTTAGCTAGCCTCATCCTTGGAGAAGTTGACTTTCGGAGTCCTGGTTTTCCTGCAGTGGTGGATCAGTTTGCGGACGTTTTTCCCGACGACGTTCCAGGACTACCTTCTCGCAGATAGGTAGACTTTTATATTGACTTGTACCCCGGTACAGCCCCGATATCCACTCCAGCATATCGGATGGCCCCCGCTGAGCTTCGAGAGCTACAGGTACAGTTGGAGGACTTGCAGGGCAAGGGGTTCATCCGACCCAGTGTTTCACCCTGGGCTTCCCCGATTTTATTCGCCAAGAAGGCGGACGGGAGCTTGCGACTTTGTGTTGACTATCGTCGCCTGAACTAGGTGACAGTGAGGAACAAGTATCAACTACCGAGGATTGATGATCTCTTCGATCAGCTCAAGGGAGCACAGTGGTTCTCGAAGATAGACCTCAGGTCAGGATATCATCAGCTCAGAGTCAGAGACGACGATGTGCAGAAGACAGCTTTCAGATGTCGGTATGGCCACCATGAGTTCTTGGTTATGCATTTCGGCGTAACCAATGCTCCAGAATTGTTCATGGCCCTCATGAACAGGATCTTTCAGCCATACCTCGATCGGTTTGTCGTGGTCTTCATCGACGACATTCTAATTTACTCTACGACTGAGGAGGAGCATGCCTATCACTTGCGAGTTGTACTTGACACACTCCGAGAGCACCAGATTTATGGTAAGCTCTCGAAGTTCCAGTTATGGATACGTGAGGTCCACTTCTTGGGACACGTTATCTCTGAGGCGGGAGTTGCAGTGGATCCCGCGAAGATTGAGGCTGTGTTAGCATGGGAGCCACCCAGGAGCGTGACTGAGGTTAGGAGTTTCTTGGGACTAGTTGGATACTATCGGAGATTCGTGCCAGACTTCTCTAGAGTTGCGGCATCACTCAAAGCTTTGACGAAGAAGGGGAAACCCTTCGTGTGGTCAGACAGATCTCAGCAGAGCTTCCAGGAGCTGAGACAGAGATTGACTAGCGCACCTATCTTGAGGTTGCCCGAGGAGGGAGTAGGGTACGTAGTCTACTGCGATGCATCAGGGACCGGACTCGGATGTGTTCTGATGCAGGAGCGGGCAGTGATCGCCTATGGATCACATCAGTTGAGGCCGCATGAGCAGAAATACGCTACCCATGACCTGGAGTTAGCAGCAGTGGTCTTCGCTCTGAAGACATGGAGACACTATCTGAAGGGAGAGCGCTTTACAGTCTTTTCCGATCATCAGAGTCTCAGGTATATCTTCTCGCAGAAGGACCTGAACCTGAGACAGCGGCGATGGCTCGAGTTCCTCCAAGACTATGACTTTGAGATAGTCTATACTCCTGGGAAGGGGAACGTAGTAGCCGATTCCCTCAGCAGGAGGACTGGCATTCAGCTACTTGAGGAGGCGACGGAGCAGCTAGCCTCTTTGCAGATATCCTTCATGGATAGAGATGGAGCAGCCTTCCTCCAGTCTCTCACAGTCACCCCTCCACTACTGCAGCGGGTCAGGGAGGCACAGCGTGAGGACGCTGACTGTGAGACACGGCGTGCACAGATATCCTCGGGACAGGAACCTGATGGTTTCTCCCTTGGAGCAGGGCAGAACATCCTTTTCAGAGGACGTACCATGGTACCAGTCACTTTGCGAGAGGAAGTGCTGAGAGAGTTTCACACTTCTCCTTTGGCGGTACATCCTGGAGTGGCAAAGATGTACCAGGACCTCAGACGACAGCACTGGTGGCCGGGCATGAAGAAGGCGGTAGCAGAGTTCGTTTCTCGATGCCTCACCTGCCAGCAGGTGAAGGCAGAGCATCAGGTACCAGCAGGCTTGGTACAGCCCTTGGAGGTTCTGGAGTGGAAGTGGGATGACATATCTATGGACTTCGTGACTGGACTTCCACGCACTTCCAGAGGTCACGACTCCATATGGGTGATTGTTGACCGACTCACCAAGTCGGCACACTTCTTACCCATCAGAGAGCAGGGCTCAGTGGAGAGCTTGGGACGTCTCTACGTTCAGGAGATTGTACGGCTCCACGGCATGCCATCATCTATCGTATCCGATCGAGATTCCCGCTTTACTTCCCAGCTTTGGAAGGGGTTACAGGAGGCGTTCGGGACGCAGCTACGTCTGAGCACAGCCTTTCACCCTCAGACGGATGGTCAGATGGAGAAGACCATTCAGACTCTCGAGGACATGCTCCGCGCATGTGTTCTCGACTTTGGTCGTATCTGGGAGGACCACCTACCCTTGGTAGAGTTTGCGTACAACAACAGCTACCACTCCACCACCGGGATGGCACCGTACGAGGCATTGTATGGCCGTCCTTGTAGATCTCCTTTGTGCTGGACAGACCCTGGGGAGTCAGCACTTGTGGGACCGGAGATGGTCCAGGCCACGACAGAGAAGGTCCAGGTCATCCAGGAGCGGATGAGGATAGCTCAGAGCCGGCAGAAGTCATATGCTGACAGGAGACGGAGGCCACTAGAGTTCGAGGATGGAGACCACGTCTTCTTGTGGGTCTCACCTCGACGTGGTATTCGGAGATTTGGCCGAGGTGGCAAGTTATCTCCGTGCTTTATCGGACCCTTCCAGGTCCTCAGCAGGGTTGGCGAGGTGGCTTATCGCCTGGCTCTGCCACCTCAGTTGAACCGGGTGCACGACGTCTTCCATGTATCCCAGCTGAGGAGATACGTGCACGACCCGACGCACATCATTGACCATGGGGAGCTTGACATTGACGATGGGGCGACTTTTACGGAGGTCCCGGTGGAGATAGAGGATCGACAGGAGCGGGTCCTGCGTGGGCGATCGATTCCTCTTGTGCGCATCAGATGGCAGCACGGGAATCTCCAGGAGAGCACTTGGAAGCGGGAGGCTCAGATGCGTGCTCAGTACCCTCATTTGTTTCCATAGTTTTTTATGTATCTTTACGGGGACATAAAGCCCTGAGGTGGGAGTAATGTAAAGACCCGTAAAATTCAAGGGAAATTTTTTCTAAATTTTCTTTAGAATTTTACAAGAGCGCGGTTTCTGACGGCACCTGATTCCGAGGGCCGGAGTTCCCGGAATCAATTTCCGAAGTTTGGCTCGGGTACGATCAGTGAACGAACGAGCGGGAATTTCTAACTTTTGATCCAGTGCTCGGAATTGAAATCCGAGGGCACCGATGAACTCGCAGCGCCGATATTCGCTTAAGGAGACCTTTTCGGAAGTTGCGTTTGTTACGGGTTGAAAGTTAGTTTTTGGGTTTTTTTTATATTAAGTTAAATAAAATTTGTGAAATACAAAATTTTATTTTAACTTGATGTGTTTTTTATAAATCCTTCCAAAGGGAGTTGGGAGTGGGACCCACATCCACTTAACCTCCCTTGGGAGGATTAAGTGTGTTGGGGCCCACACGAAACCCAACCTTCCATCTCCCTTTAACTCTCCTTTTAATTAATGTTTGACAACTTTATGTATTAATTGAGGTGAGTTGTTCAAATTCAAACCTTTGAAATTCATGTGGTAAAGTTGTGTAATAATATAAGCTTAAAGCTTATTTTATTCTGGGAGAATTCTTTTACCACCTTGAGAGGAATTTTGGAGCTTCTCCTTATTCTTCTTCTTCTTCAACTTTGACGAAGAACACGAAGAACCTTCGAACTCCGACGAAGAACGCCGCTCCTCTTTTCTCCGTATCCCGTGACGACATAGCCGCGACATCGACGTTCTTCTTCCGCGACGCTCGACTTCTGCGAATCGTTGTCGATCATCGAACTTCGTTCCAGAACCAAGGTAGGGATTTGTCCTTTTTAAATTACGTGTTTTCTTTCTCTCGAGCATGAAAGAAAATCCGTTGGGCATAGTTCCAAATTTTATTAAAAATTTGTGAAACGTTCATTTTTTTGTTTACACGATTGACCAACTGATATCGTTATAACGGGAGGATATCGGACCGCACGAACACGGCCGATTCTCCTCCCCCTTCTAATCTTCTGTGTTGATATTAGCGGAGACAGCGCGGTGTCGTCACACCGCGCAGGAACAAAAGAAATTATGGTCGGAGCGAGCACCGATAAAGAAATGCGGTGCCGATGCACCGCGTTGTTGTTCACGAAAGAGGCCGCGGCCGGAGACGGGCCGCGGCGGAACGAGGAGGCGACCGGCGGCCGGCCGGGCCACCGGCGCGAGAGATTCAGAAGGGCCACGACCCTACGGCCGCGGCGGAGCAGCCATGGGCGCCGGCCTCGCCGACACCGAAGATCAGGAAGGCCGCGGCCCTACGGCCGCGACGGAGCAGCCAGAAGGCGGCCGGCGTCGCCCGCCGCCGGAGAACGGAAGAGCCGCGGCGGAGAAGAAGAAGGCGGCCGGGCGCGCCGGCCGCTGGTTCGGTCAGAAGGCGGGACCCGCGGGTCCCGTGGGTTAACTAAAACAGCCGGCAAAAGCTGGCCGAGATCCAGAAAAAGGGGGGGTTTCACCCCCCCCCCCCCGCGTGCGGCACATGCGCGGCACGCTGGCCGCGCCGCCGCCGGCCGGGCCGGGTCCAGCGGACCGGGTCGGTCCGGACCCGGACCCCCCGTTTCGAATCAGTTTCGGTCTTTTGGCCATAACATGAGCCACAGACCTCCGATCGACGAACCGTCTGCGGAAACGCGATCCTTGGATCGATACGGTCGTTTCGGTATATCGCACTCTGGGTTTCGGAATACTTTGAGTTCGTCCGGGTTGGTTCGTTCACGAAACCAACCGGGCCTTCGGAGCGGAAACGCTCATATCTTGAGCTACGGACGTCCGATTGACGTGCCGTAAGTTTTGTTGTGTTCCTCTTAGAGAGACGGTTCTTTTGGCATACTCCGCCCGAGGTTTGGACGCAGGTGGAGTACGGTCGGGTTGGTTTTTCCTTAAAACCCAACCGGGCCCCGGGGACAAAAATGCCAATAACTCTCAGACCGGGCGTCCGATCGACGCGCCGTCTGTTGCGTTGAGTTCCTGTTGACGATATGGAACTTTTGGATACATAAACTCTGGACTTTGTGACAGTTGAGGTATCAGCCTCTCGGCTCGTGGAGCAGACCCTCCGAACGAGCTTGCTGTGTGCGGGAACCCTAGTGCTGGCTGCGACTGTTACTGTGACTGCTACTGCTACTGCTACTGTGACGGCGACGACGACAGTACAGAGATCCTGTGTGGATTCGACGACGTCGACTTCAGTACTCAGCGATCCTACATGGATCAGTGCTACAGGTCCTGTGTGGGCCCGATCCTGTGTGGGTCCGATCCTGTGTGGGTCCTTGAGCTCAGCGGTCCTGTGTGAACCAGCGCCTACAGGTCCTACGTGGGCCTGATCCTGTGTGGGTCTTTTGCAGGGGTTAGTTACCTATCGATCCTTCGTGGGTCCGACGACTTAGATGGATCAGAGATCATCTTTATCGTACTTTGAAGAAGTATACCTGTGTGAGCTGAATCCTGTTGCTTTCCTGTGTGGATTGTGTTGTGCTATCCTATGTGGATTACGTTTTTCTTTCCTGTGTGGAATACGTTTACTTTCCTGTGTGGACTGAGTTGTACTTGGTCTCTGAGGTTGGAGCGTATTTGAAATTGATGACTTAGGTATATGTATGGGCATATACCTATGTAGTGTCGGTTATTACTTCGTGATTGTTCCTTTCTTCGTGGTTTATCCTTTGTGGATTTGAGAGACTTTCCGGGGTCTCAGGGTCCCTACTGAGTAGCTTATACTCACCCCTGCACGGGCTTTTCCCGCACTACGTTGTGTTGGTTGCAGACGACAGACAGCGTTGACCTTAGCTGAGGCTTGCAGAGCGGGACGGTACCCGGAGGTGGACCACTGGGCGGGACGTGCTCGAAGCGGACGGCGGGACCCGTGGAGCAGTTGAGCTATCTGTACCCACCCTTCAGGTGGGATTTCCAGTGGACAGCTCGGTGTAGTGGATTTTACTTTTTAGTTGTTGTTTTCCCTTTCGAGTTGTACTTTACTTTCAGTTTGGGTTTGTATACTGGCCCATTTACTTTTACGCACTTTCAGTTGTACTCTGCTTTTGCTTAGTGTTTACTTTCCGCTTGCTTACTGTGAGGTGTTTGTTTACATTAAAAAGGCAATGCCTTCCCTTTTTACCGGGATTTACGCCTTGGTGCTAGTCGCCAGCCCCTGGCCTATGGAAGGCGGGCTTGGGGTAGTCACGGCACGGACCCCGAGGGCGGGTCGTGACAATTAATGTGTCATATAATGGTTTATTCATTTTAGTAACTATATTTCTATGTTCAAAATATTTTATTTTTCTTTAATGTTTAATGACATGGGGAATATATTGTTATCCCTTTTATGGTTATGTGGTCTTAACATATTTATTTTAGCACTTTAGGTGTGAAAATACCTCTTGAATACTCATAGTCTTGATAAAAAGATGCTATTATGGGGGAAATTGGAAAAATTATGAAATTTAACTTATAAATTATGTATACTTCATTATTTTATCAATATAGATTGTGAATGAATCCTTTAGCTTTTAGAAAAGCACCATGAAATAAAATTTTATCCTACTACCTTCCTTTTTGAAGATACCAATGACCTTTTCCACACACAATTTTATTTTGGTTATTTTTGCATTAACTTACTCTTGAACACATTCTCTATCACTCCTTATTAGTCCATCAGAATTATTTTTACCTTCCAAATCCATCTTTAAATTTACCAATACTATTCTCCATATTTTGAATCGTAGTTTTTTGTAACATTAGGTGGTATTTATGCTTCCCCCTTTTCATTATAAGGGTTTTTATCATTATTTAATTTTTAAATTATAGATTTAAATAAAGTAAATATAAAAACGTTAATTCATTGATAACTATATTTAATTTTGAGTGTGAAATTAATTTTAAGGGGGTTAAGATATAACATCTACCAATTTTATGAATTATCAAATTCCAAATTGATATAAAATTATTTGGAATATTGTGTTACATGAAATTTATCTATTTATCTTGTGTTGTATGAAAAACCATATTTATATATCACTACATATAATATCGAGATTCTTTGATAACATGTTTTACACAAAAGGCTATGTCCTACTAGAAAACAATAAACTATTAACACTATAATTTAACATTACAGTTACCAATTAGACATCAGAATGATGTGAATCAATAATATTAACTAAATTATGAATATATGTTTTACAAATGTTAATAAAATAAATTCATTGGTAACCAATTAATGATAAATAAAAAAAATATAATTGAATTTTAAAGAAATATTTTATAAAAAACCATATTTATTCACCAAAAAGAATTTTACCTAAAAAAATTAAATTAATAAATATTATTCAATGATATTAATTAAATGTATATATTTTATATAAAATAAAATATGTTTACATTCATCCAATAAATATAATAGTCATAATATAACAAAAAATCCGGTTTTAAGTATAAAATATTGTATTTGTTCTAATAGAAGGTTTTCAATATTTTAAGGGAATACTTATTTTAAACCCAAAGTTTGAAACTTTTATATGAATTATTTGACAAAATAATCTTATTTTTTAAAATAATAATGAATAATTATCTTATTTTAAATTTTGGGTATTTTTTTGAGAAGTTTTCTTTTTTGATGGATAGTGAAAATACTATAACTTAATTCAAAACTGACATTTTCTATTTATTGTTAATAGTGTTAAAATAAATTATTTATTTCTTAATACACATTAGCTAAATTATTTTCTATTAATCAAATATAGGTTAGTATAAAAAATTTCACATTGAATTTAGATATTAAAATGAAGTAAAAAAGTTGATTATTTTCACTTTATATACCCATTTCCCATTACATCTATGGGATAGATTATAAATTAAATTCTTCCAATACTACAAATTGAATTATAAAAATTTTATTGAATTTTTGGAATATAAATAATTTATAGTATATTTTAATGTGAAATTATTTTTGAAAAAAAATTCGTTAATGAAATTAATATTCATTACATAGATTAAAGTAAAAAATAATTTACTTATGGCTGAACATTAATAATAAGGGTCCAAATGAACTAGGGTCTTGTCAATAGACTACTTGAAATAAATATTTCGACCATATGTCATCTTATATTGATAATGGTTCACTATCTGTGGAAGATGATATATGGAAGACTATTAAATAATGTTTTTTTTCATTTACAAAACATTCCACTTCCCCTCAATTATAAAAGGCCATTCACTATCTCACAATCTACAATCCTATCATGCCTTTTAGATCATCCAAACCCATTTCCAACGAAACTCCCAAAATCCCTCCAATCATTATATTGGAATTACTATTGATAGGAATAAAAATTGTGAAGTATTTTTGTACAATCCAAAATGAGTTATCTAAAGAATATAAAGATAATGAATAATCGTGATGATTTGGACTCATGGTAAGGGTTTTTTTTAATCTCAATTTTATTTCTATGAGATGTAGTAAATATTCCCAACTTATGTTTGTTTTGTGGTGTATATAATACCCATGAATAAATTTTATTATTCTTATACCTTAATTAATGTGTATTTACATATCCATTTGAAATATCTATTTCTTTGGGATTATGATATCATGGTTTCAAAAGCAGAAATGGATTTTTTTCACAATCTTTCTTCATTGAGATGGATTTAATGTTACGCTCTTGTATTCATTTATGTGGTTTATATAAATCACAATTTCCATGTTATATAATGAATATCTTTGTGTTTATTGTATTTAATGTTTCATTTAATTTAAAATTTTCACAGAGATTACGATTCAAAGTTACCAAAGTGGTATGAGATTGATATTACAATATCATTGGTTTTCGAGATTAAAGTGATTAAGTCTCCAATGTGGAAATTATAAGATATACCTTGAAATAATAATAATTACATATATTGTCCTCATGTTATGTCATAAGAATACATGTTTTCATTTAACTTTCCACTCTTTATATACTCAATATTTGAAAATACTATTTCTATAAAAATCCACCCTTTCAGTCAAAAATTATTCCAAAACAATTTTTTCAAAAAATGTTATCAAAATTATTTTGAAAATATTTTTTCTAACAAAAATGTATATTTTCTTCCAGAAAGTTCTAAAATAATTTCAAAAAACAACCTTTATTTTTTTTTCAAAACTCTTTTCAATGAAAATGATTTCCAAAATGTTTTATGTATTAAAAAGTGTTTATCAAAATAGAGAGGATATTTTCCTCAAAAGTGTTTTTAATAATCTTGTAATGGTATTATAATTTATCAACATTAATAAAACTTGTTTTTATTTATTATCCACTGGGGATATTTATTATTGATACCATAGTCATTCATTCTAGATGGATTAATATTATTTTATTGATATTCTTATAGAACCCAAATATTTTCATGGGAAAATCATGATTCAAATAAATTTTTATTGATCAGATTTTATTTCCATGGGTTAGTAATATTATTAATGGAATAATGGTTTCTCATATGAGTTTATGATGAAATGAAATATCTTATATTTTATGAATATGTAATGGTACAAGTAAATTTTATGGTTGGTTACATTATGAACCAATGATGTGTGGTTTGTTTTAAAACCAATGATGGGTGGTTCCAAGATAAATCAATGATGGGTGGGTCTGTGATATACCTCCATTGTATTGGGTAATTAATTCGACTGTATAGTTATTACTTTTATAAGATTAATTGTAAGTGTGAAGTGAAATTAATTTACTAAGTAACATATATGATTTTTTATCTTTTTTTGGGATTATAATGTTTTTCATGATCGAGAAAGACATCCCATGGATCATGACTATTGATTCTAATGACTCTTTCCTTTTACATATTTTTATATTTGATGATCTATGTATTTATGGGTTTGGGTTCTTTTATGATTGACTCATAAAACCAATTAAACTGTTATTTTCAGTGATGAAATTCAATTTTAATGCTTATCTTTACCCCTACTAATTATTTGATCTAACCATTATTATGTTTCACTATCCCAAAGATATTAATATTGACGCTGGATTAAACAAGGTTGATGTTGATGATCCAATTTGAATAAATAAAAGATGGTTAAAATTGGATAATTTTTCATTTGACACCTTCGATATTGTTCAAATATGAGTTTTCCTTATTCTATAAAACTCTAAAACGAAGGGTTCTTACTGAATTGAAGTGAACCATGTTTTTTATTTAGTGTTTTAGGGATTCGACCCATATATATGCATCTTAGCTAAAAATGTAAGTCTATGTATTTCAGCATATAATCGAGGAGTATGAGTAATGAGATATAATAGGTTTATCAATGAAGAATTATGAACCAATATAACCATATATGGATTTCAAACAATCTACTGTATCTGGTATCACAATGGGGAGAAAATATATTCTCAAAATTTTCATGATCTGAATGAGACAACTAGATAAGATAATTTATTAATTAACTAGTTTAGGTTTATTCATCATCATGAGAAATAATGTATTCCAACCCATGAGAAAATTTATATGAGAACATATGATGCAGGTAATGAAAATTATGAAGGGGTGAAAATTTTGAATAATGATGCCATGACACAATTATATCAAACATGTTGTAAAATTCTAAAGCTCTAATTTTTAATCAGACTGTATAATGGTAACACCATGTATGGTATTTCTAATACTGTCAACGATTATATTCTTAATTTTTTAATTACATACTTTTAGATGATATAGATATTACCTCAAACCATTATATGTCAAGTAAGTTAGATAAAAACAATGGTATTATAAAATATTGAAGCTTATTTTTGGAGGAAAGTACTAAATGTAATGATTTGATAAAATGTGAAACAAAATTATGATTGAAATCCATCCTATGTGACATAGAATGTAATATGAAACATTCCATTGATTCCCAGACAGTGTAATATTTTCAGGTCTGAAAAAAAAATATGTCATGGAAGGATTCCAAAACATAGAAAGATAATGATGTGTTCATTCATCCAGAATATTGATTTTCATGGTGGACATTTGATGATCCATATCTAGATTTGGATGCTGAATTCTATAATCTGAGGTTGGTTCTATCAAGTGATGATATTATTCTATTGGGGAAAATTCTTACTTCGCACATCACATAATATCTTTTCATATACATGTAAAACCTTCCTCTATGTATGCATATGAATAAATATTTCACTTTTTTTTATTATACTAATATGTAGATCTTATTGTCATGGAATATAAATATATGTGAAAATAAAACCATTAATAAAAGTGTTAAAGCATCTATGAAATTTGGGTGTGTGAACATATGATGCATATTCAAAAGGAAAATTTCATATGCATGTTGTGATTATGTGAAAAATAAATTATTTTCCAAATTATTCATTGTTGTCTTGTTGGAGAATGATGGGAAAACTATCATTTCCTATTTTTATAAAGAAGAAATTATCTAAAAGACTTAAATATCATCATAGTTTATGTTTTATGGGAGAATGTTGATTCTTTATAATGGATCATCAATATTAAAAAATCATCGATGGTTTGATAATTCTGTGAAGACAGACAATCCACCTCATCATATTCTTGGAACCAATGTTCTTAATAAATTATAAGACGTTATATATTCATTTAAGAAGGTTCATATGAAATCTAGGATGATGAATAATTCATACATTGATACCAATTACAATTGAAAGAAAAAATAATATTTTTTATTTTCTTTACTGGCCAACGAATTTATTTCATCATTTTTTAGACATTAATCACATTTAAAATTTCATATGTGAAATTTTACATTACGTTATTCTAAATGTAATGTGAGAGAAAAAATTTTATTTACGATGTCGAGGTGACATAGTGGATTATGGTTTTAGACTATAATTACATACTGTTATATTAGTGAAAATAAATTGAATTTTGCATGTTCATATTATGTGATGAAAATAATAGAAAAAATCAATTTTATGAAGTACCCGAGACTATTAATGTTTCTAATGTCGATCTAAGAAACATATCAAAATATGTCAATAGAAGGGATTCAAAGATGAAATCACTGAAGACTCTTTATTATCACATATTTATGCATGAGTATATTCCAATAGAAAAATGGAATCTATTTTCCAATAATTTAAGGGTGTTAGTCACTTAGTTGATCCATTTTTATAGATATCTTCATGCTATGATGTTTTCCATGTTTTTTGGTAAAAAATTTAATAAGAGGCACCATTAATTTTTTATGAGTTTTAGCAAATATTTCCTCTATCTTTTTTCACATTCATGATGCATCTAACCATCCATCTTCTAACCAAAATATTTCTTCTAGATATTGTTTATTTTTTTTGATGTGTTCAAAAAAATAAATATGTACAAAGTGAAGTCTTATTTCTGGAATAGGAATCAACCTAAAGGTTCTATTCATAAAGGATACATTGATCAATAATGGATGGATTTATATTCAATTTATTTTTATGTTGTGAATAAAAAACTGAACATACCAATGAAAAATAAAGATGAAAATTATGAGAAATTTAAACCCATTTTTTCTGTCACTTCCCAAAGGGGGGAATTCACAAATCATATTCATTGACCACATTATTCATTTAAGAGACTGATAAGGAACATCACACGATTTTATTTAACTATTCTTAGTTTGATGACTACATAAAGTAAGTAAATTGAACATGTATATATTTTATCTCATATCATGTATTTTTACATATCATTTAATATATTTCAATTTTTTTCCCTAAGAAACATAAAAAAATTATAAATAGTAATTTCCATTCTTTATCTTCTTTAAAGGGAAGAGAGAATTAAGAGAAAATATTTTTCATCTTGGAAAAAATTTAAGTTAGATGTTTTACTATAATAAATTAATTAAATTAATATTTAGTTATTTTTAAAATTCCTTATTATACCATTTATTTAGGTTAATGATAGATTGTTTCCCTGAGGAGATTATTTCTCTGTCTATTGGTCCAAATTTTTTCATTTTTTAATGAAAATAATTTGTGATAATGGGTTACAAATTTATTACCATTGAATGAGAAATGAACATGAGAAAAGAATAGTATGTTGTTATGGTAACTCCTAAAACATACTGTTATGTCAGTGCATTGGATATTAGAACACAATTTTAAAATTTATCTTATTATGTAGTCACTGAGAAAGTAATAATATCATATTATTACTATCATGTTTGATTAAATATGGTGAAATACAAGTGGGGTGATTCAATTATGAATAATGGAATATTTATTAATGATTGTGGATTTTGAGTTATTGACATGACTCACACTCTAACTACTAATGAGCCTTTTATATTTTCATAAATGGATAAATAAATTTTTATGTGAAATATCATCCATGACCTGAATATGGTGTAATTATTAATGTAGAACCAAGACATATTTTGATTATGGTGATGATGAAATTGACACCATCCCTACTCCCATAGTCCCTAATCAATATATTACTTATAATGACTCCAATAGTTTAATTTTTAGGTTTTATAGTGAACCTAAAGTTATGGTAAGAGATATATAGAATCATCCATATGTGTGGATATTTCATTAGAATATATTACAAATATATTATATCCATCTTTATCATCATGTTCATTTTTAATATTTACTAGTTTTAGTTTTATTTGAGTTGTACATTATAATATCAAATTGAACTATATTAGAGAGTACCAAAAAAAATGAAACAATAAAATTGGAACAAAAACAGATAAATTGAATTGAATCATGTTAAACTAACTACAATTAAAATAAAAATAAATCAATATAAAAACCTAACTAAAAATTTGAATAATTGCCTAACCTAAATAGGGACCAAATGACCTAACCCAAATAATAGACAAATAACCTATTCTATTTACCAAAATAAACAAAATAAATTAACAAATATTGAATTTTATCAAATTGTATATAGATGAAAACTACATCATACCGATGATAAATAAGATTATTTGAACATGTTGTTTTTTATATGATGCATCTTTTTTTTATATTCTTCCCACTAAATATTAAATGATTTTTATATATCACTATATAGTCTATATTGGGTTTGCTAATTGGTATTCGATAATTATTTCTTCTACCATCATATTCATAGTTTGGATTACACATTATTTATGAATTTGTAATTAATTCCATATTCATTTTTAAATAATTGATGTCAAAGAAATTGAAGATATATGAAGGACAATGATGATATAAAAAAATCGACAAATGAGAGGGATGGGAATCCCATCATTGGCATTTGTTGTGAGTATTTATTTCAATTATATATATCAATACTATATAATTTCTTGTGATTATTTTATATTTATTTCAATTAGGATCACCCACCATGGTGGAAGTCATTCTCTAATTATCCTAGTTGTATATGTGCTCGTCTAGATGATGCGAGTGGGTTGAACTAGAGCTATATATGCCACTTTATATACATGATCACAAATAGTCCCTTACTCAAAAATACCATCTATCGCACACTCTTATCCCATAATGTATTTTAAGGAAGCTAATATATTTAGGGAGCCTATTTTTTCTCCACCATTTTCATCGGATCTACTCACCTTTATTTACGATATTTGATGATGGCTCTTACACACCATCCAAACCAAGAAAATCCTCACCATCTTCATTATCATCTACTTCCATCTCCATGAGATTCTAAATTCATGATCCTTCATCTTCTACAGTGACATATTATGAGCCTCCATTATAGACATTGGGTCCCACACCTTCTATACAGGTTATAATACTTTGAAGCCGAGGGATCTAATGACAGCCACTAATCAGATTCCCACAAAGATTCCCATGAGTTTTTAGGTCATACGCTTCTGAAAACCTCAAATAAAATAGAATTTATTCTTCATGTGGATTCCATAGACAGGGTTGTAGATCCTCTAGGAACAAATATAATAAATAATCTGCAAAACTAGAAATAGATGAGATAATAATATAATATTAAAAGGAATAATGAAAATCACATTTCAAGAAAATCATAGCTTTATTGAGATCACAATGATAGAATTTGTGATAACAACCGATTACTAATTTTATTTTAGATAGATTATAATTCAATACATAAATTGTACAAGAGAAATATAGGGGTTTTAAGACTCAAGGTTCATAAAAATGTACAAAATAATAAAAATCATTAGATAAGTTAGCAATTCAAATATAGAAAGTACATCATTTATAGTGTCTCTAATTTTTCAGGTATTATTTTTACGTATTATTTGGATTATTTTCAATACTAGGTGCTTATACAATGCATGATTCTGAGGCCCCGTGCACTTTAAATAAATGTTTGAAATATATTAAATATATTAAAATGAATGGGATGTAGTTTTCTTGAAAAGTGGAATAACATATAAATGGGTGTATGGATCACAAAACAATGGGATCTGTTGAGTTTGGAGTGCGAGTTTTACCCTAGTTGCTATATAACCATGGTTTGCACGAGGAATTTGAACAAAATTCATCATGGGTACGGAAATGAATAAAATAATTTAATAAATTATTTTATTTCTAAATCTTCATGAATTAATTCGTTAGTCTTTAAGTATACTATTATGATGATTTCCCATGGTTATCTACATAACCCTGGAACCATTTGAGAGTCGTTGGAGATAGTGTGGGAGGATTAGTCTCTAGAGAATAGCAATGAGATCATACATGAACAATCAAAAGGCATCATAATTGAAGGATCCCACCAATAATTATGAATCATCATCATTCTTCAATAGTGATCGATCCAAATTGAGGTTGGATATTTGTTGGAATTGATTCTTACCTTTTTTTTAATATCTACTAAGAGATTGAATAAATTGATGAATGGATTGATTGCTAAATCATGTATAATGCAATATGGGTTTATTTGTAGGGATATATTCATTATATTAAATTTGATATTATTTATTTCTTCATTATTATTATCATGGAAATGGATCGATGTCAGCAAGAACATCGATCAAGGTTCATTCTTCTCATTCATTATTGTGCATGTCTCCCCAAATTATTCATTTCACAAAATTCATTATTCATTTGTCATGAGGTTCAACTTATCCCTCTTAATTAAACATTTTATTAATGTTTATGCTAAAATGATCCAATATCATACATATGGGACTGGTATGACCTGATTGAGGTGAAACGATAGAGAAGAAAGTAGATCAGATGACGTATATACCCAATTTTAAAGTTATTTGGTGAAAAACAAAGAATGATGAAAAATATGTTCTCTACGTGGATGGAAGGACTGAATATTATTTATTGATGATTAAAAGGCTCATTGAGACATGATTCATGTTTTTTCAGCATTGCAATGACAAAATTGTTGTCCATAGCAGCATTGAAGATTCATGGATTATGGATCTCGAATTTTGGAAAATCCTATATTACATAGTGTATAACGTATATCGCTATGTTTTGTGGCCCCCCATTTAGGTTTATAGATTTCAGGTAGGAGTTAAAGATCACATCGCATGTGAACCTTTCATAAATCATGTGACCACTTCCTTAATACTGTGCATGTTTGTTGGGAAGTACACAGACAGGTGTTGGAGTACACGGGTTGGAGCATGTTCTGTACTCACCCACACAGACATGGTCTGGACCAAGTACATAGGATAATCAATGTACCAGTACATAGGCATGGGTTTATGGGATGAAGTTATGTACTAGAACAAGGGTAGACTACCCTATCATCCTATATTCCATGGAATTATATATGGACATGCGTAAGAGACATGGGCCATTTACATGGGAAGGAACCGTGGTTAAAGGACACAACCTATAACACCTTCTATAGCTTTGTGCTTTGTTATACATGGGTTGGTTTCCTTGTCCTCAGTATATTGGAATAGTTTCATTTGTTTTCATTTTCCTTATACTTTACTAGAGGGTAAGTATGGTATCACATCTTACTCCCATGACAATGATCCTTTCGCAATTACTCTTTGGATGTACTTATTGGAATCATTTCCTAAAGCTCGTATAAAGACCATCTATTCATATTTGTTCCCCATGTGGAGTTATTTGTATAGTCATTACCAACATTACATGGTAATTTATCTCCATCATTGAAGGTGAATCCAAATTAAGTTATTCGTATCGCCCCATGGACTGGGTAGTGATACACATATTTGTATCATATTATTTTCAGATCTATTACATGTATTTCCAATGAAGAGACCCTATGAGAACTACCTCATTAACAGACAACATATATTTTATCTAAAACAAGAGTGTGTTCACCCAAATGATTTCTTTGTTGAATAATTGAGATAAAATCCGTGTGACTTACCCTTTTGATTATTTGTTTTGAATAGTATATCTGTATATTCGTGTTATATGTTTTTTAGAAATATACCAACATAGGGATGACTGAATTACCCTTTTTTTGTATGCTTTATGTTTTGGGGGTGGCCTATAATGCTTTATTATAATCTTTCATGCATATGAATTGGAATAATGTGTTGTGTCTTGTTCAAGTTATTTCTATTTTGATAGATTCCTTGACATAGTAGGAAAAGATGATTCCTAGTGAGACCAGATAGATCGAGGATTGTCCTTGTCGTATTTTGAAACCAGTCTAGGTTTTCTTTCATCCTAGACTTGCATTATAGAATTCTGTGTGGGATTGTATTTGGACCTATGTAATTTCATTTAATTCTTTTCATAATCTGGTTGTGGGATTTATATGTATGAATGAATGGTATTTCATTGTTTTTTACATTTCAGTATTTTATTATCATAGAGATTTGTGTGTGTGTAGGAGCATAGGCTAAGGACTACCATGATAGTGATATTCCTACTTGGAACAAGTCGTTGTCCACTATCCTATTAGAGGAAGGATTGAGGAGTTGTGTCATGGGCCCCATTGAGATGGGTTTTGACAAAGTAGTATCAGATATGTTGGTTCTACCTTACGACCGAGTATCTGCGGGTTTGGTTTGGGAAAAATGTTAAGTGTTTTGAGTTCTTCATTCAAGATAGGGAATTCAGTGTTGGTGTGGCATCCAATGTATCCATACACATGGAATATGATCACCTTATTTGTGAGGTTGTACATGTGAGAGATATTTATAGGGAAATAAGTGGTACATGCATCATATAGAAATGTGTTGTGATTTAATTTCTTTCTTGAGTAATCTCTCCTGTAATAACCATTGATCATGGTATATCTTTTTTATTTTTCAGGATTTTTCTCTAGTGTATACCAACAAGGATTCTGCATGACCACATGGATGATACCCTAAGTGATGAGGTGTGGATATAGAGACTTGTTATCAAGGTAATACCACTAGGTGGTGTTCTATCAATACCACCACCTGTAGAGAAACATGTGGTACCCGCAGTAGTGATGGATGAGGTCCACTAGCTATGTACCCTTCATGTGTTTTAGGGGCAGATATTTCTCTGGTTCATAGGTGTGTCTGACCCAAAGGTAGATTATTTCTAGTTTTAAGTTGTGACATGACTTTTCAATCTAATCAGGACACAAGCAGATCATATGTTTATCCTAGTACTGTGCCTTCTATAGGACTCAACTAGGAGATGGTGGTTTTAGGTGACCTACACTTATGATGAGGTAACTCTTTCATGGACAGATACTGAGTTAGTTTTTATTATGGAGTTCTCATCAGCTATCCTAAGGGTCATATGTATCTAAGTTCTTCTATATCTCTAGGAGGGTCGCGCGATAGTATACGAGTATTAATCAAGGTTTACTTACCTCTCTAATAACATGATGGATATGGTTCTTGAATAATTATTTAGGGCTTGTACATTTAAGTGGGGTATATGTACATACATATAATCTAGTGTTATCCCTATATGAATTCCTACCTATACTATGGTTCTAGAGTGAGATTTAGTGGTTAAGCATTTCTTGGTTTAGCAGATACAACTGGTGGTTGTTAGTGGTGGGAACACATGAGCATAGATCTCAGTTGTAGGGAGAATACATTAGTCTTATGGACCAGGACATGATAGAAATTTTAGGAGGAGGTCCCAAGATTGAGGGTTTGTGGTTATGGTCTCACTGGGTGGGTATAGTTTGCCAAGAGGGAGGCAGTGCTACTCATGTGATGATATGGTACATCTTCCTAGATATTGTCAGACCCTCTATACAGTTGATATAGAGACCATATATTAACCACCACGTTAGTGGTAGTGGAAGGAGTAGATATTTATGATTGGAAGAAGAGATGGTAGAGGCACTAATCATGTTACAGTAGGAGGTATATTTTTTGACTTTTTACCACTACCACCCCCATGTGGTCCACTCCAGGATTAGGTAGTTGGAGGGAAAGTGTAGGGAGGGATGCGAACAATCAAAGCGTATGACTATGACACTCCATGAATGATTTCAGTTATGATCTATTTATTTTCTAATATATCTACAATACTGATAGAAATATTTTCAATTAATTCCATTTATTCCACCTATGTTGTTCAAGAATTGAGATCATGTTCAACCTTTGGCTCAACCCTTAAGTATAGAGACTCATAATGGAGAATACTCAATGATCATTCACTTGTGTCGATAGTTTGAAGTATCTCTTGGAGGATATTTTTTCTATTGAAATCAATTATTAGTAGCATAGTTTCCTTACAATTTCATTCATGATTTGAGATATTATATATAGTTCAATCCTGGATTGACTATTTTTGGTGAAGGATGTGGTGTGTTCCCAGTAAAGGAACTAGGTTTTCATTTGATGGTAAAATTGAAACACATACACAAAAGTATGGATTCATGAACAAGAGGGTTAGCCAACTACTCATCAATTAGCTTTCAAAAACCTTGGTGTAGTGGTTGTTATGAGTTCCATGTTTCCTGTAGTGGTGAAGGACTATGAAGATGTATTCCTTGATAATGTCTTAGGTTATCCACCCTACATATAAAAAGAATTATGCATTGATCAACACCCCGGGATGGAACCAATATCTTCACCAGCATATCAGATGACTACTATAGAGCATCTTGGGATGAGGTTGTAGATAAATGAATAAAAAGGGAAGAACTTCATTAAACCCTTTGTTTTACCCTGGGTATCCTTAGTTTTGTTTTCAATTATTGTATACTAGAGATTGATGTTGTGGTTGGACTACTAGCACTTGAACTGGGTGATATTAAGTACAAGTATCCAGTACCTAGGATCGATAATATTGTTAATTAGTTGAGAGGGGAATGATAGTTCTCGAATGTTGACCATAGTTCAGGATATCAACAGCTATGAGTACAGGATGGGGATATACATAATATGACATTCAGGTGTCGCTAGAATCAGTATAAGTACATGTTGGTTCCATTTTTAATGAATAATTCCACAGTAGTGTTAATAGTACTCATGAACTGGAACTTCATCCCTTCTGAGACATGTTTTTAGTAGCCTTCGTCAAAGATATCATGGTGTACTCAACATCTGAGGAGGAGCATGTGAGACTCTTGAGGATGGTTCTAGACATACTATGAGGGCACTACCTTTATAAAAATCTCTAGAAGTTCCATTTATATAATCCTGTGTTCTGCCTTCTAGGATATGTTATTTCTGTCGATGGAGTGTTAGGGACATGGACAAGATCAAGGTAGGGTTATCTTGTGATCCACCCAAGAGCATGTCGATCGTTCAGAGATTCTTTGGGTGTACATTCTATTTCCATATATTCAAATATAAAATATCCAGGATATCAGCACCCATGATACCTTTGAATAGAAAGGGTAATCCTTTCATGTGGATGTAGAAATATCTGTACGATTTATTGTTGTTGAGGAAGAGTTTGACGACTCTCATATCTTGAGATTTCCATATGTGGGTGTCAATTACGTAGTATTCAATGATGCATCCGGAACAAAGCCTAGTTGTTTTTTGATATAGAGTCAACTAGGTATTTCATATGGTTCATTCCAATTGATACTATATGAGAAGAACTATAGGACCCACAATATTTTGTTAGTAAATGTTGTCTACGTACTGAACCATGTATGTAGCTATGTACTTGAATATGTGTAGAGTACAAGTGAATCATATATTCTATGTAATTATACATGGACACAAGCAAAAGACATGGTCCACTTACACTGTCAGGACCTGGGGTCATGGGACATGGTGTGAATCTGCTTCTTCACACTGTATACTTTGTTATACATGGATTCGAGTCCATTTAATCTATATCATGGATATGTTTTATTATCGTTTGGTCCCATTATCATTTCCCTAATTGTTAGTATGGTATCATTTCATACTCCTAGTAAAATGATCGCTTCAACAGGATTTCTTTGATAGAGTTATTGAAATCCCTCTACCAGGCCTAATGTGATATTCTCTATTAATATTCATTCTCTATATAGAGTTCTTTGTATATTCCTGACCAAAACTATGTGGTATTCGATCCTCAACATAGAAATTTAATCAAGATTGAGTGGTTGGTATCACAACATAACCATGATAGTGATCCTCATCTCTATATCAAATTCTTTTTAGTCCTTTGAGATATATTTCTAATGAAGAGACCCAATGAGCACTACCTATTGTACAGACATCATCAATGATATCATGATCTAGATTGTTTCCTATCGGATCAGTGATTTGTGAAGTATCTGATTTATAATTTTATTCTTCAATACTATGGTTGTGAATTACACTTTTGATTGTATGACATTGTTGAATATATTTAGATATTCCTATTATATGTGTTGCAGACATATACCTCCAATGAGTTGACGATATTTCCTTTGTTTTATGATTTTTGATTTTAAGGTGTCATATAGATTATTGTTATACTCATCCCTATGATGTATTTTTGGAATGTGTCGAGTCTTTTATAGACGATTGACCATTCGATATAGTCCTCGAAAAACCTGGAGTAGATTGTGCATAATATGAAAAGACGGACTGATGTATGTCTAGGTGGAATTCTATGATTAGTTCTATTTTCCTTTGAAGTTCGACTTATGTTACAACATTTTGATGTGGGATTATATTTGGACCTATTTACATTTCATCCTTTCATACTATAGTTGTGTGATTTTGATTTATGCATGCATGGTTGTTAAGTTGTTTTTATATTTTATAATTTTTATAGAGTTTGATATGTGTGTGTGTGTACAATTACTTAGGCTATGGCCTCCCATGTCAATGATATGCATACTCGTAACTAGTGGCCATCCCCTGGCCTATTATAGGCTGGCTGGGGGTGTTGCGGCATGGGTCCCATTGGCATGGGTCATGACATCATATATACAAGCTATTGAAACCAAACAAGATATTACCTCATGTAAAATATATTTTACATGTCAACATTCATGTGATGATTTAAACAAATCATTATAGGTCATTAATAATTACATATCACACAAAAAACTACAAAAAGGAAAACATCAAATAAATCAATATTATAAAGTGTTATTAATTCAAATAGTAACACCAATATCACTATTGAACACTATTTCATCAATTTTAAAAATTAAAATCACATGGAATTATTATTAAATAAAAAATTCAAACATTCACAGCATAAATTCAATAAAATAAAATATTATAAAATAATGTATTCATGGTACGACCTTTCTTAAATCACCAAAATCATTTTATTCCAAAAAATACTTAATTACATATAATATTATAATCTAAAAATAAAATAATTCTACATGTGTTATAATTATTAATATATAATAAATCATGTTAGTGCATACCTCTTTAAATTATTAGCTAATTTCGTATCAAACAATCTAAAAACCATAAAATTCAATTATCATATTAACCATAATATACTATATTACTATAGTATAAGATCAAAGAAGTTCAAAACCATTTAACTCAAGGTATGTTACCATTCCTCATATAGATTAGAATCCCAATTCCCACTCTAATTTCCAAAATATGAAGAATCCACTAATAACTAAAACATAAAAGATAATTAAAACAAAAAAGAAATTAAACCTCTTTTCCTTTTACCTAAATAAAAAGAAAAATTATATAAACACCATTTCAAAATACAATATTGAGTATTAATATTCCTAGAACATAAAATATAAATTTTACATACTCTTATTCTGACAAAAAAATGAAATTATTTAACCAAATAAATAATAAATCAAATTCTTTCATGTGTCTTTGTAATGAAAACAAACACCAATATTTACTATAGGATTCATCAATATCCATCAACGAAATTTTTTTCTTTCTTTTACCTATTTTAATAAAATTCAAATTAAATCATTAAAACATATAAAAATAAATAGGAACCAATATTTCATATATTTCACCTTTCAATTTTTCTATATTATAAATGCATTTAATCACAACTAGTTTATTTCAATAAATAAATTACATTTCAATTATTCATTAATTACATAGACATCATATTAATGGAAATAATATTAAAAACAATAATCCTTAAATTCCACTTTCAGTTAATTTATCAACTCATTATTTAATAATATACCCAATTTCCCAATTTATTATATTAAAATTTCTTTGTTAACCAACTCATATCATACAAGCACAAAGTAATCAATCATTATAGTAAATCATATTGTATCATCGAGTATATCAGTTTGATTTTAGTTATGATGTTTATTATTATTAACCTATAATCAATTATGGTTTTCTACATTCAATGTCATTGTATAGGGAGGTTTTAAATATTGAATGATGTATACCATGAGAAAAATTATTTTTCATGAGTTGAAAGATGAAATGTAGAAGAATAGTAAATGAACCAACATAGAAATAGTTTATATGTTTTACATTATTGATTTCAAAATTTAATATCTATTTATAAACAAAATATTCCATTTATACATGTAGAAATTAAATTTGGAGGCCCTTGAATTGAAGAAAGCAGAAAAATTTATACTAAACTATCATTTACATCAGGTTTTGGGAGATGAGGATAAGGGAAGAGTATGATGTTGACTAAGGATGTGTATTTTATTAACTTGATATCATCTGTCTTTATGTACCCGTTTTGGTAGAACCATGTTAGAAATAGATAATGAATGGGTAGAATAAGTTGAAACTAAGACAGAATGGGACAATAAAAGGGTCTTACTGAAGCATGAATGGAATCAAATTTCCAAGATTAATATATGGAACTTATGGTATTATTATGTACTTCACGCTCACCATAATCCTTTGTGGCATATGATGCCTATATGTTGTTGATGCATATATTATACATTGAATTAAGATGTGATTCTTATAATGGTTGGGATGGTGATGTTGTTGGTGATAGAGATGGAGATGAAGATGTCATGAACGATGGTGGGTATCACATTGAGGATGAGAGTGAGGATAATGGCAAGGATGAAGGGGATGATAATGGTTTGTATGATGGTAGTGATATAGTTGGTGATAAAGGATAGTTTGTTCCATTACATTTTGACTAATATTTATGACATTTAATGTTTTATAATTCAATATGAATGAATATATGTGATACTTTGAATGTGTATTATCACTTTTTCAAGGTAATAATTAGTATCTTATGTTATCATTGTTTGTATATTAGTTGGTGATAATTGGTGAAAATATTTGGAGATTTTTTTGTTTGACCATGGTAAGGGTACCACTGTGATTTCCAAAAAATATTCATTCTAGTGTGGTTATTTTTATTAATGATTTCATTGGTAATTTGATATTAATAAATTTTCACCATGTAAATTCATCATACATTATTATGCATATGGAATATATTATTATTTTGAATTTTTTTTGTTATAATGTAGTTTATTTTCAAGTGTATTATTATTCTTCTGAATTATGTATATGGTATTGTAATGTTTTTTCTTGTGTTTTAGCTTTTCCAAAGGAGGGGAGGTTGTTCTGTGTAATTTTGGTGGTTATTTTGGAAAAGGATTGGGGGAAAATGTCATTCATAGTGGATTAATCTACACTAATGGATTCTAAAACACAGGAAATGTTGAAACATCGAAGACCTATACCAATAGTTTCTAAATTGTTGGTATATATCTATACCAATGATTTATAGAAACAGTGGTTATAATCTATATTACATTGGCCTATACCAATAGTTTTCCATTAACTTTTGGTATAGGCCTATACCCAAACCATAACTCCAAAAATTTTAGAAAACTATTGGTATAGGCTATACAAATGGTTTTCCATCCTATAACAATGGTTTAAAATGGTGGTATATACTACGATTCTGATAGTTATTGTATACATAAAACATATGACCATTGATGCATATGGTACATTCTCAATGAACTTAGACACGCTACCAGTAGTCGGCCTCAGTCACATGGATAGTATGAAGTGATCCATAATATTTATTAAGAATGTGTTACTTCTTTTCATTAAAAACGTTCCATAATCGTCAAGATTTAAATTCTTTTAAGATAGAACCAATGTCCTTGTATTACTATCTCGTACAGTCTTAATCCTTGAAATATTCCTCTCTTATCCAAGATCAATCATCTCAAATATTATGGAGAAATAAAAATTTATCTTTTGGATTTTCCAAATATCTAAATTAAAAATTGGTATTTCATCCACAAAAATTCCAATATAATGAATTTACAATATTTCCATTAATTTAAATAATAAATATAATAGGCTAGAATATGCACTCTTAGATTTGGAAGTGAAAAATTAAGAAATACATTTCCTGAATTGATACCAATTTAGGTGACCTTATTTTCACTATCCAAAATATAAAATATTAAAATGAAAAATAGGATCACTTACATTCTCAAGGACCTTTTAGATTTATATTTTTTAAAAAAATATTACAGGCTCTTAGAAAAACAGTACCCATGAATTCAAGAGAGTATATTTCCCACTATACCACGATTTTCATATTCCATATTAAGTCATCACCATTATCCATATAAACCCATCCTAAACCTAATTAATAAAACATCATAATTTATAACCTTGGGAAAATGAAACATAATATGGGTGATATCAAATTCTCAGAATGGGTAAACATAATCCTTAACAATTTAATTTCATCAGTGAGTATATGAACAAAAAAATAGTAATACGACATAATTAGAGTGTATAAAAAAATTATAAAGTAAATTATACCCGTGAATACCTGAATAATTAATTGTGAAACATGGAATAAGGATTTAATAAATGTAAGAGACATAATAATCAATAATCATGATCCATGTGATATTAGTCCTGATTGAATAAAAAAAATTTAAATCATGGAAATAATAGAAGAAATATGTTTGTATCTTTTATCATTATCTTCATAGAACACATATAGAACCCATACATAAGACATAAAAATGGAATAACCATATTTTTTACTTAAACTATAAATTTTTGAAGTATATAAAATTACCCAATTTAATTGAGTGCTAACTAGATGAACCCATCATTTAAACAATATTGGGCTCACCCAGTGCTATCTGGGTGCACCCATCATATAAAAAATGTAAAATAACTACTACATGAATAATGTACAAAGAGATTTTATTTCATCATAAAATTCATAAAATAATTATAATCCCTTTTATAACATGGTTTACCCATGGAAGTTAAATGTGTTCCATAAAAATACATTTGAAACAAGATTAGCCCATGAAAAAAATGGGTTCCATAATTATAATCATCCTAGACATTCATACATACTATTAAATGATTTTAAATATAATTAACCATCAATTCAAACTAATGATCATAAATTCTAGTTTATTTTTATGATTGTGTAAATTATTAGAATACTTGAAACAAAAAATACGAACAACCTTTATTTAAACTCCATAATTATTTACAAACTTCCATTGTGTTCTTACAATTTTTTAGGATATCCTAGGGAATTCATGAATAAATGAATGGGTTAAATATCATATTATGGGAATAAACATAGGAATAAATCATTGAACATTATTTAGAATGAATAACATAATGGAATAAAAAAAGTAATCTAACACGAATAAGCATAAAAAATCATAACCTGTAGAATATGGGATTAGGTAATCATGGCTACATTGTGATTTTTACCTATCATACAACATGACATAAAGAAGAGTTAAGGATAACTTCCAAGATTATATCACATGGTTGAAAATGTCCCAAAAAATAAATTAGGGTTACTCTATGTCCAAACATGATGCCCCATGAGACTAATAATTATAAAATTCATTTGAGTTCTTTCTATCCACACCCATTATAACATTCTCATGAATATTTTTTCCACATGTGGAATCAAACATAAGGAATAAACATGAGGGTTGCCATTGGAAAGAAATGATCATCATAATCATGTAATAAGTGATAACCAATGGGAATATAATAATGTTTTCTATGAAATAATGTCTTTATATCATAACTAGACATTATTCAGGTAACATTGTCATATATATTGAAAAACTATAACCATTTTAATTGAAAAGAAGTGAAATTTTTTTTAAGAATCTTTTGAAATAAACAACCTTTGTAGAGTTTATGGGGAAATATGAGAGAGTATTTATGTGGAAAAAGGAAAAATTATTTTAATAAAACCAAGAATATAGTAAGATTGTTTTTCATGATAAAATAATCATTTTAGAAAAATATTGGTGGCTTAAAAGAAATTATGTTGTTTAAATTAATATGGGTTATAAATTGGGATGTTCCATTTAATGGGGCTCGATTATGGGGATGAATTGTAATGGGAAACTTATAAAACATGTATTTAAATGATAGAGAAAGAAGATTGGAAATTGTATTAATATACAACAATAATTTTAAATGAACTTATATATAATTTGTTTCACATTTTATAATGATTGTTTAGAGAAAAAACATAATGATGAATGTTAGTTTATTTTGGCAGTTTTTCAATCATCATAAACTTGTTTCATTTTCCTATTTAATATTGTGGTATTATAATATCACAAGAAAATTAAATTTGTTTTTATACTAATATTATAATAAAATTAAACTATAAATATTGTTTTATGATAATCCATAATATTGGCATTGTAATATAAAATTGTGTTGTCTGTGATTGCGGTGAATCGACACCTCATGGATGATATTTTTATTTTTAGAATAAAATTAGGAGATAATAAATTTGATGATAGATATTCTATTAACACAAAATAATTAAATTATATTCTTCATAATTTACTTATCATGTAACTTTGGATAGTTTAGGAGACCAAATTATAATAAAAGAAGATAAAATAAAAGATAATGGATGATTTTACCTCTTGAATTTTGTCTCCGTGAGAACCTACCCAAGGAACATGGATTTGGCCTATTAAATAAAATAATAATTTTATTTCGGGAAGATTTTTGGGAGATTAATTGAGTATAATATAAGAAACTCTAATTATCATAAAGTGTGAGGAGAATATGTGCTAATAGGTGGTATTTATTGTGGTAGGAGACGGGTGTTTTTGACTATTTTATTCATTTTTTTATTATTTTGGTTCAAATATATAAATAGTAGTTATTAATGTGAATATATATAGTAAATAGTGCATGTGAGTTGTAAAAAAGGTTTTCGTACATCATCCAAGACTTAAAAGTTTAGGTATTTTGCTTAAAATATTTAATACCATAAATTAACGTATATAACTATTCAACAATAATCGATAATTTTAGAAAAATTCCAAAAAGTCACCCTAACAAATTTTTATTGGTATATTTCAAAAATGGACTCCATTTTATAAAAATAATTTTCAAAATATGATAAATTTAATTTGTAGTTAAAATCTTAATTTTTTGAAAAACATTAATTTTAATATTATAACTGATATTGTGACACATTGAAAAATTAATTAATGTATAATAAATTTTTATTATAATCATAATAAGAATAATTAATAATTTATGAGTCTATTAATGAAAATATATTTTCATTTAAATCATTATATTAATATTAAAATTGTATGAAAAAACATTTATATTTCACAAAATACCAACACATAATTTTTCATTTTGAAAATATTTACATACATATATCATGATTTAATCTATCATATTTCCCTTTACAAGATTCGTTAATTTTTCTATAATTTAATATATGGGGATACTATTTAATTGGTTGGATTACTATTTGTAATGGTCATATTTCTATTCTAATAGTTTAGTTACTATTTCATCAGTATGAGTTCCTTAATTTCTATTAATATCACCTGTTTCCTTCATTATTTATTACAATACTATATTATATATTAATTATTTGTTTTAAAATTTATAACATACCTATAATAATGGAATTTACATTTATTTTATTCAATGTTATTAAATTCTTATCCTTTATGAAATTTTGGCATCGAACTATCATTTAACATACTAAGGTGAAAATAGATTATGGTACTTCTCCTTCATCAGTTCCTCTGGCTCCCACTATGTCACTTAATACTTATGTTTCCATCATAGTAACTTAACAATGTGAGTTTTCTTTTTGTATATAAATTATTCTCTACCGTCTAATAACATCACTTTCGTATCCTTATAAGAGATAATATTTTCCAATTGTTCCACCCCTAAATTTAGTACCTATGAGAGACATGGTATATAGTTCCTCAAGATAGATGTGTGTTATACCTCATTCCCTTGAGAAATTGTTAGTGGAAGTTCTATTTGATAGTCCATAACTCCAACATTATTAAGAATGTCAAAGGTTCTAATGTACCTAGGACTTAGCTTTTCCATCTTTCAATATCTCATGAATCTCTTCCATGGACATGTGCTAAGGAATACCATGTATCCCACACTAAAATCTTGGTCCCATCGATAATTGTATTTGTAGCTCTTCAATTGAATTTTAGACAAATTAATGTGTTGCTGAATAGTTTTCACATATTCTACCCTTTTATCCACTATTTCATGTCCACATAGCTTACATTCACTGACTTCATCCCACCATGTCAGTGTTCTGCATCGTTTCCCATAATGGGATTTATATGGAGAAATTTGGATATTTGGGTAGGAACTATTGTAGTAAGAGAACTCAATTAGAGGTATATGTTTTTTCTGTCCTCCCGTAATGTCCATATAAAAATTTCATAGCATATCTTCTAGTGTAGGAATAGTATTCTCATATACTACATCAATTTAAGGAACACATGTCCCACAAATATTCAACTCTATGTTTAGAGCCTCTTGTATACTTTTTCAGAACATATAGGTAAATATCATATTGTAATCTGATACCATCGATAATGGTACTCCATAAAACCTCTATATTTATTTGATGAATTTCATTGTAAGTTGATCGAGTGATGATTCCACTCAAAATGTGATAATGTGAGTTGAATTTGTATGATGATATATAATGACACATATAGAATTATATCACATGGTTGTCTTTGGATTTCATGTGAAAAAGTCCATGGTGTTGTTTTACCATTTCCATGTTAGTATGGGTAATGGTAGAATTATCCCATTAGTTTTATTCCTTTTATCCTCCACATTCTAGTATAGAAATCATTTTGATGTATATTCAGAAATCTAATTCTTCAAGTCGTCGCACCAATAGCTCTCTTATAGATCCAGATACAAAATTCTGTTCCCTAGACGAATACAGAATTTTGAGATATGTGCATCATTCAGAAGTTCTTTTTTTTTTATTTCTGGATTATATGGTGCACATAATCATGACCCAAATCATACCACTTCCTAATTGTCAATTTTATTCTTTAAGGATATCTATCTTCTGATAACTTCCTCTTCTAAATTTCAACATCATTTCTGTGAGCATCCTTTATTTTCTTCCTAAGGTATGGTTATGAAATAATTTGAAAAAGGATTGATTATATTCATTCTTTAATGATTTCCATGTCTATCCTTTGAATGTATAAGAAGATTGGATCTTTATTAGTTCTCATCATTGATAAAGATATAAGATCTTTTTAACTGGTAGAATCTTCCACTTTATTCTCTTGTCCAGATTGGTAGTGGGTTTACAAATAATATTCCTTGATGATATATTACAGTATTTAATGGTTTGTATTAATCTCATTATTTTTAAATATACATTTGATACTCTTGCGATAATCATATATCTCATGCTTCTATCCATGGTGATAATACTGCCAAATTTTAAATGTGGAGATAACAGCTGCTAACTCAAAATCATGCATGGGATAGTTTTTCTCACTAAATATCAACTTCCTAGAGGAATAGGCTATCACATTATCAATTTTAATGATTAAAAATACTGATCCATAATTTAAAACATTGTTTTATACCACAAAGAGTTCCCCACTTGTCTGTAGTGTATGTACTAATGTAGATATAATCCTTTTTTCAACACTTTTATGTATTCCTCACATTCCCTGGTCCATAAAAATATTACTCCCTTATGAGTCATCATGGTTATTGATTTTGAAAATCATGTTATGTTCATCACAAATATTCAAAAATAACTAGATAATCTAATTAATCTATGGATCTCTGTTACAAATGTTTTTCTTGGCCACTTATTAATTGCATTTGTTTTAGAAGGGTCCACATAAATTCATTTTATGGTGATAACATATCCCTAGAATGATATTTCCTCCATTTAGAGCATACATTTATTTTACTTTTTGTATAGTTTCTCTCTTCATAGGGTCTTTAGAACAATATTCAAAAGCTCCACCTTTATTTTGATGTATATCAAAATATCATCGAAAAAGACTACCACAAATTTTTTGAGGTAATATCTAAAGAAACTATTGATTGTGTTTATTAATATTTATGGAGAATTATTGAGTCTAAAAGGTGTTACTGTAATCTCATAGTTTCCATACATCTTTCAAAAGGTATTATCTGTAATATCTTTCTTCCTCACCTTTAATTAGTCATATTTCCATCGAAGGTGCACCTTAGAGAAATGAACGACCCCATGAAGTTGATTTAAGAAGTCATCTATCATTAGTGGGGGATACTTGTTCTTTAACATGGGGTTCTTTATCTCACAATAATCATGAAATAGTCACTTTTATAAAATGCTCATTTTGAAAAAAATACCGATGCACTACACGATGAATCAACTAGGCCTATGAACCCCCTTTCTAGATTCTTTTGTAAATGCATATTTAGTTTATCCAACTCAATTGTGGTTATTCTGTAAGTATTCTTTGTTATGTGTAGTGATATTAGAATATGTTTAATTTATAACACAACCACTCACTCAAGAGGTAGGATGATCATTTCTTATGGGAACACATTAGTATAGTCCAACATGATGGGAATGTCTTCGATTATGATTTACTCCTTTGTCTCAATAATTTGAGCTAGATATGCTTTCTCATATGGAAATAATATCGACCCTTTAGATGATGATCCTGAGAGATATTGATTCTCATCCTAACAGTTATATAAAATTTGAGGACTCCTTCGGATGTGAAGAGTGATAAACCTTTCCCAACAATAGATGTTGGAATTATATAATGATAGTCAATCCATGACCAATATAGAGTCAAACATCATAGAAGGATGTATGACAAGATTAGATGGAAGTTTTAGTCCTCAAAAATTAATCCGTTTGATGTTATAAATATTGAATAAAATAATTTCCCCATGTGTTGTTCTCAGAGATAAATCAACCTTCAAATTTTAAAGTGGTGTTTGAATAGTTATAATAAACATGAAATTTATGAAGGAATTCATAGAATTATAATCAAGTATTATGATCACATTTGAAAAATCTCTTTGTTCACCTTAGGAAGTTCCCAGGATGCTTTATTTCAAACTCTTGACATGTGGTATGTTGGCTTTTCTCTACATCATGATATTTATCTATTGGTACTCCCATATTATACTCTATTTTATTCTTTTCATATCTGGGTCGATGAGGAAATTGATTGTATCTAATCTACATTTCAACTATAAGGGCACAATGGACAATCTCATTATAGCTGTCAAAGTCTCGAATTGCCAACACTTTTCATTGTCTTGTCTTCAGTAAACTAAATAAGTGATCAACATTGATATTAGTGTTCATGATAAAGAAAGAGGTGTATTGTGTAAGACTTGTAAATTTTAGTTAATACACCATGATAGAATCATCTTGCATTTGATTTAGTATTAGGAACTCCATTTACATCTTAAGATGGTGTGTTCATAGAAAGTGTTTACTGAATAATATTTTTTGTGAATGATTTCCATTCTATAGAATCAATTTCCTCCATATATTTTTTGTCCTTTATTAGTTTCCACCACTAATCAGCTTACACTTCAAAACAATATACTTCTAGCAGAACAATCTCATCTTTTGAGGACTAGTGGACATATAATATCTTCTCAATGGACTTAATCCATTATTTCGTTATTCGGTGACCATAAGATCCACATAATGAAGGATTTCTTTTTTGTATTAAGGATTCATCCAAATCTAGTTCATTCTTAGGTGATGGAGGGTGTTTCAAATGATTCAATTTATTATTCATAACTTGGTCAATATGATCCAGAACTCTTATGATTTTTTGAGGTCCCATTCCCATCATATTTGGAAATTCATTATGGAAATAGTCACATTGGATATCACAATTATTTTTGGAATGGGTTATCCAATTTCCCATAATTAAATAAGAAAATAAAAATACGATAATGGGGCTTGAAAACTTATGTACTAATTAAATAAAAAAGGAAACATTTAACATATAAGGATATAGTTGAAAATTTAAATTATATAATATCTTGTGATTCCCTAAGTTTAAATATAGGTTATCCATGGTTATAGAATTATCCCTAGGAATATTACTAAATTTTTATAATAATATTATCTAAAAATGACTTGAATATCCTCGAATACCAACTATAATAACCCTATAATTTTACACATATTATAATATTATTAGAATTATAATTACAAATCAAATACAAACCAAGGATGGTAAATCCTAGTGTCTTTGTAATATTGGTTAAATAATTATAAAACATGAAAATAGAATAAATACATTTTTAAAAAATATATATTGATCTCCAAATTACCTTTTACCTATTACAAACTCATATGATAAAAAGGGGAATACATGAACAAATTGATGATATAAAAATCCTAGTTAGGGAATAAACATATAAATAAATCATATCAAAAGAGATTGAAGGTGTAACATAATGAAATAAAAAAAGAATTGAACAAGACTGAAAATATGTAACCATAACCTATAGAACATGGGATCATGTATTAATGTTTATATAGGAATTATTCAGCAACATACAATAAGACATAAACATGATTCGTTGCAAACATCCCAAACTATATCATATGGTGGAAAATATCCCATCAAAGAATCAGGGTTACCCTTAACCCACCATGATGTATAATGAGACTAATCATTACAAAATTCATTGAAGTTATATCTAGTTTGATCCATCATAACATATTCATCAATATTTTTTCCACATGAAGAATAAATCATAAGGAATAAACATAAGGATTACCCATGGAAAAAATGGGTATCACAATGATATCATAAGGAATAAAAAAAGGGAATACTAAAATGGTGTCAATGAAATAATTGATTAAAATAACAAATTGAAATTTATATTGGATAAACAGAATACATTATGAAAAATTATTTTCAAATAATTTTAAAAAATGAAATAATAGTGTTTACGAAACATTATAAATGACCCACTTTAAAGATGTCTAAGGGACAATATAATAGATTATTTATATAAGAAAAAGGTATAATTTTTTGAATAAACTCAAAAATTTAATAATATAATTTTTCTTGAATAATATATTTATTTTATTAAGAAATTTATTTCTTCAAACATAATATGGAGTGTACATCAAAATGGGTATGAAATTTGGACGTTCCCATTAATGGTGCTTGATTATCGGGAGAAATTGAAAAGGGAACATTATAAAAAATGTATTTCCCAATAGAACAAAGAATAACTAAGATATATAAATCGTTATTTAAAATAAAAATATAATTTAGGAGGAGTAAATAAGAATAATTAAAAATTATATTCAGGTAAATATAGATAAAGTAAAACCAGAAGGAAAAATGGGGGTTCAGATAGAATCTATTAACTTTTGATCAAAATTGTTTGATAATATAACATATTGTCATGGATAATATAATTAGATCTATTAAATAATTAATTAAAAACCAATTATAAATATAATTTATTAATTTTATTGTGTTTATTTATGACCATTTTGAGGGGTTATAATGTTTAATTGTTTTCTTATGGGTGTGTTTGTTTCATGATTTTATAATCAATTCACTTGTGCTGCATTATTTGAGTTATAGTAAAATGGAATAAAAACTATAGAAGTGGGATGATATGGTCTCAAGATACTTAAATAATTATAAATTTTTCCATATATCATAGTTTCATATGTGAATGTGATTCATGAGATGAGAATTTAATGATAAACAATAGTTTATTTTTTCAGTTTTTCAATCAACATGAACTGTTTTTGTCATTTATTTAATATTTTGTTTATATAATGTTTATAAAACAATAATTATGTTCTAATAGACATATTATAATAATTTTTAACAATAAAAATGGTTTTCTGGTGTATCGTGTAGGCTGTAATGGAAAAAACAACTCATCATCCATTAAGGCTGTGAATCGGTGCCTCACAGACAATGTTTTTTATTTTTAGAATAAAATAATGAGAGATGATATTTGATGATGTATATTCAAAAAAAAATTTATATTATAATTATGATACCTGATTTATTAGATCACTTTTTATAAGGGATATGAGGGGAGGATAATTAAGAAAGAAAAAAATAAAAGAGAAATAATAAGGATCTTACCTCTTGAATGTTGTCTCCTTGAGAACCTCTTAAGGAACATGGGTTTGGAATATTGGTGAGATTAGAAAGAACAATACACTGTAGGATGTTTTGGAGATGGATTAGTTAGAATATAAAAAGTCTCTAAATCAAATAAGGTAAGAGGAGAAGAGGTGGTGATGGTGTTATTCAAAATTAGAGGATATACTTCGTTTAGATTTTGTTATTCATTTTTTTATTATTTTGGATCAAGAATACCAACAATATTGAATATTTTGAATATTTATATTAAATATTGTTTTTTTCTTACAACTAATGCTTTCTTATATCATCTATGACTCAAAAATTTATTTATTTGTCTTAATATGTTTAATAGTGTAAAATAATTTATTTTATTATTCACCAAACATTCAATTATTTAAAAAAACCAATGATTAATCATAACCATTTTTTAATGTGCCGATTTTCAAAATGGACTGAATATTATTAAAATATTTTTCTAAATAGGAGAAATTTATGTATTTTAATTAAAAACATATTTTTTTCAAAAAAATATAAATTAAAATATTGTAACTGATAATATGACACATTAAAAAACTAATTAAGGAACCATAAAAATATATTATAATCATAAGATAAAAATATTAATTTATTTTTATATTTATTAAAAAATTATTTATATCATTATACTAATTATTGAAATGAACAAAAAATCTATTTATGTTTCAAAAAATACCATAACTTAATTTATCATTATAAAATAATTATTAACTTTTATCTTGGTATAATTATATTATATTTTCATTTTACGATTATTGAATTTTATTTATACTTTAATTGGTAATTTTATTATTCTATTATCTAGATTACAATTTATAATGGTCATATTACTATTCTCATGGTCATTTTAATATTCTATTGGTATAAGTTGTTAATTTTTTATTAATACCACTTATCTCATTATACTTTTATAAGAATAATTTATTCATTGTTATGTATGAGTTTTATACAATACATGATAAATAAAATAATAGAAATTCCATTGATAAAATATTCATTCATTATAATAATAACATATTTTAAGCAATATTAAACCATCCAGAGATATAATGTTGATGGTATAATTGCATTATTTCCCTACTCAACCAGAAGATACAATATGGGTTTTTGATAATGATGAATGGGAATAACATTAGAATATCTTTAAATAAATTTTGAATGGAATAACCTTTTAATTTTAAAAAATATAATTTAAAAAAAATGATAAAATATTGGGAAATTAATCTTCTTGTAAATGACCTCAGAAACATATAAATAATGATTGAAAATAATTTAATAATTTTAAGGAGGAAAACATTCTTACCATTGTCAACAAAACTTTTAAAAACATAAAAAAATTTGAAGATAATTTTCATCAAAATTAACCTTGAATACTTATAAAGAAATATTCAAAAAAAATTAAGGTGGAAATTCCATGTATGTATTACATGTTAGAACCTAGATGCCTTTTCAATTTTAATAAAATAAAAATATACATTATTTGGAAAAAGAAATGAATATTCAAATAAAAATTTTCAAAAAAAAATATATAATGGTAAAATTTATTTAATAGATCATTTGAATAATTCTAAAAACAGTTTTCTCAAATAATTTTTATAAAACAAGGATTTTTATAAAAAATGATTTTCGACCGCATGAAGAATTAAAGATGATTTTTCTTAAAAAAAATTTCTAAATTATATTATGTAGTAAAGATTCAAACATGATACCATTATATTAAAATATCATAAATAACCATATTATAATAAAAATAATTATAATACATGATAGGTAGATCATAATACTTCAACACTAGAGACTTAATTATATAAAATATCGATAAATGATGAGATTATAATACAAATCTCTTATCAATTTGCTAATATTGAATCATAAGACCCATGATAAAATAACATTAAATTATACCTATAATATAATGGTAATAAATAAATTAATTATATTACATTCCAAAGGGTTTTTTATACACCTCATAAAGGAAGATATGTTCCAAACGTGACATCATTATCTAGGAATGAAAATTGAGATTAAAATTCCATAAAATGATCAATCATTGAAGTGAGGATTAATAAAAGAGTTTATTATATGTATAAAATTTAAATCCAAATAAAAATTGTATTTTAAAGATAAAATAGTAAAATTTCATTAAAAATAATCATAGATATGGATAATCAACAATGTTAAATTTTATCCTAATGAAAAGAAAATGAGTTTAGTTATCCCTTACATTATTCTTCGTTTTGGTTAAACATTATTTAACCTCCATTATATTAATTTTTAAATTTTTAATAAATTATCAAATAAACATATTTTTATTTTTAATATAATATATTATACTTTTATAAAATTTTGTCACCTATTATTTACTAATCATTCTTTATTTTAATTGTTTCAGATGTTAATTGTATTGTTTTCACATTCGTTCGTTGTTACGAAAGTTCTAGTTAATATGAATATAATATAGTTATATATTATATAGAATAATAAGAATGCCTTAATAATCATATTTTTTTAACAAATTATACTTTTATTACCAATAATTAATGATGGTTCTGAAAAATGATGTATGTAATTATTATGGATACGGTGGGTCGTACTTACGCATGAGTAATGTTTCCATTTTTCATTGATTATTATAGAAATTAGGTATTTAATGTTTCAAAAATTCCCAAGTTATAATAATATCATAAATAACATAAAATTTATTTAAATATACTTATATATATTATCCATGTTGGTTGGTGATGAAAATTGAAAGTTGTGTAACTTCGTGATGAGGGTAGTGCACACGCACAAGAATGAAATTAGTATCATTCAATGTTTGAAATAGAATGAAATAAAATGATATATAGTATTTTATGATTGATAATTATTTAATTATTGTAATAATTATTTCATTTATATCCTCTATATATTTATTAACATTATCTTTATTATTTTTCATGAAAATCATTATTGAAAACAAATCACATCAATTCATAAGGTGGTGGTCTTCCGTTTGCACAAGTGACATTATCATATCCACTAGTAAATGGAATGTAAAAAAATTTATATTTTATATAATGAATAAAATGGTATAATAATGTTATAAATATCATATACACAATTTATATCCATGATTATAAACAATAGTGATAGGTGGTAATGAAAAATAAAATGACATTGGTTCGTGAGGCAGTTGTCCACCGTACACATAAATGATGATTTTATAAGCCATCTTATGAAATATTAGAATAATTTAGACTATATAATTAACATAATAATCAATAATAATATGTAAGGAACTATGGTAAATATATAATCATGATCTAATTATAATTGAATGAGGTTGAGGAAGAAAAAAATAGAAATGCTCGATGAAGAACATTACCTCTTCTTCAGGTAAGTTCTTCTAGTTTACACCGAAGGCCTTACATGGATGGATTTATTCCAAAATAATGTTATTGGATGATATTTTGGAATTATATAATTTTATTGGGAAGGTATTTTCTGATCTAATGGGGTTTTGTGTTTTGAAGAGAGGAGTAGAGTGGTGGCCTTTTATTAGTGTGTTGAGTGGCACACTTATAGTAGTTTGAAAAAAATAAATAATAACAATGTTTTTATCATGTAAAAAATATATAATATTGTACCATTATAGAGGATTGAGAGGATATATACTTTAATGTTTTATAAAATATATTTTAATCATGTTTTTAGGTCATTTAAACCCCTATCTTTTTATTTTAAAACCCAAAAAATCCATTTTTCCCTTAAAAATTGTTTTTAGTTTTTACTACTATCACTATTAATTTTGGTGAAAAATTATGTAAACCATTTTTTATAATATTATATATTATAATTGAAAATATATAATTCATTTTTCCAAATCCAATTCACAAAATCAGAAAATTTATATTTAAAACTCATCCCCCATATAGAATAAGAAAATTGGTTTTTATTGAGAAAATTGTCAAATTTTTACAATGTTTTTATATCCAATTTCAAAAAACAATTTATTAAAATAACCTAAATTGGAATAATAGACATATAATTGATCTAATTTTTAATTTTAAACCTATTTAAAATTTAATTTATCTTTATAAATAATATAAAATAAAATGATGTATTCAATTAAAATTTAGTATTTGTTAGTATTCATTATAAATTAATCATTTTAGAGCATTATAAAATATTAACATCATATATTATTTAAATAAAGATTTCAAAATGATTTTTTTTAATATAAATTTTAAATTTATCAAAACATAAATTCAAATTAAAACATATAGTTTCGGCAAAAAATTTGGTTTTCGTGAAGTGTATTTTTTTCAAGAAAAATGGATTTATATTAACTGTAGGTATATTATTAATCACTATATTAATATCAGTTAATATATAATGATATATTATTTATAAATTTCATTTATACCATTTCTTATGTATGAGTTATTTTCATTATTTATAATTGTGAAACATTAGGAACATAAAACATTTTCCACAAAAAAACATATTTTAAACCCAAAAAAAAGACTTGTACTAAAATAAAATAAATTTATAATTGAAATATAATTAATTTATTTCAGTATATAAATTAGTACTTAGTTTACTTGAAATCATCTACAAACATAATATTACTATTAAATTACTTAATTTATTGAAAATAAATTAATTTTTTTTTTAAAATCTATATTTTCACTCCTCTGTGAAAAATCAAAATATCCCAAAAAATACCAATATTAGACCGAATTTAAATATTGATATTAAAATTTAAAATTAGAATTTAAATTTATCAAATAAAGTTTCTATAATTTATAAATATTTTTTACAATATATTTTCATGAAAATCAATAAAAATAATTTTTGATGAAAACATATTTGTGAAGAATAAAATTGCATTTTTAAAGTTGATTAATAATTTAATAAAACTTTTCAATAATTTATAATTATTATGAATTATATATATTATAAATTATTTTATACTATTCTTACAAAACCAATTTAATGTCTATGTTATAATCGTTACACTTATCATGGGTTATTTATTTCTTGGTGTTGCATGTTGAATTCACTATCGATCATTAAAATATAGTGGATTTAATGTCCAAAAGTTATTGAATAGAATAAATTTATATAAAAATGATTGTATCATATTGTATTGTTGATTTTCATTCTCCAATAAGTTTAGTGTTTCAAGTCATTTACGCCATCGTACATAATTTTCTTCTTTAAAAAATCTCAGGGTATTACATTCGGCCAATAAATTGAATCAATGATATTTAAACATTATATAATTAATAAAAGTTAGAATATTTCAAAATATTTATTTTGGAAAACTAAATCATTAATAGGGATAATAAAACATCATCATTATAAAATTTAAAGTGATTTACGAAAGTCATCTCGAATAAAACATACTAGGTTTCAAAATATGAGATAATTTGTGGGAATTTAAGATTAGTATATTGAATAAAAACAGAAATAATTATGGAGATTTATTACCTTCATTTTAAAAAAAAACAAGTGAATGATCTATATATTGTTAAGACCCTCAAAACCATAAAACTATATTGATTTAAAATACCATCTTATTCATAGAATATGAATATAATAGGACAATATTTCTTTAAAGATAATTTTATTAATGTTGAGGGATTACAGTGTCACATAGAGAAAGATATTAAGTAATTATACTTACTTGATGAGTGAAGTTTCATCCTTTTTTAAATTTACAATATATTCTCATCTTTTTCCCCAATGATGAGTATTTGTGGTGAATTTTTCAGGCCTAATGCTCTAAAATAATTTTTTAAATTCCACATAATCATAAAAGGTATAATAAAACTATTGCACCAATATTTATATTTTAAAAAATTTTAGTTATAAAATTGTAAGATAATTCAAAAAATGTATAAACCTTCATATGAAAAATTATTCATAAAAAATTCAATTATAATACCCAATGTTGAAAATAAATCATTCCATGAATAAAAAACCCTATATCCCAAATAATATAAACAATATCAACTTTTAAGAGTTTTTTAATGTAAAATATTATCTCATAATTTTCATATTACCTAAAAAAAGTATTGTGGTATACTTTTAAAATAACATTAATCACTTAGTTTTCAAATCACTCTTCAATCCAGTAATGGCCCAAACTTTTTTCAATGAGAATTCCTCTTGATCTATTTATTTGTATTATTATCTAAGATGGTTGTATAACATATACACTTATTTGGTTTTATGTTTTTGGATTTTAAAATACCATTAAGAATTGTGACTGTTTCTAATATAACCATTAAATAGTGATCACATGATTAGTATAAATATAAGGTTTTAACAATTCCAATTTACTCAAACGAAGGAAGCGATAACCTCTTCCAATTAAATTTTATCCTTGTGAAGCCCATTTTTCAGAGCTCATAAATGAGTTGGAATAATTTGTATTCTCTCTAGACCAATTCCAAGCTGAGCTTCAATGCGTTAAACTTGAACAGAACTGCCCACGGGAGATGTGGAAGTTGATAGAGATTACCACCTGAGCTATGTTATCCAAGCCACCCCAAGAATCATTCACGATCGCACACCTTGCCCTTCTATCTTATGCGGGTGTTATAAGTGTTTATATAGAAATACCTCGGCACTATGATTATGTGCATTATTTTATTATATAATAAAGAATATACATTCATTTTATTATTTTAATTTGTAAATATTATTTAAAGTACAAATAGTACTTGTAGTTAATATTCAACTAAGAAATATATTTTGATAAATTCATGTATTTTTGAATTAAATAATATTTTAATAATATATTATTATTATTAAATAACATTTTATTAAGTATAAATGCGCATATAATTTTTATGAATACAATTGTAATTTTTATTATGATTTGAAAGCTATTTTTGTTAAAACCAATTAATTTTTTATAAATGATGGTATTTTTTTAAAAGTTAAAATTTACATATTTAGAAAATTATTTGGTTAAAATTAATATTATTTTTGGAATCAGGATGTCGAAATTATCCAATAGTGATCTTTTCATAATTTTCTGAGAAAGTCAGTTTTTTAGGTAAAAATTAAATATTGTTTTAATATATAATGTGTTTTATGACATCATAATGAACCAATAGTGATGTCATAAAATACTATTAACATTTTTTATGTCCAATAAATGTTTTACAATTAAAATAATGTGATTTTTGGTTTTTTTTATTTATTTTACAAATCCGTATTGGAGCATCCAAGACTTATAAAACCTTTTAACCTTTCAAATTGATTTCCTTGAGAGTGTGACTCAACTCCACATAAAAAACCTATTATGTTAAGAAGTTAAGAAATTGGCCTTATAACAATATATTTTCAACTAAACTTTGTTAAAAATCATGGGAAAAAACCTAGGGTTGGATGGTGGTTTTGATTAATTTAATGTATGGTGTCCCAAACCTAAATAATAATTAATTTCCTCTCCATTACTATATAAACCAACCGATGCTCCCACTTCCTATTCACTCAAAGACATGGTAGTTCAACTTAAATATTCCCTCCTCTATCTATAATACTTCCAAGTTTACATAATCTCCCATTAATCCCCTATAAATCCTCTCTCAAGCCTTTGGGTTTACACATGCAAGTAAGGGATTTCTTCCTTTCTTAATTTTTTCAAAATTTCATTTTGTATTTATGCCCATTTATTTTCAATTAAAAATTTTGGGGTATGATTTTTTACCTCCCCCATACTTTCCTCTTTATGTTTTAATGATGAGATACCACTTTCTCTATCATTATTTCCTCCCAAGTACACCTATTTCCATTATGAAATTCTTTATGATATTTCTCTCTCCTCATTTACATTCAAGAAATTATTTTTTATTACACATATAAATTCCATTAAATATGTTGGTACATGTATCTATATTACCCCCTTGCTATCCATTTCGTATAAATATGATGATAAACCACTTCCACTCTCATAAACCGTTTTTATGAACTCTTGTGTCAAACAGTTATGTGGTCGAAATTGCACTACGATCTTCCAATGCAAAGTCCTTGTGTAGTTAATACTATGCATATTTATATATAAAGTGTAATCACCTTTTTAAACATTTACTTATTGATTATACAGATTCGTGTACTAATTAAGAATTCTTTTATAATGGATTAAATGATGATGTTTGTGAATCCATGCTATATGATTAATGTGGCACACAAATGCATGAAATGAAATATTTTCGATGTGTGCACCCTAATAGCACTCTAATGAATTTGGTAATGTTTAGTATCATGATATGTCAAATAAAATGAGGGAATACTCATTATAATTTAAGTGCAATGAGGTTTTACTCATTCTACCTATGTAATGATCCTTGGATCATGCTAATACCATGTTAAGTGTTCTTGTCACACTTCCATGTTTTCATGACTTTATGTTCATGTTTCGTTTATGCTATATTGATATGTCTATTTATTAACATATATTGTATTCTTCATGTAATTATTATTTTAATCCCTTACTAGGCTTTATAGTTCACCCTTTTCTTATGCATGTCTTCTGGTTACCCCATACAATGCTATGTACGAGGGAATTTAGTGGTCAGGTGAATAATGTTTTCAATAAAGATGTCATGTTTCATATTTTAAGTCATTATGTAAAGTTCCTATGCCCAAAAGTCACTAGAACTATCGATCTTCTATGTTTGTTTCAAGTGACTATTTTATGTAATATATCTTTTTCAATTGTGTAATAAAGAGTAGGTTTTAATTATTGCTATCAGAGTATAGAATTAGTTATTTTAGGATTAGGACTAGAAAACCCTAGTGAATCCTTATAGATAATAATTATTATAATAAAAACAACCATAAATTTTGGTGAGTATTGAGTAATTGGTTTATCAAGAAAATACATCCTTGTCTGGATTGAGGAACGTAGAAGCGGCTCTGGCATAGATGTACCTAGGAATGAAAACTCTGACAAGGAGTATTAGGCGTGACCTGGGGTATCCTGGTTCATGAGAATGGGCCATGTTTCAATCTTGGTTAAGACACTATCTGGAGATATGATTTGGTAAATTCACAATAATAGTATGAACCATTGTTAATGGAATAAGAAAATTCCCCTATGAATAAATGTTGGGAAGTAGATCATCGATAACATAGATTGAAGCTTATCTATTCATAAGGTAAGGAAGTAAAATTAATATATAAATCCTCCTTTTTAGGGTTACCCTTTATGTGTTACCCCTAACTTTCCTTTTATTCCATCCAATGGCAGGTAATAGGAGGACCTTGGCTAACAACCGATGTAAAGATCAATGTTATAACTGTTCAAATGAGATGCCCAATCCAATGGGAGTAGGAATCATGATTTTTATCACGATAGACTCTCACATAACTCAATATTTGAATAGAAACATGTGTCTAGAGTAATGTTCAACCCCCCCCCCCCAAGTCTCTACTGATAAATTCATGAGACAAAGGCCTCATACTTTTAGTGGATCATCTGATCCCTCAATTGCTCAAGAATAGATCAAATACATTGAAAATAACTTCTCCATCCTTCAATGTTCCAAACAAGAGAAGGGTATTATGACTGCTTATCCTATGGAGGGTGAAGCTGATAAATGGATGATATTGATCAAAATTAAGAAGCTTGAGGATGAGATTGATGTGTTGGAATGGAAGGATTTATGGAAAAAAATCGATAAATAATTTTCTCACATCCTATTGTTTAATATGGAGAGAGACTTCCTTGTCCTAAAAAAAGAAAATAAATATATTAGAGCATATGAGGAAACCTTAACAAGGTGTGCATGATATGTATTCATATTTGTCAAAACCCCAGAATGTAAGGTTGACCACTTATTTGTGGGATGAAACCTTGCCTCCAGAAATCCCTAGTGATCTGTGACTTCGATAGCTATGAAGAAATTGTCCGCTGTTCCCTCAAAGTAAAAAATGGAGGATAGAGAATCTCAGGGGTATCATAGAGATAAGAAGTGTAAGGTGGAATTCAATTCTTGTAATCTGATGGATAAATCCCATGGTGCTAAGAAAACTGAGTACCCCACTTTCCGAAGGTATCAAAAGAAGCACCCCGGAAGTTGCCTAAAGGGGATGAGGAAATACATTAGGTGTTGAAGAGAAGGGAACGTAACCATTAACCCCTGAGAGGAAAAACTTGTTTCTTCAATAGATGAGAGGAAAACCCCTTTTGAACCTCAATGCATTGTTCATTTCTTCGTCTTCAATGAACTATGGAACCTTTCAAATCAATTCTTCAAGACATGGGTTTTAAGAGGCAACCAAAAAGACTATGGATGCAATAGAGATATTTTTCCTTCAGTACCGCCCAAGTGAACACAGATAACAAAGCAGTGATAGGTACGCTTGTTATTCATTCATAAATAGGGAACACGCTTTTTTATTTAGTTCTACGCATTCTTTTGTATCCCAAAAGTTTAGTAGAACCATCCCAATACCACCACAAATCCTAGAAGTAAAGTTGTCAGTGACAATGAAAAATGTGGCAATCATTGAATGTAATGAATATAACTCCTCATCTGTCAGAATTGGTGGATTGAACTACCTAGTGAACCACATCATACTCCCACTCATTGAATTTGATGCAATTCTCGATATGGATGGGCTTTCCCTATATAGATCAAAAAAAAATTTCTATGAGAGGGAAATAACTCTCCATATAGAGAATCGACCTTCGATTCTATACTTATGTAATGAGGAAGATGGATCTTCTTTAGCACCATCATCTCAAGTGTGGATATGACTTCCCTAAGAACATGTGTCTCTGGCTTAAATGATTGATTGTAAGGAGGTAACCATCCTTGAAGACATGCCTATTGTGACAAACTTTGTGGAAGTGTTTATTAAGGAATTGCATGGTCTTCCTCGTTGAAAAGATGTTGAATTCTCAATTGACCTTATACCTAGGGCGTTTCCAATATCCAAGACTCCATATAGAATGGCTGTTGAAAAGCTTGATGAGCTTAAGAAACAACTACAAGAGAATTTGGATAAATGGTGTATATGCCCAAGTGCTTCACCATGGGATGATCAACTCCTCTTCATCAAGAAGATGAATGGGTCAATGCTTTTTTGCATTTATTATCATGAGCTCAACAAAATCATGAAAAATAAAAAGTATCCTCTACCTCGAATTGATGACTTGTTCAATTAGCTACTGGGAGAATGATACTTTTTCAAGGTGGATTAACGGCTGGGATATTACCATGTGAGGGTGAAGAAGGAGGATATCCCCAAGAATTATTTTCGTACAAGATATAGGCCCTTTGAATTTATAGTAATTCCTTTCTAACTCACTCATGCTCTAAAAATATTCATGGAGTTGATGAATAGAGTGTTTCGATATTACCTTTAAAAATTTGTGGTAGTATTTATAGATGTTATTCTAATATAATCCAAAACCAAGTAGGAACATGAGGAGTATCTTAGAACTCTATTAGACACCTTGTGAAAGAATACACTCTATAAAAAGTACAACAAGTGTGAGTTCTGGTAGAAGGAAGTCTCATTCATAGGTCATATCATCACAATCAATGGGATATATGTGGGTCCCTATATGATAGCTTCAATTGAGGGATGGATGATTACATCATCCGTAATGAATATCCATAGCTTCCCGCGATTAGCTATATATTATCGCCGATTTTTGAGGAATTTATCACGATTTTCAAAACCTCTTACAAAGCTAACTCAGAAGGGAGTATTTCTTTCCTTGAGTAATGAATGTGAAGAAATATTCAAGGAGTTGAAAATGAGGCTTATCACTGCACATATACTCACGTTACCCACAAGTGGAGAACCTTTTGTGGTATTTAGTGATGCTTCAAAGAATGACATGGTTGTGTGTTGATGCAGAATGATAATGTGATAGCCTACGCCTCAATGCAACTGAAAATCCATCAGAAAAACTATCCAAGGAATGACCTGGAGTTGGCGGCTGAGATCTTTGCATTGAAAATCTGGTGACATTATCTCAATGGGGAGAAGTGTGAGATATATACTAAAAACAATATCCCCAAATATATATTCACACAAAATGATTTTAATATGGACTAGTGAATATGGATAGAACTCATCGAGGATTATGAAAGGTCAATCCACTACTACCCCGATATAAAAACCAGGAGGTAGATTCTCTAAGTAAAAAGGATACTCTGTCGTTATCAATGTTGATAATTGAAGAGGATCCAATATTCTTAGATTTGAAGAGGTTGGACATGGGTATAATTAAGGGAGGAACATAATAAATCCTTTCTCAAATGATTTCTCAATCGTCCCTCATGGAGAATATAATGGATGCTCAAAGAAAGGATGTGGAAATTCAGAAAATGGAGGAAGCTATCAGAAATGGGAGATCCTCAGATTTTTTGGTTGAAAAAGATTAAATTGTGATATTTGGGTCACATTTATGTGTACTATCCGATCCAGAGATAAAAAAGGATCTTCTGAATTACGCACAAAACTCAACCTTTTCTATTCACCCGGGGAGCACAAAGATATATCATGGTCTCCGAGAAAACTTTTGGTGGGACAATATGAAAAGGGAGTTTGATAAATATACATCAATGTGCCTGGTATGTTAGCAAGTGAATACTGAGAGGAAAAAGTCTAAGGGGATGATGAAACCACTACCCATACAAACATGGAATTGGGGTAGCTTTTCCATGGGCTTTGTCACTAGACATCTAAGGAAATATAGAGGAAACAATACTATATGGGTCGTTGTGAATCGTCTTTCGAAGGAAGCTCGCATTATTGCAATTCAAGAGAATTTCAAATTGGATCAACATGTGCGGATTTATATCAAACAAGCGTTAAGCTTGCATGGAGCACTACTATCTATTGTATCTGATTGTGATCTATGATTCCCCTTGAATATCTAGAAATGTCTCCAACATTATCTAAGAAATAAACTAAACTTCAGTATAGCCTGTCATCCTCAAACTAATGGAAAATCTGAGAGAAGAATTCAGACATTGGAAGATATGTTATGATAATGTTCCATGATCTTCAAAGGAGGATGTGAATAATATCTTCCACTGGTTGAATTATCCTACAATAACTGTTTCCACTCGATCATCTATATGGAACCATATGAATCCCTTTATGGGAAAATTTGTAGAACTATAGTGTATTGGGATGAAGTCAGTGATCGCAAGCTGTTAGGACCTAAAATGGTCGAAGAAATGAAGGAGAATGTGAAAAAAATTCAATAGCTTGTCTAGGCAGCCCAAAGTCGATAGAAGAGTGATGTAGATAACCATGGATGAGACATTGAGTTCAAATTTTTACGATATGTTATTTCTACACATATTCCCATGGAATAATGTATTGAGGTTTGGAATGAATGGGATGTTATGTGTTATATACATCGACCCCTTTGATATTCTTGATCATGTCGGGCAAGTGGCCTAGTAACTAGAACTTCAACCAACCCTGGCCAATGTACATGAAGTCTTTCATGTATCCATATTAATAATGTACAGAGCAAAACATTCACATGTACTATCTTCAGAGGTAGTAAAGTTAGATGATGATCTTTTTTACAAGGAGTAGCCAATGAAGATCATAGATCATAGAGAAAAATTTCTACGAAATAAGAAAATGCCCCCTCTGAAGGTATTATGGAGAAACCACATGTTTGCAGAGGCAATGTGGTAATTATAGGAAGTAATGAAGAAGAGTAACCCAAATCTATTTTAGTGTGGGAAAAGGAAATTTTGAGATAAAAATTTCTTATGTGGGAAAGATTGTAAGGACCCAAACATTTATCAAGGAATATTCCTCTTGATCTAATTAAACTTATTATTATATTATATGGTGGTATAACATATGAACATTTTTGGATTTATGTTTTTGGATTTTAAAATACCAATATGAAATTTGAATGTTTCAAATATAGCTGTTAAATAGTTACCACGTGATTAATATAAATATAGGTCTTTAACAAATGCAATTTACTCAGACAATGTAAGAGATGTCCTCGTCCAGTAGAATTGCTCCATCAGAAGCCCTTTTTACATATCTTGGAAAGGAGGTGGAGAAATTGGGCTTTTCAATTGACCAATCCCAAGCCAGGATTCAAAACGTTATGCTCAAATGGAACTGCCTATGGGAGAAGTGGATGTTGATAGAGATTACCTCCCGAGCGATGTTATCTGAATCACCCCAACAGTCTGTCAAAATCGCACACCATACCTTTCAGTCTCATGAAGATGTTATAAGGGGCTACATAACATACCTTATTACTTTGATAATGGGAAGTATTTTTTTATATAATAAATAATATACATTAGTTTTATTTTTTTAATTTGTTAGTAGTTTTTAGAGAACAAAATGTTTTTTAGGTAATATTCAACTAAGAAATCCATTTTGATAAATTAATTCATTTTTTAATTAAATAAAATTTTAATAAAATATTATTATTTTTAAATTAATTTTTATTATGTATAAATGATCATATAATTTTTCTAAATAAAATTGTAATTTTTATTGAGGTTTGAAAGCTGTTTTTTTCAAAACCCATGAATTTTTTATAAATGTTTTTTTTTATTTTAAAAGTGAAAATTCAAATATATAGAAAATTATTTGGATAAAATTAATATTATTTATGGATGTAATACTTTGAAATTATCTAATGGTTTACTTTTAAAAAATTTCAGATACAGTTGTATTTTCGGGTAACAATTAAATAGAGTTTAAATATATATTGTGTTTTATGACATCATAATGACCCAATAGTGATGTGATAAAATACTATAAACATTAATTTCAACAAATATATAATTTACCATTAAAATAATTTGATTTTGGGTATGTTTTATTTATTTTACAAAGCCTTAGTGGACCCTCCAAGACTTAAAAAACATTTTAACTTATAAATTGACTTCCTTGAGAGTGTGACTCACCTCCACATAAGACACCCGATTATTTTAAGAAGTTCTTCCATTGGATATATAATATATGTTTTTACTATGAACATTTTGAAAAACCATGGGCAAAACTGTGGGTTGATTTTTGGTTTTGATTTGTTCAATGTGTGGTTTACCAAACCAAAATAAAAAAGAATTTTCTCTCATTTCCTATATAAACCCACCCAAGATACCACTTCCTATTCAATAAAATCCTTTAGACTTCATAAAACACTTCCCCCTATATATATAATCCTCCCAAGGTTTCCCAATATTCCAATAATCCTATCTCAATCCCCTCCCAAGCCATTTGGGATCACACTTCCAAGTAAAGGATTTCTTCCTTTCTCAATTTTTTTAAAATTTTATTATGTTGTTATGACCATTTATTATAAATTAAAAATGTTTGGTTGTGATTTAGAACTTCCCCCATACATACCTTATTATGTTTTAATTATTAGAGAAACCTTTACTTCTCGTTAATGCCGCCCATGTATAGCCATTACCAAGCCAAAATACCGTAATAGATTTTTCTCCCCTCATTTATATTACATGAATTATATTGTATTAAAAAACGAAATTCCATTACATATATTGGGAAATGTATCTATATGACCCCCTTAATTTCAATTTCAGGTATATATGATGAGTCACCCCTTCCAATCCCAACAACCATTTCAATGAACTCTTCTGTGACGTCGTTATGCTGTAGAAATTGCACTACGATTTACCAAGTGTATGTCATGGTGTAGTGAATACCATGACCATTTATATATCAAGGGTATTCACCATAGAGCAAATTTACTTATTAATTATATAGTTTAATTTTTTAATTACACATTTGTTTATCGTGGAATAAATGATCATGTTTTATGAATGCATGCTATATGATCCATGTGGAAAACATCTGCATGAAATGAAATGTTTATGAAGGGTACGCCCTGATAACACCCCAATGCATTGGGTAATGTTTAGTATCATGATATTTCAAGAGAAATTAGGTATTAATAATGCTAATTCAATTTCAATGATATTTCACTCGTGCTCCATGTGCAATGATCCTCAGCTAATGCTAATACATTATTAAGTGTTGTTACCACATTTCAATGTTATCATGCCTTTATGTTCATGTTTCTTTAATGCTCCATTGTTATGACTATTTCCTAACATCTATTTTATTATTCATGTGATTACTTTTTTACTCCCTTACTAGGTTTTTCGTCTCACCCTTTTATTATTCATGTCCTCAGGTTACAATATGAAATGTTAAGTACGAGGGAATATAGTGGTCATGTAAAGAATATTTTCAATAAAGATGTCGTGTTTCATGTTTTAAGTCATTATGTAATGTTCCTTATCCCCAAAGACACTAGAACTCTCGATCTTCTATGTTGTTTCATGTGAATATTTTTTGTAATAAATCATGTCTAAATGTGTAATAAAAATACTGGTTGTTATAAATCCCATGGTTATCTATATAATAAAATTTTTTCCCATAATTACCCCAATATCCAAAATTGTATAAACCCTATAGGTTATCAATACATTAAAAATTATACTGAAACAAAATTTAATGCATAAATTATGGTAAAAAAATGATTTATAAATATTTTAACCCAATATAACATATCAAAAAATTTCATTAATCAATATAATATCTCATCACTTAAAAGCTCATTGGGGTCTCTAAGGCATTGAACTTATGAGAAAAAATATGATTATTGGCCTATAATGGTATCCATAAATAATAATATTACATCATATTAAAAAAATAAAATACTGCAATATTATCTAAATTAGTCTTTATTTCCTACTATAAAAGACGAAAGCAAGTACTCTCATATCCAGTGCTAAAAATGTAATCTTTACATTTACAGATTTGATACCAATGGGGTGACCTAATTTTACTCACCTTAAAAATAAAATTTCAAAATGAAAAATTGGTTCAATTACATTATCAATGAAGTATTATGATTGTAGTTTTATAGAATTAGTAAAAAATATTAGGTAAATAATACCCATGAATTCAAAAGAGTATATTTCCCACTATTCCTGGATTTTCATATTCCATATCAGTTCGTCATCATTATCCATGTGAAACCTTTCTTGAAAAATCAAAATCCACACCATACATGATGAAATATTAAAAAGAAAACATATGTATAGTGAGCTAGAATTATCATTAAGGTTAAACATATTCATTAAAAATTGTATGAGAACAATGACTATAAGAAGAGCATAAGAGTATAATGATGTAATTAGAGTGCATAATCTAATAAAAGAATAAATCATTCCCATCAATACCTAAATCCTAAAATATATAACATGGATTAAGTAATTAATAGAGGAATGAGTCATTTAAATCAATATTCATGATACATGTGACATAAATTTTGATCAAAGGAATCATTATAAACTCATGGAATATATAGATAAAACATGATGGAATCTTATAACATCATATTTATAGAACAGTTTTTGAATGTTTAAAAATCCCATAAAATGGAATAAACATACAGTATTATTCCAATTTAATTATTTGGATAATATAAAAATTATCTAGTGCAATAGAGTTCTATCTGGTTGAACCCATCATTTAAGCTATATCATATTAACCCAACACTATCTGGTCACACCCATCATATATAAAATTTATAATAACCAAAAATTAATGAAGTACAAAGATATTTTATTTCAACATAAAACTTATGAAAAATCCATTATACAATTTATAATATAATTAAAAAATTAAAAATAAGTAGGTCCCATAAAAAACTCATTGAAACATGATTAACCCTTGGAAAAGAAACAGGTTCCCTAACAATATCTTTGATACAATATCAATACTTCCAGAGAATGAATGAGGATGGTATCATTACAAAATATATTTGATGAATAATTATTAAAATAATGTTTTTTATATTGTTAAAGTGGAATAAAATTATAATATCATTAAATTAATTTTTATGAAAAAACATTTTAATTTTCAAAAATTATTTTTTAAAAAAATAACAATTTTTTTTAGAAAAACTGTTACATTGAAAAAAGACATTGAAACATATAATTGAAGCTTTTAAAATCATTTAAAACATTTGTTAACAAAAATATAATTTTGGTTTGGAAAAAAAATTGTTAAAACACAATTTGTCATTAATGCTATTTTATTTGAAAATAAATATAAATCCATATAAATAATGATTCAAAATAAATTATGGGGGAAAATGTAGTTCACGTCATACAAGTTAAAAAATTTATTCCTTTCATGTTTTTTTGGTAAAATTAAAATGGGGATTATTTGAAAAATGATATGAAAATTCCTTGAAAATAGTTTGTAAAAATTATAATATGGGTAAAAATTTCTTTAATAAATTTTTAGTGTAATTATAAATACATTTTTTGAGAAATATTTAGAAAAATAGATTTTGGGAGAAAAAAGTGTTTTTCTAATGAAGTGATCAATAAAGATTATTTTTCATAAAAATGATTTGTCAATTATTTTAAGTACTATTTTGTGGAAAATTTTAATATTACTTGGAAACAACATGTTTAACTAGAGTAAAAGATAAATCATGAGAATATTTGATATATATACTATAATATTTCATCACTAGATACATAATCATAAACAATTGTGATAAATAATGTGATTATAACATAAATCCCCAACAACGTTTATAACATTGAATAGTAATACTCATTAAAGGATAAAATTATATTAAATATAATATGTCCTTATAATAATTTTTTTATTATATTAGATTTAAAAGGGGATCATATACACCTTTTAAATGAAAATAGGTTCATAACATGAAATAAGCCTTAAATAAGGAAACTTTTGACTAAAATCACATATAAAGATCATTTCATTAATGTGGGGATTAATCAATTAATTCATTATTTATATCAAAGTAGAATAAAATTAAATAGTATATAAATCAAAAAATAATCAAACTTCTTGGAAAAGACAAAGCATGAAATAATCAGTCAAGTAAAAATTTTACTCAATGAATGGATATTGAGTTTAGAAATATTTTATCGCATGTTTCCTTTTGGTTGAACATACATTAACCTCCTGAATAGTAGTTTTAAAAAATTTATTAAATTATTAAATTATAATATTAATATTTATAATATAATATATTATCCTATTATAATATATCATCACATGTTCGATAATCACCTTTTACTATTTTCATTGTTCCGGGTGTTAATTTCCCACGTTCATCATTCGTGATTTGTTATGAACGTTCTGCTTCATGTCTATATAATATAGTTCAATGATATCTAGAATAATAACAATTAAATTCTTATCATATTTAAATATCAATTATACACTTCATAACAATTAGGAAAATTGGTTTTTAAAAATAATTTATGTAATGATCAAGGAGAAAGTAGGTCATACATACACAAAAGTAATGTTTACATTTTTCAGTCATCAATTTTGAATGGTTGTAAGTAATATTTTATATTTATAAAAAGACCATAATATCATAAATAGGATATTATTTATTTTCATATACTTATATATATATATATATCATCCATTTAGTGTGGTAATGAAATGAGAGAGTCACATTCCATCGTGAATGTAGTAGTCCACACGTACACGATAGATGTTATCATCCTTTAATAAGTGAAAAGGAAAGAAATAAATTCACTTGTTATCTTTTTAAATTGATAAATATTCCATTAAAATTTATAATTATTTCATTTATATCATATTAATTTATTAACTTTTTCCTCGCTGTTTTCCATGTAAAGCATCAATGAAAACAAATCACTTCCCTTCATGAGGTGGTAGTATTTCATACACATGAGTGACATTATCATATCCGCTCAGGAATGGAATGTAATATTATATATATGAAATAATGTCTCTATAAGTATTATTATATTATAAATATTATATATATACTTCAGATACATCATCATACTCATCTGTGAGAGGATGTAATGGAAAAATGAATGATATCAGTCCGTGAGGTGGTTGTCCGCCATACACAAGAATGATGATTTCATAATTCATTTTATGGAATAAAAGATTTATTTTGGTCATTAAATAATAATAGTAACTTCTTAGTATATGTAAGATAATAATATAATTATATAATCATGTTTTAAGAATAATTTATGGAAGTGGAGGAAGACACGAAATAAAAAAGTTAATTAAAGAACGTAACCTAGTCCTTGGGTAACTTCTTTTGTTTTGAAAAAAAACCATTATTGGTTGGATTGATGACAAAAAACATTGATTATAGGTTTGGAAGAGGGATATATTGATGTGATTTGGATAAATCATCATAGATACAATGGGTTTTCATTGTGTAAAGAGTAGAGGATATTGTTTCAACTTTTATAAGTGAGGTGAGTGGAACACATGTAATTATTTTTTGAAAGAATTATTTCCACCCACATTATTGATATATAAATGCCTCAATAATAGAAAATTTTAACACCCTAATATTTTAATTAATAAAATTATATTTGATAGTGTGTATTACATCCAACACCAAGCATAGAATGGAATTTAACAACTAGAGAATTTATTAAATATTTCTTATTTTAATTACAATTAATACATTCTATGACTTAGAATTCATGAAACAAGGAGGTCATACTGAGTTACATTAAATATAATTTTTCTTCAATAGATTCTATTACACTTATAAGCAAGTTTTACATAACAACAATATACTATTAATATTATTATTTAATATGATAGTTATCACATAGCCATTGGAACAACATATATGAATATGATTAACAACGTTATAAAAATATATATTTTACTCACATTTATTGGATATATATATATTATAAATAATAATAATAATTATTTAAAATAAAAGGAAATGTTTTCTAAAAACATATTTTGTCTACAAGATGTTTTAATCATTCTTTGCGCACATAATTTAAAATTATATTTATAAAAATTTAGAAAATTTATTTGAAAAAATAAAATTTATTTCTAAATTTTATTATCAAAATTATAATAGGGTTAATATTTTCTATTTTTTTGATAAGTTTTAGTTTTTGATTAACAGTGAAAAATTCTGATTATTATTTATAAACTACTTTTTCCTCTTGAGAATTTAAATTGATAAATTATATTTTTTATTTTTGATAAAGTTCAAATATTTCAACTATATATATATATATATTAATCAAATTTAGGTTATTGTATTAATTTTAATATTTAATATGGATATAAAAACATTGTAAACTTTTGAAAATTTTATCTTTAAAAACCTACTTTCTCGCCATGTCTGTGGGATTAATTTTAAATTAAACTAATTCACTTCTATGATTTGGATTTGGAAAATTTTATTCCAAATTTTTAATGGGAATTTGTTATATTATCAAATAAGTTAAACAAAATTTTTAATCATAATTATTAGTAAAAAAGTTTAAAATTAATTACAGTTTTTAAAATAAAAACGAGTTTAGTTAGTGGTTAATCATGGAATATAAGGTTTAAAGAGGACCCAAAACATGTCAAAACCCAGTTTTATAGATATATTTCAAACTTAAACAAATTATTATAGATAAATTACCATTATTTGGTCTTATATAAATGAAAAAAAATTTGGAATTCAATCTTTCATAACTTACATTTATTGCACTCATAGAACTTGTAAAAGTCAACCACATCACCACACCAATTCACACCTTCAACCCTGTTTGGTTTAGAGAAAATCCAACCCAAATAACATAAAAACATCCATAAAATCATCCTTAAATATTTATATTATGATTAAATACAACCATTTAATCCTTTATGGAAAACCAAGGGATGATACTTGGAAAACAGGTAATGTTCTTCAACCAATGTATTTATTTTACTTATTTCTCCACTTCCTTAAATTATTATTAATCCATTATGATATATTGAAATAAATATAATACATATACTGGGATTTTTTTATAATATTTTCAATGCCTAATATCATATCCTCTTCCATCAAATGGGCTATGAAGTCATTATTCACGTGTACGGCAGACTACCGCCTCTCGAACTGAGGTCATTTATTTTCAATTTCCACCTCTCAAGGATGGATATGATATTATATATAACATATATATATAATGTATATGTAATTATTATACCTATGGTTTAATTTTACCTTATATATATATAATCTCTTATTCTATAGGATACATGATAACATCGCTCGTGTGTGAAGCGTACTACCACCTCCAGAAGTGATGTGATTCTTCTGTCAGTAACACTTCATATGGATGGTGATAAATATAATGTCGGTGATTATTTGTGATATAAACGATATAATTTTGATATTCATGATATATTTTTCATTATGTAAAAACATTACATCATTTGTTTTCATTATTTTTATCTCATGTAATTATGAAAACATCATTCATGTACGTATAGACTAGCGCCTACATGAAATGATCTGACTTTATTTTCATCACCACATTACATGGATTCCCTATAGATATTTAAACATATTTATAAAAATAATATGGTATTTTATATATCATTATCATTCTGGAAATTTTATATATCTCTTACCTACATTCCATACTGATCATTAAAAAACAGAAAACATTACTCAAGAACACATACATCTCACCATCTCCATGATCGTAATGTTATTTATTTTTCATGATAATCATTAATTGTTTGTTTTAAAAGTAAAAATGATGTAAAAATAAGATAATTTTATTATTAATATTATTATTATTGAGATGATATAACTATATAATATAGGATATAATTAGAACATCCACATCAAAACATTAATGAGAAAACATTACAATAAACACCAATATAATAAAAATGATAATACATTACTAACAAATGGGTAATAATATGGAATTATGTGACAATAAATGATATCAAAAATAATAATATGTATTTTCAATTTGTTAATGACATGCTCAAAAAATCTATACAATAGTTTAAATCACATTCAACAAAATGGTAGAAAAAGGTACGGTTTTTCACCAGAGTTTCATTTCACATATACACCATTACATTGAATGCTTCCATTATTGTCCATGCAGAAAAAAATTAAATTGTCTTCCATAGTCCATGCAATACAACTTTAAACAGCCCAAAAAGCTTGGGTGTGATACCCACTCCCTGATACTACCATTCCAAACTTCAAATCTTGCTTCTTTTGGCTTTCCAATGTCTTTCAGATCAAAACATACCTCTTAATAGTGATGGCCTCATTCGATTTTTGGGTCACCTCTCATCCTAGGTCGATGCCCTAATGAATTTATGGTAACAAATAGTGGATCCTGTGATTTGAATTTTCTCAACAGTTGACCCTTCATTTTTTTGACCCAATCTTGATTTGTATAGTAATTTTCCCTCTGTTTTGAACATGTCCAGTGGTTGTCACTTACTCACCAGTCTCCCCATCATCAAAACCATGAATTTCTCAAATTACATATTTTCCAAGTTCTTGTATCATTGTAGGATTCCACTATTATGTTCACCCTTAATGTGGAATCTCAAATGTCAGGTAAACCACAAATATCATTCCTTGTTTCCCTCACTAATCATAAATCATGTGGGATTTGGAGTATTATTAGGGTGTCTAATAGTGTGGTTGATCCACTGGCCTCACCCAAATTTAACCATGTTTTTAGTATTTAGCGGTGGCATGTAATTTAGCTAGGGTTGTCAAGTCATTAGAGACCTAATAATTATCCAACATACATGTACATTCTATAGGTTGTTTTCGACTAGGAAGTTGACAACTTGGGTTGATTTTAGATGAGTTTAAGTGAACTTTAACAGACTTAAATGAATTCAAATTATGAGAAGGTTTGATCCTAGGTTCTTACAAGGGATTGATTTGATGACATCATTTTTTAACAATTTCAATTTCTTTTATTCGAGATGGTTTTATTCAACAAGATAAAACAACTTCATAACTTATTGGTTTTATACCACACATCATAATAGTTATCACCTACACACTTGGAGGTTCAATTTTATGAGTACTCCAAGGTAAAGGTTCTTATTTTCACTTGAGTATATAGACTTAAAATTCAATAAGGATGACGAATTTTGAAAACTATCAAATAAAAATCTCAATTAAAAGAAGTGAATATACATTATTAGGGAGATAAATAAAATCCAAACCATACCCTTGCTTCTCCATTGGATCAAACCATATGTGAGTTATTCCTCCCTTTATGATATGGTTTCAAAGGAAGCGTAAAGTAGACTAATGATAGAGGAAATGATGAATTGAAAAAGAAAACAATGAAATAATGATCACTCCACCATTGTATGATAATTTAACAAAGATTGGAATGAATAAATTTAAACCTTGATCCAAAATTATCAACTTGATATGAATAATTACAAAATAAGATGGGAATAATAACTGTTATTGTGAAACTAATATGAATTAGAAAAACCTAAATGTGAAAGAAAAACATCAGACCACAAATTTACAACATAACAATACAATAAAAGATAACACCAAATATTATTAAATCCTCCAACACCACAGACATTAATAGACATTTTAGGAGACTTGGTTCGAGACACCTGTAGTGAATGTTACCCCACTTGAGTATCGTAGGCTTAGAGTGGTGGAATGAATGTGGAACTTAGAGTTTTCCACCACTGACCCGAAGTGCAAGGCAACCTGCATCCACTGAATAGAAGCATCGAAGTGACCTTCTAGATTACCGAATTAGAGTGGTCCGAAGAAAAATAAAATGGATCTCCTGATATCTCTTAATAGGATGTAAAATTTAATCCCAACTCGGCATTTTTTGGTGGGATATTATCAAAATTTTGGGATATTTTCTAGGTCTGCAGAATCTGGCCTTGAATTTTATCTCCAAATTGGGCCACATGAAACTCCATCCAAAACACTGAATTAGCTTTTTTCACTATTAGATGAAATTTTTATCCTTGATTTCCTCTATCTTCAGTTCCAATTTCAGATTTATTGGGCTTGTATATTGGACTATATAGTCTATTTATTGGGCCGTTGTCCAGTTTCCTTTACCCCGAATGTTGTTGGTTCAAGGGAAACGTTGGTTGTCCTCTAATGATAATCTTCTACTACTCCAAAACATGAATTGTTCCTTATATCATGGGAGACCTGAAAATTATATATAAAAATAAAATCAATAACATATTTTGTTTCAGGATGTGTTCAAATATGTATCATGTAATAGTGCACTTTAACAAAGAATTAAACTCATAATGTGAAATAATTTTCAAAGTGTAAAATTAACTAAAATAGTGTATATAAATAATTAATCTCATGAATATTATATATAATAAAAATGAATATTATCCTATTTGAGTTGCTAATCACACCCTAAACATTAGTTTTTCTAGTCCCATGTAAAAAGTATCTCAAAAATATGAAATTCGAATTCCCTTTTCAAAAAACATTTTAATACACAATGATTACCGAAATTCCTCATCCCAAAAAATTATGAAACCCATAAAAATCATTTTAAACAAGATACGTCCCTAAGAATATCCATAGACAAATCACATTCCTTTGTTCAAATTCATCACCACATTTCATCCATTTTCAATAAATTATGATGATATGTTTTGTGTCACAAAAGACATGGGGGTTTAATTTTACTAAATGGTAAAATGATGGAGGTGCTAGGTGGAATCAAATTTCAATATTAATATGAGTATTCAATTTTTTATTTTGTATAAATTTTTTGTATTGTTTTTTTTTCAATTTTTCCATGTTAATTGAATATTCACTAAATAGATTCAACCCATGTAGAGAGACATTTCCGATGACTCTCAATCTCAAAGACCTTAGGGAATCATGTGAATCCCCCATACTCGGGCATTTTATCGAGTTAACACAACTGAAAAAAATAAAAATTACCAAAAATAGATATAAAATTAAAAACTCTGGGCCATACAAGTATGGAGTCACGATCCCCAAGTGTCCAAATCCATGCATTAGGTTATTTAATTTCTCTACGCACAAATTTATTGTTTTTTATTTGATTTTTTGATTACTAGTATTAAAACTAAAATTATCAAAAAACCTGTGCTATTTATTTAGGGAACCCTATCAACTCAAACTAATACCCCACTATCCATAGGATGTGAGGCGTAATTTTTTTTATTTGGATGAAAATATAAATGATGAAATATCACATTAGACAGCCACAAATTCTAAAATCTATTCCCAAAAACATAAACATTCATTAATAACATAATCAAGGAATGAAAAAAATCTATTGACATTCAATTTAAATGTATAAAATGTGTATTATATTATTCAAGGGTATATGATGATTTCCATCCATGAATATTTTATAATACAAATGATTTAGTAATTTTTACATTTTTCTAAAATAATTCATTTATTTCATCTCACCCCAACATAAAATGACACTATCCTCAGTGTTTTAAGAAAACAATATTTAAAAGGGGGTAGAGGCAGAGAAGGGATGTTCAAAAAGGAAATTGAAAATGGGGATCATGGAATGAGTTCACCTAGTGGTTGAAGATGATGTTAGGATTTCACCCATTTAATACCTTGATATCCATGTAACTCACAGAGTTCCCTAGTGGAAAAGATAAAATAAAAAAACCAACAAACAATATATATATATATATTAAAAACGTAAAATATAAGTATATATACAAAAATTATAGAATAAGTAAGAACTATAAGTTGTAGGTTAGTGGTAAGCGCATGGATATGTATCCCTTTAGTCCCAGTTTCAAGTCCCCGTTGCTTCGTTGGTTTTGATAGGGGTTGACCCACGACCTACGACATTAACTATAATATATATATTTTTAAATATTATTATATTTTTTGTATTTTTATCATAACCTACAAACACATAAAAATAAAATATAATAAACTGATGATACATTATCATCTTTTTAAATTTCTGGTTAATGTATTACTCAAGGATTACACCACGAGACCCAGATGAATATGGTGATCCCCTTTCATACCCATCCATACTTATAATAGATGAATAGGTCAACAGTCTATGGTACTATCATATTTAGAGTTAAAAATATTTTTTAAATATAAAATTTATTTATTAATACTATTTGAAAATAAATATGATTCAAAAATATTGTAAACATTAAAAACACGGGTTGCCTCCCGTGCATCGGTTTTTTTAACATTGTTAGCTTTAAATGGACCCATAATTGTTTAAGTATTTTCCTCATCTAAGTATGGTTTACACAAGCCGTTTTCTACTTCATTTTTTTGGAATGGTTCAATTAATGGTTTGATTCTATGACTATTGTGTTTAAAGGTTTGAGCATTGGTGGGATCATAAATTTATATAACCCCATGGGGGTACTCTTTATGCACTATGTATGGACCTGAACATGTGGACATAAACTTTCCTAGGTTTAAATGATGTTTAGAGGTATAAAGAAGAATAGGTTTACCCAGTACAATGTGTTTGGTATTAATTTTTATATATTGGTAGGCTTGAACCCTATCTTTATTTTCCCTTGAATTTTCATAATCCTCTATCCTAAGTTCCTCATGTTCATTAAGATCTAATTTCCTCTTTTCTTCACCGAAAAGAATGTCATAATTAATTTTTTTATTTCCCAAAACGCCTTATTCTCATTGTCAACTAGTAAATGGCATGATTTTCCATAATCCCACCTATATGGTGACATGACTGGGATGGTTTTTAATGTTGTACGATATGACCAAAGATTGTCCAAGAGTTTCTCGTACCAATATTTCATATAGGGATTCACCGTTTTTTCCTGATTTATCTTAATCTCCTTATTTGCTAACATAGCATGACCATTGGATTGAGGATGGTATTTAGTGGAAACATTATGAGGAATACCATACTTATACATGAATGGTGAGATTGGACAGTTTCCAAAATGGGTTCCTTGATCACTAATTATAGACCACGGAATTCCAAATCAAGAAAATATGCGCTCTTTCATAAATCGGATCACAACATGATGGTCATTGCACTAGCTGGAAATGGCTTCAACCCATTATGAAACATAATAAACCACTAAGATGATGTTGTGGTATCCCATAGAGTTGGGGAATGGTCCTAGGAAATCAATTCCCATATATTCAACAATTTAATGACCAGAATGGGAATGAGGGAATTTGATTCTTTTTTGTAATGGATCCTAATTATTGACACTGAGGGAAACTTTTTCAAAATTGTAAGGATTCATTAGTGAGGTTAAGAAAGTAGAACCCACTTTGGATAACATTTTCAAGGGTTTTCGTAGTGTAAAAGCATCCTCTACATGAATCTCCATGACAAAATTTTATAATGGACTCTTGCTCAGACATGAGAGCACATCTCTAAATGATTTTATTATGAATGAACTTGAAGAGGTAAGGATCATCAAACAAATAGTGATTGAAATCCAAAATGAATTTCTTCTTATCTTGGGTCGTGAGGAATTTTGGAATGTCATTTGAAACCAAATGGTTTTCTATGTCAGCATACTATGGGAAATCACTCACATAATAAAGGTGCTCATTGGAAAATAAATCAAACACAGAAAGGTAATGTGATTTGTCATTGAATTCCAACTGAGAGAGGTGGTCAACAAAAAACTTTTCAACAAGATTTTTATCTAGAATGGTTAAATTAAACTCTTGAAGAAGAAGGACCCACTTATTCAATCTAGCCTTAGCATTATGATTTTGTAAAATGTATTTTAGTGATGAATGGCCGGTGAATAAAATTATGGGTGATTCTAATAGATAAGACCGGAATTTATGTAAGTCCAATACAACAACACGAAACTATTTTTCCGTGGTGTTGTAGTAGATTTGTGAGTCATTTAAATATATTCTTGCATAAGCAATGGAACATGGAGTTTTTTCACATTGTTTTCCTAATAATGCTCCTATAGTGAGGTCACTATAATCACACATGTGCTCAAAAGGATGATTTCAATTTAGAGATTGAGTAATTGGTGGAGAGATAAGAGATAAAATGAGAGTAGAGAATGATTCTTAATAGTATTCTATCTATAAAAATGGAGCATCCTTCAACAATAGTTCACAATGTGGTTGAGAAATAGATTTTAAATTCCTAATAAATCTTTTAAAGAAACCAGCATGTCCTAATAAGGACCTCACTTCCATAAATGTTTTAGGAGAGGGATTGTGACGAATGATGTAGAACCTAGATTTATAAACTTCAATCCCTCTACCGGAGACCAAATGAACTAGAAAAATTCCTTCCATTACCATGAAATGGCATTTTTTCCAATTTAGGACGAGATTATTATACTATTATATTGAAAAACCCCTTTCTAAATTTAGATGGAATCTCTCAAATGTATCCCCAATGATATAGATTTCTTCCATGAAGACTTCTAAACAATCCCCCACCATGTCCGAGAAGATTCCCATCATGCACCACTTGAATGTACCTGGGGAATTACAAAACCCAAAGGGCATATTCTTGAAGGAAAAAATGTTGAATGGACATGTGAATGTTTTTTCACATGATCCTTTATAGAGACCTCAATTTTGTTATAACATGAGAATCCATCTAGGAAGAAATAGAATTGATGACCCGCCACTCGCTCAAGGACTTGATCAATAAATGGCAACGGAATATGGTCATTCTTGGTACAATAGTTAAGCTTACAATAATCAGTAAAAAATCTCCATCCACTAATGAACCTTATATGGATAATGTCACCATCATCAGTAGTGATCACAGTGATTCCATCTTTCTTTGGGACAACTTGAATTGGGCTTACCGACTAACACACAACAAAGGGGTAGATGATACCCACTTTCAACAACTTAAGAAGTTCATTCATTTCCACATCCATAAGATTTGGATTGAGTCTCCTATGAGGTTGAAAACATGGTTTAGATTCATATTCAAGAACAATACTATAAGTTCCAATGAGTGTGATAATCCCAAGAATATCATAAAGGGTCCAACTAATTGTTTTTTATGCTTCCTTAGGACATCCAGAAGCATCATATCATGATTGAATTCAAGAGAGAAAGAATTGAAAACAGAAAAGGCTTGATTGTCCCCTAAGAATTAATTCTTCAGTGACGATGTTTGGACTATAAATTCGAGATCTGATTGGTTATTACATTCTATGAATAGCTGGGACTTTGTATTGAACACGGTTTTTTTGTTCAGATTTGTTGACAGAATTGGTTTCTTGTGAATAGAATTTTTATCCACTAAATTAGCTATAACAGTTTCATGAATGGGTATAGAATTTATTTTAATGATTTCACCCATGGTATAATTGATTTTTAGATTCTAGAAAATCATCAATAGATCTATTTTAATGAGATTCAAGCCAAGGAGACAAATTTCCCTCATGTGAACAACAAAAATAAATCTCCTCATGACTTAAACATACATCAGTAATCCCTAGATGTTCCTAGAGTTCACTATCAACAATACCATTCTTATTAATCTCATTTATCTCTTCATTATCCCCAATTTGAGTGTTTTCACTGTAGATGTTCAAGTCTAAACTCGTGTTTCCAAAGGTGATGGTTATGCTTCCATTTTGGACTCAGATAACAGAGTTAATTGTTATAAGGAAAGGATGACCAATGATGATTAGGGTTTTCTCCTAAAGACCTGAGCTTTGGTCATTGTCAAGAACAATGATGTCTGTTGTGTAAATTAAATTTTCAACTTTTACCAAAACATCCTTTATGATCCCCTTATTAAATCTGACACTATAATCCGCAAGTCTAAGAGTGATAGATGAAGGTTGGAGTTTTTCAAGCCCTAACTGACAATACATGGAATAAGGAATGAGGTTCACACTGGCTCCCAGATCACAAAGGGCTTTGAGACCTTTTTTCTATCCTATCCCAACATTGATGTATGGACAACTTGGATATTTCAACTTTGAAGGAATGATCCCTTGAATGTTGTTACTCACATTTGCATCCAAAAAGACATGGTTTTTATGTGAAAATTTACTTTTAAAAGTGCACATGTCCTTAAGGTATGTTCAGTATACTGGAATGGTTTGGATTACATCAAGAAGGGGGATGTTCAACTTAACATTAGATAATATTTCCCTCAATGTATCATTCAATTTTGGTTTACTTTTCCCCCTCATGCATTGAGGGAAATGGGCATGTTGTTTGATTTTTTGGTGTGTTTGTAGTTCCTTAAGATTATCATTGGGTTTTTAAGAATCTATTGGTGGTTTCTCATAATTTTCATGAGTTTTTGAAGCCTTTAATGGTTCTAAAATGGCTTGTTTAGTATTATCAATGGATTTCCCACTTCATAAAATTGTTACTACATTGAGGTGTTCATGAGGGGTTTGTGAGTAATTGGATTCTCCCTTTAAAGTTGAGGATGGTACCTCATAATTAGTCATGGATTCCTTCCCATTATTAATGGTTTGTAGTTCATGTTTAAGGTATGAGACTTCTGAGTTCATTTTCTCCTTCTTTTTTACATAGCTACTCAAGGATTGGAAGAGTGACATATTTAGTATGGTCTTGGGCTGGTTGGTTTATCCCAAGAGGATACATTGGTTGTTGTATTGGTTATTTCATGGGTTGTTTTATAGGTTGTTGGTATTGGACAAGAGGATGTTGGTATTGGCCTGGTTGTGGTTGTAATTTTTTTTTGGTTTTGGAAATTTTGTAAAGGGTCAGGGTTTGGTCCTTGAGGTTGGATAGGTTGTTGGTTATCTTTCCAGTAGAAGACTGGGTGGAAATTATTCCTTGGGATGAATATGTTTTTCTATTGGGGATTTTTAAAGTTTAGGGAATTGACTTTAGTATGTGTTCCTCCTTGAATAACATCCTTGATGGATGGAATGGTTGGGCAGTTGTCTGTTTTTTGGTCATTTTATCACAAATTTTACAAACCTGTTCTATAGTTTGGACTTTAAGGATTTCCCTAAGGTCTATCTATTCAAACAACCTAATGAGTGTTGTGAGATTATCCCTATTTCTTTCATATTCTCTAACTATGTTCATTCTAGCAGTTCTATGTGGATTTTCAGAATAAGGTGATGTTTCCCATGTTTGATTTTGTTTAGAAATGCTTCCTAGATACTCGTTTGCATTATTTGGGGTTTTGTTTTTAATGGTCTTATTCAACATCATGTCAATGAACTATTTATTATCTGGGCCCATCCCTTCATATCAAATTCTCACTTATTCAGGAATAGAAAAACATTGATTTGGAACTATGTTTAGAGTGTCTTTCAACCTCTCCCATGTCTCATAAAATGACTATCCCTCTTGTTCAAAATGTTTTGGATTCTCTTTTTAAGTGCAATTGTTTTATACTAGGGGAAGTATTTTTTGTAGAATTATCTTTTAAAATGGTACCAAGAGTTGATGTATGATGGTATCAAATTATTTATCAAATTTTTTTCTCAATCCTTTAAAGAAAATAGAAATACCATCATCTTATCTAAATTTAGTTCATGCGGGGGACACATGGTTTCAACAATGTTGTTGAACTCTTTGACATGAATGCATGGAATTTCTGACTCCTTCCCATGGAAGGTTGGAAGGTGGTTTAGGACATGGGTTTTAAATATTTAGTTGTAATATCATATGAAATTATGTTAATACATGTGAGGGATTTGGTCTAGGTAGGTGTCAGGTAGTCATTCCTGGTTTGGTCGATGGTTTTCCCTATGTTTTGGGCTGCCTCATTTGGATTTCCATTTTGGATCCCACTCAGGTTTATGAGTTGGTATCTTTGAATACCTGCCCTTGAAATGCTATCAATTTTGGACTCTAGAGTATTACGAAAATTAGGATATAATGTAAAGATTTCCCTTGGTGTACATGACTCCCCAACCCTAGGACTATCCACCTTAACTAGATGGTTCTAATTGGTCACGAGTGTAGGCGGACATGTGCCAAATGAAAAAAATAAGAAAGGGAAAAGATAAGAGAATTTGGATGATAATAGATAAAATGGGGGAGAATAGAATTGGTGTTTAGATGACATACTTGGTTCTATTTAAATGACACCAAAATTTGGCATCTCACAAATTTACCAAAGAATTTAGGGTTAAGCGGTCACTTGTAGTTTATCTTGGGTTATCGAATCCTCAGTGAGCTAAGATGTAACCTACAGACACGTACATTCTCTGGGTTGTTTTCGGATATGAATTGGAAAACATTAGTTCATTTTAGATGGGTTTAAGTGAACTCCAAGAGACTTAAATTAATTCAAATAATGAGAAGGGTTGATCATAGGTTATTACGAGGGGTGTATTTGATGAAATTCTTTTTTAACTATTACAATTTCTTATATTCGAGATGGGTTTATTCAAGAAGATTAAATAACTTCATCACTTAATGGTTCTATACCAACACACCATAATACTAATCACCTATACACTGGGAGGATCAAATTTATGATAAATCCAAGGTATGGGTTACTATTATCACTTGAAATATGTGGCCTTAAAGTTCAATAAGGATAAAGAAGTTTTAAAATCATCAAATAAAATTCTCAATTAAAATAATTGATTAAACATTAATTGGGTGGTAAATAACATCCAATACAGCCCTTTTCTATTCCATTTAATCAAATCATATGTGGGTTATCCCTCCATTGATGATATGGTTTCAATGAATGTGGGATGTAGACTCACGAGGGAGGAAATGGAGAAGTAAAAAAGAAAACAATGAAATAACGATCACTCCACCATTGTGTGATAATTTCACAAAGTATGGTTTGAATAAATTCACACCATTAGCCAAAAATATCAACATGATATTAATAATAATATAATAAGAGTATAAGAAGAACTTTTATTAAGAAACTAAGATGAATTAGAACAACATTCATGTGGAAGACAAACTTGAGACAACAAACTTGCTGCATAACATTACAATGAAAGAAAGCACCAAGGATTATTAAATCCTCCAACACCACTACCTTAAATAGTCATTTTAGGAGACTTGGGTTGATCATTAAATTGTTAATGTCATCCCATGTGATTATTGTAGGCTTTGGGTGGTGGAAGGCTTGTGAAACATAGACTTCCACCCATGTCCTGAAGTGGAAGGAAGATTACATCCACCAAACAGACGCTTCGAAATAACCTTTTAGATGGACCAATTAGAGTGGTCCATAGAAGAATAAAATGGGGATTCCTATGTCTCCTAAAATAATGTAAACATTCAGACCAAATTTAATTTATTTGAGATATTTTTGAAATGGTGGGCTGTTTTTTAGGCAGTAGAATCTAGTCTAGAACATTATCCCCAAATTGGGACAAAATAAACTCCATTTAAAACAAAAAATTAGCTCTTATATCTATTGGACGTAATGTTTCCATTAATATCCCCTATCTTCTGTTCAATCTTAAGAATTATTGGGCTTGTATCTTGGCCTCTACATTCATTTGTTGGGATACTATCCAGTTTTCCTTTCCCAAAATGCTGTTGGTTCAAGGAAAACATGGGTGGTCCACTAATGTGAAAATTCTAGTGATCCAAAAACATGAATTGTTCCTCATAAAATGGGAGACCTAAAAAAATTAAAATCAATACCATTATTATTTTAGGATATCTTCAAATATGTACAATGTATTAATGAACTTTAACAAAGAATTACAATCATAATGTGAAAAAAATGTTCAAAGTGTAAAATGAACTATAATGGTGTTTATGAATAACTAATATCATGCATATTATAAATATTAAATTGAATAATAACCTTTCTTAGTTGATAATCATCCAAAAAATCCATTCATGGTCCAATCTATATGACAATATAGTAGAATCCTCACTCGAAAATGTGGTGTGGAACTAGGCCTCCTATATCCGCATTCACGTTGGGTTTTTCTCCTACACCATAACATATTTTTTCTTCTCGTGTATCAATTAATACTTGTGTGATACATAGGCCTATTTTAGACTGTTCACATTGTTTTTATTTCCACATTCCCACAAATATATCTTGGAATATACAGTCTTAGTCCGTTCAACATCAATTTAAAATATTGGCCAGGGTTTAGGGGGTATGTCCTTAAACTATATGTAATGTCTCAGTCACATGACGTTAAAGTATGATATGTTTCCTAATCCCATGAGTTTAAACTATAACTTGCCACATCCCAACTGTACTATGTTCATATACAAGTTCATCAACTGAAAAATATTATTTTAAACTATGTGTTCATTATCCTTATTGTATTATGTTAAAAAAAAATTTCCCCATCCCTGTTTTCATGACATAAAATGATATTCCATCACAGGACCTCACCAGAGAGGTACTCTGCTAATGTTCAAGTAATCTACCTCATGGTTTGAATATTATATTGTAGCTCAGTATCCAAGATGATATTCCACTAAAAGATATTATTTACATTTATTCATAATAATGTGCTTACCCTAATGTGTTCTAAGCCACGGTTGTGTAAATTCAAAAGTAATTGAATCCATTCGAACATTCCATCACTCCATTATCACTCTTCGTGTGCCCCAAATTTGGATCCTCATTTTCTTCCACACCTAAAGGGACCCCCTAAAAAACTTATGTATGGAAAAGGTTTGCATATCATATTAGACCAACATTCTATAATAATTTGGATGAAATCTCAAGACAGGTCCCGTGTTTCAAACATGGTCAGCAGTAGACCCTCTTTTGTTTGTCACCATTTCAAGCTAAGAAATATAGATACTATGTTTCAAACATGGTTAAAATTTTCATATATCCTGATTTCACTCCAATTGTGTTTTTATTTTTGGGAATTGTGGTTCACACATCCAATCCACCTTTGTTTAGATATATTCCAATGCCCCTATTATTATCCCATTCACACACTAGAGAATGTTAGAAAAGAGAGTTGGCTATCCCAAGATCCTTGTTCCCTAGATGTAGCCTCTCTTAACATGAACACTCCTTGTTTATATTCAAAAAAATGACACATTGACTGTTTAATGGTTCTCCAGCACTCTCATATTATGTTTACAATTATTTGGTCGTACCATATTTCTCACACCGTAAATAACCCACATGAGATAAGGGATTGGTCATTAGTTTTCTTACAAATATTATTAAAGTGTTAAAATTAAAAAAATCAAATAATATGTCCTTTTACAAAAAAAGTATTAATGAGACACCAAGACTATGGCAGAAGTAGGGACATCCACATGTAGGATCCTCTCACGAGTCCTTGTGAAATTACCCTATGGATATTCCCCTTCAATTGAGAACTTCATCTCCACAATCTTTATCTACATGGCCTCTAGGGTTTGACTCCACCTTTTGAGTTCCCTTCCATACTCATCATCCACATAGTATAGGTCATTAGCCATGATTTTTACCTGGTCCTGCTTCGCATAGAGATCAACCACCTTATGGGTAACCTATCTTATCTTCTCTTGGGCCTCCACCAGCTGGGCCCTCAATGGTATGATAAGTTCAAAAAGATCTGAGATAAAGGAGAAACACTTCTTTGTTTGTTCTTATAGGAACTAAATCTACTATTCTGTATCCTGAAACATATTAATGATATAAATTTTTTCTTCACACCTGGAAACACCCAATTGTTGGATATTTTCCTGCACTATATTGGAAAGGTCATTGTGAATAAGAGAATGGAGACCCTAGGAATACATCACTCTAGCACACAAAATGTAAAACTAGTGGTGATGTTACTCCATCACGATCACCCATTTCGTATTTCGGTTATCTTAAATGAAGTGTTTGATTCACTTCAACATGTTGCATCAGATAATGGAACTTTCCTTGGTTGTGTTAGAATCAGGGTCGTCCATCTCTTCATGATATGTAGGACCAAACTCCAAAAATTCATCTCATAGCTTACTGGTGGGATCATCCTATAAAATCATGTTAGATGGTTTTGGCTCCATTTTGTGGGGTTGGTTATCCTCACGTTACCCAACTAAAACAATTTTGTGTTTGTGAGGCCGGAGTATTACCCACCAGTGGTTTCACTTACAGAAGCAACCGACTGATCACTAGAGGCCATGGACTTGTCAGCTAGAGCAGTCGACTATTCATGTATCGGAACCCCTATAAAAAAGGAACTCATGAACCTTAATCATTTTTAATAGTGGATCACATGATACTCCCAAAACTATTCATAGAAAAATGAATTCAGTCAATCTAACTGGTAGATAATGAGTATGAACCTATAAGGTTGGAACTTTCGAAAGCAGAGAGGTGTTGGATTATGATCTCAGGTTGTTTATATCAGGATATCAGGGAATTTCCAACATATATGAATGAAGGATATGAGGATTCATATGAGGATTCCCATACCACTAAATCTTTAGTCAACCCATCATTTTCTTCTTACCCATTTAAAGAATCAAGGGAGTTGTCCTCTATAACTGTTCTGGCACCTCCATCCCCATAACCTATCATGAAAGATCTATCTACATGATACATATTTTATTTATTTATTCTAACTAATGTTATAATTAAATAAAAACATAGTAAATTAAGTTAAACATTCTTTAAGAGTTTAGAAATGTCCATTGAGGAGGATTCAATCTCACTGCTCTCTGGGGGATCCATTCAATTTCATCTTCCCCCCAAGACATCTGCAATTCTTTGAGCACAAAAAAATGATATTCTATATAAGATATTCATATTTGGGATTACAGATCAGATCCAACAACACCTTCATCAAGATTTTCATTAGGCGCACCATACCTTGATATTGTACCATGTCTGATAGCTCCAACATTAACCACTCCCCCTCTTCTATAGACACTAGTAAAATAGCCTTTTCATGATCGATCGTAGAAAGGTGCATCCAAAACCATTTAAGGATCTTATAAATCCATTTATTACCTAGGAATAATAAGTCCATGTAAATGGCGTCCGATGCCTCAGGAATTATAAAATCAATAAAAATCCTCACTTGATACAATCGTTTCTCGGGTCCTGGTCAAATGTCATTCAGATCCTCTATGATGGATCCCCTCCATCCCTAGTCTGCCAAGCTGGGTGTTCTTGACCAATTGATTATTATCCTCCTTGTTCACCTCTAGACATTGTGCTTTCCTAAAATATTTGATCCATTGGGCATACTCCAACACCACGATGTGATCCATCCCTACCACTACGATGCTCCCTCTCCACCATTCTGCCTTATCCCAGAGGTAGAGTGACCTCTCCCTCATTGCCACATACGGTCCACTACTATCAAATTATTTCTTTGTAGAATTCCTCCAACAACCTATTATATGAATGGATTAGCCTGAACACAATGGTGGGTGACGGAAGCTCATTCCACATCTATCTTGCTACACATGTGAACTTGATCTATAGATGCCTCATCATCAATGGATGGATTTTCGGGTGTACCTATGAGTATACCTTCAGGGTTATCCTCTTTAGGTAGTTGAACTTCCTAGAAAGTCAATTTGGGTTAAATGGTTTCACATATTGACTCATTATTAACCCTCACCACTAGCAATCCTTCTCAAAAGTCTAGGAAGTATGATCATTGTTCCTTGGTCCATGTGACATCATCGATCACCACTCCACTAAGTTGAGGAATGGGTGATAAGTGAATTGGTATGCTATACCAATCTTATGAATCATATTTTTTAATCCCATAATGAATGGAAAACTACCCTTGATTTAAAGAATCTATAACCAAATTTTTGTCTTACGATGGGAAATCAGGTTTGGATATCGTTATCCCCCCATGTGTACCACCACGCAGCTATATAAGAAGATCCATTTCCAATCAAATTGTGGGGGTATCTTCTTCTCACTAATATTTTGAAGTAATTTATGTAGATTCAGGAGAATGATAAGACCAATATTATTGTGCTTCCTTTTTTCTAGCATCACATTTATTATGAATGTTCTTGGTTGCACCCCCATGTGTTCATCTCTCACATGAAGAATCCACCCCGAAATTATTCAACGATGAACCTAGACTACATGAATGTAGTTTGAGGCTCAATTTTGATGTTGAACCCCATAAAATACCTTATAAATCCTGTAGTATATTCTATTATGAACCATATTTTCCTCGTTAGGCTCCCCACAGATATGTGGTGGGCCATGTTGACAATTTCATTGATATGTCCTTTCTCTCATCCGACTCCTCCACTGGTAAATTTCTTAAGTATATAAATAAATACTTGAAGGGGGATTCCCGTGTCCCTTATTTTAATTTGTTGTGCCTGACACCAAATCCAGAAGCATGTTTTCCAAGAACAACAGTTTTCATGATCCTCCTATACACCCTTCTCAAATGGAAACTCTTCATACATTTCCCCCACAATTGGGACCCCATATATATGATGGAGTTTCAAGAGGATAATGAAAACCTCCCCATGATGTAGATATATTTTTTTGGTTCTGAGTGACAAACAACTTGGTAGCTTCAGAATCATCTCTTGTGGTTGGTAAACAAGGAACTGAGAATCCCACATTACTTCATAAAGGCATACCCACTTCATCTATATCCCAAATCCAGTGCATAACATGCATGCCCAGTAGGCCCAGGCATATTTATTTATGATGTTACCACCTTGGAAAAAAATACCAGTCAACATTCCATCATTTCTATGGGATTCCTAGGTACCCTTTGATGATTATCTAATATTTTTTCATAGATGCCTCACACAATTGCACCCTCCCATCGACATTGTTGGTATGGTTGTAAAGATAGTCAATTGTGATGGGAGTGTCCTCTTTCCTGATGTGGAATTGAGTATCCATGTACCCCTTGTATTTTACTTGTTCTCCCCTAAAAAAATATGATGATTCGTCTATGATCAACACCGGAATGAATATATCATCCCTCAAACTAAATCCATATAGTGGAAACCTCTTTCATTAGGGATACTCTTTTGGGATTCAAAAGGCAGCATGAAAAAAGATTCATGGTCAGAATGTCTTCAAACAAAATCCACAATGATGATTGTGTTCTCCATTTCTTCCCTTTGGGTATCATCTAGAAGGATCTCACATACAGCTTCTTAAATAGCATTCGAATCAAATACTTTACTTGTTTTCTGATTCTATTCATGATGATCTTTCACTAAAGTTTCTAGTGGAGAACCTAATCTCATATACTTGGTGTACTCTATGCTGTTCAAAAATCAATAGAAGATCGCAATGCTCAATTTTCTAAAAATAATTCATTGAGAAAGGGTCTAAAAAATCTAGTTCGTAAAGACTATGGATATAATGAAATTTTTTGAAGAGGATGATCGTTGGAAGAATTGAGTTTGGTCTAGTCTTTGGATGATGGCTTCGTACTATTTGAGGGGACCTCAATGAAATTTATAAGAACTTGACTTCCTTATACATCATGAACCCATGACCATCATGAGACATCAAAGAGATGTATCTTTTCAAAACACAAAAAAATTATCATGTATTCAATGATTATACCTAATAATCTAATCCTCATTCCCCATCAACTACCATTCTAAAGTGAGTATTTGATAGTGCCTAAATACATATCTCGGAATATATTGAAAGTCCAACAACAATTTAGGGTTGAATCCAAGATCAAATTTCCCTAAAATTAACCATAAGGGCCTTCTTCACATATCCCATTTGTAAAGGTCTCCTCAGAATCATGAACATACAGGTCATGGTAGAACTCTTCACAAGTCCAAAAATCATGGAGAATAAGACTGGGTCTTGATCATGTGATATACAATTCTAACGGAGTCAAAATCCTTTTAAGAACCCACATATTATTCGAGGAATGCTTCCTATAAGTGTGAGTCACATGGAACTATAAAACGCATTCTCATTTCACCTATAAGGGATGACGATCCAAACATTTTGACTTCTCAGCTCCCAATTTTTGATGCAACCGAGCACCAATAACCAAATAGAAAGTGAATCATACATGGTACTAGAGCATCGCGAAACCATCTTACCCTTGTTTCTAAATATATCTACATAATTTGGGGATTTATTTCATGATGGCCCACACCATTCTATAAGAATAAAGGCCTTTGAGGTATCTTAAGGATTTTATGAGCATTAAGACATCGTAAAGCACTCCAATCTACCATAGTGACATCACACCAAAGAAGGGTCGCCATGCTTCACAAAGCTCATTCCTTTGCGAAGACCCTTCCATTCACAAAGTCCTAAAATAATTAATCCCTCCTCCTTGGACTCATAATATGGCCTACCTTTTTGTGAAACCTTTTTATAAAGGTCGAGTTCTTCAAGCCTCTGCACCCATCTAGGATCAGTCTTGATGCACCACAAGTACCCTTTCAACCAATGTTACCCATTATAATAGAAAAATCCACTTTATGTGTGGCATGAGATCCCCACCAATCACTTTTTTTAGAATAGGTACACTTTTTGCCTCTTGGTATTATGAAAAGGTACGCTAGCATGTACATCTTGATCAAGCAATCCTCTTCACCGACAACACCTTCCATTTCCAAATCCAGTCCCTTCCCAAGGGTGTATGTGTGTTGGATATGTAATCACAATGGGTGTGTATTGTGTCCCCCATGTCAAGGATGAATGAATTAATACGTCATAGTGAAAAACTTCATAAACACCTGAAATTAATCTATGATCTCTGACTCTATGAAAAACTATTGGATTTTTTTGGACAACTCACATGGAATGAGATCCTTCCCACATTGACATGAATCCACTTCATCCTCCACATAGGGAATGATACCCTCCAAGGAATCCATCCTAGGGTAAGCTCATAGACATTATTACAGGATTTATCACCTTTATTCCCCAAGCCTTTTCCAGAACCAAGTCTTAGAGAGTGTATGGAAAATAGGAAGACATTATAATTCTCTCAACACCCCATCCCTCTCCATTTGATATTTTTTTCCATTGGATGCTTCTACACATAATCCACACTCACTCATAATGATTTCCTCCTCACAAAAATGAGATCCTCCTCTGGAAGCTTCCTTGTGTAAGCCCAACACCATCTCCTATTGCCCCATTTTTCACATAACATATTTCAATTCTACCACTTCCTCTTGTTTCTAACACTAATAATGACTCATATTGTAATAGTTGTTAGCAGTGATCACAACATATATATATAATCTATAGATTTTCAAACAGGTAATCCCCAACCTTGTTATCAATGGTCCACTTCTATGTGTAAGTCCCAATCAGATGATCCACAAGCATCCTACATAGGTATTATCCCTAATTTCCCTCTAGAAATTTATGGAATTTGACTCCAAAATATTTGAGATATGTTAGAATCCTTATTCAGGATCAAGACCAAAACCCTAAAAAATCCATCAATTCTCCCCATTTCATCTAATTATTCCCACATCCATCCTAATTTTCAACCGGTCTGCAGCATCATGGTATAATCATGCCACTCATCTTGGAAGTTCCTATACATAATCCACATCTATACCATCACCGATCCTAGTAGCACGTGGTAATATTGTTGTGTAATCACTATAAAAATAAAAATAATAAAACAAATATAAATCCTCTTGAGATGAGAACATCTCATGCGAAATCCTCCATTCTATCCATTGAACAATGTGGGTTTTCATCACTTTCATCTAAAATGGTACGTAGGAAGCGTCTTTGACCTTCAATCCCATCCAACGTTAAAATTAGAGGTCCTCCCAGTAATGGTTAGCCTACAAGATCAACCTCTAATTGTGTATGTATCAGCCTTCATGGTGTGACATCCTCCATTTATGGGACACACCTACCTAGGTCTTCTTCTACATGCATTCTGATCAACCCTTTTGGTAAACCTTCTAGGTTATTCATACCAAGGATGCGACTCTATGATTTTCCACAACGGGTTGTTCTGATCATCATCACTCTATCTCTGAAAGGAATTAAACTCATTACCTGTCATAGTACTATATCTTGTTCAACTTGGGATGCATGAAGAAAACCTTAAAAGACATGCCTTTGGAATCAAATACCCCATGATCGATCTGGGATGCCTCAGGTTTCACACCCAAGATGAATCCCTGAGATTCCCACATATAAGAAATAATACAAGAGAGCAATGTTCCAATGTCCATATATTCCAGTGATTCCCAACATGAATACTATTGTGACTGAAGTTTTCTACCCTTTTAAGACACCTTGGAATTCCCAGACATAAGTAGCATAATTAATCAGTGTCCTCAAAGATATGGGAACGAGAATAAGTTTCACTAAAACATCTAAATCAATGAGGGAGACCCAAACTAGGTGATTTATTACAAGGAGGAACACATGGAAGGAGGAACTGGAATTCCATCACCTTGTTTCAATCAATGTACAGACATCACCAACGTCGTGATGAATCCTTCCCTCCTTTTGAAAAATGGAAAGTGGGAAAATAGTGTGTGACAGCTTATTGATAAGCACACACGGTGGGACTCCCCAACGAAAGTATCAGAAATAGTTTATCTAAATAAAAATATGTTATTAAATATATTATTATAACAATATATTTTAAACATATTACATACCACCTTTCTATAAAGATCACTAAAAAGTGGAAAACATTATTCATGCATATGTACGACCTATCATCTCCACGATCATAATGTACATAATTTTTCATAACCATCTTTCAAGATTAGTTTTAGAAGTAATAATGATGTAAAAACAAGATAATTATGTAATTGTAATTATTATAGACTTCATATAACTGTATAATAATTCAAACAATCAGAACATCCATAACAAAACATGCATGAGAAAGAAATGTAATAAACACTCGAAACAAGGAAAATAGTGAAATAATATAAACCAATGGGTAATAATATGTTATCAAAGGATCATATATGACATAATAAATACTATTATGTTTATTTAATGAGTTAATATTATTTTTAAACAATTATATGGGAGTTTAATGGATGTTCGTCCAAATAAAATAAAAAGGTAACGGGTTTCATTTCAATTTCATATCATTGAGGTATGTTGTATTGTTATGAACCAAATTTCTTTTATATGGTGTTTATACTGACCATTTGATAGGTGATGTCATTAATACTTAATTATTTATTCTATTTTATGTTTAAATTTGAATTATTTCATATAAGGGGATTTGGACAAAATTTTCCATGTAGTAATGAAGTTTCATAACTAAATTTCTTTTCATTGGGCTATATTACTTATTCATTATTTCTTATATTCTATAATAATGTGTATAATGAATTTTGAATATGAAATTTTTTATTTACACTTTTATATGTTTATTTATTGTTGATACACATAATTTATTCCATTAATAATTTGCACATCGACATTATTATAATTTTAAGGGTTTATTTCACAATCTCATTCTAATAATGATTTTTTATTATTGAATTTCCATAAAAGAAAATAATATGATCATTATGTAATAAACCATTTAATTTTATTCACATATGATTACTCATGATATTTTTCAACTGATATAAACATTTCCCCACTCATTTTTATTTAAATTTATTTAGAAATATTTTTAATGAAATATGAATTATTTTATATCTTTAGTGGAAAAGTAGTTTTCGTACAAAACCTTTTTTTCTATAAAAATTAAAAAGAATTTTCATTAAGATTTTTGAAATGATTTATTAACATAAATGATTACAATTTTTTATTTTTATGGAAAAAATTAGAAGGAATATTCTTATTACTTTTTGTACAATGCACATTCCTAACCATTTTACTATGAAAATTGAATGTTTCTATAGAAGGTATGGAATTACCTGATGATATGACCATCATTTATTTGAACATTACATTGTATGTTTTCAATGTTATTTTTAGTTTAAAATTTTATCTTCATATTATTGAAAATATTATTATTTAAATATTTTCAAAGAAATGTTTTTTCAATATGTTTTGTGACTTAAAATGTGGTTTTAAAAATAAAAAAGGATATTTTTCACAATAATGTTTTTAAATATATCTTTAAAATATTCCTATTCTTCAATAACAAAAGAACATTATTTTATATATACTCCACCAAGGATGAGTTTTTTTGAAACCATCCTTATCCTACCTCTATATTTTTTATCTTCATTTTGACTAAGGAAAGTATTGTCATTCAATCATATGATTCATTTTTTTCAATAACATTCCCCTAAAATGTAAATTTTCATATGATCATTAGAAATTAAATCTCCCCTAAATATCCATATTATTTTAAATGGATATATTTATTGCTATATAATTTCTATATATGTTGTATTAAATTAACTGTTATTTGATAGTTGTGGAAATATTGATAAATATGTATCATTTACATAATAAGAATACATTATTGTGAGGAACAATGTTTTCAAATTATTTTTTTTCGATTTTTTAGTAGTTCTTTAAAAATTAAATACATGGTTTGGGTACTGGTTAACATATGGCCCTCGATTCATTTTTAGTCTTGGGGGATGAATCAGTTGGCTATCCTCACCTAAATGGTGTTTCACACAGTATGTTTTAAACAGTATTGAGTGTATATCTTGGTAGTAAATGTATCATGTTACTGAGAAACATGGCATCCAATAATTACAAATTTTCTTAATTTCAGTTATTATTATTTTTTATGATATTTTCAATTTGATATTATATTGGGATAAATTTCTTTATCAGTTTATTGATTAAATGGAATGTGTTTTCAGTTAGTTACATTTTCAAATTAATTATTTCTTATCCAGTTATTTAAATTAAATGGGTGCTTAGTTATTTACCTTATGGTGTTTATTTTTCATTAAAACGTTATTTAAATGGAATGTGTGCTCAGTTATTTACCTGTAAAAGTTGATTATTCTCATTTACTCATTATTACCTTTTTTATACTAAATCCCCACTAGGAATTTGAGCTCAACCTTATTTTTTTCAGGCCCCATGGGATCTATGATTTTTATTACGACTAATATTCAAGAATATTATATATGGAATACATTTATTTTTGAAAAAAAATTCAATAATTTGTGTATTAAAATTTAATATTTGTATCATTTCTGTACCTAGTTTACCAAGACTAATAGTCTTTTTAGTACATTGGTATTTAACCCAATGTTTCAATTCAAATGTTATGGTAGCATGCACCAGCTATATGATACTAGGGTCTAGGTATATAAAATATTTTTTTATCTTATAATGTATTGTGTATAAATTTTGCTAGATATTAGATTTTAGGCAATTGTTTAGTTAAATTTAACCCTTTTCTATTTTATTTTAACCCCCACAGTAAATCTATTTTTACCATAAAAATGGTAAATACCATTTTTTATTTTAACTATTAAATTTGGAAACAAATTAAGTTAAACTTATGATATAATATTCATTATTATCATTCGTGATATGTAATCCATTTTTCTAAATTCCTTTTTTTAAAGTGTAAATTTTAATTGAAAATTAATCTACAAGACATAATGAGCGTGTGGATTATCAATGATAAAATGTCACATACAAGACATATTTTTAAGTTATTTTTCATTTAATTTACATCCTTGCTTTTTTGGGGGTTTCCCTAGGTTTTAGGGAGGAATAGATGAGTATTCATGAATTGTGCCATACCGTTAGCCCAATTGCAGATTAAAAAAAATTGCATCATTTATAACTTTTTCATTTTTCAACATTTTTCATCCATTCAAATTACTACTTGACTTAACCTAACCTATTAACACCACCAAGGTAATTTGGAGCTTTTAGAAATCCATAACCAGGGTTTATTTGGGTTTTCATCTAAGTGGTTGGGCCTGCCCAAAAGCCCAATTCATGTTTTAAAAATAAAATTTGATTTTGTTATAACATATTCAATATTTAGTATTTGTCAGTGCTTCCAAGTCTCACCCAAGAAATATTAACCCAGGAGCGCGTCTGAACTCTCTCCCCTATATTTGGAGCACTTGTTAATCGCTATTTGGGGACGAACTTAATAAGGTTCCTCAAATCACCCAGATTTGAAGAGGTAAAGTCATTCTTTCATAACTCTCTCAATTATCAATATGTTTTATCCATTCTATTTCATAAATAACCTAATACATCTTGTTAGATCGAAACCTAAATTTTTCCTCTTTTAAATTTCAGATACTAGTGTTTTGGAGTGATTACTTCAAGATACTTCAAGTAAATGATCCCTTTTCCTTCCTCTTTAAAATTACATTGGGTTTAACACATTGTTATTTGGGTTTCTCTAGTTATAATTGAGTTTAATAATGTCCATAAACTAGGTTTTCGAACCTAGGGTTTAAATTTTGGCTTTATTGGCCAATTTATGTGGTTTTATGTTTGATCTATTTCTCTCTTGGGGCTGTGGGGGTGCGATATGATTTTCGCACGAAGATTCAAGGGTTTTTGTTACTTTGGAAGGTGATTACATTGTGTGTGTGATTTTTGTGAATTAACTTGCTGTTTTCTTGGTACATTAATTATTATTTAACATGATTGTTTCTGTAAAAATTGGTTTTAGTTTCATTTATAATTCAAATGAATTTTTTGTTCCAAGTTTTGGTGAAATTGGGGGTTTTTCATTCAAATCTTTTATTGGTTCATTTTGGGCTGACCTATAATTACTTAGTTGATTTTATTGAACTGTATTAGGACTGAAAATAATGTTTTGAATGTTTCATATTTTTTTGTTGCTGTGATAGTTTGTTTAAATGGTGTTTGGGAAGCAAATGGGCCTTAAGTTCCATGTTTGTGTGAAAATGGTGTTTTTTTAAAAGATATATCTTCTTGGTTCACATTGGGCTGCCCCATAATTGAATTTTTTGTTTTATTAAAGTGTATTGAACTGAAATTTTGTTTTAATGACTTACAAGTTTTCACATAGTGTGCAATGTGGATATCATAATTATCTTTGGGTGAAAAACAATGTGATGTTTTGAGAGGTTGTTTTATTGAAAATAAAATTATTTTATTGTGTGTTTTAAATAGTATACAATGTGTGTAGCTTATGTACAATTTGTTTGTGACTAGTAGTGATATTTTATATAAATAATGATGTGTTTTTTTTGCTGAAATTATTTGAGGACAAAAAGGGGATGTTCGAGTGCCTAGGTGGGGTTGATTTGTACTAGTACGGCTAGTGGATCAGACGGGTTTTGTCCCTGTTCCACATAGAATTTGGATAATGACAACTCTAAATAAAATATGTGGACAATGACTGGGGACCACTAGGTTATGGTTATTTTCCCTACTAGGGGATCGTGCATGAGAACAAATTTTTCTATGGTTACACTACACCGTGGTACGAGGTACATAGGGACCGAGACAACCCAGTGCTTAGGGGTGTTCCCGTTTTTTATGCTCATTGGACTTGTGGTATTTTACCTTGTTGGGGGGTATTTTGGGTAGTACTTTACAGTAGCTCACATTTCTATTTAATTTTCTAACATTTAGAAATTCTTGGATTGAAAACTGTTTTCATTTGAAAGTTACATTTCTTTGAATTTTAACACTGTTTCACCTTGTGTATTAAAATTGCTTTTTTTGTTCACATTGCATTGCATGCACTTTGAAATCATCTGGTGGTATCCTATTGGGCTTAGGATCACACCCTACTTACACCCCTTGGGTGTATGTAGACCTGCTTATGCTTGACCCAGGTAAAGGGAATTCTAAGGGTGATGGCGTTTTATGGTGTTAGTCCCCATCGTTGGGGATGAGTTGCAGAGATGGCTTATGGGTGATGATTCCCTTGTTGTTTGGAGTCCATGGGGATGTATTTATGTTGTCACTATTTTTTTAGACCACTTTTAGTGTCTTTAAACATATTTAATCAGATCTTGTTTTGTTAAGATTTGTTTAGCAAAAAAATTTCAGATTCTAATAATTGATTGTTTTTTTTTGATTTATGCTTTCATACTCGGGTAAATCGTTCCCAAACCAGATTTGTTTGATAGCCTGGCACTTGTGCCAGCCCGTGGGGATAGGGAGCGCCCTTCAGGTCTTGCCACGGGCCGGGTTTGGTGCCGTTAATGGTGGCGACCAGATCCGGTTCGTGACAAAATTGTATCAGAGGAGGTTAATGTTTTTGGGTTATATTGCTATTTTGGGATGAGTAGGGATAGATAGGATCTAGGACTGTCGGGGCTCAGGGTTTTGGTTGTGAGTAGGGTGTCTGGCCCGCACCTCTCATGGTAGACCATGAGTCACCAGGGGATGTTGGAATTCATAGATTGACATCACTTTCAGGTGAGATGTGTGTGCTGCAGACCACATGTGGACATCATGTGGATGTGGAGTAGTTGTTTCTATTCTTACCGAAATGTGTTTAGTTTATTTATATTTGATTTAATTGATTAAAATTTTCAGAATTGTGGTATTGATTATTGTTTTGTGACTGTTGCATTTTGTAGCAACATGCCTCCCCAGAAATCTCTCATGCATCACAAGTGGAAGCCGGAGAGAGTTCTCCCACACCAATTGATCAGAGGCTAGTTAAGGCCATGGTCCGGGCTGTCCAAGCTCTAGGATATGGACCAGCTCCAGTTCCAACTCCTGTTAGAGAGGATGAGACTAGTCCTAGAAAGAACAAGGCCCAGGAGTTCCCTAAAAATAAGCCTCTGACCTTCCGAGGTAGCTCAGATCCCCAAGAAGTATAGGAATGGATCGAGAAGATCGAGTATATGTTTGTGTTCCTGAAACACCCGAGAAGCTAAAGGTGAAGTGTGCCTCCTTTATGTTGGAGGGTCCCAGCCATAAATGGTGGGAGTCAGTGCTTTAGGCTGGGAAGAATGAGAAGATGCGCTGGGGAGATTTCAAGGCTGTCTTCAATGAACTATACTACCCTGAGGTGTTGGGTTATGCCAGGTCTAGAGAGTTCATGGAACTTGTTCAGGGGAATCTTTATGTGATGGAGTATGCAAACCATTTCGCTGAGTTGGATCGGTATGCTCCATAAATTGTCTCTAATGAGCGAACGAAGGCCCAGAGGTTTGAGAAAGGCATGCGACCAAAGATATACTCCCAGGTGTTCTTGTTTAAGCTGAGGACCTATGCTGAGGTCGTTGATTGGGCGTGCATAGTGGAGATTTATAAGGAAGGCAGGGCTGGTTTCTATGGATCATTATCAGCAGTGGGCAGTGGCAGCTCCTCGGAGAAGAAAAGGAAGCAGGAGGATCATGTGAAGAAAGGAGGGGGAAGTTCAGGCCACTCTTCCAGGGAGCTTTCTTCTGCAGCTTCTGATGTAAGATCGGTCGTGTGCCAGCAATGTGGGGGGCCTGGGCATATCCGACCAGCATGTCCACTTCCTCCGAAGCCTTGTTACAAGTGTGGAGGTATAGGGTATTTTCAGCGCTTCTACAGTGTGGCACGTCCACTCCCAAGTGGGGCAGGGTCAGTGGCTTCAAGAGGAGTGCCATCACAGTCTGAGCCGTCGAGGACTGGGGGATCTCGATTTGGTGGTCGTGGTAGTAGGGCTGGATCATCTTCTGGGTAGAACCAGTTTAGGGCACATCCACAGACTAGCGGTTTTCCTCTGGCAGATAATGGACATCTCCATGTAGTGGATCAGTCACCAATAGGATCAGAGGCAGGACCGTCGACAGTTCAAGGTAATGTTCTGATCGCACCTTCTATAGCTATTTCTCTTTTTGATACTGGTGCCTCTGTTTCATTCATTTCTAGAAATTTTTTGGACATGCTGAATTTTTTAATTGAGTTGATGTCTTTTGCGATGGAGTTGGTGACACCGTTGGGAAGAAAGAAGGAGCAGGGGCTCAGGTTCCCCTCATGTGCACTTTATGTGTCAGGGGACGAGATGGAGTGGGACCTCTTGGTTTTAGATATTGACCTTTTTGATGTCATACTTGGGATGGATTGGATAGTAAACTTCCAGGCACACATCGATTGCTACAGACGGCGTGTGAGTTTCATGACTCCTAATGGGAGTTGTCAGGTTTTTCATGGAGAATGGGATCCATGATCAGGTAGTGCAGGGGCTCCACTCCCATAGTTTGGAAGTGTTATCTTCATGTTATCTTCGCATATTCTAGAGGATGGTCTTTACCCTGAAGGTACACTACCTCATTTAGTGAATGGGTTTCCCGAGGTATTTCCAGATGATTTTTCATGTTTTCCCCCGGAGCGGGATGTGGAGTTTTCGATTGATCAGGAGCTGGGAATACAGCCGATATCTCTTCCCTCTTATCGCATGGCCCCCACCGAGTTGAGGGAATTAAAGATACAGCTGGAAAACTTAGAATCCAAAGGATTCATTCACCCGAGCGTCTCTCCTTGGCCGCTCCTGTGTTGTTTGCAAAAAAGGCGGATGGATCCCTCCGGTTGTGCATTGACTATCGGATGATGAATTAGGTACCAATTAAAAACAAGTACCCTTTTCCAAGAATAGATGATTTGTTTGGTCAGTTGAAGGGGGAAAAGTGGTTCTCAAAGATAGACCTGCGTTCAGGGTATCATCAACTCAGGGTGAAAGAGTCAGATATCCCTAAGACAGCCTTCCAAAGCAGGTACGGCCACATTGAGTATTTGGTCATGCCCTTCGGATTGACCAATGTTCCAGTGGTATTTATAGAACTTATGAATAGGGTGTTCCATCAGTATCTCGATTCCTTTGTTGTGGTGTTCGTGGATGACATTCTGGTATACAGTTTCTCTGAGGAGGAACACGAACATGACTTGAGGATTGTTTTGGGTACATTACGAGATCACCGCCTCTATGAAAAGATGTCAAAGTACACTTTATGGATCAGAGAGGTGAGATTTCTGGGGCATATGATCTCAGATCATGGAGTTTAATTGGACCCTGAGAAAATTAGTGCAGTCATGTCGTGGGAGAAACCGAAGAATGTGTTCGAGATCTGGAGTTTTCTTGGCATGGATGGTTATTACAGGGGATTCGTTCAGGATTTCTCTCACCTTGCTTCCTTGATGACTTTCCTCACCCGGAAAGGGGTGAAGTTTGTATGGGGTTCAGAATGTCAGGCATTGTTTGAGGAGCTGATGAGGTGGCTGACTACCACCCCCCGTGCTGATTTTTCCAGAGGCTGGAAAGAGATATGTGGTCTATTGTGATGCTTCAGGTATGGGTCTTGGGTGCATGATTATACAGGATGATCTTGTGGTCGCGTATGGCTCTCTACAACTTCAACAACATGAAAATAAATACCTGACCCATGACTTGCAGTTGGAAGTGGTGATGCATGCTTTGAAGACTTGGTGTCACTACCTCTTTGGGGAGAAGTTTTCGGTATACTTTGATCACAAACTCTTAGCTTATATCTTCTCACTGAAGGAACTCAACTTGAGGCAACGTCGATGGATCGAGTAATTGGAGGGGTTTGACTTTGAAATTGTCTATACCCCAGGCAAGGGTAATGTAGTGGCCGCCGCTTTGACCAGAAGAGTTCCAGTGCAGGCTTTGAGGAAGTCTAGTGATGAGTGGACATTGATGGGTCTCATTTCTCAGATGCATGTGGAGACCAGGGAACAGAGTGGAGGGGAATTCTTGGAAAGCGTCCAGTTGACTCCTTTTCTATTGGAGTTGATTCAGTAGGAACAGCCCAGTGATGATCTTTGTCAGCGGTCGAAGCAGTTCCTTCATGGTGGGGAGACATCCTCTGATTGGTCGTCGTCTCTCAAGGGAATCTTGTGATTCAAGGTCCGTTCAGTAGATCCATTATATCTGTGAAAGGTGGTAATGCAAGATATCCACCGGACTTAGTGGGTTGTCCAACCGGGTGCCACTTAGATGTATTATGATGTTTGTTGGCAGTTTTGGTGGCTTGGTATGAGACGGGACAAAACAGACTTTGTTTCGAGATGCTACACATGTCCGTAGGTGAAAGCAGAGCACCGAAGGCCATATGGTTTTCTCCAACCACTACCCATTCCTACCTGGAAGTGGGAAGAGGTCTCCATGGACTTTATTGTTGGATTACCTTGTACACCTTAGGGTAAGAATTCTATTTGGGTGGTGATTGATCGTCTGACCAAATCAGCCCACTTCATTCTGATAAATGATACAACTAAAGTAGATGAGTTGGGCCTTTTGTATCATCAGGAAGTGGTGAGACTCCATGGTGTACCATTAGATATTGTCTCAGATAGAGACCCCCTCTTCACTTCCCGATTTTGGGAAGGCCTTCAGAAGGCCTTGGGGTCTCAGATTAAGATGAGCATGGCATACCACCCTCAGACAGATGGTCAAACAGAGCGGGTGAATCAGATTTTGGAGGACATGCTTCGTGCATGTGTCTTGGACATTGGAGGTTCTTGGGATATCCATTTGGGATTGGTTGAGTTTTCTTATAATAATAGTTAACAATCCACGATTCGAATTGCCCCTTTTAAGGTGCTCTATGGTCGGCCTTGTCGGTCCCCCTTATGTTGGGCTGAGGTAGGAGAGACTTCACTGTTGGGGTAGAGCCTTATGCAGGAGACTTCTGAGAAGGTCAAGTTGATCAGGCAGCACTTATTGATAGCTCAGAGTCGTCATAAATCTTATGTTGACCGGAGGCGTCGAGACATAGAGTTTTCTATGGGTGATAGGGTATTCTTAAAAGTGGCCCCTCATCTAGGCCATCGTCAATTGGGGAAGAAAGGTAAGATGATGCCACGGTATGATAGGCCATTTGAGATCACCGAGCGTATTGTCAAGGTGGCATACATGTTGGCCTTACCTTCTAAGTTGACGTCTATCCATGATGTCTTCCACGTCTCCCCGTTGAAGAAATACAATCCGGATCCATCCCATGTGTTGAGTTGGGAAGAACTGGAGATAGAGCCGGACATGTCTATTGTTGAGAGGCCGGTGAAAATAGAGGACTCACAAGAGAAGATACTTCGAGGGTAGTCTATTCCTTTTGCCTGGGTTTTATGAAATCATGGTAATGATACACATGAGACATGGTAGCAAAAGTCATGGGTCGAGGAAGAGTACCCATTCTTGTTTTCCAACCCAGATTCATGTTGACTTTCTGGGGCAGAAAGTACTTCATGGTGGGGAGAATTGTCACATACAAGACATATTTTAAAGATATTTTTTATTTAATTTACATCCTTTCTTTTTTGGGGAGTTTCCCTAGGTTTTAGGCAGGAATAGATGAGTATTCATGAATTGGGCCACACCGTGATCCCTATTCTAGATAAAAAAACTAAATTTTGTAAATTTATAACATTTTCATTTTTCAGATTTTTCATCCATTCAAATTCTTAATTGACGTCCCCTAACCTTTTAACACCACTAAGGTAATTTGGAGCTTTTAGAAATTCATAACCAGGGTTTATTTGGGTTTTTATCTAAGGGGTTGGGCCTGCCCGAAATCCCAATTCCGATTTTAAAAATAAAATTTTATTTTGTTATAACATATTCAATATTTGGGAATTTTTAGTGATTCCAAGTCTCACCAAAGCCAAATTAACCCAGACGCTCGTCTGAGCAATCTCACCCCTCTTTGGAGCTCTGGCTAATCACGATTTGGTGCCGAAATTCATAGGGTTCCTCAAATCTCCCATATTTAAAGAGGTAAAGTCGTTCTTTCATAACTCTCTAAATTCTCAATATTTTTCCTCCATTATAGTTCCTAAATGACCAAATAAATCTTGGTCGAACGAAAACTAAATTTTGGCTCTTTTAAATTTAAGATACTGGTGTTTTGGAGTGATTACTTCAAGATAATTCAATTAAATGATCCCTTTTCTTTCGTCATTCAAATTACATTGGGCTTAACTCATTGTTCTTTGGGTTTCATCGGTTATAATTGAGTTTACTAATGTACATAAACTAGTTTTTCGATACTAGGGTTGAACTTTGGGAATTTTTGGCCAATTTATGTGGTTTTATGTTTGATCTAGTTCTCTCTTGGTGCGGCGGGGGGGGGGGGGAGGAATTAATTTTCGCATGAAGATTCAAGGGTTTTTGTTACTTTGGTAGGTGATTCCATTGTGTGTGAAATTTTTGTGAATTAGATTACTATTTTCTTGGTACATTAATTATTATTTAACTTGAATGTTTCTGTAAAAAAAATTTAGTTTCATTTATAATGAAAATGAATTTTAAGTTCCAATTTTTTGTGAAATTGGGGGGTTTTCATTCAAATCTTGTATTGGTTCATTTTGGGCTGACCTATAATTACTTAGTTGATTTTATTGAACTGTATTAGGACTGAAAATAATGTTTTGAATGTTTATTCTTTTTTTTGTTGCTGTGAATGTTTGTTTAAATGGTGTTTGGGAAGCAAATGGGCCTTAATTGCCATGTTTGTGTGAAAATGGTATTTTTTTAAAAGATATAACATCTTGGTTCACATTGGGCTGCCCCATAACTGAATTGTTATTTTCATTAAAGGGTATTGAACTGAAATTTTGTTTTAATGACTTAAAAGTGTTCACATTGTGGGAAAAGTGGATATCTTAAAGAGCTTTCGGTGAAAAACAATGTGATGTTTTGAGAGGTTGTTTTACTGAAAATAAAATTATTTTATTGTGTGTTTTAAATAGTATAAAATGAGTGTAGATACTGTACAAATTTATTGTGACCAATAGTGATATTTTATATGAAAAATGAGGTGTTTTTTTTCTGAAATTGTTTTAGCACAAAAAGGGGAAGCCCAGGTACCTTGGTGGGGTGGATTTGTACTAGTACGGCTAGTGGATCAGATGGGTTATGTCCCTGTTCCACTTAGCATTTGGATAACAACAACACTATCTAATATATGTGGATGATGATTGGGGACCACTAGGTTATGGGTATGTTCACTAACAGTGGATCGTGCATGAGAACAGATTTTTCTATCGTTACTCTACACCGAGGTACGAGGTGCATAGGGCCCGAGACAACCTAGTGCTTAGGGGTGTTCCCGATTTTTATGCTCATTGTATTTGTGGTATTTACCCTTGTTTTGGGGTGTTTTTGGTAGTACTTTACAGTAGCTAACATGTCTATTTAATGTTCTAACATTCTGAAATTCTTGGATTGAAAACTGTTTTCATTTGAAAGTTACATTTCATTGAATTTTAACACTGTTTCACCTTGTGTGTTAAAATTGCTTGTTTTGTTCACATTGCATTGCATGCTCTTTGGAATCATCGGGTGGTATCCTATTAGGATTAGGCTCACAACCTACTTACACCCCTTTGGTGTATGTAGATCTGCTTAAGCTTGAATCAGGTAAAGGGACGGCTAAGGGTGATGGCGGTTCAGGGTGTTAGTCCCCATCGTTGGGGCAGAGTTGCGGAGACGGCTTGCGGTTGATGATCCCCTTGTAATGTGGTGTCCATGGGGATGTCTTTATGTTGTCATTATTTGTTTTATACCACTTGTAGTGTCTTTAAACATATTTATTCAGATCTATGTTTGTTAAGAATTGTTTAGCATGAAAATTTCAGATTCTAATAATTGATTGTTTATTTTTGATTTATGATTTCATACTCGGGTAAATCATTCCCAAACAACATTTGTTTGATACCCGAGAAATTGTGCCAGCCCGTGGGGATAGGGAACGCCCTTCGGGCCTTGCCACAGGCCGGGTTTGGTGCCGTTAATGGTGGTGACCAGATCTGGTTCTTGACAGAAAATGATAAAATATTTACAATGTTTTTGTATCCAATTTCGTTCAAAAATGAACACAATTACCTAAATTATTTCAATATATTTAACATTAAACTAAATTTACATTAAAATAAATTTATAAATAAATTTTAATTTTTAAATAATTTTAACAAAAAAAAATTTTCAATTAAATTTATATGTTTTCACTATTTATCAAAAATTTGACCTTTTTTAAAAGAAATTACAAAAATTAACCTAATATATTTTTGACATTAAGATTTCAAAAAATATAAGATTAAATTTTCATTTAAATTTTATAAAACTCAAAAAAAATATTTAGAACAAACCCCAAAGACGCGATGAAAAACTGGGATTTTGAGAAGTGTATTTTTTTTTCAAGCACATGATGATTTTATATGTACTCTATGTATATTAATAATAATAATATGAATATAAATTAATATTTATTGATAGATAATTGATAAATTACCTTTAAATCAACCATATTGAAGTGTTATTTTAATTAAATAAAATAGATACACATTATGTACTTCAAAATAGTTTACATAAATATCTTGTTTTTAAACCCAAAAAACAAAATGTTTACTAATATAAAATATATTGATGATTCAAATATAATTAAGTGTATTAAATATAATTAAATAAAACTTGAATTACTAGAAATAAAATTTTTAAAATAAAATGTCATTTAAATTACATAAATATTTTTAAAAAAATGAAATGTTTGCAAAAAAAAATCACAATTCCATGAAAAACCATATTTTGAAAAATAAAAAAAATAACCAAAAGTAAATTTTGTTTTGAAATTTTCTAAAATAAAGTTCCTTTTTATAATATACATTTTCTAAAACTTTAAAATAGTATTTATAAAAATGTCCCATGAAAATAAATAAAAATATATTTCTGAGGAATAAAATTAATTTTTAAAAATGATTTATTTTTTATTAAAAATTGATCAAGAATTAATATTGAGTAGGAAGTGTACATATATATATCATAAATTATTTAACATTATTTATAACTTCCAATTTAATGGATCAGTTTTAACGGTTATGTATAGAGAGGGTCATTTAAGCATGGTGTCGAGTGTTGAATATGTTATTGAACATAACAAAATTTAGCATTCGTGCATTAAAAGATATCAATGAGAATAAATTAATATAAAAAAATGTATATCAGGAATTCTTGGGGTGTTTCTTTGTCATATAAGTTCATTTTTTCATGTGATTTATGATATCTAACATAATTTTCATTTTTTAAGAACTCTTGATGTTACAATAAAATTGATCTATATTACACCTTTTGAACCGTTCCTCTGACATGAACAAATCAAATTTTTTATTCCATGGTTGTGTAGCCTTACTCCACCAATAATGGTTTTTCTTATTTTTACATACAAAATATTTATTCCCATCATTTTGTACTCCTATAGGTTATTTAATGTAAGTAAATCACCATGATGTAATGATATATTAACAAAAATCATCTCTAGATATAGATCTTATGATGCCACTATTCTTACCATTATTCTAATTGTATAATTTTTAGCAACCATTGTCTATATTTCAGAATCATTCCATTAATTGAAACCCTTTAACCAAAATACATTAATTCTAACTCCAATTTGTATCATCCACTACCTATATTTGATAAACAAATTTGTTCTTACGCTACCTTTTTCACTTCAATAGTTCAATAATCACTAGGGTTCTATCAAACTATAGTTATTCCCCCCATTCATAGATTACCACCATAACTTATAGTAACTATTTAAAGCTATCTCTTCATGTTTTTTGGTTCTCCTACATCCATTAGGAGTAGATAGGTTTTATCCCAAATAAACCTTTTAACTGGTCTTTCGATTTTGGTTCATCTATATAACTGAATCAACTGAGCTGATATACGTGGATTTACATATTCTATGGATAACTAAACTTATAGTACATCTTATTTCATAAAACAAACTTTTACTAAACTCACATGATCTTCATATAATCTTTATCTTAATGGTCTTTTTGATGGTCGAATATCTAAAAATCTAATACCATCATCATCTGCATCTATGTTCTCAAATTTTTACGAACTACCAACACTCTAATAGATATAAAATTAAAAATTTGATTATATTTCAACATCTTACTCCACCAAGTTCGTTTCCTTCAATAGGAACATCTTATAGAAGAAAATACTCCAACTATTTATGAACTATTTTCTTTCACCTATCTCATAAATGATATCCAAAATAAACTTCTCCATAACCATGGTAAAACATATTTTGGATTTTTCATGACATTTTTACACTATTTATTATTTACATTTATATATGCTAAACTAAAACACCATTCACTTCATTAATTACCAAACATTTACCATACCACATATCCTCTAAAATTTCTTACCCTAATATAGATGATCAGTTTTATATTTGTGAGGTATTACATCATATTGACTGCCTCTACCCAAATTGCCTTAGGCATTCAATAGTGAAACCTCATACTCAAGGCCTTCTCTGTTAGGGTTTGTTTCATATTTCAGATAATCTATTCTATTTTTCAGTCTTAGGTACTACCATATAATTCCTTAAAAATTAATTCTTGTATATATTATATATGTTTGATCTGGTGTACTGACCACCACAGTCTATTTGGAATCAGTTTAATTTTGGACTGCACTCCCTTTCTTCCAACACACTCCAAATAAAAAACACATAAAATCCATCAGATATATACATGAAAAATTGATTCATAAACTTAATTGTAGTAGCATCAATAGAAGAGGAAACTAAAGGAATACAATGTAGTATTGATCTTTTGAGGTTTACAAACATCTTAGTGTATGAGATCTAATTTATGGTCAATGGTATTTAGACCATATAAGTTAACAGAAACTATACTTTAATTTCCCATCACACAATAGTAACACATTAAAATTTCTATCTGATTAAGATTTAGTATTCCCTACCCTTCATAAGATTTATGTTCTTTCACTTTGGTGACTGAACCTTCTTTGGCATACTTTTGAATCATAAGAATTTAATTATATGATCCCTGCACCTTCATCTGAATTTAGGTTCATCTAAAATATCTCATCCTTTAAAACATTGTAAATCACTATGGATATTAGTGTAACCCTACATACCCCATTTTCAAATATAGTTCCACATTTAGAATTTAACAATTTCAAAATAGAAATAACATTCATCCCCATGTCAGATTTTTGGTGAAAATTAAATAGTTTAATGATTCCTCAATTATTAATTACAATGTTTATATATTCTTTTGAAACATATTCTAGGGGTTCTCCATCCACCAGGTGTACTTTGCCAAGCTTCTTTGATACAAAATACGATATGAATAATTGATCTACAGTTGAGTGGAAATATTCTCTAGATTCAACCACTCATGATTCTACTAAGATTTTATCACATATAATTCTACCATTATGGACATTATTTTCATTAACAGAAACTGTATATCATATGGTTTATGTATTTAGAGTGTTGTGTATATAAAATTAGTAGTCAATTTTTTTAATTACCTTCCTTCTCGTATTTCCATCAAAATGGACAAGGGCCATCTGAATTAATATGGATATTCTTCTATTGCCTTTATATATATTTATCATTCAATGTATTCTTTTGATAATCATGATTTTGATGGGTTGACTGAACCCTTCAATCTATATTAAGTATACTACCATAAGATTCCTGAACATCCCATCTTCAAAATTATTAATTGACTATAACATTCCAAATATCAAAAAAAAAGATCAAAATATCAACTATAGTTAAAAAATAGCTTCCATTTAATCCCATATACATGGAAGTGAGGGAAGAAGAACTAAAACACATGCATCATTAGTAACAGTTACCATTTCCGATTGGATATTATCGTGAATCATGTGGAAGTCATTCCCATGAGCATCCACTAGTAATCCATGCACCAAACTCATGATAAAAACCATACCAATATTAAAACATAGTTAAGATCAATCAGTTTTTCAAAAATATATTCCACACCTTAATAACAGACATTATATTCTTATTCTCTTTAATATTAAACACCACATTCCTCGTGATAAAAATTCTTATTAGTGCAAGAAAATCCCTATCTATGTGCTCTCATTCATCCTTATCTGTCAACACTAGATTCACTCCAGTCAGGGGACTTGAATAGTGATTTTTCTTTAGATAGTTTTAATTCTACACTAACCAAAATCCACAATATATGTAATCAAATATATAGATATTGATATTTCCTTTAGTCAGTTCCATTCCTAAACTACTACCTTTTTAAAGCATTAAATCAAAACCAATCACATAAATTGAACATATTAAGAGAGATACTATAGAAATTCCATGAAATATGACATATAAAATATATTTCTTATAGTATTAATTAACCACTAGAATTATGATTGAATGATCCATCAGAAATTCAAATACAGTAGTAGTGTATCAGAAACCTGGACGACCAGAAGTTCACATATAACTTTCCTTGGGTGAGTGTTCTATAATTAGGTATAAATTACACCATAGTAATGATCCATTATGATATATTTTATAAAAAAGTTTTTTATTTTTTTCCAACTAAATTTTTTCAAAGACGGCTGTTGTAAAACTAGTAATAAAGAAAGATACGAGAATTTTATTATGAAGTTACTAAAATTTATAAAGCTAGAATCTTAGAAATTTTCTTTTAGGAACATTATATAATTTGTAAGATGATATTTTTTTTGATCAATGTATTAAATATCATGATATTATTTATATAATATGTTATTGTGGAATAGAAGATAAATGATGTTTAGTATTTATGGATGTAAAAAATCCAGTTTCCAGACAAACATATATGGATATAATACATTGAATGATTTTGAAAATGAGAAAGACATTGAGAATGTGATGAATCCACTATTTTAAAGAATTATATATAATCTATGAATGAAATTGATACAATATAAATGAATATGGTTAAAAAAGTGTGTTTCATAAAAATATTTCCAGACAAACGTTTCTAACATACTTTTCTGATCACAAAAATAAATGAAATAATGTTTGTAAATTGAGAATTTTTTATAGTTATCAGGGTATAAACTGATCATCAGACAAAACCTCAAGATGGATATTTTTTATAATAATCAGGTATTTTGTTTTCGGAAGGGAATGTAGTGTAATTATTTTTCAAGTTAACTTTCATTAATATAACTTTACTAAGTGAAATGTTTTGGCTAATGTTTCTGATAGAAAAATGGGGTTGCAATTTTGTTGATCAGATGGTCCATAGTAGAGTATGAAAAGGTAAATTGTTTCTTATATTCACCTTACAAACCAAATCAAATAAACGTTCTAGATGTAATTTTTTACTCAAAACATTATAAAAACATGATGTTTTGTTGTTTTTTTGCTGTGATTTTTCATTTTTTAAAATTTGGAAAATAAATAAACTACTTATATGAAAAAATTATGACTTATAATACACTGTTGAAGACATAATTTAAATTCAAATAAAATTAGAAGAAATAGATATATTTTGAAGTTGAACTAATTTATTCAATCATCTATATTATGTATTTTAATTATTTTTCATATGGGTTAAGATTATGAAACTAAATAAAAAAATATAGATAGAATGTTATGTATGATGTTTTAAGAGAGTTTTTTTATTATTGGACTTATAAATTTTCATGATGTGAAGTTGTGAGGAAGTGCGGTCTAATGAAAAATTATTTAAATAGATTCAATCAAATAAACTTTTTTGAGAAAAAGATATGTTGTTTTATAAAAAATTAAAGATTATTTGATTAATATTTTATTGAAGAAGTTATAGAAAAAAATTTCTAGAGATAATTTAATCTGAGAATTTTAATGTTGATCTATTTTTCAATTGGTTTTTCATCATTCTAAAAATAAGTATTTTTTTAAGAGTTCCATAATGTGTTATGTTAAATATGTTTGAGGAAGGTTAAAATATCGTTATTATTCATGATGTTTTTAAATGTTTCGAGAATAGTATGGGATGATTGAGAAGTGTCCTGATGAAATTTAAATTTGTGGGAAATTTGTTTTCTGAAATTTCACTGAGTGGGAAAATGAAATAGACTTCTTGTATTTTATATTCTAGGAGAACCTATATGAATGGCTAAAAGTATATCATATTTAAAACTGTACACCCCATTAAAAATTTCCTTGTAGTGTAATTGGTGTTAGAAGTGTGTTTCCAAATAAATTATATTCCAAGTTGAATAAAATTTACCAAACATAATTTTATAATAACAGAATCAGACATATTTTACTTGCGGGGTTTCTAGATAAGGTTTCATAGTGCTGAAAATTTGAAATATATTTCATATAGAGGTTTGTGATCCAATGAAATTTTAATTAGACCAAAACCATATTATAAAATAATTTCAACTTCAGTGAGTTGTACCTGATGGAGTTAATATGTTGATGATTGAGAAACATGAGGAAAACTTATTGGATGGAGTAATTTATACAAGGATTCTGAAGAAACATATGGGGACCTATTTTTCAAAGATTAATATCTTTTATTTATGGCATGATTTTGTAATTTACAAATTTTAAATGGATAGGATATAGAATAATCATGCCTATTATTAGATAAAATGAGACTAATGGGAGTTTCCTTAAAACATTAATCCACTTCATAGTAATTATGAATTTCTATGGACCCCTAGGAGTATCCAAAGAAAGGATCTATGTTCTCACTCTAATTTTAAACCTTTTAAATCTGGTGTTACTTGTTTACATTCTCATATTATAATTCATGTGAGATTGCTATAAAATTGATATGAAAGTTAAATGAAATTATTATTTTTTGGAGTTTTTAATGTTTTTAAAAATTCAACCATGGATTCACCCCTATTAGTGGTTAAATAATATAATTTAATCAGTATCTGATAAAAGGTTCCCTTGTTTAGTAATTATCTTTGAAAATATAAACTCAATTAATATTTGTGGTGTGCCTAACTTCAATTGAAAAAATTACCATAGGTGAATAAAATAGAATGATACCTTATCTATTGTATCTTAGATTCAATTTTATTAATGTTTTTATAATTTTTTTCCAAATGGGTAAAAAATTTGGTCCTTTTATTTTTACAACAAGAAGATCATTGAATTTGATGGGAATTATAAAAATCACCTTTTAATTTCAATAATAAAAAAAAATTATGAAGGTAATGGGCCCCAAAATAGTTAAAATAAATTATATAATATTGAAAGTATTATTAAGGGAAACAGAAAATTAATGAACAAAAAGTTAAAAAAATATTGAATCATTTTTTATAATATTAAAATAAGGGATGAAAAAACATTTGGATAATACTACACTAGAGTTAATGATTTTTTATGAAACATTACAGGATTTAAATATGTCATGGACGATTATATGATTATAATGAAACTCATAAAAAACATAACTGATATGTTTGATTTAAAATACAATTTCCAAACAAGAAAAAATTATTTATTTCCTATTAAATTTATTAATAATATTATTTCTTATGAGATGATAAAATCTTCGGCATTCAAAAATAAAATCATGGATGAAATAGGTTTTTTGGCTACGAGGGATCCAAAAAAACAAATATGTTGATAATATAAGTGTTGAATACAATAATTTTCGAGATATGGAAGATGATTAAATGAAATTAAAATTCATATCCCTTATTCTAAAAAATTATATAATAGGTAAAGTAAAGTATGGAATCATACATCCACTGAAAATATTCATGTGTGTAAAAATTGTTAATTTTTTATGAACATTACAAAGAATATTTTTTTTATAATTCGGATATAGTTATGAATAAAAATGTCAATGGAATAGATTTAAAAAATATTCTTTTGAAGATAATAAGTACACTAGTTGTAACAAAATCACTAGATATAAATATAGTATGTTTATTAATAAAGAATAATCTAACACTACTAACAACAATTCTTTAAAATATGAGTTTTTAAAAATGGTAAATACCTTATATTCAAATATTTCAAATAAATGATGATTACTCTAATAGTGATAAAAAAGAATAAGGTGCATAAAGCTATAGAGAATATCAGTTGACATTGGAAAATGTTTCTTAATTTGATAAAAACACAAAAAATAATAATGAAATCATAATATTAAATATGTTATTTGTAATGAAAAATCATGTAAGGAAATATATCCTTAATAAAAAATATGAGTCTATCTAGGATATTTAAAACTTGAAAATGTGATTTGTGGAATAGGGAAAGATGGTGAAAGATATTAGTAACAAATATGAAGGTAAGAAAGATGATTTGTTTTAAAATCAATCAAAACATATTGAGTTTTAAAGTACCTTAAGAAAAAAAATGATGTTTTTAACAAGGCATCACGATAAAAATTAAATAATCATCTCATGTAGCTGAGAAATATCATTCGAAGAACTACGTAAAATATCCAACAATAAATGTGAAAGTTCTTCAATTTAAAATATCAATGTCTTATGATTTTTTTTTGAAAACAATGGTTTATAAAAGATGAAAAAAATATATTTTATAAATAAAATTGGAAAATAAAATTTATAAGAAATTTTCCCCATGTATGTTGAAAAATATGAAAATTTTATAAAAATTGATCGGATCTATAAATAAAAAGATCGCATTTTTATGAAAGGATATGATTTTATTGTTTTTTAATGTTTTGTATTTTATAGGCACAATTATTTTAAATATTGTAACAAGATATCTCTTCAAGAAATAAGTTATGAAATGAGGAGGGGAAAGAATATAGAAAAAGTAGGTAACATTACTAAGCCATGGGAAGTTAGAAAATAAAAAATAAAATATGTTATAAATTTTCACATAAATATATGTTTGGAAACCTTGAACATGTTTGTAGAATATGTGACCGATTTTGTCACATTTCTGAAGAATGTGCAACTACTATTCGAAGATAATGTTCAAATACTAAATAATAAAATCAGTTTGGACAAAAGAAAGTATGGGAAAGAGACTTTGATGTTGATACGTATCTAAAATCATGAAAAAAATTATATATTTTGGATTCATTATAGTGGTAATTCCTAATATATAACAGTAGATTTAAAAAATAGGAAATATGTTTAAAGTCATTATGGAACAATATTTACCTTCAGAAATGATAGTTCCTTTAAATTTAGTTTAATAAGAATAATTGAGATGGAAGATGAGAAACTATTTTCCAAGGAAGTTTTATATATTGCTTTGAACAAGAAGAACATACATAGTGTGATCCAAAATTGTAATAAGGAAATGGATGTGATTTTTTAAAATGATTCATACATCCATAGAATTTTGGAAGATGGTAATTTTTTACCATTGGAAAATGAATCGATAGCGTCCCTTATTTTTCTTACATTAATATTAAATCATTTAAAGATAAATAATATAATAGTGTTACAAAAACAGGACCCAAATGTTTAGTGTCATTATGAAATTAGAACCATTTATAACTTTTACATAATAAAACATAAAAATTATTTAATTCTTTTTCTCTATATTCTTATTGGCCTTCGAAATCTCCCTGGTAAAAGTAATCACTTGAGGATATACATCATTGAAATAGGTAAGCTAAAATCACAATAATAGGATAGATAAGAACATGAATCAATATAAATTGTGGTGATCATAATCATCATCATCATCATCATAACATAATCATAGGAAAATCATCAGAATAATGAGAGGAATAATGCAATAGTGGTATCAAATGTAATAGTGCAAAAAAAATGAAACATTATGTTTGAGTGATTAAATACCACACATAGTTGTGAAAAAGTATAGTATCATATTGACACATAAAATACATGCATAATCATAACATCATAATTTTGAAAAAATATAGCATTATTTTCGTGTGTATTTATCCTTATATCATGATATAAATCACATTAACCAATTCAATGTTGTGCTATACAATTCTTGGTGCACCCATCATATCATAACATTTATATAACCATGCATGCCACACAAAACATATATCAATATAAAACATAAAATTACACATGGAAATGAAATTGGTTTAATGAAAATTTCAGAAAACATTCATTCATGAATAATCCTTACGACACACAAAAGCAAAATGGAATAATATACTCTTTATACAGATAATCAATCTTGAGTGAAGAAGATTCAATATCAAGAGAAGTAAAATATGTGTTTTTATAAAGAAGAGTTATTTTGAAAAAAATCATCTAATTTTTCAAAAAAGTTTATTATAAACATGTATATCCTAGAAAATATAAGGTAAGTACAATGAAATTATGTTTTAGGAATATTAAAAGAACTTCCACACTGAAATAGTTTAAGAAAAATTAATGACCGAAATAAAATGATCTGGGTCTGAGAATCCCATTACCTTATATATGAATGATTTATTCACATTAATGTCTTGGATAATCAAATTATATTAATTATTTAATAAATATATAACCTCTTATACTTTTATTTTATTCATTATAATTTTATTATGTTTGTTTATATAAATTTTGATGAGTAGTTGTGTTCAATTTCATCATTTGAGAGTGTTCGTATTCTTGTTTTTCAAGATTGGTTCACTTGTATAAATATAAAGAAGTTCATGTAAAATGAATGTCGTTTTACATAATTGAGGTTATATGTTATTAATTAACTTATATATGATTAAATGACTATATATATAATTGGGGTATATCTTATGAGTATGAATCATTATATAAAATGTTAATGATAGTCATTTTGATTAATTTGGTGTTTTTTATAATCATGATCTAGTTACATTTTATTATTTACTACTATGTATATATGTTAGTAATAGTAAATAAAGGGAATTATAAGTTATGTTTTAAAATATATTTAAATTGTTATAATCATTTTATGATCATCGCGGGAGGTGGTACATGAAAATGGATGTGTATCATCCACGAATGTGGTAAATTGACACATCAGAGACGATGATTTCATTTTTAGAAATAAAAGGGTGTGGGGAAGGTTTTTGATAAAGGATTATTCCCCTAATACAATAAAATTATAGTATATGTGTGATAAATAAGTTATCTTGAAACATGGATAATTGCATATGTAGGTAGAATAAAAAATAAATTAAAATTGAAATAAATTAAAATAAAATGAAAGTGTGTTTTACCTCTTAAATTATCCTATCTGAGAACCTCCTTAAGGAAAATGGTTGTGGTTTTCATTGATAACAAAGTCTCCTAGACAGGGGGAGGCTATTGTGGTGGGTATTGGTTATAAATTGGATTAGATTCATGGCTTGGGAGGTGTGAGGAAAAGATATAGGGAGGGGTTGAATTTATAATGGAGGAGTGGTGTGTTTTTTTGAATATTTTATTCATTAGTTTTTTATTTTGGCATAATATTATGAATGAATTGAATATTATCACTAAAATAATAAATTCATAAATTATTTTCATTTATTTTAGCCTTACATCATCCATATATCATCTATGACTCAATAATTCATGAATTTCATGAAAACCATAAATTATTGTATTTCATTACACACAAAAAAGTCAACTATTTTAGAAACATATGAAAAATTATCCCAAACAATTTTTAAATTTGTAGAGATAAAAAATGACCTTCATTTTAGGAAAACAGTTATACATAGAAGAAATTTAATTTTTAATTAAAATCTTCAATTACTTGGAAAATTATGAATTTAATATTATAAATGATTTTATAATACATTGAAAAATTATTTAATGTCTCATAAAATTATCATATAATCAATATAGAAAATAATATTTATTTATAAATATATCTTATGAAAAAAAATTCATTTAATCATTTATATTAATTAAAAAATTAAAAAAAATATTTATGTTTTATAAAAATACCAACACGTAATTAATAATTTTTAAAACATTAATTTACTTATAATATGATATAATTATATCATATTGAAATTTATAGGATATCTTAATTTTATTTATACATTCATATATGAGTTTACTATTCCATATGCCATATTACAATTCCAATTGGCTACTTTAATATTCTAATGGTAAAATTACTATTCTATTGGTATATGTTCTATAACATCTAGATATACATTTAATTTAATTATTTCATAATTTATATAGATTATATTTTATTCTATAAGTAATTTTATGCGATTTATATAATATAGAATAATTTTATGAAGGGAGTTTCCATTAATTAAATTCTAGGTTGTTACATTCTCCCCTATTATGAAAATTTTTCTTCCAAATTTAATTTTATAAAAAATGTGAAGGTACATATAGTTAATTACATAATTTGGTTCCCATGTTCCCTCTTCTTAATTATGGTTATCTAATAATAATTTTTCCAGATGAGTGGACATGTTGCGTAGAACATTATCTCTATGATCTAAGATCTTCACTAGCTAATCCTCATAAGAATTATCATTTTTTAAATATACTGCCTCTAGATTCAACACATGTGAGGGATCTAGTATGTCCTTCATAAAAGATAGATACATGGAATACATCATCTAATTGAGACATGGTAGGTGGAAGTGACCATCTATAGGCCTCATCTATAACACAATCAAGAATCTCAAAGGGGTTGATGTACTCCGGAAATATCTTACCATTCTTCCTAAATTTCATGATCGTCTTCTAAAGAGATACATGTAAGAATTCCATATCTCCATCTTTAAACTCTAGGTCTCATTAGTGATTTTATTTGTAGATATTTTTTTAAACATTGGGATGACTTTATGTGATAATAAATATTTTTAAGATTATGTTCCTTTTCTTCAACATTTTTATGTCCTAGTATGTTACGTTTACTAAATTCATCATAGAATACTGGTGTTCGCTATCTTTTCACATAATGGGATTCATATAGATCCATTTGGATGCTCGAGTGGAAATTGTTGTTGTAAGAGATCTCATCCAAAGGTATATGATTATTTCATACACTTTTGATGTTTAGATAATATGTTCTCATCATTCCTTCCAATGTATGATTAGTACTTTCAGATTGGCCATCCATTTAAGGACGATATGATGTTTTGATTCTCATTTTAGAGTTTAGAGTATGTTGGAGACTTTTCAAAAACATGGAGGTGAATCTCATATCTTAATCAGATACAATTGATAATGATACTCAATGAATACTTACCACTTCTCTAATGTATATCAATTAAATTGGATCTTATAAAAAGTCCTCTTGAATTATGATAAATTAATTTTTCTTTATAAGACGATCCACAATATCCCATATAGCATTTTTTCTTATGGATGTCTTTAGGAGGCCAATGAAAAGGACTGTGGTAATGTTTTCCCATTTCCATGTTAGTGCGGGTAATGATTTCATTATCCCTTAAGTATTTTTTCTTTCATCCTTCAATTTATGACATAATAGGAACATTGAAGAATACCCTGTTACATTTTTCTCGATATTTTCACACCAATAGTGCTCTTAGAGATTATGATACATCTTTGTGATCCTAGGATGAATAGATAAGTTTGATATATTTGCATCACTCTGAAAATCATTCTTTATCTCTAGATTTGATCGTACATATAGTCATGACTCAAATCTCATGACTCTTTCCTCATCCATTTTGAACATGGTATATTTCCCATTTCTCATATATTCATTTTTTTTATGAATTTACACAAAATTTCTGGGCCATAATTATTTTCTCCATGAGTGATGGTTGAGAAATAATATGGGAAAGTATTAATGATGTTCCTTCCTTAATATTTCCCATGTCCATATTTTGCAGGTCTAATAATGACAGATCTTTTTTAATTCTCATCATTGATAATGATACATGATCGTTTCTAATTAGATCATATACCACATCATTTTCATTACTAAGATTTTAGTACATTTATAATTCTTAATCCTTGAGAAGATTTAACCATATTTTCTGGTTCATTTAAGGTCCTTATATGTGAATATATATTTTTGGATCTTGTGATCAGTATAAATATCACACTTCTAACCATATATATAATGATTCTATATTTTTAGTGAAAATTTCACAGGTGATAACTATAGATCATTCATAGGATATTTACTTTCATGAATTTTTAATGGCCTTGCAGCATAGGCTATCACATTATCATTTTTCACTAGTACATAGCCTATGATCTTCTACGAATAATTAATATATACCACAATGATTACCCCACTAGTTAGAGGTGTGAGTACTGCTGTGTTGATATGAATATTTTTTAACTCTTTGAAGCATTAATCACATTTAGTTGTCTAGAAAAACTTTTTTCCCTTCCAAGTCAGCCTATTTAGTGGGTTTCATATTGGTGAGCTGTTATTTAGAAATCTCCAGTAATAACTAGCAAGACCATGGAAACTACCGATCTCTATTACAGATGTTGTCTGGGTCCACTCTTAGACTACCATTGTATTGGAAGGGTCCACATATATTCCATTAATGGTGCCAACAATCCCCATGAAAAATACTTCCTCCATCTAAAAATCACATTTTCTATAATTTCTATTAAGTATCTCCATTCTCGAAGTCTTCATCACATTATTCAAATGATCCTCATGATCCCTTTTGATATTGACGTATAGAATAATATCATCAATAAGGACTATCACAAATTTACGGAGGTTATATCTAAAGAAATTATTAAATATATCCATGAATATCTCTAGAGATTTAGTGATTCCAAAAGTCATCACTATTAACTCATAGTTTCCAAAACATATTTGAAAGGATTTCTTGGGAGTATCTTTCATCCTCACCATTATTTGGTGATATACAACCTGAATGATCACATTAGAGAAATACTTGGACCCATATATTGATCAAACATGTCATCTATATATTGAATGGGATACTTGTTACATAAAGAAATTTTATTGAGATCATGTTAATTAATGTAGGGGCATGATGATCCATCCTTCTTCTTGATGAAGAGGACTCGTGCACCCTATGGTGAAGCACCAAGGCATATAAAACACTTTCTAAATTCTCTTATAACTGCTAATTCAATTCCACCAACTCAATGGTGGCTATTATATAATTATTAATTGATATATTTAGAGATCTAGAAATAAGTTAAATTGAGAACTCAACCTCTTAGTCAAGATAAATATTAATAAATTCATTAGGGAACACATCATTATTGTCCCTTACGATGGGAATTTCTTCTAGCATGATTCTATCCCTAGTCATAATCAATTGAGTAAGATATTATTGCTAATAATAAAATAATATCCACAATTGATATAATGATTCTGAAGGAGATTCATACTCCTCCTTACACATGTAAAAAATTAGAGGATAAATTGGGATGTGAAGAGTGATCCCCCTTTCTTGATAGTTGATATTGGTTTTATATAAAGATAGGCAATCCATGCCCAATATAGTATCAAAAATCACAAATAAAGCAATAAAACATTTTTTGGTAGGTTCATTCCTCAAACATTTACCATATAAGAGTTATATAATTGGGATGAAATATTTTACCCATTTGTTTTTCTAATAAATAACACAACCTCTATATTTTGAGGTTGTGATTGATATGTTCTACTAAAACATGAAAGGAATGAAATATTTTTTATAACATTAATAAAATAATATATTTTCTATTCTTGAACAAATAACATGTGTACCCATCACTACATCACTATCAAGATCCACCTCCACAATATTGATGTCATAAGATTTCCTATTTTTCTTTAGATTTAGTGGGTGCTGATGCTGATTACCCTTTCAGACTCAAGGTTTACTGCACTATATTTTATGGTTACCATGTTCTCTATAGTTGTAATATATAACCATAAGTGGTTTTCTCCATTACTCCACCACATTGACAATCTTCCATAGGTATATTCTTCATTCGTGATCATAGTGTCCTTCTCTCCCACGCATGAATAATTTCCCCACCCCATTGAGGGAATTCCCATTATTATTCTTCACATATTATTAACATGTCAATGGTTGATTTTTGCTTCCAATGTTTTCATTAGATACCCCATATTGAAACTACATATTTCATTTATTATACCCATATACATTGGATGATTATCTGAATTCCATATCCACTTTGAGAGAACCTCCAATAACATCTTAATAACTCCCAAAGTATCTAATTGCAATAGGATTTTGAAGGAGTTCTTCAAAACACTAAACAATATATCTACTTTCTATCACTATGGGAAAAACCACCTTCATAACTTCAATTACTTTTGAATATATCTTTTAAATACATGAATATTTACCTTTAATTTTCATGGGATCTCTGAATTCTCTCTCCATATTCATATGATGATTTTGATAAAAATACTTGTTATGCAATATTTTCTTAAATTATTCCCACTCCATTTCATTAATTTCATTTTTTTGTATGGTGTTCTTAATAAACACCCACTATTTTTCAGAATCTTCATCGAAAATATAAAATATGATATTCATGTTCTCCATCTCATAAATATGAAGAACAAAAAATATTGTCTCCATTCAGTTGACCCACTATTCTTTGACTAGTGAATCGAAAGATCCACTAAATTTCTGTTGTTGTTTCCATATAAATGTCTCGATGGATATTTTCTCCCTCTAATGTGAAAGAGGATGTTCCATATTTTTCATGTTATTGTTCATCTCCAGAGACAACTTTTTAATAATTCTAAGGAAATTTTGAACTCCACTTCCCACAGAATTTGGGAAGTCATTCGGTAAATCGCAACATTTTCCCTTATACATATTTTTGGCATTATTCCCCCTACTTCCAACAATTTTCTGAAATAGAATAGTTTTGAACAAAACCTATGTCAAAAATTCATGAGTATATAATTTATTCTATTATATAATTACCTCTCTAAATGAATATCTTGTGGGATCCCTATGTATATCATTTTTTCTAAAACAAATCTTCTTGGGTTATTACATATACTTTGCCCCATACTAATGGTTTTTAATAGTGGTCTATAATAATAATTAAAAAAATAACTAAACCATTATTTTATAAAAACTACATAGACCCTTCTTTTTCTTACACTATTGTTACATAATTTTAATGATAAACAATTTAATAGTGTTATGAAACAAGGATCCAAAGGTTTACTGTGTTGAGAAAATTAGAACCATTAATTATTTTTACCTAATAACCCATAAAAATTATTTAATTACTTATTCTCTAGCTTCTTATTTTTATTTTCACATTCCACATTATACGTAATCACCATATGACATACATCAAAGAAAGTGGTGACCTAAAATCCTAGCAAGAGTGTAGATAAGAACATGAATCAATATATCATGGGTTGAGAATAATCATCAGCATCATAACATAACAATATTACCATAATAATAATTATTATATGAGGTATTAGATAATAAAATTGAATGTTTCAATGCATAAAATTTAAGCATCATGTCTTAGTGGTCAAATACCACACAAATTTGTGAACGTAGCTCACAGCATGTCCACACATAATGTACGTTCATAATCATAACTTCATCATTGTGAACAAATATAGAATCATGTTCGTGCATATTTCACCTTATATAATGAGATAAATAACATTTCCCAATGCATTATATCACTATATAATTCTAGTTCCACTCGTCATATCATAAAATTTATATAATTATGTATACAATATAGATTTTATATCAATCATAGACATAAAAAACCAATGGAAGGTAAATGGGTTACATGATATTTTCAAAAAAATTCCATGAATATTAATTGAGGAGTAAAAAATAAACAAAATTAATAACATATTAGGTATATGGATCATCAATCTTGAGTGAAGAAGAAACAATATGAAGAGAAGTGAAAAATGTGTTTTTATAAATAATAGTTATTTTGGAAAAATATTTTCAATTGTCAGAAAATAATATTGTAAATATTAATATAACAGAAAATATAATTTAAGGATAGTGAGACTATACATAATGAATATTATAATAATATCCACACTTAAATTTATCATTAAGTAATAATAACCTAAAAAAGAGTATAGTTTGAGGATCCACTTACCTTATGTCCAAATTATTTATTCACATTAATATCTTGGATAATAAAATTAAATTAATTAATTTATAAATTTATAACCCATTTTACATAAATTTTATTAATTATTGTATTATCTAGTTCATTTATGTCCAATTTAAGGAGTGATATTGTTCAATTTCATGGTTCAAGAGTGTTTGTTTTCATAGTTTTCATGATCGGTTCACCTATACACATATATGGATGTTCTTGCAAATTGCAGATAATATCGTAGAATTGAGATTATATCTTATTAATTCACTTATATAAGATTAAATGATGTTATATATAATTTTTTTATGCTATTAGGTTGAATAATTATATAAAAAAATTAATGATAATCATTTAGATTAATTTGGCATTTTTTTATCTTCACGAACAAATTTCCTTTTAATTTTCAATATTATGAATATATGATTGTTTCAGAACATAAAAAGGGTTATAATATAAATTTTTAAATATGTTTGAAACATTATAATGGTTTGATGACATGACATGAAGGTTTTATAGGATAATGAATGTACATCATCAACAGTGGCGGTAAATTGACACATCACGAATGATGTTTTCTTTTTTAGAAAAAAAGGTAGATGAGAAGAGGTTTCAGGATGGATTGATCTATTAACATAATAAAATAATAATATATTTAATAAATTTTATTATTATGAATCCTTTATAATGTGGTAAGTAAAAAAGATAAAAATTAAAAAAAATTTAAAAGAAAAAGATAGAGGGGTTTACCTCTTAAATTCTCCTCATGAAGAACCTCCTTATGGAAATTTATTTTGAAATTTTTTTGAGACCAAATAATCATAGACATTGGGAGATTTTTAAGATGATTGGGTAGAAATTGTATAATCAGTAGGTCTTAGAATGTGTGTGGAGAATAGGTGGCGAGGGGTGGTATTTATAGTGGAGAAGAGGGGTGTTTTTTGATTAATTTATTCATTAGTTAATTAGTTAGGCCTAAGACTATGATTTTTCAAACATTATCACTAAATATATATAAATAATTGAGTATATTTATATATTTTGGTCATACATTATCCATACATCATATATGGCTCAATAATTTATGAAATTATAAAATATCATATATTAAAATATTTCACTATTCACCAAAAATTCAACTAATTTAGAAGAATATCATAAATTATCCCTAACCATTTTTCAATGTGGGTAATTCAAAAATGAGCTTCATTTTATGAAAATAATTTTCAAACTATGATACATTTAATTTTTAATTAAAATCATCATTTACATGGAAAATTCTGATTTTAAATTTATAACTGATTTTATAGTACTTTTTTAAATTAATTAAAGTCCCATAAAATTATCTTATAATAATAAGATGAATAAATATTAATTTATAAATATATTTTATAAAAGATAATAAATTTATTTTATATAATTATATTTATTTTAAATTTTAAAATAAACATTAATATTTTATAAAAATATCAACACTTAATTAATAATTTTAAAAACATTTATTTACTTATAGTATGATATAATGATATCATATTATAATTTATAGGATACCTAAATTTTATTTATACTTTAATAGATTAGGTTACAATTATAATGGCTGAATTACTATTCCTAATGGTTGCATTTCTATTTCAAAGGTCAAGTTAATATTTCATATGTCTAGGATACTGAACCTCTAGAAATACCTATTATTTCATTCATTAATCACCGATAAATTTATTATTGTGTTTTATATTATATTTCATGTAATTTATAATATATTTAATAATTATAATATGTGAGTTACCATTGAAAAAATCTCGGTCTATTACAGGATTAGTAGAAATCTCTTAAAATTATAGAAATAGGTAACTTCTGTTACTTGAGTGATAATTATTGGAACAATTTTTGGCAACATAGAATTAAAAATATATACCATTAATTTAAAAATAATCTTTTATAACTAAACTTTTTATGAAATATTCAATAATTTAAATTTACATAAGATTATATTTGTTTAACATGTTAGAAATGTAATATGATTGGAATAATTCATATATAAGTGGAAATTATGTCTACAAACCCTCTTGATCTTATTCAATATAATTTATGGGGGTATATAAGATGTACAAAAAAACAGGATTTTAAATTTTCACTTTTATTGAGTATTTATATAAGGATTCGGCCTTAAACCTTACTTATTATTGAATTAAATGAAAAATTCACATTGAGGATCTTTTCAGGTTTAGATTTTTAGAGAATTAGGACATAACTATTACATATCAAAGATTACAAAGTAGACGAATATACTCATCTTCTATTTTTTTCAAAAAAAAAACTCTTGAACAAAAGGGTCATGTCCAGTTCCTTATTTTAGACAGCCTGACATTTCCTTGATCCCATCCTTGACACAATTCAACTTTATGTCCTGTAAAGACATTTCAAAAACATGGGATGAGCATAAAAAGCTCAGTAAGGTTTATAAAGGTATGGAAAGAAAACATTATTCCATCTATACATAAGAATTAATGAAATCAAACTTTACTCATAAAACATAAGCAATTTAACATACCTCATGAAATCATAAGATTTATGCATAACTCAATAGAAATCATAAGGCATAAAGGTAACGTGAGGCATTCATAACATTCTTACGTAGGGAGTGACCCTCATGGTTATGTTTGGAATACCCATCATAGTATATTCCATAAATCTCTTCGGAGAAACCATAGCATTTAAATCCTTCGCATTACCCAATGCATTGGAGAGCTATATCGGGCTCACCCACCCTTAGTTTATCACGGAACACCCGTTTTCATAACAATTCCCATGAACCATAACATAATCGTATCACATAAAACATGCATAAAGGAAACATAAAAATTCCACATTCAATCACAATATAAAAGTTTATGATATTGAAATAATGAATCCATTCAAAAAAACAATTTTCAAAACCATTTAAAACATTTAATAAATATATTTTTGAATTAAAGTGTCCCATACCACCTTGAAGATTTTATCATTTTCAACCATTAATATCCATATAAATAAATCCTTAAAACCATTTTGAAAAAATAGATATTAATAAGAACAAATCATTAAAACATTTAAAGCAATATTTTGGTTAAAGGGTTTTTACCAAAATTATAGACACTTGATTACAATAATTTCGGAATAACATTTAATCAGAACTTTATAATATCATGAGAATAAATGGATTCATGATATAATATTCCAAATGATAGTATATACACCATATAAGAGTGAATTGGTCCATAACAACAATGAAGTCTCAATAGAAATGTAAAATGAGATGAAATCCCTTATAAAGAAGGTATCCATAAATTAAGAATAAATCAATCTCAAAATTATGTGTGACAAATATAAATACCCCCAATATAAGTGGATATTAAGTGTAAAACAGTCAAAGGTTATTCACATATATTCAAAGTATGACATATTCAATAACTACATGTTGAACCCAAAGAAATCGAAATTGCGTTAAAAAGTTCCCTTGGTAAAATTCGACGGCCTAACGGCCTCACGTTAAAATTCATAAAATTAGTTTATGAGATGGAAAATGGTATCTCATCACTTGGAAATAATATTTACATCAATAAGGATGTATAATAACATATCCCAACATTAAAAGATGTAAATTAAAAGACATAACAAAATAAGTCTTTTTAAAAGAGGAGTGTGAAAGGTTCCCTTACCGATTTGGGAAACATTCAAAACGTACACCCCATAAAAGAAGGGCCATACAATGATGATGTAAATACCAAAATATTAAAATAATGGGCATTAAATAAACCACACAAAAGGAAATAGTGTCCAATGTAGCATGAATCTCACAGGAATAAAAAGTGAGATGAAAATCCCCTTATGAAAATTCGGTAGCCTAACTGCGCCACATAAAATTTCCAAAAATGGATTGATGAGATCAAATAAGGTATCTAATAATATTAACATAAAATGTACATAAATTTTAATATAAAAGAGAAACCCCCAAAATAATAAAGATGAGCTTAAAAGAAATGACATAATGGAGAGTACTTAAAAAGAAAGAGAGAGGTCGGATCCCTTACCTCAAGTCCGACTTGTATTGTTAGTTTCTTTATATTAATGAATAATAAACATTGGTCAATTTATAAGTTATTAAGGTCCTACTTTAAATATTATTATTCATTTAATATCACAAATTATAATGTTATAATTATTGTTTAATAATGTGAGTTCATATCAGACGTTTTTGTCGATGTTTGGTACATGAGTCAAAAATGAACTTGTTTGAATATGATTGTCCATGTAGTTATATGTAAATCACCTCCAGAATATTATGAATCATTTAAATATCATATATATCCAGTATGTATTATTTTTATACTATTCCATAACATTTGGATATAAAAAGAAATGAAATGCACCGTTCATGGAGATGGTAGGTCATACGTACGCATGAACGCTACTTTCATTTTCTTTGACATATTAATGGAATTAAAAATAATTGAGTGATATATAAATATTATAATTCCAGTATAATATATATGTTTTATAGGTCACATAAGTTCATCAATTTAATTCTTTATACATTCCATGTATTTCATGAACGAGTCACATCACTTGAGGGGGCGGTAGTCCACACTTCCTCGTATGAAATTATCACATTTTCACAACATGAAAAGCATAAAGATGTGTTTTAAATATAAAATACAGAAGCATATGGAATGAATAAATACCATATATATCATATATAAAATACAGTGACATCATAATGGCCATCATGAAAGGGTTTAAGAGAAGATTGAACAATCATCATTTCTTGAGGCACTAATTAGCCATCCACAGAAACAGTTTGTTCTTTAACCATTAGACGGAGGTGTGTGTATGTGTAGCTCAAATCCTTCACATAACAACATCCTAGTATATTGAATATAATTTTTTTGTTTCAAAAAAAGTAATAAAAAGAGTTTAGCTGTTTGGGGAAGCAAAATGAAACAAAAGAACACAAATGAAGACATTACCTTTAAATCGGATAACTCCTCTTGGTTTGAACAAAAAGGGTTTCTTGATGAGAATTCTGCCAAAGGTGAGGCTTCAGTGATGAATATAGGGATTTCTATAGATTAAATGGGAAGGGGTTGGATGAGCCAATGGCTTGAGAGGTGGGGTTAAGGTGGTAGAGGTGGGGCCTTTTATAAGAGAAGAGGATGGGCACTCTTGGAAAGTTATAAAATATTACTTTATTATAAAATGATTTTCAGATTTTAAATGTCACAAAAGGATATATTTAGAGTCTAAGGTGATAAGGTTTCGAAATAAACCCATAAAATAGTTGTTCTATAACTTTAAGACTTAGATGTTACCATATCTCTTCATTTTATTTAAATCGTTCATTTGTGAGGTAATAACTGAATCATCACGGTGTCATGAATAAAATAACTTATTTAATGTCTAAAAATTATAAAACAAATATCATGATGTAGGAAATAGCTTTAGGTTTCCAATGACTATTTATAGTCTAAGATATCATTTATGTAGACAAAATTAAAATTATTTTACTTCGGTGTTACATACTTTGGTTATATTTTCCTTTCTTTAAATAAAATATGATAAAACGTCACTATCACACTAAAGTGATTCAATGTGGTCTCAAGGTTAGCACAAGGCATCCCATGGTCAATAATGACACCAAAAATAGAATTATGACACATTTTGGGGTCATTTTATATATTTTTTATATTAGTTTCTTACCCTTAATTACCCGATTACTAATTAAAGACGACAATTAAAGATAATTACCGTCATTACTATTCATAATGCCCAAGAACAAAAGATTCTTAATTAAATAATTTTGACCTTATGATTAAAAATATGGAATCCATTTCATCAAATTAAAACACATAAATTGTAGTAATTAATTTAACAGTAAATCCCGTTATCAAAACAAAAGACGGGTTTTTACGAAGTAAAATTTATCAAAATATTGACTTGTTTTTACATCCAATTGAAAAGTAAAATTACTTCCAATGAACAAAATTTTATTAAGTGATAAAAAATAATTCAATTATACATTAAAAACAATTAAAATGACAACCTATTTATATAAATAAATTGGATGAAAAGGTAGTTTTGAATTAAAAACTGTATTTTTTACTATTCATAAAAAAAGCATTATCAGAAAAATACAAAAAATTAACCCAAAGATATATTCGATATTTCAAATTCAGAAAAGATTTCCATTTTACCATATTCAAAACATAGATGTTTCATTAATAAATCATATAGTTAATTCCTGCTGTCAAAACAAATAGTGGGTTTTTTGGAAGCAATATCTATGAAACGTTTGTCACTTGTTTATGTCCATTTTCAATGTGAAATTAATTCTAAAAACTACCATTGAATTAAATTGTAAAAATATATTATAATTAAACTTTAAAATCAATTAAAAAGATAATCTATCCATATATTTATATTAGATGAAAAAACAGTTTTGATGAAAAATGCAATATTTTTCACTATTCATTAAAAATAATGAACATTGTCAGAAACATACCAAAAATTTAACCAAAGTAAATTTAAATATCCTAATAATATATAATAAATTTATTTTGATAAATAGAGCTTATAAAATTGTCAAACGTTAGATTTAAAAAAGGTTCTCCATCAAAAGGCGGTAAAATAATCTTTTAAAAATATTAGAGTATATATTCTTAAAATTGGATTCATTTGGATTTTAAGCCTCTAACATGTATTGGATAAAATTAAATAAATTTTACAAACATATATAATCATTTTATAGTTATTTCTTTTCGTTCCCCCCATTACAACGTCTAGGCGGTAATTATTATAATATTATTATATTATTAGTGTGCAACGTAAGATATCAAAGAAACTCGTTGTTGCGTATTGGGAACGCCATCGAGCATAACATTCCCTTTAAAGTAGTATTAACATTTTATTCACAAATATTGAAAATAAATATAATGTAATATTATTTATCTACCTGGGATGTTACAATTTAACTCAACTAATTTTTTTTTATGAATCACAAATTTAGGGTAGCATAAATATTCATATTTTTCAGAATATAAGTCACAGGTAAATGTGTGTTTATATTATTAATATGATAATTGGTAATCGAAAGGGATATACATGAAAAGATTTTGAATCTTACTTAATTATTCATGTAATCAAACATAATAAGGTTTATCCATACACATATTAATAGAATGGAGTGGAGTATAGGAAAAATTTATGTTTGGTGAAAATGATGAAAAAGTTTACCTTAAGAAACCTTGGGGGTTCCAACATGATAATGATAAAACCAATGTATGTAAATTGTGAAAACCATGTACTAGTTGAAATAATATCTACATTCCTATTACATGAAATAATACATTTTTTTAGAAGTTGAATTTTTCTAAATTAAATGTTTAAAATTACTTATATGTGAAAGGGAAGGATTCTGGTAAACTCTTGGTTATCATTAATATTAATGATATAATTTTTTTAGGGGATAAGGAAAAATCATGTGATGAATTTCTGGAGAAAATGAAGAGGAATTTTCTATGTTAATTTTATAGATAATAAACTTATGTTATAGTATTACAAGTAAAATATTTGTAATGTTACATTTGTATATCCTACTAAAATTAAGATAGGGGCATGTTAAAAAAATTTCATGGAGGTCACAAAGAAGTCTCAACTATAATTTTAGTGGGTATGGAGATGATTAAAGATGAATCTTGGAAATGTTTGAATCAAAATTATTTTTTAAATTTGTTTGAATATTTATTTTATCCTATAGAATCATTCCCTAAATATTTTTATGATGTTACTTTTTCTTATGTATATATGAGGGATTTTATTGAATATCACATTTTTTAAGTTAAAAAAACATAGAGGTATGTTAAAAAAACACCATATGAGTTATTTTATAATAAAAGTTATGTTATAAACATTCTATTATATAATGATACTAATTAGGTTTGAGATTAAAATGATAAAAAATCACCATCAACATGGAAATTTTACTAGGGACAATGTTGTTTGACCTATTATAGTATGAATAAATTTTCAGTGACCTTGAGCATAGTTGATGTTTAATATAATGAAAATACATTGATTTGAATTATATTTTTATGGATGAAATTTTATATTGGTGATGTCAATGTAGAATTTTTCAAACCACAGAATGTAATTTTTGATAATAAGAATGTAACTAATCTTTCCAAATATATTATTGAACACTAAAGATCAATGTACCTTCATATTAAGTATCACTTCAAGAAATAAAATGTTACTCATGGAAAATTTATATTGCAATATATTTATATAAAATATAAAATATCTAATGATTTCAAAGAATATATGCCAAAATAGATACTTCTTGAATTTATGGTACTATGTCAGGTTCATACTCCACCAATGTCTTCCTAATGTTTTTAATTTAGTCCCCTGCTATTCATTTGATTATGTTTCCAATAGAGGAAAATGTAAAAATTTATTCAAAAAGGTTTATAGGAGTAAATATATTTCTTGAAATAAATCTAATGATTCAGTTATCAAAAAATGCAGAAGAAAATTGAAATGAGAGAGTGATAATTTCAGTGTTGAATTTTTGTAACAAAAATAGAGGAGGTAAAAGTGACGAAAATTTTATCTTATCTTTGAAAAAAAATATCACTATGATATGGAATTATTTCAATAAAAATTTCTTATTCATTTTTGTTATGTCAAGATCTTATCTATGATTATGACTTTAATTTTTAATATTTTTGAGAATAAATTATTTGCAAATATTTATTAGTGAAAAAGGTCGAGTGGTGAAAAATACTAAGTATTAAATGCTTATAAATAATTTTTTAAAAAAATTAATATGTGGAGATTAAAGATCACCTTTGATGGTTTTCATAATAAAATTTTCTATTTTTTTTATAAATTTTTCATAATGAATTTTTTTTATAAATTAGGTGATATATAATGATTTTTGATGTTCATTATGATGTTACTGAAAATTAAAAAGGCAGATGGTTGGATATTTCTTTTAATATCTTTATATCTAATTTCATATTATTCTTTGTTGTTTGATAAATTTTTCCAACATCATAAAATTCAGGATATAGGATGTTGTTTGAAAGAAAAAATATAATAATTTTAGTTTTTTGGATTTACAAAATGTAGTATCCAGACAAGCCTTTATAGAAAAACATCTCCAGAGAGACTCCTATAAAGAAATTTGAATATAATAATGAATTAGATCATGTGAAGAAGACCCTAATGGAATGAGATATGAGAAAACAATTGATAAATTTATGAATGATAAATATAGATGTTTACAATGTTTTTCTTCAAAAACTATTTTGATATAATTTGTTGAATCATAAATAAATTCAATCAATGTGATCAAATAGAGAAGTTATTATTATAAGGATGGAACAAACTAATCATCATAAAAACCATATGGACATTATCTTTTTTTAAGATGTTGGAAGTATGTTTTTTGAAGATAAATTAGTGTAATTCTTTTTTCAGATTATCATTTAGTAAGAAATATTTCGAAGTGAAACTTTTTAGGATATGTTTTTATAAGAATAAATAAATTTAAATGTGGTCGATCTAATAAACAAAGATAAGAGTTTTTAAAAGAATACTTTTTCATAGATTCTCTAGACAAACCAAATCTAACAAACTTACTATAAATAAGTTTCTACTAGGTGTTTTGGACAAACATGATGGTTCAATGTTTTTTTGCTAACTTTCTTCCATTTTTTAAATTATAAATAAATACATAATGGGGATGTAAACATATTGGTGGAAAATATAGAGTTGAAAAAAAAAGTTTTGAGTTGAATATGTTTTCATTAAAATACTGTATTAAATGGATGGAACAACATAATATACCATCTTTAAGATGTTTTTCAAATTTTGTAAGTGTTTCAAGATAAATGGGTAGAAGAAAAGTTAGTTTTGTAAAAAAAATTTCCTTTAAAATTATTAAATATAAGTGTCATATTACAGACTTTCTAATTTTTAATGGTTTATAGTTGTGAGGAAATGATGGTTGGAGATTGGAAGAATTTTTTTAGAAGAAAATATAAAATTATTGATAAAATATAGGATGATTGGATGAAAATTTTCTTGATGAACTTTCAGATAACATTTTTCAAACAAAACTTTTTTAGAAGGATGATGGTGTTGTCCCATTTTTCAATTGGGTTTTCATTAATCTAAAAACTATTAATTTTAAATAGTTATATAACATTTTTTGTTAATGGGTTTTAAGGATGTTTGGAGTAGCTAGATAATTCATGAAGAATCAAGAAGCCTCTGTAATGCTTAAAAAGAATCCAACTGAAATTCAAATGTGTGATAAATTTAGTGTTTTAAATTTCAGTGATTTAAAAAATGAAATGGATTTCCCTACATATATATTCCATGATCTCCTATATAAGGGGTATAAACTACAACCTACTTAACATTTGTTCAGATTGTACGAAAGGTCTAATAGATTCTGAATTGGTGTGAGATGTCACATTCCAATTGAATTGGATTTTGAGTTGATGAATGTTTAGATGATAGATGTTTTTGAACATAGAATCAAATAGGTTCTCCTTCATGGGTTTCTAAACAGTGTTTTATAGATCTATGTATTTGATTGAGTTTTCATGTAAGAGTTTGATGGGTGGTTTTTTGTTAATCAGATTGAAAAATTGTTTTAAAAGAAGCACAACTTTAGTGAGGTGTATCAGATAGATTAAATTAGAAGAATACATGATTACTGGAAGGATACATCCTATATAGAGTAAATAAATAAATTTTTATAGGCAGACATCTTGGCAGATATTTTGCTATGTTCCATATATCTTATTGTGATAATTTTATAAATTATACCATATTAAACAAATGGGAGTTAATATAATCAAACCTATAGAAAGATAGAAGGATTATAACATAATTTGACATAAAATTTGTATTTAGTTATTAAAAATACTGTATTTCTATTGACCAATTAGAGTGACGATATTGGTGATGTAAGTTCTCCCTCCAAGTCCAAACCCTTTAAATATATGATTCCCTATTTTCCCCAACATATATTGTTTTTAGATTGAAAACAAATTTATTAGAAAAGTAACTCTAAAAGATAAAAAAGGTTAAATTTTATAAATTTTTAAATTTATAAAAATAAAACAAATTGTTCAGCCATGTACCCCCACCCCCTCACCCACCCTTAATGGTTCAAATTACCCATGGAATTTCACATACTAACCACAAAAAATCTTCCTCAAACTATATGTTTTGTATAAGAAATCAAAATTACTAAAAAAATAAAGGTAGAATATGGAATGGAAGTACAATGAAATTATAGAAAGAACATAATATTTTATCAATATTTATACATTTTCTTATTTTCATGGGGGAAATCACAACACTACATTCTTATAATATAAATCAAATATTATTGGTGATAAATAGTATATTTAAAATGTAATACTCACCAACATCTCAGCTCTCCAATAAATATTTTGTTGAAATGTAGCTTCACACAGTGTTAATCCACTCTTTCACCCCTTGACAATGAGGGCCCCAAATACTTAAATAAAAATAAAAATTATTAAAAAAAATTAATCCCACTACCCTAAAAACATTGTTCAAAATACATAACCTCGTTATTAAGTTTACAAACCCGGTGACCAATTAGATTTTTTCAACTTCCATGCCTATCAGCGCAACACTATTGGACAATTGGTTGATTAAAACTTCTGATGAGGATAATATAATTATAGGAAACATGTTATAGATGGAGAGGTGAACTATTACATCCTTTTTATGGATTATATCTCCCTACTGTTATTATAAATTCTAATGAATGAACTTATAGGGAACTAAACATATGATGCTCTAAAATTACAATGGTTTGAACAAGGATTCACATCCCAACAACCATTAATAATTTTTTATTGAATGATATTTTATATTTATATCCAAATTTCTTTGGAATATATTGGATAAATTTGGGACAAATCATTTTATGATTATGAAATTTTACCCTCAAACTGATATCTAGACTGAGAAAATCATTAAAATTCTAGATGATGTGATGTAGGAATTAACTTTATATTTTGTTAAGTTCTATGTTGATAACTTTCGATTAGGGTAGTTGGCATTCGAAAACTACTACAACTATATCACTTGAATGGAACATATCTTGTCCTTGTATGGGATACCCAACATGTCATCCCTATATTTGAGGGATATATGATAATTGACACTAATGGGGATAAATTTAGTGTGGGCAGCGATAAAGAAGGTGAAGATGATTTAAGAGAAGAGAATTAGTACACAAAAACCTCAAAATATTTACATATAATAATAATGGATGACCTTATAGTAAAAGTAGGGATATCACATGTTCCCTAATACGTATCTATTATGATTTTTATAGAGGGAATAAATCTTTGAGATTCATTGATACATTCTGAATCCAATGTAATTTATAAAAGGTTTCTTACCACCTAGTTTTCCCCCACAATTTGACTATGTGTACGGAATCTCCCATATTCTATTTCTGATGAGATACATTACTCATTTCATGTCCTTGACTGGGGTTAGTTGGACATTGAGGATGGTTCCACCTCTTTAGTGTATTAAGTGGTAATTAAGGATGATTTAAAGGGGAACCACTGCAAAATATCTATTTTAATGGTTTGAACTCATTGGTTTAATAGTAACCTTTAGGATAGCTTAATAGAGAATGAGAACCACATGTTAGCTTGTAATGTGTTTTGAGATTTTAATGATAAAAAACATGGATGCTGGGGAGGCTATAGAGACCTTCTTTTTTATTTAAAATTAAAATTATTTTAATTAATATTTTTTATGATTCATTGAGTTGTGACAGAGTCGAGGTCAATATAGAACCTAGATAATGATTTATTATACATAAAATATTAAATTTATTTTATTTCCTCTGGATCATGAAAATAATTCCTTTCCTTTAAAAAATCATCCTGATGGGAAATCCAAGATCGTGGTTTTGCTGAGAAATGGATTTTTTCTAAAGAAACAATATAATTTTATTTTCCACTGGGGTTCCTAACATCAAGCCATAATAGGTGGATTAGTTAATTAATATGACCAATTTAAATAATGAAACATCTTGATATTTTAATATATATTTCTCTATAAGTATATATGACTTCTTTATTTACATGTATTAATATATTTAAACAAGCCACATTATACAATTAGGAAAAATTTATTTAATGTGGCAGTTGTGATATAGTCATTGAATAAGTGGTTATAAATAGAATTAACCATATTATAAAATATATATAAAGGATAAACATGATAAAAATTCATTAATTAAGGCTTAAAAAATAAACACTCAATTTTTAGTAATGTTATATTATTCATCAAAAAATAATTTGTCTTTAAAAATAATTTTTATATATTTTTATGAGAAAATTTTTTCGTTATGTTTTTGTACTTTTAAAAAAATTGATAAAAGTATATGATATTTTAAATTATCTAATAAATCTTTTCTTAGGATATATTTTTGGTATTTTTATAAAATAATTCTTCCCTACTAAAATTTGAAATGTAATAATTTTTATTGAAAATTATTATTTTTATTTAATAATTTACACATTTTAATTTCATTTTATAAATGGTTTCAAATTACAATTAGTTATATTATATTAATAACAATACAATTAATTTTATTTTGATTGAATTTTTAACTTTGTATAAAACCATATTTATACATAAAGGGAATTTTTCTAAATTTTGTTTTGTTATGTCTTAAATTTTTATCTCAAATTAATTTCATCCACTTCAATAAATTGAATCTTGAAAAAAATGATTCCTTATTTTTTATTAGTATCTAATTATTTGGTAAATATTCCCATTTATTTTTATACATTATGAAATGTACCTGTAGTCAAATTTATCACCTCGATAAATGATAAGTTGATTAATTAATGATTAAAATATTATGAGAAGTACTTCAAAATAAAACCAAAATTTTACTTTATTTTATTGTATAATTATATTTCATCTATAATCATTCAAATATTTAAGCTGTTATCTTTTTTCATTTATATTTTATTCTTAACATTATAATATTTATTTAAAGGAAAAAGTCAAAAACGTCACTCCCTCCCCCCTTTAAAATCTATAATATTTTGTGACATAAATAAAAAATAAAAATATAATCATATATAGAAGTGTATTTTAAATATTAATTATTTTTTAATCATGTTAATGTATTCTGTTTATTTTTGATGAAATAATAACAATAAATTCTTGTGTAACACGAACACAATTTTTGTTCAAGCAGTTGTAAAATCATGTAATTGATTTTAGAAAGTATAGAAAAAAAACTTGTGTAATTTTTTTCCATGAATATTATTAATAAATTTACTATATTATAGTTGTTTTAAATGTTACTTTTAAAACATCATTTCGTGTAATTTTCTTTTCAAAGTGAAATTTACTAAATAGTTCCAAAAATAAAATTTATGGTATTTTTTTATAAATAAAAATTTATTAAATGATTTAAAATTAATAAAAAACAATACATTATAAAATGTATTTATATATGGTATAAAATATATTACACTGACTTTTTATTTTTTTCTTATCCCTTTATGGTAACTTTTTTAACATTTAATTTGTAGAAATATTTACAATTATGGTATTCATTAAAATGGTTAACATTGGTTAAAACTAAAATATAAGGGTGAAAAAATAACCAAATCCTTTAATATTTTTATTTTATGATAGTTTTTCAACTTATAATCATTGTATATTATAAATTATTCAATTTGGAACCATTTTTGAGTGAAAAATTAATTATTTTAATTGAATACTTTCAAAAAAATCCATGAATTCCCCTCCCATCACTTATAAAATGAAACTCCTTCTCTCTTTTCTTTACACCACCTTGAGAATCATATAATAATAACCCCCCCCCCCATATCAAATAATTACATCCCTATATATTATTTTTGTGTTTTTGGTCTTTTTAAAATACCATTATAGGGGTCCTTTATAAGGTATATAAATGGAAGTCTAGCAAAGAAGATATAATCATATTTATTGACTCTCACAAGTTTATTTATTCTTAAAAATCCTCTAAATATATTATAACCATCCTAAAAAATATATCCAATATAATAGATGTACTATGAAATTATTGTTATTATGCGACAACTATATTCCATCTCTTTTTATTCCTATTAAAAATGAAAACATTTCTCGTTCGTAGACACGGATTACCATCTCAATGTTGTAGTGTAATTTGATTTCAATCCCCACATTAATAGGATGGTTATAAATATATAAATAATGAAAATATATATTATATTTATGTTATGAATAATATTCTACAGATGATGGAACCATGATCTATATTCACATATCAAAACTACTGAATCAGAGTATATATAAAAAGGTAGTAGTTGACACCCCAAAAAATTACAATAAATAAGATTGTTAATACATGGTTGATGATGTTTTATAAAAATATCATTTATGAAATCATAAATATATATAGCTATTTTATATAATTATAATTAATATATATTTATTTTACATGAAGTTAAAATCACTTAAACGGAAAGTCATAATCTTAGTAATGGGTTTCCCAACTCAATTTCCATTCATTGTGTTATACATATAAATCATTGAATACTTCACATAGTGATTATGTGTGAAATGGCCATTTATTTTATTATTTTTTATTTTACCTTGTTAGTTTACTATTTTTTTACACACAATAACTTCATCGACTAATTCTCACTTCAATGAAATCCTATTTGCATGGGATATCATATAAATTTCCCATAAATTGAGTCTTATGTCATAATTTCAACCTATATAATTTTACAAGATGTATATACCACCCCATTGATTTATTAATCATGAATATAAAATATTAAATAATTATAATTATTGTTCTGATTCAATTTTACTCTTTCAAAGGGTTATAACTTAAAAGTTACCAAAAATGTATTAAATTTTTTTAAAGTATCACTCTTTTGGGATTTACCTCAATTTATTTTAAATAATATTATAACATATCCTTGATAAAATACATATATTTAATTATCATCTATATATTTATATATTTTTTGTGATTTATTTCAATTTTTACCCTCTTTGGAAATCAAATCATTCAAAGAAATGTTCAAAATAAAAACTAAACTAATTTCTCTTTTTGATCAGTTTTAGATTTCTTCCATATCCACAAATTTAAATGTTGTTTTATAGAACTCATTTTTATTTACTCAAATTATTTAATATGGAAATTTCATGTTAACCATTAATTTTTTACAAGGTTATAATGTAATATAACTAATTATTTTTGAAAGGGTCATTTTCACCTTTTTAAAAAGTCAAATATAATGTTACTTTTTTAAAGTATATAAAATTAATAGATATTTACACCACCATAACCATTCTCTAAAATTTATTTTATTATAAAATATTTTAATAATTTTATAAATAAAATTATTTATGTAATCAAATTTTAAATTATTCAGTTCTATTTTTGTCTATTATTTAAAAGATTGGATTTTACAACAAGATCTACTTTTATGATCATAAAATATCATATATTGATTATTTTAGTGGCCATTATAATTGTACTAGAACATTCCATAAGATTTAATCATAAGGAAAAAATTATTTTAAATATCCATTTTCTTTTTATCTTAGATTTGAATATTTATTAAATCATATAGCATTTCTATATACAGTGTTTTGAATTTATAGTTATTTGATTGACTAGGGAATTATTTATATTCTGTATTATTTATTCAGTGTATAATTTTATTCATAAGACATATTCTATTTGAATAATATTGACTATTACCAATGCTATAGAAAAGAAATATTTGAATGAGTTTCCTAGATACTCCAATTTTTTATGTTTTAATTGTTATTTGGAATGTAAAAGTAGAATCATGTGGGTATCTGGTTCTTTATGACTACAAATAATCAGTAATTTAGTTTGAGATCTGATGTATCTTATGATAATGTAATAAATTAGACAACAGATATAGGGTACTAGAGTTGAGGTCCTACATGATGGTATCGGGTGATATTAAATATAATACTTATCAACTAGATTTTAAAAGTCATAGATCATGGATCAAAAAATTATGATTTATTTTATGGATAAGTATATGTATAATATATAATCCTAATATTTTGAACTGTTATATATTATCTGGTTTCCCATAATTATTAGTGTTTCTCAAACACATATTTTTGTTTTTAGTCAATGGTTGGTACTGGATGGAATCATGTTTACACTTAATGAAATGGAAACATAATTGATTATGAGATACCAAATTGTGTTATGATTGGATTTAATGGTATTATGATTATTCCTAGTAATTTATCAAAATATATGATTAAAAATCTATAACTTAATGAACTCTTATTATCACCCTATAAGATAATAATATAGTTTCCTCAGACATTGGGTGGTGGATACCATAGAGGAATGAAAGCTCAATCTTCTTCATGTTATATAAATGTAAAGAGACACCCCATATAATATCTCAATGGAATATGAATTTATTATTTGTGAAATTAATAAAATAAATCAATGAATTATCAAAAAAAAATTAAATAGTTTTATGGAGGGATATGAAATTTATCCCAAAGAAAATTTATAGTTAAATATATTATTTTAGTGGAATATGGGAACTATCCAAGACAATATCATAATCCATGAAATAACTCTGAGGCCAGGAAATGACATGTGATATGAAAATATTTAAAGTGTAAGTATTTAATTTCTTATGTATTGGGATAAAGGGATAATTGAAATTTATAAACTAAATTGGATAGTATTGGTGACCTTGAATTTGGTAATTCATTGGATGAAAATTTTATTTTGGTCATCTTTGATGAATTAAAGTGAATATTTTTATTTATGGAAATATTGTATGATTTTATTTGAGAAATAATGATTGTGTTAATTTTTTTAGTCATATATGTTTTTATATGGGGTTAACATGAGGGTCATGGATATTATCATGGGTTTATATTTTTAAGGATTCAATAATTTTAACAGAATAGATACCACTTTTTGGGATTTAAGTGAATAGATATTGAGTTGATATATAATATTAATTGGGTTTTAATAAGAAGAATATATTGAGTTTTAAAAAATCATTTTGGTTAATATATGATTTGTAATGGTCTGTTGGATAATAAGATATTGATAATCTTGATGGTTCAAATGTGATTCATTAACAAGGTGATATTTTGGATGATATTTGTGGTCATAATAAGTACTAACTTTAATGTTAGTATAAAAATAAAATTTATGATATTTTAGTGAATTTCACTAAATTGCAATATTAAAATTTTGAGTTTTCATCTCAATTAGTGATATTTTTTGGTTTTTAATTTTCTTTGACATATTTTTTTACATTAAATATAATTTCGGAAGAATTTAATTTATTTTTTTTAATCTACATTAAAAGTAATGAGATCACCATTGACATTAAAACATTTCTTACTGTTGAGTTTATTGTGATTAATTTTGGTGTGTGATTATTTATTTTTGGAATAATCTATGTTCAACCTTTGGTGTTGTTATTGATACTTTTTAGTAAAATTTATTATTTCTTTATATGAAGGATTATATATTTTAGATATTATCTTATATTGTGGAAGCCATTTCAATTTTTAAACAATTTAAAGACATTTGTAATACATTGTTATACTTTTATGGATTTGGTGATTTGTTATAAGTTGATTTTGGTTATTTATGAATGAAAAATTCATTTATGATAATCACTGTTTGGAGAAAGGAAGAGATTACCATCAAAAACTATAGATGGATGAAATTTTACTTATTATGTGATTATTTTTATTTATTTTTTATTTTAAATGGTAATTTATTTCATAAATTATAGGTTAAACATCAAGACACAAAATCATTATCCTATTATGATCATTTTTTATCAATAGATGGTGTTTTCACCAATCAAAAATTTATTGTTTTTTGGTCATCAAAATTATCTTGACTATGTTATATATCAAAATATAGTTTCCTTTTGTGTTATTTTACTCCTCCATGTCCATATATTAATGTACAAAAATGTTTCTCATATTTCAAAATAGAGTTCGGTATTATTTTAAATTTCTATGTTTTTTTCATTTCCATCTTTTTAAGAGGATGTTTTATTAACCCTTTTCATAATGTGGGATTTTCAAAAGAGAATTTTTAAATGTATATCCCTCCATTACTAAAAACAAGTACAAATAACAAGTATGAAATTTAATTATGGTACAGAATGTAACACCCTGGGGTTTTAAAGGAGTATTATATTCGATATCCTATACAACACACAACACTAATATTAAATGAACAAAGAAATGTGATTATCTTAATATGAATGTTATAACCCATTAGTTGATGTAACACCCTAAAATTATAATATAATAACATTGTATTCAATGTCATATGATACACACAAAACTGAGCTTAAATAAACAAAAAAATATATTTCTTTTTAATTAATTCCATTTTAAATATTTTTGAACATGCATCCCCGATTATAAATGAATAGTTTTAAAGTATAATTTTATGAAATAATCATTATATTAGGATGTGTGAATTTTACTAAATAAATTTTGAAAAATTTTATTATAAATTTTATTCGTAATAAAAAATCATTTACAAAATAAAAAAAATATTTTCTCACAAACTATATTTCTTTGAAAAGATAGTTTAGTCGTGCTTTGAACACATAAAATAATTTAACTTTTACCTATTTTATAAAATTTAATTATTAAAATTAACATAATTTATGAAATGCTAATATCAAAATAATCATATTGTGATTTGTTTGGATTTTTTCTCAAATGATTCATTTTTTTTATGAATAGTAAAAAATTCTCACTTTTAATTGAAAACTGCAAATTATTTTAAATTAATTATAAAAGTTAAAATATATTATAAATTGGTATTAAAGTAAAATTAGTTACATAATATATATATATATATATAAGTTATTCCAATTTAGTTCATTGGAATCATTTTCAAGTTTAATTCGGATATAGAAACGTTGTAAACTTTTGAACATTTTTTATTTAAAAACACGCTCTCTCATTACATCTACGGGATTAATTTTATATTAAAGTTTCCCACATATAGTAATTGAATTATGAAAAATTTATTCCTTATTATGAAACAGAAATATTTTTTAATTTTTATCATGTTCAAAATAATTTTTGACCAAAGTGAATATTGAAATGAGAAAACATTATTTAACATGGTTATGGTAAAAAATGATTTACAGGCTGTTTAAATAAGATGATAATGGATAAAATAGATTTAAAATACTATAAAACACCTATTTTATGGCCATATGTAGACATTATATCTTCTAGGATTTATAATTTTCATTTTTGAGGCTTTTTTCAAGATTACAATGTGAATATGATTGAATATTTTCAATAAAAATTACAATTGTGCCACTCACCTCACTTATAAAAGTCCTCCCACTCGTCTATTTTATTAACACATTCACACCCTTTTCGATCTGAAATTACCTTCCAAAATACCATACCAAAATCCCTAATCAAATCCTTAAATCCTTATGTTTGTAAAAAAATCCAACCTAGGATGGCTTTGGTGCACAACTATGGAAGATACTCGAAGGATAGGAAACATTATTCAAAGAGATTTTTTATTGTATTTCTTGATCCTCCTATTTCAATTATTTCTAAAACATGTGGATATAATAACATAAATATCATAAATATACATATATTTTTTTATTTAATGTTAAATACCTATAACCACACCCACTTCCATCAAATGATTTTTGTAATCATCATTTGTTTGTACAATGGACTAGCACCTCAAGAACAAACAATGTCCATCATTTTTACATTACAACCTCTCCCAATTGGGTATGATGATTGAATAAAAATATATATATATATATATGATATATATAAAATAATTATACATATTTATCCATTTTATCATATATACCTATTTTATTTTCATTCCTTAGGGGATATGATAACATCACTCATGTATGCGGTGGAATGCCATCTCATAAAGTGAAGCATTTCGCCTTTCCCTATAACTTTTCATAGAAGGATATATGATTAAATATAATTATTAAATGTGATATAAATGAAATATTTTTGATTTTTGTGACATATGTTTCATTATAAAAAAGTAATATATCATTTTATTTCATACCTTCTCAGTCACTTAAAGATGATAAAATTGTTCGTGTATGTGTAGATTACCACCTTCACAAAGCGATGTGACTCTCATTCCATCACCACACCATAATAATAATATATATAAGTATATATTATTATATTTATGAAATTTTCATCATTAATTAATGATAAATTATTCTTTACATTCTTTTTATAATGATCATTGAGAAATAGAAATATCACTCATGCGTTTGAATGTCCTACCGTCTATATGATAGTGACGTACATCATTTCTAAAAACAATATTCCATGGTTGGACATAAAAGTAAAATTTATCTATTAAGATGATATATAAACCATGATTATTATTCTTTATATGATATAACTATATAATATTCTCACAAACCAGACCATTCATGAAGAAACACACATGAGAAAACAAGGAAATTAACACCTAAAACAATGAAGATAATAAAATATTATCAATGATAGGGTGATAAGATATTATAAATGTGTTATATATGATGTTATAAATATTAATATTTTTATTTTATTCGTTAAAAACATTTTTAGAACCACTATATTAGAGTTAAAATAACGTTCATCCAAATGAAAGCATGAGGTAAGGGATTTCATCTCAATTTCGTCTCATAAAGGCCTATTATAATCTTATACACATAATTTATTTTATATGGTGTATAAAAATACCCTTTAAAATTTTACATATCTATTCAGTACTAAAACATGGTATTTTATGATTGGATTTTAATTAGTTTTTACAAGTGGATTTGACTGGATAATTACCACCTTGTAAATAATTACACAACTCAATTTCATTTCATTGGGTTATGTTAATTCGTAGCCGGAATGGCCTGAAGGCCTTCATTTTTATTGATTTTTGATAACCCCTCATTTAAAGGTATGAGAGGGAACACTTACAAGGCTTTTAGGCTCAGAGATTACATGGACCATAGGATTAGTATATTATATGACCCAAAGGTCTAAGAAAATCCAACCAGACTATCTACAAGGAACTTTCCCTCCATAGCATCTGTATCCTGATTGTATCTCTTCACCACTGTATGATAGTCTAGCTAGGCTTCTCGTGCAAGCACAAGCTGGAACCGATGGCATAGCCATACCCTTTAATTCTGACAATCAATTTGGCTCTGCTCTGGTGAGTGCACCAGCTTCGAATCCTCTTCTAGGGCTGCTCCTTTTTTTGTAGTGTGTCTAGGGCCTGCATTAATGTGGCCTGAAGGCCTTGGGGTGGCCCTAAGGCCTTATAGTGGCTCGAACGCCTTGAGAATCTACTGGCCTAAAGGCCTTGGGTGGCCAGAAAGCCTTGTAGGACCCGGGGACCAAACCAGTTGCCTAAAGGCCTAGATGGATGAATAGTTCTAGTTACTACAGTACAGAAAAGCTACTGCGATAATGACTGCTACAGTTCCACTATAATTCTTCAATAGTAGCCCTGTAAATATGCCTTCACCCGGATTTGATCTCGGGTCTCTTGAATACACCCAGCGAGTCCTCACCAACTGGGCTGAGGCACATTGGCGGGTTATATTACTTCTTCATTATCATTGATATTATAAGATTATGTGTATGATAACTTTTGATTTCATTATTATTTATTTAATATTTTTCTATATTGATTTATATTTTATACACATTAATCTATTAATTTATAAATATTCTCTTCAAAGTTATGACCATTATAGGGATTATTTTACTATTTCAGTCTATTAAAAATTGTTTATTATTAAATTTCATTTTAATGAAATTACGTGGGAATTTTCTAATAAAACAATTTCTTTTTATACTCATCAGATTATTTATGATATTTTCATTTAATATTATAATTTTTCTACTCATTGTTAATCAATGTTGTTGGTAAATCATGTTTAAGAAAATCTGAATACATTTATCTTTTTACTCAAAAATTTATTTTCTTCCAAACCCATGTTTTCTAATAATTCTATAAAATAATTTTTTTTCATTTGTTAAATAATTTATTAATGATAATTTTACATATTTGATTCCTTAAAAATTCATTCATATGAATATTCTATTTTTTTCAAATATAAAACTTTTCAATCTTTTTTACAATTTAAAAAATGAATTTTCTTTGATACATGTAAAACATATATGGAACTACCAACCAAAAATACCATCATTTAATTGAAAATTTAATTGATTATTTAAAATATTATTTTATAAAACAAATTCATAAAATTCATAAAATTATTATTTTTCAAACATGATTTTCATGGAAGATATTTTTTAAAAGATTTATGTTTTAAAAATATTATTTTTAAAATGAAAATAATATTTACCTTAAGAATGTTTTTAAATATATTTTATGGTATTTGTATTAAAAAAAATTAAAAAATAAATGATTTTAAATTGGGGTTATATTGTGTTGAAATTATCATTCTTCTTCATTTGGAAGGTTTATGATTATTTGGATGAAGGATAGTATTGTCATTAACTTCATTGATTCATTTTTGTAGTCAACAATTTTCCCTTGAAATTTTCTCTTCCCAATGATTATTTGGCATTAAATTTCTTATAAATCACCATATATTTATGATGGATATGTTTATTTTTAAAATAACATATCATTTATATGTACAATGTTTTATATTGAAAGTCATTTATTTATCTAGGGAACAGTTAATAAGTCTATATTTTTTATGTAGTATGAATATTTAACGATTAGAAACATTTTTTATAGATTAAATTGATTATTATATATATGAGGAATGATTTGGAAATGAAATAAATTTTTGGGGACTAGTTTTAGATATCACATGGATACATTGGTAGACTCAGGGGATGAATCATTTGGATACCCTTAGTTAACTGTGTTCCTACCGATCATTTTCTTATGGTTCCTCCATCAAGTGTATGAATTAGATTCAAATTTATAAAGGACCAGAAATACCTTGTTTTCGTATCATTGAAAAGTGCATTAACATAAATATAGTTGTAAGAAGAGGCAATACAAAAGTGTGTAAACTATAAAAACGAGTCAAAGTGGATGGTCCCACACTAGCACTTCTGTGTAAGAACTCTACCAAAGGGGATCCTATTATAGGAATAGATTCAGGTACACCTGTTACAATTTTTACTGCAAAATAACCAAATTGTTCCCAAGGTAATGAATTACTAGTTACACCAAAAGATGCAGTCAATACAACCAGAACCAACTATCTTGGGGATAGATATTGACAATGTAGGTATTATGTTCCTAGGAAACATGATGTCCAGTAATTATAAAATGCCATAATTAGTGGTTATATTATTGTTGTCCCTAATATTTTTGTTATCATATTATCTATGGATGCATTTAATTCTATGTTTATTGATTACATGGAAAGTACATTCAGTTACTAACATTATCATATTCACTATAATATTTTTCATTATGATAGTTATGATAAAAATTAAATTGAATGGGTGTTTAGTTATTTACCTTAACATATTAATTATTCGAGTAAAATTGTTTAAATATCATATGTGTTCAATTTTTTACCATTTTGTTTTTATTATTCTCATTGATTCATGATAGCTTCCATTATACTAAACCCTCACTGGGCCTTTCATCTCATCCTAAAGTTGATTTATTTCAAAGTAATCCCTGAAATATATTATGAATGATATGAAATAATATGATACAATGAGTAATGATATTCTAAAAAAATTATTTTTTTTGTTGTGTATTTGAATTCAATATAGGAATCATCTATGTATCTAGTTTTCAAAGACTACTATAAAATTTAGTTTGTCGGTATGTGATTCCATTTATCTTATTCCAATTTTTTAAAGAAGGTACTGGAATTAGTCAACTCAACTGGGGAATGTTGTTGTTGGTATTCGAGAATGTTTTGAAGAAACCATGGGAATGGATTATGGAAAACATTGAATTTTGAACATGACCCCATGATAGAATTTCAGGATAAGTGTAAAAAAATTAATGTTTTCTTGAGGTTGAGATTTTTTGATTTTCTTTGTAATATAAAGCTGTATGGATACTAAAAGTGGACATTTTTCTGGAATAGGTATACCTATGGGAAATAACTCTAAAAGGTATACATAGGTTAGGACCTGGTCTTCACCTATTGCACAACTAAGGGACATATTACGAACATAGTTTGATAATCTTAGGGAATATTCTTAGGATAATTCACATTTTCATTACAAACCATTTTGAACAATATAAATATTTGATCATAATGAATGATCTAGTTTAAACATAATGTGTCTTCTATTGAAAATATTATGTATCAATGGAATGCAAAAAAATTATATTTGAAAAAGGAACTGTGTAAAGTAATGAATTTATATTGGAAAATGATGACTGTTAGTGAATGAAATAAATTTCATCATAGAGATCCATTTGTAGATTATTGTATTAAATATGGAGAATAGGTGACTTAAAATATTCAATTACCTCTTTTAGAGGATAAACATGAGTCCAAGGTATGACCTATGGGGAAATAAAATGGATGAAACATTTATGTATTAAGGTTTAGGAATTAAATTATAGAAATATTTTACCAATGGTATTTTGTTTTTAAATATCATGAAACTTCTATGTATTTTATTAAATTATGGATGAATATGTGTATTCATTAATATAAGATTTATGAATACCATCATGTATTTATGAGTATAATATTGATCATATTTTCAAAGTCTAAAATAATTTTTTTATGTCTTCGGTGTCCACCAATATGAAGGATATTTTGGGAGAAATGTTTTCCAAGACTCCCCATTAGTCTATTGTATATTTTGGTGAAAATTGTATTTGTGGAATAATTCCTTTACATTTTATAAACATAAATTTAATGGCATTGATGACCTTTAGGGACAATATGATAATTAATGACATTGTAATAATTGTAAAATAAGATTATTAAACATTGTTAAAAGATGTTTTGTATTGAATACCATGGTGAAAAGGTTATTTAAATTTAATTTTTATTACAAATATTGAAATTATATTTTTGGGTGTTTAATTATAATTATATTAATATTGTATATAAAAAGGGAAACCAACAATATTGGGTACCAACCTATTTTATCAGCCACGGTTTTGGGGATTAAACCCATAACCGAATAAGAAAATGGTTTTATCACCTACCACTAGATTAAGGGATGTCCTAGTTAATATGTAATAGTTTTTAGTTAACTAGTTTTAAAGAAATAAATTTTACTGATCATCAAGTGGTGTTAATTTTTATGTTTAGATATTACATTATAATTTTGGATAACTTATTCTAAACATATTGGTTTTGTAAAATTATTAGGGTTATATGGAAAGACTTGTCAATCTTTTATGGATTTTATAGTCTTTTAAACGCGAATTTTATTGCTTAAGGACTAAAACATTTATTTTTGTATATTTATTTCTTATATTGAGGGAAGAATTTTAAATTTATCAAAGCACAACCATATTATGAAATTTTTCTTTTTGAAATAGAAATGTATCAAGTATGTATATTTCCATATAATTTTACAAAATAAAATAATTCCTCATCTTTAAGAAAAGTGTCTTTTAAAAACATGACATCATATTAGATTCATATATGATAAACAAAATGGAATAATAAATCAGTACATTTTTATGGTTTTGTGTCCCTTGGCTTACCATTGATCATTCATTTTCTTATAACTAATGACCATAATTACTCTCTATAATTATTTATTATTTTCTTCCATTACAATATATTCACATTCCAATGATGTTCTATTGCATAGAAACCTTGTTTTGTGTTATTCCATATATCCATTTCTATTATGATTATCGAATATTAATAAGATGTTTTATTAACCCTCTTATGATGTGGGTTTTTCAATAAAGTAAATTTCAATTATTAAAAACTTTTTTTCTATGTCCATGTTCAAATTAATGGGACACAATTTATTTATTATGGGGAGAATGTAACACACTCAAATTTTAAATTAAGAAAATTATATTGAATAGCGTATATAACAATATTTTTTGGATATTGATTTGGAATGACCTACAACCACATCAACATACATCAATTGGGTTATGAAATCATCATTCGTGTGTGCGGCAGACTTCACCTCACGATCTAACGTTATTCGTTTTTTATTACCACCTATCATGGTTAGGGTTAATATTGGATCCAATGTATATTTAAGATATTTAAAACATAATTATACCTATATATTATTTATAACATATTAATATTTTAATATTATATATTGTAGAATATATGTTAACGTCCTTCGTATCTATGGCGAACTACTTCCTCATGAAGAAATGTAATTTTTCTTTCACTAAGGATATACATGGATGATTATAAAGATAAATTTAATGATTATATATTTTAAAAAGTATAAATTACGATATTAATCAAATATTTATCACTAATTAAAGATAATATATCATTTTATTTATTTCCTTTTCACTCACATTAAGATGATAACATCATTTGTGTACATGAGTGTTACCACCTTCACGAAGTGATGTGAATCTATTTTCATCACCACACCACATGGTTGATATATATATAACTATATAATATTTTATTAATGATATTATTATCACTTTTAAAATATAAAATATTACTTAGCATATTTTTAAAGTGATCATTTAAAAATGGGAATGTTAATTGTGTGTACTTAGGGACTACTCTCTCCATAAACATAACTAAATTTATTTCTCAAAATGATCTTATATGATTGGTCATAAAAGTATAATTTATGTATTAATATTATAATTACATCATCATTACAATTCATGATACTATAGAAATAAAATATATTCCCATGATCTAGATCATTCAGGTCTAAATACACACGGGAAAACCAGGCAATTAACACCCAAAACAATGAAAAAATAAAACAATGATAGATTACTAATGGAAGGTTGGTAAGATGTTATAAAAAGACCATATATTATATTATAATAATTAATATAGGTCTATTATATGTTAATAACATACTTTAAATCATTATAAATAAGGTTAATGCATGTTTAATCAAGAGGAAATATGAGATAGTGGATTTCATCTCAATTTCAATTCATTGAGGCATATTGTAATATTATGTACAATTTTTTTTTAATAAGGTGTACATACATAAAATTTGACATGTATATGATTATTCATTAATAATTAATGATATTTTATGTTAAATTTTTGATTATTTCATCCAAGGGGATTTGACATGAAAATTTCTAACAGGTAAAGAATTTCATAAATCAATTTATTTTCATTGTGGTATGAACTTCTTTAATATAGTTTATATTTTATGATTATCTATATAATGATATTTTATTATCTAAGATTCTATATCCAATTTTTTATTTGGATTTATAGTCGATAGAAAAAACAGATTCATTGATAAAATCTCAATTATACATCATGACAATTGTAAGGGTTTATTTCATAATCTCACTCTAACCAAGATTGTTTAGTCTTGAATTTTGGTTAAAATAAATTTTTGCACCATTTTTTAATAACCCAATTTAATTATATTATCCTATATATATTTGTGTTATTTTAATATAATAGTACCATTTTTCCACTCTCGGGAACATAAAATGTTTTTTTAAAAATCCATCTTTATTTCTCTTTTCGGCTGATGAACTATTTTATTTCAAAACCATGTTTTATAAAAATATTTTAAAACATTTTTTTATCCCATTAAAATGAATTTATTAAAGACATTTTTACAAATTTTTTCCTTTTTATAAATACTTTTCAAATAAATTTTCCATTCATTTTTTGAAAAAGTAACACTTCTAACATTTTTATAGAGAAAAAGAAATGTTTTTTTAAATTTTATAGAATGTATGGAATTATCCACCAACATGACCATAAATTATTTGATGATTCCATTAAAAGTTTACAATGGTTAATTCTGAGAAATAGTTTACCAAATATTCTAAAAATTCATATTTTATAAAATTTATTTCCAAATAAATGTGTTTCTAATTTTATCTATGTTTTAAAATGGTGTTTTTGAAAATTAAATGGATATTTTCCTCAATAATAATTTTAATAATATTTCATGTAATTTCTATTAAAAAAATTATAAACTCTTCAATTTAAACTGGGTTTATGTTTCATAATCACAATATTTTTTCTTCCTATGGATGGTTTTTGATTATTTTGTCCAAGGATAGTATTTACATTAAATTTGTTGATTAATTTCTATAGATAATAACTTTCCCATGATATTTTAACAATATTCTTTCCATTGGCCATTAAATTTCTCCCATATATCCATATTCTATATCATTGTAATGTTTATTATTTATACCATATTTCATTTCTACATGTAGTATTCTAAATTGAATGTATTTTTTTATTTGTGGAAATAATGACAAATTTACTTGCGTTAATCAATTCGAATATTTGATCACAATGAACATTATTTTTTTAATAAATAAAATCTTCAATAGATAAGGAATACTTGGGACATGCCAGATATGGGTGGGCCTAGTTATAAATATCCCCTCAATGCATCAGTAGAACCAAGTGATGAATCTATTGGCTGGCCTTAGTTAAATGGGTTTCTACTCATTGATTTTAAAATATTAGGAGGATATAACTTGATTGTAAAAGTATAATATGTCTAGTAACCATGATTTATAATAATTAATCATTAACATAATTAAGAAATCAGATATTATTATCCACCATATTTTTCTATAATATTATCTCTAGATTTATTTCATTATCAGTTTATTGATTAAATAGAATGTGTTATCAATAATTTACATTTATAAATTGATTATGCGTTATCCAGTTATGATAGTTATATTTGAGATTAAATGTAATATATTATCAGTTATTTTCCTTGACATATTTCTTATCTTATTAAAATAATTTAAATAACATACGTGTTCAATTTTTACCATTCGATTTTTTTATGTCCATTGAGTCGTGATAGATTCTATTGTATTTATCCCTTATTAGTAATTTGAACTGACCCTTAATTTGTTTAATTTCCCATGAATCGATTAATTATTCAAAAAAAGATATAAAGAGTATTCGAGAGTGAATAAAAATATTATAAAAAAATATGTTGTGATATTTTTATTCAAATGTATAATTGGAATCATATATGTATCATGTTTACTAAGACTACATAATGGTATTTCCCTTGGGGATATGATTCCTTGTATATTATTCCATTGTATTAATGAAAGGACGAGGAAAGTGTTATAGGGGTTCAGGTTTCTATAGTTGAATTTGAGAGTATGAATAAGATTAATTATGATATGAAATATATTTATTTATACAACCTAATAAATACATATGTATTGATTTAATCTTATGAAATGAGCTCTTATTTTTTCGTAAAGATATTTTATTCCATAAAATTAGTTTTCATATAAAAAGAATTTATTACTTCTTTTGAGTGAATATTATAATTAATATCTTGAAATTTTTAAAATATTATTTAAAAGTAATAACATAATTTTTTAAATCAGCATACTAAAATTATATAACTTTAAAAAATTTATAAAATGATTAATTTTTTAGGCAATATTAAAATGTTCCTATTTTCCAAATATTATTAGTTAATTTAATTAAATCAATAAATTTAAATTCCCCATTATATTTTTTATTTCGTATTAATGTAAAATTTGATACACTTTATTTAAATAATCTATTTTTATTCAAAAAAATCATAATTTTGTTATAATTTTTTTATACTTAAAACACATTTTTGAAAAAATTGTTCTTCAAAGTGTTTTATGCATTTATATTAAAATTAAATTCTTCTACTTGAATAAAATTAATATAGGAAAAATTATGTGATATTTGGAATTTATATAATCAAATTTAACAATGCTAACCTTTTATTTTTAAGCATTATGAATAGTAAATGTGGTAAACATTATCACATCTGTAAATGGTAAATCAAGTTATTAATGTAAAAAATAATGATACAATTCATTAAAAATAAACCAAACATAAACCATTATTTAATTGGTTAATTGGAATTTTTTCATAGTTTTCAAAAATTACAATATATTTCCTTTGGTGAAATTTTATATTGGTAGTGACATTTATATTTTTTAAGTAAATAAAATTCATAATTTACCCTCTCTTACTTTTTATTTATTTTATATTTTTACACTTTTATAAGATTATGGAATGAATGAATATAAATTAATACTTTAAATATAATAAATTTATTTTATTTTGGTAATTTGTTTTTAATTTTTAGTGGCCGAACAATTAGAATAAATGATGTAACCACATTGACATAATATTTTTCAATTAAATGAAAATTAAAATAAGATTTTTTTAAAATATTAAAAGTAAAAAAATTTGGGTGGATAATTATTTCCTACTAATTTTATAGATATTTATAACATATTTGGGATTTTTATTAAATTTTATTTGAATTTAAAATGTTTATTAATTTTTTTAAATACAAATTAAATGAAAAGTGTCAAAAATGAAATTAATAACATTTTATCAAAATAAAATTTCATTTAACTATTTAAAAATAATAAAAATATTGGAAGAGGGCAATGAGGATATGCTATTTAATAATATTAAATCACTTTACATTTATTTTCAAATGTTTGATTTTATAGTAACATTCATTACTTCTATATTTTAAATACGTTTTTATCAAGGTAATTTTAAAAAGGGTTGGAAGAGGGGTTAAACCAAAGAGATAATGGTGGAAACATCACATGAACCTGTCAAAATTTTGTTTTTTTATTATTTACACTGATATTAATATTATTTTCTAATTATAAAAATTTATATGCATTAAATATTAAAAATTGATATATATATATTTTATATATTATGAAATTTCAAGAATGACCCTCCCCTAACATAAAAAAGAAAACCACTTATCTCTTTTCATTACACAAAATTGTGAATGATAACTTGACCATGCCCTTATAATTTATATTCTAAAAATACTTATACATGTTATATAGTTTTTTATCATTCTATACTATCAACCCAAGGTCTCTGAAGAGGAGATATAGTGAAAGTCTGTAGAACAAGAGGAAATTGTCATTCCGGACTATTTCAAATTTTAATCATCTTATAATTCATATAAATATAAAGTAAAAATTATAAATTAATTAATACAATGTCATATATATACTAATATTCTATTATTATTATGATATAACCATTTAAAACAACTTATCAATCCAATGAAATGTGAAAATATCACTTGTGCATATATAAAGGTTATCGTCTCTCTATAGGAGAGTAATTTGTTTTTCATAACCTTTTTTATTTTATGGTAATAAATATATAAAAATAAATATCTATTATATTAACGACATAATTCTTATGTATTATTATAAAATCAAATCAACTATCTTATATAGCAATCCATTAAAAAATAATGTGGCATGTGTGTACCTGTCGACAACCACCTCGTGAAGAGATGTGGGTTGTTTTTCATTTATGATGTACATGGAAGGTAATTGCGATATATTTAACTAATAAATATTATATTTATGTATTTATTTACATTACTAATATGATTTATCCATAATATATTTAGAAGGGCTAGAACTTCCATGAAAAAAATACATGGGAAAATAGGGAACCTAACACCTGAAAAAATGATAATAATTAAACAATATTAATGAATGGCTGATAAAAAATTGTATGGGGATCATATATGATATTATAAAAACTAACATGGATCTTTTAAAAATTAATATCATGTTTAAAACATTATACAAGATGTTAAATGATGTTCAACATAGGGGAAATATTAGGTAATGGGTGTTTAACTAAATTTAAATTCATTGGGTTATACTTCTAATTCATTAACAATTTTATTCTAACATTATCCATGAAATGGTCTATGATTAAACCATTTTTTATTTCCACTTTTTTGTGTACTTAAATTTTTTATACATAATAACTAAATTTATTAATTCTCACTTAGATAATACGATATATTTTTTTGTATTTCATATCAATTTCCACTCAGTTAATACGTATATTGTTTTATGCACTTATTTATTTTTAGTTTGTGTTTTTATATACCCATTAAGGTTTTCAATATGATATAAATTTATTTTTAATTATTAACGATTTATTTCATGTATACTCTTTCAAGGGTTTACAATCTAAATTTACCTAAGAGGTAAAACATTATTTTCTAGACTCATTTATTTAGGATAACAATTATTTTAATTAAATGAATCTTATAATGTATCACTAATAAACTCTACAAATTTTCTAATCAAATGAACAATTAGGTAGTTTACATGTCTTGTTATGACTATTCTCCTATTTCTAACCCATGTTAATCAAATAATCATTTAAAATAAAATCCAAAATTAATTCCTTTATAATAAGGTATATTTTCATTCCATTTCCACTTCTCCAAAATTATTTTACAGAATTTATTATTATTTATTAAAAAGACATTTTATCTTTTTGTTAAATTTTTGAAAGGAGTGAATGTAAACATTCAAATTTTTTCTAAAAGGATATGTTTTCACTGTCTTTATTAAATGTCAAAAATAATGTTTTCTGTTTGATGTGTAAGGTGTTAAATGATTTTCCCACCACCATACCCATTTTACTATATATATCTTCTTCTATACGTGTTAATTTATTTAGAAATTAAAAAAATATGAAAATTTATTTTAAAGGTTTCTCTTCCAATTTATAATAATATTTAAGTGATATAATTATATTTAAAAATATACTTTTCTAATGAATTGAGGATCATCTTGTATTCATAATAATTGTTTTGGGAATGAAATTATCATAATACATTCTCTTTCTTCTGATTGTTGTAAATTAATTTTCTCTTGAATACCTGTATTATTTTTATCATGGATATGATTATTACCAAAACCATATACCATTTCTATATATGTTTATTACATTAAATGTTATTTTATTAAATATATATGTATTGATATATCATATTATATATTCATTATAGAAATATAGTGATAATGAATATTGTTTATTAATTAAACCTATCATTCAATATATGTGGAATGCATTTGAAATGCAGTGATGGCTGGGGCTGGGAAATATATAGCCCATCAACGCATTGATAGGTCTTATGAGAGAAATAAATATACTATCATCATTAAATCTGTTATTTTTGGTATTTTACCCATAGTTTTAAATTCTCTTATTGTAAGGTCTTTATAGTAAATATATTATGATTTTTATAATTATGATGTACAATATTATTCACTCCCTTCATTGGGAATTCATTTATTAATATCCATGAGATTATTTAATTTGATATTACTCGTGGATATATTTAATTCTCAAATTATTGATTTTCTATTACGTGTTTTAAATTATTTATGTTTCCTTACTGACTTTGCTTTATTAAATAATTCTTTCATATGTTGTCCTTAAAAATTATAGAGCATTTGATCATACCAATATTTTTTTTCTTTTACCCATGATATGAAGTACTGATCCTTATAATTATTTCAAGGACGCCAAAAATTTTATGTGGAAATTTTTTATATTTAATTTAGAATGTAATATTGTCAAACATTTATGTATCCATTTCTTCAATACTACTAAACTAATTTTTCCTTCAAGATGACATCCTATGTATCTATACCATTGTAATAAAGTAGACACCATCTCTAGTTTACTAGAGTTGGGGATATTACAAATCTTGGTACATCCATTAAAAATATTATTTAATATATTTTATAACACAAATTTTTATTGTATATAATGTATTTATGTATTTATGTGGGATGAAATACTACTCATTAATATTCATCCTAAATATATATAAATGTTTTTTAAAAAACATTACCAATTTTTATTATGTGGCTACAAATATCATAAATAACCATGGTATTTTCAATATGGTTAATTATATTATATCATATACAATTGTATAAAATTAATTTTAATGTAGAATATTTTTTAACCAACCATCCTAAATTAACAATAATTTTACAATATAAAGTTTTTTGATCTGGACTTATAGTGGAATAAAATTACTAATGATTAACTTATTTTAGTCTACATTGTATCCTTCTCCTTAGAAATCCATTACAATCTAATATATTATTTATGGGACACTCTAATATCTGATTCTTAATGTCTTTTTATAATTAATTATCTTTTTTAATACAAATTCCAATATAAAATGTGGTGTAAATGGGTTTTAAAAGAGATGTAAATAATCATCCTTTCTAAGATGCTAATGATTCAGTAATTGTTTAAATAAAATGGTTTACCTTTTTGGTGATAGAAACAATAAATTGGTATACCGTAAATGATTAAAATAAATTTTTTACAACCACTATATTAACCAAACATACCCCACCTACCATGGAATTTGATTTCTCATTACATGTTATAAGTTTATTTTTAACATCTCTAAAAATATCATTAAAGTGGATAACCTTATGCCTCTAGATACATCATAACATATAAAATAAAGAATGAATTATTTTAATTTAAATCAATTTAACCATATCATTTTCAAAAATTTCTTAAAACCAATATGAAAGAATATATAAAATTCAGAACATATAATTTCATAGTCAATTATAGAATCATAGTTTTCAAGTATATTTTTAAAAATATAAATTATTTTATTTTTTTCCCTTGATACAATTAAATAAATTCATTAACATTGAAGATGTGATGATTTACATAGAGTCATCTACCTTGTTTAATAGTGCATAGAATAATCTCAATGAAAATATTCATAAAAAATCTTTTCAATTAGCCTTCAATCATACCAAAAAGGCATATAAGTTGCGGTTTTCTTTAGTAAAACTTTAGTTTATGTAAAACAATAATCAAATGTTTTATTAATAATCATTAAAAGTATCACATGATCAAATAAATTTCATCAACTAATTAATAAAAACATCATTGATGTCAATCATTTGTAAAATTTTAAAGATAAAATGACAAATTATTGAATCAAGGGCCTTTTAATTATAATTTTTAAAGATATACATCCCTCTAAGTAAAACATCATATGGAAATTTTCACACTTTGAGGTCATGACTAAATTATAATGTATTGTCCTACCTAATATGAACCTAAGATGATTAGTAGAGATTATATTTATAACTATTTTTTAATTTCAATTACCCAAAACCTTATAAATCATTTCATACTAGGAGTGGACAATCTCAAAAGGAATATAATATGAAATATCATAAAAATTATCATATTTGGGCATTAAAACTATGAACTGAAAGTTAATCCCTAGAGGAATTATACATTAGATAAAAAATATTTAATTAATTTTATAAATTATTCTATTTTTTAAATGTTGGGGCCTAAGCCTCATTTATTATGAAAGCAAAGCAAATACCTCTTTAAGTGGGTTGAGGGAGACCCATTACATAGCCCGAAGTCTCAGTGGGCATTTATCCCATTACATAGACTATAGGCCCAAATTTATGGCCCAAGGCCCATTATGTGAAAAGTACAGCTACAGTACCACACAGTACCTGCCGCTGCTACAGTGACATGTCGCCGCTACAGTTACCGCTGTTGCAATAGTGCCACCACTTCTACAGTGATCAATAGTATTGCTACAGTTCCCTGCGCCCAATGGGGTTTGAACCCCCATTTTTCATGTAGGATTAATGTGTTATTACCATAATGCCAAACCCCTACTAAAAATATAAAATATTCATGAAAATTGCATAGTGTTCATGAAAAAATTTATCTTCTTAACCATATGGGAAATATTCACAATTCGATTTTATATAAAATTCAGTCCATCATATATCTTCTATATAAATATCTCAAGTAAGAATATCATTGTAATTCTCTCTCACCATCACAAGGATAGAATCCCACCAAAAAATAATATGTTTACTACCAATTTAATTAAATAGACATCTATAATATTGATTAATATTTCCCATTAACATCCCCTATTTGAGATAATAACATAATAATCTCTTAAGCGTGATAGGAGTTTACAATACTTTATAAATTTATTTAAACTATTGAATAATGCTATCCTCATTTCATATTACTGAAGATATATCACCCTATAATTTTATTTCATGATATACAATATATTTTTAATAAGTGAGTAAATCCTAAATGAAAATTCAACCACATTATTGAATTTTAAATAGCTAAACATGTCCTATATATGTAAATATTGGATACCAGTTAAATCATCAAAATTTTAATTATTCGTTACTACATTCTCCAAAATAGTATTCTAATATAATATAAGTCCTGATATTTTTAAATTTTAGGTTTTTCAAAATGTCCATAAAGACTTTTAATTGAACTATAATATCATTAAACATTTATAGTAAAAAACACAACCATCATGTTTAATCTAGGTACTATTAATCCAAATAGGCATTGAGAATTTATCTTTTATTCTAGTTAAATATGTTATTGATGGGAGAATGATCATAAAACTTTTCAACGGTCACACAAATAACAATATCACATTAATTACCCATTTTTCAATTTATAAAAAGTTATATCTATTTTACAATTAACCATTGAAAACCCATTTCTCATATAACAAATAAAAAAACCATAAGGTTTAACTCAATACGATTCATATTATATGTGAAATACTTGAATTCCATAAGGGTAAGAGAGATATAAGGAGACCATGAATTCAATTGGATTTTAGTCACTATAATGAAATCAACCAGATGGTATATAAACCATATATATTTTTTATTTCAATAACTAATTTATGTAGAAAAATATATTTTATCTTCAAATATTTTACAAGAATATATAAATGAGTGTAACATATTTTTTTCAAAAGAATAAATGAAAGTATATATTAATTAATTTCATAGAAAAGAGTGGTTTTTTCAGGATCCTTGAGGAATGAACACAAATAACTTCATGACCTAACTCATATATTCTAACACCAACTCAATTATATCCCATTTTTGTAATGCAAAAACTTTTCAAACTATCAGAATTTATTATTGGGTATGCAGTCTTAATAAAAAGAGGATAAATATTCCAGATTAATTTATGTAGGGTTATATTAGTGTCTAGGTTTTCTATAGTCTATAAATTATAATACATGATATGAAATTAATTTTTTTCTAATTTTTTTAATTCCTTCAAAATGAATTGTTTAGCTTATTTTTAATATAGGACCCCCTATCCTTTTCTTTTCTACTTCTCCCCTTTTTAATCAAGGTACCCAATTGAATACAATAATCAGATAATTTTTAATATTCCTTAGCCTCAATATTATTCTACCCATGAGAATGAGTTTCAAATATAAAAACTTCTTATATAGATACTGCATCAATATTCTTTTAATAGAAGGTTCTATATTATCATTATCCCCTAGAATATTCTACTCTTGAATAAATTATTGTATTTACACCACATCTAAATAAATATCAATTGAATTTTAATTATTTAATAACCCATGGTCCTCTAATATATAATTCCAACACATTTTGTTAAAAAATGTTTAAAAATTACCAAAGTTCTCACCTATAATTACATTAATCATGAGCTTAGTGAGGACTTTTCTTATTAACATATACATCCAACGAAATACATTTTTTTATGTAAAGAACGTATCATATTCCCCATATTATCATTATTCATATCATTATTAATAATATTAGTGTTGGTATTTGTTATTTATTTATTTATTAATATCTCATAATCCTATAGGTATGTTTGTTATGAAGCAATGTAACAATTATAATGATGATTAAAATACTAGAAAATTCCTTATTTGAATTGTACTGTATTTTTTAGTAAAAACCCTATATATCATACCAATTTTATACTATGACATTATTATAAGGAAATATTGTATATCACATTATAAAAAATGAAATCATTTTAGAGAAAATCATATTATGATTTATTTTTTAGGAACAAAAATTCTTGTTCATAGAGGATATATTCTCTCAAATATGTAATTTTTTATACTAACATAAGAATATAATATCTATAAAATACATAGTGTGGAAGTAAATGAAACACAAGTAATGTGAGAACATTAATTTTTTGGGAATATAATTTTTCTTATTATGTAATAATAAATTGATGTATTTCAAGGAAAATATTAAAATTTTCCCTAAATAAGGATGTAAAATTCTTAATTAACCTAAATCTGAATATAACACCCATATCAATTCCATTTTAAAATTTATATTCTATAAAAATGATCAAAATGAAAAAAAATAATTAATTATATTTTATGTTATTTATTTATACCTTCTTCACCATTGTGAGAACCATTTTTAATTAAAAAAATATTTTCTCAATGATTATTCTCATTATGTACAATGAGATCGTGTAAATCACTAAAAAGGTAAAATAATTATATCAATAAACTAGTGATTTTTTTTGAAAACTCCAATTGAATATATATTTTTCAATTTTTTATTTTTTATTTAGGCTTTGTCAATTACCTGTGAATGAAAATAATATAGCAAAGGTGGTTCGTTGTAGGATGTATGTCCATTTTTATTTTGTAATTTTTTATTTCATGTTGAAAAGTAAATCCTTATTTTTTTTAGTTAATAATTTTTATAGGATAATTTAGATAATTATTTAGTTATATTTATCGATTATATGAATTTATGATTTAATATTTATGAAGATTATATTTTTTTGTTAAACCATTAAATAGTAGTATAAAACATTTTATATATAATTTTTGGTCTATTTTTATTTTGGATACAATAATTTATTTTTCTTGGCCATGTTATTAACACATCAATGATAAGGTGGATAAATAATGGCGAAAACATCTCAATATAATAAATATTTTTTTTTATTTTTTTCCAGGGTACTTTTAGTGAATTTTTTGGAAAAAATATTGTTATACTTCCCATTAGCAATGACAAAACATAATGGTGCAAATTCATATTGATAAAAAATGTTCAATAATGTGTTAAAAGCTTTAAAAAATGATTACTCAATCCATTCCAATAAGGAATGATGGTTTCATTATATTAGTTGAAGTTACACGTAAATGATACATTTGTGTCCTAATATTGAAGAAGTGGGTCATAGATTACCTTTAAATTCCATTAATACCTAATGAGAAGAATTAATAAAATAATGGATTTTATTTAAAATCTATAAATTTTTTATTAATGATATTTTCAAACATCCCACATATAAGAAAAAATACATATACAAAACTAAAAAAATTAATATGTACTTATTCAAAAAAAGATATGAACATGAATTACTGGAGATAGATAGAGGTACTCATGTAAAATAATTTTTTTATAAAATATTATCCTAGAAAAATAAACCTTTTTATTTTATATGTTTATCCACAATTATCATTGTGTGCCGTCCATGCTTCAAAATTTAAGAAGAATTAAATCATAAATACATATGAGTTTGTTTTAGATGTACTTTGATGTTTTTAATGATCCTTAAAGATGCATGTATTCCTTATAATATATATTTTATAACCAAGAGTATTATATTTCCATGAATATAAATATTCTAATGATTTCAATTATTCTAAAAAAACAAATTTATCATATCATATTATAAAATATACATCTACAAAAGATATGTGTGTAATTCCATGAGATATATGCCTTATAGGTATGATATTTCACACACTATATGATAAAGTAATGGATAAGAATATTGATTTCATCTATAGAAACATGAGGATATCATGTAATTTACTTTCACATCATATAAGAAAAAAGTGAAAAGTTATGTTAAAAGGAATATTTAAAATTATCATATTATGGTTACAGGATATAATATAAAGAAATATGTGACATACATTAAAATATTGTATCACCACATAATGTGATATATATTTTATCCACACACAAAATAAGGTGGGGTTCCAATGAAATTATTGGGGTGAACTATGCCATATTAGAAGATATTGCATCCTATGGACTACGAAGACATTTTATTTTACATAAATAATGAATAAAAATTACATATGATTATTACAATATCATAATATGTAATTAAAGATACACCATAACAATGGTATACACTAATATGTTTTATTTTTCATGTTACATATATTTATTTTATGTTTTATTTCTAATGGGAAACAATATATATAATATGGTAATAACAATTTTTTCATAATATTAAGATATTATAAAGGATTTATATAAAATTTTAGTTGATATATTAATTTTATATATTTAGGGTCAATAATTATCAACTACTGTCAAGAGTGTACGTTTTCTCCCACTTTAATAAATAAATATATTACAATTAACTTTTCATTAAATAAATACTATATTAAAAAAAATGTTTCCCAGGAAACTCAAAACAAAAATAAACTGTGATAAATTTTATTAAGATAAATAAAATAATTATAATGTACTATTTGAATTAACTGGTGTAAATATATGTATCCAAATTAAAATATATATATATAGATATAGAAAAATAAAGTTAAATTTTAATACTAATTCACTAATTAAATTCTTTAAGTATAGCTAATCAACTAATAAGATCAATTTATGCTTAAAATTTATTTTTCTGAATTTTGGATTCTTATACAGAGTGAAATTTTATTTGAAGAAAATAATAATATAATAGAAATATAATATATTAACCCTTATTTAACTATAAATTTATATGAAATAAGAATTAGAATAATTAATATTTAAAAGTTATACTCTAATAACAAATATTTTCATTATATTATATATATCCATATAAAATTTATTTTCAAAAAATTTTAAAATTTTAATTTTAAAAAATTAGGTTTATTTTTTAATTCATACTAAAAATATTAACATATGACTAAATTTTGTGAATTTTTTAAAGATTTATTTGTAGGGGAATAGTGAAAATGTCATTTTTACGAGTATCGTGACTTTTATTATATCATTGTTATATAATAATAGAAATAAAATTAATGAAACCATTTAATTGAAAAATATGAATTATATATAATTTTATATTTAAAAAATATTATGTTTAGTTTATAGAGAAACATTTTACATTTTAAAACATAAGTTATATATTTCGTTAAAACCGTATTTAATTATTTATATAATTATTATTTTTGAACTAATTTCTTCCACTTTTAAAAATTATATCTAATAAAATGGATTTAATATTTTGAATAAAATAGAATAAATTATCTTATAATATTAATTTTATTTTTAGTCATAAACATAATTTACTTAGGTAAAATTTAATTACCATTGTAAATGTCAAAATGGTAAAAAGGTTAAATATAAGCAGTAAAATACATAATAATAATAATAATAAATGACTCAAAATCAGTGGTTGAGGAAATTATCAACCTTAAATATCTTACTATCCATTATTACCAACATTGGAACAATATTACTTGTTTAATATTGTTTCTTTTTTATACTATGAAATTATATTACAAAATTGTCTTTAAATTTGATTATTAAAGCATTCTCCCTCCAACAATTCAAGGATGCACCAAAAAATTTAATTTTAACCTAAATGGTCTTAAACTAAATTCCAAATAATCAAATACCTTGTTAATTATCTTATGTTCCTTACATATTTCTGATATGCCTTTTAAATCAAGAAGGTTTCAAAAAAGGGAATCAAAATCTTTTACATATATATTTCTTCCTCTATAACCTCTCTCATATTTATTATTATTCTACCTATTAGTAAATAAATTAATTCTATTTTAGTATAATTACATAGTTATTATTAAAATTATAAAAATATATTGATTTAATAAACATTATATATCTTTCTACCTTTATTGGAAAAATAAAAATGTTGTTTGTGTTATGTGCAGACTATTGCCTCTACAAAGGATGTGTTTTATTTTCCATAAACACCATAAATGGATAATTAAATGGAAAATTTAATGAATAATTTTTTTATTTAAAAAGTAATTAATATTTTAAATAGATAAGTTAATTTCAACCCTTATTTTTGTTCTATAAAAAATAAAAATTTCATCTGTATGTATATTCAGACTGTCACCTTCATGGAATGACATGTTTTGTTTTCCATCACCACAAAACATGGATGATTATAAGATTATATATAATGAATTAAAATTTTTATTTTTATATGATTAAGGTTTTTTGATGTCTTTATTAATATATAACACCTTATTAATATACCAATATTTGTTTATAAAAATTTAATCAGACAGGCTCATCATTAATTTTGTGTTCATGAATCCTAAATAAAACTCTTATGAAATGAAATTAAAAATAGATAATTAGTATTAAATAGTACAGTATAGTACATATAATAATATAGTCATTATTAACTTTTTATTGAATAAAAGGGATCGACATCATCATCCAAAAGAATGTGTGAAATAATAAAAATCATTAATATTCCAATGATCAAAAAGCATACATTACTATTAATATATATAATAAATTATTATAATTTAAGTGAATATAGAGTAATAGATATGAATATGCTAATAAAATAGGTTATAAATAGGGTTATTTTAATTCTTCAAATGGTTAAAACACTTTTATAGTTTCCAATTGTTCTTGTAAGTGTTTTCAACTCAATTCTGTAATACCCCAACATGAATTACATAAAAAACAAATGAGTGGAGATGTAAAAAGACCTAATAAATGCCTTCCCATACAAAATGGGATTTATTGAAGAATAAAGGGTCCTAAAACCATACGTGCGGGGGATTATACCCTTGGAGGTCATATCCATACAACATAAACATATAAGACAGTCCAAATATCAAGAAGAGAACTAAGTAACATAATGTTATAAAAATTGAAACACATGTCAAACAAATAATAAAACATGATCTTAATGTTGGAAGACAAACCATAATACACAATTTATAATAATATAAATAATAAAAACATTTTTTAATTCCTCTAAATTTTTTCTCAGTTCCACTACCTGCTCCACACTCTATAGCTAGCTATCCTTTAGGGGCCCCTTTCCCTTACCTAGATCTCAAACCATGAAGTATACACATTCATAGAGATTCTAATGCAGAGTTTGAGTAATAAAATATATCTAGAAAACCCAATTCATCCTTAAAAAATTCTAATAGGTATACCAGGTGTATTCCAAGGTAATGATAAATACGTAATAAATCATTACAAATTACATATTGAGCACTCATATTCTAACCAAGAAACCATGATCCTAATTCATACCTTCCTCACCTCAATGATGGATGTACAATCATAATGGATGTTGAGAGTAATCAATATCTAGGAAATATGATGGTAAAAATGACACATAGTAGTCTCAGGTCATCAATTTGGATCATGAAATAATGCGATAACATCAAACTCAATCCCAAGTTAGGTCACATAGTTGTAAAATCACAACACATCCTCCTATTAGTCCATAAGTTCATCATATACTAGAATTACATATTATGTTGGTCGAAAAATATATCATACAGGTGATATCATTTCCTAGATTCCGTTCTTAGGGCCCTCATACCACAGTTGTCACTGCCTCAGGTCAGGTATCATGGTATTCATTCCCCAAACCTAGGCCCAGGTCCCCCGTTTTCATCTTTTCATGTCATGTTCACTACCTCACTAAGTAATAACCATCTCATGATTGTCAAAATATTCTCATTACTAAAGAAACACCTCCAAATGTATGTTAATAAAAATAATATAGTAAAATATACAAGTCACAACTTATCATTTCATCCTGAGAGTCATTAGTGGTGTACATGTAGATGTGTTTAGAATCAAATATGATCGAATAAGATACATTAGCATACTTATATAAAAAAAGATCATAAACATGTCTCATGATATATACACACACAACCACATGTGATAAATATCATGAATGGTCATATGACATATTCCAACAAAAGTATGACATCCTCATAATAGGTATATAAAATAGCCCAAAATCGTAAAAGACATCCTACCTCAAAATTGATGATGACTAAACTCATAAACCCATCAATAGATGATATCTGAGATCTAATCGGATTGAGGATGAACTCCATAAATCCCTATAACATATAATGACTCAATATTTCATGTTTATAGAACTATATTCATGAATATTCTATGACAATAAAAAAAGTTTTAAATGGTAATACCAGTCAATATCCACTAATGTCAATATAGTTGAAATTGAAAAAAAGAGGTTCACCACCACTTTTAATCTATCACTATTCAAGAAAAGATCCATGAATTGAAGGTTATATTGATTTAAAATCCATATATCATGAAACAAAAATAACAAATATATTATTTATATCAAGGTAAAAGATATAGAGAGAGAGGAAACCTAGTGAATAGAGGTTTTTGGATCAAAGACATTAATTATCGAACATTAATTGCCTTGGATCCACTCGATTCGAGATTTAAAGGGAAGGAATTCCCCAAATATGTTTTGTCGTGTCTCTAGTTTTTATGGTTTTAAAGTTGTTGGATAATATGTTAAAATAGGAAATTAATGGTCGTTAAAGATGATTTTAGGATCATAAAATCACACTCATATGGTTTATGTATGTTTTTTCCAAATCACGTGCCAATCATGTGGGGATTTATAACTCTCCTTAGAAACCGGTATAGTTTGGTCACAATGTTGGTTTATGAATTAAATTTATAATTATATATATGTTGAATGCATTAGATATGGATTGAAGTTTGGGTCTTATAATTATAAATCCCCATGATGCATTAATCGGTCTCATGATACAAACTAGTTAGTTAGCCTTATTAAATGGTTTTTTGAGGTATACCTACCCATAGTTTAAATTGTACTTGCACAAGGCCACGATAGTTAATATATCATTATTTTTTAGAACATAGAATCCAATATTATTTATTTACAACATTTATAATTCAGTAATTATTTTTTTTATATTTTATCATTTGATATTGTCCATGGATTCGTTTTCTACTCATGTTATTGATTAAATGCAATATGTTTTTTAGTTATTTTCCTTAGAATATTGATTATGCCTTATATACTCATAATTTATTCTATGGTAATTTAGCCTTAATGGGTATTTCATCTTACCATTATTTTATTTCTTTTCTCCAGGATATAATTCATCATATAATTAATTGTATCAAGGATGAAATATTTTTTATTTTGTTATTTATCTTGTATTTAAATTTTAACATGGGGTTCAAGTATGGATATATCCACCAATAATACTCAACTAATGGATCCATCATGATGATATATCTTGTATATTATGTAAATCTAATAAATTAGACATTGGATTTTTCTCACTGGAGTTGGGATATCTATATTTGGTATGAGGGGAAGTCAAATGGAACCATTGGGATTGTAATTATTGTAAAGATAGATTAAGGAACACAACTATAAGAATTAATTTTATTATATTTCTATATATAGGATATCTTCTTGATATTTTGTTAAGGTTGATATTATTCGGTTTTCCGAGAAACACATCATTTCTTGGATACTACAAGTGGGCATGGTTTTTTCCCTGAATCATCTAGGGGAAATATCGAGGAAATTTACTGTTCATGTATATCATCACCATAATTTTGGTGTAAGGTAGGTGTTCCCTTACTTTCACCAAGTTTGATACTCCCAAAAAATTGGTCTGCGTTAATTCAGATTTTCATTATGAGCTTTTATGATGAATTAAAGAATAAAAAAAATGAAAACATATGATATTCCATAATGATATGTGATAAACCAATATTTTCAGGGGTTGATAATTCTATAGTATATCCCATGTTTAATTGAATTGAAACCCATTTTTAGGTTTTATATGATGGGAGTTTAACATGATTAACGTTATTTTAGGAGACATTTATGAAAATAAAACTGTTTAGTTTTGTATATATTTTAGTGAAAAGGAAATTTGATGATTAATTATTTTATATTTTGTGAAAATAAATTTAATGTTACAAATATCTTTTATTTTTAATATGATTATTTATATTAAGATAATAATAGTTAATTAAGATTATTTTATTTGTTGAGAAATTTTTTTATAGAAATCCTTTGCGGCTAAATGTTGTTTTAGGATTATTGTTATTTTTTAATAGGTTCAAAATATTATTGGCAATGTTATTGGATTTAAATTAATATAGTTTTAGAAGAAAGATATCTCATGGTTCTAGTGATACCCCATCGCATCCAAACATGCCTTACGTCTTGAACCCATAACCAAAGGACAATAGGGGTGCATCACCCGCCACTAGCCTATTTGATTTCCCGGATAGTATGGCATTATTTTTACATGTGTGATTTTATGGTAAAATATTATGTTGATTTTGGGAAAAATATTATTATATCATATATTTTTTAATTTTTAGGATCTTTTGTTGATTAATGATCTTTTATGAGACTTTTTATTATATTGAGGTATGTAAAACATTTATTTTAATGAGTACGATAATTTAGGTTGAATACTATATCATTTTCAGTGGAATAAGCTAAATAGTTTGGGAAAAAAAGATCCTCAAAAACTATTTATTTTTTGAGTTATTGAATTTTTTTAGGAATTGTGATTATTTATTTAAAAAATGATCTATGTAAAACCTTTGGATTTTTTGTTGAATTTTTGAGATTAATGTATTATTTTTTCATACAATGGTTTATAAATGTTGGTTGTAATCTCAAATTCGGTTAAAAATATTGGTTTTAGTAAATATATGAGGAATTACAACTTATTAGTATTTGTATATTAGGATCAATTAATTTTTAATTTTACATGCTTCAAGTATGACAATGCCATCATCATTTCATGGAGTAAGATAAAAAGTTTAAATTGATTGAAGAATAACTAAATAATGATATTGTTTGAATGAAATGGAAATAAATTAATCATATTTTCCCACGTTCTATATCTTGATATTAAAATAATCCCACGAAATTAGAAAATATATCTTGAAATAAAATTTTCATACTTTTACCTTTTTAATATAGAATCTATATTCTTTTCACTAAAAATATATTTATGGTTTTGTAGTCGTTTACTTCTCCATGGCCATATTCTATATCACTTTCTATTTGTATTTGTATTATAAATATCTCATACATGCCTAAATATTAACTTCCCCCAAACGTTATCCCTGTCTGAGAAATCAATTTGATGTTATTTTAGAAAACGCTTATCCTTCACACATACCCTTTTCAAATGATGATATATTATCCCCCTATACGATGTGTGTAAGGACCCATCCATAATCATTATATAATCTAATTAATTAAAATATAATTAACTTTAGTACATTCTTAATAATTTTTTGATTTATAGTTTTAGATAATTAGTCTATAACCATATATGTAGAAACTAAAGTATTTCAAAGTAGACACTTATACTAAAAAACCATTTTCTCACAATATAAAACTTCTAAAATTAATCATGATATCTTTATTTATAAAAAAAATCATGAAATTAAACATGAATTATTCCATTAATTTACCCATCAATAAACCCTATGAAAGAAATTTTAAATCATGTGATGTGTACAAAAATCTCTATAATCGAAATAGAAAGTAATAAATAAATTTTTTGTCCGTGAATGAAAATATTTTCACAATGTTAAAACTTTTACACATAACACATAATCACTTTATATTACCATATTAAATCATAGGTTTCATATAAACCATATAAATCATATAAAAATAATAAAGGTAACTTGGGAATAATTTTCATATCACTTTTTCATATAATGTATCTCTCCTGACTAAATAGGGAGTAACAATCATTGTTACACTTGAAATAGCCACCACAGTATTTTCCCATAATCTCTTAGGAGAATCCTAACCGGTTAACTCTATCTCAATTCCTAAGGAATTAGAGAGATATAATCGGATCCCTAGCCCTTTGTTTATCATGGAACCACAAATCATTGTAATAATTCCCAAGAACCTTAACATGATTATAACATAAAAAAATTGCATAAAATAAAAATTCATCAGGAAAATAAATTTTCATTTTGAAATAAATTTTCATTTTTCTTCAGTCACTCCAAAATAAATGAAAACTTTTTATTTCAAAATTAAATTTTAAACATGTAATATAAATATCAAAATATTAATTTTTCATTGAAGAGTAAATTCTTTTGATGTCATATATGTAAACTAGCATTCTTTTTAAATATTTTAAAAAGTGACATTAAAAGGGATTTTAAAGGAATGAATCTTAATAATATCATATTTTTGATGTGATAATTAATAAAATACATGAACTGTTTGTATAAAATATAATACCATATAATAAATTATAATATTATTATAATTAATTTCATAAATAATCATTGAAACACATAATATATGAAATAGGATTTTAACCTAAAGAACAAAAATTTAGTTAAGAATTATCTTACCTTATGTCCGAACGCATTATGAACTTGTAATTAATTTCTTGTGAAAAAAATTAGAATAATTAATTACTAATTATAGAAACTTTTATTCATTTATATAATTTATTAAATTTTTATTATATTATTTTATGTCCAATTGTATGAGTTATATAGTTAAATTTTTTTCATTTTAGGAGTCTTTATTTCCTGGATTTATGATCAGTTCCCATGAGTATAATTTTGGGATTTCTTTTCAAATTGAATCAAAAATACATAACTGGAAAGAAATGAAATTAATTTCTTTCAATTATTTTAAATTATCCCGTATGTCATTTTGTTTCAGTATATATGAATTATTCATTATATAAATCATTAATGATTAATGTTTGGTTTTTGTGTGGTTATTATGACCATGACAAGATAGTTTTGTTTTATTTAGTAATATGACAACAAATTATTAACAGAAAATTAAAAATGATATGAATATTAAAATATTTTTTGACCATAATAATGGTTTTATGACTTTCATTGAAGGTGGTAATGTAAATGAAAAAATTCGTCTATGAAGGCGGTGAATTGACACGTCTTGGACGATGTTTTCATTTTTAAGAATATGAGGATTAAAGAAGGGTTATGATGATGGATACTTAATTAACACAATAATATTATAATATATATGTGATAATAGAGTTACCATTATAGTTTCTATATGATATGTGATGTTTAGGTAGAATTAAATAAAGAAACAATGAATTTAAAATAAAAAGAATGGAAGGTATTATCTCTTGAATGTTATCTCATTTAGAACCTCCTTAAATAGATTATTTTTTGGTATTCTAGTTAAACATGTAGGAATTCGATGTGAGGAATATTTTTGGGAATGTAATTGAGTAAAAATAATAAAATATTCAATTATTTGGATGTGTAAGGATAATGAGTGGTGAGAGGTGGTGAGGGGTGATAATTATAGCGAGAAGAGAGGGGTATTTTTATTATTTTATTAATTTGTTTATTATTATTTCATATGAATATCAGTAGTGTTGGTTATTTTGAATTAGTACAGTATATAGTGATTTCTTTAAATAAATAATGGGTCCATTCCAAATCAATATATCATCCATGATTCTATAAATAATTTATTTAATTAGACCATAAAATATTTTATTTTACTACTAGAAAAATTAAATTATTTAAAAAAATAAAAAAAATAACCATAACCTTTGTTTGATTTGTAAAATATAAAACTGACTGCATTTTTTAAAAATAATTTTCTAATTATGAGAAATTTAATATTTATTTAAAATTACTATTTATTCAGAAGTACCGATTTTAATATTATAACTGATTTTATGATGCATTGAAATATCAAATAAGGTCTCATAAAAATATCTTACAATTATATTAAAACTAAATACTTATTTATTAATATATTTCATTAATTATATTTAAAGTCCATATATATTTTATAATCATTTAAATAAATTTACACATTATACATAAATACCAAGACTTAATTTTCCATTCATTAAAAAATTATTTACTTATACCATGATATAAATATATCATATTTTCATTTATAATATATATTAATTTTATTTATAATTTCATAGGATATGATACTATTCAATTTTATATAATACTATTTATAATGGTCACATTACTATTCCAATGGTCTGGTTACTTTTTCTTTAGTATAGATTATTTAATTTTTTTAAGTACCACTTATTTCATTTTAAATTTATAATGAATGTAAATATTTAATTCCAGAATGAAAAAAATTATTATATAAGTACCTGGAATTTTACACTCTCCCCCTTCTATAAATAGCATCATCGTGTTTTTTGTTCACTTATTAAAAAAGTAAGGATGTTTTTCCATTATGGTTTTTTTAGATTCACATATTGCTTCTTTAAAAATGTGGTTTCTCTATAAAACCATAACCAGGTGAATTAATTTATACCACAATAAATTTCCTCTATGATCCAGAATATGAATAGGATTTCCCTTATATGAAAGGTTTTCATATAACTTAATAATAACATGGCTCAAAACATGAGATTCATTAGGAATATTCATTCTTGACATCAAAATATAAAAAAAATTATTTATTTTGGGAAAAACTCTGAGGCATATCCCTTTAGTTGGAAACTGATCCAACATTGTTTTGGATCTGATAGGGTTCAATGAACTATATGGTTCATTGATCGATGTTTTCATCTTACCCTTCATACCAATATGCATCACACTTTTTGAGAAAGACACAATAACTACATTGAAATAATGACCTTTCCTCTTGTTATACATATAACCTTCTACCTTATTTGATTTATCCTCTAGTGTCACTGAATAAAATGAAATTTCTCTGATATTTCCTCTACCAATTTTGGCCTCATCAACTTTCGTTCATCTACTTCGTTCCCAAATGTTTTAGATTGACAATAATTTCCATAATTTTATTTAAAATGATCCATATGTATACAGGATTCAAACATTTATTATAAGAAAACTCAACCGAAAAAAAATATTTTGATCCCAACTTCCCTAGTAATCCATTGAACAAGATCGAGGAATATCCACCTATATAATAAATGTTAGATATCATTGTCCATTATATTAAGAATGAAAAGCTGTGCTGAAATTTAATTTTGTTTCAAATAACTTATGAAGGATCTCCCTAAAGTTAATAGAGAGGCTAGGATCATGATTAGATACAATGGAGATAGAAACATCATGTATCATGGCTATCTTTTTGAGGTATAGTCAAGAAATATGATCAAAATACATGGTATCTCGAATATGACGTATTTGTGCTGATTTAGTCATTTTCCCAAAAATAACCCAAATCACATTATTACATTGATTTTTTTTAATCCTACTAAGAAATATATAGATGTTTTTCCCATTTTCACAATTTCACTAGAAAATGATGCAGTATCCCCTTCAGTAATTATCATTCTACTTTTACCTATTGAGAATTAAAACATATAATGGTAATGTCATCAAAATATTTTTTCATTCTATCCCCAAACCAATACTCTTGATGATCTCTATACATCATAGTACTTCCCAGATGAATTGAAAATGGTTAGATTGAGCATAAATTAATAACTCTTTTTTCAATAGTGAATCACAAGTAACATATAATTTCATTAAAAATCATAAAACATAATATTTATAAATGTTAATTTATTTCAACTTTCCCTTTATAAACAATTATACATTTTCTGTAACTCATGGGATTCTTTATTCAATTTCTTAGTTCTATTTTATAGAATCTATTTCAATTGAAATTGAATCAATATAGAGGAATTTCCTATATCACCATCTTTCAAACCAAAATTTATCAAATCATTGACCAAGTGGTCATGTTCCAATTGTATCGTGGTAAATAAAGAATCATGTTTTTGTCTTAAGGAATCCACCACATTTTACGTCACTAGTATGGTAATGGATCATGAAATCAGAATACATTATCTGTTTCATCCATCTTATCCACCTCATGTACAATTAATTTTGAGTAAATATATACTTAATAATTTTATAATCAGTATATATTTTACATTTTTCTCTATATAAACGGAGTCTCCAAGATTTTCAATAGAAAAACACATTAGTTAATTTCAAATATTATATTCGAATATTTGACTCTTGATGATTTAGATTTCATTATGTGTAAGCTACTACATGATCATTATACATCAATAAATAACCATTCCCCTCTAATAAATAATCATTATAGATAAAAAACACACCATTTCTAGAAGGTATGTCAAATAATGAAGCATTTGACAATATCCTTTTTTGTTCCTGAAGAAATCCATCACATTCCTCTATTAAAATAAATTTATACCCATTTCATGTTGACGTAGATAGCAGGATAGATAACAGCAAATTGTTTTTAAAAAAGAATCAGTTAATTTCTTTTAGTCTAAGAAAACTAAAAATCACAGTACCATTGGTATGTATTTCCCATTAATCAACGATTTTAGTTTTTCTGGGATCAACTGTTATACCATCCTTATTTACAATGTCACTCAAAAAATAAATCTTTTGTAACAAAAAATAGTATTTGATAAATTTCCTATATAACAAATTTTCTTTTATTAATTTTAGAAAAATCCTTGGATGTTTTTTATGACCTAGATAAATTGTTGAATTAACTAAAATATCATCAATAAAAACACTAACAAACTTGTCCAAATATTCAAGGAATATCCTTTTCAAAAAATCTATAAATACATTAGGAGATTTTTTCAAACCAACATGCATAAAAACAAACTCGTAATGCCAATATCTAGTCTATAACTCCATTTTTTGAAGTTCATCCTACTTCACCTTCAGCTAATAGTCCCTACATCTCATGTTAATCTTGGAAATATAGTAATCTCTCTATGGTGAATTACTCAGATGAATGAAACCATTTTTTAGAACTCCTTTAACTACTTTTTCAATTCTAAAAGTTCTACTTGATCCATTTGATAAGGGGGTTTTAAAATAGGATTCACATCAGGGAATATATCAACAGTAAATTCCAACTCACAATTAGGTATAATTCCATGAAACATATGAGGAAAAAAAATCTAGATAATCCTTTACCTCTAGAAAATCAGTAATCTGAATAGTTTCCTTATTTTAAAAAATATGTAAATTATCAAATTAATTTCAATAATTTAAATATTTTTGAGTTTACAGATATTTTATCAATGATATGGGTTCATTATTTTATAAAAATTGAGAATCTATTCAAAAAGAAAATTAGCTCTAAAATTAATCTTAGTAGGTAACCCAAAATCTAATCTGCTGACTAAAAATTAAATTTTTTATTTCCAATCATTTTTTAGGAAATGCGAGAAACCATGGGTTCAAGGAATATTTCTATAATTTATTTTTTCATTAATATATATTATACATTTTTTTACCAAAAGTTCTAGCTTCATTTCATGAGGAAAAATTTCATATTTACTAGAAATTTTATTAGATATGAAATAATTTGTTTTCCTCGAATCAAATAAGTCATTATAAAATTTGAGTAAAAATAAAATGTACTATATACCACTTAATTTTAGGGACCAATATATGCTGAATTAGTTAATATAATTTCACCATAACTTTTTACTTATAGTCATGATACTTTTCATCATTCGATTTCCTCTTTGGACACTCATTTTAATAATGTCTCATCTCATTACATTTAAAATATTTTAGTATATGTATCGAAAAATTATTCTTACTTGTAGAGACCCGAAGCCTGACGTACATGAACATTACATTACTTTTGCGGAATACTTAGTACATAACAAAAACACACACACAGGGATCGTAATAGTTTAGTGTCTTTGGAAACTCGGAACGTAATCTTCTAATCGTGGTGAAAGATCTTCAATATCTCCCATAAAGATCTTCCTTTTTTTTACCTAAAACTTTTCTTTATATCCTATTGAAAAGAAAACATAAAAGGGTGAGCTCAAATTCTCAGTAAGGGTAAACAAAAGAAAAATCAATCACATCATATTCATAAGAACATAACTTTTGGAAATCATAACCTGCAAAAGAGAACATAATTTCATAACATGGGATAAATCATGGCAGTGAAATTTAATCACAATAATCATAACGTAAAACATGAAACTTTGTGGAATTAACACATAATCATAGAGAATCATTTCTTTTTAGTCAAGACTCATTTCCAAGACTATCTTAGTGGACAAAGTCCCTTTCTGAATCGAGTAACCCTCGTTTCAGTCCTGTTTCACTGAACCGGTATAACCTACCATTCCATCCATGTCTATCTCATGAGATATAAAATCTTTACCCAATGCATTGGAGGTAGATATATGTCCCACCCATCTCATAATGATACCATTCTTATGTGTGCCACAAAATCTTAAAACATACATCATTGCATAACCCATGTAATAAAAATGGGATTCTTGAAACATCATGACATCATAAAACAATACATATAAGATAAATGAATTCATAAAAATAATTCCATCACAACATAATCAACTCAATGTAATGATAGTGATAGAATCAGAACCCTATATTATCTTAGATGGAAAATAATTTTGATAAAACACTTGAAATGAATTCTTGAGTAAAATATCCTTTCTTCTTCAAAATCAATTTCTTTTCACAAAACATCCTGAAATTTTAAAAGAAAGAGATTTTATGTAAAATATTCATGAAATCTTTTTGAGGAAGCATCATGAAAATATGGCTTTATAAAGTCGTAAAAATCCGTTCGTGTCGTATAAGTTAAAAAAACCATTCTTCCCGTACTTTTGTCGGAAAAGTCAAAAAGTACCTCGTACGAAAAACGACAAAAGATTCCTTTCATATCTTTTACTAAAAACTCACCGAAGGGTAAAATTGGATTTAAACAATTATAGGTGGATGGAAATAATATTACATATTGAGGAAACATGGATTTGGATGATAAAATACACCCCAGTAAATGCCAAAGTAAAAACAATATCGGATAAAAATGAGATTGTGATATTTTCCCTTACCTTAGGTCCGATTAGCTTCGTATGTGTCCGAAACTCCTGTATAATGATTTAAATAATGTCATTGACTTATTACGGAATCATATTCATTGTTATGATGTCATATATGGTTCACTTATGACATTATATTACCCGTTCTTTTGAAAATTCCATGTTAAAAAAACGTTTTGGGTAAAATCGTTTCATTTATCGTAGGTGTTTTGACTTGTTGTTCTTGACATCATTATTACTTATATCATGATTTACTTACTTCCAGAATATAAAATATGATTTATATATCATATATATTCAGTATATATATATATATATAATAGATAGATAAATAAAATGAAAAACACCGTTCATGGAGACGGTAGTCTGTACGTACGCATGAACGCTGTTTTTCTTTCCTTATTGTCTTGAATGGAAGTAAGTAGATGACATACATATATATATATACATAAATCCAGTATCATTATTATGTCATATATTTTATTAGTACTTATTATATATACTTTATAATCATTCATGAATGGTTAATCATTAAGAATGAATCTCATCGCATCGTGGAGACGGTAGTCCGTACGTACGCACGAGCGATGATATCATTTCCATAATTATTGAATTGAATTGGAGTGGATTATACAATATATAGGAATCAATATGATATTGTAATAACTATTTATAGTTATTCTTTACACCATTATACACATCCATGTAAGGTGGTGGTGGAAAATAGATTACACCACGGCGTGGAGACGGTATTCCGTACGTACGCACGCATGGTGATTTCTTTTTCCGTAGGATGGATAGATGGTTAAATAGGGTTGTTTCATACTTAAAATAACATATCAGTATATGAGTGATACTGATGTTATTATTTCATAATGAAACAACCTAAGAAGAAGAAGTGGAAGAAGAAATAAAGATGAAAGAATTGGTAACGGTAATTACCTCTTCTTTGAAGCGCCTCTTTGAGACCTCCTCTTAGGGAACTAAATTTGGTCTTTGAGGAATACCAGAACCTCTAGGATGTTTCTAGGGAAGTGGAGAAGTGATTTTGGCAGGGTTTGGCCGAGCATGAGTGCTAAAATTGGTGTGAGGAGGAGGGGGAGGAGGTTTCCTTTTATAAGGGAGGAGAGGGGCATCTTAGGAATACCTCAAAATATTATTTTATATTAAAGTCAAAATCGGTTTATAATGGTTCCAAAGGGTCTTATTTCGGAGCTAAAGTGGGGATGGGTCGAAATAATATCAACCAATAAGATTTAGACAAGTTTAGGGTATTATTTTAACCTTATCAATTAGATTTAACTCTAAGTTAAATAATTTAACTTTTACCGTGTCTTTTTGTTTTCTTTCAATATATGGTTAATAAACTTACTATAACATGCCAAACGAACCCCAAATTGTTTATTATTAACATATATATCCTTATCTAAGTCATTTGGCAGAACCTTAGATTTTTAGGAATAAAATAACAATTAATAATATAATATTTTATTTAAAAACTATTTTGTCTCAATTTTGACACTATTTGATATATGATTTTTGTGAAAGTCATAACAGAATTATATGTTCAAACCATGTTGATTAAATCAACACTAATATATCATAGTAACCTATAAAATTAGTGTAATTCATAAAAAGTGTCAAATTACATTCATTTGAGAATTTATAACATCAATTATGTTAATATTTCCTTAAAAGGGTAATTACTGCATCATCGTTGTGTCAAAAATAAATTAATTTATTTAAAGTCTAAAAATTATAAATAAAATACCATTATGTAGGAAATCGTTTTAGCTTTCTAATGAATATTTATAGTCGAATTTATCTTATTTATAACCCCATATTAAAAATGTTTTAGTTATTAAACTTTGATTTTAACTATTTTAACTATTCATTAAATAAAATAATATTAAATGTCATAATCTAATCCAAGTGGACCTAAATGGTCATATTATATTCATAAGGTTGTTTTTGGTCGAATTACACTTATCCAATAGAATTAGGACATGTGTTAGGGTAATAGTAATATCATATTTACCCTTAGTTACCCTATTTACTAATAACCGTGGTAAAAAAAGTAAAAAGTTACTATTCACCAAAAATTATTTTCATCTCATTGAACAACATTTTAGTCCTCGATATTAACCGTGTCTGTCAGATTTTCAAAATTCCATTCACAGAAGCGGTAAAATTAAGTTTTATGAAAAATTCAGTTTTTTAACTACCACTTAGTTGTTTCACTATTCATCGAAAATTGAAAGTTTTCAGAAAAATACCAAAAATTAGGCCTAAGATATATTTGATATTATGAACTCAAAAATGATGTCTATTATACCAAATTCAAAACATATCAGTTGCATTAACTAATTTAAAAATTAATTCTCGTCGTCAAAACAAATAGCGTGTTTTTAAGAAACAATATCTATCAAAAGATTGACACTTGTTTATGTCTGGTTTAAATGTGAAATTACATCCAATGACCAACATTGTATTAAATTGTAAAAATTTATTCTTTAAAACAACTCAAATTAATAATTTATCAGTATTAATTATTTTTAAAAAAAGTTGTTTTTAATTATAATTTAGTAATTTTCACTATTCATCAGAATATGAAAGTTATCCGAAAAGTACCAAAATTTCACCTTAGGCTAAATTCGATACTCCGAATCCAAAAATGATGTCCATTTTGAGAGCTAAAATTTCTAGAATTTAAAAAGTGGTTATTACTATTCATAATGGCTAGTTTTAATAATATTTTAATAGCATATCGTTGTTTCGTGATACTCAGTATTGCGTACAACACACGCTATCGAGGAAGGTTGCGATTGCGTGTAATGCAAGGCAAGTCAAGGATGCGTGTTGTGCAAGCTCCTTTTTGTGTTGCGTACAACACAAGACATTAGTGAAATTAAAAAGAATATTTTTCATAAAATCTCGGGCTGTTACATTCTACCCCCCTTAAAATGAATTTCGCCCTCGAAATTCGTCGGGGTTATAAATGGTTTACTATTCGAATGTTTCTTTAATAGGAACCCACATCGTAAAAAGGAATATCAAAACCAATCTTTAAAAACAAAAGTATCAAACATAACGGTTACCCAAATAAACTAATCACTGGGTTTCCATATAGGTGAAAATATGGATATGGAAGAGAAATCTAACAATCATGTTCTGATGCAGAATGGTAGAGAACATGGCTATGGAAAAGACAGTAATCACAAATCCATAGATTTGTGATGATATAAGGTACCATCCGATTAATCAGATATAAGATCACTAGGACAACATTTTTTGGTTTTCATGATCGTTTCCCTGAAGTTGAAGAATTTGAATTAGAATAAATACTTACTTTATTTTGGTACAATCACACTATTGTTCGTGCCTTGAACAATTTCCACTTCATCTCTTAAATAAATGAAGATGAATTTGTTATTCGTGAAGTGTTAGTAGATCATGTGATAGAATGACGGGTCATTCAATCTGTCTCAAACAAAAGGTTAGCAAAACTTATATACATAAGTCGATCTATAGTGAGATTAATCATATATGGTTCCTAAAATGGACTTATACTTCATATATCATACTGCTTAATATAATAAAACTAGTTTCTATTAAACAGGGACTTCCTGTAGGCCAGTGGTAGGTGATAAAGGCCAGTCGCACTTCGGTTGTGGGTTCGATTCCCACAGCCTTGTCTGAAGCGATGGGCTGTCGCCCGTCCTGCAGGTTGTCCTTTTTCTAAAACTACATTACTATAACATCCCATCAATAATATCGAAAATCTTATATCCTTAAACAATACTAACATACGTCCAACATAATCCATTCTAATCTTTAGGCTTATCCATAACACTACAGTCCACTCTCATAATATAGTGAAAATGATTACCAGAGATTTAATACTGTCGTTAATCCCCATATATCATAAGATATGTCTTGTTGGTCACATTCCAAACATTGAAAGGCCTTAATCATGTATTCTCTTGAATACCCATTGAACCTTCGGGAAAACAAGAATGCAGTTAAAAGTTATCTCTGTCCACATACCAAAATCCAAAAATTCTATATACTCAAACCATGATATAACCTTCTCCTTATATCAGTCATGAGCTCATGAATACAATCAAACACCTCATTATCTTATTATTCCTTCATTATGCGCATATCATCTAAATTCCAAAAATATCCGAATAACCTTTCATGGATAGTGGTACCATTAATCATACACTTTCATAACTCAAGGAAAGGCAACAGTGTAACAATCCTTAGATGTCTCTTTATTACATAGTACCATGATATTTCTTATACAACATTACAAATGATAAACATGTAATCATTCCACTACATTCTTAAACCATTGACCGAGCTTCAACAATTCTTTCATCTCACGTATCATTTGTAGTCTCTTTATCATCATCAACATAAATACTTCCCATACGACCATACTGATTATCTTCATGAGACTTTCCCTTAGGGAATTGGTTTGCATAATGCCCATACATTCCACATTTAAAACATTTAACTATTGTTGATGTCGTAGCAATTCCATTATCCTCATCCATGGTGTTAACTGAACCTTTTCCTTTGTACTTACTTGCTCTGTGTCCTTCTTTTCTACACCCAAAGCATCTTCTAGTTCCTTTGAAACATTCTCCTTGATGCCTCTTCCCACATGATTTACATAGGGGAAATTGAACTTTCTTTCCTCTATGATCATCATGAAACTCCATCTTTCTCTTATTAGCCGAGTCCGGAAACTTACCAAATTTTACTTTATTGATCATATTATGAGAGTTCTGATTCAGCATAATAATGATGTTTGGACTTCCAAATCCCATTTAATTTGGTTTCTCATGAGTAATATCATTCCATTGTCCATCATATCCTCCATTATGGTGAATCACCTTGTTTCCAGCCATTTTCTAAAACCCAAAAAGAATATTGTGAGAGGCAAAAATCATAATAAAGGGGGAGTAACTTAAATATCTAACATCTTTGGTTTAATCTAATATCGTTACCATAGTTCTAGGACTATATCCTATACGTATACTTATCCTTAGGGGCATCCCTAGACATACCTTATAAATATCTCTAGGGATCTCACTAACGTTTTCCCATCCTAGATTCCAAAGCTTGACTAAACCTTTCCTCTGATACCAACTGTAGAGACCCGAAGCTTGACGTACATGAACATTACATTACTTTTGCGGAATACTTAGTACATAACAAAAACACACACACAAGGATCGTAATAGTTTAGTGTCTTTGGAAACTCGGAACGTAATCTTCTAATCGTGGTGAAAGATCTTCAATATCTCCCATAAAGATCTTCCTTTTTTTACCTAAAACCTTTCTTTATATCCTAGGGAAAAGAAAACATAAAAGGGTGAGCTCAAATGCTCAGTAAGGGTAAACAAAAGAAAAATCAATCACATCATATTCATAAGAACATAACTTTTGGAAATCTTAACCTGCAGAAGAGAACATAATTTCATAACATGGGATAAATCATGGCAGTGAAATTTAATCACAATAATCATAACGTAAAACATGAAACTTTTTGGCATTCACACATAATCATAGAGAATCATTTCTTGTTAGTCAAGACTCATTCCCAAGACTATCTTAGTGGACAAATTCCCTTTCTGAATAGAGTAACCCTCGTTTCAGTCCTGTTTCACTGAACCGGTATAACCTACCATTCCAGCCATGTCTATCTCATGAGATATAAAATCATTACCCAATGCATTGGAGGGAGATATAGGTCCCACCCATCTCATAATGATACCATTCTTATGTGTGCCACAAAATCATAAAACATACATCATTGCATAACCCATGTAATAAAAATGGGATTCTTGAAACATCATGACATCATAAAACAATACATATAAGATAAATGAATTCATAAAAATAATTCCATCACAACATAATCAACTCAATGTAATGATAGGGATAGAATCAGAACCCTATATTATCTTATATGGAAAATAATTTTGATAAAACACTTGAAATGAATTCTTAAGGAAAATATCCTTTCTTCTTCAAAATCAATTTCTTTTCACAAAACATCATGGAATTTTAAAAGAAATAGATTTTAATGAAAATAGTCATGAAATATTTTTGAGGAAGCTTCATGAAAATATGTCTTTATAAAGTCGTAAAAATCCGTTCGTGTCGTATAAGTTAAAAAAACCATTCTTCCCGTACTTTTGTCGGAAAAGTCAAAAAGTACCTCGTACGAAAAACGACAAAAGATTCCTTTCATATCATTTACTAAAAACTCACCGAAGGGTAAAATTGGATTTAAACAATTGTAGGTGGATTGAAATAATATTAAATATTTAGGAAACATGGATGTGGATGATAAAATACACCCCAGTAAATGCCAAAGTAAAAACAATCTCAGATAAAAATGAGATTGTGATATTTTCCCTTACCTTAGGTCCGATTAGCGTCGTATATGTCCGAACCTCCTGTATAATGATTTAAATAATGTCATTGACTTATTACAGAATCATATTCATTGTTATGATATCATATATGGTTCACTTATTACATTATATTACCCGTTCTTTTGTAAATTCCATGTTAAAGAAGCGTTTTGGGTAAAATCGTTTCATTTATCGTAGGTGTTTTGACTTGTTGTTCTTGACATCATTATTTCTTATATAATGATTTAATTACTTCAAGAATATAAAATATTATTTATATATCATATATATTCAGTATATATATATATATAATAGATAGATAAATAAAATGAAAAACACCGTTCATGGAGACGGTAGTCCGTACGTACGCATGAACGCTGTTTTTCTTTCCTTATTGTCTTGAATGGAAGTAAGTATATGACATACATATATATATATATACATAAATACAGTATCATTATTATGTCATATATTTCATTAGTACTTATTATATATACTTTATAATCATTAATGAATGGTTAATCATTAAGAATGAATCTCATCGCGTCGTGGAGACGGTAGTCCGTACGTACGCACGAGCGATGATATCATTTCCATAATTATTGAATTGAATTGGAGTGGATTTTACAATATATCAGAATCAATATGATGATTTAATAACTATGTATAGTTATTCTTTACACCATTATACCCATCCATGTAAGGTGGTGGTGGAAAATAGATTACACCACGGCGTGGAGACGGTATTCCGTACGTACGCACGTGCGGTGATTTCTTTTTCCGTAGGATGGATAGATGGTGAAATATGGTTGTTTCATAATTAAAATAACATATCAGTATATGAGTGATACTTATGTTATTACTTCATAATGAAACAACCTAAGAAGAAGAAGTGGAAGAATAAATAAAGTAGAAAGAATTGGTAACGGTAATTACCTCTTCTTTGAAGCGCCTCTTTGAAACCTCCTCTTAGGGCACTAAAATTGGTCTTTGAGGAAGACCAGAACCTCTAGGATGTTTCTAGGGAAGTGGATAAGAGATTTTGTCAGGGTTTTGCCGAGCTTGAGTGCTCAAATTGGTGTGAGGAGGAGGGGGAGGAGGTGTCCTTTTATAAGGGAGGAGAGGGGCATCTTAGGAATACCTCAAAATATTATTTTATATTAAAGTCAAAATCGGTTTATAATGGTTCCAAAGGGTCTTATTTCGGAGATAAAGTGGGGATGGGTCGAAATCCTATCAACCAATAAGATTTAGACAAGTTTAGGGTATTATTTTAACCTTATCAATTAGATTTAACTCTAAGTTAAATAATTTTTCTTTTACCGTGTCTTTTTTTTTCTTTCACTATATTGTTAATACACTTACTATAACAAGCCAAACGAACCCCAAATTGTTGATTATTAATATATATATCCTTATCTAAGTCATTTGGCCGAACATTAGATTTTTAAGAATAAAATAACAATTAATAATATAATATTTTATTTAAAAACTATTTTGTCTCAATTTTGACACTATTTGATATATGATTTTTGTGAAAGTCATAACAGAATTATATGATCTAAACAAGTTTATTAAATCAACACTAATATATCATATTAACCTAGAAAATTAGTGGAATTCCTAAAAAGTCTCAAATTACATTCATTTGAGCATTTATAACATCAATTATGTTAATATTTCCTTAAAAGGGTAATTACTGCATCATTTTTGTTGTGTCATAAATAAATTAATTTATTTAAAGTCTAAAAATTATAAATAAACTATCATTATGTAGGAAATCGTTTTAGCTTTCTAATGAATATTTATAGTCAAATTTATCTTATGTATAACCCCATATTAAAAATGTTTTAGTTATTAAACTTTGATTTTAACTATTTTAACTATTCATTAAATAAAATAATATTAAATGTCATAATCTAATCCAAGTGGACCTAAATGGTCATATTATATTCATAAGGTTGTTTTTGGTCGAATTACACTTATCCAATAGAATTAGGACATGTGTTAGGGTAATATTAATATTATATTTACCCTTAGTTACCCTATTTACTATTAACCGTGGTAAAAAAAGTAAAAAGTTACTATTCACCAAAAATTATTTTCATCTCATTGAACCACATTTTAGTCCTTGATATTAACCGTGTCTGTCGGATTTTCGAAATTCCATTCACAGAAGCAGTAAAATAATGTTTTACGAAAAATTCAGTTTTTTAACTACCACTTAGTGGTTTCACTATTCATCGAAAGTTGAATGTTTTCAGAAAAATACCAAAAATTAGGCCTAAGATATATTTGATATTATGAACTCAAAAATGATGTCTATTTTACCAAATTCAAAACATATCAGTTGCATTAACTAATTTAAAAATTAATTCTCATCGTCAAAACAAATAGCGTGTTTTTAAGAAACAATATCTATCAAAAGATTGACACTTGTTTATGTCTGGTTTAAATGTGAAATTACATCCAATGACCAACATTGTATTAAATTGTAAAAATATATTCTTTAAAACAACTCAAATTATTAATTTATCACTATTAATTATTTTTTAAAAAAGATTTTTTTAATTATAATTTAGTAATTTTCACTATTCATCAGAATATGAAAGTTATCCGAAAAGTACCAAAATTTTACCTTAGGATAAATTCGATACTCCGAATCCAAAAATGATGTCCATTTTGAGAGATAAAATTTCTAAAATTTAAAAAGTGGTTATTACTATTCATAATGGCTAGTTTTAATAATATTTTAATAGCATATCGTTGTTTCGTGAAACTCAGTATTGCGTTCTACACACGCTCTCGAGGAAGGTTGTGATTGAGTGTAATGCAAGAAAAGTCAAGGATACGTGTTGTGCAATCTCCTTTTTGTGTTGCGTACAACACAAGACATTAGTGAAATTAAAAAGAAGATTTTTCATAAAATCTCGGGCTGTTACATTACTACTACCATTATCTTTTTAAATAAAATTACAATCCATATTTCCAATCTTACGACATTGGAAGAATATATACTAGACTTCAAAAATAATTCTTATGTGTGTTTTTAACCCCATTTCTCACAAATTGAAAACATAATTTTCCTACCATAATTCTTATATGATAAATTATTTCCTTCTTTCCTTCCACATTGAACTATTTTTTCATTTTTTCAATGTACAAATAATTTTCATAAAACATAATTTATACCTTCTACAAACATCAAAAATATTTTTCATATCTTTTGAAATAATGAGAAGCCTATTCCATTTGATATTTTGGCATCGATACTGAGTAAAAATGATTAATTTTAATATCATGATATTGGATAAAATTATGAGAAAATCATTCTAATATCATGAATATTTCTACATATGTAACCACTAAATTATCCTCCAATATCAATTCTAATATATTTTCCCTTCCTAACTCGAGTCGCCTTAGGAAAATATTTCTAACAAAAAACATTTTTGAATACTTCCCATTCCAAACCATCAATCTATTCAATATCCATAATATTTATTACCATTGACTGCCTCTGGGTGGATTCACCTTAAAAATGGTAAATAATAAGACTACCATTTTGATGGTATGAACACCCCATGACATTAAAATTATACCCTAGGGATTTAATTCACCCTTCATCTACCACTAGGTGAGAAGATCCACTAAATATAAGAGGTTGTTTCCTTAAAAAACATTTCCCCACAGATATATTCCTCTGAGTATAATCTAGTAGATTTAAAGCATATATTTTTCTCCCATTTATGCTTTACATATATTAATCCATTACTATCACAAACCACTCAGTTCAAATTCTCATTATTCTAGGATACAAATTTTGAAAGATATCATCGTCTCAGTGTCTTCCTATTTCAACTTCCCTATTTCTATTGTGGAAAATAATTCTGAACATACATATCATAGATTAATAAAAAAATTAATCATTAAATTCTATATAATTTAAACTTAAACATTAATTAAAAATATTTATGGGCATTCTAATAGCATCATCCTAAATTCTAATGTTATCTAAACCATGTTCTAATTCCAACTATAAGCACATGTATGCAAAAATTACACAATATAGATAATTCAACAATAATTCACATTAGTACATTCTCAAAAGACATTTATGATTAGTGTTTAAGAGTTTTAGTTTATTGCCATAAACATAGAAACTCAAATATTACAACGTATCAACATGTAATAAAAACCCATTTTTTCACAATATGAGCCTTTTTAAATAAAAAATGACTTCTTTACATATAAAAACTTAATTACTTTAAGCATGAATTATATATTTCCTTTATCTATCCATAATACATATAAAAATTCATAAAACATGGAATGAGAAAAAAATCTCATTAAGGGACAAATAAAGTAGGAAATGAACTTTAATCAATGAAAGAAAATATTTTCACAAAGTTACAACTTTTACACATAAAACATTATCTCTTTATCATACCTTTCAAAATCAGAATATTTCTATAAATCCATAACAAACGTAAAATAATAATAAATGTAACTTGTGGAATCATATTAATATCACTATTAAATATAAATTTTCTATTTGGACTACATAGGTAGTAAGAATCATGGGTACACATGGAATAACCATCGGAATATATTCCCATAATCTTTTAATAGAATCCTAACTAGTTAACTCTATCATTTTACACAATACATTTGAGGGAATTAACAGTCTCACCCTCCCTCAGTTTATTATAGATCAAATCATCATCGTAAAAATTCCCAAGAACCATAACAAGATCATAACACATATAACTTGCATAAGCGGAATGTTCTTGAGGAAAATATATTCTCCATTTTGAAGTCAACATTCATTTATAAGAAGCCGCACACTTCTAAATGAAAACATATAATTTAAAAACAAACTATTAAACATATAGAGTAATAATAAAAATGTTAAATTTTTTTGAATTCATGAAATTTCATTCAGGAAAAATATGTAAAAAATTTTTTGTTTTAAAATATTGTATAAAGAGATATAATGGAGTATTTTTAAAGGAAATCACCATAAAAAAATCATATCATTGAGGAGAAAATTAAGAAATTGAATGGAAGATTAAAATACACTGTATTGATAAAATAACACAACATTAAATAGTCAATGTTAATTTCACAAATAATATTAAAATCACTTAATAATGTAGTAGAAGTATAACCCAAATTATGAAATTGAGTCAATAATTCCCTAAAATTATGTTTGAAAGCATTCTATAGTGGCACATAATGTCCAGGATAATCTAATTAGATTCATTAATTACTAAAACAAAAACATATTATTCATTTATTTTATTTATTATAATTTTATTATGATCATTTATGGTTATATGTATTAGTAATAGGGTTCAATTTCATTGTTCCATGGGTGTTCATTTCACACATTATGGTTTATTCACTTGAGAATAGTTATAGGTGTTCTTTTCAAATGGATGAAAAAATAAATAAGTGTAATAAAATGGTATTAATATGCTTCCAAAATTTTAAATCAACACATATTACTTTTTTTCTATATGAGGTTGATTAATTAGATTAAACATTAATGATAACTTTTATTTTTTTGGGTTTTTCCGACCATGCAAATCTAGTTTCATTTTTATTTCATATTATTTTTATAAATTGATTCCATAATATTAAAAAAGTTATAAAAATCATAGAATTTTTTAACCATATTAATGGTTTTACGACTAGCCTTGAAGGCGATAAATGATGATAACAAATTGTCATCCATGAAGGTAGTGAATCGACATGGCACAGATGTTGTTTTCATTTTTTAGAATAATAGGAGAAGCGAAGAAGTTTGTTGACGGATATTGAATTAACAAAATAACATTACAATATTTATATGATACTAGAGTTATCATGCTATTTTTTACAAGGTAGGTGAGAATAAAGTATAAATAAATAAATAAATATTGAATTTAAAAGAGAAGGAAATGGAAGACTTTTCCTGTCGAATGTTGTCTCCTTGAGAACCACCTTAGTGAACTTGGTTTTGGAGATTTGGTGAGACTTGTAGGTATTTTAAGTGAGTAAGAGGCCTGTAAAGGTTATTTTCTATAATTTATACAATATATAGTGCTTTTTATATGTGAGGATAAGGGTTGGTGAGTGGTGGTATTCATGGGTATATAAGAGTGGTGTTTTTATTATTTTATTCATTTTTTTAATATTTCAGATCAAGACTATCAATAGTGTTCATTCTTGTGACTATGTACATCAACTAGTGTAGGTGTGGGTTCTAAAAAATGGTTTCTTACCTCATAAATAAATCATTCATGACTCCATAATTCATTTATTTTATTATACTATAAATTACTATATTTTACTATTCACCAAAAACTCATTCATTTTTTATAAAATCTAAAAAATTCACGTATCCATTTTTTAATGGGCATAGTTAAAAAATGAACTTCATTTTTTGAAAATAATTTTCTAAATATTATAACATTAATTTTTAAATAATATAATCATTTTTTTGAAAAATAATTATTCTAATTTTATAATCGCTTTTATGACACTTTGAATGATTAAATTAGGCCTCGGAAAATTATCTTATAATTAAAATAAAACAAAATATTAATTTATGTTTCTATTTTATAAATTTTATTTTAAATAATTATATGAATTATAAAATTTTAAATGAACATTTATGTTTCACAACAATACCAATGCTCAATTTATCATTTTCAAAACATTTATTTACTTATAACATTATGTAAATATGTCAAATTTTCATTTATAAGATACATAAATATTATTTTTTACATTCATAGGTGTGGTTACAAATATATTGGACATATTACTATTCTTAATGATCACATTACTCTTTCAATAGTTAGATTACAATTCCATTAGTATAGATTCCCTAATTTCATTAAATACCACTTATTTCATTATACAGTTATAATAAATGTAACTATTCAATTCCATAAGGAATCAAATTATTCTATAAGTACCTTGGTTATTAGAATATGGGTTTTCAATAAATATATTTCCAAATATCAAACCTTTGATAACCAAGATAAAATTTTGATGAATATTTTTTAAGGGGGTAGAATTTAACACCCAGATATTTTATGATATACATTTCTATATTTAAATTTGATAACATTATTTACACACAACATCGAGCTTAAACAAATGATATTGTACTTTTAAATAATTGTCTTTAATTTTATTAGTATTGCCTAGTCATTGTATAAGATGTTATCAATATGATTAACCACATTATGAAATATTTATATATAAAGGTACTACTCGATAAAAATGTGCAAATAAAGGTTAATAATTAATAAATAATATTTTGTAGTCAGTTATTATTCAAAATTACATTTTCATCAAAAATTGTATTTATTGATTTTTAGGAGAGAGTGTTATAAATAATTTTGGGAACATAAAAATATTGAAAAAATTATATCCGTTTTTAATCAGCATAAAAATTTATCTTCGAGTGAATTTTTTATTTTTCTCAGAAGACTTATTTTCTAGTGAATAATTAAAAAATATGATTTCTATTGAAAATTTTATTTTTTCTCCATGTATTTTAAAAGTGAAATTTAAAAAAAAATTAAATGTTTTATTGGCTAAATTATATTTTGAACAATCCAATTATGTTAATTGGAATCATTTTTATAACTGAATTTTTTGTGAATATATTTTCTACTAAAAAATGCGTTTTTAATATAACCAGTTTTCCATTGAATTTTATGTATTTATATTAAAATATTTTATACCACTCTCAAAAATTTAATCCTGAAAAATTAGTCTCATATTTTTAATTAGGTTTTCTAAATTTGGTAAATAGGTCCTTCTTTAGTCATTATGAATAGTAATCATCCTAAAAAATTTCACCTAGATAAATGGTAAATCGAGTTGTTATTATTAAAATTATTGTGATATGGCATTTAAAATGTATCAAAAACTAGTTTATATTTCATTTGAAGAGTCTCTTTCATCAAAATGCATTAATAAATAATATTTACCACATTTTTTAAATTTATATTATTTTTACATTTATATTATTTATCTAAATGATAATGTCAAAAATTTAACTCTCCTACAGTAAATATATTTATATATTTTAAAGGGATAATGACAATGTATATTTGATTATAAATTTTTATGTAAATATTAATTAATATTATAATGTTCATTTATTTATAAATTTTAGTTGCTAAATATTAACATTAAATGCTTACGTTGTGCTGACAAATTCCTTGTGCAAGTAGTCGAAAATTTGTGTAAATGATTTTAAAAACACAAATATATGTTTTTTAGAGATTTATAGTATATATATATAATTTGATATGTATATCATATTAGGTATGCCTGAAAGGTTTTGATTTTAATTTTCAGGGAATTAATAATTTTTAAATTCATAACTAAATGAATAGTTCCAAAAAATCTGTTAATGATATTTAATACTGAATAATATTTTATTAAATGATTTAAAATTTTCAAAAATTATATTTGGACAAGTGAATGTGATATGGTTTAAAATTAAAACTGTTTTCTATTTATTGGTCTCTAGGCCAGCTATGGAAAAATTGGTGGCCCTTAAAGGGTAGTAAACGAGTTTAGTGTGATATTTTCCCAAATGGTTAATGGGGGTTAAAACTAAATGATAAGTGTGAAAAAACAAAAAATTATCCAAATATTATTAGATGATATTATTTAGTCTCATCATAATGTTATTTTATAATTATATAAATTATTTTCAATTTTTAAAAGAAACAGAATTTATATGAATTTAATACCTTAAGAGATTCTAATAATATCGCTCCCCTCACTTATTAAAGGATACTCCTTCCCTATTTATTTACACCACTTTGAGAAACCAAACTCAGTATATCCCTGCCAAATTCCATTATAAATTTCCCTAGACACTAATTATAGGTTCTTTAATTATTACAAGAAAACTAAAAGGGTATCTAAGAGTGGATCTAAAAGGTTTTTATTGATTAAGAGTAATCGTCTTTATAAAATCCTTCAAGTATATTTCTTAATTAAATTATTATAAATAACCTGTATCTATTATAAAAAAAAATTAAGTGTCATAAATATATTCAATGTCTTGATTATTATGTTATAACTGTATTCTACTTATTTTCCATCATACAAAAAAATCACTCATGAATAAGTATGAATTATTGTCACAACATGGAGGTGGAATTTTTTTTCCATAAATAAATTACATGGTAAGTTATAAATATTGAACAAATAAACCTATAGTTTGTGTTTAAATAATTAATATAATTCTATAGATTATGGAACCATGATCAAGATTCAAGGAAAAAAAATACTCTATCAAAATATCCATAAACAATGAAGTAGTTAACAACAAAAATAATGATAATAATAAAATGTTATTAGAATTGGGTGATAAAAATGTTATAAATGTATCATATATGGTTTTATAGATAATTATATTGTTATATTATTTAATTATAATATATATATATAATTTTTTTTAATTTTGTTAATAAAACTTATGAGGGAAGTCAAACGTGACGCAAGGGGTTTCTATACATAATTTTAATTCAATGAGTTATAATTCTACATCATTAACTATGTTATGCCATGATTATGTGTGAAATGACATTTTATTTAATTATAATGTATTTAACTTGTTGTGGATTTAAATCTATTAGAAATAATCACTTCATTTACTACTTCTAACTTCAATGATGTGATATTGGTAATGAATTACTTCTCAATTTCCACTCCATTGAGACATAATTGGTATTATGTACTTATTTACTTTTATTTGGTAAAAATAATATTAAATTTATGTGTTGACATAAATATATATTTATTTGTTATTAATAAAATTCCACTTCTTGTTTTCTCTTTAAAAGGGTAACAATTTAGAAGTTACCAAAGAGGTTTGAATTTATATTTCAATCTCATTCTTTTACGATTTCTCGTATTTCCATTGAAGGTGTTTTTTAATATATCATTCATCGAATACATATGTTTTCATATGCTACATATATTTATAGATTTTATATGTTTTATTTAAACTTTATCTCTCTTCATAACTCAAATCAAGTAATGAAATATTTAAAGGAAATATCAATCTTATTTCTCTTTCTAATCTGGTATCTTTTTCATCAATGTCTATATTTTTATAAATAGTTTTCCAAAAGTCCTAATTATTTAATCAACTGATTTATCAAGGAAGTTTTGAATAATTCGTGAATTTTATATGTTTATAAAGGAGTCATTATTATTTTTTTATATGTTCATTTTTAACATTCTTTCCCAGAGTTCAGAAGAAATATTACATTTTACCATATACTATGTTAATAAATTTTCCCACCAAGATAATCATTTTACACACTTTAGTTTATTTTATAAGATTTCAATGATGTTATAAACAAAACAATTTATGAAAAATTATTTCAAATGGTTCACTTATATTTTCTTCTATTCTTTAAAATAAAATATTTCCCTATAAAATCATCTTTTATGATGGTCATCACTCAAATATTTATTAATTTTATCATCATTAACATTATAATGGAACATTACATTTATTGTTATTATTAGACATGAAATTTATCTTAAATAGCCATATTATATATATCATATAAATGATTTTTGTCTAAATAGTTTAGAATTTCTATAATTTTTCTTTACTAGTAAATTTATGTCATTGACTGGGGAAATATCGATATTTTATATTCCATACTCAATATAGATATTTGTTAATAACACATATTGTCTTGTAATTAAATTGAACACTAAGTATATGATGAATGCGTTGATAATGAAAGTATGGGTGGGTTCTTGAAATATATACCTTTATGATTCATTGATAGGTTTCATGAGATAAACCAGTTGGATTGCCTGATTAATTGTGATTTTGGATAACTTCTACTTGCAGTTTAAAGTTTCTTAGCCCAAGGTCATGGTGGTAAGGATATACTTATGTATAAGATCATTAAATCTTACATTATAAATTTATATCATTTATAATTCTGTTATTATTACCCATGATATTATTAAATCTAATATTATCAATGGATGAGTTTATTATTGAAAAAATGGTAAGTGTTTTTAGTTATTTAGAATTTTGTTTTAATTATATCATATTTACTCATAATTAATTTGGTTATACATAACCCTTACTAATAAATTCATCTCACCCTTATTTTTTTCATTTACGTGGGATATGAAGAAGGATATTATTAAGTATATGATATATGTAATATTTTTTTTCCTATTCTATATATTTTATCATTATAATGTAATATGGAAAATATACTTTTATATATTTATTAACGATTAATAAACTGATTGGTCATTCAGGACTAAATCACTCGTATCTTATGAAAATATAATAATGTATACACTAACTCTACATAACTAGATATTGGGTCTCTATGAATACTTATTCAATTAATTTGGTTAATTAAATCTTTTACCAATGAATTCAACATTTATTTACCTAAGACATATATTGGTAAGTTTATTCATCATAAACTGTAGCTTAAGATAAGAAAATTGGGGTGGAGATCCACAAAGATTCTAAAAATCTATGGATCCTGAAAAAAGGAATCTCTCACCAGAATCACTAATTTATCCCAACGTGAGAAATTTATTCATATACAGTCAATCAGTTAGAGATCCTCATATTTGTTTTGTTTTTTACTTCATTTTATTTGTTTTTTAGGCTAAAATACTTTTTCTTGAAATAATTTTTAATTGAATGGTCCTATAAATTAATCTTTTCAATATTTTTTCATAATAAATAATAAAAATTTCTATCAATATTTCATTTATTTAATCTCACACCCATCTACCAGTGTACGGGCTTTACTACATGCATGGTTAATTTCTTTCTATGATTTTTCTTGTTTCCATAGCACAAGTTATTTTGAATTAATTATTAGACTTCAATTTTTTTATAGGTATGGAAAAAATTATTTTGGCTTGATGCACAATAAAAACTAAGACCATGATATACTAATTTAGGCACAATGGTGAATTTTTAGGCATATGAGAGGGAATTCAATAAATGATGGATAATTGAAGGTGTTCTAGTAGAATTGCCTAATGGGAAGTCGTGATCGGGGAATTTAAATAGAATATGAGGAAGTTTAAAATTACTTGTATCACCAATGATCGTCTGAAATTTACTTTCAGAGGCCCAACATCCATGAGAGATCAATGTTTTTATTCTTTATGGTTGATATGGGTAATGAATATTTATTATAAGCAATTTTAAGTATTTTTTCAGAATTTCTGATTGAGGGGCAAGCACATGGTGCGGGGTTCCGATTCACATGATTTGTAATCCCTATATAGTGGTGACTAGGGTTTAATGTGTAGATAAGTATCGTATTCAATGTAACTTATTAGTAAATGTTAGTTAAGCCTAAGTCAGGTAGTATGGCACGTACATAGAGTACATTTCCAGGAGATCATTTGGGCATACACTCTAAGTGGTATAGGACCCCATGTCATGTACCTATGGCTTTTAAAGGCACATACACTCTCGTAGTACATTCCATGTTTGTCGATCAAGTAAAAATTCCATGTTCCCCTAGGGGTACATCATGCACGAAGACACTCACACGACACAATATTAGGGGGTACATGATGAGTACCCTAACAATATTATTATTTATATACTCTATCATAAATGATGTGTAGGTTGGTATATAGGTAGCTTATGGTGAGGCTGGCCATTGAAAAATATTTTCTAGGATGAAACATGTCATTTTACCTTATATTAATTCTCATATACTTTTTGTAGCCTTAGTAGATTATTGTATCTCCCTTATAAAGTCTGGGATTTGGGTATGACATTAGTTTATACTATAAATACTCCATATAGTATGAAATGGTATTGTTATATATATCATAAAATGTGATACGAATGGTAATACATTTATTTTACCCTTGTTATATCTATAAGGTCAGTGAAGAGGTTTGGGCATGTTGATTGGAGACTTATCAGGGTTAAAATTCACATATCAGGGTAACATGTAAGTGAATTAGTCCCTTGAATCATATAATTTTTTTCAATAATCCCAAATATACTAGGGGCATGGTTCATTTATCTATAGAGTTGGTATTCTCTCATCTATAAGATTATGTATAGAGTGTGACACAATTGGGGTTTATAATCCCTTGACCAATGTTCATCCCTCAACAAGGTGTGATTCCCCTACTAAAGTTTTGTGTATGTGATTTGGGTTTCTTATTTTGGGTTTATTAGATTCTTGGGGATTCATTTGGGTTATATTTTAGTTGTACTATGAAGGGAGAGACTCTCTCTAATGTACCAATTACTCTCCCAAAATAACATTTGGGTATTTATGGGTTATCTTTTTCTTATTTCTCAATAGTTCAACTAACATGTTTCTTTTATTTCATGTAGTATTTTTAAGGTATCCTATTGGTTAATTTTATACTATCTTGACATGGTCACCATTAACCACACATGTTTTATATTATGCTAATGATGGATAGTTTGATAATAGAGTTAGTTGGTATTCGGTTGATGGAGCTTAGTGATACCCATAGATAGCAGCAATGAATATTTTTCATTCCCTTTAGTTTTTTTAGAGAGGGGACCATTATATAATATTTGATAGGTTTTTATAATTGTTTTTATTCCTAGGTGTGTATTTGGGACCTTTTTATTATAGATTATGTATTACTATACATATGGATATATTAGTAGTTTTTACATGTTGAATATATATTTTTATTGGTTTTTTTTATCTATTTTGTATTGTTATTCCATATTTCGAGGTGTTACATTTATAAATATATATTAGGATAAATACTCCCACTATTTTTAATTTTCGAACATGGGACTAGTTTTCATCCCACAACCTATTGAAATATGGAATAGGATAACACACATAACATGCCATCACCCAAGAGGGGTCACGGTGGTCTGAGTCAAGAAATTATCACATATACATTCGTAGATGTTATATATAGAAAATAGAATATAATTAAGATAGGTTAGGTGTAACGGATAAATGATATTCAATAGACCATATCCACTTAAATATTTCAAATGGACCATTGTACTTTAGACTAAGATTTCATTTCTTCTCAGATCCCATGGCCCATTTCCAAGAAAATATCATTAGAAAAACATGATCCTTGATTTATAATTCAATATCCAAAACTCAATTGTCAAAATAGACTTTATATATTCCTTTTATTTCATTAATATACATCTAGATATATATTTACTTGTCTTATTTCATTTCTATAAATCTTTGTCTCAATAACTTCCTTTCTCCAACTTCATCTCAACATTTTAATGAATGGAATCTCATTTCATAAAAGGCATCATATGGTTCCATTCTTCTACTAATGTTGTAAATTTTACATTATGAAAAATCCTATGAAAGGTAAGCACTAATCCCAACATCTATGTAAATCAATAGAAAATAACCATAGTATGTAATATATTATTTGGATAGTATTTTTAAACTATCCATTTTTATTTGGGTAATAGTTTTTTTCCAATATTAAACTATATATTTAAATCCTTCTTGATATTCTACCAATATTTTTATCTAATAAACGTTTCATGATTACAAAATTATGATAATGATGTACCATAAATATCACATATCGAATATCAAGATGATCTTGGGGAAAATATTCACAATTTTATATGGAATGAAGATACCATATAGGACAATATATGATGATCCAAACATTATTATTCCCCATGGATGTATTACGTAACCTAGTGATAAAATCTAAAGTAATTTTATCCCATTTCCACTCAATCATATTGATGTTTTCGTAACTACATTGGTAAGTTATATTTAAACCTTCACCTTTTGGCATGTTTAGTATCATGGAATAAAAAATGCAATATCTACCGTTATATTTTAACAAGAGAAATACTCTCACATATCCCTACACATATTAGTTCTACTATGATATATAATTATATTATATCTATTACACTCATCCAGTACATCTTTCTTCACCTCTGATTTTGATATACCAAATAACCTATCACCAAACCATAAAAATCTATTATCACCAATACGTGCCTCTTGTAATTTCACATTCCCATTACCTTTAAACATATTTTATAGAGCCTTATTATCAGGTTGATGTTTTTTAATAATATTAAATAATGTCTCTCTTTAAATTAAATTGAATAATAATGATTTGTCCCTTACACTATAATACCCAAGTCTAATGATATTAAATCATTGTGAATTGGATAATTATCTGTCCTCATCATGGATATGTTACCATAATATTTTAGAATTAATTCATCTACACCCTAGTCTTCCTCCCCATGATGACAATGTCAAGAAAAATCATACTCCATGAGAATTTACAACTATCTTCTTTACCACATTTTTATATATTCCAAAGTAACGATATATTTCAAATACTTATGGTGGATATATATAGATCACATCACACTCTATATAGTTAGTGTATCTATGATATTAATGAAAATATCCTTGAATCCAAATTTAAAATATCTATTACATAATAAATAAAATGAGGTTAGAATTTAACAAACAAATATTCCATCACTCTATCATTTTTATTAGAACACATCCATGTACTTTCTTTGATACATCACTATAAATAAAAAATACTTATTTATCAAATAAAACAGTTAATACGTGTTACATTACTAGTATTCTAGTTAGTTCCTCATATCTATCTAAAAATTCATTCATCCACAGTAATTTAAACCCATTATGAGTTACCTATATTAATAAATTAACTAATTGAATGGAATTTCCAACAAAACACTGATAATATCTTGTTAATCCATGGAGACTTCATATTTATGTTACTTTGGTCATTCTTTTCAATTCTTAAAGAATTTTTCTTCTTTAATGATTGATAGATATACTATCCTTTGAAAAATTTTGTACCAAAAAGAAGCAAATATGTATCAAAAAATCTTATTTATGGAATTTAATTTACAACCACATCTTCCTAAAAACCATTATTACAAAATTGAATTCATGCTTCTAATAACATTTAGAGTGTATAAAATATCTTGAATAAATACCAGAAAAAACATTTAAAGAAAATCCTTGAATACCAGTTTCATCAAATCTATAAACACATAGGGGGAATTGTTTAACCTAAAAGTTATTATTATGACCATATAATGACCATACCAAATATAAAAGTTCATCTTTAGGATATAATCGCTATAAACATTTACCTAATTATAAATACAATGAAGATAAATCATTGAGAAGTATTTATCCCGATGAATATAGTAAAAAGGTCCATCAATAACTAGATATAGATACACATTCTTTATAGTATTCACATTAGTTTCCCTATAATGAATGAAAAACACATTGAACCATGTTTTTTAACAAAAATAAAATAGTTTTTCTCTATGATCAAACACTTAGACAGATTAATCCAACAACTGAATGTATTTTATTTAATTTTTTAATGAAACTATCTTCATTGGTTCCATTATATATGGTAACATAGATATGGTATTGTATCATGGATAAGATGAATTAAGAATTCAACTTCTTGATCTGGGGTAAATATATTTAACACATCATGAAATAAATAAATATATTATTTTATAATGAGTATGTATTCTATTCATAGAGGATCCTTAAAATTTGAAAATTTTATTTCATCCATTTATTGCACAAGGATTTCATTGAGATGAGATACTATGACTTGTTCCAAAGAAATATTATTGTAATAAAATCTCCCCTTGAAAAATGAATAATTCCACACTTGTTAAACTAATTATATGTTATTTTTCAAAAAAATTAATAATTTTTTGAAATTTTACATCCAATTTATCTATAATATTAAATAAAATCACCAAAGGTATGATGATTATATTTACAACTGGACAACACCAAATAATTCTAATTTAAAATTATTGGAATATCATTGTTCCAATCAAATTCCTACTTAGTGTTGTAGTTGATAAAAAAATACTTTAATGCATTATTGGTGATTTCATTTTATTTAAAAACATGCATGATAATGAAGAATTCGTAGACACAAAACAAAATATTATATTATACAAATTTTAATTCATAATTATAGTACATACAATAATATCATTTTGACCTTCAATTTTAGTCATTATTATTGAGAAATATCATCTTCAATCAATAGTCCTATTTGAGGGATGATTTAATTAGTAATTGGGGAAGTGGTGAGAATACTGTCGAATCATATTGTAATTAAAATATTCTACATTTATTTTTTCCCTATTTCCAATGAATTTATATTCATGGTATCCTTTCTCTCCATAATTATAGTGTACACCAAATCCCCTTAACAACAACCATGGGGTGTTTCCCCCCCATAAATTACATATAAGGAAATTTAATCTTTCCTTATTTTCCTTTATGGTATTTATTTTGACATGTATTTTTTATATCCACTTCAATATAGGTTTACCTTTTCAAAAAATGATTGTGAAAACTCCTTAGTTTTGATAGCACTAATCACCATCTCTTCATACAATGAAAATTTTTGAGAGAGTAATGATGTAACATCCTAGATAATTATAGAATATTCCTTTTTATATTTATTTATATTTATGAATTAGATAGTAAATTTACCAAAAATGGAATTATACATTCAATAGTGTACCTAACACGAAATAATGAGTTTCTCTAAAATCGTGTATTGCATGCAAGACTGAGTTATACCGAAAAATAATATATAGTTACTAATATTATATTAAGTTTTATTAATCACCTAATTATTCTATCATTGGGAATTAATAGGTCTTACATTACTATGTATATAATTTTTTATTAAATATTTTTATATTTATCTAATAAATTTTATATGCATAAAATAAAAATAAATATAATTTTAAGCATTAAACTCTATATTTTTTAATGGTGGTTTCACTGCCCTTTAATTGAAGTCTTAAAATAAGGGAAAATTTTTACACATTAATAAATTTTATATGAGATAATAAACATATTTTTTAAAAATATAATAATAAAAATTCACTTTTGGTGATTTTTTGTTATTTTTTCATATAATATTTATATTTTGATAAATAGTTAATAGTACTGTACTATAGTTCAAAAATAATTTTTTAATTAATTTTTATATATAGTAAAATAATTTTTTTAATTGGTTTTAAAGAATAATTATATTATTTTTATCTCTTTTAAACCGGTTTAGTTCTTTTGTAAAATATTTATATTAAACTTATATATAAATACTTACGAAACTTTTGAACGTATTTACTATAAAGTTATGCTTTGTTGTCCCATCAGTGGGATTGATATTAAATTATTTTATTACACTAATTTGATTTTAATTTAGAAAAATGGATTCCATATTCTAAATGAGAATAATTTATATTTTATAATAAGTAGAAATTATTTTTTTCCAAAAATTGTTTTTGAACGAATTAAAATTAATTACAGTGATTGAGGAAAAACAAGATCAATTAATTACAAAACAAGGAAAATGAAGTGAAAAAATGACCCTATACTTGTATAAAAACTATTTTATGGACATATTTCCACCATTAAAACTATAAATATCTATAAGGGTCAATTTTTAACCCTTAGTGGATAAGTAAAATGTGGGGATCACTCAAATTATTTCAACAATACCCAATGTGTCCTCTCAACTTATAAAAGGCCTCCTCTCCTCTCCACTTATTCAAACATCTTTTCACACTTTTTATCATCGAAGAAATGACCAAATAATATCTCAAAATATCTAAACTAACTTTATATTACTCAATTTGGTCATAAATTCTACTAATATGTCCTTTGTTCCAAACCAAAAGGGGTTACTCAGAACAAATTTATATCAAACTTCAACAACCGTTTATGTTTTAACTCATTCACCACCCCTTTATTTATTATTTATAAATGATTATATAATATCATCAATATAATAAATATACATATATTTTTATCTTAAAGGTTACACCTACACCTACAAACAATTCCATGAAATGGGTAATGAAATTTTTGTTCGTCTACAGTGAACTACCACCTTACATAACAATGTTGTTCATTTTTCCTTTACCACCTATCATGGTTGGTATTTATGATGAACAAATATTTTTATCTCATATATATATATATGTTATTTATTATTTATTAATAATTGTTGAATTTTTATATACACATACCTTCATGTTTTCCATTTTGTGTATGTATGATAACATCGTTTGTGGACATGTGAATTACCACATTCTCAAAATGGTTTTGTACATTCACAAATTACATGGAATATATTAAGGATTGGATTAATTATCCATTTGTTACAAACATAAAATCCATATAATATTCATGAAATAATTAAATTTCTATAAATATATATTATATAATTTTCTTTATTACCCTTTCTTATACTGAAAATGTGAAAATGACCTTCATAGACGTATAGACTACCAACTCCTCGACACATTGTGATTTATTTTACATCATAATAATTCTATATATTAGTATATATTATTAATTAAAATTTAATTTATGATATAATTATCATTATTTAAACATAAATTATACATACATTCTTTCCATAATGATCTTTTAAAAATATGAACGTTACTCAAGTGTAGGTATGGCCTATTGTCTCAAGGATTATAATGTTGTTTTGTTATTCATAACCATATTTCATGATTAGTTTCAAAAATATATTTTTTATAAAAAAATTATTACTATTTATTTATTATTATTTATATATTTATGTAAAAAACCCTTTAAACATACTTTAACTACCAAAGTCAGTTTGATGCATAAACTGAATATGGTTAAAACAACCAATGTAAACTTAATTGTTTAAGTAGATATTTAAAACACTACAATAAGTGAAATAAATGTAATTATGATCATCCTATTTTTTGAATAAAGTAAAAAATTGAAAAAAATTTATTATTCAGAAAGATAAAGACACATATGACATGTAGAACTCAAGGAAATAAATTTAGTATCAATCTCATTTCATTAAGGCATTTCATGATAATATGAATATTTATTCTTTTATAAGGTTTATATATATCCCCCTTTACATTATATATCAATATTCTATGTATTTTCATGTTTTTAATGTGTTTTCAATTATCAATTCTTCACAGGGATTAAAATTTAAATATTCAATGTTCTATGGGACACTGTGAATACTTAAAGACATATTTTCAAATATTTTCTCTATGTTAATATTCCTGATATTATTATGCATATTTATTAATATGGATATAAAAGGGTTATATAAGACATTTTATATATATTCATATTTTAATTATTTTTTTTTTCAAAAAGTAATTTTATATGTGTTTTATACATAATGCCTTGAAAAATGAAAAAAGTAATGTTCTATTCTTAACGTAAATAGATATATTTAATTTTTTGCCACAATGGCCATTATTTTATTTTTTTATTCAATTAAAAGTTTCCATATTTTATTAAATGAAGAAATTTTTTTTCTATCAATTAGTTATTTTGGGGTTGAAAATGAGTTTCTAAATGAATGGTTTGTTTTGTAATGAAAATGAGATTTTGGAATGAAAATGGTATTTGCATATCTAAAATTCATTTTCATACATGTTTAGATTTTTTTTTAAAATTATAAATTGTTTTATTTAATATTGTGTTTCTTGGGAATTATAACTGTTGGGTTCCCCTAGATAGAATCAGGTGAGCCTGTTATATCTTAAATTATGGGTTTACCAAGATAGTGTTATAATGCATTGGGTAATGATTATGTTTTCTGGAGAGTTATATTGGATATCAAACATATGGTTATTCCAATATATAAGGGTTCTGTAAGGGTTCAATGCGGCTATGTTCCAAGGTAAATACATTAATGTTCTATTATTTGAAATTATTTTTCATGGAAATCAGTTGTTTTCAAAAGGTAAAATAATTGATATTTATAAATGAATGATATTTAACTTTTTGGGTAGAATTTTAGGTTTCCAAGAAAGGGTTTTTTATGAGTTTTAATGCTTATAAAAGGACCAATTGTTTCCTTCTATTTATAATTCTGACTAATATTTTCATTTCTCAACACAAATTTTAATTTTTTTCATATTATTTAATAATTAATAGGGAATTTAAAGTGGAAAAATTCAATTTTCTAATGCTTTTTTATTAAAGAGATCATAGTTTATTTTTAAAAAATTTCATATAGTGGAATAATTAATAACAATCAGATGTGTCCAAATTTTATTTTATGTTTTTCTATTTATGAGTTGTGGCCTAATTCACTAATACTATAAACTCGAAAATATCCTCAATCTGAAAGATATAAATTTATTTACTAAAACTACATTTTATATAATTTTTAAGGAATAGACATTATTGTTGGTATCAAAGGTCAGTTTATGTAAATTTTTAGGTTAGGATAATATTAATAACAAACTCCTGAAATATTTTACCTTATGAAAATGATAAAATGATATAGCATATAAATATTACCATGATGATTTATCTAAAATATGGCTTTTTAGGATAATTTTCCAAATAAGAAATAGGGAGAGGTAGTGGTTATGAATTGAGAGGAATATATCCTTCCAAATCTGCATCTTGAGATGGCCAGAACTGAAAGAGAACATATTGTTTCCATAATAGATTTGTTCACATATGCTATAAATTTTGGTTTTATCCATGCTAGAGAGTAACCTGATGTACCCTAAAGTAACATGTATTTTATAGAAATTTTCATGAGGCAATTCCCCTAATCATTTATTGGAACATATGTCCCAATATTACCCGAATGATGGAATAATTCTCTAGAAAATATATTTATTTTCATGGGATGTTCAGAAAATAAAAAAATAAATATTTTATTAATCATTTTCAAGGTGAACCTAGTCTATTATGGTTATTGGTTAAGAATACAATTGAGAATGAAGCTCTTGATGAAATGGAATGGAAATCATTCAACAATCATTTTCATGATAAATATTTCCCTACGGATATTCATCACCAAATGGAAAAACAATTCCTAGAACCGTGGTAGAAAGATTAATATTCTATATCCATATATGAAGGAAAATCCTCCATATTTTCCATTTATGTGATATATTTTATTCAAAAACTGATTGAATTTTATTTTCATGTTTACTCAAAAATGAAATCATGAATATGAATATATTTGTTTGTGTGAGAATTTAAATGATATGAGAAAGTTGTTCATTGTGCTAAATAGTTTGATATAGAGTTTTCTATCTATTTTTTGCATCATCATGATTCATGTAAGAAGTTGTTAAGATGGCAGGTTATGGGGAAACATGAAACAGATAAATATAATTTTATGAAAATTACATTTCAATCTTGTAGTAAGTGTGGTTAAAATAACCATGTTCAATGTCTTATGAAGATAGAGTAGTGTTACCTATGTGGAATGATTAGACAGATGGTCCATAAATGCAAGGAAATGAATCATGAATAATAAAATATTTTGGTAACTGATATCCATCTGATGGTATAATTTTACAGAAAATATTAAATGGTTTATTATGCTATGTAAGGTCTGATCTTAGTCATGCATGATGGAAATCCAAATGATCGGAAATTAAAAGGTGTATCGAGGTCATTCTCTACTACTACAGTTGTTCTAGAACATTAAATAATGTGTTCACAGGTATGTTACTTGTGGTTTGTAATTATTCCAATATAGTATTTGACTCAAGATCATCATATTCTATCATTTCAAATAAAATTTAATATAAATTTGAAAAATCACCTCTTGAAAGTATGAAAAAAAATTTAGTAAAAACACCAGATGGATGAAATAAACCAACATTTATTGAATTCTTCATATTATCATCAATGAGGTAGACTTTATTCATAATATTTTTGTAATTTCTATTTTAGAGTTTTAAATCATTATTTATATGGATTGTGTTTTAGTGTTTCATGATAAGATAGATTGTAGTGCTAAGAACGTTATGTTCAATAGAATCCTGCCTTTGATAACTTAGAATGAATACGAGAAATTGATTAGAGATTTAAAGGAAAGTTACCTATCTAAAATTAATTAAAGTAATAAATTTTTTCAAATTTGAGTTGTTTGAGTAGTCAATGAATACATGGATATTTTTTAGATTATTTTTCGTGTATTGTCCCTGATTGAGATGTTTAGTTTACTGTTGATTTATTAGATAATGAGAAGCCTATTTCAAAACCCCCTTATCTAATGGATATTGTAAAACTCTTAGAGTTGAAAATAAATTTTATGAGTTATTATAAAAAGGTTACATCAACCTAGAACTTCACCATGGGTTGCTAAAACTAAATATGGATCAATGTAACTTTTCATTGATTATATATCCTTTAATAACATCAATATTCGGAAAAAGTATCATTTGCCTCACATCATTGATTTGTTTTATTATCTCCAGAGAGCATATTATTTTTTGAAGGTTTTCATAATGGTGAGGTGTCATTAGTTGATAGTAAAGGAAGATGACATTCCTAAGACTATATTTCAAATTAGATATAGACACTCTAAATTTTTATTTAGGTCATTTTGGTTATCTAATGAACCAGATGTATTTAAGGATCTTATGAATAAATTTTTTCATGAGATATTGGATAATTTTTTGGGTGTGTCTATTGCTGAAATTTTAAAATGTTATAAAATTCAATAGAAACATGAATGTAATATAATGTTTTTTTGAAAACATTAAAATAAATGAATCTATATGGGAAATCTAGAAAGTGTATATATTTTTTGAAGAAAATATCATTACATAGTCACATTGTTTCTAACTATGGAATAACTTTTGATCCAATTAAAATAAATGTTGTTGAATAATGCACAAGACCCTAAAATGTCATGAACATTCATATTTTATGTGGAATAGTGGGTTACTATTGGCATTTAGTAGAAAAAGTTTTTGTTTTTCTATACCACTTCTTATGTTATCTTGAAAAGTATATATGTTCATCAAGAAAAACGTGTACTGATTGTTTAAAATAATTCTAAAAAGGATTAGTTAGTTCTATTATTTTGGCATTTCCTTCCATAAATATTGAATTCTTCATCTATAGTGATGCTTCTTTGAAAGGACATGGTTGTTTCCTAATATAGAATGATCAGGTAATTGTTTATGCTTCATTTATACTGAAACATCATGAGTTGAATACCTATATACATGATTTTGAATTAAATGGTATTTTTTTTTCCTTTAAAAATTTTATAGGCATCATTTCTACGAAGTATAGTGTGAAATATACATTGATCACAAAACATTAAAGTATATATTCACATCAATTTTTTTGAAAATGAGTCAATTAATATATATGTAATAAATTAAGGATCTTTATTTCACGATTAATTATAATCTAGGAGAATAAGAAACAGTGTTTGATGTTTTCAGTTGAAAAACGTAATGCTACATTAACCGTGTTATATTTGTAACATTACCTATTTAATGATAATTCGATAAATTTAGGCCTATAATTTGTGGATATAGGGACATCCCCTATTTTTTATGGATTCAGTGTAATCAAAATTATCATAAAGAATTATGAGGGATCATAAAGTGGATCAATATTTGAAAGAAAGTGTTGAATTCATTAATAGTGTTAAGCTTCCTAATTTTAATATTGGGGAGAAGGTGTTTTGTGATTTGTTAAAAGATTATGTGTGCATTTTGATTCACAATTGAGAAAATAGTTATTGACTGATGGTCATAGTTATCCTTTTTCAATTGATATGTAAATCACTACTATTTATAAATACTATTGAGAGTATTACTGGTGTGATGGAATAAAAAGTGATATTGTTGAATTTTCAATGAAGTGTTTTACTTGCCAATAGGTTAAAGTAGAGTGAAAGATACAAAAGTGGGTTTTTGAGTGGCCTTACCTTCGAGTTTATTCTGTTTATATAATGTATTTATTTTTTCAATGTTAAAGAAGTATAAATCAAAATTCATCTCAAGTTTTGAGTCTTGAGGCAGTTCATGTGTAATAGAATCGTTATTATGAGGAAAAATGAGTTCAGGTTCTTGAACATAGAGATAATGTGATGCATAATATGATTATGTTTCATGTTATTATTTTATTGAAATTCTTTAAGTTTGTAGAAGGAAAACCTAAATCTGAAAATACTTTGACAGAAGAATATCCCCACATATTTGATAAGTGAATTAAAATTTGAGGATACAATTTTTAAAATGGGGGAAGGATGAAAAATACTAGGTAATTATAGAATATGTATTTTTTATTTTATTAATATTTATGGATTAGATAATAATTTTACGTTAAAAGTGAATATATTTTTGGTAGCGTACCGGAAACACAATAATAAGTTTCTTCAAAATCATACATTGTACGCAAGGCTGAGTAATTCCATAAAATAATATTTTGTTACTATTATCATTTTATGTTTCTATTATCTCATTTCCACTGTATTGGTGTGAGTGAATAAGACTAAATATACTATGTTTAAAAAAATTATTAAATATTTATACATTCATCTAATAAATTTCATAGTCTTAAAATAATAAAAAATCCAATTTTATGCATAAAAAGCTCTATATTTTTTAAATGTATTTTTACCACCTTTTAATGGAATACTTAGATTAAAACTAAATTTTAAAAAATTTATAATTTTTATATGAAAAATAAACATAGTTTCTGAAATAAAAATATCAAAATTTACTTTGGTTTAATTTTTGGTATTTTTCTAAAAGCATTTAAATTTTGATGAATAGTGAATAATATAGAATTTTAGTTCAAAACATCTTTGACATCCAAATTATTTAATAATTAAAATAATTGTTTCAATTTGTTTTAAAGTATAATTAGTTAATCTATATACCATTTAATCATATTTAGGTTATTAAAAATAACTTTACATTAAATTAATATATAAATACATAGCAAACGTTTCAACTTTTTTACTTTCAAAACCCACATTGTCATCATATCTCTCAGATTGATTTTAAATTTATTTATTCCAATTAAGTGATTAGAATATGAAAAAATTATTCTATATTTCTAATAATAATTATATATAATTTTTAATAAAGTCACCATATTTTCGGACTAAAATTATTAGTGAATGTAATAAAAATTAATCACTGTGATTAAGGAAAATGAGATTAATTAATGACTAAACATGGCAAATAAGGTGCACGATTGACCCTAAACTTGCCTAAAAATTATTTTATGGCCATATGTAAACCATACCACCTCAAATTATGTATTATGGTTGATTTGGATATCTTAGGGTCAAGAAAAATATAGGTATCACTGAAATATTTTCAAGAATACCTAATGTGTTATTTTCCCCACATATAAATGGCTTCCTCTCCTCCTCACTTCTTCACACATCTCAAGCCCATTTTTCACATCCAAAACCAGGCCAAATAATCTCCCAAAATCCATCACATAACCCTATATTCGAAAATTTTGAAACATTTCCATGAAATAAGTCCTTTGGGGAAAACCAAAAGAAGTTACCTAAAAAGAGGTAACATTCTTCAATGTCATTTTACGGTTTATCTCATTATACCCAAATTTATTTATTATTAATACATTATTATATAATAAAAAAATATCCTTAATATAATGAAATTTTTTATGTTATGGTTTTAACCTACAACTACACACACATTCAACAAATTCATTACAATATTATCATTTATGTAGGGCGAACTACCGCCTCAATTAACAATGTTGTTTGTTTTTCCTTTATTGCCTCTTATGGTTGGGAATTGTGATGGAAATAATATTTTTATATGTTATATAAATATATATATGATATTTTATTATTTATTAGAACATGTTTAATTTTTATATACACATAGCATCATAATTTCTATTTTTTGAAAATATGATAACATTGATTGTGGACGGGTGGACGACCGCCACCTCAAAGGGATGTGATATGTTCACACATTACAAGGAATATATTTAAGATGGGTTTTATTAAAAAATTAAAGAAATATAATCCATATTATATTCTTGAATTTATTTCCTTTCGGGAAATATAATATATCATATTTTTTGTAACCCTTTCACACACTGAAAATGTTTGAGCATCATTCGTGGATGTGTGAACTACCACCTCCTCGATGCGATGTGATTAATTTTTCATAATAATAATTTTATATATAATTATATATTATTAAATGATATGGTATTCATTATATAATTATTATTCTGAAAATATTAATGTCACTTACCATATTTCTATAATGATCATTGAAAATTGGAATTTCATCATGAATAAGTATATCCCACCTTCTCCATGATTATAATGTTGGTTCATTTTTTACAACAACATTTCATGATTGGTTATAAAAATATAATGGATTTATATATATTATAATTATTTATGATTTATATTTCTAAATATATTTATAAAATTACACTTTTGACTATAGTTGACCAACCGAAGTTGTTTTTGAAAGATAAACCATATATATTGAAAACACTCAAAATAAACATAATTGTTTAACATTTTGTTTAAAATAATTTAATAATAAATATAACTGTAATGATAAATTTTAAGAAGTTTCTCAAGAAATTACATAATTATCATATTTTTATTGTTTAAGAAGATAAAGAAACATGTGAAAAGTTGGACTCGAGTTAAGGTATTCCATCTCAATCTTCTTTCATAAAAGAATTTAATGATGACATGAACCATTATTATTTTATATGGTGTATATAGAAACATTTTGAAATTATATTTCCAAACATTATCGATTATCTTGTTATTTAATGTTTTGCTAAATTTTAATATTTATGGGGATTATTATTTAAGTGTTCGAAGTGGAATAGGACAATTTGAATATATAATGATTTAATTTTGAAATAATTTATCAAAGACAATATTATTAGAATTATTTTTCGTATTTATTTATATTAATATAAAAGGGTAATAAAGTAAATTTTATACCCATTTTAAATTTAATTCAAATGTTATCAAAAAATTAATATTATACATAAGTTATAAATATCATTTTGAGAAACAACAAAGGAAATGTTCTATTGTTAACTTATATGACGACAATGAATTTTCTACCACCGTGTAAATTATTTTTTTTTCATTCCACTAAAAAATTTCATGTATTATTAAATGAAAATATTATTTTATTTTTTGGGTATTTTTTTATTGAAAATATTTTTCTAAAATAAAGGTGTATTTTGAATTGAGAATGTTATTTTTGAAATAAAATAGTATTTCAATATCTAAAATTGAATTTCATGCACATTTAAAAGAGTTTTTAAAGTGATTATATGTTTTATTTCATGTTTTCCTTTGGGGAATTTAAAACTTATGAGTTAACCCAGATAGCTTCGGGTGAGCCTTTATAGCATAAACAATGGGTGTGCTAAAATATTGATATAATTCATTTAATAATTATTATATTCTCTAGAAAATTATATTATAAGTTGTTCGTGGAGTTATTTGAATCGGTAAAGGTTCTATAGTGGTTCAATGTGATGATATCCCAGGGCACCCTACATGAATTTTATATTCTTTCTAATGAGTTTTCATGGATAATTTTTTTTTCAGAATGTAAAATAAATAATATTTATTAATGAATAATATTTCTCTGTTTTGGTAAAATATTACGTTTTTAGGAAAAGGTTTTTCATGAGTATTAATTTTTATGAATGGATTACTGGTTTCATTATTTTAATATCTATTGTTAATATTTTTATGGTCATCCATAATTTTTAAATTTTTTCACTAGATTCAATAATGAGGAAGGGATTGAAAGGGTTCAAGATAAATTTTGTGAATTGTTTTCCAAAAAGATATCATGATTTATTTTTAAAAGTTTTAATATGGTATAAAAATTGACACAGATAAAAAGTGACCACCTTGTATTTTATGTTTTTATTTATGATTTATGGACTAATTATATAAATCTATAGAAGTAAAAATATTATAAATGTGAAATAAATTAATTTCATGACTAAAACTCAATATATTGTAATTTTTACAGTTTAGGTCTTATAAAGGATCTTTGAACACATAACATTTATCCATTTTAGAGGCAATTAATCATTAATTATATGTTTCTTAAATAATTTATAATATACTTTTCTATCATTCAGAATTTGTAATTATAATTATCCACTATCACTTAATAATTTTTACATAACAATATAATTTTTATTTATATATCATAAAATTATTCTTAGGGGAAATATATTTCTTGAAATAACATCTGAAATATGCTCCCTTCCATTTTTTTCTCCCATTCATTCATTTTATTGTGAATCAAAGACCATAATTGGTCATCAAATCCACTTTAATGATACATATCCATGATGATGTTTTCATTCTCATTAAACTCTAATGTCTTAACGTTATTCTCTAGAGTCTATATATTTCTCTTCCACAATTTGATTCATAGACCCACTAAATAATGTATCTTAAGGCCTTATAATATCATACAAAAAAGTTAATCATTATGTATGGGAAAATATTTTCTATATATGAGAAGGGTTATTTATTCTAACCCGAGATAATTAAAAAAGAATATTAATAACTAGTTTAATGACTATATTAACTCCATTATCTGGATTATATACACAATCTCCATAGTATCCTGAGTTTTTTTCCTATTTTATATTCTATCTAGAAAAAATCATTAGATAATAAATATCTAAAATTCATTGGTATAATTATAAGTTAAAATATACAAAGAGTGACTTATATATCATGTTTTCTATAAATATGGAATGATGTGTAGGATAAATATCTAACTGATTCTAGAATACTCTATATAAATTTAATAATGGAAAAATATTTGTTCTATAATGATGTTTTTATTAATTTATTTCTTATAGTTTTTAATAAATCATGATCTGTTATCAACTGTAATTGTGATACCCATGTGTCAACATTTTAATTTATATTATGTTTTAGTATATTATATTAATTTTTTAAGAGTTGTTTATTCAAAATTTAACATTTAATGGATTTTTATTCACTTGTATGGTAGATTCTTGATAAGGAAAACAATGAAAATAAAATTTCTGGGGTGAATTAATTATTACAAATAGTTTTATATAGTTGGTGAATACATTGGTAAATCAAGTGGGTTCTAATAGAAACAATTCAATTGGATTTAATGTGGTTTTCCATGGCTGAATCATGGTTCTCCCAACTATACATGGTCTCCAGGTAACCATGTCACTCAATTTTGTTTGTGGGAATGACCCAAACATTTAGTACATTATTGGAGAAAATCATATCTCTAAAACATATTATGTGGGGGGTTTCCATCCAATGTCTCTTGGATTTTTTTCATAGAGTTTTCCCAAATGTATGACCTAAATTGGTAACCTACCCCAATTCATATAAAAGTAAAATTCTATTTTTTCTATCACTACACTTTTAAGGTTCTTAGCCTCATTTTATCACCAAACTCTAATAAATGATATATATGAGTGATAATGAAGATCTTCCCATGCCTATACCAAGATTTCATGATTCTTATTCCAAAATTTCAAGTGTATTTTTGAGTTAATTTCCTTCATTCTTCTACATTCATCTTCTCCTCTTCACCATTACCAATATCTCCTTGATTTTATTTCTCCCATAAACCCTAACTAATATGCCAGGTGGGTTTAGGGTTTGGGATATGATTAATGATCGGTACATGGGTGTTTATTATTTTGAGAATTCTTTTATCTACTCGGTAGTGCTTCCAATTTTTAAGGGATCATGTTTTAATATGTTTCCTCATGAATGAGGTAGGTGTTTTTATATCATTCCTTTATATTAAATTTCATGATATTATTGAATGTTTTAAGAAAATATTTCCAAAATTTACATTTTTGTGTAACCCATGAGGTATTTTCAAATGTATTTTTATACATTAAATGGATGGGTTTTAAATAATTTCATAATGTATTTTTAAAAAGATTTGGTTATATAATAAATTTATATAAACTTTGTTTTAGCCCCTTTTATATTTAATTATTGATTTTTAAAAATTTCTTGTCACTAATTGGATTTAAATAATATATTTTTTGTATTTAATGGATTTTTTATAATGGTGTGTGTTTAAGACATAATAAAAAAATTTATTACTTATTAGACTTAGGGTGGTTTTAAATTTATTTATAAGAATGTTTTTTATATCTAATATCATTCAATATACCATTCCATAGTTTATCTATAAATTTTTTTTAAGTGATATTTCAAATAGTTTCAAGTGGCTAGGAATCTAATGCTTTTTTTTATAGTATGTTTCTAAATTTTAAGGGGGTTTTATTAAAAATCATTCTTATAATTATTTAATCCCCTTTTATGGTTTTTATTTATTTTTAATGGGGCCCCATGGTAGTGTTTTATTTTTTTTTGAATTATCTAAAAATGTTTAGTTTCATCAAATACCGTTATAGGTGAATGACATTTATTTAAAATTTATTATTATTTATGTTTGGGATGATATCATGATCGGTTGTTTTCTTAACTCTATTTATTTATATTATGGGATACATAAGTATCTACGTTGATGTTTTGGATTCTTAATACACTATCATTGTGTGTGAAATCATGATACTTCCCTTAGAAAGTTATTTCATCCTATAGATTCTATATTGTAATTGTTGAACCCCAAAAAATAATATGAGGAAGATTATCATATTTCAAAAAAACTTAGTAATTGAATTAATAAGATAATTATTATATCTAACATGTTAGATTATAGGTATTTCCCCATGATTCGTAGTTCTTATTTAGGATTGTTTAGGGGATCCTTTTATTTTTTATAATGCATCCAGTAGTCCTTTTTTTGTTATACGATGCCATTTATTCACTGTATTCATAACTCATCACTGATATATTATTTCCTTAATATATTTAAACTCTACTTCAATGGTGTTTTTGGTTTAACTTTAAATAAATTTTAAAAAATATTGGTTCAAGATATTTTAAAATCAAATTGATGATTATTTTTAATATATAATTTTTGAAATTATTTTGAAAAGATGAAGAAAGAAAGTAATTATATTTGATTTAAAATTTTAAATTTTTCATCCCATAGATATATTGGTATTTTAAATGAATTCTAGGATCTATTTCAAAGTCCACAATTTTTTTAGGATGAATGTGCTAAGTTTTTTTAAAAAATTATTTTTATTTCTTTGGAAAGAAAGGAATAAAGTATGCTATTTTTTCCTTATAATTTATCATAAGAAAAAAAATATCTATTATTTTAAAATTAAATTTATTTTAATGTATATTTAAATGAACTATATACACTCTTTGTTGTAATTCAATTGGTAATGCTTATCTCACACCCTATATATACATTAATGCGTGTGTGGAACTTCAATATTTTATCTCAGGTGTATAAGTACTACTCTTGTTAAATGTTATTTATTAGGATTTATTGATGGATGTTTCATGATGTATTTAGTGGCTAAAAGGGCACATATAAATAATTTTGTGGTCATCCTAATTTTTGTCTTAATTTACATTAGTGACATATCAGTCAATTTGGCCATGTGTATTTCTTGTATTCTACTTCAGTTGTACATGTATTGATCCCAATGAATGTTTATTTTTTTGAGATATTTAGATATTTAAATTATTTAATTTGTTATTTAGAATATTAGTCTTTATTGATTATATCTCATGAATTTTATATGGATAATTACACATTTTTATTCCTCTATTATTTTATAACTATTTGATTATATAGATGGGAATCCAATGTATGACTGGTTCATTCTGAATTCTTTTTAGTTGTTTATTTTATGTTTTATGATTATTTTTAGGGTTAAAATATTACCATGTGTGTGAACATGAAACCCATGAACTAGTTTGTACCTCAAGAGGATTGGGTATGTCCTTGACGATTAGTGGTGGGATGAGTTTATTGACGTTCCTGGTAACTTGTATTGATTCAATACAAGTGGTATCATATCCTAGATTCACAATAAGTATTGGGTTCGTGATGCACTTTTTTTGGAATTATTTTAGTATTAAGAAAAGAATTATAGAATGTGAGAGGTGGGTTTTGGTAGAATCATTCTCGACCATTCTCAACATAATCATTTAGTTACTAAGGGTAGTCAGGATTTGGTTTTAATTTTTATTATTCTAATTAGATTAAGGTTTGATATTTAAATATTTTGATCTTCATTGGAATTTTATGAGTTTTGGGGGGATATATTTGTACTTTTTTGGATGAAAATGGAAAAAGAATAACAGGTGTGTGGTTGTATTGTATGAACTAACAATCCTTGTAATGGAAAATCTCTTGATTTTCAATACGTTTCAAAAATGGTTGCATGATTTGTTCATGGATCATCAAACGATGTGGCCAACTTGAAAACAGTTCTATATACTATTTTTTTATTTATACATATTGATTCTTAGATTTATCATGATTAATTATTATAATTTTGAAATTAATCAATGGTGGGTTATGTTTTTTTTACTTTGTTGGATTATAATTTGTTATATATTTTTTCTTTTTTAAAAGAATATTTTATAAAAATGCATTTGGGTTTAAAATGAAACATTAAAATTTTTGGTAAAATAAATTTATATTTTATTGAATTTCTTCTATATGTAGTTTTTTATCATGAAATATAGAAATAATTAGGGTTTTAAAAATGATTATGAGACTTATTTATAAAGGATTTTGAACCTCTTAGAGTGTTATTTCAAAAGTAGATGGTATAAATAATAAAATTAAAGGATTTAATAAAAATAGTTTAAATAGTTAGTGGTTCAAAATAAAGGAAAAAATTAATATTTTTGAGTGGATTATTTATTTTAGATGAAGTGAGTTGTTTTAGAATGCACATTTATTTGTTATTTTGTTTTTTTATCCTTGGTGGTTGTTTATGTGGTAGATTATCTTGAAATTTTTTAAAGGGTCATGTGTTTTTATATGGAATATGGATTTTATTTAAATTTATTTAATTGATATTGTGTTTATTTTAACTTGTAATTTAAATTTTGAAATGTATTTCATTTTGATTTCTTAAATAAGGGGGAATTTCTAACATTCGCTAATGTTTTTCAAAGTTGTGATTTCCTTTAAAATGAATATTAATGAGTCTTTTTTATATGGTTTATGGTTTAAAAGGAGGGGTTTTAATGGATTTTTAGTCATATTAATGAATTTAAGATTTTTATTTATCCTTTTTTTGATATTGGGACCGTTAAATATAATTTATAAGACATGGATGGGTTGGGTTTATATTATGGCTGATTTTCAATGAGCCTTCCATGAATATTTTAATAGAAGACTTTTAATCATTATTTGTGATCTATTTCAAATTCTTGAATATAGCCAGACTAGGAATGGAGTGGCTATTTTTGACATCCTCTCTTATCATTAATGTGATCCATATTGAAATTGATCAAATTGGTAATGGTTAATTGGATTTATTTGTGAAAAGTGTAGGATGGGTATATAAGGGTAGGTCCATGATCCTTTTTTGGATTATTGAATCAGTAAGGATCTGTCTTCTTTGAGTTTGAGGGTATCTCAGGAGAAGTTTATTCCCATATTTATGACATAATTGGTATGATAATCCATTTTTGGATTAATGATTTCATATTTTAAGTAGATTATATTTTGATGTGATTTTAATTTTCTATGATCTTAGGGTGACATTCTATTTTTACTTTTCTGCGTGGGGGTTATTTTTAGATGTTAACACCTTAGTGTTTTATTTTGTTCATTTTTTTCATGTTGTAATCCATCGGATGTGTTTTGTTAGTGGTTATAACATGGGATAAATATTGGTTATATTCTTGGGTTATAGATAATTTTGGATTGTTTCTGTTTATTTTGAGGGTGCTGCAAGGATGGTGGATTTTATGCGGAACTCCACGTGATGGTATCTTGTGAATTTTCCCGAATTCATTCTTTGTAATAGTTTTTGACATGGGGTTAAAACCATTATGTTTTTTAAGAATTTTTATATTGTATTGTTTCATTTTTTATTATAGACTTGATAGATGGATAAATGTTTCCCTATAGTCTTACAAATTTTTTTAGGGATGATATCATGTTTGAGTATTCCTTGGGATTTATCTAGTCTTCCTAATGAGGAATTGAGTTTGTGGGTGATTATTGTGGTGGGTGGAAACTATTGTTTCCATTTGTTATATTATGGATATGCGATTATTTAATGGGAATCAATCATTATATAATATATTTATCCTTGGTTCCCCATATTAGAATAATTCTAAATGGTGGGGTGACCTATGTTGGGTATCTAAATTCATATAACTTAAATATAAATGGTTTTTGAATGGGTTTTGTTTGAGTTTGTTTTATGTTATTGAGAATTCATCCTATTTCTTTTGATATATATTTACAAATATTATGTAATTCCTTCCATGTGATCTATTTTAGATTTTTTGTCCCTCGTTATCCTTATCATTGGGTGTTTTCATGCATATCTATTTTTCTTTTTATTTTGGCCAATTACTTTATAGAGGTATAAAGTGTCAAGGTTATTATAACAACCCCAAACCTAGTAGACCAATGTTGATGGTTATTTTATTATAATTTAATAGATACAATATATTAGACAACCAAGGATCAATCACTTTAGTAATATTCTAGAACTAGATATATAAACGGTTCCATTATTACCATGGTAATGAAACATAGAACATAACAAAAGAAAATAAACATCTAACTTAACACATATTTAATGATTTCACCTTCAAAACCTGGGGAAAGAAATAAAATAAAATGGTGAGATGAAATTCTCAGTAATGGCTATATACAGTACAAATATGGATCAATAATAGTTGAAGAATGACTAATAATGCATAATCAATTTGTCAAGGTAAATAATTGAAAAACACATTCCATTTAATCAAAAAAATTATAATTAAAATCCATCCATATATTTTATCATAGTTAAAAAATAATGGATAATAATAAAATAATATATAATTAATATAATACTTAATTATTGGATGTCATGAATATGGAACATGAACCACTACTATCAAGAGCTTTGAAAAATTCTATGGGTAGAAACCAATCTGATTATTTTTGGTAACAAACATAAATGTATTTTCAACAACTATTTTGTCTCATGAGACATGTAGATGCATTGAAGGGCTATATAGTGCTAGTCCCCACCTATCACTAAAAGTAAAAAAATATTCGTATATAGAATTAACTCATGAACAATATGTCTTATAAAAATATCTATATTGATTAGAGTAAACATATAATTAAATATTTCCACTATTAAAATAATATTCAATATAAAGACCATATGTAAGAATTGTATACATCTAAAATAATAATCATGTTGATGATACAAGAAATATGGATATTTAATATAATTTCAAATGTAAAATGATCTCTAAGGGTTAGTAGATATACCACATAAAATTGATTAGGTGCACAATACAAACTGACTCCCAATGAAATGGAAATTTAGATGATGTCCCCAAACTTATGTATGAAATCAGTATTCAATTGTAATTAATGTCTTGTATAATCAAATAAAATTAATTTATTACTTTATACATAAATTCATCAATATTTATATCTTTTTTATAAAAAATTTATTATGTTCCTTTATGGTTATTCTTATGAGTTATAATATTTAATTTGGTTATTTAGAGGGCATTTGTTTCCGGGTTTTATGGTTGATTTACTTGGGTATAATTACGGGAGACCTTTTCAAATGAAATAATAACTCTATAAGTGGAATGTGTTGATATTAATATAGTTCTAGTATTTTAAATTTTCTTCATATATCATTTGGTTATTTGGTACGGGGATGATTCATTAGATAAAATGTTAATGAAAAATGATTAGTTTATTTTAGTGGTTTTTACGATCATAGTGAACAAGTGTCGTTTTATTTAATATTATGATTATATACTAGTTATGAAACCTTAAATAAGTTTTAATACACATATTATAATTTATTATGAATATGAAAATGGTTTTATAACAATCATTGAAGGTGGTAAGGAAAATCTATAACTCTTTATCTACAAAGGTAGTGAATCGACACCACAGGGATAATGTTTTCATTTTTATAATATATGGAGAACAAAAGAGTTTTGATGTTGGATATTGCATTAAAATCGTAACATACCAATATATATATCATCCCATCCCCATAAATAGTGATGTTGGTGTCTTACAACCATTACATTATCTTAAGATACAATTAAATCACATCCCAACGTACTGGATGGTTTATTAGTCTTGTTAACTTGATACACACATGAGTCTTTTTTATAAATGAATACATTAAATACAATATTTTTTATAATAACACTTTTCTATCTTATCAAATAATTGTATATCATTATTGAAACAATTTAGGGAATCATGGGGAATGGAAACAAAATAAGGGTGAGATCAAATGCTCAGTAAGGGTATATACAATGAAAGAAATAATGAATCAATGAGAATAGTCAATATGGAAAGGTAATAATTGAGTACATGTACAATGTAATCAATAATTTTAGAAGGAAGCGTGTATGTAAAATTTAAATTTTAAAAAAATGAGAAAATATCTCATTTAATTAATGTTATAAGAATGGAATACATCCCTATGATTTTTCATAGTTAAAATCACATGGATTATAAATATTGTATCAAAATGAAGGAAATTCATAATTATTGGACATCATGTTCATACACATGAAACATCTACTGTCAAGATATATCCTTCAAATAGTATAAAACTACAGGTAATACCTATTCAATTTGTGGAATAAATATTCCTCATGAGAACATGCTGACACATCAAAATGTTCTATAAAGTATAGGGCCCAATCAACACTGCATGTCCATGTCATTCTACATTTCAAATAATCAGTTTAATTAATTGATAATATTCATTATGAAATATCTATATTGAAAAAAGAATATATATTTTTCAATGTTTCCCCAGATACTCAAATAACATTCAATTTAAAAATATTATATAAAAATGAAATATGGTTTAGGTAATAAACATAAACCTGATAAATGATATGGATAATTAGGAAAAATTCAATGTCTAATGATCATAAGAAATTGACTATTTCATGGGGACTAAAAAAGTAATAAATATATTAAACGTAAACAATATCATTCTCCAAATCAATCGTAAGAAATCTAGAAGAATAATAAGGATGCTATCAATACAACATCTCTTAAATGGAGTAAAAATAATGGGGTTTTTTCTTTAATAAGTTGATATTTTTTAAAAATATCTTTTAAATGTATTCTTGGGGAAAATACAATTTTATTTTGAAAAACATATTATTTGAAAATATCTTAAAAATAAATAAAATATTTTGTAAATGGTTAAAATTCCTTTGATAAATCGGTTTTTAAAGGATTAAAAAATTGAAAACATTTTTAAAGAATATTGTTTTTAGAAGAAAACAGGTTCTATGACTTAAGAACGAAATGAAGTCAGGTATTCTTGAAAGTATTTTCAAAATCATTTTGAGTACCAGAGCGTGGAAAAATGGATATATAACTTGAAAATGGTCATTAAAAACCATTGGAGAAGAAAATTAAATGGATAACTTAACAATAATATAATAATTTCCTTTGTTGAGTGTTTAAGTGTAAACAATCCCAATTAAAATGAGATTATGAACATAAACCTTGCCAATATTATAACCCAAAAATCATAATCAATCGATAAATTAATTATGTGTGTCTAATTTAAATACACATAAAATAATATTAATTTAAACAATAAATAGTAAAAAGTGATTACACACATAACCGTATAATATTAACGGGGATGATTATGTGTTATAACTCAAACAAAATAAATTTGGTTATGAAATTATTTTCCACCTGGTAATTGTTAATCCAAATACAATTTTATGAAATTATTCAATCTGAAATAAAACAATGTCCTTAATAATCAATGAATCATTATATTATATGTCATATTGGCAGTATGTACACCATATATAATAAATTGTGTTCATAATAAAAAAATATGGCTCAATGTATGGAAATTGAGACAACGTCCCTTTTTATATGGTACATTTCGAATTATAATCCCCATGAAAAAAATTGAAACGAAAATCTAAGTAACATAATGATAAATTTATTCCTGATATTAAATAAAATAGGTTCATTATATACCCCACACATAAGAAATATGTTTTAAAAATTGTTTATGCCTCATGAAAATAGGTGACACGAGAATACCTTACATTGCATTTCCTTTTGGGTGACCATTTATTAACCTCTTATATAAGGGTCTTTAACATGTAACTAACTTATACCCTAATTATTTTCTTATTTATAAAATCATATATTATCTTCTTATAATATCTTATTATAAATTTTTTAAAAATATTTATTTATTTTCACTATTTTGGGTGTTAATTGACTAGTTTGTTGTGTATTTTTAACGTGTTAGTTTTTTTTCTTATTATATATATAACAATTTAATAATATATAGAATTTAAACCATGAATTTTATATCATATATATACATTATATATATATTTATAATAATCTATAAAATTTGGAAATAGTAAATGAAATGCACCATTCATAGAGACGGTAGGTCGTACGTATGCCTGAACTCTTTTTTCATTTCATTATCATATATAAACAAATAAGTAAATTATATAGATTTATATGTATATTATAATTCATGAATAAAATTTATGTTATATAATTCACATAAATTTATTAAAACCATTATTTATATATTCTATATATAGAATGAATGAATCACACTGCTTTGAGGAGGCAGTAGTCCACACGTCCACAGATGATGTTATCATATTCCCATAAAATAGAAAATATAAAGTTTTATATTATATAAAAAATTACATAAGCATAAATAAATTATAAATATCATATATATAATATATAAATAGTGTTTCCATCATAATTTTTGACATTGAGAGGTGGTATGTAAAAAAAATCATTGTTTCACGAGGCAGTAGTTCGCCATACCGTGACCATAAGTTCGTTAACCATTATATAAAAGTGTGTGTAATTTTAGGTCTAACCGTTAACAAAAAAAATATTATAATTTTTAGGACACTAATGTATTTATTTAATGATATAATAATAAATGTTTGTGGGGTATAAAATGAAAATAAAATTAAAGGTCATGAATAAATATGTTACCTATTCTTTGGGTAACACCATTGAGATCACAAAAAAAGGATTCCTTAGATGGAATTCTTCCCAAAGGGATGATTCTATTATGAGGGGAGGTATTTTTTGGTCTATTTTTTTAGATATTGGCCAAGACAAAGTGTATTTAGGGGTGTGAGAAAGTGGGATGGGTGAGTACCTTTTTATAATAGAGGAGGAGTGGAATTCTTGTAAATTTTTTAAAAGAGAATTTCAACCACATTATTCCTATGAAATATGGATCCAATAATTTATAAATGTAGATAAAATGGAGGATAGGGTCTAAATATAAACATTAAATTTATTTTGGAAAAGTGTGTAAGTCGTATTGGCCCTTAATATTAGGTTGAGTCCCTTGTTAAGATAATTTCTCTCATAATCATTGTAATTAATTTTAATCACATTAACTAATATTTTTGGTAAAAAAACAAAGTTAACTTTCCTAGACACAATAAAGTCATTTTTATCCCAAATATTGAATCAATTTTTCAATATTAAAATCTCTCTTGTGTAAAAAATTAAATTAAATTAAATCTTACAAACGTGATGACAAAAGTGGGATTTTGAAGTAAAATGTTCAAATGTTTGAAATGTTTTTATATTCAATTTCAATGTGAAATTGATTCCAATGACATAATTTGAATTAATTTTATGTAATTAATTTTATATTTATTTAAAAAAAATTAAAATTATATTCAACCATATTAATATATTAGAGGAAAAATTAATCATGAATTCAAAATCATTATTTTTCACAATTCATCAAAAAAATGAAACTACATAAAAAAATACAAAAAAATAACCCTAACCTAATTTTAATTTTTTCATATCAAAACTATTGTTTATATTTACGTATATAATTTATAAATGTTCTAAAATTTATGTTTATAACTACTTCTTTATTAAACAAGATAAAACGATCTTTAAAGAAATTTTGGTTTTTATATGTAAAATTGGGTTTTATCTTATCTTATGACTTGAAATATATTTGATGAATGTAAAAACATTTTATAATATATATATATATATATATATTCTTATAAGTTATTAAATCTAATTTATAAACAAAAAATTAATTTCTAGGTTGTATATTATTATATTAAATAATAATATTTTAATAATATATTATGGTTTAATAAAATATGTTCACGCATGTATCGCAAGCCATTGAATAATCTCATTATTAGGTGAGATGGAATCATAATTAGTACCACATTCATTGGAATAAATATCATAGATTGATTTTATTTAAAATAGTAAATATATTTTAATATATTGGGATATTGTATTCTCTTACGCTCTTGGTGGCGTGTGGCATAAAATCTATTGAATACAACATTATTACATTAGAATTTCGAGGCATCACTTTCTCCCCACCTTAATTAAATTGCATCCTTATAATTTAAACTCGATCTTGTTAATACCATACTTGGTATTCCCCAATTTTAAATCCCACATCGTGATATGGGTTCTAAAAACATTCTCTAGAAAAGAGAGAATGGGAAGTATAAAGCTCACATGAACTAACATATAACTATATATCTAAGTATGATAACATTAGTGGAAAGTAGAGATATGTACATTGGGTAAAATATTAAAAAAATTTATGGAGTGACAAGGGTCATAAATCATAAAAAACCGAATGATCAATGGAATATTGAGGGTCACAAATTCATAAATTTTTAATGATTTAAAATACCATTGGCTCGACAGGAATTAATGTATCCGGTGTATGTTTCTTATCATCTTCATAATGGTGAGTAATTATTTTACTACCTTAAAATATTAGGAAATAAATTTTCTTTTATATTTTAATTTCATAAGAACAAATTCACCTTTTGTTTCTGCTTTAATCAAACTCCACATCATCCATTACATTATGAAATTGATATCTAAAAAATTAAATTTGATGACTAAAGCACTAAAAAACACTATTTAATGGATTATAAGACACAAAAAAGAGTTAAAAGTATTTCGATTTTTTATAACAATTTTAAAAACCCAATATGGTTTGTACATTAATCTATAAACATAAAATGAAACATTAAAATTTTATCATTAATATTTTTTTCATCAAATTTTTTTACTTAAAAAATCACACATTAACTTTTATGTAACATATGCTAGTGGTTGGTGTTAAACCCTTATCATTTTGGCCATTTGGTCAATCCCTGCATACTTTCCAAACATGTTGGGTTGTCAAGAGACAAATATGTTTTCCTTTTCATAAACCATAGTAATATAAATTCAAAAATAAATATGATGGACATCCATGAAATTTAATCATTAAATATCCTTTTCACTAAGGTTTTCAATACAACCCCTATACATAAATTCTTAATCCATTTATTTAAACACATTTCCTTCAATAGTATAGATTTTATCAATTATAAAATGGAATTTTATAAACCCAAATACTATAATGTGAGAATCAATTATCCTATTAAAAATACCATATGTTAATTTTTGAGATGTCTAAATATTGACACATTATTTTCAATCTAACACACCTCTGGTTCAACCTAATTAATTCATTTGAATTATCTATTCAAATTCATCATAAAGGTTTATAAATAGAATGAAAATTGCCCTAAGAATATACCCAAGGAGGGTTAAACTAGGTGCACAGTATGTCTCGTTGTTGTGTACTAGGTTACACTCAAGTGAGGCCGAAATCACCTTTTTAGACTTGTTACCCCAAGGTATATGTATTCCAGAACCATTATACATTTAGTATCCACATAGGGTTGTGTTGTTAATAAAAAAAATAATCTCTATTTAAAAATATCTTTTGGACATTCTTATATAATTATCCTCAAATTATTCCTTTAGTTATGTTATGTATTCTACGTTTTATGAAATATGTTTCCCCAGGTTTATAAAAAAGTTGTAATGATACCATTTGTAGCGACCTGACCCAAGATAGACTAGATTCTATGCCTTACTGCCATTAAATTTCCTTAAGATACAATTTAATAATGTCCCGAAGGATAGAAAATTTTAGTATTCATAGTAAACTATATACATACATTAGTCCTATTTTATAAATGAATACACCAATTGTAGTATTGTTTAGGCTAATAACATTATTTAATATTATTTTATCCCTTCATATCTTTCTTAGTACACATCATGGAATCATTGAAAACTGAATAAAATTAAAGCTGAGCTCAAATTATTAATAAAGGTAAGTAAATTTGAAGAAATAATGAAACTATGAGAATAGTAAATATGTATTTTAATAACTGATGACACAATCCATGTAATCAGTAAAATGATAATGAATTGGGAGAGAAATATGGCAAGGTAAATAACTAATAACACATTCCATTTAATCTACAAACTAAAATTGAAATGCATCCATAAACATTTTCATAGTAAAAATCTCATGGACAATAAAAACTAATTCTAAATAAAGGCAATGATTAATTATTAGACATCATGTATTAGTCAGATTAAAATATTTTCTATCATGATATATCCTCTAAATAGTTTAAAAATATTTTTAGATACTTTTTTTAGTATTCAAAACTAATTTTTATCTTGAGAAATTGTTCATCCATGAAGGGGTTATATAAACCTTACGCACAACCCTCCATGCATGTATGAGGCATTTTTTTATATTGAGTAATGAATTTAATTATTATAAAATATTTCATATAAAATATCCATATAGTATAATGAATATATATTTACCAATATCTCCCTATATACTCAAATAACTACAAAAGAAAACACCATATGTAATAAATTTCAGTGTTTGTCCCCTAGAACCAACTTTTATGTACTATATGATAAACTTTTTTTTATAATTTTGAATATAAATAAACTCATTGTCACAAAATTATTTTTCTTATGTGTAACATAGTATGTCATAATGTGATAATAGTAGCTATCGTTCTAAAAGGTAATAGAACACCCCACTGTGATGAGAACCCAGAATTACTAAGACACTATTTTTAAATATTGGTTCTACATCTACATAATATCATTATAGTGTCACAAATTATATAGGATATTAGGGGTGTTGAATCATAGGACATTTAGGAACCTTATCGTGGTGTACAGCCTCAGAAATAACCTAGGTAAGATATTACGATAATGAGGAATGCCAGAACGAAATCCACATATACATGTTCAATTGGATGTTCCTATCATAAGATGTGTTTTTTGATCCATAGACATTGAGATTATTAATAATTGTCATTATGAGTCATATACTAAGATTTATTATCTAAAACGGTGAAAAAACATGTTTATAGTGAGGCAGAATATGTTGGTTGTGTCATAATTAATATTACATTAATGAATAATCTAAGAAAATATTTTTCCTTGTTCTTCATTAATAGAAGTTTATATCTTAGGACCTTTATTGGAAATGATAGGGTCTAAATAAATCCATGTCCATGGTATTATATAGGCATGTTCGTTTTTCATGAATTCAATGAAAAATATACCAAGCACATAGGTTGATGAGACCAGTATGGAACCTAATTGATTAGAGATATAGAATTAAAGGGATTATATTACACATTAAGAATACATATAAGGTATTATTTCCTTTAGGTGTTAAATTCTTTCTCTATGGGTGCCTTGTCATTTTTTTAGTTACATACCTCATAATTTAGGATAATTTTCCAAATTCCACTAATAAAGAGGGCTATAGGGCCACAATCAATGTTTATCAAGAATCTCTGTTAAATAATATAATATTATTTATTATTTAACAAGTTGAATAAATATTTTTCCAACAAGACATTTAATAATTATTCATGTTTCCTTGATTTTATATATTCCATCACCAGTCATTAGAGTGAATATAATGTGAGAAGAATATTTAATTAGTATTTATATGCTTTTTATTGAATAAAATTTTTATATATATATTGGTGAAAAATACATTGATATTTATTTAATTAATAAATAGTCTTTATTCAAGGACCGATAAATGTTGTGGATGAATAAAGGACTGATTTTAATGGTCTTATGAGAAATTAAAAACAATGAATATTATTTGATAAAATAATATTTAATTTAATTTGAAAGTTAAGATAATGTTGAAAAATATTTATTATTATTATTTGACAAAAGGTTTTGTGGGGAATAAAAAATAATAATGGGATCTTATGGAATAATATTATTTTAACCCTAGCAATATATAAACCCAATTATATTATTTTTGAATAGAGATAATTAATTTGTTTTGTAATGCACAAAAAATTTGGAGATTTCTCTCCATCCTTATTAAAATTCCTTCTCTAAGAATTCTCCAAAGAACGGAGAGCGACTTTCCTCCACCACCAACTCTCAAGCCATGTGAGATCATGTATAATTTTTTGGAAGTAGTTCTTATGGAAATCAAATGTGGAAAATGCAATTGATATGATCAATCATGATAGAACCTAGAGGTTCCTATAATGACGTTTCATGATTTTTGGAACACTCGTGGATCAGTGCTAGAGAGAATATCCTTATAATTACTACAACACATTGATGGTGCAACAAAGATCTGTTTTCAAATAAATAAATGAATAAATAATTTTGAAAAGGTAATTATTTGACTGACTGAAAGTTATTTTTTATTAAAGCCAAAAGAGATCCACATTAAATTTCACGAGGGACAAAAATAGTGAAGGCCAAGAGAGTCTTTCTGAACCACATTAACACACTCCAAAGGTAAGGAATTAAGGCTGTCAAAGACCACAAGTGGCTCCTCGGGTCAGCCCCAACGAGCCAGCTCATCTGCCGCAAAGTTTGACTCCCTTAGGCTATGGTGTACTATCCTTCCCTGATTAGTCTCCACTTTACACCGAAGACAGATATACATTAGATCCCATGAGATGTCTTGATAACCCTGGAGAGATCTGACCAGGACCATCGAGTCTGATTCCACCTCTGTCACGGGAAGCCCCTTCCTCCTACATACGGTCAAACCTGAAAGGAGGGCCCTAAACTCCCCACCCATAGAGTTACCTGGGCCATAGTAAGCGCTAAACGCAACCAGAACCGAGCCCCAACAGTCACGCAGTAAGCCACCGCCCCTCATAACTCCACCCACACATGATCCATCAACATTAAGCTTCCACCCACGCATTGGAGGTTGCCATTTAATCCACCACCCTCTATCCATACTTTGGCCATAAAAAGGTAATTATTTAATTGATTAAATTATTTATAAATAATATTTGATGATCCACACTATGGTTCCAACATTCTATACCTTGTCTGTTTTCATTGATTCATTTTTTTATGTCATGACATTTATCATTATTTAAATCATAAATTGACCATCTATCATAAAAAAATAAGAAAATTTGGGCACAACCAATTCCACGATTCCTCAATGCTATGAACCTTTATGTGGTATGAGGGCAGTCACATAATTATTCTTAAATTTTTATAATTATTTAAATATCATTAATTAATTTATGAATTTTTAATTTAGCTTTTAATTAATGTTTAATCATTCTTTTAATGTGAATTGTGTGATATTCTTCTTCCACCTTCATTTCCCAAATATATATTTGAAATAATTAATTTTATGAATAAAATAAAATCTAAGAACTCATCCAGAGGTTGAATGAATTCTGATTGTATAGTATAGGAGTACACTCCGTGTAAACGAATTTTCACATGATATATCTGTGTTCAATTCACTAGGTATTAAATTGAAAATTAATTAAAATTGTGTCCATGGATTATATGGGGTGATTTTAATTCCATACCTCATGAGTTGATCAAGATATCATGGTTCAAGGTCAGCCAATGTTTATGTTGTGTAGCCCACAAACATGGCATGTAATTATTTTACGTCACATATGGGTTGTGTACTTTCAAACACTGCCTACCAAACTGGTGACCATGTAACTCAGATACCACACACCATGTACTCCTTTTTTTGAGGAAAAATTTATATTCTTAGTCCCTATATATGTTCCTTGAATACATAGTGAGATATGAACACACCCTGTCGCTCACCTATACATGTCGTGTACTTATACAAGATTATGTTGAATTAAAATTTATTTATTATACTGAGTAAACAATATCAACATGTGCTTACATGTAAACATTAAATTTATAGGAAAATCCATGTGATGGGGTTTAATATATATATATATATATAATATTTCAAGTTTATATATTAATATCTTGAATGAGTTGTATTAAAATTGTTAATCTATGTGCATTGAAGCATAACACATGACCAAAAACTTTTTTATTTCAAGTTATACTTATATTGATTTTATATGACATGCAATTTTGTGATAATTCATATATATAATATGTAACAAGAATAAATTGTGTAGAAGAATAATACATGTTGGGTATATTCGTATGGTTATTCATTGTGTTCCCTCCAAGGTATATATATGTACGTAGTTAATTTTGAATAAATATATTTAATTTCTTAAAAATTATGAGGGATGGTAATATCAAGTAAATTTTGAAGATAATTAAGATAAAATAATAGATAAATTAAAGAAGATAATTATTTGATTCAAGCGTGATTTATATGAAATAATAATGATTAATTATTTAATTCTTGTTTAAGTTAATACGAAGTTTTTTATCTGAATGTAGACGATCATGATCATTTATCAGACCTTTTTATGTGATTCATTTCATTTAATATATTATTAAATTAAATTGTTTTCAAATATTCCTTCAATCCACTTATTATGTAATGGTCTGTATAACCATTGATTGTTTTATGTAAACCCTTTTCCACTCACTTGTGTCTGAGTAAAACAATATTTAATGGAAGGGTCTCCCAAGCTAGTGGAGGCTGTTCAATTTTAAAGCTGAAGAAAAACCAATTTAAGAGAGATACATTTTTGGACATGTGGAATGATATACCATGTTATTTAATTGGTTCAAGATTATTTTTCCCCTAGGACAATGATTGTTTTATCAATGGCTAGATAATCATACCTTTAGTGAAATATAATGATTATACCACTCTATTATTTTATTTCTATAAAGTCACATGGTTATTTCATCATGGATTTTTTTTCATGATAACATGAATTAATAAAATATATGAGAAATATAGATAGAACTAAAATAATTTTTTTTGGTAATTATTATCTAAGACATAGAAAATTACATATGCAATTCAACATTATATATACAATAATGAGGTAATGATAATCTTGGGAACTTATGCCTAAAATGATAAAATCCCTCAAAAAAATATATTAAGTTTGTACATCCTTGCACTACTTCTGTGAAAATGAAACCATAGTTCAAAGTGTGCCACCATCCAAAATTGAGGTTCTTTCAATTATCATGGAATTCTAAATTGAATTTTTTGACATAACTTATTTCATATTATGGTTTGACTACTGAATCATGAAATTGTGTAACTGAGATGAAATGGTGGAGGAAATCCAATTTATAGATTTTGAGATTTGGGAATCCACTCAACACACAGAGGAACTATGAGTTAATTGAGATGAAATTTGGAATGTATACCTAAAACCATTATGGAATCTTGACCAACAAAATGTGGGGTGATGAGAGGAGGAATATGGATCATTTTCCACAATAATGTTTAAGAAACAAGATATTTAAAACCCAATGGTGAGGGATATTTGGTTTCAAAAAAAAGTGTGAGGTTAATAAATATAATATTTATTTATTTGTCAAAAAATTATTATATAATGTACTAAATCTCCACTTATTTTATTTGTATAAACAACACTAAAATGACTTCAAACATATCAATATAATCCATACTTGATAATGATAACCATTCCACTATATGAAATTTCCCATAGTGGAAAATATGCTTACGCATTATCATTCATCATAAAATGTAATTATATGTGTGTAAAGTAACTATTATTAAAACTCCTAATTAAGATGATGGTGATGAAGAGTTTTCTCCCAATGAAAATCATTTGGATGATTTATATATGATTAGTGTTCCATGCTATCTTCCATGAATAATGAGATTTTTAAAGAAATATGAGGACATGGATTCATACTTCATTAACTCTCACCTTTAGAATATCTACTGATAGAAGGAGAGATAAGAGGGGTATCTAATCTCCATTTCATTATTTACAACTAAGTTTGGAGTGTCTTTGTTAGTTGTTCCTCGTGTAGTCAGGATTATTTTAAATATTTTATACTTTTAATTCATAGGGATTAAATTACTAGATTAGTTTCATTCGAACCTCATGATTTCATAACTACCCAATAACATCTGTAGATTTATTTTTAATTAAATTATGAGCCATAAAGAAAGGAGTCATTGTGAAAATCCTCCCTTGATTCACCAAGTGGATAATTACTTGGTGAATTAAAACCCCATAGTACATTTGGTGAATAATAAAAATAGGAACACTATGAAGGGGCATACGACTCATAAAAAGTTTAAATCTCCAAGTCACCATCCTTCCAAAAAGAACATGATAGAGAGTCAAGGAAAGGAAAAGATGGAAGTACATTTTTCATGTGGAAATCCATGCCATTAGAAGAGAAATTGCACCTAGAATAAATAATTATTTAAAGGTTAATTAATTATCAAGTATAATATTTCAATATCTACAAATTGGGTGTTATATATTGATTTTGGTCCTAACATCTGTATCTATGTATAGGAAACAATTAGATTCTAAAATATTTCTATAGAATTATATCTGAGATCTAAAAATGGTGTGAGGCTGGCTACCATGGATATTTTTAACAACAACATTTTCTTTACAATAGGAGGGATTTTGGTTTTAAAATTTTGTTATTATGTACAAATGTTTACCAATAGAAAATTTCTTTATCATGCTTAGATTCAAATGGGGTTATTTTCATGTTTGGAAATAAATATTGTTTCTTTTATAAAGACAACATATGTTAATGTAATTATCCCTTTAATAATGGTCTTTATGTATTAAATTAAAAATTCATGTATTGAATATTGATATAAAATCATGTTCACAAGACTCATATAACACCCAACTATGGAATAACCTTATTTTTCATGTAAAAAAGAAGAATTTGACAAATCTATATCAAGATTCATATTTATAATCATCTGATTTAAAATCCCTTCAATGATTTCAATCTTTCTTGCATAAAAAAAATCCCCAAATCTATTTTATATAGATAGACTGAAAGGGCCATAGAGCTTCTAGAATTGGTAAACAATGATGTGTGTGGATGATTTCTAGAATATTCATGAGGTGGGTATTATTACTTTACAGCTTTTACTAATCACTTCAGTATATATGGTTATGTCTACTTAATGATGTATAAGTTTGAGTCCTTCGAGAAATTTAAGGAATTCAAGAATGAAGTAGATAATCAACAAGGAAGAAGAAAAATAATCTTTGATCAGATGGAGGTGGTGAATATCTTAACCAATATTTTATCAACTTCATGTGAGAGTTTGGAAATATATATCAACTCACTCAACTTTATTCAACACAGTGGAATGGTGTTAGTGAATGGAGGAATTATACTTTACTTGAAAGGGTAAGGTAAATAACAAGTAATGATGACCTTTCATATCCTTTTGGAGAAATTCATTAAATACTGTGGAATAAACATTAAATTGAGTACCAACTAAAGCAAAAAATGGAATTAATGTCAAGTTATAGAGTGGAAAACAAAAAATTTTTATTGCATAAACGTCTTTGGGGTTGTGAGATGTTTGTTATTCTCTTCTCTATAAGAAAACTAGAACCCATAGAGGAAATTTGTATCTTTATATGGTATACCAAGGAAATAAACGGATACAGCCTATACAACCCCTTAGACAAGAAACTGAATGTTTCTAAACAATCTATCTTTCTTGAGAGGGACCATATCCTCAAAAATGATATTGGGAGAAAGATTGAATTCGATGATGTTGATTCTCAATATACATTAATGTTTGTATAAGAATAGGTTCCATAGGTCTCTATAGAAGAAATAGTTTCTAACAGACAGGTACTCGGTAGGATCATATTATAGGTAAGATAATCATAGAGATATGGATTTCTAGTCACCGAGATGGTGACTCATTATTTCTTGACAATGATAAACCTCTATCATAAAATGAGGTTTTAGTGATATTAGAATAATTAATTTAATAATAATCCATGAATTTTGAAATGGATTCCATGTTTCATAACTATATTTGGGTTTTGGTTGATGCTCTAGTTAATATAACTATCATTGGTTGAAAATGTGTATTCAAGAGAAAACTGGAAATGGAAGGTAAAGTAAATACCAATAAAGTATAGCTAGTGGCTAAGGGGTTTAAACAAAATCTAGGAATTGAATATTATGAATCCTTTTCACTAGTTTACATGTCTACATCCATTAAAATTATAATTTTTATTTCAGATTTCCATGAATATGAGATTTTCAATATGGATATCAAAATTATATTCCTTAATGGGAAACTTTAAGAAGATTTATATATTATACAACCATAAGGTTTTGAGACATCAAGTGATTCAAATATAATTTTCAAGAAGCAAAGATCCATTTATAAATTTATCCAAGCATCCAGGTAAAGGTATATTGGATTCTTTGAAGCTATAAAATAATTTTGTTTCATTAATATAAAATTTGATCCATTTGATTAAAATAAGATTCATGTAAATTATGTAATTTTCTAAATAGAATATTTTTATAACATATTAGTTATTGTAAATGACATAATAGTCTTTCAATCTGTTAAGTATTGGTTAAACAAGTGTTTCTAGATGAAAACTTATTAGAAGAATCCTATATTATATGAATCAAGATAATTCATGATAGATCTAAGAGGCATCTTAGACTAAGTCAAAATGTATTTTTTGACCAGATAATAAAGAGAATTAGTATAGAAAATTATAAGAGTGTATTGGTTCAAATATCAAATGGCTCACATCTTTCCATGAAAATGTTTCATGAAGCACAACAATAGGAAGAGATAATGAGGAATATCACATAAGATTCAGTGATATAACCAATCATGTATGAAATTTTATGTACTATAGATGATGTTTCTAATGAATTGATCATGGTAAGAAGTTATCATAAATATCTAAGAGAATAGAGTAGGTCTTATTTTAAGGTTATCTTTATGTATCTGATAAGAACTAAGGATACGATCCTTGTGTAAGGAGGATACAAGGAGATGGTCATCATGGCATATATTGATGCTAGTTTTATGATAGATTATAATGGTCTAATTGCATAGTCAGGATATAATTTCTATCTCAATGGAGGATATGTAAGATGGAAGAGTTCAATGTACCTAGTTTTCCCCTTATTTTACTGTAGATTCTGTGTATATACAGGATTTTGATGCATCCATCGAATCTGTTTAGATATGAATTTTTTCCAAGAAAATTATGTGGTACTTAGTAGTAAATACCTTATCACATTGCATTGTGATAAAACTATAGTGGTGGCACTTGAAAAAGTTCCAAGGACAAAAAAAGAACATGCTTTAGATGTATCACCTCTGAAAGGATTTTCATCATAGGGGTGAAGTTGTAGTAATGAGGGTACAAGATAATTTAACATGGTGAAAACCTTGACTAAAGGTCTTTATCAGTAGAAACATGTGTATCATGTGAGATCTAGCTAACAGAAGGTTGTTAACACTTGGATGTAGAGGAAGTTGGAGTCTTTTGAGTTGGTTCCTCAGAACCAAATACTATGTACATTATGATAACACTTATTAATATTTTTGAATAGCAATAAACTTTTTATCACATCATTATTTTAATTCTTTATAAATTAGTATGTGATAATTTTCTAAGAGTTGATATTGTGATAAAAGTTCATATTAGTTCCCCACTATGATGAGAACCTTGATGTGTTATGACACAATTATTATATATATGTCATATATCTGGATGATATCATTATAGGGAAACAAATTATATAGAATATTAGTCGGGGAGACTCATTGGAAATTGAGGCGCATTTATTATTTTTTATACAGTTGGTAATATTCAGTGTGGGATATTATGATAACTAGACCCACCAATAGGAAATCCACATTTACATGTGTCATTGGATTGTTTTGTGTATGGATGTGTCTATTGATCCACATAATTTAATATTATTGTTTATGGGTATTATGAGTCATCTACTTTGATGTGTTTTTTAAAACTGTGAGGACATATATTTGTGGTGATGTATGATACATTGGGTGCTTCACATGTAATATTGAATTAATAAATAATGCAAGGAAGAATTTTCCACTTTAATTCTAAAATAAAACATGATATCTCTATCCCTTTGATGGAAATGATAGATCCTAAATAAATACATAGCCACAGTGTTTTATAGGAAAGTTCAATTTCTAGTATGTCAATAAAATATATATGAAGCACATAGGTTAATGGCCCTAGCATGAAACCTACATTATTCGATATATTTCATTAAAAGGATTTTATTAGACAATAATCATTTGTATGAGGTAGTATGTTGTTCTGAAATTTACTTCATTATCTATGGGATTTCTAGTATGTTTCTAGACACAATCTTTGTACTTTAATATTCTTAACCTAATTCCACTAAGAAAGAGGCCTAGAGGGTTACACAATAAGTGTATCCGGAATCTCAGTTAAATAATACATTAATATTTATTATTTAACTGGTTGAATAAATATTACTCTCATACATGGTTTAAAACTATTTCATATTTTCTTGATTTCATATATTCCATCACTAGTTTATTAAGAGAATTTAATTTTGAGTTGAATATATAATAAATATTTAGTTTCTATTTAGTGAATATAACATATATATTTTTATTAGAAAATAATATTGTGATATTTATTTAATAAGTAAACAATCATTATTCTATGTTGGATAAATATGTTAGAGGAATAGTGGACTATGTTTAATGGTCAATTAAGAAATAATAAAAATTGATTATTGTGTTACTAATTAATATTTAATTTAATTCAAAATTTAAGAACATGTCAGAAATAATAATAATATTATTATTTTAGATAGTGTTTCGCAGAGATTAAATGAATAATAAAGGAAACATGTGAAATTATTTTATTTTAACCTTAGGGGTATATAATCCCAATTCTATTATTTTTTAAGAGATACAATTCATTTGGTTTTGTGAAACCAATTTTAAGAATTCTATCAAGCCCAATAGAGCTCCCTTATCCAAGAACTCCCCCATGAACAAAGAGTGATCTTCCCCCACCTCCCACTCTCTTGTCAAAAAAGATTAAGGAGAACACTTTGAAAGAATTTCTCATGGAGATAAACGGTGGATCACACAAGTGATAAGACCTTTCTTTCTAGAATTTAGATATTCATATGGTGACATTCAGGATTTTTTTGAACACATCAGGATAACCACTAGAGGGAATATTCTCTTGATTCCTACAACTCAACGATAGGGAAATAAAGATCTGTTGGTAGATCCATCAACAAAGAAATAATTCCAAAAAGGATAATTTGGTAATTGATTAAATTTATTATAAATAATATTTTAAGATCCTCCCTATGATTCTAGTGTTATATCCCTTGTCTGTTTTTGTCGATTCAGTTCTGTAGATCATGATGTTTAAAATTGTGTAAATCTCAGTTTGATCACTAATAATGACAAAAATCGTTGTTTTTAAAGACCCATTACATGCATCACTACACCCAAATCATTCAAAAGTTATATATGGTTTAGGCAGTAAGAGTATCCATGATAAATAATATAGATAATTCTTGTAAATTCAATGTATAATGATCATAGGTAATTCAATATTTCAAGTGGACTAACAAAGGAATCAAGGAAGTGAACTTCAAAACTATTCTTGGTTAAATAATTTATAAAAAATATAGAGGACGAATAATGATGGTATCAATGAAACATATCCCAAGAGGTTTAAAAATAAATGGTATTTAAAATTGATGAGTGGAAATATTATAAAAACATATTTAAAAAAAAATTGAGGAAAATAACATTTTTTATTGAAAACACTTTTGAAAAACTTTTTTATTGAATATAATTTTAAAAAAACCAATTTTTTATAAAGGGAGAAGATAACTTTTATAAATCATTTTTGAAATGATAAAAACGTTTTCAAAATCTTTTTTATAAAATGGGGTTTTTAGAGGATAACGGGGTCGCCAATTAAAGAGATAAATGAAGCGGGGTTTTCATAATAACATTTTATAAAACATTATGAGTACCAAAGATTAGTAAAATGGTAATTTTCTGTTAAGGAATCCATGAATAGATACATTAGGAGAAAATTATAGGTTTTATTGAAAAATTATCTAATAATTTCCACGAATGGAAATTCTTATGTAAACAATCTCGAAAAAATGAGATTGTAAAATAAAACCTTAAAAATACCACAGTACTGATGTAAAAATAAATTAAGAAATAGATTATGTGTTTAAAAATTTAATACACATAAAAAAAGTTGAAATACCAAAATATATAGTAAAAACTTGTTACACACATAGTCATGTAAAATTAATGTCAACGTGGAGCTAATATACCCCGGAGAAAAGAATTTGGGTTATGAAATTCATTTGCACTTGGTAAAACATACTAAAAATACCCTTTGTTGAAATAATTCAATTTGAAACTCATAATATCATGAGGAATGAATGAATCATTATATTATATGTCAAAGTGGCAGTTTTTACAACATATATATAAAATTAGGTGCATAATAACAAAATATGTCTGAGAGAATAGAAATTGAGATGAAGTGCCTTAATACATGGTAAATTTTTAATTATAATCCTCAATAATGAAACACATTCAAATGAAAATCTAAATACCATGAAGAATAATTTATTCATGATATAAAATAAAATAGGGGAAGTATATACACAATACAGAATAAATATGTTGTTATAATATTATATACCTCACGAAAATAAAAGTGAGACAAAATTCTTTTTACAGAGGATTCACTTTGGGTGAACATCCATTAACGTCAATTATAAGAGTATTAAAGATTATAATAACTTATTCCAAAACCATAATAATTTTTATAATATCATATACTAACTTATTATTATATCTTATTATCTATTTCTTAATCATCATTCGTTATTTCCACTATTTCATGTGTCAATTTCCTAGTTTGTCGAGTATGTTTTAACATTTACTTTTTGTTCTTATTAATTATATAATGACTTAATCATATAAATAATATAAAACATTATATAAATATTATATATATTTAATATATATGTATTTATAATAATCCATAAATTTGGAGATGTGAAATGAAATGTACCATTCATGGAGATGGTAGGTTGTACGTACACATTGACACTCCTTTCATTTCTTTTCTTCTTCTAAATGAATGAAAAGTAAAAGATATTTATATAATTTTATAATATAATTATGTTATCTAATTTAATTTATATATATCACATAGTTTTATTAAAACCATCTATTATATATAGCAAGAATATCATGAGCGAATCACATCTATTTGATCTGGTGGTAGTCCACACTTCCACATACGATGTTATCATATTCCCACAATAAAGACCCAGAATTTCCATGTATTATTTTTAATATATAAAAATTTTTTGAGTCCACGAAAACTAACAGAACGTGATTCCGAGACCCGATGTGACCGTAATGAATTTCTAAACTTTTTTCCAGGTACGTTCAGTTAACGTACGAGTAGGTTTTTGTAACTTTTAAACCGGTGCTCGTAATTGAAATATGAGGACGTTGATGAACTAGTGGTGGTTGTATTCGCTTAAGGATACCTTCACCTCAACCGTAGTAGGTGAGGAGTGAAAGATAATTTTTGTGGTTTTTCATGGGAATGAATAATAAAATAAAATAAAATTTTATTTATTTTTTGTAACAAACCTCCCATGTGAAGGCCATGGAGGTTGGAACCACGAGGGGCTAAAACCACCAATTCAAATCATGGTGGTGGGGACCACCTGAACCCCTCATTATGGCATAAAATCCTCTCAACTCCCTACTTTAACTATCCCAACTCTCTAATTACTTAAGCCAACTCTCTTTCAATTAATTAAGCCAAACTATTTTGTTCCAATATTAATTTAAACAACATATTATGTTATGTTGGGTACTTTTCTTTTTTTAGTGGATTTGGGAGAGGAGAATGTCTGGGATGATTACTCTCTCCGACGAAGAACGCATTCTCCAACGAAGAACGCCCTCCCCAACGAAGAATGCTCACACAGACGAGGAACATCTTCGATGACAACAAACCGACGATTGGGGAAAACGTCGATGTCACCAATTTCACCCCTCCCAACATCAACAAGAAATCAAGGCAGGGGTTTAGTTGTGTATGATTATATATTCCCATGTTATTCCCTTATAAAACAATGAATGCTGATCAACTCTCTAACTAGTTGATTCGTAGCTGTTTTCTTTTGCGGGTTGGGGAATAATCCTTGCAGGAGGTTAGGGTTGGATGTTCATAATTAATGTTCTTTGCGAGCTGCTTGCTACAGCTCTAATGCGAAGGGTGCAGTCCAAACTAACATGGCATGACCCTTTCATCATTCTTCTTTAATGGTGTATCCCTCACGATGGAAGAAGGAGACTTTGTGCCACAAAAAAGAACAGATGTGGCGGCTGGCCCATCATTGGCCGTGACGTAGGCAACAGCCCCGCACCGTAGCAATCTGCTGCCCATAGCCTCTTACGCATACAGCACCGCCACCGGCGGTATGCTACGTCTCCCAGCGGCCTCTTCGATCGGCGGCTTGCCGCACCACCCCCCGGCCGGTCGCGGACCCAGTAGACCCCACGCGGCCTTCGCGGCTCTCACAACCTGCCCCCCCCCCCCCCGCATGCCTTCGGGCCAGGCCGGACCCAGCAGTTTTGGTCCGGTTGACCCCAACTGGGTTGGCCAAGGTCGGGTCAGGTAGGGTCGGTCCGACCGGGTCGGACCGAACCAGGACCCCCTTCGACCTATTGTGCTCTTTTGGCCATTACATTGGTACCCGACATCTGTTTGACGAGCTTTCTATGGCTCCAGAAAGTTTAGAGAGATAAAATCCCTTTAGAATACCCCATCAGATATTTGGATAAAGTTGGGGAATGGTTGGGTTGGATCGAGCACGAATCCAACTGGGCCCTCGGGACTAAAAGGCTAATAACATAGTGACAGTGCGTCTGTTTGATGCATCGTCTATTGTGTTGAGACCCCTATGATGTGGAAGTACTTTGAGAAACATCTTCATGGGAGTTTTTTGTAGTTGGAGTATCAACCAGTGGCTTGAAAAGCAGACTTTCCCGTGGATGAGAAAGCTTAGTGCGGGAACCCTATAGCTGGCTGTGACTTGAGAAAGAGATCCTTCGTGGGTCTGTGGTAGAGGTTCCCATATGTAACCGCTCTAGGATTCCATGAGGGACTTCTCTAGAAATACTATGTGTATCAGCCCTGAGAAATCTTTTGTCGGTCAGCACCTAGCGATCCTGGGTGGGTCACCACCAAGCGATCCTGTGTGGGTCAGCACCGAGCGATCCTGTGTGGGTCAGCACCGAGCAATCCTGCATGAGTCAACACTGAGCGATCCTATGTGAGTCAGCATCTAGAGATCCTCCGTGGGTCTACCTCTTAACAGAGTAAGATGATTCAATAGTTACATCTAATAATCTTTACAAATGTATATAAGAAGTACCTGTTGTGAGCTGAGTCAGTACTTATGTGGTATTCTTCTATGTGGCGTACCTGTGTGGTACCTCCCTTCATGGTGTTTCTTCCTTTGTGGAACATTTGATCATTGAGATTTTCAGTTGGACTATGTGTTTCATAATGATTTAGATATGTATACTTCATAACATAGTTATATGTATGGGAATATACCTAAGTAGGGTTGTCAGTTGATTTAATGCTTTGAGGATTATCCTTTGTGCATTTTTTGAGACATTGACGGTCTTGGGGTACCCACTGAGTACAATTATACCCACCCAGGAATCGGCTATACTCGCAAATTGTTGTTTTTGGTGTAGACGACATACAATGCTGATAGAGGCTAAGGGTACCAGGGCTAGCTGGGGCCCGGAGGTGGACCATACTACATGATGGTACGCATAGGAGACCAACAAACATGGGGTGTTGAGGAGGCGATATGTACCTACCCTTCTGGTAGGAACCTCATAGGACGACACAATAGCTACCTTTCTTCTTCTTTAGTTATATTTTCTTTCAGTTGTACTTGTACTATTACTATTGTGCTTGTATTCCGAACCCTTTTTACTTGCATCACACTTTTTTCTATATAGTTTACTAGCGTTCGTATCTTGTTTTGTGCTTATTTTTGTGTGTTTACATGTTATAAAGGAAATACCTTCCCGGTTATAGGGAATAAACCTTTCACTGCTAATCGCCAGCCCCTGGCCTATGGAAGGTGGGCTTGGGGTAGTCAATGCATAGGCCCCAGGGGATGTGTCATGACAAATTGTAATCAGAGGACTCGGTTCTACTGTAGAACATATGCCTCTGATCATTATTTTTAATGGAAATACTATTATGTGTAGTGAGTGTGGTTATTAGTTTCAGGAATCCAGTGTTGGTGCAGCAACCGATGTATCCATACAGTAGGACCATGACTTCTGATTTCTGACTCAATGCACGAAAACAATGATTACGTGTGTGTTTTGAATAGTTTTCTTTGTGATCTCTTTGAGTCATCTCGCGAGGTATAAATTTGTGATCATGTAACACCTATTCCTTTTTAGGATGCCTCCACGTAGGTATCTAGCTAGGTTTCTGAGAGTAACACTCACTGATAGCCCACCGAGCGATGAGGACTCGGAGCAAGGTCTCCATCCATCGGATGCACCAGTGGTACCATTAACCGTTGGGACAGTGATGCCACCAGCCCCCGTAGCAGAGGGTGAATGCCTCTTGAGTGTGTTCCCAAGGTTTCAGTTCCAGAGGCCACCTAGGTTTAGGGGAGATATGGACCAATAGGCGGCTGAGGATTGGCTGGAGGGTATGGTGAGAGTCTTTCGACTGCTAGCGAAAAAATCCAATCTCACGGTGATCCTTGTCGCCATCCTTCTACAGGTAATAGTAGGCAGATAGTGGAGCTTGATGCTCCTGGTTCACGATGAGGTGACGCTTTTCTGGGATGACTTTGAGAGCCTGTTTCGGGCAATGTTTGTCCCAGCGACTCTTCGCGTATTGCGCATACAGGGGCTACTTCATCTACAGCAGGGAAGTATGACTGTCACTCAATACTTAGTGAGATTCACTGACCTGTCACGCTACTCCATAGATATGGTGTGGGACCCATTCTTCAGGGCCAGGACCATCGAGTTGGGACTCAGTCCGGAGATCAGGGCTTCGATGATCTCACTCGGCATCTTGACATAGGCGGGGGTGTTAGAGAGAGCCCTCTTAGTATAGAGTTTTCTTGCTGAGAAGTCACCAATAGCGAGACCCACTCCTAGTCATCACGTAGAGAAGTATTTTGTAGCTCTCAGAAGACAGATTACATAGTGTTCTAAACGGACCATACCTATAGGTGGATGACCGTAGGATTCATGGTCAGTTGTGTGCGGCACCCGAGTTAGAGCCAGTCATGCTAGGAGCGAGAAATTTAATGCATGTAGCGTGTAACATTTCAAGTAAGTAATGAATAATAGATATTTTTATCTATGTATATTTATGAATTAGATAGTGTTTTAGAGGCTTAAAATGAGAATAAATCCAATCCTAAGCATGGAATACACTAATATTTTTAAAAGATTGTTTTAGTGCCTTTTGATGGAAAACCATTTTTTAAATCAAACTTTTGACAATTTTATAAGATCTATTTTTTAAAATAAACTTATTCTTTATTATTGGGACATTGAAATTTACTTTGTATAAATTTTTGGTATTTTTCTGACAATGTTCATTTTTTAATGAATAGTGAAAAAATACTGCATTTTACATCAAAAATGCATTTTAATATAATTTAGATATATGGATAGATTATATTTTTAATTGGTTTTAAAGTTTAAATAGAATATATTTTTACCATGTAATCTAATTGTGGTCATTGAGGTTAATTTCACTTTGGAATTGGGAATAAACAAGTGCCAAACTTTTCATAGATATTGTTTCTAAAAACCCGCTATTTGTTTTGACAATATGATTTATTTTTAAATTAATTATTGCAATTACTGTGTTTGGAATTTGGTAAAATGGATTAAATATTTTGAATCAAAAATTATAAATTATGTAATCAATACTCTTTTGTTTTTGGACATTATGAATTGTAACGACGGTAATTATCTTTAATTATCTTGATTAACTAGTAATCAGGTAGTTAAGGATAATAAAATAATATCATAATAATAACAAATGACCCCAAAATGTGTTATAATGCTATTGGTTGTTTCATGGCAGACCATGGGATGCCTTGTGCCAAACATGGAGACCCCATGTAATCACTTTTGTGTGATAATGACTTTTTATCTTTTTATTTTTAAAGAAAGTTAAATATAAAAAGAATGTATCACCGATGTAAAACATTTTTAATTTTGTCTACATAAATTATCTTTTGGACTATAAATATTCATTTTAAATCTAAAAATATTTCCTACATCATATTATTTTTTTATAATTTTTAGACATTAAATAAATTAAATTATTGATGACATGATGATGATGCATCAATTTCCTCATTAATGAACGATTAAAAAAAATTAAAAGATAATGTAAAATATAAGAATTGAACTTGTCAAATACCTATTGGATTAGTATATTTCGAACACTTATCACCATATCCTTGAAATACATCAATTTGGGACCTTTAAAATCCGAAACTCATTTGAAAATAAAGTAACATTTTATACCTTTCCAAGAGTGCCCCTCCTCTCCTCTTATAAAAGGCCCCCACCTCTACCTCCTTACCAACAGTTCTCAAGCCATTGACTTGGCCAATATCTGATCATTTTATCTCTACACATCCCTCTATTAATAATAGAAGCCTTAACTTAGGCAGAAAGCTCTTCAAGAAACCCTTTTGGTTCTAACCAAGAAGAGTTACCCGATTTAAAGGTAAAGACTTCTCTAATGTTCTTTTGTTTTATTTTGCTTCTCCAACCCTCAAAACTCTTTTTATTCATTTCTTTTGTCACAAAAACAGTATTTAAAATATACTAGGATGTTTTTATAAGAATTATTCTAGCTACACATACACACACCTTCATCTAATGGTTAAAGAACATATTGTTTCTGTGGATGGCGAATTTCTGTCTCATGAATCGATGATTGTTCAATATTCTTATAACACCTTCAATGTTGTTCATTAATATGTAAGTATATTTATAAATGGTATATAATATGTTTATTCTTCTGTATTTTTCATTTATGTCATACCTTTATGGCTTCCATTATGGGTATACGCGATATCTTCATTTTAGGAAGTGCGGACTACCGCCCCCTCAAAGTGATTTGATTCGCTAATGACATATGTGGGATGTATAAAGGATGGAATTAATGATATTATATAGGATATTATACTGGAATTATTATATAAATTTATATCATTATGATTCATTCCATAAAATATGAAATAGAAATGAAAGTAGCGTTCATGCGTAAGTACGGCTTGCAGTCTCCATGAACGGTGCATTTCATTTCTTACCTCTAAATGTTATATAATATTGTAAATGCACATATATACTGAATATATAGGATATATATGATATCTAAATCATGAATATAATTCTGGATATAATTTATATTTTACCACATGAACAACATGTAATTATAAAGAGTTTATTTTTGACTCAAGTACCAATGATCGACAAAACGACCTTTATTAACTTAAATAATTACATAGTGTTCATAACATGGTAATAATTGATATAAAAGGAATAATGATATTGAAAAATTTCCTTATGAAAGTAGAAATTAACTCATTTTATTATTCAGGACGTTAATGAACGATCTAGTCAAGTCGGGCCCGAGGTAAGCGACTTCGTCTCAATCTCCTTTCATTGAGGCATATTATGTTTTATACACTACTTTATTTTATATGGTGTATAAACCACTTTGAATTTTACGTTTACTCAAAAGGAATATTTTTTATACGAAGCGTTTACAAAATGACAAAAGGGAATGTTTTTTTGTCGTACTTATGTGGCGACAATGACTTCTCCGCCGCCGTGACCATTATTTGAGTTTCGGCTTCCTCTACAAGCCATAACTTTTTTGAACGAAAAATAAATAACATGTTTTACTTTTCTTTTATTTTCGTACAGAAAATGGTTTTCATAATGTATTTATATCAATGTGTTGTATTGATATCTTGTGATTGAAAAGTGGAAATTTTATGTTTCCTTTATATATGTTTTATGTGATACGGTTTTGTTATGGTTCTTGGGAATTGTTTTGAAGACGGGTGGATCCGTGATAATCAAAGGGCGGGTGAGCCCGATATTGCTCTCCAATTCATTGTGTAATGTGAAGGAGTTAAACATTAAGGTTTTTTCGAAGACATTTAGGGAATATACTGTGATGGGTATTCCAAACATAACCAGGATGGTTACTCCCTACGTAAGAATGTTATGAATGCCTCAAGTTACCTTTTTGACTTATGATTTCTATGATTTATTCAGTATTTGATGAGGTATGTTAAAATTATTATGTTTTATGAGTAAAGTATGGTTTCATACATGGACTAATGCTTTCATTTCATACTTTTATATCCCTTACTGAGCTTTTTATGCTCATCCCAGGTTTTTGATATGTTTTCACAGGTCAAGGGAAAGGTACATTATGTGATGATAGGGTCAAGGAAGTGTCATGAAAGAATCCATGTATTGTTTTAAATATGTTTCCGTTGATGGAAAAAAATGAATATTATCTTTTATATAACCACTCTGTTTAAATGTGGAATGTAATGCATGAATTATGATCTAATTCAGTAAAACTCTAAACCTAGAATGATCCTCAATGTGTAATCTTGTAATAACTCAAGATTAAGTAATGTTTAAGGCTGGGGCCTTATAGTTGGTATCAGCAGTCAGTTTAGATTAATTTAGGAGTTATAATTCTATTAAATGATATTCCAAAAAAAATTTATGGTCAAATTTTAATGATATAGAATTTGAAGATTACCACGTTGCTTCATCAAAGACATGTTTGTTCAGAATGGTTTTCCGCATAGGAAACAGGTAAGCAGTTCTAGGAAGGCATATAGAAGGAAATGACCTTCTGAATCAACATCCTGAGATGGTCGGAATTGGAACTAAACAGTTTGTTGCAGTAATGGTGCAGTTGAATCAAGTGATAAATGGTTGTGGTATTCATACATGAGATCATCCAGATCAACCGCAGAAGAACATGTCAGTGGTGGAACATTTCATGAGACAACATCCCACATCATTCAAATGATCCTCTGACCCTGTGCTAGCTGAAGGGTGGATTAAAGCATTGGAGAAGATTTTCTATGTCATGGGGTGTTCAGACAATCAAAAGGTTAGTCTTGCAATTTACGGTTTGGAGGGTGAAGCAGATTAGTGGTGGTCGATGGTTAAAAATATCAGGGACGCTAATGAGATTGATTCTCTCGACTGGGATGAATTCAAAGGTATGTTTCTTGAGAAGTATTTTCCTAAGGCTGTTCAACTTAGGATGGAAAAACAATTACTGGAATTGAGGCAAGAGGAAGACTCAGTGGCTTCCTGTGAAGAAAGGTTCACTCGATTGGCAAGGTATGCTCCAAATTTTATCAGAGACCTTGATAGTAAAATCAATCATTTCTACTCAGGATTAAATCCAAAATATCGAAGGGCATTAGATTCTCATGAGTTCAAAAGATATGAAAAGTTTGTTCGATGTGATGAGAAGGTGGAAATGGAGTTTGTCGATGATCAAGTGTTCTTTAACAACCAACAGAAGAAGAGACCGAGGTGGCAGGAGAAAGAAAAGAATTATTTAAAAAGTTCTGATGGTAAGAAAACTAAGTTTCCAGTTTGTGATAAATGTGGTAAAAGGCATGCTGTGGAATGTCTTCTGAATTCTATAAAGTGCTATCGATGCGGTAAGATGGGACATAAGGCTCGTGATTGCACTAAAAAATATCAGGGTGATGGTAAGACCAAATTTGATTTACAGTTAGTGAAATGTTTTAAGTGCAATGAGATGGGTCATTATGCAAACGAGTGTCCGACAAAGAGCTCGAGTGACGGGAAGTAGTTATACTACAAGCCGAAAGGGGTGGTGAAATCCTTTGCACCTACTTCAGTAGATGTCGGGCCATCAAATGAAGTTGTATCGGGTACTTTGTTTGTTTTTTCAGATTATGCTAGTGTGTTGTTTGATTTGTGGTCTACATATTCATTCATCTCTGAAACCTTTTCTAGTAAAATGGGAATACCATCTAAAGAAATGACTCCTGAAATTCTTTTAAAAACACCTGGGGGAAATATTGAGGCAAAAAGAATTTATAATAATCTTCTTATCCTTATCCATGGAAAGAACCAACTTGCAATCCTTATTGTTTTACATCTAGTAGAGTTTGATGTTATCCTGAGTATGGATTGGCTCTCTATTTACCATGCTAAGATTGACTGTAGATCATAAGAAGTTTCTTTTTAGAAAGAGTTTCAGTTTCTGTAAAAGAATGAACCCTTACTGTTGATAACATAACAAGAGGCCGAGAAACATGTAAAATATGGAAATGAATGTTACCTTGCACATATTGTTGAAAACATGGGAACTGTTCAGATTAATGATGTGTCAGTGGTAAATGAGTATCCTGATTTTTTTCTAATGATTTTCCTAGAATAATACCTGATCGAGATGTTGAATTTACCGTTGACTTAGTTCCTGATGCTAATCCAATTTCAAAACCCCCTTATCGAATGGCTCAAACTGAACATTAAGAGTTGAAGGCGCAATTGCATGATTTATTAGAGAAAGGTTTCATTCGACCTAGTACATCACCATGTGGTGCTCCTATTTTATTTTTTAAAAAGAAATATGCTTCAATGAGATTTTCATTGATTTTAGAGCCTTGAATAACATCACTGTTAAGAACAAATATCCTTTGCCTCATATCGATGATTTGTTTGATCAGCTCCAGGGAGCTCAGTATTTTTCAAAGATTTACCTGAGATCGGGGTACCATCAGTTGAATGTAAAGGAAATTGATATTCCGAAGACCACATTTTGTACAAGATATGGCCATTATGAATTTGTAGTAATGACTTTTGGGATAACCAATGCACCTATTGTATTCATAGACCTTATGAATAGAATTTTCTATGAGTTCTTGGATAAGATTGTGGTTGTTTTCATTAATGATATTTTGGTGTTTTCTAAAAGGAAAGAGGAGCATGAAAGATATTTAAGGGTTATTTTTCAAACCTTAAAAGAAAAGAAATTTCATGGGAAATTCAGAAAGTCTGAGTTTTGGTTGCAACAAATTTCTTTCCTTGGTATCATTATTTCTAAAGATGGGTAACTGTTGATCCTACAAAAACAAAGGTTGTTGAAACTTAGGAAAGACCCACAAATTTAACTTAGATTCGTAGCTTCTGTAGTTTGGAAGGCTATTACCGAAGGTTTGTTAGAAATTTTTCACGGTTATCTAGTCTAATGACTAAGCTAACTCGGAAGGGTATTAAGTTTATCTAGATAAAATAATGTGATGATTGTTTTCAGGAACTGAAAAGAAGATTGGTGAATGCTCCCATTTTGGAACTACCTTCCATGAATGGTGAGTTTGTTATCTACAGTGATGCTTTATTGAAAGGACTTGGTTGCGTCCTAATGTAGAATGATCAGGTAATTTCTTATGGTTCACGTCAGTTTAAAGATCATGAGGTAATTATCCTACACATGATTTGTAATTAGCTGTTGTTGTTTTCACTTTAAAAATTTGGAGGCATCATTTGTATGGTGTAAAGTGTGAAATATATACTGATCACAAAAGATTAAAGTGTATATTAACTCAGAAGGAATTGAACATGAGACAAAGGAGACGGCTAGAATTAATCAATGATTATGATTGTACGATTCATTGCCATTTAAGAAAAAAAATAATTTGGATGATGCTTTGAGTTGAAAAAGTAATGCTTCATTAATGATGTTGTGTTTGGAACGTGATCCTTTGGTTAAGGATTTCATAAACTTTTGCATAAAATTTTTTGGTGTAGGATGTTCTTTTGTTGTGTTTCATGTATCAGTTAAATCTTCTCAATCAGACATAATTAAGAAAGCAGAGAAGCAAGACAGTGAGTTGCAAAAAAGGGTAGAGCTGGTTTAGAAGGGTAAGTTGCCTGAATTCAACATTGATAATGATTGTGTTTTGAGATTTGGGAAGAGATTGTGTGTGCCGTGTGATTCACAGTTGAAGAGAGAGTTGTTATGTGGAGCTCATAGTTTTCCATTTTCAGTTCATCCAGGAAGTACTAGGATGTATAGTGATCTTTGGTAGTATTACTGGTGGGACGTAATGAAAAGGGACATTGGTGATTTTACTTTGAAGTGTTTGACTTGTCAACAAGTTAAAGAAGAGTGTCAGTTACCGAAAGGGATGCTTCAGTCTTTACTAGTTCCAGAGTGGAAATGGGAGAATATATCCATGGACTTCCTTGTGGGATTGCCCAAGACACCTCAAGGTAATAATTTAATTTGGGTTATTGTTGATCTCTTGACTAAATCTGCTCATTTCCTTGTTATACGAGATAGTTACACCCTAGATAAACTTTCCCATTTGTATCATAAAGAGATAGTCAGGTTACATGGAGTTCCTCTCTCCATTGTATCTGACGGTGATCTTAGGTTTACTTCTAACTTTTGGAAAGGCCTTCAGAAGTCATTGGGTACTAAATTAAATTTTAGTACGACTTTTGATCCTCAATCAGATGGGCAGTCAGAATGAACAATTCAGACTTTGGAGGATATGCTATGTGCTTGTTCGATGGATTTTCAGGGATGTTGGGACCAACATCTTTCTTTGGTTGAGTTTTCTTATAATAAAAGTTTTCATTCCAGTATACAGATGGAAGCATTTGAGGCATTATATGGGAAGAGGTGTCAAACTCCAGCTTTTTGGGATGATGTAGGTGAAAGGATGTTGATGGGAACAGAATTGGTAGAAGAGTTGGCAGAAAAAGTTTAGCTGATACAGAAACACATGAGAATAGCTTAGAGGAGGCAGAAGAGTTTTCTGGACAACAGGAGGAAGGATCTCTCTTTTGAGGTAGGTGATCATTTTTTCTCAAAGTTTCACCATGGAAAAGTGTGATGTGATTTGTTAAGAAAGGAAAGTTGAATCCAAGGTTCATTGGAACATATAAAATTCTAGAGAGATTTGGATCAGTTTCATACTGAGTGGCATTACCTCCGAGTTTATCTCAGGTACACAATGTTTTTCATGTTTCAATGTTAAGGAAGTGCATGCCAGATCCATCTCATGTTTTGAGTTCAGAGGTAGTTCAGCTAGAAGAGAATCTATCTTATGAGGAACAAACAGTCCCGATTCTTGACCATAGGGAGCAAGTGTTGTGGAATAAGGTGATTCATCATGTAACATTTTTTTTGTAAAAACCACAATAGTGTAGAGGCAAAATGGGAATCTAAAAATACAGTGAGGGATAAATACCCCCACTTATTCGTTAAGTAAATAAATTGTGGTGACACAGTTTTCTAAAGGATGGAAGGATGTAACATCCCAAGTAATTAATGAATAATAGATATTTTTATCTATGTCTATTTAAGAATTAGATAGTGTTTTAGAGGCTTAAAATGGGAATAAATCCAATCCTAAGCATGGAATACACTAATATTTTTTAAAGCTTGTTTTACTACATTTTGACGGAAAACCATTTTTTAAATCAAAATTTTGACAACTTTATAAGCTCTATTTGTCAAAATAATATTATTATTTATGATTGTGACATTTAAATTTACATTGGATAAATTTTTGGTATTTTTCTGACAATGTACATTTTTTTAATGAATAGTGAAAAAATACTGCATTTTACATAAAAACTGCATTTTCATCTAATTTAATTATATGGTTGGATTATATTTTTAATTGGTTGTGAAGTGTAAATAGAATATATTTTTACCATGTAATGCAATGGTGGTCATTGAGATTAATTTCACATTGTAATTGGGCATAAACAAGTGCCAAACTTTTCATATATATTGTTTCTAAAAACCCGCTATTTGTTTTGACAACGAAAATTATTTTTATATTAATAATTTCAATTTATGTGTTTGTAATTTGGTAAAATGGATTACATATTTGGAATCAGAAGGTCTAAATTATGTAATCAAGACTCTTTTTTTTGACTTTTCGAATAGTAATGACCGTAATTATCTTTAATTATCTTGATTAACTAGTAATCAGGTAGTTAAGGAAAATAAAATAATATCGTAATAATAATAAATAACCCCGAAATGTGACCTAATGCTACTGATTGATTCATTTCCGACCATCCGATGCCTTGTGCCAAACCTGGGGACCCCATGGAATCACTTTGGTGTGATAATGACTTTTTATCTTTTTATTTTTAAATAGAGTTAAATATAACAAATAATGTATCACCTGAGTAAAAAAAATTTAATTTTGTCTACATAAATGAGCCTTTGGACTATATATATTAATTGGAAGGGTAAAATTATTTCCTACATCATAGTATTTTTTTATAATTTTTAGAGATTAAATATATTAAATTATTTATGACATCATGATGATGAAGCGATAACCTCATTAATGAAAAATTTAAAAATAATGAAAAGAAAATATAAACTCTAATACTTAAACATTTAAAAGACCTATTTGATGAGTATATTTTGAACCCTTATCGCCTTTTCCTCTAAATACATCAATGTGGGGCCTTTAAAATCAGAAACGCTTTTGAAAATAAAGTAACATTTTATAACATTCCAAGAGTGCCCCTCCTCTCCTATTATAAAAGGCCCCCATCTCTACCTCCTTTGTAACGCCCCGACCCCAGCTACCCAGAGTCGGTGCATTACTTCGTAACATTGGCATGATCACAAAAGATCAAGTCTTGAAAGACCGATTAGTTTAGTAGCCTTGGAAACACTAGATACATTCATAAGTCTTACTTTACATCATAAAGTGAAAAACTAATAACAAAGTCTTCATAGTCCACACTCATATCCTCTTCTGACTATCCCTGCAGGTCATTCCTAAAATAATTCTTCACATCCTGGAAAATATTAAAACATTGAAAGGGGTGAGCTCAGATGCTCAGTAAGGATAACAATATAGCGGATGCTTTCATCAATAAACATAAACATTTAAGGCATGTTATAACTAAAACAAAAGCCTTTTAAACATGAACTTCAACATAATATGGCAAATGTAAAATGAGATAATGCCATTCACTTCTTCACATGGATATTCTACTGGTCGAATAATCACATGCAATATCAATAACCGCTTTCATAATGATGGAATGCATAATTCCAGACTATCATAACCACGTAGTCAAGGCCTCATGCCAAGACCAAAAATAAGATTTTTTCAAGGCCTCGTGCCAAGACACTAGTTTGTCTCATGAGACCTGCCGATGCATCGAGGAGCTATAGCGGGCTCCACCTGTCACTTATTAAGTCCAATGCATTCTTCATATGAATAGGTTTAAACATATCATAAACCATAACATAATCATATCACATAAAACAAGCATAAAGGAAACATAACATTTCCACATTTCAATCACAATATGTCAATACAACTCATTTATATAATAAAAATACTTTCAAAACCATTTTCAATACCAATATAAAAGAAAATTAAAACTTGATATTTATTTTACATTTAAAAAGTTATGGCTTGTAGAGGAAGCCGAAACCCAAATAATGGCCATGGCGGCTGGGAAGTCGTTGTCGCCGCATACGTACGACAAGAAAAACATTCCTTTTTGTCGTTTAGTAAAACACTTCATATAAAAAGATTCCTTTTGAATAAACTTAAAAGTGAAAGGGTTTTATACACCGTATAACGGAAAGTTGTGTATAAAACCAAATATGCCTCAATGAAAGGAGATTGAGACGAAGTCCTTAAAAAGATAATTTTTAAAATAAAATAGATCTATTATGTGTATTCACTATAGGTACACATAAAGAAATTAAAAATACAAAATAAGACATAATAATATCATGACATAATTTGAAAGTAGGAGATTAACCCAAATAATGGAAGTTGGGTTAAGAAATTCTCTTACCTTGCGTCCTGTCCTGACTCGACCGTTCTTTAACCTCCTGAATAATAAACTAGAGTTAATTTCTATTTACTTAAGAACCTTTTTCATGTTCATTATTCCTTTTATATCACTTATTACCATGTTATGAACATTATGTAATTATTTAAGTTAATAACGGTCGTTTTGTCGATCTTTGGTACTTGATTCAAAAGTAAACTTCTTATAATTACAAGTTGTTCATGTGGTGAAATATCCATTATATCCAGAATTATATTAATGATGTAGATATCATATATATCATATATATACAGTATATACATTCATTTATAATATTACGTAACATTTAGAGGTAAGAAATTAAATGCACCGTTCATGGAGACGGTAAGCCGTACGTACGCATGAATGCTACTTTCATTTCTATTTCGTATTTAATGGAATGAAATCATAATTATATAAAGTTATAATATAGTTCCATTATAATATCATATATAATATCATTTACTCCATCATTTATACATCCCACATATGGCATTAACGATTCACATCACTTTGAGGGGGCGGTAGTCCGCACTTCCTAAAATGAAATTATCGTGTTTACCCATAATGGAAATAATAAGGTATGCCATAAATGAGAAATAAAGAAGAATAAGTAATACATAAACATAGTTTATATCCTATATAAATATAGTGACATCTTAATGGCCACCTTTTAAGGTGTTATATGAGTGTTAAACAATCATCGTTTCGTGAGGTAGAAATTCGCCATCCACAGAAACCGTATTTTCTTTAACCATTAGATGTAGGTGTGTGTAAGTGTATCTCGAATCCATCTTATAAAAACATCCTAGTATATTTAGGATACTGGTTTTGTTACAAAAAAAATTAATAAAAAGAGTTTAGGGGGTTGGAGAAGAAAAATAAAACAAAACAACATTAGAGAAGACATTACCTCAAAATCGGGTAACTCTTTTTGATTTGAGGCAAAGGCTTCCTTTGGATTAGTTATGCCCAAAGTTAGGCTTCTAGGAGTAATAGGGGGATGTTGGGAGAGTATTTGGGCAGAGGTTGGCCGAGCCTAATGGCTTGAAAGTCTGAATGAGGTGGTAGAGGTGGGGGCCTTTTATAAGAGGAGAGGAGGGGCACTCTTGGAAAGTAAGGGAATTTTACATTATTATACAATGATTTTAGGATTATAAAGGTCCCAAAATTATATAATTAGTGGATAAGGTGATAAGGGTTAGAAATATACCCATACAATAGTCTTTGGACAAGTGTATGCCTTGGATCGTACATTATCTTTACATTTTATTAAAATCGTTAAATAATGAGGTCATCGCTGCATCATAATGATGTCATAAATAATTTAATTTATTTAATGTCTAAAAATTATATAAAAATACTATGCTCTAGGAATTATTTTTATATTTACAATGAATATTTATAGTCAAAAATATGACTTGTATAACCCCATGTAAAATTGTTTTAGTAAAACATTTCATGTTTGTGTCATTTTTTACTTTAACATTAAATAAAAGGTATTTATGTCATTTTCAAACTAAAGTGGCTCCATGGGGTCCCCAAGTTGACCCATGGATTTTCTTGGTCGGCCATGGCACATCCAATGATGGTAGGACATGTTTCAAGCTCATATCATATTATTAAAACATTATTTTTAACTTAAACTACACTAATTACCTCTAACCGCGATTAAGAACTTAAAAGTTACTATTCACAAAAAATTATTTTAATCCCATTGAACCAAATTTTACTTCCTAATGACAACCATGTATGTCGGATTTTTGAAATTCAAATCACAGAAGTGGTAATGTTTCATTTAAACAAAAAAATTAGTTATTTAACTACCACTTAGTGGTTTCACTATTCATCAAAAATTGACGTTTTTCAGAACAATGCCAAAATTTCACCCTAAGATATAATTGATATTCTGAATTCAAAAATGATGTCTATTTTACAAAATTACAAACATATAAGTTTCATTAATAATTTTATAATTAATTCCCGCTATCACAACAAATAGCGTGTTTTTAAGAAACAATTTATATCAAAAGATTGGCAATTGTTTATGTCCAATTTCAAAGTGAGATTAATTCTAATGAACACCATTGGATAAAATGGTAAAAATATATTCAAATTATACTTTAAAACCACTAAATAGTATAACTTATCACTATAAATTATTTTGATTAAAAAATTTGTTTTAAGTATTTTTCACTATTTGTAAAAATTTGGAAGTTCTCATAAAATTACAAAAAATTCAACATACGCTAATTTCAATATTAGGAATACAAAAATGAATTCCATTTTGAAATATAAAATTTCTATAATTTTAAAAAGTGGTTATTACTATTTATAACGGCTACTATGATTAGTCGCGGTGTTTTAGAACTTGAAGTTGCGTACAATGCAAGCTATTGCATTATTGAATGAGAAGCGTATTGTGGAAGCTCATGGTGTTACATTCTCCCCTCCTTCAATAAATTGCATCCTCACAATTTGAAATTTTTCTTGGAAAATAAAAGGTTGAAAATAGAAAATACCTTTGTGGAAAACCCACATCGGAAATAAGATTAATAAAATTTAGCCTTAATAAGAGGGAAAGTGAAATGAAAAAGTCACCACCCAATTATGATCTCGATTAGGAGAACATTGGTGGAAATTAGAGACATATAATTGGAGGAAAAACATAAATATTTGTAGGGAGTGATTGAGGTCATCAATCAAAAATAACTGTCAAATTGAGGGCCTTAAAGCCTTCAATCTATGTTGATTTAAAATATCATCAGTTCATCAAGACATAAGGTATTAGGATAACACAGTTTTTTGTTTTAATATCCCTTTATTAAAGTTTAAGAATTAATTTATTCATTGAATAAGAGATAGGTATATATATATTTATGCTTGACAATTAGAGTTTCAACCTTCAACTCATCTTTCACTCAAAAAGATAATAGAACTCAAAAATATTATACTTATCCTAATTGTATAAGGTTCCAAATGATAAAACATACCATTTAGATTAGTAAAATTATTTTGTAATAACCAGGGACTTCCTGTAGGCTAGTGGTAGGAAATAAAGGCATGTCGCACTATGGTTGTGGGTTCGATTCCTGCAGCTTTGTCCGATGTGACGGGTTATGCCCCACCCTGCAGGTTGTCCTTTTCCTAAAACTATAGTAGTATAATATTCCAAAAATAATCTTCATAAATGTTTTAACCTTAATTAATACTATCCAAAGATCAACTTAATCCATTCCAACCTTTATAGTTATCCAAAATACCTCCATCCAGACTTTCTCTAAAAGGTCTCTAAATTCCAAAATCAATTGTAACATCAGATTTCCCAAACAAATTAAAGTTTCTCTTTTTTCACATACTAAAAATATGATTACCTTCATCATATTAAAACCTTACTAAAATCAAAAAGTACTACAGTACAATCCTTATATATATATCACATTATTCTAATAACAAGAATATAATCCATGAGTCCAAAAGCACCAATACATTAATTATTCCGCTTCAACTGTAGTAACAGCATAAGATTGTCCTTGATCCCTTGGATTTTTCTGAGGTAAGTTTCCCTTATGCTTAGGACATTCATTTGAATAATCCCCCATTTCCCTACAATTGTAGCATTCAACATTGATACCCTCTTTCATTCCCTTGCAATCACGTGCCTGGTGACCTTTTTCTCCACATTTATAACAAACTCCCATTCCTTTTAGGCAAGTACCAGGGTGATTCTTCCCACAATTATCACATAATGGAAAATCATTCTTTCCCTTTTTCCCTTTATCTGTCTCTTGTTCCAATGTTCTCTTCTTCTCTTGTTTTACTTTGTTGTCATAAGACTTAGAGAATTCCTTTTCTGTCTTGATAGAACATGAGACAATATCTTCGTATGTTGAGAAAGATTGTGATACTAAATCTCTATGGAGAAATCGTTTTAACCCATCAAAGAAACGATCAATCTTACCTCTTGGGTTACGTATATAATCTGCAGCATACCTCGCCAACCTTGTAAAGTTGGCCTCATACTTTGCGACATTCTCATCCTCCTTTTGTCTCAGACTTAGAAATTTCCTTTCCATATCTGCTCGATGGTCATGAGGAAAGTATTTTTCTAAGAAAAGCTCTTTGAACTCCCTCCATTCCATATTCGATACGTCATCATCTTCCATTGTATTTTGAATCAGCGACCACCATTGATCGGCATCTTCAGTGAGGCGGTAAACTTCCATGATAACCTTCTCCCTTTCGCTACTCCCCAAGGTGTGGAATATTTTCTCTAAGGAGTTTATCCATTGCTCAGCTACTAACGGATTTGTACCCCCATTAAATGTTGGTGGTTTTTGCCTCATGAAGCGGTTTAACATTGATCCTCCACGTTGCGGATCAGGGTGCTCCATACGAGTAAGGTTATTATTCATAACCTGAGTGAGTTGTCCCAGTATGGTAATAAGTTGATCAGCACCAGTTGTATCTCCAGATCCACAATAATTATCTTGAGTAGGAGGGCAATCCATATACGGAGTGCGTGCATTGATACAGTTTCCATTCCTTCCACTAGGCGCCATTTCTAAACAATGGCATAAACTAGATTAGTTTATGAATTAAAATACATAATTCTATATTTGTAAAACACTTTACATAAATTGAACTATTTATGGATATAATCCATAATCATAAAATGGAATGTTTTCTTTGAGAAGTATATAATCATAACCCTTCATAGTGGTTTGTAAAGAAAATGATAATTATCCTAAGCATATCCCCCGGGAGTGTCGTAACCAAGAGTGCAGCAAGGCCCTGTTGTTGTGCACCAGTTCCCATTCGAGTCTAGCTCAAAGCGGTGTTTTTGGGTTTTACCCCTAGGTACAACTGTACCAGAGCCGCCTCTACCTTCTCGTATCCAGAAAGGGATGTATTGCTCGGAAAACTCACAAAATCTCTATAATACCAAATTTCTATGAAGTTATTATATACTAATCCTTAAAGTCTATATTAGGGTTATGTGCTCTAATCAGAGTTTATCTAAATCTAGCTTCCAAGGTTAGTACTAAACTGCCTCTGATACCAACTGTAACGCCCTGACCCCGGCTACCCAGAGTTGGTGCATTACCTCGTAACATTGTCATGATCACAAAAGATCATGTCTCGAAAGACCGATTAGTTTAGTAGCCTTGGAAACACTAGATACATTCATAAGTCTTACATTACATCATAAAGTGAAAAACTAATAACAAAGTCTTCATAGTCCACACTCATATCCTCTTCTGACTATCCCTGTAGGTCATTCCTAAAATACTTATTCACATCCTGGAAAATATTAAAACATTGAAAGGGTTGAGCTTAGATGCTCAGTAAGGATAACAATATAGCGGAAGCTTTCATTAATAAACATAAACATTTAAGGCAATGTATAACTAAAACAAAAGCCTTTAAAACATGAACTTCAACATAATATGGAAAAATTAAAATGAGATAATTCCATTCACTTCTTCACATGGATATTCTACTGGTCGAATAATCACATGCAATATCAATAACCTCTTTCATAATTATGGAATGCATAATGACAGACTATCATAACAACGTAGTCAAGGCCTCATGCCAAGACCACAAATAAGATTTTGTCAAGGCCTCGTGCCAAGACACTAGTTTGTCTCATGAGACCTGCTGATGCATCAAGGATCTATAGCGGGCTCCACCCGTCACTTATTAAGTCCAATGCATTCCTCATATGAATAGGTTTAAACATATCATAAACCATAACATAATCATATCACATAAAACATGCATAAAGGAAACATAAAATTTACACATTTCAATCACAAGATGTCAATACAACTCATTTATATAATAAAAATAATTTCAAAACCATTTTCAATACCAAAATATATGAAAATTAAAACTTGATATTTATTTTTCATTTAAAAAGTTATGGCTTGTATAGGAAGCTGAAACCCAAATAATGGTCATGGTGGCGGAGAAGTCGTTGTCCCCGCATACGTACGACAAGAAAAACATTCCTTTTTGTAGTTTAGTAAAAAAATTCATATAAAAATATTCCTTTTGAATAAACATAAATGACAAAGGGGTTTATACACCGTATAAAGGAAAGTTATGTATAAAACCAAATATGCCTCAATGAAAGGAGATTGAGACGAAGTCCTTAAAAAGATCATTTTTAAAATAAAATAGATCTATTATGTGTATTCACTATAGGTACACATAAAGAAAGTAAAAATACAAAATAAGACATAATAATATCATGACATAATTTGAAAGTAGGAGATTAACCCAAAGAATGGAAGTTGGGTTAAGAAATTCCCTTACCTTGCGTCATGTCCTGACTCGACCGTTCTTTAACCTCCTGAATAATAAACTAGAGTTAATTTCTATTTACTTAAGAACCTTTTTCATGTTCATTATTTCTTCTATATCACTTTTTACCATTTTATGAACATTATGTAATTATTTAAGTTAATAATGGGCGTTTTGTCGATCTTTGGTACTTGAGTCAAAAATAAACTTCTTATAATTACAAGTTGTTCATGTGATGAAATATCCATTATATCCAGAATTATATTAATGATTTAGATATCATATATATCATATATATACAGTATATACATTCATTTATAATATTACTTAACATTTAGAGGTACGAAATGAAATGCACCGTTCATGGAGACGGTAAGCCGTACGTACGCATGAACGATACTTTCATTTCTATTTCGTATTTAATGGAATGAAATAATAATTATATAAAGGTATAATATATTTACAGAATAATATCATATATAATATCATTTACTCCATCCTTTATACATCCCACATATGGCATTAACGATTCACATCACTTTGAGGGGGCGGTAGTCTGCACTTCCTAAAATGAAATTATCGCATTTACCCATAATGGAAATCATAAGGTATGCCATAAATGAGAAATACAGAAGCATAAGTAAAACATAAACATATTATATATCCTATATAAATATAGTTACATCTTAATGGCCACCTTTGAAGGTGTTATATGAGTTTTGAACAATCATCGTTTCGTGAGGCAGAAATTCGCTATCCACAGAAACTGTATGTTCTTTAACCATTAGATGTAGGTGTGTGTAAGTTTAGCTCGAATAAATCTAATAACAACATCCTAGTATATTGAGGATAATGTTGTTGTTACAAAATAAATGAATAAAAAGAGTTTAGGGGGTTGGAGAAGAAAAATAAAACAAAACAACATTAGATAAGGCATTACCGCAAAATCGGGTAACTCTTTTTGATTTGAGCCAAAGGCTTCCTTGGGAAGAGTTCTTCCCAAAGTGAGGCTTCTATCAGTAAGAGGGGGAAGTTGGGAGAGTAATTGGGCAGAGTTTGGCCGAGCCAAATGGCTTGAAAGTGTGAATGAGGTGGTAGAGGTGGGGGCCTTTTATAATAGGAGAGGAGGGGCACTCTTGGAAAGTAAGGGAATTTTACATTATTATACAATGCTTTTCTGATTCTAAAGGTCCCACACTTATATAATTCGTGGATAAGGTGATAAGGGTTTTAAATATACCCATCAAATAGTATTTGGACAAGTTTAAGACTTGTATTGTACATTATCTTTTCATTTTATTAAAATCATTAAATAATGAGGTCATCGTTGCATCATAATGATGTCATAAATAAATTAATTTATTTAATGTATAAAAATTATTGAAAAACTAATATGATGTAGGAAATATGTTTATCCTTCCAATTACTATTTATAGTCAAAAATATGACTTGTATAACCCCATGTAAAAATTGTTTTAGTAAAACATTTCATGTTTGTGTCATTTTTACTTTAACATTAAATAAAAGGTATTTATGTCATTTTCTAACTAAAGTGGCTCCATGGGGTCCCCAAGTTGACCCATGGATTTTCTAGGTCGGCCATGGCACATCCAATGAGGGTAGGACATGTTTCAAGCTCATCTCATATTATTAAAACATTATTTTTACCTTAAACTACACTAATTACCTCTAATCGCGATTAAGAACTTAAAAGTTACTATTTGCCAAAAATTATTTTAATCCCATTGAACCACATTTTACTTCCTAATGACAACCATGTATGTAGGATTTTTTAAATTCAAATCACAGAAGTGGTAATGTTTCATTTAAACGAAAAAATCAGTTATTTAACTACCACTTAGTGGTTTCACTATTCATCAAAAATTGAAGTTTTCCAGAACAATGCCAAAATATCACCCTAATCTATAATTGATATTCCTAATTCAAAAATGATTTCTATTTTAAAAAATTCCAAACATATAAGTTTCGTTAATTAATTTTATAATTAATTCCCGCTATCACAACAAATAGCGTGTTTTTAAGAAACAATTTATATCAAAAGATTGGCAATTGTTTATGTCCAATTTCAAAGTGAGATTAATTCTAATGAACACCATTGGATAAAATGGTAAAAATATATTCTAATTATACTTTAAAACCACTCAATAGTATATCTTATCACTATAAATTATTTTTATTAAAAAATTTGTTTTAAGTATTTTTCACTATTCGTAAAAATTTGGAAGTTCTCAGAAAATTACAAAAAATTCAACATAGGCTAATTTCAATATTAGGAATACAAAAATGAATTCCATTTTGAAATATAAAATTTCTATAATTTTAAAAAGTGGTTATTACTATTCATAACGGCTACTTTGATTAGTCGCGGTGTTTTAGAACTCGAAGTTGCGTACAACGCAAGCTATTGCATTATTGAATGAGAAGCGTATTGTGGAAGCTCGGGGTGTTACATCCTTACCCACACATATCAAGCCATTGGATTAGCCATGATCTTCTCATTCTATCCCTCCACATCCCTTGCTTCATCCTATAATCCTTACCTTAGGTAGAAAGCTCTTCAACAAACCCTTTTGGTTCTAACCAAGAGGAGTTACGTGATTTAATGGTAAAGACTTCTCTATTGTTCTTTTGTATTATTTTGCTTCTCCAACCCCCTAAAAACTTTTTATTCGTTTATTTTGTAACAAAAACAGTATGTTCAATATACTAGGATGTTTTTATAATAATTATTCGAGATACACTTACACACACCTACATCTAATGGTTAAAGAACAAATTGTTTCCGTGGATGGAGAATTTCTGCCTCACGAAATGATGATTGTTCAATATTATTATAACACCTTCCAAGGTGGCCATTAAGATGTAACTATATTTATATATGATATATAATATGTTTATTCTTCTGTATTTTTGATTTATGGCATACCTTTATGGATTCCATTATGGGTATACGTGATATCTTCATTTTAGGAAGTGCGGACTACCACCCCTCAAACTGATTTGATTCGTTAATGACATATGTGGGACATATAATGGATGGAATTAATGATATTATAGATGATATTATACTGGAATTGTAATATACATTTATATCATTATTATTCGATTCCATAAAATATGATATATAAATGAATGTAGTGTTCATGCGTACGTACGGCTTACCGTCTCCATGAACGGTGCATTTCATTTCTTACGTTTAAATGTTATGTAATATTTTAAATGCATGTATATACTGGATATATATGAAATATATGATATCTACATCATTAATATAATTCTGGATATAATGGATATTTTACCACATGAACAACTTGTAATTATAAAGAGTTTATTTTTGACTCAAGTACCAATGATCGACAAAATGACCATTATTAACTTAAATAATTACATAGTGTTCATAACATGGTAATAAGTGATATAAAAGGAATAATGTACTTTAAAAAGGTTCTTAAGAAAGTAGAAATTATCTCAAGTTTATTATTCAGGACGTTAAGGAACAATCGAGTCAAGTCGTACCCGAGTTAAGGGACTTTATCTCAATCTCATTTCATTGAGTAATATTATGTTTTATACACAACTTTATTTTATATGGTGTATAAACCCCTTTTACTTTTATGATTACTGAAAAGTAATATTTTTTATACAAAGCGTTTACTAAACGAAAAAATGGAATGTTTTGTTTGTCGTACATATGTGGTGACAACGACTTCTCCACCGCCATGACCATTATTTGATTTTCAATTTCCTCTACTAGCCATAACTTTTTGGAATGAAAAATAAATACCATGTTTTACATTTCTTTTATTTTGGTATTGAAAATGGTTTTCATAATGTATTTATATCAATCTATTGTATTGATATCTTGTGATTGAAAAGTGTAAATTTTATATTTTCTTTATGCATGTTTTATGTGATATGATTAGGTTATGGTTCTTAGGCATTGTTATAAAGATGGGTGGTTCTGTGATAAACTAAGGGCGGGTAAGCCCAATATATCTCTCCAATTCATTGGGTAACGCACATGAGTTAAATGTTAAGGTTTCTCTGAATAGATTTAGAGAATATACTGTGATGGGTATTCCAAATGTAACCATGAGGGTTACTCACTACGTAAGAATGTTATGAATGCCTCAAATTACATTTATATCTTATGATTTCTATGATTTATTCAGGATTTGATGAGGTATGTAAAAAGGCTTATGTTTTATCTGTAAAGTATGATTTCATACATGGACTAATGTTTTCATTTCGTACTTTTATATCCCTTACTAAGCTTTTTATGCTCATCCCATGTTTTTGAAATGTTATTCATAGGTCAAGGGAAAGGTACATGATGTGATGATAGGGTCAAGGAAGTATCATGAAAGAATCCATGTTTTGTTATAAATATGTTTCTGTTGATGGGATAAAAATGAATACTATCTTTTATGTTAACACTTTTTTTAAAAGTGGAATGTAATGCATGATTTATGATCTAATTCTCCAAAACACCAAATCTGAAAAGATCTACAATGTGTAATCTTGTAATAACTCATGATTAAGTAATGTTTAAGGTTGCAGGCTTATACGGCGGGCAGGGTCACAAGGCTCGTGGCTGGCCAACCTACCAAACGGATGATCAACAGACAATCAAAGGACTGTCCAGGTAGAGACAAAGGTTTTATTGAGGAGGTCCATAGGAAGAAAAGGGATTTGGAAGAGGAGCAGGTCGTGCAACAAGCAGTGGGCACCGATTTGAGATGTTACAGCCACCACCACCAGGTGGTCCATCCCGACAACATGGAGTAGGAGGAAAGGGGTAGGCTCAGCTCCAGGTATTTGAGTCCTACGATCACGGTGCACCAGAGATGATACCAGGTATGATCTGTGTCTACTCCACCTTAGCTACATCACTTATAGACACAGTTTCTAGTCATTCTTTTATTTCTACAGCCCTCTTTCAGAGTTTGGAGATTCCGATTGAGTCGTTGGCTCAATTGTTTAGGATAGAGACTCCTACAGTAGAGTATTCGATGATTACACATCAGTTTCAGCTATGTGAGATTACTCTAGGAGGTGAGTGCTTCAGCTAGGATATCCTAGAATCAGTGTCGAGGTGTTACGACTTCATCTTGGGTATGGATTGGTAACCTATAGTCCATGCTCATGTTGACTTTATTAGGTGAAAAGTGTGGTGCTTCCACATGGATTGAACCATGTTTACCATCACCGGAGAGAAGGGAACCTTTTCAGCACAATATGGACTTACCTGGGGGAGAGTTCAGCCGATCACTCATTAGTTGGATAGCCTTACCCCCGAACCAGTTGATGTGGAGATTATGAGTTATCCTATAGTGGTGGACTAGTACATGGATGTCTTCCCTGAGATGTTTCGGGTCTACCTCCTCATAGAGAGGTGAACGTTTACATTGAATTGTACCCTGGGATGACACTGATATCCACAACAGTGTATCGGATGGATCCCATAGAGTTTCATGAGCTTCGGGTATAGCTGGAGGACATACAAGTGAAGGGAGTCATTTTACCCAGTGTTTCTCCTTGGGTAGCCCCAATTTTGTTCTCCAAGAAGGTGGATGGGAGCTTGATACTTTTTTTGACTATCGGTGCCTGAACTAGGTGACCGTGAATAACAAGTACCCACTATTGAGGATTGACAACCTCTTTGATTAGCTGAAAGGAGCACAGTGGTTCTAGAAAATAGACCTCAGATTAGGCTATCACCGGCTCAGAGTATGATATGATGATGTGCAGAAGATGGCTTACAGATGTTGGTACCACCACTAAAAGTTTTTGGTTATGCCATTTGGTGTTCCCAACGCTCCAGTAGTGTTTATGGGACTATTACCAGGATCTTTCTGCCATACCTTGATTGCTTTGTAGTAGTCTTCATCGACAACATTCTGATCTACTCGGCGAGTGAGGAGGAGCTTGCCTATCATTTTCAAGTAGTACTGTACACACTCTGAGAGCACCAGCATTATGGAAAGCTCTTGAAGTACCAGTTTTGGATCCAAGAGGTTCACTTTCTGGGAAATATCATCTCAGAGTCTAGAGTTGCAGTGGATCCAGTGAATATTTAGGCAGTACTTTCTTGTGAACCACCCAGAAGTGTGACAGAGATACAATTTTTTCTTGGGTTTGGTCGGATACTACCGAAGATTTTTACTCGATTTCTCTAGTGTTGCAGCACCTTTATCTGCATTGAAGATGAAGGGGAAACCATTCGTTTGGTAAGAGAGATGGGAGTGGAGTTTTTAAGAGCTGAGGCAGAGGAGGATTAGTGCCCCCATCTTGAGGATTCTAGAGGAGGGTGTAGGGTACGTAGTCTAATGGGACGCATTACGGTCCGGGCTCAGATGCTCCCTGATGTAGGAGTGACCAATGATCACATATGGTTCTCGAATGTTGAGATAGCTTGAGATAAACTATTCTATGCATGACCTGGAGTTAGCCATAGTGGTCTTCTCCTTAAAGATCGGATGAAATTACATCATGGGAAAGCGTTTCACGGTGTACTTTGATCACAAGAGTATCAGGTATATCTTCTCCTAGAAGGAACTGGACCTGAGACTTTGACGTTGACTTGAGTTACTCCAAGACCAGGACTTTGAGATAGTCTATACTCTTGGGAAGGGGAACTTTGTATCATATGCACTTAGCAGGAGGTCTGGTATACAGCTTCTAGGCGAGACGATGGAGCAGCTATCCGCTTTGCAAATATCCTTTGTGGACCGAGATGGAGCATCTTTTCTTCAGTCTCATATAGTCACTCCCCCACTTCTTTAGAGATTCAGGGAGGCACAGTGTGGGGACACTAACTGCAAGACACGACGTGCTCAGATATCCACATGACATGCACCTGATGAATTTTTTTAAGGTGGGGAGCATGTCATCCTCTTCATAGGATGTACCAAGGTACCAGTATCACTTCAATAAAAAGTATTTAGGGAGTTCCACACATCCCCTCTAGCGGTACATCCAGTAGTGGAGAATATGTACCAGGATCTCTGATGACAGAACTGGTGGCCGGTAATGAAGAAAGTTGTAGTAATGCTTTTCTCTCGGTGCCTCACTTGTTAGAAAGTGAAGGTGGAGAATCATGTACCAACAGGCATGGTTCAGACTTTAGAAGTCCTATAGTGGACGTGGGACGAGATATCCATGGAATTCATGACAAAAAAATCCACGTATGTCCATGGGTCATGATTCTATATGTGTGATCATCAACGGACACACCAAGTTGTCCCACTTCCTACCGATTAGATAGTAGGGTTCAGTAGAGATCTTAGGACGCCACTATATGAATGGTACAATGTGGCTACATGGAGTACCCTCGGCAATTGTCTCTGATCATGATACACATTTTACATCCCGTCTATGGAAGGGGTTTCATGAGCCATTCGGAATGCATATTTGTTTTATCACCACCTTCCATCCTCAGACGGATGTCCAGACTGAGTGGGCCACTCAGACCCTTGAGGACATGTTGTGTGCTTGCATCCTCGACTTCGTTTGTAGCTAGGAGGATCAATTTCCTTTGGTGAATTTTTTATACAAAAACAGAAATAACTCCACCACTGAGATGGATCATTTTGAGGCATTGTATGGGCATCCTTACAGATCACCTTTGTGCTGGACTAACCCAGGGGAGTCAGCACTAGTGGGACTAGAGATGGTACAGACTGCCACAGAGAAGGTGCAGATCTTCCAGGAGCAGATAGCGACTGCACAAAGTAGGCAAAAGTTGTATGCCGACATGAGACAGAGACCTATGGAGTTCGATGATGGAGACCACGCCTTTCAACGGGTCTCACCTCAACGAGGTTTGTAGAGATTTGGCTGAGGTGGCAAGTTATCCCCTAGGTTAATTGGACCCTTTTACGTCCTCAGTGGATTTGGCGAGGTGGCATATCGCTTATCTCTTTCACCTCAACTGCACTAGGTGCATGACGTCTTCCACATATCCCTGCTGAGGAGATACGTGCACAACCCTTCTCACATCATTGACCATGGAGAGATGGAAATTGATGATGGGGCGACTTTTACGGAGGTTCCAATATAGATTGAGGATCGACAGGATTAGGTACATCATGGGTGGTCGATTCCTCTAGTGCATGTATGCTGATAACACGAGAACCTCTTGGAGAGAACATGGGAGCAGGAGGCTTAGATACGTGCCCAGTACCCCCATTTCTCTCTTAGTTTGAGTTGTGGATTATGGGGACATAAATTTCTAATGTGGGGATAATTTAAAGACCTGGAATTTCAATGTAATTTTTTGAATATATGGGTATTTTACTAGTCCGCAAAAACTGACAGCACATGATTCTGAGGCCCAGTGTGCTCAGAATAAATTTCTAAACGTTTTTTCGTGTATGTTTAGTTAACGTAAGAGCGATTTTTTGTAACTTTTGAACCGGTGATCGGAATTGAAATATGATGAAACTGTTGAATTTGCAGCAACTATATTCGCTTAAGGAGACCTTAACCTCGACCGCAGTAGGTCAAGGGTGAAATATATTTTTTTAGGTTTTTCATGGGAATGAAAAATAAAACAAAATAAACATTTATTTTATTTCTAATAAACCTCCCATGTGAAGGCTATAGATGTGGGGACAATGATGTGTTAAAACATCCCAACATGAATGCTCAGTGGTGGAGAACACCTGAGCTAGTAAAACCCCCAATTCCAAGCTTGGTGGTGGGGACCACCCGAACCCCTAATTATGGGAGAAAAACCTATCAACTCCATACTTTAATTAAGCCAACTATCCTTAATTAATTAATCCTATTCTCAAAAAAATTAATTAATCCATCATATTTTGTGACAATATTAATTTAAACAACATATTCTATTAAGTTGGATACTTTTCTTTTTTGGTGGATTTTGGAGAGGATAACCTTTGGGAGGATTACTCTCTCCAACAGAGAATGCATTTTCAATGAATAATGTGCTTCCCAAAGAATAATGATCACACTGATGAGGAACGTATTCAACGACAATGAACCAATGATTGGGAAAAATTCTGACGTTACAAACATCACCCCTTCCAACATCAACCAGCAATCAAGGTAGGGGTTTAGTTGTGTACGACTATATATTCCCATGTTCATCCCTTCTAAAACAAAGAACTCGGATCAACTATTAAACTAGTTGATCTGTGGATGTTTTCTTTTGTGGGTTTTGGAATAATCATTATGGGAGGTTAGGGTTTGACATTCTTCATTAATGTTCTTATTGTGCCTCTTTTTACCTCTCTAACGCAGAGGGTGTAGGACAAACAATCATGGGCCGACCCCTCTGTCATTCTTCTTGAATAATGTATCATTCACGATGGAAGAATGATACATTGGGCCCTGACAATGTACGCATGTGGTGGCCAGCACATCGATGAACGCGATGAAGACAATGGCGCAACGGCACTGCCCCGCGGCCCTTGCTACCCCACGGAGATCTGTCTTTGTCGGCCTCCGCCGCCCATGACCTATGCCGCCCGCAGCCCGTCGTGCCACCCCATGGCCACCCGCGACCCCCCTCGCGGCCACCGCTGATCTCGTGGCCTTCGCGTGGCCATGAGCCACCATTTTGGGCTTCCCAGCACGGGTGGGGCCGAACCCAGTAGGTGAGACCGTGTTGGTCTGACTGGGTCAGATCGGACCCAGACCCACTTCGACACATTTTTCTCTATTGACCATAACTTTGGCCCCAGATATCCCTTTTACGAACTTTATATGGAGCCAGAAACCTTACAGTAACATGGTCCCTTTGGTATACCCCACTGGAGATTTGGATAATGTTGGGTAACAGTCGGGTAGATTCGAGCACGAATCCAACCGGGCCCTCGGGACTAAAAGTTTAATAACGTATAGATCAGACATCTATTTGATGCACCATCTATTGCATTGAGACCCCTATGACATGGTAGTCCTTTGAGACACTATTTCATGGGACTTTGTGGAAGTTGGATTACCAACCTGTGTCTTGAGGAGTGGATGTTCCCAAAGACGAGCGAGCTTATTGCGGGAACCCTGTAGCTGGAATTGACTTGATAAAGAGATACTTTGTGGCTCTATAATTGATGGTCCCACATAGAACCACTCTAGGATTCCATGTGGGACTACACTAGTGGTCATTTGTGTGTCAGAACCAAGCGGTCATGTGTGGGACAACACCTAGTGATCATGTGTGGGTCAACACCGAACGATCCTGTGTGGGTTAACACCGAGCGGTCATATGTGGGTTAGCACCGAACGATCCTGTGTGGGTCAGCATCTAGAGATCCATAGTGGTTCTTCCTCTTAACAAATTAAGAGGATTTAGTTGTTATATCTAATATTCTCTAGTATTGTACCTAATAAATACCTGGTGTGATCTGAGTCAGTACCTTTGTGGTATTATTCTGTGTGGCGGACCTATGTGGTGCCTACCTTCTTGGTGGTCCATCCTTTATGGAACAGTTGAGTTTTGGGATTTTGAGTTGTCCTATGTGTTTCCTCATTATTGATTTTCATATACCTGATAACTTATGTATATGTATGGGCATATACCTAAGTAGGGGTTTTAGTTGATTTCATACTTTGGGGTTTATCCTTTTTGGATTTTGTGAGACTTTGAGGGTGTTAGGGTCCCTAATGAGTATCATTATACTCACCCTTTCATGGGTTATTCTCTCACTTTGTTATGTTATGTAAAGATGATAGACAACGCTGATCGAGGCTGAGGGTACCAGGGCTAGACGGGGCTCAGGGGAGGACCATATAGCGTGATGTTACAAAGAGGAGACGGCCAGACGTGGTGTACTAAGGAGGCAATATATACCTACCCATCAGGTAGGATCCTTAGAGGATGAACTATTATCATCATTTATTCTTCTTCATTTTGATTTTATTTCAGTTGTACTTATACTATTAATTTTGGGCTTGTATTTTGGCCCCTTTTTACTTTCAGCACTCTTTTTTCTATACAGTTTACATGTGTTCATATCTTACTATGTGTTTGGTTGTGTGTGTTTATAGGCTATAAAGTAAATTCCTTCCTGGTTATAGGTAATAAATCTTTCGGTGCTAGTCTCCATCCCTAGACATTAGAAGGCTAGCTTGGGGTTGTCACGACATGGGCCTCGGGGGATGGGTCGTGACACCCAGAAAATGGAAAGAAAAAAGTTATGTGTAATATAAATAATAATAAAGCATAGATTAATTATAAAAATCACATATATCATATAAAAATTTCACTACCCTCGTCATTACCAACCATGATATGTGGTAAAGCAAAAAATGAACGCTCGTCATTTCGCAAGGTGGTAGTTCACCTTATACAAATGGTACGTTTGTTACCCATTAGATGGAATTATGTTTAAGTGTAGGTAAAAAACATAACATAAAAAACATATTAGTATATTAAGGATACTTATTTTATTATTTAATCATTTAATATGATTATTTCTGGAGGTGAAGAATACAGATAAAATAGAAGAGATTGAGGAAGGATGTTGCCTCTTCTTTTGGTAACACCTTGTTGGTTTTCACCAACGGGGTGGCTTGGATGGATTTCTCCCCAAAGGGTGGATTCTAGGATATATATGGTTTTTTAAGATATATTTTGGAATATAATTTTCAATACAATGTGTATATACATGTGCGAGCAAGTGGGAGGGTTGAATTCTAATTTATAGTAGAGGAAGAGTGACATTCTTGTAAATTTTTTAAAAGGGAATTCACCAACGTTTTCTCTATGAATAATGTATTCAATAATGGTCCCAATTTTATCCTATGTATTATAGGGTAGATATATTAAAATAAAATGTATTTTTTACAAGTTTAAAGGTCATTTTGGAACTTATGTTAACGTTTTAGTCCCTAGTTAAGCTAATTTTTCTCTTAATCGTTGTAATTAATTTTAATCACACTCACTAATATTTTTGGTTCTAAAATAAGTTGACATTATTTTAAATTATAAACTATTATGATTAAAAATATTGAATCCATTTTTTTAAATTCTAATAACATTACTATAAAGAAATTAATTTAATATTAATCCTATAGACAGGACGACAAAGTTGGTTTTTAAAGTAACATGTTCAAATGTTTGTTATGTTATTATATTAATTTTGAAAGAAAATTTGAAATCAATGACTTAAATTTGATTAATTTTTTTGGTAGTAATATATTTTGAAATTAACACCAATTTAAAATAAAATAAAACCTTATAAATATATTTGAGGAAAAAGTAGTTTTGAATTAAAATATAGTATTTTTCACTATTAATCAAAAAATAAAACTTCATAGAAAAATATAAAAAATTATCCTAGAGATAATTTTGATATTTATATTCAAAAATTAATTTTTTTTGAAATATAAAATTTAAGAAATTTATAAAAATTAGATTTAAAATAGGTTATCCATTAAAAGGATGTAAAACTATCTTTATAAAAATATATGTTTTTATGCATAAATTAGGGTTTATATTATATTATAAATATAAAATAAATTGGATAAATATAAAAAATTTTGATATAATATATATTTTCTTATATTATTGTTAATCCTATTTATAACCATAAATTTATTGGAATTATTATATCTTATTTTATTGAATAGTAATATTTTAATAATATATTATTGTTTAGTAAAACTCATTCTTATGTGCAATGCAAGAAATTGAAGAAAATAATTGTTGTGTGTGAAATAATATAACTCATTATAGCCTCCATTGTAAGATATATCATAGATTGAATGTATTTAAAATAGTAACTATATTATAATGTCTCAGGATATTATATTTCTTTATGTTCTTGGTGTTGCGTGCCATGCACTATATCGAATAAAATATTGTTACATTATAATTTTTGTGGTGTTATAGTAAATATATATCATACTGTAGTTATTATGACACTTTTTATAGGAGGGGTGTGTAGAGGATACAAAAATTAAATTAATTAAAATAAAATGAAAGAGGATTTTACCTCTCAAATATCGTCTTCTTGGGAACCTCATTAAGATATATTCATTCGTTATTTTGGTAAGACCATGAGGTCTTGGGCATTAAGAATATAATTTTTATGGGATTTGGGAAGAATTTATACAACCTTAAGGGCTTCGAATTTGTGGGGATAATGGGTGGTGAGGGGTAGGATTTATTGTGGGAGGAGAGGGTGTTTTATTATTTTATTATTTGATTATTGTTTTGAATCAAGACAATCAATTGTGTTGATTCTTATAAATAAGTACAGTAAATAGTATGTGTGATTAAAAAATAATGGTTTCATACAACATATAGGACTCAATAATTCATGTATTTAGATTAAATTGATAAATACCATAAATTATCGTATTTCACTATTGACCGAAAATTATACTATTTTACAAAAATGCCAAAAAATCACGCTAACTATTTTTCAATCTGTATATTTAAAAAATGTAATTAATTTTTTTTAAAAAACTATATGTATAAAATATATTTTTTAAATGAAATTATCATTATTCTAAAAATACTGATTTTAATATTATAATTGATTATACAAAACATTGAAAAATTATTTAGGGTCTCGTAAATAATTTTATAATTATAATACAACAAAATTTTATTTTATGAGTTTCTTTTATGAAAAGTAATTTTCCTTTTAATCATTATTTTAATTATAATATTTTCATTTAAAATTTACGTTCCACAAAAATAACAGCACATAATTTATCATTATTAATATGTTTATTTACATTTTATATGATATTAATATATTATATTGTCCTTAATTATCTACATAAATTTTATTTAAAATTTAATAGGTGAAGTTATTATTCTAGTAACCACGTTACTATTTCAAATGGATATATTACTTTTCTAATGGTCACGATAATATTTAATGGTATATCATACTTATCTTGTGTAATGTAAACAATCAAATAAATTGAATTTGATTAAGAATAAACATACTGTGAAATATTAGGAATTTTTATTCTTTTTTCCCTCGAAAATGTAGTCCATAAAATTTTTAATGAATATTTACTTCAAAAAAAGATGAGGGTTCTTTTTATTTAAAACTTCTTCTAGTTCCCACATTGTTTTTCCCATTTTATGGATTCTCCAAAGGACATTTACTAGTCTAGTCTTCCCATTTTTTAATAATCGATCTCTAGTGCCCAGAATATCGATAGGCTCCATGTAGTAAGACAAAATGGGTTTAAGTTCTATTTATCCATAGGTGTGTACAAGAGTTGGGTCTTGCATGTACTTATTTAATAATGATATATGGAAGTCAACATTAAATTTAGAGTGAATTTTGGGCATTGATAATTGGTTATCTAAGGATCCAATTCATTCCATAATTTCAAATGGTCTAACATACCATGCACTCAGTTCCATTTATAAAAAAACATTATTTTAATCATCCATGGAGATACATTCATATTGACATGATCTCCCACTTGAAATTCAAAATCTGTTCTATGGATTTTAGAATTACTCTTTTTCCTACTTTTAGATGATTTAATATGAGATTTAATAGTCATTACTTTTTTTGTTTCTATAATAATATTTGGGAACATAACATTCCTCTCACCAAACTCATCCAAATATGTCTGAATATAAAATCACATTCCATATAATGCTTCATATAGAGTCATTTGAATACGTTAATGGAAACTATTATTATAGGATAACTCCAAAAAAGTTAAATACTAATCCTAAATACCTTGAATTACATTTTATCATGATCTAATAATTTATTAAAATGTTTGAATATTCTTTTCAAAAATTACATTGGTTCAAGGGAAACAAGAAATATTGAAATGACTCTAAATATTCAAAGACTTCTAAATACTCTTCTATAATTTTGATGTTATATTGGTATATTAATAAAAATAATTTATAGAGGGGACTAATGATGTATTAAAACATCATTAGTATTGAGTATTTCTAGGTTATCATGAGGTAAATCTTCTCTTATAGTAATAAAATGTTCTAATTTTGAAAGAATATAATAAATAACCCATTACACATCATTATTTATTGGTTTAATGTGTAGTCATTTGAAAAATTATTTAATATTCTCATCTTTAATACACATAGTAATAGATAGATATTGAATGACTCCCCTAGGATGTTTTCTCTCATACTTCACTTTTTGAAAAACTCGGCATCCTAAAACATTATCAACAATTTCCCACTTCATATTATCCCACCACTTATGTTCATTAATATCCATATACATCATAGTACGACTATGGATAATAGGGAAATTTTATCTTTGAGAATCATTTAATAGTTTCTTTTTTAGGTTGGGTATTGATGGATTACACATCCTATTTCAAAATTTTACATTTCCAACCTCCTACAAAAAGACTACTAATCTTCCATCCTTAACTACCTTAATAAACTTTTGAAAATTATGATTATCGTATTGACATATTTTTATCATTTACAATAAATATGGTTTTATAATGAATAGAGGAACTTGTGATTTGTACCCTTCCTTAACAATTCCCATATTCGTCTTTACTAACCCTATGAACTAACTATCTTTATCAATCCTCATTTGGGTTAGAAACCCATGTTCTTTCTTACTTAATGCATATGCCTCCTTATATTTTTCTGGGTGTTATTTTATTAAGAAATCATAATATTTATATAACTTGACCCATCATCTTTTCCTCATGTTGATTCCTTTATTTATAAAAGTTTATTATAAATTGCTGTACTCTGTATATATCGCACAAATATAACTATAAAGATAGTGGCACTATATCTTTTTAGAAAATATTTCAAATGTTAACTCAAGATCATGATTTGGATAATATTAATCATGAATATTCAAGTTATTTAATGCATGTGGAGAAACTTTATCATTTTGTATAAGGTAATAAATTAGTCCTTTGTTTGATTCATTATTGTATATTATCAACCCATATTCTTATGATTATATAGTCAAAATAAGATAATTGACTAATCTCCTATTCAATTCTTAAAAAAAATTCACATTATTTTATCCATATAAACTGAACACCTCAACATGCGACCATGGTTAATTGGTTAGCCCATCTTGAAACAACTTTAATGAAATACCGATAGTAACCTATGAAACCAATTAAACTACATGCCTTATTTATATTCATTGGTGTAGGGAATTCTTTTATTTACATTGTTTTTATAGGATCAAAAGAGAGTCCATCCTAAGAGACAATATAGATAAGAAAAGAAATTTTCAGAATCTAAAATCCACACTTTCTAAATTTACCATATAACTCTTTCCTTATGAGAGTCTCAAGAATTATCTATATGTTATTATCATGGTATTCATTGGTTTTATAATATTTCATAATAAAATCAATGAATACCACAAAAAAAATATCCAGATATTCATTGAATAGTTTGTTTATCATATCCATAAAAAAGATTGTGGATTATTCAATCCAAATGGAATTACTGTAAACATGTAATGTACATAATAGGTACTGAACAATATATCTTTTCTTCAATGAAATCTAACTTATGATAATTTAATGACAACAACATTATTAAATCAAAAGGTAACAATAAATTGTTCTTGGAAAATTGGGTAGATGTAAAAGAGTGTGATGATCCGGAATCAAAAAAGATGATTTGAAAATTTTGAAGAAATGATTAATGTTCTTTACACCAAATCATTGGGTACATATAATTCAGCTATATTGATCGCATAAAATAGTTCATCTCCCCTTGGACTCTTCTATGGTTGATTCCCATGATGCTTTAGACATTGGTTAGAGTAATTCCCCATTTCATTACAGTTGAACCATTTAAAATCATTGATTTTTTTCTTCCCCTTTCATTAATTATCTTGACAACCCTTCTCTCCATAAATATAAAAAATTATAATTCCATTCATGAGTTTCTCAATACGATTCATTCCAAAATTTTCACATAATGGGAATTTCTCCATTCCCCCCAATTCTTCTTTAATTATTTTCTTTTTTCATTGTTATCAAAAGACCTCTTATTCTCTTGATTTCCATTGAACATATTAGATATAGAAAATTCATTCTCTATTTTTATGGAACATAATAATATTACATCATATGATGAAAATGTTTCACAATCCATTTCCATTTATAATATTACCTTAATACCTTCAAAAAATGATCCATATTGTTTTTTGAATAACATATATAATCTATAGTATACCTAGATAGTCTTGTGAAGGTAGCCTCATACTCTACAACACTCTCTTCTTCAATTTCCTTTAAACTAAGGAATTTTCTAATAATTTAAGTTGGTTGATCATAAAGAAAATATTTTTCAATGAATGTTTCTTTAAAAGTTCTCTATTCCATGTATTCAATTTCTCTTCCTCTTTAGTTTTATGTATCAATGACCAACATTGATCAACATCACCCCTGAGGAAATATAACCTGATAACAACCATTTCCCTTTCATCAAATCATAATTACATAATTATCATTTCAATGGAAGTCTTCCATTTCTCAACTACCACTATATGTTTAGTACATTCTAAAATATTGTTGCTTCTACTCATTAAACAATCCAACATGGGTGTAGTATGGTTATTATTCATTACCAGAGTACGTTATATTATTATGATCATAATTTAATCAACTCCAACACTAACTATATTGACTTTATTAGTAAATAAATCCATATATTTTCCATGTGTATTGATTCCCTTTCTACTATTAGACTCCATCACTAAATATTTACACACATTGAATTATTCCATGATAATCATGAGAATTAATCAAAAAAATCATAATATGTCATTATTATAATACATATGTTTATTTTACATCTAGTTCCCAAGGTTTCGACTAAAACATCTCTAATACAAACAATAATAACCCCTTATGCCAGTATCTCAAAGTATGTGGTTATTTTACTACAATGGAATAGATAAAATAGATCACATCACTAAGGATCAATTAGTTTATTACTCTTGAATAACTATATACATATATGGTACCCTTATTAAATTTCTAATTAAACATTGAAAATAATAAAGGAAAATATATTTCTTCCCAGTCCTTTATTAAATTATTTCGACCTCATAACCTTGGGAAATAAAACAAATAAAATGGTGAGCTCAAATTTTTAGTAAGTGATATAAAAATAGTAATGAATTAATAATTGGTGAAGCATAATAAATAATGAATAATATATGTGGAAATAAAAATTAATAAATAACACATTCTATCTAATTAATAAAATAAGAATGAAAATACCTCCATAGATCTTGTCATAGTGAAAATATCATGCATAGTAATACCAAAATACTAAATGAAGACAATGATTAATTATTGTATTTCATGTATTTTCACATGAACCACTACCATAAAAACCTTTCAAAATATGGTTTAAGTATGTTGGTAAAATCCTATATGATTCTACATGGAAACAAACATAAAATGTTTTCTTCCAACTATTGTGTCTCATGAGACATATTAATGAATAAAGGGGATACATAATATCATCCCCCACCCTTAACTTCAAGTACAATGAATTATTTATACAGAGATCTAATTCATGAACAATATACCTCATCAAAATATTTATATTGAGTAGAGGATATGGATTTATCAATATTTTTGTAGTTAAAATAACATTCAATGTAAACACTATATGCAAAATGGTACACAGATTGGACAATAATCATATCCATTGTACAAGAAATATGTATATTAACTATAGATTAAAATGTAAAATTATATCAATGTTGTAGTAGATACACCACATAAAAATGATTATGTTTATAGTTCCATGTTTGTATGGATGGAATAGAAATTTAGACAAAGACCATTACCTTATATCAAAAGTGTTCTTCACTTGTTCATAATGTCATGGATAATAAAATTACATTAATTAATTACATAACACATAACATATTAAACATATATTTTATTTAATATAATTTTATTATGTTAATTTATGGTCATTTTTAAGAGTTATGATGTTTAATATTTTTGTTACAAGAGTGTGTGTTTCATGGTTTTATGGTCAGTTCCCTTGTGTATAATTTGGGAGTTCTTATAAAATGGAAGAAAAGTCCAGAAGTGTAATTTAATGATATTAAAATAAATATAGGATTTTATATGGTCCTCATATATAATTTTTTTATATATTATTATGATGATTCATTAGATAAAATTTTCATGAAAAATAAACAGTTTATCTTGGTGGTTTTTACAAACATCACAAACTATCATGATTTTATTTAATATTATTTTTATATAATGGTTCCAGAAAATTAAATATGTGTTAATACACATATAATAATACGTTTTAAACATGAAAATGTTTTTATGCTCATCCTTAAAGGTGGTAAATAAAAATTAAAACTTGTCATCCATGTAGGCTGTGAATTGATACCTAATGGACAATATTTTCATTTTTAGAATAAAAAGAGAATAGAATAGATTTTATAATATATATTCCATTAAGACAATAAAAATACATTATATTAATATCATTATAGAGTTACCATGACACTTTTGATAGGGTACTTGAGGATAGTGTATGAAAATAAATGAAATTAAAATAGAAAAAAGGTTGATTTTACCTCTTGATATCGTCTTCTTGGAACATCCTTAAGAAACTAGGATATGGTCTTTTAAAAAGACTAGAATGTTTTGTGCATGGAGAAGATGATTGTTAAGGTATTTGGGAAAAATTTAGAGAAGCTTCCAGGATTATATTGTGTTTGGATATGGGGTGGTGAGGGGTGGTTTTGATTATTTTATTCATTTGTTTATTATTTTGGCTTATGATTTTAAATTGTGTTGATTCTTTTAACTATGTACACTAAGTAGTTCAGGTGAGTTCAAAGTATTGGTTTCATACAATGTCATCTAACATCTTAATGCAGGTTCCACATGTTGGTGCCCAGAGTCAAACCACTACATGACCTCAAGAAATTCTCCGTGTAAGCCAGAGGCTACTGACTAGCGGCGAGGGTCTAATATCAATAATTTGGAAAGTATACCCTCTTCAATATGGTGAATACACTATCAAAAATAAAAATAAATAAATGAATAAATATAACAATAAACATAATTGTACAAAATGCACCAGATGACCCAAAACTGGGAATACAATATCAAAACTAAATTGTAAATATTCCATGCTAAATTGTGTGCCAAGTGTAAAAATGGAAATCACAAATTAATGGCCCAGATGTCTCCCAAGTAGTTCTCAAACCACATTTTGTTCTCTCAACCCTAATTCATCTCAACTCATCCATCTAATATTGGGTATTCTCCCTTATCATGTCCTCCAAACATGAAATACATTCGAATACCAATTAGGAAGCCCGAGTAGGATATGAGTACAACTCAATAGTCCCCCACCAATGGTGTCAAAAATAACATCCAGTCAATAATTTTCTATGATGTTGTATAATGTAATATGTTCACTGAATAAGAAAAACAGTTATCACTGTATCAATTATTATTTATTTAACTATATAAACCCCTTGGTCCTCGAGGACACAAATACCTCAATACCTTTTTTGACTCAATACAAAGTCTTAATTGTCCCCATGGGATATCATATAACTAAATTTCTTTGTTATAATTAATTATCACAATTAATATTTGAGAAAATTTATAAAACATGTAAATTAGTCTGAGATGAGTAATGTGCACATAGGCCTCTAACCTCAAGGGTCTAATGTGAGTGAAACTAAATGAAACATAATGGCATGTTTGGAAAAGGGTAAATCTCTCATGATATTTTCCTTATCCCAAATCCATGATATCTCATGGAATCTTGAAAATAAAATTGGAATGTCTCACGATATTCCTCCCTGAAGGCTCTAATGATCCTTTGGAAATCAAAAAGGAAGCACTCATAGTATTCCTAATGAAATCCCTCACTCATACCCAAGATAACCCATATGCTACTCCATGCGAACATATTCACAAATAAGTGACATAAAACCAAATTTCATTTCAAAAAGCATTCTATTAATTAATTTAACAATTAATTAATCTTACTCATCTCGTAAATTAATTTTCACAATTAATTAATTACATAAAATCTATTAATTAAATTGGAAATTTATTAAACATACTCATATCATTAATTATTTTCCACAATTAATTAATCAAATAATTTTTATTAATTAATTAAAAAATTAATTAATTATATTTAAAATATCAATATCCTATAATTAATTTAACAATTAATTTTTAAAATTCACAATTAAAATTTCCAGTAACTAACTCAAAAATTAACTATTTACAAAACCTGAAAATTTAAATATATCAATAATCAACTATATAATTAATTATTCAATCCCCTCTTTCGCAACTTCCAAAATTCTCAAAAATTAATAAAACAATTAATTTATAAAATTCAAAATCTCTTAATTTATTAATTAACCAAATTAATTAATTCATGGAAGATATTAATATTATAAAAATTATTGAAAATATAAAATTACATACACATAATATAAATTACGACTATGGGTAATGAATAATAGATGACCTACCTCAAGTCTTTAGTGAACAATTCCCCAACCGTAATCCCCAATAATTATGTAGAGTAATGGTGTGAAACAAGATCGGGATCTATAACCTAAATCAAGATTGAACAATTCTAGATCTATCAGATATAGGTATTGATCTAATATCATAGATATATATCCAAAATACTAGGCATATATCTAATTAAAATAGATAATAACACCCTTTAATGAAAGATAGAAGAACTTAAGAGGAATGGAAAGGTAATCGGTGTGGGATCCTATTACTGGGAGGGTTTTATATCATTGATTTAGGCTTCAAATCACAATTAACAGAGATAAACATGGGTTTTAATTCGTTTGTGAGCCTCTAAAATTATGAAATGGGTGATAGGGTTCAATGGTGGTCAATTTAGGATCAAAATTGTGGTTTACGAATTTCTAAAAATCATTTCTAGGTTAATTTAATTCCAATGCATGGTTTGCTGGGTAGGGGCACACAGTTTCCCCTAACCATGATCCAAAACCATGATCCTATTTTATATGGCTGTATATTTACTCTTATGATGTCACATGGTTTGACATACCATGTGTCAATCATATAATTTCCATATGTCTATGGTTGCGTGGTTTGTCGGACCGGGGGCGCGATTAGAGAAAACGATACCACAACCCTACACTACCCTATTTCATCTACTTTTCTAAAATTTCCACCCAAGAACAAACCAATGTAAAACGGAAATTAAAATTAATCAAGAAAAGGAAAAATAGTTCCTACCACGAGCCTTAGATAACTCAAGAAAACATCGAGATTTTACAATATCCCGACTTTATAATAGCTAATTCTCAAATTGTACTACCAAGCCTCTCTAAGATTCCATGTCAAAATTATTGGGCCATTTATCCCACGCATCTTCTTCCCTTTTCCCATTTTTCCTCATGCACACTCCTATGTTCTCATAATACATGATCTATTAGTACTATATTTCCCTGTAACAGTTTTTCATTATGATCCAACACATGTATCTGATGCTCCTCAAAAGTTGCATTTATCTCAGAGTAAACATCATCCATATCGATCACATGAGAAGGGTTGGTGTGATAATGCCTAAGTTGTAACACATGAGAAATGTTATTCGTAGAACTGAATTTCTTTATAATAGAGAATCAGTATTCCACCTGCATAATTCTCTCCATAACCACAAATGGTCCAAAGATCCTAGGTTCCAACTTGTCTTGTCTCTATATGAAATAGTGTCCCAACCTAGTATACACCTGAAGAAATACACAATGACAAATTTTAATCCCTATTTGTCATCAATTTCTATCAACATATTACTTTTTTCTACTCTAAGTCATATAAATACATTTCTAAGTTAGTTAAACCTATTCTGACGTCTCCTACACAAGACTCCGTCCCAACAACTCTAAATCACCTACCTTGATCTAGTAAAGGGGTGTTCTGAATAGACTACAATAAAGATATTTGAATGGTTCCATATGTATTTTTTCCTGTTAACTATTTTTATTGGAAAAATCTACCAAAGCTAGGTGATTCTCCCAAGACACACCAATGTCATGAAAGAATTCTCAGAGCATATAATCTAGCACATGTATAGTATATTCCATATTTCCTTATATCTGTGGGTGAAAATATATACCCAACAAAACCTATATACTATGTGACATCTATAATAACTTCTAGAAGATTGATGTGAATTGTTAGTATTGGTCTAAAACTATAGTCGGTGTCACTCCGTGAAGATGGAATATATACCGAACATACACATATCATAGATGATCCACTAAGAAAATGTCCCATATTGAAAATAAATATTCTAATTTCATTAATAAATTCATAATAACCCAAAGAGATTCATTATTATGAGGCTTCATTGGGATATCCACCACAAATTCCAGGGTAACATCATCCCACTTCCATTCCAAAATGGGAAATGGGTGTAAATTCCTAGTCATTGATTCTCAGTCTTCACCTACTGAAAGGTGTAACATTGTGTCACAAACTATAATATTGAATTTTTTTATGCTCATCCCCCAGAAGTATAATTTTAGGTCATGGTACATTTTGGTCACACCTGGATGTAATTCCCACTTCAATGAATGAAATTCAATCATCAACACTTCTCACATACATGCATGTACAACAACCCAATTCTGGATATACATGATCTCATCCTCATATATGCTTTAATATGAAGGTGATTACCCACCTTCAAGGCATTCCCAAAAGTCCTGACACTCTAAATCTTGATACTATCTATCACTAAATCTAACTCAAAAGTTCAGTCTATACTCTAGTTGATATAAGAATCATATTCTCCTAATATTATTGAACTACAATATGAATCTCATTCAACAAATTTATCATCCTACACTCATCACTAGACTCTTGAACATTATATGTCTACATTTTCCTACTCAGAGTATCATCCACACTCTTTCCATTCACAGGCATATATGGAAGTTCAAAATCAAACGACTACACGTACTCTACCCATCTATTCTTCTGGAGATTCAAGTATCACTGTGAGAATATATAATTCATGCTATTATGATATATATACAAAGTAATATTTTCACCCAATATATAATGTTTCCAACCCATAAAAGAATAATAAAATGCTTCCAAATAGAGCTCATGCATTAGGTAGTTTCATTCATGTTCCCTCAAATTCTAATACCCATATTCCAAAACTCAATCAACTGGTATCAACCCTGCTCCATGTCTGATACAGGATGCATCACAATACACCTTATACTCCTTCCCTAGATCATGTGGGATTAAAATAATTGATGATGTTAAGTTCTTATTCAACTATTTGAATACATGATCACAAAATTCTAACCAGTCAAAATTTATCCCATTTTTTAGGCCAGTAAGCAGTGCTTTCAATCCGGAAAATTCTTAGAAAAACTTTTGATAATATCCAGCTAAACCAAGAAATTTTCAGGTATCGAAAATCTTCTTTGTATACTACCATGATAATACTTCTTATACATTCTATGGGGGCTCTAAAACACCTTTCACCAAGATGATGTGACCCAAGAAGTTTACCTAATCAATCCAAAACTAGATTTTAGATAGCTTGGTGTCTAGACAGTACCCTCTTAGTGTTCTCAAAAAGATTTCACGATATTGTGCATGATCATCATTTTTCTTAGATTAGACCAAGATATCATCCACAAGAACTACCAAAAATTTATCTATGAATGGATAAGATATCATGTTCATCTAGGTCACCAAAAATTTAGGTTCATTAATGAAACCAAATAGAATAATGATAAACTCATATTAGTAGTACCTTATCCTGAATGTAGTCCTCAGTATATCAGAAGTCTATACTATTAGATAAGAATACTGTGACATCATGTAAATGTTTGATAATACAGAAGCTCCTCTCAACTATTAAAATATATCACTGATATGTGGGATAGGATAGTAGTTCTTCACAGTCATCCAGTTCAACATCCATTAATTAACACATAAGTATAGATTCTCATCAGTCTTCTTTGAGAACAACACTGGTGAACCCCAAAATGATGTACATAGATGATAAAACCCTTATCCTCGAACTCTTACAGCTATGTCTTATGCTCTATAAGCACTATTAGTGAAATTTTTTATGGTGGAATAGAAATCATCTCAACTCCAGGCATGATCTAAATTTAAATTATACATCTCTCTCTGGTGGAATCCCTAATAATTATTTAAGAAAAAAATCCTAAATCCTATCCATTATAGGTGGAAATAAATCATGTTTCATAACTCCATAATCTAATATTATACTTATAATATGGGCTATGAGCTCTCCCAGTTGCTGATAAACTAGTCCCGCTCAGCATTCATGGATATCCCACTATCCATGGTTAATGTAATGGTCACCCATAGGATATATAAAAGTTAATATTCTTCAATAACAATTAATGTAGGCTTAATATGGTACTAACCAGTTCACAACCATAATTAGGTTAAGGTCTGACTTGTCAAGGATATAATGATCCCCTAAAAAACAATACTCCCTGATCTCAAGAGAAAACCCATTGTAGAAATAGATATCTCAATACTGTACTCACATAGGTGTTTCTATCATCAAAACCCCTCTCATGAACTCCATATACAAGATCAAATCATTCTTAAGTTCTGTGTAAATAAAGGAATGAGATGCACCAATATCAAATAATTCACTAGTTAATGTATATGCTATATAATTGTACCTCTCACTATTGATGACCCATCCTCGCTATCCACAAGTGTAGCCTCAATGGAATGTAACTATCCTTCCCCTCTCCCCTATAATATGGTCTGACTCCCTTGAGGTATTCAACTATTCTGATAAAGTTAATCATGCCTAGAATCATGATCTCAACTACCTCTACCACATAATCAAGTATAAATCTAACCTCTAGACTGATACGGTGCCGAAAACACCCTCCCCACACTCTTGTTCTTTCTAGATCCTTTATCACTTACTATATATTGCATGTTCTTACATAACCTCTATAGATTCCCTATCATTTTGTTTCCTTGGATCACTACTGGTTGTCAAGGAAAATGTTTTTGTAAGATTCCCAACATACTACAATGGTTGAGAACCACATGGGTAAGTTATTGTGTAATCGACCATTCCCTGTGGATACTCTTCTTTCCCCCAATATGGGAGAAATTCTCAAAATAATGTTTCCTTATTTCAGAGTTCATACTTCATATGCATGTAGAAGAAACCACATATCTTCTATTAGAATCATCATTTATATTCTCTTCATGTATTAGAGCCAAATTAATCTCTTCTAGAAGCATCTTTTGTCTAAAGATATTTTCATGGGGATTTATTACACAAATAAGTCTATCCTTAAAATACATCGCAACAGCAGCCTCATATCATGAAAATTCTAGAATAAAGTGCTGAAAATTTGTACAACTTCTAATATCGTCCATCATAGACATGTTCTCTTTTGTCAATATCACGAAATCAATTTCTCTCTCTTCTCTTAGTGTATCAGGATAAAATTGATGTAGGAACTTCTCTTGAATTTCTTTTAAATCCATAGATTCTAGCTACTCATCCCAAGTCTGGTTGTCCAAACATCAATTTTCTTGACCATGTAGCATATAGGCATCCAATTTGAGTCTGTTATCACCAAGAGTCTCTCTGTGGTCATGTATAGTTTTGATAGAACCATTCCAGAACTCAGTTCCCTCAAGTCTCCCATGTCCAGTTAAAGACAGACGGTGCTACAACTATAACTCCCATGATATAATAGAAATTATTTTCACAACACTCCCAAGGTATCTTTCCATGAATTTCATGATGTGAGTGGTGTTCTCTCAAAACTACACCCCTACTTCCACAACTGGAACTATCTGTGCCTCAGGTTTCACTGTTGGTGGAGTATCTCCAGCCATATCCAATTATCATCATCTCAAAAACCATCATTATAGAGGAATATCTATATAATTCCAAACACATGTATTAAGACTCATAAAAAACATTATCACATTTATATAAAAATAAAATCACAACAAGTCCCAATAATTATTTTCTCCAAACCTTGTTATGCGGTTAAAATAGAGTTGTTATCACTACCCTTAACCATCCTATAAATAGTTCCTATGTAACAAGGGTAAAAACATTCTCATTATTCATATTTTATTAGACACAAATTTATTCCAATTTTACCTCATTTTACCATATTCAATTCTTTATTCACGTAAAAATAGTTCATGTTCAAAAACATACCCAAAACACTTTTCCCCATGCATGAAAAAATGATTAATGTTTTAAATTAATCATTAGTGCCCATAATGATGCATGGAACTCAACTCTCACTACATACTAGTCCCCAAGTCAATTCTATTTTTTTTGAAACAACAGTCCAATCACACCGAATGTGCATCACTCTAGGTGAAATAATATTCAAGTGTAACAATAAATAATAATAACATCAATCCCACATTGGGTACTTTGATTTTACCTCCTACATGGGTTTACAACACCAATACACGAGCTCATAACCAGGGATTGTATCTTCTTAGTATTATGTCTAAATTTCCCAAACGGTAAGAAAAATAATAATAAAAGAAAGCAACATTTGATACCTCTTCGTAATGTCCCGAACTGGGTCCCACATGTTGGTGCCCCGAGCTGGTCCTCCACAAGTTCCTAGGTGTGGATCCCTTTACTCCACATGCTATAGACTTGAAACGAGGGCTTTATATTGATCATGGGGAGACTATAACCTCTTTTATAAGAGTAATAAACCAATTTAAAATAAACAAAATAACTAAATAACATATAACCATAAATAGAATAGTTCATGTGTCACTAAATGACCCAAAATTGGAAATGAAATATCAAAACTGAATGTAAATATACATTGATAAAGTATGTGCCAACTGTCAAAAAAATGCATAAGTAATGAAATTGATGACTCCCATGTGGATCCCAATCCATGGATGGTTCCATCAACCATTCTCCATCACAACATAGTCATCTGACACATGGAATTTTCCCTTATACTATCATACAATCATGAAATCAATTTGGGTATCGACAAGGAAGCACATGTAGGGAGTGAGTACAACTTAGTAGGCCACCACCAATAGTTTCTAGAACAACATCTAGTCAATAATAATTTATTTAGTACTCAAAATATATAATTACAATTCATATGTAAACATTTACCATGTTATCAATTATTCTTTATTTGACCACATAAACCCATGAGTTCCCAATAACACCGTAATCTCAATACCTGCTTCATCTCAATCCGGATCCTGAACTATCCCAAAGGATATCTTATAACTAAATGACATTTTTATGGTTCATTATCAAAACTAATACCTTTAAATTCATAAAACATGAAAATCATTCTGACGTGATAAATTTACACATAAGGATATAACCTCAATGGTCTAATACGAGTGAAACCAAATAAAGCATGATGGAATTCAAGAACAAGGGGAAAGCTCTTATGGTTATTTCCCTATCCCAAATCCATGTGCTCTCATAGTCTATTAGAAATACATATTGATTCTCTGTTGAATGACTCAAAAAGTATAGTATTTGTCTAAAAATGTTAAATACTGTAAATTACTTATTTCATTATTCTAAAAAAATTCTACTATTTTTAAAAAAGGCAAAAAATTCACCCAAATTATTTTTCTATATGTATAGTTAAAATGTAATCTCCATTTTATGAAAATAATTTTGTAAATATGATAAATTTAATTTTTTAATTGAAATCATCATTTATTATAAAAATATTGTTTTTTATATTATAACTACTTTTATGACACATGGAAGTATGAATTATGGTATCATGAGGTCGTTATTAAAATTTCTACATTCTATTCCTAATGGTTACATTATTATTTCTACGGTAATGTTAATATTTAATAATATATCTTAGTTTGTTTTTGGAAAATACACTATTAAATAAATTGAATTTATTTAAGAATATACTTACCAAAAAATCTTGGTGCTTTATAGAATTTTGAAAATCCCATGCGACTATTTTTATTTATTTTATGTTATTTTGGAGTATTTTATTTTATTGGTATTTTCTGATTTGAAATTTTTTATTTTTAGGGGTTTTCTTCTATTGTTTGGTTGGCACGTGTTTATAGGAAACTATGTGGGTAAAATAAAAAGATATTGTATTTTTTATAGTGAGTTGCTGATGAGTTTTTCTAGATTGGGTAATGTATACAGGTTTTGAGGGAAACCATGTAACATGAAAGTGGGTTTTTTCAAGGAGAGAGAACTATTCTTTCAACTATGTAGTGTCTCCAATTAACATTATGAATTAGTTTTGTGTATTCAGGTAACCCTAATGGTTAGTAAATTATTAGGGGAACTGTGTAGATATACCATGTGAGGTTGTGGTATTCTATCTAGTATATTATTCATGGTAAGATCATGGTTTACCTAATTAGGTGGTATAACTGTGTGGCCTTCCTAGATTCATGTAATTGTAAAATTATAATATTTTCACAAGTCAATTTTAAGAATTTTACAATATTTTCCCTTCTCCTTCACTTCAGAAAGGACATAAGTCTATGATTAAAGATCTACCCTCCCCACCTTGATGTCATGCTTCCTCTCCCTCGATTTAAATAGGGTAATTGAGGTAATATTTTTCCTTCCTCCACAATCATCTTCTCATATACTCTGTTCAACTTCTCCTATTTATTTCATTTCATACACAATCCTTACACCTATGTTGGTTTTGTTTAGTGTTTGTGATGGGTTTGAAGACATGTATTTACATACTGAGGATTTGAAAAATTGTTTATCTTGATCAATTATTAATTCTATATTGAAGATGACATGTAGTGATATGTTTCTACTTGAATTAACTATGAATTTTTATACCATACCTTTTTATTACATTAAATGGATGATTTGAAATTTAAAAATGAACTTATTTAAGAATTATACATATTTTTTCTACCCATGATAGGTTTCTGAATGGTTTTCAATTTTTTTCATGTAAGTATTTTCAACAAATTTCCTAATACTATATTGAAATGAATTGATTTCATACCAAGGGTTTTTCAAAATGATTTTGAGGCTTTTTAAAATTTAATGATTTTATTTAAATAATTATTTACATAGTTCTTTTATTTTAAAGAGTTTCTTGGAATTGAATATTTTCAAGTAAATATTTTATGTTTTCAAATGGATTTTATGATAAATATTGTGGGGTTTCACAGTGTTCATTTTTTAAAAATTGACAGTCCTATGGGGGTTTTAATTTTATTTCTATATTTTCATTATCAAATGGATTTCGAGGTCTATTTTCATGATTTGGTTTTAATGTGTCTTTTAATGTGATATTTCAATGGTGTAAAATGTATTGGCATCATGATCTTGTTTTTAATGTCTTGTTAAGAACTTTTAATGAGTTTATCCTAAAAGAAAAATTTCCCCTAATTGAGCCCCTCATATTATTGTGTTTGATGTGTACTAAGGACCCTTGGTATATGGTTCATATTATATAAATTTTATTGATTTAAAAATGGTTTTTTTAATGAGATGGTGTTAGAGATAAGATGGATTTTTTCAATCTATATATTATTGATTTACTTGATGATCTCATGATCGATTGTTTTTTACCTCAATAGATTAATATCATAGGAAACCTAGGACGCTATGTATATTGTCCGGATTTGTGAAATTGTATCATGGTGTAGACATGATGGTTAGTTCCCATAAATATTTATAATCATAGAGGATTTTATATAGTATGCAGTACGATCTAAAAGTATGACTAGAAGTATATTCTAGTTTCCCATTGGGTACCAGTGAGTGATCTGATGATCTAATTCATGTATCAATCTTGTTAAATCATAGTGAGTTTCCCGTGATGCATAGTTCTAGTTTGAGGATTATTTAGAGGATACTTTTAATTTCCTAGTTTTTAACCCCTAGTCCTTATTTATTTATATAACACCATTAATTTATTATGGTCATTTCTATCCATTGATAAATTAGTTCCAAGGTTTGTTTGAAATATACTTTAGTGGTGGTTTCTGTAATGTACCATAATTTTTATAAAAAATTATTAAATCTATGTATTCATACATTCATTATATAATTCTTCATTTTATTCCACAATTGTATAGGTCTAGTACCTTTAGAGACATCGAGACACAAACATATTGTTCTTAAATTATCTATATCGTCTCCCGCTATGTTTATAATAACAATCACCCTTTTTAGAAACAACGTTTCTAAAACCCTTCTTTATAATGTGTTAAAAAAAGAAAATTTAGGGTGATCTTTGATTAAAATTAAGGGAAATGAATAGGGCTATCAATAATAACATACACATAACCTGAGCATAAGGGTGTAAGAATATGAGCATAACATTTTAAATCCACGCCTTTCAAATCCTATATCATAATATAGAATTATGGAATGACGATTGGTTTTTCATAAGAAATGGATCATAAAATAATAAAATAACATAAGACATGGGAGAAGAAAATATACATACTACATGGAGTTATGGAATACCGGTAAATTTAAAACTGTTTGAACATTTATAAATTGAAATAGGTGAATTATATAAGTTATAACATGAAATGAGGCCCTTGAAAACCCTTATGGGAAAATATATTGGTCTTGTCATAATATTATCGACGTAAAATTTATGTCCAGACATAAACTTGTAGACATGAATTCCAGGTCCACACATAAACATATGGACACAAAATCCAGGTCCACATGTACATTTGTGACCATGAAATTAGGTATATGTATAACACATATACCTCATGATTTATCTAACTTTACCCAATACATTGAAGAGAGATATAGGTCTCAACCATGTCATATTAAAAATCATATATATGTGTGACACAAGATCATAAAACATTCATCAAATCAAAACTCATAAAATGAATTGAATTTCATCAAAGTATTACCTGTGAAAAGGGGAATGAGGTTCATAAAGATCATTTCATCAAAAATATAAACAATCTAGAAAAATAATAATGATGTTATCCATGGATCATTTCACCAGTAAAACATAAGTATTATCAAAGGATTTCATTTTAAGAGGGAAAATTGATTTTGAAAGATCACATGGAATAATTATTGAGGTAAATTACTTTTCCATTTTAAAATCACTTCTATTTTTAAAAATATATACATATATTAATGAAGAAAAAATTAAAATAAAATCATATTTTTTACTTATAAAGTATTCTTAAAAAATTAAGATGTCTTTGAGGTGGAAAAACCGCTTATTCATTACTTTGACTTTAATAACATTACAAAATCACATAAAATAATAACCAATTATGTTAGCTCATCCCCAAAATTTCATGTTCTTCTATAAAATTCATGGATCACCATAATTATATAAAATTATAACACATTTAATATTTCAATATAATTTATTTTATTTTTCCAAAAAATTGAATAATCACAGCAATAGTTTTGTGGAAGTATTTAAGGTGATTATTTAATTTTTTTAAATTTATAAATAAACATCTCTCAACAATATAATTTCACTACACACAAAATTAATATTAATATTTTTTCATAACTAATTATTTCCCTAGGTAAACACAAAAATGATATTTAAAACTAAGAGAGTGATATTTTGTCACTTCTTTTGGTTTAAATAAAATAAATTCCATTTTCATGGAAAAGTGTGCATTAAAAAACTCAAATTTAAGACTAAGGTGTCGGGGTAAGAATTTTATTCCTCTAATAAGAAATAATAATAATAATTATAGACTTATCGCTTAGTTTTAACTTATTTTTTTACTGATTTACCCTTTACAGAGGTGATAAATTTTAACAAGGTTACTATTCATTTTGACAAAAAAAATAAACAGCTTACAAAATATGAACATAATTATTCTAAATATGTAACCAATTACAATAAGTGTTAGAAATTTTTTTTAATATAAATATGAAAAAATTAATGAGAATTTTTTTTAGGATATTGCTTGTTTAAACACAAAAATATATTTAATACAAAGTCATGTATAGTGGTGATTAAAATGATTTTTATTGGGTTATATATAATTAAAAAATATATATTTTACATTTATATCAAATTAAAATCATAATGATAATTTATATAAAATTTAAAATGAATATTTTATCAAAATTGATACTTTTCACCATTCAATGAAAAATCAAAATTCTTCGAAAAATTAGAAAAATTCCCCTTAATATAATTTTGATTGGTTAATTTCAATAATGAAGTTAATTTTATCAAATATATTTTCTAAATTTCCAAAAAACTAATTATAATATTTTCTCACAAAAAATAAAAAAAATATTTTTTTGAAAAATAACATAACAATAATAAAATATGTTTGATTAATTACAATGTATTTATATGAAGTAGTGAATTCTTTTATAATTTATAATGTACTTAATCCTATTCATACACTCTAATTTAATTGTTCAGTAATACTAATATTTTAAATAGAATATCATGGTTCGCATAAACTTGTGATTGTGTGTAACTAAAGTTATCTAATAAGTTAAATATATTTGAAATAAACATTTCATAAAATATCGATGTGTAAAAAACACTCCCTACACTTTTAATACATTTACTCCTCTTAATTACTTTTTGGTAATAAAAGGTCTATCATTTTAAAATTCATTTGTTAAAATCCACATCCTAATAAGGTTTTATAAAACATCATTTGAAATTGACATTTTCATAACATGTAGGGGAAAATCCCCCTTTTATTAAATCAAGGAAAGCCAATTTTTAGAACTAGGAAGATGGAAACACATTTTATATGGCCTATAAACCCAATATCACAGGACATCAAGTTCCAAGCACTTGAGAAGTCATCTCCTAACCCACATAAACCCATTACCCCCCATCAATCTCGAGTAGCCATCATCATTTCTCACAATGCCACCTAGCTTGTAGAAACCTACTAGCCACACACTAATCGTGCCTCTCAAAAAAAGGTAAATATTCACCATCTTCACCCATCATGATACTAGGGTTGTCGTCTCCAGACTCACTACCCCCCCCCCCCGCACACCAAGGGTTGTCGCCAATCATGCCTCTCACTTCCATTTGATCATGATGATGATGTGATTGATGTAGCCAACAACCAATGTAACATGCCACCATTAAACTATTCCCCATCTTCAATCATTGATTTCCCCATGCCACCACACTCACATCTTAGTTATCATCCACTGATGACCATACAAAACGAACCAAAATCCCCGCCATTCATTTCGAAGTGACACTAAATTAAATCCTCCAATTTTTATTGTGGAAAGGTTTTGATCCCTTGTTAATATAGGATGATAGGGAAGCCTCAACCACTATTTCAGGACCCCAACATTGATAAAACATCATTTTTAAAATATATAAGGTTAAATATGATGTTTATATGGAATAATAGATAACTTGGATTCCATAAAGGTGAACTTACGTGGGATGTGAAACCATGGATATGGAACAAAAACCTAACACCCAAGGACTAATAAAGAGTGATGGAGATCATGTTGAGGAGAAATTTAATCATAAAAATACTATAAATTTTTTATGGGTTAAAAGACCATTGATTTCTCAGTATAAAAGGTGAAGGGATAATGATTTTATTTCATGGAACATTTCCTATGTCCAGTGGATTCATTTACAATCCATATAAAACACTCAATAATATAAATGTGAATGATATATTTATTTGTCTTAATAAAAATCTCATCCTTTTTTCATTGATCTACTTCTACCAGATATCAGACTCTAGGAATTGGATATTTGAGATAAACATTTCATTCATGAAGCACTTTTGATCAACACAAAATACTCAAAAGTCTTTCCTTTTTCATTAAAATATTTTCCAAAACAAAAATGTTTTGTATAGGATATGATAACTCAAATATTATACTTAATAAAAAATATCCAAACTTTCAACTTAATACATTCCACACATATTTAATATTATGACTACATAGAAATATTACCAACCATATTCAGAACCCAATGATTATTTTAACTAATATCCTCCCTGATCAATAAAAAAATTATTTTAATTACGAATAAATTATAATAAAAAAATGTATGTACCTAAATTTTATATTATCTATGTTTTACAAACTATTTCTCAAAATTTCACTATAATATATAATTATAAAATATAATACATGCTTTATTATTTAAATATACACTTCTCTTAACCAGAAACATTTACATTGGATGGTTGGGTTCATCCTTTAAATGATATACAATAGTTTGTTTATTTAGAATATATATATATATATATGGAAATTATGTAGGGATAACTAATAAATGCTTAGAATCAAACCGAATTTCCCAAAAATATTTGAATTAAATGAGTCTTTTTCATACAGACATCAACATATAATCACATATTCTAGAGTGGTGGATAAGTGTGGCCTAAAAATCATGATTCTCTTCAACTATTTTTATTACATGAACATGACCATTTTACTTTTAATTCATAGTTTATTATGGATTACTATCTTCTATAACCCTTAGATAAATTTATTGATTGTAATTATGCCCAAACAATTTTAATATATATCACTGAGTGAGAGTGGTTTATTTTATTGATCTCTCTCTCCATTCATTCCAATGACTGGCATATTTACATCACTCAAACATTATTTTTATTTATTACATTGACTTACCACATTTAAACATTTTTATTATTCTATTTATAGATTCACCAATGTGTTCCTACCCACATTTTTGTAAAGTATGAGGTTTAATAAGTTTCATCCCTTTAAGTCAAAAACCACTAGAGTTTCCATGATGTTTTACCTTCTTTTTCATATCTTCAAAACCTTAATGGTTTATATATTAAATATTCACATTCAGTGAATATTGAATGATTTATTCATATCTTCTAAGAGACTTATGGATAGAACCTTTTGAAGGCTTAGTTTCTAGCCAAAAATGAATCGATCAATTTTTCTATTAGGGGTGATGATTAAACATGAATCAATCCTTGAAATTATTATTCAATTTTTCTCAAGGAAGCAATGGATTAATTGTGATTCTCATAATATCATGAAATTACTTACCTATTTTGGATTTATAATTGGAGGGAAGTAGTTATGGAAAAACATTATCTTAAATTAATCCCATCAAATGGGGATAATTTACTCCTCTTTTTGTGTATTCTGAATATGATTCCACCATTGATTTTATTATCCATAAAAATTCTGATCAACTATGACAAATTATTCATGGTTTTATCCCTGAATAATAAAAAATATATTTTCCCTTTCATTGATCTATTACTTAGAAATCAGTGGATCAAAAGACCAATAAGGATGGTTGTTTTTGTCACATAAAAGATTCAATACCATTTTTCCTCCTTCTTAGTTATCAACATGATCCATGTTTCCATTAATAACGTGAGAGATTTTTGTTATCATATTCACAAGTTATTTCATCAAAACATTTAATCTATTTGATTTCTCACAATTATGGTTATTTCATTGGCCATCACATTCTTTGTTCACATGATTCCTTATAGTTCCCAAAATTAACTAAATGTAAAATGTATAGTGTGAGGAATGATAATCATGTTTAAAACCCACATAATCCTGAAACAACATTATTTGGATATTTAAATAATGGATCATTTGTTTCAATATATGAAATATTAGGTTTATCCTATGTTATCCATGATGAAAAAAATTATGATGTTATCCTACTCTTAGAAATATCCTAGGTGTCCATACTAATGTTTTCTCATTCTAGTTTCAATAGGATAACTAACCCATACATTGATAACAACTATAATGACCCTTACTTTTAATATAAAATTATTACATATAATTATATCAACATTAATTATATAAAATTTTTATCCATGATATAATTATATAGGTATCATTCCTCAATAAACATGGACATACAATTTATTAGTTCAAAAATGATCTAAATCATCTTCCACTAACTTCTTCATTACTATCACCCTTCCTAGACACATCATTTCTAATACCATTATTCATAAACTAGGAAGAGTAAATAGAAGAAATTGTGATCTCAGATGCTCAGTAATGGTAAACAATAGTGATATCAATAATCACATAAGCATAACATTTTCTTAAGTGAGTGAGAAAATGAACATAACATTCGAAATCTACTCCCTAGATATCATAGATTATAATATTGAGTCATGGAATAAATAATGGTAGTTCATAATACATGAATAGTAAAATAATATAACAAAATAACCCATGAGATCATAACATTTACACAATACATGGAGTGGTGTAATACACAAAAACATAAAACATTCAAAACATGTATAAATAGAAATAGGTTCACCCATTATGTTAACGAAATGAAATCATGACCTTGAAAAAACATATGGACATGAAACTAAGTCCAAACATAAACTTGTGGAAAACAAATCCAAGTCTACAAATAAATTTATGGACATGAAATCCAGGTCGACACATAAACTTATGGACATGAAAAATAGGTCCACACATAAAATTGTGAACATGTAATAAAGTTCACTCATAACATATTTACCTCATGGGTTATCCATCTTTACCCATTTCATTAGAGGGAGATATAGGTCCCACCTATCACATAAATAAATTAATATATATATATATATATGTCATAAAACATCATAAAATATAAATCATTTTTGAATTCATGAAAAGGAATAAATTTCATCAAAGTATAACTTGTGAAAAAGGAAATGGATTTTATAAACATAAATTCTTCATTAACATATAACATCAATAAAATGAATAAGGAAAATATACTTGGATTATATACCTATTAATACTTTAGAATATTTAATTTATGTCATCATACACTGAAAAAAAATTAATGATCACATGGAATAATTCATTAGGTAAATAAAATTTCCATTTTAAATTAAATTGTCATTTAAAAAATATGTGCACTTATAAATGAGAAAACAATTATTTCAAAATTAAATTATAAAATTTCATAGCAAGAATAAAATCATTAATGGGTCATGATATATGGAAAATAATCTCATTCCATAAATTGTAAAACCCATTACATCCTTTTTTTGATGGAAAAGTCACTAAGTAACTAGTTTCGAAAATGATGAAAATGAAACTTTTAAACTATTTAGTAAAAAGAAAAACTATGTTAAAATTTAAATTAAATTTTTTTATATAATAGCTAAAAAAATTATTTACTTTTAGTAACCATGGAACCGGAAGGGAAATATTACCCAATGTGGACTTAAATATAAACAAACCTAAATACTGATGATATTGTGAAATAGAACCATACCTCAAGTAAAACCTTTCTTCATTCAAGTTAAAACCTAATATAGAATACCTATGGATTTATTGTAAAATAATTAAATATCCATAAATCTATAATTCAATTTATTATTTATATATATCATCTTATCACCTCTTTAATTATAATTTGTTATTAAAATCACCTTTCTGTGTTACAACAGCTGTGTTTTCTAAGCATGTTTCTATTCGGTAGTCCCAAAAATTATAAATTGACCATGGTCCCGTAATTTATAGAATTTTTGTAGTGATATTAAAATAATTTATATTAATTATATACATATTTATAGTCATTCATAAAAATTAGAAATAAAAAAATGAATAACATTTTTATTGAGATGCTAGGTCGTACGTACGCATAAACATTTCTTCCATTTTTTGAATGATAGACTAAAATAAATGTAAATAATAATTAATATTTAGTGAATTATTATTATATAATATATAACCTATATATATTTAAAAAACAATCCTTATGAGTATCCATGTGAAATATAAATGAAAAACAGATCACATTAGATCATTCATATGGTAGTCCAGACATACGTATGAGTGAAATTATCATTTCCTAAAAGATTGAATGATAATAATGTAGACATGATATTTTCATTATATAACTGAACATATGTCATAAAAACCATATATAAATATTAAATACAATATATTTCACAACAATGAAATATGCTGATGTATAATTATCTGTATCGTTATATGGAAATGGTATGTCGTACGTACGCATGAGTGATATTTTCACTTCTTATTTTTTGTAAAGGATGACGTATAATGTTGTTCTCCTAATCATAATAAAATTTATGAATATCTAGGATACCTATGTTATGATCGTATGATAAATAACAAGGATTTTGAGGATGTAAATAAGAGTAGAAAAAAGGTGATCATTTAGAGTAATTACCTCTTCTCTGAAATGACTCCTTTAGATATCCACTAAAGGGCTCTAGGGTTAGTCTTTTGGGAGGACTAGTACATATATAATATTTCATGTAATGTGTAGAAGATAATTTTTCCTGGTATGTTTTTTGTTAAAGGATAAATTTGTTTTAATGAGGTTTGGTGGGAGATGTCCCTTTATACCTGATGTGTGGGCCACTTCTAGAATTTATTTAATAAATAAAATTTAATACAACTATTTTATAAACAAATACTTCAAAATTGTATTAAATTTTAACCAAGGTTAGTTAATTCTTGAAATATCATAAAATAATTTGGGCAGTCGTATGATCTATTGTAAACCATATCATTTGGTTTAACCCGTTATTTCAGAAATTTTAAAATTAACCATTGTAACATATTTTTCACTTTTAAAGGGATATATTTTACATATAACGCAACTATCACCTCATAAATATATAATTGATAAACATTTAGACCATTTATTATTTCATTTTTTCTTTATTTAATATTTCTATTATTTTTCAATAATTTAATAAAATAATATATTCATAAAATATCGTTATTTTCAATATTGACACTGTACATTACTTCGAATTTAATAAAATCCAGAAAAAACTATAATTAAAAAAATATTTTAACACATCCGATTCAACCAACCAAGTAATTATAAAATATAAAAACAATATATCACATTAATTATCTAAAATTAAATTACATTCAGTATTTTTAAAATGATTTATTTGTTTTTTCCATAAATTTAATAATTATTTCATTACTTATGTGTAAGTATTTAAGGTAATTATCTAACTCATAAAAATGATAAATAAATTAAAAACATGAAAATAATTTTTTTATTCATAAAATTAGTATTATTATTCATTCATAACCACAATTTCCTTGTGTAGACACATATATGACAATAGTAATAATTTTGTATTATGTCACTTCATTTGGTTTAAATAATATATAAGTCATTCTATATTGAAAAGATTCTATTAATCAATTCAAATTCAATCCTAAGGTAATATGGGTAGAGTTTCCTTCATCCAATATGAATAAATATGAATAATTATGGCCCTATCCCATTTTGTTAACCCAGATTGACCTAATATACTCTTTTCTGATGTGATAAATGTTACCACTGTAACTATTCATTTTGTTCAAAAATAAAAAAGGTGTATTTAAAAATAATATAAACATTAACTATTGATATGGGGAAAATTATTTTAATATTAAATTCCTTTTTGTTACATAAATTACTTTTAATATAAATTTTTAAAACGAAATGAAAATCACCTTTAAGATGCATTTTAAGCACAAAAATATTATTTTACCTAAAAAAGTAATGATGATGATTAAAATAAAGTTAATTATATTTTATCTTATTTAAAAAATTGTTACATTGAGATAAAATTTAAATCATAATGATAATTTAGATTGAAATTAAAATTAAAATTTTTAAAAATCGGTATTTTCCAATATTCAATGAAAAATAAACATTTTCAGAAATATACCAAAATTTCACCTAAAGATATTTTAAATTCTTGATTTGAAAATTTATGTATCTTTTATCAAATATATTCACTCAAATTTAGAATCATTACTTATTATATTTCCTCGCATAGAGTAATTAAAATTCATTTTGGAAAAAACGTTGTTTTGAAAAATAAAATGAAATTACTAAAAAATGTTATTAATTACAAAGTGTATATATGGATTAAGAACTCTGTATATAATTTGTAAATTATTTAATCATATTCATATCCTCCAATTTAATAGTTATGTAATAATAATATTTTAAGTATTATTCACGGTTCACTTAAACTCTTTGTTGCATGTAGCGCATGCTACCAAAGAAGGTAAATATATTTCAAAGTGATGATTCATAAAATATTAGGATGTTATTGTTTTTGTTTTCATTAAAATTAATTTAAAATAATATATTGATTCAATTTATTTTAAAAGAATAATTATAACTATTTTTAAACTAAATTTTAGAAATGATTTGGAAAAGAAGAAGAAAATGGGGTTGGCATTACATTTGAACATAAATGTTTTCTTTTAAATAATGGAAGAAAAATTTAAACGAAACATTGGAATAATAAATTCATTTGATATTCTGATTTTTAGTTGTAAGTATCATTTTTTTCTATGTGGTATTATTTATAGTTATGAAATAAAGTGATAAAGTATGATATTATATTTATTTATAATTTATCATATAAAAACATTATTTTATAAATTATATTCAACCTAGTATTTATGGAATTTATTATGAATGGAACTGTATAGATACTTTTTTTAATATTAATTGGAATGTTTACCCCACACCTTTAATATTCGTGATTGTGTGTGTGGCTTAATATTTTTATCTTAGGTGCCTTGCTATTGTTTCAATTCAATATGGGTTTTTGTGTATGTTTATGGATGTGTCGGGATGTGGTGAGTGATTGGGGGTCACTTAAATATGATGTTGGGGATGTTTTTCGGTTCTCATATTTCAGGGTAGAGACGTATACTCCAATTCAACAAGGTGTATTTTATTTCTTTTTTTTATTTATATTTGTTTCTTCTCTCTATGTATGAGTTGTTGGGAAATGATTTTTCTCTAAAATCCAAATTGGAAGATACTAATTGAATGTATGCATGGGAAATCCATGTTAAAGTGGATAATGATAAAAAAGAATAGAGTTACAATCAATATTGTATTCTACTCAGTGTTTTTAATGAATGGATGTTCAATATAGAGAAATATATAAGTATTTTTGACAATAGATATTGTTGGTTCATTGATATATTATATGAACAAATGAAATGAAATAAATCTTTTTTTGAATAGATATTATCATAGATTATGACTCAAATAAGTTATGGTTTTTTGGAAGGTTCATAATTTGATATTATGATCTAACCTCTTTTATATTGGTCATATTTTCTTGGATTCCCATTTACCCCCTTAAATGGTATTTAATGAAAATAAAAAATATGATTTTGGATGAACGTTTTTTTGTTATCTAAAAAATTTTAATCAATTAATTAATTCACAACTTTTATTTATATTAATCAGTATCCAATTTTTTGATGGTTCATGATGAACTATCAATAGTTTTTGCATTTTTTTGATTATTTTGAGGTTGAAACCATTCCCAAGAATGATGCATTGATAACCAAGAAATTTTTGTCAGCCCATGGGGGTTTGAAATATCTTTTGGTCCTTATGAATAGTCAGGTTGAGTGATGTTTCATGTCATTATTGGTCAGTTCATTAGAGAAATTCTCCCAACCATTCTCACCAATATTAGGTCGGTTACATATACATAATAATAATATTACATGAGATTAAATTCACAATATCAAGTTGCAATAGTCCTTAAGAGAGTAGATACTTAAAAATGACATTATACCATGAAATCTTATAGTATTTTATTAAAATAAATTTTCTATATTTTTCTCTGTAGATTTTTTCTTACATAGTATTCATATTCATTATCTAGGGAATTGAGAAACATATGGAATGAGTGATCTTATACTCTCAATAATGGATTACAAAAAGTTGATGATTATATGTCTTGATAATGACATATGAAATATAGTAGGAATAGATAAACAAATGATTTGACATTAATGGATACATAGGCATAAAATAATCCATGGATGAAAAGGGAAATAAATTATCAAATTCATAATATTAAATGATCTCATAGTGAATTAAATTATGAGAATGAATAATTTACGAATTAGTAAACAAATTATTTTATCCATGGTCCATGAAATTATATATAAATTTTATAGATTCTCTCATTACACAACATTATTAGTCTCGTGATACATAGATGAGCATAGAAGGGATATATAAATCTTGGCCCCACCCATCAAATAAAAGTTTACTACATTATATCATTTACTAAATGTGTTGAATAAATACATATCACAATGTTCAAAAATGAACAACATGAATATATATAGCCTATTTTTTTATTTAAGTTCATCATATTATCTTTTCCCATATATATCAAATGATTATATGAGAATGATAGCAGAGAAATAGTGAATGTGAATTAATAATGATTTTTTGGTGAATTCACTTAAAACATATGAGGATAATTATATTTTCATAATTTACAAATACATACCACTATCATGTGATAAATAAGGAATTATAGTAATCTATTAATAATAATGACTTAGATGATAAATCAGTATAGAAACTTTTATGCAAATATTTGAAATTGTAGGGGACTAAGTAATTATAGATAAATCCCCTAAAAAAATTATCATTATGTGGTAACACATATTTGATACTAATTAGGGATATAAATTTTCATTAAAATAAATAAATTTAAGTAATTATACATTGATGAAAAATATGATCATGTGCCAAAATTCACTTTAATTCACTTGAGGCCTAAACAATTCTCCAATTTCGGTATCATTATCATCCATACATAATAATACCCACCTCATTGAAATAATAAATCCAGAATAATGAATAAATTCTATATAGAGGGATTTTTAAAATATTGTTTATTTCTTTGGGAAGGTTTAAGCATAATAACAACTAAATAAAGGAGTATAATGTCAGGGAAATGGGTTCTCACTTGCATAAGATATATTAATTATAGTACATACAATGATATCTTAAAAATATATGAATAATAATAAGGAAATTGAAATATTTAAAATAATTATAATGTAAATATGAATTGAATAGTAGGAGAAAAAGGACCCTTACCACTATTGAGATTCTTAAACTAGAGGAAAACATTAAAATGAACTAAATACTTTAATTTTATAGAGATATACAAGAGGAATACTCCCTAAGAGATGTATAATGACATAATTTTTAATTTCATATAGGAGAAATGAGAATAGAGGGTAGGTATTTATAGGTGTCATGAGTTGAATTTCATATAATAAATTATTTAATAATTTATTTTTCAATTATCATAATTATTATAATACCCCACCCCATTGTTATTCATTTCCTTCTCTATGGATATATTATAATTTTCAAGGAAAATATTATGAAAATAGCGTATCCATGGCCTGATTGTCTCATTTTTACTCTTATATGATGTCATATTTACTATATTAAACCATTCATTAACAAATTTTAATATTTATAAAAAATAAAAATAACCCTTAACAAATTTATATATCTTTATTCAAAATATGAAAACCATTTTATCGAATTAATACTATAATTATATATATTATATTTTTGGAATAATTGTGATTCATTTAATAAAAATGAGGTATTGGGGTAAATTTAATTTCATCTCAAAAATAATTTACCTTCTAATACTCCATAACCCCAGAAACTTAACCCATTATCCCATAATCATAATAATTAATGGTAACGTGTGAATTGTTTTTACTTTAATGAGGTATTTTGGGAAGTATTCACCTAGTAATGACTTCATCTAACTTGAACTTCTCCGGCAGGTGATTTTTCTCAATCCTATATTATTGTTGTTTTTCTAGGTCTTAGTTAAGGGGGAACCCCATTGTTGTTTTTTCTTTCCCTATCTCTGATAAATGAAATTCTTAAGGTATGTTCTTAATTGTCGAGTTTTGTGTTTCTACCTTCTAAATAAAATATCTATTATCTTTACCCATGATAAAAATATTTTTAATAGTCATTCTATAGTAGCTATATTATCAATAGTTATAATTACAAACAGAAATGTAATGTACATATTTATTCTTACCTACAATAAATTTATTCAAAATAATCCTTTAAATAATACATGTCATTTCTATTTCATTAAATATGTATATTTTATGTCTTGTATAACTAATTTTACTCTATTTTTTATAGTTGTGGGGTTTATTTGACCATATGAGTCATGAATATATCGCACCATGTCTCTTACATGTATTATTAAATGTTTTAAAACATATATATCTAATAAAAACAACCCAAGGATTAAGATGCCAATTTTAATTTGAATACTAGGTACATGAAGCATCGACATTGAACTAAAGTATTAAATGTTATTTTATTTAATAAAATGTTATCCTCAATTCCTTTAAGCTTATAAAAAATCATAGGATAACCTTGGGAATAAATAAAATAAATGGATGATCTGTAATGTCTATTATGGGGAAAATGATGAATAATTATAGCATATGAGTGAAAAGGTGTAGCATGATGTCATAAAACACAATAATCGTGAATAATAGCTAACAAACCGACATGAGTTACACTCAAAATTTCCACCCAACTCTATTCGTCACATACCCAAAGGGTATTCCTAATTCCCACGGGCTGGTAACATGTGCCCGGGTATTGATCATTAATCTTGAGGGTAGTATTTATCCCACCCTATATAAACACCAGGCATATAAATACATACAAAAAAAGAAAGAAAAAGTGGAAGACTAGTAAATATATTCCATTACTGTATGAAGGAAATATAAGAAAAACTTTATAAATTTCTAATACTATAAAAGACAAGTCTAAATGCAAAAGAATAAAATGAAACAACTACTCCAAGTGACGGTGAGGATGAACTCCCACTATCTCACCACCACCTACCCAAACCAACTAACATGAAACCTATTCTTCTAACTATATCACCTTCCCTTTACCTACAATATAATACATACAATGGTCTATACAGCACCAAATAGGTGTGCATGGTGTAAGCTAACAAGCTCAATAGGATCCCACCCAGGTGTTCCGTAATCAGTCTCTGTATAAAAACCCATATGTGTTAATTTTAAATTAAAAAATTACACGATAAGTAGTAAAATAGTTTTATAAAAACATGGTAAACATTTCCCTTTTATCATTGTTCTAAAATAATATAAGTTGTATCAATTTGAACAAAAAAAATTCCATACCATCATTCACAAGAATCAACATGCATATCAGGGATAAAAGAGTACAAATCTATGAAATACAAAAACCAATGTTGTAGGAAAACCATCATAAGACCAAGGAATACAAAAGTTCATGAAAAAGAGAACTCATACCCATTAATCTATGAACAATGCACTATGCTATTGAAAGCCAATCATCTACATTGCAGGACCAAGGAGACACCCCATAAAGTGAAACCCTGACATCATATATGTAACCAGGTCCAATAATCTACACACTAGGAAAAGAGGAACAACATAGAAATTGATCCCCTATAATATATGATGTCATTAAGCTAAAAATTACAAATAGTACTCAAGGTAACCCATGTGCTCTTTTTCTCAATTATATCAATGTTTTGAAAATCATTTCAAAACCACTTTACAAAACCATTTCTAATGATTTGAAAATACCATTTTTCATTCCATTTACCAAAAATCAAGGAGAACACATTTTTCATTTAAGACTCTTTTTAACACACAAAAATAAATCATGTTAATTTCTTGTATAAATCAGTTTATAAAGAAAGAAAAACAAGGTTCATAACCATAGGTTAGAAACAGAACCTCCAACCTAAAAACTTGGGTCTCACACATCCACAATGTAATCCACAAACAAAAAAAACCCAACAATTTCTACGAAGGCACTATAATCCAATAAACACATTTTAGGATTGATTAAACTAATAAATAGGGTTTTAAAAGAATTTGTAACAACACATACCTCAAGAAAGAACTTATATCTCACCACAACCAATAAATAAATGGACTCCATACTGAGATTTCTCATTGGATCTAGAAGAAGATGAGAGAAAACATAAAATTAGACCAACATATCAGATAATGTATCCCAAAGTCACTACCACAATCAAATACAACAAATAAGTGGAAATACCACTTATCTGGAGAGACGCACCACAACCGCAATGATGATCGAATGTTGATCAGATTGTTCAAGAATTATATAAGTCTATCAAAATCACCTAGTAATTTCAATGGGTTGAGAGATAGAGATTTTGGAGAATGAATTGAAACAAAATAGCTACCATCCTTTCTAAAAAAACATTGCACAGGCTATTACATGACATGTCACCTGGTTACATGCTGTGTAACCCTCAAAGCCCCACATATGAAGTAAAACATGTCACCTCATATTAAAATTCATTATTTAAAACATTCATGATGTGAAACCTCTCTTCCTGGAATATAACCTTTAATAGCGTGAAGCCCTTCATGACCTATATCCAGTAACTCTTACATGTCGCGTATCCCAATTATGTGGCATGAAATCCTCATCTAGCCTATAAAAAAGCCTATTAAAGCTAAGAGTCCCACAAATCTCTGGCTTCACCATTGTAAGTATCCACCCAATTCATTGTGAGAACTATACAGACAATGAGAAAAGGAAAACGAGGATGAGGATAAAGATGTACCTAATAGATTGGTAATGGGATGTTACAAACTCTCCCCCATAAAGACTCTCTAGAATCTAGAAGTCATGTAGATGATGTAATCCCTATAAAAATATGATGCCCCTACTCCCTCATCACGACTCGCATTCCAATGTTTCATGAGAATCTGATCCAAGTTTCCATTGTACTCTGACCAATGGGATTGACTTCACATCTAGGACTTTTACTTATGATTCAACTATCTCAATTGGATTGTCTAAAACAGAAATGAATTTTTCTAACTCAATTTCCTCTCAACTCATAATTTGAGTGGGATCATGATGGTATTTCCTAAGTTAAGATATATGGAAAACATCAGGAATACCTATCAACTAAACTAAAAATTATATTCGATATGAAAATTATCCAAGGTAATATGTGACATCAAATGGTTTAATATATCTCGAAGCTAGCTTTACCTATTTTCCAAGTCGATGGTGAACTAACCAAGGAGAAACATTCATGAAAACTATGTCACCAATTTAAAACACCAAATGATGATTTCACATATCCACATATGATTTATTTCGACTATGGGCTATAACAAAACAAAAAATGTACCACTTGAATCATTATTGATGTCTCTTTGACCAAACGTGGTCCAACCAAACTACTTCGTACACCACTTCCCAAAAAAGAGGTGATCTTCCTGGGTGACCATACAACACCTTGAAGGGATCCATTCTTATCGATGACTAATAACTGTTGTTAAAAATAAACTCATCTAGTCCTAGATAGATATCCCATGATCCACCAAATTCCAAGACACATACACCCATCATATCATCTAGGATCTGAATTACTCACTCCATCTGACCATCTATCTATGGATTATAAGATATGATTAACTTATCCTGAGTTCCCATTGCCTCTTAGATACTCATCCATATCCTCAGGTTAAAAATATGGTCTCTATCTGAAACAAAGTTACAATGATTACCATGCAACCTCACAATATCCTACACAAACATCTTACATAGACCTTCAACCTTAGTGGTATAATTCATTAGAAGAATAAGAGAATATTTTTTCTATCGATCAACAACCACTCAGATATTATTCCTCATTTAGGGTGTCCAAGGTAATCCAATAATAAATCGATGGATAACTCATCCTATTTCCATTTCCACTCTAGAAGATGCTGAAAAAAAACCAAGGGTTTCAATTGCCCTGTCTTTATCCCATGGTAGGTGTAACTATAGGACATGTAATCTTCAATGTCATTCTTCATAGCCGGCCACCAGAATCTATGTCTCGTGTCATAATACATATTTGTATCACCTTGATGGGTGTCCCAAAAATATTTGTGATAATTAAACAAGAATAAAATTCCCTAGGATACTAGGACTACAAACTTCTTCCTAATGTGAAGTATTATATCTGAAGAGAGAGACCAACTAGAAAAGGTCTCCATACCATAAAGGCTTTATTGAACTTCACTTAACTGAACATCCTACAGCTAAATCTACAGGACAAATACTAGGAAAGATTATGATAACTGAACATTGGTTAGAACCATACCTAAAACTATGTGGTTCCTTCCCTGAAAATATATCCTTCACCTTATCTAGATCAATTGACAAGCCATGTTACGAAATATTATTCCCTTTGAAATTTACTTGATGAATCCAGATAATACATTTTGGAAGGTTTCCATACAAATGATGAATTCTCAGAATTTTCAGTACCAAACTTATTTAGTCCTCATGCTCACACTCATATTCTTAATAGGAGCGAATATAATCCACAAACACTCCCAAAAATATGTCAAGATATTGTGGGAATATCTGATTTATCAAAGATATAAAAACTGTATGATAATTAGTCATACCAAAAGTCATAAAAAGATATCCATAATGGCCATACCTACTCATAAAATATATCGTTGGTACATCAGACTCTCGAACACTGAGCTGATGATAACCCAAATGAATATCAATCATTAAGAGATACATTTCCTCCTTTAAATTATTATGAAAATAATCTATGTGAGGAAAGGGATATTTTATCATAACCATTACCAATTTCAACAACCATGATTCCACACACATCCAAATTGAAATATATTCTTTATTGAGAAAGAGCAGAGGGGATTACTAAGGAAAAACACTAGGTGGAATGAAATATTTTTCCAACAGGTCATCCAACTGAATTTTAATCCCTTTTAGCTCCACCTGTTCCATACGATAAATAGGTATCAATATCATATGTGTACATGGAACTAGATCAACTATAAACTCTACCAATCTCTGACGAGGAAGAATAGAGAAGTGTCATTGGAAAACATTAGTGAAGTATTGAACAAAAAATTGAAGATAAAAAATTGGAGATATTTCATCAATATTAAATGAAATAGAAAACAGAAAGCTCCTGAGCTCTTGTAGGGAAGGCCATGTAAGTCCCAATATTGGGTCCCACTTCCTTTGAAACACATAGGATATCACATTAGTTGTAATAAAAGAAACATACAAAAGAAAAAAAATCAACATTACCACGATGAGAGAAAAGAAAATCCTTACCAATAATGAAACCCAACAGATCCAGATTAAGAATGAGAAAATCCCATACCAACTCTGTATCAGAAATCATTAATACACAATAAAGACACTAATACCCAGGATCTCTCCTATTTAAATGGGGTCTAGCTAACTCAATTACAAAGAACATAAGTTCTATTGGAATTTTAAGAATACTAAAAAAAATGTATTGATATAAAATTTGGGAGGAACCGGTATCAAATAAAGAAATTGCGACTTCAGATGAAAGTCATATAGTACATATAACTATTGTCAGACAAACAAAAACTTTTATTAAACACTCATATATTGCATGAATGTGCATCACTCCTGAGGAATATGGCTAGGTCTCTATAGTATTTGAAGCTTCTCATGCATCGTAGTAGTCTTTGGAGCTGATGAAACCTGACAATAATGAGGCATAATCATAGCCTAATAGAAGCGTTGTATATGAACACCATATCCCTAATAGTTTCTTGTATTCATGTTCATAAGAAAAAAATGTATAGTGTGACTGAACCTACCACAGTAGTAGAAATTCAGTGCCACACTTCTAGCTGGAGTAGATTATTAGGATGAGGCTCACTACTATGATCCACCACCACAACTTCTGAGATGATCCAAAAACATACACTTCTTCCCATGCATGCCACTAAATTTTCAATGAGATTGAAGATAAGAGTTGGTAAAACCAACCTTTCCTATCATATCCATCTCTTCCAGAATAATTCTTTCCTCCACCACAATATATGTATAATGTTTCAACACAAATACTTAAGATCTGATATCTTATCTCAAGCTATGCAGGTATTTCTGAGCCTTTATCTAGTCATTCTTAACCACGAATGGAGAAAAATGGACAATCTCAGCAAAATGATTATGGTACGCTGACACCAAATGATCTACCTTCTATAATGATAATAATTCTTGAGACTTTTCTAATATCATACACTTTGGAAAAAATATCTAGAAGATCGTGGTTTTGAAACCCTTCTAATACAGGTTTACATTTTTGTCTTCTTGGACCATAGAATCCCACCATCGCTTGCCAGAACCATCAAGATAAAATGTTTCACATTTTACCATGATATTATCATGTGTCTACATGAATTCAAATATTTTAATTTTCCTACCCATCCTTTCTTCTTCCACTTGAGGTTCATTTTTTCTTTTAAATAATAGTGGATTATCGCACATTAATTCTCACGACCAGTCTCTATCTCTTCTAGCTCTCAATTGAACCTCAATGAAAACATTTTGATAATGTGGATAATCTTAATCAATAGTATGAACTTCCCATATAATAGTTTCGATGATATTCTGATTCATTAGAGGATTTCATTATGGACCATCAGTTACACCTTCCAGAGGAACTCATGGAAGACATCTCGGAGGCATATTGCACACTAAAACAGATGTAATTATCGTAATATTGCGTAAATATCATCCTACACCAGAATACCCCAAAGTAGAAACAAATATTTAAAACCAAACACAACACTAGATACACATAACCCAACTTCCCATTGTAACTTGAGTATCATCACAACAAGAGTTGGTTGCCACTTATCACAACATACCTCTCAAATCCCAAAAATCTTATCTTCAGTCAAACAAACACCGTAAGACAAGGAATCCTGAGGAAATACATCCTATAATACCAAATGGTAATGAAACAACATTATTTACCCTGAAAACTGGTACCCGACCTAATTCGTCACACACACGTTGGTGACAAGCACCCATGCATCGATCAATAAACAATAGGGAAAGAGGGGGAATGATTTCGAACAACTTATGAAAACACATGGAATATATATACACATTGAAAGGAAATAAATAGTGTAATACTAATATATATATATTCTATAACTATAAGAATATAGCTGGATTAGAAAAACTACAGAAGTGGATAAAACTCCAAAAATCAATTTCAACAAAAAAGTTCCAAAATGAAACAACTACTCCAAGTGATGGTGTGGATGAAATCCCACCATCTCACCACCATATACCCAACCAACTAACAAATAACTTCTCTACCACACTGTAGTTCCTTTCATTTCTCTACAATGGAAGATATATAATGGTCTACACACCACTGAAGTGGGGTATAGGGTGTGAGCTAACATGCTCAGTAAGATCCCACCCAAGTGTTCCATAACTAGTCCATATATAACAAATCCAGTGTTCTCATTTTAAATTAAAACATGGCATTATATGAAGTAAAAAAGTTTTATAGAAAACATAGTAAAAATTTCTATTTTATCATTATTCTAAAACAATGTTTATCAATTTTAAAATCACAATTTTTCTTATCATCTTTCACAAGCATAAACATACTTATCAACATTAAAATAGTAAAAATCACCACAATACAAAAAAAAGAGAAGCAACACGTGGATCACAACACCAAGGAATACAAAATGTCAGGTAGTAGACTACTTGTTCACATTAATCTATGAATAGAACAATTTGGTACCTAAATCCAGTGATCTATACTCTAAGCACAAGGATACACCCAAGAAAGTGGAACCCCGACATTTTATACGTACCTAGATCCAATAATCTAAACTATATGACAAAATGAAGACCCCTAAAAGTGAATCCTCGCATTATATTATAGCCTCATGATGAAAATTCCACCTAGTATCCAAGGTAACCCATGTGATTATTTTTACAATCATGTAAATGTTTCAAAAATCATTTCAAAACCATTTCAAAAAATCCTTTTCAATTCTTTAGAGATACACATTTTCTATCCATTTACCAATAATCAGGGAAAACTTGTTTTTCTTTAAAAACTCTTTTCCAAACACACAAATAAATCATAAACTTCTTTGTATAAATCATATTATAAAGAAGGAACAACAATTTTCATCAACATAGGCAATATATAGAACCACCCAGCTTAAAACATTAGTCGTAGGCACCCATAAAGGAATCCACCAAGAAAATCCAATGATGTTTACAAAGTCCCTAGAATCTAATCAACACATATTAGAATTGATGTAATTATGAAAGAGGATTTTAAGAGAAGAGGAAACCCCACATACCTCAATAATAAATTCCATTATCACCATAACCAACAAAGGAATAGTCTCTGGAACAAAATTTCACAATGGATCTAGAAGAAGATGAGAGGAAACACAGACTTCGGCCAATAGATTGGATAGAAACACAAAGGTGATATCATGATCAAAGACAATAAAGAATTAGATAAAACACATACCTAGAGAGATGCACCGCAACCACAACCATGATTGAACTTCAATAATATCATTCTATAAGGATAAAATTCTCCCAAAAAAGCACCTAAGAATTTCCCTGGGTTGAGTGAAAAAGTGTTTGGAGAAGGAACCTAAAAAAACTACTAATTTCCTATTTAAAAAAAACTATATGCGGGCCTTTACATTTCACTTTACCCAGTTATATGTTGTGTAACTGTCAAAGTCCCAAGTATATTGGAAAACTCATCACCTAAGATTAAAATATATTATTTAAAACATGCATTGCGTGAAACATCTCTTCACACCATGTAACCTTTCATAGCACGAATCCCTTCACAACATGCATCCAAAAAATTCTACACATTGTGTAACATAGTTATATGGAATGAAATACTCTAACAACCTACAAAAAATCATGTTAAGTATTAGGGTCTAACAAATATATAATTTCACCATTATAGGTATCCTCTCAATTCATTCTCGACCCTAAGAATAAAATGAGAAAAGGAAAACTATTATGATATTAAAGACTTCCCTGATAGATTGGTAATGGTATGTTAATAATAAAATTGGATAATTATGTAAAAAACAAAAAACATATTGGTGTGGAATCATAGGAATGTGGAAACAACATAAAACATGATATTATATTATTATAATGTCCATTGCTAAAAAAGTATAACATGGTTGACAAAGTCTCATCGAGAATTTTATTTACTCAATAATTCTATGAACATCGAATCAATAGGCATAAACATTACTCAAGGAATATGAGTGTAATATGGGAAAAAATTATATCATGTACATTTATTTTTTTTAATATAAGGAAATCATACATAAGGAATAATCATTGTAAAAACCCTTTGAAATGAAATGGGTTACATAGTCATGTATTATAAAATATCTAAGAAACCATTTCATAATAAATTAAATGAACGAATGGAATAAACAATTATTAGAAATTCATTGATTAATAAAGAAGTATAGAACATGAAAATGATCCCAGGTGAAATGACCATGAAAAATGGAGAGGATAAATAGTTTTGAAATAATTTTTTTAAGTGGGGTTTTTGGAAAATGGGTCATCAATCATTAAAAATGGTATGGGAATCATAATTTCCATAAAACCAAAAACAAAATAAAGAGGGGTTTAAAAAATAATGTGGTTAATATTATATTCATGGATGGGTTAAAACACATTATTGAGTGGTACAAAAAATGATAAGAAATAGATAAGTCCCCATTAATCAGGGTTTCTTAACGAAATAAATTAACTGGGAATCCATAAAAATAGATATAAATATATAAATATATATATCTAAATATGAATGTATAAATTAAAATTTGTATATATGTGAAGGAAATATAAATATAATATATAAGAATTAAATTATAATAATATATATAAAATGTGATATAAATATGTATAAATAATAATAAAAAATAGGTTTATTCAGAAAGATCCCTTACCTTAGCTCCGGAATCATTCTTCACATGCACATAGAGTCCTGCATAATAATTTTTGTCTCATTAATATCTTAATTTAGAACCTTCTAAATCTATATGTAATTTAATATAATTTTATTATATATATTTACAACCATTTTAATGACATAAAATGTTTAATATCATTGTTCTGAGATTGTTCTTTTCATGGTTCCAAAGTCATAACACATATATATAATTATTAAAATTCATTCCAAATAGGTGTAAAAATATAGAATTTAAATTATATAATAATAATCTACTTCATAAAATTGAAATGATCCAAAATATCTATATTATTTGACAGAAATAATATTTATTTAGTATAAATTCTATCGGTATATGGCATGTTCAGTTAGACGGTTTTACAAACCATTATAAACTAAATTTGTTTTGTTTAATTTAAAGGTTTTAAATAAATTATAGAATAACAAAATAAGTTTCAATATATATTTTTTAATTATATTTAACAGAAATAATATTTTACAAGCTTTCAAAAAGGAGTTTTATAAATACAAATAATATTGTTTATGGAGGAGGTGAACCAACCGTATTGTGAAAAAATATTTTCATTTTTAGAATTAGAAGAGAATAGAAGAAGATGGGTGATAGATATTAAATTAACACACAAAAATTCCAATATATTTTTGATTCTAGAGTAATTATTTCATATTGGATGAAATTTTTTGGAGGATAGGGATGAAGAAAACATAAAAGGCTTAGATGAGGGTATTAACTTCCCCTTTCATTGTATACTCACAGGATTCCACTTATGGTAACTTTTATTAGTTTTTTGATGAGACCTTATCCTGTATAGACGTTAGAGTGAGATGAGGATAGAGTTTAGAATTTTTTTTATTCTCCAAGTCTTATAATGTGTTAGAAGAATTTGTGGTGTGGGATGGAATTTATAAGGGGAGGAGAGTGGTATTTTAGAATATTATATTCATTAAGTTATTAATTTGGGTTAGGATAGTAATAGTATTATCTATTAAGAGTATATAAAGTAAATCATTCAAGTGAATGCAATCCATTGGTCACTTAAATAATCCATTACTTGTTTTTTCATGTATTTTTCTTATTTTTCACATTATCACATTTCCACATATTTTACTATTCATAAAAAATTCCACAATTTTAGACAAATACCAGAATATCTCCCTAAATATTTATCATCATGTAGATACAAAATATTAAATCCATTTTATGAGAATAATTTTATATATTTGATAATTTTTATTTTTAAATAAAATCATTATTTACCTAAAAAATAAACATTTTAATATTATAATCAATTTTTTTGACCATTTGAAAAATTATATACGTTCTGCAAAAAATTATATTATCATCATAATACAACATATTATTAATTTATCGACTAATTTTAAGAAATTAAAATTTATTTTAAATATTTATATTTTTTTATAAAATTAAAAATAAGGCATTTATGATTTACAAAAATATGAACACTTAATTTACCATTTTTAAAACATTTATTTACTTATATCAAGATGTAAATATGTTATAATTTCCTTTTATAAAAAACTTAAATATTATTTAAAACTTACATATATGTGTATACCAAAATAAGGGTCATGTTTCTATTCTTAATAGTTATATTACTTTTTCAATGGTCAAATTATTTTTCAAACAATAAGATTACTATTTAAATTGTTTGATATTAAATGGTAATATGGGTTATCTACTTTTTATGAATACCTCATATTTCATTAATATATAAATAAATTCTATTTTCTTTCAAGGTTATACATATTTTAATTTTCAAGATAAATATTTTATTATTAATATTTTGTTTTATTTATTTAGAATTGTTCATTAGTACAGTTATTCAGGTCTATTGATCATATCCAAAATTTCATATTATTGTTTTTTTATTTTCTATTTTATATACCATTGTAATATTTTCTTTTATTTGGCTCTGTTTATTCTCTAAATATATTTTAAAATTAATATAATAAATTGGTTTTGGTTCTATCATGTTGTGTGTGTGCATTATATAACACTAAATTACTAAATATGACCAATTTATATAATTAAAAGAAAATTTTCATTAATAATATTTTGTTTCATTTCAACAAAATAACTAAATTGTAATTTATTAGTTTATTTTTATCTATTTTATACTCTTAGTTATAGTGGTTTTAATAACTTTTTATCTATGATTTTTTGTTATCATTTTCAATATAATATGATTTTTTTACAAAAAATTATCATGTATTACATTTATGGTCCAATCTGAGGATAAAACAAGGCATTTGAAGGAGGAAAAATTTTATGCTTTAAATTAAAGATATTTCTAAGGAATATTTTTTAGTGACATGTATGTTCAAAAATTATTGAGGGATTGATACATTTATAATTTTGAGATAATTCAAGAGAAAGAATATCATTGATGGTCTGAATTTAATTAGGAAATATTAAGCATAATTAAAACACCTTTACTGATTTAGTTTTTCGTCATCATATTGGTATTCATATGAGTGACCTATATATTTGTTTTTATTGTATTAATTTTATTTAGTTACTATTTAAGGACATATTATGAGTGAGTGACACTTGTATATGAAATTATACCTTCTAAAACATTTTATAATCACAAAATCCATTTGTGATTTCTATGGTATATCAATGCATGGTAAGTGTATGATACGTGGAGTATCCATTTACAGTGAACCAAGTAAAATTTTTATGCCACTATTTTTATTTTAATATTTTTATTTTTTTATATTATTTTTAATATTTATGACAAGTTCAACATATTCTTTTTAAAATGAGGATAATATCAAGTATAAGTCATGAAGAAACAATTCACACACTAATTAACATCACCATATATGGGTGTGTTTGGGAAATTGTGGCTGTAATAATTTTAATCCAAATAAGTTAATAATGAAAACCTATAATTGGTTTTCCATCAATATCTTGACTGAAATCAAATCATTGTCTATTTGATCCCAATAAAAGAAACGATTTTTCAATGCTCATACATCATCCCCAACCCATATGCTTACTATGAAAATTATTGGGGCACCACCATTCTCCCCCATCCATTCCAACTATAGATCCACTTAATCCACACTTTATATGTATTCACATTCCCATTAATGAATTAATTATGTTTAGAAAATAATACTTATAAAACAAATTCATTTTTTGTACAAACACACACACACCATGTAAAAAATTGTGATTATATATTTTTTATTTATATAATTAATTAAGGTTTAATTTAAATTTTGTATGTTTTTAATGTTATTGTATTTTAGTTTATGATTTTTGTTTGTTTTTTTATGATTCATTAATGTCCACCATTGGGTTAGTATAAAATATATGGATGGCCCTTTTTAAGGCATCCTAAGGGGAACATTTTGGGTCATGTTATTTAAGAGGAAACTATGTGTGTTGCCCTTATGTAGTCCCTTTTGAATTTATTTTCCAACATGATTTAATAGTTTACATTATTCTAAGATGGATATGGGAAACTAAATAATATTACCCTATTGTATGGGTTGTGGGTTTCACAAATAGTGCACAATAGAGACAAATGGTGTGGAAGCTATGTGAAGTATTCTAGAGTTTAACAGTGCCATTTCACATGGTTAGAATAAGGTTTTTCGAAACATCGAAGTTGGAAAAAATTTATAAATCTTATTTCCAAAATTTTCCCAACTTGATATTCTTATCCTCTCTCAAATAGAATTCATACCACCCTATGTGTATATGAGTAAGATCTTTCCTCCCTTCTACATTGATCACCAAGCTCTCCCACATCCTTTCCATGTTGTTTTCTAATGCAAAACACTCCTCTATTATTACTCTATCTTCTTATCTTCTCGTTCTATACATTACCCTTCATATCCATTCCTGTTGAAACACTACATAGAAACAATGGTTGGATGATGGTTTAGTAGTGTTTCTAAATTATGGATTTTGGCATGTAGGTATTTTTCGGGCCAATTCATCATTTTTTTGAGAATTATGCATTAAAGGAGAAACATTGTATATTATTTTGAAAAAATTATCACTCATTCAAGGTTGTGGTTTAATGAATTTTCATTTCTCACTTTTAACAATGATTTTATTAGCATTTAATGTTTTTGGGAATTATCCTTTGATGATATAATATATTAATAAATATTTTATTAAATGGTTTTGTGGCAAATGAATTTTTTTTACATAAATTGGGTAAACGGTTGAATTAAATATTGATGTTTTAAGAGTTGAAGAGATTTTTATGAAAATTAGTTTAATTTCATAAATTTATTTTAAATATGGTTGTATGTATAATGTTTTTTTAAATGGGTTATAATTTTTTTAATTGTTAAAAATAACATAGTATCTCGAGCCATCTTATAGGAAGGCATGTTTGGTACATTCAATGTATTTTCAAATGTATGGGTTATTGAAAATCATATTTGTTCCCCTTTATTTGTTTTCACATTATATATGGTTCTTGGGTTACGTGAGGAACGGGTGAAGGATATAATGTTTTATTTCTTAAAATGTATTTTTATGTGATTTTGAGTTATTATTTAGGTTCATTTATGCTTGTATGAATTGTCATCTTATCATCACTTTTGTTTTCGTAATGGGAACCATGGTAACAAAGTGGAAATTATAATGTTATGATAAAATAGACAATCACATGTTACTATTTTCCCTTAATGTTTATGATAAGACCTTATTAGTGTAAAAACAATGTGTTTAGGTGTAGACTAGTCTGGTGGATTATCTTAGGATGCAACATAGGCCAATAATTGGTCCATATTTGGTAAATCCAAGGTCTGTCTCATATTATAACTTAGGGTAGACACCATGAAACTAATTACTTTATTGTTATATTTATATTAAGTAATTATTTTAATTTTTATTTATATCCCTTCCTGACTAATATGTTTAGCACCTAAAAATTTCACTTTCTTAATTTATTGATTTCATGGTGCCTAATTTATTTATATAGAGTGAGTGAGTTTTCAAAATCATTTTGAAATTTTTTAATGAATATTAATTAAATTTATTGGTTCAATTTTATGCTTTTTGTGACTCTAAATATTATATTTTCAAGTGATTTTTTATATTTAATGAAAAATGGTTTGAAGTGTTTATTTAAAAGGAATTTTCATCACATTGGGTTGTCTTAAAAGAGATTGATTGTTTTATGGAATAGATTTTCTTGTTACATGAACGGTTAATATAGCCTAGAAAACTATAATTATTATTTTATTTTACAATATGAAATCTTCAAGAATTCATTGTTAATACATTCTTATCAATATTAGAATTTAGTAAAGTGAAATAACATGGTCAATCTCTCAAGGAGACCAATCACACATCATATTTTTCTATTTATTTATTTATAAACTAACTAATATTCTTATATATGATATTATAATATAATGGCTGTTTATTTAATTAATGATGTAGATATATTAATAAAAATATATTAATTTAATATAATTGTAAAAAAATAATTTAAACAATATAGTGAGAAATAGATTTCATCTCAAGGAGTAAAAAAAGTTAATATCATTATTTTTAAAATAAATATTTATAATATTAAAAATATTGAGATCAACCCTATCACTCAAAATCATTCCAATTGAAATATTATTACTCCTCACAAACTCTCAACAAGAGGTATAATACTCCCTCATATCGTCACCACAACGGTTATCCACCCATTATATAGCATTATGATGATAGATAAGAACTAAAAATTAATGGGAAAAAACATAGTAGTTGACAAATAGGTGACACGTGCCACCACAATCATTTTCTACACTTCTAAATTTTTGAGAATAAAATAAATTGAAACACATAAGTTCATAGACTAAAGAATCCACTTATCCATCCCTTGAAAAAAAAATATGAGGTTAATTCTCCATTTAATGGAGTTGACAAGCGAACAATTGTAGAAAAAACTATAAAATGAAATAATTTGTAAAATATTAAAAAACTGACATATAATGAATATATAAAAGTTTAATACAATAGTGTAACCCAGCTTAAGTAAAAAATTTAACCCTTAGTAGTGAGTAGATTTAAAAATTTATAATCATGATATGGGTTTCTATAGAGTCCAAAAATCATCCTCAAAAGTGTGGTTGTTATTTTTCCTAAAATGTAGAATTTTAAAACTTTAGAAAATTTACATTTTTTAGAATATTATATTTTATTGAGACATTAGGATTTTTTATTATGATCGAACCATTATTGAATACTATTTAAAACTGTCTGATAGTTTATATTCTCTTGTACTAATTTCACATGAATTTAGGTCATTGAAATTGCTATAATTAATATTAAATGTAGTTATGAAAATTATTAATTAAAATAATCTATATATCCATGTTATTTTTTAGTTCAATTGTATTCTTAATTTATGAGAAATGGTTCCATATTTAAAAGTCCTGAGATCAAGGAACATATTCCAGGACCAAAATTGTGATATTCTTTTAGGTGTTAAATTATTGGATTAATCTTTGGGTCCAGTTCACTAAAATATATTCCACCAAGTATTTGATCTTAGATGAATTTCTTTAGATTATTTTATAAAAAATTTCTTTAGATTATTTTATAAAAAATTTCGGAAAAAATTACAATTTTAAATAAAAGTATTTAAATTTGAAAATTAATCCAATTACACAATTATACTCAAAATATAAATAAAACCTATTTTTTTAATTAGTCATGAAATTTGAAATTTATTAGATTAAAAATTTGAAATTTCTGAATAAAAATATTTAAAATATAAGATTTATTTTTATTTTATTCTATCATAAATGAATATTCATTTTATAGTAATTGAATAGAATCTTTGGTGAAATCCCCCTGGAATCATTTTTCTCACACCATAAATATTCCAATGATTATATATAACTCATTTTTCCATTTACATTTGTCTCTTTAATTATTTTATTCAAAATTTAAATAGGTATTGGAAATATGGGATGTGGTGAGTGATTTTGCATCACATTGAGAGGGGTGGTGGCTATTTAGTTTTAATTTTATCTTGGAATTCCCATATAGTGACATTATTGGCTAGGTCCTTTATTTTATCAATTCTATAAATTCAGTTATTTATATTTATTAGTTATTTTTTATAATTTTGTGATGATATATATTACCAATAGTATAATTATTTATACGGTATTATACAATTATTAGTTTCTTCTTTTACTTTGTTTATTATGAAAACTCATTCCTAATAGTTTTTAATGTTTCCCAAAAATGGCTTTCCATCCCATGGGCATTAGTAATGTTCTTTATGAATTATTAATGATCAGGTCATGTGATAGGTCGGGTCAACCATGGCCAGTTCATGAAAAACAACGCAAGAATTTTTAAAAAATATTTAAAATCATTTATTAAAATCCTACATTTTCGAGGGAATTTTTCACAAAAAAATCAAATTTTTCATATATTCATTAAAAAAGGTCTCTCAAAAAATCGAAATATTCAAATAATATTCTAAATACAATAAAATGAAAAAAAAATATAAATATAAAGTTTAATTTCCTAGAGATTATTTCAATATAGTCTCCATATATTTCTAGATCAATGATTCTTTAAATATAAACTGAAAAATAATGTAATTGTGGATCCTAATTAGTTATATGATGTTAGGAAAATATCTATATGGCCATACTAAATTCTAGTCCTTCATTTTTTTAAAAAAAATTAGAGTAATTTTTCAAATCATTACAAATTATAGTGGACGGAACAATGAAACTTATAGTACGTGTCACAGCTGTGTATGAATTTTGATGTATTACTTAGTCAATTTGTAGTCTAGAATTATTATTTGGGTTTCCATTTGATTATTTGATACAAAATAGATATTTGTGATTTCCCGTAGATGGTGAACATTAGGGACATGGTTAGAGAAATTGTTCTCTGTTCCCAAGAAACCGTGTGACAAAAGTGACATTTTGGACAATGGATAATCACATTATTAGCACACAATTATTAAACAATGTTATTTAATTGTGTGTATTGTTACTCTTATTTAGTAAGGGTCAAATAGTGTTCTCAAGGTTTGCAAAACCATGTGGAAAAACTATACAACTTTTCCATGTCATTATAAATTTAGTTTTTATCTTTTTTCTCCACCATGATTTTTAACAATGACACCCATAATCCTCCCCACGTGGGAATCTTCACCCTTAGTGCCTCCCCCATCCATCTTCCTCCCTTTGACCTCCATTTTTTATGGTGGATTTGGTGTGTTTTCTCCAAGAATCTATAATTAAGTCCCACATTTCTTGTTTTATTCTTCTTTTCATGAATTTAACATTATCATTCTTAGTGTTTCATATTTACAATAGATGGTGTGACCTATTATGGTTGGATCATGTTTATCAGGGATCAATTTTTATTTTTTTGTTCTTTATTTTCTTTATAGGGTTCACATGAGGTGATTTTGTGGTTTCACGATGAATTTCAGATGTTTCTACACTTAAGGTATGTGGTTTGATGATCAAACAATATTTTGGGATTTTTATGGGATTTCATTACTTCATGGTCATGTTCTATTGGTTTTATATGAGGTAATAAATTAATTTTTAAAATTATTCACTGTGCATTTGTGTTCAAACTTTATTTTCTAGAAGAAAATGTATATTTTCCATTTTCATTTCGTGTATTATTTATTATTTGTTTCTAAAATTTGTTTTATGAAATGTTTTAATACTGTGATAGGTGTTCCAAAATGGATTTAGTGTTTTTTGGATTCAAAATAGGTTTTGGGTTATGAAAATGGTGGTTTACCAGGCCTGCTATATTTATTGACTTATGAATGTATGAATGTGATGTTTTATGTTATATATGGAATATAAATTGAGAAAAAAGATAATCCTAAGTAACTTAGTGGTGGAATATAACTACTATGCTAGTTGTATTAGTGGGTCCAAGGTCTGGTTCTTTCTATAAAGATTCCTAAAACAAGATTAACTAAACTATGAGGATTGGGGACCACTAGAATTTTAGATATATTTTTATTTAGTGGCTCGTGCATGAGGATTAAGATCAGTATGGTTGATATTCCATGATTCACTAATATATGAGTTTCCTAGTGTCCCACTTATAGTAGTGCCTTCATAAATTTCCTATAATATAGTTCAATTTTTTTATATTATACTTACCGTCAGCATAGAGTTCACCCTGTTAGTTATTTGAAAAGAAAAGAATGTTTTCCCTTATAATTTTTTCTATAAAATTATATCTAAATATTCTTTTACAAAACCGTCATGTTAAATTGTCTTGAAATTATTTGGAATAGAATATCTTATTATGTGGAATCGTATTGGGATTTGTCTCATGGCCTACTTACAACTTTGGGTGTAATTTGACATTTTTAGGTTTAACTCGGGTAAAAAGAAGATGTATCATGATGGTGGTTCTCTTTTACAGTGTTCCTCACTTCTAGGTTTTGGTGGTGGATTGACGACAATGTTCCTCTTATTTCATTGAATATTTTGGGAAAGTGTCATTTTTTCTTTTTTATTCAATTTCGTTTGGGGTTTTTTAAGGTTGTAAACATTGAATCTGAAGCTTTTTACTCCATGTTTGGATATGATTATAAATTTATGTTTTATTTATTATTTTGGGTTTTATATGATTATGTAAATGGATGTAATCAATTCAAAAACATATTTTGATACCCATGAAATAGTTTCCAGCCTATGGGGATCGGTAATGCCCTTCGAGCCATGCCACCGACCGATTCAGGTGTCATGATGAGTGGAACCCTAACATGGTTTTTAAAAAAAATGGTATTAGATCAGGTCAATCTCATTTTCGGTAAATATTATTTGGGATATTTTGGATATATTGGAGTGAGTATTGATGGTTCTTAAGTCTCTGGTTGTGAATATGGTGCCTGACCATCACACCTCATGACAGATCATGAGTCACTAAGTTATGTTGGGATTTTCCTTAACATCTCTATTAGTTGAGACATACATGATGCAGACTGTATATGGACACTGGGTGGGGGTGGAAAGGTATGGTTGTTTAGATTTTTATTATGATGGATTTGGTTGTTGTTAAACTTATGGATGTTTTTGATATTTTTTGTTATCACTAAAAATTTTCAGAATGGTTGTATTGATTATTCACCTTATAGTTGTTGATTCTTGTAGTGAAATGGCTCCCTAGATAATTCCTATGAAACCATGGGAAAAGGTTGGATAGAGTTATCCCTCCCCAATTGAATAGAGACTAGTGGATGGTACGGTTCCGGATTTATAAGATATGAGAGGGGGAGAGGGTTCGATTCATACTCAAGTTAGAGAAGCTAAACCTGGTCCTAGGAAGGAAAAAAACAATGGCTATTCTCCAAAACAAGCCTCATACCTTCCAGAATAATAAAACCCCTCTGTAAGCAGAGGAGTGTCTTGAGAAAATATGGTGGATGTTTGAATTCCTCAATACTCCTCATGTTTTTGGAGTGAGAAGTTCTTCATTTCCATTATAAGGTCCCAGTCGGTGGTGGTAGGATTCAATGGATCAAGCTAGGAAGATCGAGAAGATGAGTTGAAAATATTCCATGATTGTACCCAAAAAGTAAATTTGACCAATTGTTTTAGCATACTCTAGGTATCGGGAGTTCATGATCTTACCTAGGGAGACTCAAAAATGATGGAGTATTCTGGTTGATTCATGGAGTTGGTACAATTTTCAATTGGGATCATTTCAAATGAGTAGATGAAATCTCGGAGGATCAAGATGGGGCTATGGACAAGAATTTATTCTCTTGTATTTTTTTATGTTAATGACCTATGCTGAGGCGGTTGATCATACATTCATGGATGAGACCTATCAAAAAGTAATCCATGGAGCATTGTCAGCTATGGGCAGTGGAAGGTCATCGGAGAAGAAGAAGAAGCATGATGATCATGGGAAGAATGTTGGTGATTACTCGAGTCATCCTTCCTAACTATCTTCAATAGTATTTTCATATGCCGGATTAGTTGTGTGCCATCGGTGTGGTAATTTGGGGAATGTGCGGTCAATAGGTGTATCCTTGTCCATATCTTGTCATAAATATAGCCATATGGGACACTTGTAGTGGGTTTTCAGGGATATTAGAGTGGTTTAGGACATATTGATTCCAGGTTAATATCATCCTAGTTAGAGTTTTCCTGGATAGAAGGATCTTGGATTAGTGGTTTTGGTGGTAGGATTAGATCCTCTTTGGGTTAGATTCAATTTAGAAAAGAGGCACAGGCTAGTTTCATTCTTAATCTTAGGCTCTGATAAAACATCATTATATTGTGGACCGGGCACCAGCTAGATCGGATGCAGGACCTACGATAGTTCATGGTTCTATTTTCTTTAAATCATCCTTATTTATTGTTTTGATTGAAATTGGTGCATCTATTTTTTTTGTTTCTTCTTATTTTTTGGATTTGTTGAAATTTCTAACTGATTATACGTTTTATGTGATGGATTTGGTGACACTTGTTTTTGAGAAGAGAGAGCAGGGTTTCATAGGTCTTTCTTGTACTCATACCGTGTCAGGGGTCAAACTAAAATGGGCTTTTCTGATTTTAAAAATGTACCACTCCGACATAATCCTCAGTATGGATTGGATGGGTTTTTTTAAGGAAATATCAATTTTTATATGCGGTGAGTGAGATTTGTGGAACCTGATGCGAGTACCTAGGTTTTTCATGGTGAATCTAATCCTCAGTCAGGTCTTACTAGACCTCCAATTCCATAATTTGGTAACTAAATTTTTCAGTTATGGTTTCTCACATTGGAGGATGATGGTATTTCTCTTGATGGTCGATTACCTCTTATGGGGGATATGAACCCAACAATTTTTCTAGATTATTTCTTAGGTTTTCCACTATATTCGGATATGGATTTCATTATAGACTTGGCACCAAGAAATTAGCTGATATCTCTTCCCTCATACCATATAATCCCCACCGAGTTGAGAAAATTATAGGTATAGGTGGATGATTTGGAATCTAAAGGTTTCATTTCCGTCAGTGTATCAACATGGGCCACCCTAGTTTTATTTTCAAAAAATGCCGATGGATATCTCTATTTATACATTGATTACTAGAAGGTGAATAAGGTTTCCATCAAGAATAAGTATCCCTTACTATAGCAACCTGAACTTTTCATACATTACTGTTACATCATTTCAAAGATAAACAACATAATAGTTTTACACATGTGGGATCCAAAGTTTTAGTGTCTTGGGAAATCTAGGACCACACATAACAAATACAACATCAACCATAAACATTTATTTAATTTCATTTTCTCTAGCTTCTTATTGGCACATGCCCTCTCCTTAGTACATGTAGCCACCTGAGGATATACATCAAAAGGGGTGAGCTAGAAGACCAGTAAGAGGATAGATAAGAACAATACATCCTGGGGTGAGCATAATCATGGCATAGGCAAAAGATCATGAACATGAGAGGAGCATAAATAATAAACTTGAAATGTGGTAATGCATAAAAATGAAACATCATGTATCAGGGGTTAACTACCACATATACTTGTGAAAAAAGATAGAATCTTGTTCACACATCATTTCGCGTTTACTCATGAGATTCATCACTTTTCCCAATGTATTGGAGCGCAGTTATATTCCGGGCACACCCATCACATTTAAACATTCATAGTGCGCTATATAATTCCGGTCGCACCTGTCACATCATAAAATTATCATTATCATGCTTGCCACATAGAACACATATCAAACATGTACATAAATAACCCATGGAAAGGAATGGGTTTCATCTCATAATAACACATTTATAAGCTTTGGGTTCCCAAAAGAAAGAGGGAACAACATACTTGATACAAGAACCATCAACCTTGAATGAATGGTAAAAGGTGAGATCTTGAAAGAAGAGTACTTTTGGAAAAAAATTTGAGGGACAAAAAAACTAGTGAAAAACATGTATATTACAGAAAAGTAAAATAAATGATGAAAAAACAATCTTTGAGGAGTAACCATATCAAAAATAGAGTGAAAGAGGGAGAACCCGAAGGAAGAAAATTGGGATTGAGATTTCCCCTTACCTTGTACTCGAATGCCTCCTTGTCTCTAATTTCCTATATAATGACATTATATCATATATTAGAAATTCCAGAACCTTTTATACATTAATAGGGGTCATTCTGGTTTCATTATTTCATATTATGTTCCTTGGATGACTTATAGAGTTTAAAAACATTGTTCGGGGATGTTTGTTTTCATGGATTTCTTCAGTGGTTCTCTTGTATTCTTAAATTTATGTTTGGGTAGATCATGGGTAAACATCCAGAACTAATATTACATTTTATTTATGATATTACATAATCTTTAATGATTTTATAATGAGTTATATTAGATCCATGTGGATGAATCATTAGATAAGATTTTAATGATGGTTATTTGGGTAAATTTGGGCGGTTTTCGGATCACAATGAACTTGTTTTAACTTTTCACTTAGTAATATGGGCATAGGTTATTTCCAGAACCTAAAATAGAACATAATACATATGCAATATTCTGTTTCAACCATAAAAATGGTTTCATGACCATATCTGAAGGTAGACATGGAAGAAGAGAGCATGTTGTTTTTGAAGGTGATAAATTATCTCCACATGAACAACGTTCTCGTTAATAAAATAAAAGGAAGAGGGAAAGGGTGTGGGGTGATATAATATACAATTAGAATCATAAGATTACAATATATGTATAATTATGGAGTTACAGAACAATTTGGATGAAGATAGGTAGGGAGAGATCAAGAAAGGAACTTGAACTTGAAAGGAAATTAAAGGAGAAGAGGGAGAGAAATTACATTTAGAATCCTCCTCTTGAGAACCTCCTTAAGGGCCTATGCTTGATCTTTTGATGAGACCTGGAGCTCTTGGACGTGGGGGATAGGATAGGGAATGTGTTTGGGCAGAGTTTAGATAATTCTTGGAACTTGATAGGTGTGAGGAAAAGATGGAGTGAAGGGTGGCTTTTATAGTGGAGGGGAGAGGGGTTTCCTTAATATAAAATTGATTAGTTTATTAAATTCACCTAAGAAAAGGAATAGTGAGTCTTGAATGACCAAGAATAGTACTTTTATAAATTAATCCCGAACCAAGTGGGCTTACATCAGCAGAACATCATCGATGACTCATTTAATACATTATTAAGCATTTATTGTGAATTATCGGATTCTACTATTCAGCAAAAATTCAATATCTCAGAAAAATCCCAAAAATTTACACCAAAATTTTTTCAACATATAGAATCCAAAAATGATATCCATTTTTCAAAAATAATTTTCTAAATATTATTAATTTAATTTTTAATTAAAATCAAAATTTACTTAAAAAACTGTTTTTAAAATTAAAACTGATTTTGTTGTTCTTTCAAAAATTACGTAGGGTATTATAAAATTATCTAAAAACAATTAGACCGTGATTAAATACTTTATGAATACATTTCAGGGAAATAAATATTCTTCTAAATTAATTAATTAATTATAAATAATTATTTTTACATATAAAATACCAAAACGTTTACTAAGGTCAAATTATCACTTTCTATGATGTCTAAATTTTATTTTATTGTTCATAGGTAATGTTACTCTTATTTACTATTCATAAGGGTCATATTACTATTCATAAGGGTAGGTTACTATTCATAAGGGTAGGTTACTATTCACCAAAAAATATTTTTGTGTCATTACACTCCAAAAACTATCTTGAACACAACCGTGTATGTTGGATTTTTAAAATTCCAAACATAGGGGTGACAAAATAATGTTTAAAGGTCACTTATCACTTATCAGTTCATTATTTTGTGTTTTTATGACATAAATATAAGAAGGAAATTTTCCATTGAAAATATTTGGGTCGTTACATTCTTCCCCCCATAAGAAATTTTGCCCCCGAAATTTCACTTTACACAAACAGGTGAGGGTACTTCTCCTTCATTGCCTCTTCTGGTTCCCATGTTGCTTCCTCAAACTTATGGTTCCTCCACAGCACTTTGACCTGGCGGGTTGTCTTGTTGCATAGAACCTTATCACTTCGGTCCAAAATTTTTACCGGTTTCTCCTCATAGGAGAGATCATCTTCCAACTGTACCACCTCTGTGTTTAGTACATGTGACGGGTCTGGTATGTACTTCCTCAGTAGTGATACATGAAACACATCATGAACTTGAGCCATATTTGGTGGAAGTGCCAGAAGATAGGCCACAGCTCTTATATGGTCAAGGATCTCAAAGGGGTCATTGTACATTGGGCTTAGCTTCCCTTTCTTCCCGAATCTCATGACTTTCTTCCATGGAGATATTTGAAGGAAGGCTTTACCTCCAACATCGAACTCCAATTCCCTTTGACAGTTGTCAGCATAGCTCTTTTGCCGACTTTGAGCATCTTTGATGTGTTTCTGGATGACTTGAACCTTCTCTGTCATCTCTTGAACATGATTGGGACCATGGATCATTCGTTCTCCAACTTCATCCCAATAGGTTGGAGTTCTACATCGCTTCCAATAAAGAGCTTCATACGGAGCCATCTGAATACTCGGGTGGAATCTATTGTTGTATGACAACTCAACCAAAGGAATATGCTGATCCCAACCACCTTTGAATTCAAGAGGGAAGGCTCTTAGCATATCTTCTAGAGTTTGAATAGTCCTTTTAGGCTGCCCATCAGTTTGAGGGTGATAAGCTGTGCTGGAATTTAATTCAGTACTCAAAGCATGTTGAAGGCTCCTCCAGAACATAGATGTGAACCTTGGATCACGGTCAGAGACAATCGAGAGTGGAACACCATGAAATCTCACTACTTCCGTCACATATATCCTTTCATGTTGTTCAAGTGATAGGTCTTCCCAAATAGCGATAAAATGGGTAGTCTTGGTGGGTCGATCAACCATAACCCATATCACATTATTTCCCTTTGACGTCTTCGGGAGACCCGTGACAAAGTCCATAGTAACATATTCCCATTTCCACATGGGTATAGGCAATGGATGCATCATACCGTTGGACTTTTGTCGCTCAGCTTTAACTTGCTGACATACCAAGCACCATGATATATATTCCGCAATATCCTTCTTCATGTTATCCCACCAGAAGTGCTCTCAGAGATCACGATACATCATGGTACTTACAGGATGGATAGAGAAAGTTGTGCTTCGTGCATTATCCAATAGCTCCTTTTTTATCCCAGGTGATGAAGGCACACAAAGACGCGTTCCAAACCGAATCACACCATCATCGTCGATATGGAACCCTTGCAGCTTCCCTTCCTTTACTGCATTCACCCTATTTTATATCTCCACATCATCCCTTTGTGCTTCCTTAATCTTCTATTGGATGTATGGTTGTGCAATCATTTGGGCACGGTAGGATGTAACCCCTGCCCTTATGATTTCCAAATCCATCTTTTGCAAATCCAAAAAGATAGGGTCTTTCTCAATCCTCAACCTGGATAGAGTAGCAGGATCTTTTCTACTTAGAGCATCAGCTACCTTGTTCACCTTCCCTGGATGATAGTGAATAGAGCAATCGTAATCCTTGATTAGCTCTAACCATCTCCTTTAACGCTTGTTGAGCTCCTTTTATGTGAATATATACTTTAGGCTCTTGTGGTCGGTGTATATGTCGCACTTCTTGCCATAAAGGTAGTTCCGCCATATTTTCAAGGTAAAAATCACGGCTACCAGCTCTAGATCATGCGTCGGGTTGTTCTTCTCATGGATCTTCAACTGTCATGAGGCTTAGGCTATCACATTATCATTTTTCATGAGTACACAACCCAAGCCTTTCTTTGAATCATCACTGTATATCACAAAACATTCTCCACTTTTCAGTAGTATGAGTACATGTACAGTGATCAGCCTTCCCTTTGGCTCCTTGAAGCTTCCCTCACATTCTTCCATTCATACATAAATTACCCCTTTCCATGTTAACTTAGTTAGCGGTCTTGACAGTCGTGAGATGTTTCTCACAAAACGTCGATAGTACCCTGATAATCCAAGAAAACTATGAATTTTTGTGACACTAGAAGGCCTGGGTCATTCCTCAATCGCCTTTGTCTTTGAAGGGTCCATTGAAATTCCCTTGCTTGTGATCAAATGTCCCAAGAACGTGACTTGATTCATCCAAAAGTCACACTTGCTGAACTTGGCATTCAACTTCTCCTTTTTCAATGTTTCCAACACAAGTCTTAGATGTTCTTCTTGTTCCTCCATGCTCTTGGAGTAAATGAGAATATCATCGATAAAAACTACCACAAATTTGTCGAGGTAATGTCTAAAGTCTATATTCATCAAATCCATGAAGATTGTAGGGGCATTAGTAAGTCAGAAGGGGATCACAAAAAACTCATAGTGCCCATACCTAGTACGGAAGGCAGTCTTTTGAATATCTTACTTCTTCACCTTTACCTGATGATATCCAGAACGAAGATCCACCTTTGAGAAGTATTGAGCTCCTCCTAACTGATCAAACAATTCATCAATCCATGGGAGAGGATACTTGTTCTTTATGGTGATCTTGTTGAGTTCCCGATAATCGATACACAGTTACATGGTTCCATCCTTCTTCTATACAAAGAGCACTGGTGCACCCCATGGTGATGCACTAGGGCGTATGAAACCTTTATCCAAATGCTCGTGCATCTGCTTTTTTAACTCCTCCAGTTCGATAGGATCCATCCTATAGGGGCACTTTGAGATAGGAGTAGCTCCAGGTATGAGTTCAATTGAGAACTCTACCTCACGATCCGGGGGAATTCTGGGTAACTCTTTGGGAAATACATCATTGTATTCCCTCATGATGGGTATTTCCCCAAGGATGACACTTTCCTTTGACTCAACCATTTTGGAGAGGTGTGCTTCTTCATAGGGAATCAACACCCACACCATTGAAGGGTTTTTCAAAAGATATTCATGATCTTCCTTGCATTTGTAGAGGAACATGGGATGGTTCAGAATATGAAAATATATTTCCTTTTCCCAACAGTTGATTTGTGCTCTATATAATAAGATCCAATCCATTCCCATTATAGCATCGAATTCCACCAGGGGAAGTATTACGTGATCTTCTAAAATAATCTTCCCCCAAACTTCAACAGAAGAAGAGTCAAACACGTGGGTTGCAATGATTTCACCACTTGGTGTTTTTACAGATATCTCTACTTCAAGGTTTCGGGGCTTCGATTCTATAGTTCTAGCAAACTTTCAAGATATAAAGGAATGCGTAGAACCAGAATCAAATAAGACTTTTTCCATTCTTCAGTGAATAGGAAGTGTACCTTGTACGACTTCATTATCATGTTCCACCTCCATAGTAGTGATGGAATAATACTTCCCTTGTTCCTTTGGTTTTGGTGGTTGTTGGTGCTGATTACCCTCAAGAGCTCGACGTTTAGTGCACTGTTTTGAATAGTGCCCTTTCTCTCTACAGTTGTATCATTGAACCACGAGTGGTTCTCTCCGTTCATCGGCTACATTATCCTTCATTTTCATGTCTTTTTGATACTCTTAAGCTTGGTTTCCTTCTTTCCCACACTTAAAGCATTTCCCTGTACCTTTGAGGCAGTTCCCATGGTGCAACATCCCACATTTTTGGAATGTGGGTCGTTGATTTTTCTTCCCACCTTTGTCACTAGATCCACTATCTTGAAACTCCGTCTTTATTTTCTTATCACCATAGCCATGGGACCATTCACCAAACTCCATCTCCACTTTGAGAGCACACCGAACAACTTCTTAACTCCCAATGTCTCGAATTGCAAGATCCTTTCAAAGATGTGGTTTTAATCCACTAAAGAATCTATCAATTTTGCTGTCATTGTTGATAATAAAACCCTAATAATACCTTGTGAGCCTTGTGAAATTTGCTACATAAGTTGTGATAGATTCTCCTTATTTTTTCTTGAGCTCTATGAATTCACTCTCCATCTTCATGCGAAGAGTTCGTGGGAAGTACTTATTAAGAAACATTATCTTAAAGTCTTCCCATGACATCTCTTCAATTTCATCCCTTGGCTTGGTGTTCTTAATAAAATCCCACCATTGATTAGCTTCTCCATCTAGATGATAAACGGCTAGAGTGACCTTCTCCGTCTCAGAACAGTGAAGAACAGAAATGATCTTCTCCATGGAGTTGACACACTGTTCTGCAACTAGTGGATCGAAAGATCCACAAAACGTCGGTGGTCGTTGCCGCATAAAAAATTTGATAGCTAGTTGATACCTCTTTGGTGAAATAGGATGTTATCCATTATTATGGATATTATTCATTACCCAAGATAATTGGGTAATCATCACTATGATGTTTTGAAATCCACCTCCAAAATCATTGTGGATGTCATTCGGGCAATCGTTGCATTGGCCCTCACATGAGTTGTTGGCCTGATTTCTCCTGGTTCCCACTATTTTATAAAATAGAAAAGGTTAGAACAAAACATAAGTAAACATGTTATGAATAACTTATTCATTTAAACAATTATACCAAAAAAATAACATATGGGATCCCTAGGTAAATATTCTTGTGTACAGATTTGTACTTATTCTCATGCTAGAGGTTTTCTCTAGGGTTTACTAATCCTAATTCCCATATTAAATAAACCTTTTCTCTGATACCAACTATAGCAACCCAGACTTTTCTTTCATTACTATTACATCATTTCAAAGATAAACAACATAATAGTTTTTCACATAGAGGATCCAAAGGTTTAGTGTCTTGGGAAAACTAGGACCACACTTAACAAATACAACATCAACCATAAACATTTATTTAATTTCATCTTCTCTAGCTTCTTATTGGCACTTGTCCTCTCCTTAGTACATGTATCCACATGAGGATATACATCAAAAGGGGTGATCTAGAAGACCAATAAGAGGATAGATAAGAACAATACATAATGGGGTGAGCATAATCATGACATAGGAAAAAGATCATGAACATGAGAGGATCATAAATAATAAACTTGAAATGTGGCAATGCATAAAAATGAAACATCATGTCTTAGTGGTTAACTACCACACATACTTGTGAAAAAACCTAGAATCTTGTTCACACATCATTTCACATTTACTGATGAGATTTATCACTTTACCCAATGCATTGGATCACTCTATAATTCCGGGCGCACCCGTCACATTTAAACATTCATATTGCGCTATATAATTCCGGGCGCACCTATCACATCATAACATTATCATTATCATTCTTGACACATAGAACACATATCAAACATGTACATAAATAACCCATGGAATGGAATGTGATTCATCTCATAATAACACATTCATAGGCTTTGGTTTCCCAAAAGAAAGTGGGAACAACCTACTTGATATAAGAACCATCAACCTTGAATGAAAGGTAAATGTAACGCCCCGACCCCAGCTACCCAGAGTCGGTGAATTACATCGTAACATTGGCAGGATCACAAAAGATCAAGTCTCGAAAGACCGATTAGTTTAGTAGACTTGGAAACACCTGATACATTCATAAATGTTACATTACAACATAAGGTGAAAAAATACAATAACAAAGTCTTCATAGTCCACACTCATATCCTCTTCTGACTATCCCTACAGGTCATTCTTAAAATACTTCTTCTCACGCTGGAAAATATTAAAACATTGAAAGGGGTGAGCTCAGATGCTCAGTAAGGATAACAATATTGCGGAAGCATTCATAAATAAACATAAACATTTAAGGTAATGTATAACTAAAACAAAAGCCTTTTAGACATGAACATCAACATAATATGGAAAAAGTAAAATGAGATAATGCCATTTACTTCTTCACATGGATATTCTAATGGTCGAACAATCACATGAAATATCATTAACCACTTTCATAATGATGGAATGCATAATGCCAGACTATCATAACCACGTAGCCAAGGCCTCGTGCCAAGACCACAAATAAGATTTTGTCAAGGACTCGTGCCAAGACACTAGTTTGTCTCATGAGACCTTCCGATGCATCGAGGATCTATAGCGGGCTCCACCCGTCACTTATTAAGTCCAATGCATTCATCATATGAATAGGTTTAAACATTTCATAAACCATAACATAATCGTATCACATAAAACATGCATAAAGGAAACATACCATTTCCAAATTTCAATCACAAGATAACAATACAACACATTGATATAATAAAAATGCTTTCAAAACCATTTTCAATACCAAAATAATATAAATTTAATACATTGTATTTATTTTTCATTAAAATAAAGTGATGGCTTGTAGAGGAAGCTGAAACTCAAATAATGGTCACGGCGGCGGAGAAGTCATTGTCACCGCATATGTACGGAAAGAAAAACATTCCCTTTTTGTCATTTAGCAAAACGCTTCATATAAAAAAGATTCTTTTTTAATAAACATAAAATTCAAAGGGGTTTATACACCGTATAAAAGAAAGTTGTGTATAAAACCAAATATGCCTCAACGAAAGGAGATTGAGACGAAGTCCTTAAAAAGATCATTTTTAAAATAAAATAGATCTATTATGTGTATTCACTATAGGTAAACATAAAAAAAGTAAAAATACAAAATAAGAAATAATATTATCATGACAAAATTTGAAAGTAGGAGATTAACCCAAAGAATGGAAGCTGGGTTATGAAATTCCCTTACCTTGCGTCCTGTCCTGACTCGACCGTTCATTAACCTCCTGAATAATAAACTAGAGCTAATTCCTATTTACTTAAGAACCTTTTTCATGTTCATTATTCCTTTTATATCCCTTATTACCATGTTATAAACATTATGTAATTATTTAAGTTAATAACGGTCGTTTTGTCGATCTTTGGTACTTGAGTCAAAAATAAACTTCTTATAATTACAAGTTGATCATGTGGTGAAATATCCATTATATCCAGAATTATATTAATGATGTAGATATCAAATATATCATATATATACAGTATATACATTCATTTATAATATTACATAACATTTAGAAGTAAGAAATGAAATGCACCGTTCATGGAAAAGGTAAGCCGTACGTACGCATGAATGCTACTTTAATTTATATTTCGTATTTAATGGAATGAAATCATAATTATATAAATGTATAATATAATTCCAGTATAATATAGTGTATAATACCATTTACAATATCTTTTATACATCCCACATATGGCATTAACGATTCAAATCACTTTGAGGGGGCGGTAGTCCGCACTTCCTAAAATGAAATTATCACGTTTACCCATAATGGAAATCATAAAGTATGCCATAAATGAGAAATATAGAAGCATAAGTAAAACATAAACATATTATATATCATATATAAATATAGTGACATCTTAATGGCCACCTTTGAAGGTGTTATATGAGTGTTGAACAATCATCGTTTCGTGAGACAGAAATTCGCCATCCACAGAAACCGTATGTTCTTTAACCATTAGATGTAGGTGTGTGTAAGTTTAGCTCGAATACTTATTATAACAACATCCTAGTATATTTAGGATACTGGTTTTGTTACAAATGAAATGAATAAAAAGAGTTTAGGTGGTTGTAGAAGAAAAATAAAACAAAACAACATTAGAGAAGACATTACCTCAAAATCGGGTAACTCTTTTTGATTTGAGCCAAAGTCTTCCTTGGGAAGAGTTCTGCCCAAAGTGAGGCTTCTAGGAGTAAGAGGGGGAAGTTGGGAGAGTATTTGGGCAGATTTTGGCCGAGCCAAATGGCTTGAATGTGTGAATGAGGTGGTAGAGGTGGGGGCCTTTTATAAGAGGAGAGGAGGGGCACTCTTGGAAAGTAAGGGAATTTTACATTATTATACAATGCTTTTCAGATTCTAAAGGTCCCACACTTATATAATTCGTGGCTAAGGTGATAAGGGTTTGAAATATACCCATACAATAGTCTTTAGACAAGTGTAATCCTTGGATTGTACATTATATTTTCATTTTATTAAAATCGTTAAATAATGAAGTCATCGCTGCATCATAATTATGCCATAAATAATTTAATTTATTTACTGTCTAAAAATTATAGAAAAAATAATATTATGTAGGAAATCTTTTTATATTTCCATTGAATATTTATAGTCAAAAATATGACTTGTATAACCCCATGTAAAAATTGTTTTAGTAAAACATTTCATGTTTGTGTCATTTTTTCCTTTAACATTAAATAAAAGGTATTTATGACATTTTCTAACTAAAGTGGCTCCATGGGGTCCCCAAGTTGAACCATGGATTTTCTTGGACGGCCATGGCACATAAAATGAGGGTAGGACATGTGTCAAGCTCATCTCATATTATTAAAACATTATTTTTACCTTAAACTACACTAATTACCTCTATTCGCGATTAAGAACTTAAAAGTTACTATTCACCAAAAATTATTTTAATCTCATTGAATCACATTTTACTTCTTAATGACAACCATGTATGTCGGATTTTTTAAAATAAAATCACAGAAGTGGTAATATTTCATTTAAACGAAAAAATCAGTTATTTAACTACCACTTAGTGGTTTCACTATTCATCAAAAATTGAAGTTTTTCAGAACAATGCCAAAATTTCACCCTAAGCTATAATTGATATTCCGAATTAAAAAATGATTTCTATTTTACAGAATTCCAAACAAATAAGTTGCATTAATTAATTTTATAATTAATTCCCATTGTCACAACAAATAGCGTGTTTTTAAGAAACAATTTATATCAAAAGATTTTCAATTGTTTATGACCAATTTCAATGTTAAATTAATTCTAATGACCACCATTGGATAAAATGGTAAAAATATATTCCAATTATACTTTAAAACCACTAAATATTATAATTTATCACTATAAATTATTTTTATTAAAAAATTTGTTTTTAAGTATTTTTCACTATTCATAAAAAATTATAAGTTCTCAGAAAAATACCAAAAATTCAACAGAGGCTAATTTCGATATTCCAAATCCAAAAATGAAGTCCATTTTGAAACATAAAATTTCTATAATTTTAAAAAGTGTTTATTACTATTCATAACTGCTACTTTGATTAGTCGCGGTGTTTTAGAACTCGAAGTTGCGTACAATGCAAGCTATTACATTATTGAATGAGAAGCGTATTGTGGAAGCTCGGGGTGTTACATTCTTCCCTCCTTCAATAAATTGCGTCCTCGCAATTTGAAATTTTTCTTTGAAAATAAATGGTTGAAAATAAAAAATACCTTTGTGGAAAACCCACATCGGAAATAAGATTAATAAAATTTCGCCTTAATAAGAGGGAAAGGGAAATGAAAAAGTCACCACCCAATTATGATCTCAATTAGGAGAACATTGGTGGAAATTAGAGACATATAATTGGAGGAAAAATGTAAATATTTGTAGGGAGTGATTGAGGTCATCAATCACAATCAACTGCCAAATCGAGGGCCTCAAAGCCTTCAATCTATGATGATTTAAAATATTATCAGTTCAAGAAGACATAAGGTATTAAGATAACACATTTTTTTGTTTTAATATCCTTTTACTAAAGTTTAGGAATTAATTTATTCATTGAATAAGAGATAGGTATATATATATTTATGCTTGACAATTAGAGTTTCAACCTTCAACTCATCTTTCACTCAAAAAGATAATAGAACTCAAAAATATTATACTTATCCTAATTTGATAAGGTTCCAAATGTTAACACATACCATTTAGATTAGTAAAATTATTTTGTAATAACCAGGGACTCCCTGTATGCTAGTGGTAGGAAATAAAGGCATGTCGCACTATGGTTGTGGGTTCGATTCCTGCAGCTTTTTCCGACGTGACGGGTTATGCCCCACCCAGCAGGTTGTTCTTTTCCTAAAACTATAGTATTATAATATTCCAAAAATAATCTTCATAAATTTTTTAACCTTAAACAATACTATCCAAAGATCAACTTAATCCACTCCTACCTTTATAGTTATCCAAAATACCTATGTCCAGACTTTCTCTAAAAGGTCTCTTAATTCCAAAATCAATTTATCAGATTCCCCAAAAAAAGTAAAGTTTCTCTGATTGTCACATACTAAAAATATGATTACCTTCTTCATATTAAAACCTTACTGAAACAACAAGTACTGCAGTACAATCCTTATATATATATCACATTATTCTAATAACCAGAATATAATCCATGAGTCCAAAAGCACCAATACATTAAGTATTCCGCATCAACTGTAGTAACAACATAAGATTTTCCTTGATCCCTTGGCCTTTTCTGAGGTAAGTTTCCCTGATTCTTAGGATATTCATTTGCATAATGCCCCATTTCCCTACAATTGTAGCATTCAACATTGATAGCCTCTTTCTTTCCCTTGCAATCACGTGCCTGGTGACCTTTTTCTCCACATTTATAACAAACTCCCATTCCTTTTAGGCAAGTACCAGGGTGATTCTTCCCACAATTATCACATAATGGAAAATCCTTCTGTCCATTTTTCCCTTTATCTGTCTCTTGTTCCACCGTTATCTTCTTCTCTTGCTTTACTTTGTTGTCATAAGACTTAGAGAATTCCTTTTCTGTCTTGATAGCACATGAGACAATATCTTACTTTGTTGAGAAAGATTGTGATACTAAAGCTCTACAGAGAAATGGTTTTAACCCATCAATGAAACGATCAATCTTACCTCTTGGGTTACGTATATAATCTGCAGCACGTCTCCCTAACCTTGTAAAGTTGGCCTCATACTTTGCGACATTCTCATCCTCCTTTTGTCTCAGACTCAGAAATTTCCTTTCCATATCTTCTCGATGGTCATGAGGAAAGTATTTTTCTAAGAAAAGCTCTTTGAACTCCCTCCATTCCATATTCGATACGTCATCATCTACCTTTTTGTTTTGAATCGGCGACCACCACTGATCGACATCTCCAGTGAGGCGGTAAACTGCCATGATAACCTTCTCCCTTTCGCTACTCCCCTAGCCGTGGAATATTTTCTCTATGGTGTTTATCCATTGCTCAGCTACTAATGGATTTGTACCCCCATTAAATGTTGGCGGTTGTTGCCTCATGAAGCGGTCTAACATTGATCCTCCACATTGTGGATCAGGGTGATCCATACGAGTAAGGTTATTATTCATAACTTGAGTGAGTTGTCCCAGTATGGTAATAAGTTGATCAGCACCAGTTGTATCTCCAGATCCACAATAATTATCTTGAGCAGGAGGGAAATCCCATCACGGAGTGCGTGCATTGATATGGTTTCCATTCCTTCCACTAGGCACCATTTCTAAACAATGGCATAAACTAGACTAGTTTATGAATTAAAATAAATAATTCCATATTTTTAAAACACTTTACATAAATTGAACTATTTATGGATATAATCAATAATCATAAAAAGGAATGTTTTCTTTGAGTAAGTATATAATCATAACCCTTCATAGTGGTTTGTAAATAAAATGAGAATTATCCTAAGCATATCCCTGGGAGTGTCGTAACCAAGAGTGCAGCAAGGCCCGTTGTCGTGCACCAGTTCCCCTTCGAGTCTATCTCAAAGCGGTGTTTTCGGGTTTTACCCCTAGGTACATCTGTGCCAGAGCCGCCTCTACCGGCTCGTATCCAGACAGGGATGTATTGCTCGGAAAACTCACAAAATCTCTATAATACCAAAATTCTAGGAAGTTCTTCTATACTAGTCCTAAAAGTCTATCTTCGGGTTATGTGCTCTAATCAGAGTTTATCTTAATCTAGCTTCCAAGGTTAGTACTAAACTGCCTCTGATACCAACTGTAACGCCCCGACCCCAGCTACCCAGAGTCGGTGAATTACTTCGTAACATTGGCATGATCACAAAAGATCAAGTGTCGAAAGACCGATAAGTTTAGTAGCCTTGGAAACACTAGATACATTCATAAATGTTACATTACAACATAAGGTGAAGAACTACAATAAAAAAGTCTTCATAGTCCACACTCATATCCTCTTCTGACTATCCCTGCAGGTCATTCCTAAAATACTTCTTCACATCCTGGAAAATATTAAAACATTGAAAGGGGTGAGCTCAGATGCTCAATAAGGATAACAGTATTGCGGAAGCTTTCATAAATAAATATAAACATTTAATGCAATGTATAACTAAAACAAAAGACTTTTAGACTTGAACATCAACATAATATGGCAAAAGTAAAATGAGATAATTCCATTTACTTTTCACATGGATATTCTACTGGTCGAATAATCACATGAAATATCATTAACCACTTTCATAATGATGGAATGCATAATGCCATACTATCATAACCACGTAGCCAAGGCCTCGTGCCAAGACCAAAAATAAGATTTTGTCAAGGCCTCGTGCCAACACACTAGTTTGTCTCATGAGACCTGCCGATGCATCGAGGAGCTATAACGGGCTCCACCCATCACTTATTAATTCCAATGCATTCCTCATATGAATAGATTTAAACATTTCATAAACCATAACATAATCATATCACATAAAACATGCATAAAGGAAACATAACATTTCCAAATTTCATTCACAAGATAACAATACAACACAGTGATATAATAAAAACTCTTTCAAAACCATTTTCAATACCTAAATAAAAGAAAGATAAAACATTGTATTTATTTTTCATTAAAAAAAAGTGATGGCTTGTAGAGGAAGCCGAAACTCAAATAATGGTGACGGCAGTGGAGAAGTCATTGTCGCCGCATATGTATGGAAATAAAAACATTCCCTTTTTGTCATTTAGTAAAACGCTTCGTATAAAAAAGATTCCTTTTGAATAAACAAAAAAGTCAAAGGGGTTTATACACTGTATAAAAGAAAGTTGTGTATAAAACTAAATATGCCTCAATGAAAGGAGATTGAGACGAAGTCCTTAAAAAGATCATTTTTAAAATAAAATAGATCTATTATGTGTATTCACTATAGGTACACATAATAAAGTAAAAATACAAAATAAGACATAATAATATCATGACATAATTTGAAAGTAGGAGATTAACCCAAAGAATGGATGTTGGGTTAAGAAATTCCCATACCTTGCATCATGTCCTGACTCGACCGTTCTTTAACCTCCTGAATAATAAACTAGAGTTAATTACTATTTACTTAAGAACCTTTTTCATGTTCATTATTCCTTTTATATCCCTTAATACCATGTTATGAACATTATGTAATTATTTATGTTAATAATGGTCGTTTTGTCGATCTTTGGTACTTGAGTCAAAAATAAACTTCTTATAATTACAAGTTGTTCATGTGGTGAAATATCCATTATATACAGAATTATATTAATGATTTAGATATCATATATATCATATATATACAGTATATACATTCATTTATAATATTACGTAACATTTAGAGGTATGAAATGAAATGCACCGTTCATGGAGACGGTAAGCCGTACGTACGCATGAACGCTACTTTCATTTCTATTTTGTATTTAATGGAATAAAATAATAATGATATAAATTTATAATATAATTACAGTATAATATAGTGTATAATACCATTTAATACATCCTTTATACATCCCATATATGACATTAACGATTCAAATCACTTTGAGGGGGCGGTAGTCCGCACTTCCTAAAATGAAATTATCGCGTTTACCCATAATGGAAATCATAACGTATGCCATATATGAGAAATACAGAAGCATAAGTAAAACATAAACATATTATATATCATATATAAATATATTTACATCTTAATGGCCACATTTGAAGGTGTTATATGAGTGTTGAACAATCATCGTTTCGTGAGGCAGAAAATCGCCATCCACAGAAACCGTATGTTCTTTAACCATTAGATGTAGGTGTGTGTAAGTGTAGCTCGAATAATTCTTATAACAACATCATAGTATATTGAGGATACTGTTTTTGTTACAAAAGAAATGAATAAAAAGAGTTTAGGGATTTGGAGAAGAAAAATAAAACAAAACAACATTAGAGAATACATTACCTCAAAATCAGGTAACTCTTTTTGATTTGAGCCAAAGGCTTCCTTGGGAAGAGTTCTGCCCAAAGTGAGGCTTCTAGGAGTAATAGGGGGAAGTTGGGAGAGTATTTGGGCAGAGTTTGGCTGATCCAAATGGCATGAAAGTGTGAATGAGGTGGTAGAGGTGGGGGCCTTTTATAAGAGGAGAGGAGGGGCACTCTTGGAAAGTAAGGGAATTGTACATTATTATACAATGCTTTTCGATTTCTAAATGTCCCACACTTATATAATTCGTGGCTATGGTGATAAGGTTTCTAAATCTACTTATCCAATAGTCTTTAGACAAGTGTATGCCTTGGATTGTACATTATCTTTTCATTTTATTAAAATCGTTAAATAATGAGGTCATCACTGCATCATAATGATTTCATAAATAATTTAATTTATTTAATGTCTAAAAATTATAGAAAAAATACTATGATTTAGGAAATCATTTTAGATTTCCAATGACTATTTTTAGTCAAAAATATGACTTGTATAACCCCATGTAAAAATTGTTTTAGTAAAACATTTCATGTTTGTGTCATTTTTTACATTAACATTAAATAAAAGGGATTTATGTCATTTTCTAACTATAGTGGCTCCATGGGGTCCCCAAGTTAACCCATGGATTGTCTTGGTCGGCCATGGCACATCCAATGAGGGTAGGACATGTTTCAATCTCATCTTATATTATTAAAACAATATTTTTACCTTAAACTACACTAATTACCTCTAATCGTGATTAAGAACTTAAAAGTTACTATTCACCAAAAATTATTTTAATCTCATTGAACCACATTTTACTTCTTAATGACAACCATGTATGTCGGATTTTTGAAAATCAAATCACAGAAGTGGTAATATTTCATTTAAATGAAAAAATCAGTTATTTAACTACCACTTAGTGGTTTCACTATTCATCAAAAATTGAAGTTTTTCAGAACAATGCCAAAATTTCACCCTAAGCTGTAATTGATATTCCGAATTCAAAAATGTTGTCTATTTTACAAAATTCCAAACATATAAGTTTCATTAATTAATTTTATAATTAATTCCCTTTGTCACAACAAATAGCGTGTTTTTAAGAAACCATTTATATCCAAAGATCGGCAATTGTTTATGTCCAATTTCAATGTTAAATTAATTCTAATGACCACCATAGGATAAAATGGTAAAAATATATTATAATTATACTTTAAAACCACTAAATAGTATAATTTATCACTATAAATTATTTTTATTAAAAAAGTTGTTTTTAAGTATTTTTCACTATTCATAAAAAATTAGAAGTTCTCAGAAAAATACCAAAAATTCAACATAGGTTAATTTCGATATTCCGAATCCAAAAATGAAGACCATTTTGAAATATAAAATTTATATAATTTTAAAAAGTGGTTATTACTATTCATAACGTCTACTTTGATTAGTCGTGGTGTTTTAGAACTTGAAGTTGCGTAAAATGCAAGCTATTGCATTATTGAATGAGATGCGTATTGTGGAAGCTCGGGGTGTTACAGTAAAAGGTGAGATCTTGAAAGAAGTGTTCTTTTGGAAAACATTTTGATGGACATAAAAACCAGTGATAAACATTTATATCACAGATAAGTAAAAGAAATTATGAAAAAAATGATCTTTGAGGAGTAACTATATCAAAAATGGAGTGAAAAAGGGAGAACCCGAAGGAAGAAAATTGGGTTCAAGATTTCCCCTTACCTTGTACTCGAATGCCTCCATCTCTTTAATGTCCTGTATAATGACATTATATCCATTAATTAGAAATTCCAGAACCTTTTATACCTTAATAGTGTACATTCTGGTTTCATTATTTCATATTATGTTCCTTTGGATGACTTATAGAGTTTAAAAACATTGTTCGGGGATGTTCGTTTTCATGGTTTTCTTGAGTGGTTCACTTGTATTCTTAAATTGATGTTTGGGTAGATCATGTGTAAACATCCAAAAATAATATTACATGTTATTTATGATATTACATAATCTTGAATCATTTTATAATGAGTTATATTAGATCCATGTGGACGAATCATTAGATAAGATTCTAATGATGGTTATTTGGGTAAATTTGGGCGGTTTTTGGATCACAATGAACTTGTTTTAACATTTCACTTAGTAATATGGCCATAGGTTATTTCCAGAACTTAAAATAGAACATAATTAATATAAAATATTCTGGTTCAACCATAAAAATGGTTACATGACCAGATTTGAAGGTAGAAATGGAAGAAGAGAGCATGTTGTTTTTGAAGGTGATAAATTATCACCACATGAACAACGTTCTCTTTAATAAAATAAAAGGAAGAGGGAAAGTGTGTGGGTGAAATAATATACCATTTGAATCATAAGATAACAGTATATGTATAATTATGGAGTTACAAAACAATTTGGATGAAGATAGGTTGGGAGAGATCAGGAAAGGAACATGAACTTGAAAGGAAATTAAAGGAGAAGAGGGAGAGAAATGACCTTTAAAATCCTCCTCTTGAGAATCTCCTTAAGGGAATAATCTTGGTCTTTTTATGAGACCATGAGCTCTTGGACTTGGGGGAGAGGCTAGGGAAGGTGTTTGGGCAGAGTTTAGAAAAGGCTTGGATCTTGAGAGGTGTGAGGAAAAGAGGGATTGAATGGTGGCTTTTATAGTGGAGGGGAGATTGGTTTCCTTAATATAAAATTTATTAGTTTATTAATTTCACCTAAGACAAGGAATAGTGAGTCTTGAATGACCAAGAATAGTAATTATATAAATTAATCCCGATCCAATTTGTCTTACATCATCAGAACATCATTGATGACTCATTTAATACATTATTTAGTATTTATTGTGAATTATCGGATTCTACTATTCATCAAAGATTCATGTATCTCTGAAAAATCCCAAAAATCTACCCCAACCTTTTCTTGACCTGTAGAATCCAAAAATGATGTCCATTTTTCAAAGATAATTTTCTAAATATTATTAATTTAATGTTTAATTAAAATTTAAATTTACTTAAAAAACTGTTTTTAAAATTAGAACTGATTTTGTTGTTCTTTCAAAAATTACGTTGGGTCTTATAAAATTATCTAAAAACAATTAGACCTTGATTAAATACTTTATGAATACATTTCAGGGAAATAAATATTCTTCTAAATTAATTAATTAATTATAATTAATTATTTTTACTTATAAAATACCAAAACGTTTACTAAGGTCAAATTATCACTTTCTATGATGTCTAAATTTTATTTTATTATTCATAGGTAATGTTACTCTTATTTACTATTAATAAGGGTCATATTACTATTCATAAGGGTAGGTTATTATTCATAAGGGTAGGTTACTATTCACCAAAAAATATTTTTGTTTCATTAGACTCCAAAAACTATCTTGAACACAACCGTGTATGTCGGATTTTTAAAACTCCAAACATATGGGTGAAAAAATTATGTTTAAAGGTAACTTATCACTTATTAGTTAATTATTTTGTGTTTTTATGACATAAATATAAGAAGGGAAATTTCCATTGAAAAACTTTGGGTCATTACACATACCCCATATCGATGACCATTTAGTTCGTATTGAGGGGGGAAAGTGGTTTTCTATAATTTACTTGTGTTCTGGTTTTCACCAAGTCAGAGTTAAAGAAGTGGATTTCCCAAAAAAATCTTCTTTCTATATTATATATATTCCTCTCAACTATTTTTTCATGCCTTTCAGGTTGACATATTTTCAAAAGGTATTCATGGCGCTTACGAACTGGGTGTTCCACTAATATCTAGATTCCTTTTTCTTGGTATTCAAGGTAGACATATAGGTCTATTCTAGATATGTGGAGGAGAATTAGAAACATTGTATATTCATTTTCGGCACTCATCGTGACCACCACCCATATACCAAGCTTTATATGTTATCCTTCATGATCGGGGAAGTGAAAGTTATTGGTTATGTGATCTCAAAACGAGGGGTTTCAGTTCAACCTAATATGATCAATGTGGTTATTTTATGTGAGAATTTGAAGAATTTTTTAAGATCAAGATCTTTCGGGGCCTGGAATGGTATTACAGGTGGTCGTTTTAATAATTATATCACATTTCTTCATCCACGATGGAACTCACTCAAAAAGGGTATAAGATTTAATAGATCCCATAATTCTAAGAGTCTTTTGAGAATCTTAAGCGATGATTGGCCACCACTCCTGTTTTTATCTTGATAGAATTTAGAAAGGTTTATTTGGTATACTATGATTCCTTAGTTGTGGGTCTTGGGTGTGTGCTTGTGGAGAGTGACCATGTGGTGGTGTATGTTTCTCACTACCTCTGACCACATGAAATGAATTATCAAAATCATGACCTAGAATTAGCCGCGGAAATTCATTCCTTGAATACATGGCACCGCTATCTTTTGGGGATAAGATTTTAGTTTATTCTGATCATAAAATCATGGCTTTTATTTTCTCCCAAAAGAAATTGAATCTAAAGAATTTTCTTTGGGTTTAGTACCTTTAGGGGTCTGACATCAATAAGGTTTATACCCAATGAAAAGGTAATGTGTTGGAATATTCATTGAGAAGAAAAGTGTTAGAAAAGGCATTGAAATATTCTAGTGACGAGTGTACATTGATGGGGATATTTTCTTAGATTCACTTAGAAATTAGAGAGCATAGTGAAGGTGCATTCTTGGTTAGTATCTAGTTGACTCGTCTTAAGAAGTTGATTCAGTAGGAGCATCCTGGTGATGAGTTTTTGTAATAGTTTATGTAGTTATTTAATGGTGGTGAGACACCTTGTGATTGGTCGTTGTCTCATATGGGTGTTTTATGCTTCAAGTGTCTCTGTTGTTACGTTATCTTCGAGAAAGGTGGAGATGTTTGATGTCCACCCGTCTTAGTGGATCATCTATCCTGGTGATACCAAGATGCACTAAATCTGCATCGACAATTTTGGTGTCCATGTACGAGGTAGTATGTGCACGACTTTGTATCACGGTGTTATACATGTCATCAAGTGAATGTAGATCCCCAAATCCCTCTTGTTTTCTTCAACCATTAACTATTCCTAGCAAGAAGTTATACTATATCTCCATGGATTTCATTGTTGTACTACCTCGTACACCTTGGGGGAGGATGATATTTGGTTGGTTATTAGCCATTTAAAAAATTCATCCAATTTCATTTGAAATAATGTTTCTCTCAAAGTGGACGAGTGGGGTCAGCTATATATTCATGAGGTTTTGGGATTCATAGATTATCATTGGAAATAATTTATTATAGGGACCCCCATTTTAACTCATGGTTTTTAGAAGGACTTTAGAAGGAAATGGGGGCCCGTATCAAGTTATGTATGGAATACCATCCTCAAATGGATTGTCAGACGGATCGGGAGAATTAGATTTTGTAAGACATATTTCATGCTTGTTTGTTGGATTTTAGCAATTCCTGGGATACCAATCTATGATATGTTGAGTTCTCTTATACAAATAGTTACCAATAATCAATTTTAAAGGAAACTATTGTGTCCCTTTATGGTCGGTTGTGTCGGTTTCCTTTGAGTTGAGATGAGGTGGGTGAGACCTCATTATTGGGATCGAGCCTTTTGAAAGAGACTTCCAATAAACTCAAGTTGATTAGGAAACATTTTTTGACATCTTAGATTTTCTAAAAGTATTATTCTGATTAGAATAACCAAGATTTTAATTTTTTTTATAAAAGACTGAGGGTTTTTAAAGGTGGGACCTCTTTTGGGTCATCTTCATCTAGGTAATAAAGTAAAGTTAACATCGAGATATGTCAACCCTTTTGAGATTACTAAGAAGGTTTTTAAGGTGGAATACATGTTAATTTTGTCTTTGAATTTCAAATCAATTCATGATTTATTTCTTGTTACAGAGTTTAAAAAGTATTACGCATATTCGTCTCATTTTTCATTAATTGGGAAGAGTTGGAGTTTGAACCCGAATTATCTTTTTTTGAGAAGCTGGTGAAGATTATAGATTCTTAAGAGAAACTACTTCATTGTAATTCAATCCCATTATTGTGTGTTCTTTGGAATCATGGAAATTATTATCATGATACATGGGAGTGAAACTATTTGGGTAAAGAATAATATCCATTTTTTTTCTGCTCAGGCTTTAGGATGAGTTTTCGGTGATGAAAATTTTTCATGGTGGGGAGAATTGTCACATACATGTCTTTTTTGGGGACATTCCTTTTTTTACTTTTAGTCTAGTATTTATCATTTGGTTTCCCTTTGAGTATTTGATCAAAAATGGAGATTTGGGTTTTCCAGTTGGTGGTGCCTTGTGGGTACACGGTTGGAGAAATCGTGTGCCTTGCCCAAGAAATCGTGCGACCAAAGTGGAATATTGGTCAATGTATAACTACATAGCTAGCATATTGTTTTTAAACAATGTGGGGTAACCATGTGCCTTTTTCCTATTGGTTAGTAAGGGTAACATGGTTTCTGTATGGTTTGGAAAATCGTGCAGCTTTTCAAGGTCATTAAAAATTGTGTTTTTATCTTTGTTTACCCCCACCACCCCAATTTTTAACCATAGACACCCCTTTTCCAACCAACTAAATATTATTCAACCTAGGAATCTACCCCAATCCCTCTTTCTCCATTGTAACTCCACTTTTATGGGGGATTTTGTGTGGTTTCTCCAAGAATCTCCATGTAAGTCCTTTATTTCTTGGTTTCTTCCTCTTTTATAGGGGTTCACTTCCTCTTTCTTAGGTTTCATATTTCTAGAAGATATGGTGACCTATTTAGTGTTTGATCTTGTTATTTATAGTTTAATATTTTTTTGTTCAATCATGCATTTACAGGGCACTCTTGAGGTGCGGTTCTAGTTTCACACTGATTTATGGAAGTTTCTACACTTGGGGTAGTTAGTTCCATGCTCGAAAATTATTTGGTGATTTTGATGTTCTTTCCTTTATTCATGGTATGGTTATATTGATTTTTTATGATGTGATAAATGTTTTTCTAAAAGTATTTATTGTGATTTTATGGTGAAATATGGTTTTCCAAAATAAATAGTTTACTTTCCATATGCATTTCGTGTATGATTCTTTTTTTATTTCTTAAGGTTGTTTGATAAAATGTGTGAATGGTGATAAGAATGTTCCAAAATGAATTTGGTGTGCATTTGGATTAAAAATATGTTTTGGGTTATATAAATAGTCTTTTTCATGTGTGTTATATTTATTGTCTTGTGAATGTGTGAAAGTGATGTATTATGTGATATGTAGAATTTAAATTTAGCACAAAGGATATCCTAGGTAACTGAGTGGGAAGACTTGGACTAGTATGCTTGCTCAATCAGTGGTGCCAAGGCCTGGTTCGTTCTAGTGGTATTGATGATACTACACTAACTAAACATTGATGAATGGAGACCACTATATGTTTGTATAGAATCATCCCTAATGGCTATTGCTTGAGGATGATGATCAGTGTTTTTTCTATAACACATTTCACCGAGATATGAGGTTCATAGTGTCCCACTTCTTCTTGTTCCTATAGGGATTTCCTGTGACTTAGTGACCTTTTGTGTTATCATACTTACAATCAGCATAATGTTCACCTTGTTTGTTATTTCAAAATAAAATCATGGTTTCCTTTAAAATGATTTCTATAAAATTGTATTTATATTTTTTTTAATAAAAAATTCATGCTAATTTGACTTTTAATGTTTTATAATGGAGTCCATTTATTTGTTGGATTCTTATTGGGATTTGGATCACTCCCTACATACACCTTTATTTGTTAGTATACTTGGCTATGTTTGAATTTGGTAATGGAAAGATGTATCATGATGGTGGTTAGGGTAACTAGTGTTCCTCACTTCAATGAGTTGGTGGTGGATTTAGGATGATGTTCATCTTATTGCATAAAGGTTTTTGGGATAGTTTCATTGTTCCCTTTTCATTTTATTTCTTTTGGGTTTCGTTAATGTTATAAAAAATGTATCAAGAAATTGGTGTTCCATGCTTGGTTATGATTATTTAGTTATGTTTCATTTTATTTTTATTATTTTTATATGAAAATGAAAATGGGTGAAATCATTCCAAAGATACATTGTAACACCTAGGCACTAGTTTCTATCATGCGGGGATCGAGAACGCCCTTCAGGCCATACCACAGACAGGATTGGGTGTCGTTTGAGTGGAACTCCTGCTTTGTTTGTGATAATACGAACTATAATAACTTGAACCATTCCATCATGGGGTATTGTATGTCATAGACTGATGTGTATTTCTCGGTATTGTAGAAACATAGGTTACTACCATACTATGTTGCTTTATGAGCATGTATCAAGTCTTTTTTTCATTACTCTATGTATATATCCTATAATTTTCTCCCATATATACTGAAAGTAATTCTACCCCTATATGAATGTAGAGATTCTTCCCAACCCATTAAAATATTTTTGTTCCTATTATTATTTTCAATCATCCATTTCCACCAATTTATAATCAATCCTAATGTCATTTTTCAATTCGAGATATCATGTTTCTATAATAATGAGTAAAACCATCAATGTCCTATATAGATTATATTTCATAAACTAATGAACATAACCCTCCATTTTAAAAAATTTGGAATGGTATATGCACATTTTCATGGACCACAAGTTCTTTTGACATGAAGAATTCCAAAAAAATCATTATTCTTATGAAAATCACTTTTGTGGAACATACAATAAGTAGTGAGTGACACAACCCTGGTATAATATGACATACACCCCATATTGCTAACAAATTTTTAGGAATAAATGAAGAAAAGAAGAAAAGTAGAAATATCATATGTAGCATGACCCCCATTCAATTTGTCATAGGATCATTCCAAATGTCAAAAAACATATTTTAACATAAAAAATTTTAATACATAAAAATTATTTTAAAAAAAAAACATCATAACACTCAACATTCTAAATAATTATTCTAAAATAAATAAACAAGTTATTCCACACAATTTAGTTATTGAACTAAAATCTATCCTCTAATAACATTCATTAATACTTTCAACCCCACCAATAGAAAATATGGAGATATGAATGAGTAGAATGTGATAAGAAAGTCTCTTATTTATAAATATTTTCATATATCCCATCACAAATACAACAAGTGAAATGCCCACATAAAAGATTAAATAATCTTCTTCTTTATCTCTATCAGAATTATATATTCAAATATCTATCTCTTTTTTAATTAAATAAAAGGTGATCTATTTAGTTTTATGGTGGAATAACTGAATTGACCTAGTCAATTATACCTCCAATCCATTAATTCTGTAAAATTGACTTTCATTAATTCTATTTGAACATGTTAATTCAGAATCCAAAAATTAATTTTTTTTCATGTCTTATTAATATCCAAAAAACAATTCAATCACAAAATAACTAAAAATAAAACCAAATAATTATATAATAAATTTAATAACATTTCCATTTTAATCATAATTTATTAAATAAAAATTTCATTACACATATCATTAAATAAACTCAAAAACATAGGTTTCACAAGTGGACGGTCTTAATTAGAAGGATTTTATTGTATGTTTCTAAAATATTTCCATCCAATAAAGCTTAATGGTTACACGTAAATTCACTTCAAATAGTGTGTTGTGTTATAAATTTATCTTATTTCATTCAAATAAAAAATTGTTAAAACTTATGTCAAATATTTTAGAGTTTACTTTGACTATATTTGGGAAACTTATTCCCCCACTAAAGTGAAGAAATGATGTCTTATGACTTTCTATTTGCTTGAATTGAATATATATAGATGAGGGGAAATGATTTTTTCATGAATAATGGTGTTTTATATAAAACATATCATGGTTTATGTTTTAGTTTATGAAATGGGATAATGATATATAAACCCCCCATGATTTTTCATATTCTAATCTTAAACCACATAAAATAATGACTTCCCCAAATATTAGTTTTTTTCTAAATTGGTGGTGGTATTATGTCCTGTGAATGAAATTTAATTTCCATGATGTTCATTTACAGTGTCATGTAATGCTTTATGGTATATGTTTGAGGTAACAACTTCTTAACAAAACATTTGAGTCGATACAATATTGTGATCTTCATTTGATAAACTTTTATCATATATATCTATCATTCCTATAATAAATATTGAACAAGGCATGGTTTTAGTATTCATTTATAAACATTATTTTTTCTGATTATTTTATATGGTTTATGTGTAAAATTTTGCTAGAAAATATTTTGTATAATATATATAAATAAATTTATAGTGTTTATCAATTCAAAAAAATTATTCTATTGTATGAAATTCCCATAAATTATAATATAATTTCATCCTGTTAAATAACTAATTTTATTTATTTAATTAAATAATGACTAATTTTTTTGTAAGATATAATCAAGGTTTTATATAAATAATATATAATATATTAAACTAAAGTAAATATAATATGAAGTGTTAATAGATTAAATAATATGAAAGTTTTATATTTGTTAAAGAATTTAATATTTAAATATGATAGGGTTCATTATATTTTTCATGTAAGTGATGAAATATAGAGTTCATAAATATATATATATATATATATATATATATTAATTATTATTATTTATATGTTATGGATGATCCTAAAGAATTTCTAAATTATAAATTATTTAAAAAAATTTATTTATTAAATAATAATGAATGTATATCTCATGTTTAAATAATGCAATTATAATTTTTTTTTTATTCTCTATTTGTTAAATTTTCTTAAAAATAATGTATCTATATTATGAGTGGATGTATGTTTTTTTAAATCATTTAAACTATTTCTTTTATATGGAATATCATGGATATAAATTGATACACTCTATGAATGATATAAAATTTAGTTTCATTCAACAAATACTACGATTTAATTTGGGGTTATTAACTCAATAATGAAAAATAATTATAATTTATACATATTAGGTGTTTGGGGTTATATTGATACCAATATTCCTCTTGCGTAATGATCCATGGATAGTGGGAATTTTGGATGAGTTATATTTTTCGGAGGACACTGGTTCTATAAAAAATGTGAATAGCTGATTAAATATCACGACCTAGATACTATTAAATGGGATTTGGATTTTATATAATTTTAATCATATATATGTGAGTGTATCATGAAAATTATAAATGAAATGAATTTTGATATGTTTAATTATGACTACCCTTTGTTTGGAGAGGGTAATATAAATCATTAATTTTTCTATATTTTTTATATTAATTTTTTAGTAGATGTCAATTTGATTAAAAATATATGATTCAAAATAAATTCATTGGAAAAATGTTTACATATGAAGGATAAAAGAAATCAGATGCTAATATCAAACTAAGACCCACTAAAATATGATGTTTTACATTTATTCCAATATGAAAATGCTTCAAGACTTCAATCATTCAGATATGGAAATCGTAAAAGTTATATGCAAGTGGACTATCTTTTGTATGGAACAGAGAATGTATTTATAGCTAAAAGTTATGTAATCATTTTTCGGTATGAGATTTAGGTTATATTTAGTTGGGTGACAATAAAATTTAAGTATATAAGGGAATATAGTTTGAATAATCTATATGATTTATTTGTATATGGAGTTGTTAACTATATTATCCAAGAGTTATATATGATATGATTTATAGAATTTTATTCACAACCCATTCTATATAGGCGCACCTAAATAGTAAAAAGTTGAGATTCACACCCCCTATATCAACAATATTAGGAAATTTTCTACAAATAAACATTGATTAGGAATATCACACACATGGGATGACATAGTATATAGTCCATGCATAGACACACACATCTCCACATCCACCATGTAATGCGGTATGAAATGACAACTAGATAAAACATAATGTATGCATAAAGGACTAACATCCTATGTAAGATTATGATATAATGAAACAAAGAAGAATAGAGGGAAAATGTATGCCCACCAATACTATAAAAGAGTCAAACTTGATATCAAAAGGGTACTCCTACTATAAAAACTACTTGGATCCATCTGCGGTTTTTCTAGTATCCCTAAGATCAACTTACTCTAGTTCAACCAATGACTCTATTTAAAGACATTTATTATTTATAAGTCATAACATATAAAGGAAGAACCCATGTATGGGTGATTGTAAATATATAGAGAAAGACACCCCAAAATCAACAAACACAAATCATTATGGAAGGATTCATGTATAAATAACAAAAAAAAAGAATAAATAATATAACATAGATATACTAAAAGAATGACTAAAGGCCTCAAGTTAATATTATACCTCATTTCCATCATAATGTATTCTACTTGAGGCTCCAATATAACACTCTTCCATGGAAACTAATTCATCGGGTCTTGTTATATTGATGGAACTCATTTGATATTTTGACCTCATTAGTCATTTCCATGTTGAAGTATGAAGGAACTGAGAGGTATCATATATGATATACACTTCATCATACTTCACCTCAACAGAAGATAACAAATGTTAATACACTAGTGGCGGATCACACCCAGGGCCAATGTGGGACAGTTAGAACAAACTATATTGACCTTCTTGGAAGAAGAATATATCCTTGTATATAATTTATTTGATACCTAACCTACATAGGTAATATTGGAATGACAATATAACCATAATCTTTACATAGGTATACCTAATATAATCAACCCAATGAATCTTATGTATAATGATAAAGAATAAATATTGTAATGAATCCTAGTGGGGGAGATAGAAAAACTCATCTCTGAATAAGGGGACGCAGCCATACTGAATCTATGTAAAGGGATATAACCCTGGGACCTCACCCAATCTAAATTGAAGATGTTTCTGAAGATATTGATAGATCAAGAATTTCCATGAATGGATACAATATTAGTTTAGTGGGTACATCAAATGTCTCACTAAGTATATTGTTTCATGTATATGTCTATATCACTTGAAATGTTCTTCAATATAAGTGGTAATTTTCTATGAAATGAAATAAGTAGAGTTTTTTCCTAATTCTCAGGAATTTTCAATATTCTCGCATCCATATACTCTTCGGGGTATCTGTGGTGTTCCCAGACACACATGATGTGTGGGATCACATGGATTCATGGGTGTGTACTTCCTATATATGTTAAGATGATCTAAATAATATCACATGGCATGTGGTTCCCCAACATGACATTGGATATTTAATTTTCCATGTAAAGTATTGCTTCCACCTAGAAAGGTAATCACAACGTGTCTTCTTCCGAACTATATGTCGTGTAGTTGGGAAAAAATTCATAATTTAACTATGTTTTTTCACATGAACTGTTGTCTATATAATTTACCCAATGAATTATGGTTGTAACATGAAAATACAAATTTATTAATCATATTTCATCATCAGTTTCTTGATTTTATACACCCTATTCTGTGAAATCATCATTGTAGCGATTCTACTATACCCACACAATCTGACTCGCTAAACCACCATCACCCGTACCACCATAAAATCTATTTCACCATTTTTAAAACATAATCATGTATATAATCCTATAACCAATCCCACATCATCGTTTTTTTTGTTTCAATGTGTGATTTTACAATGATTGGGTTCTTGAGGGTATAGTCAAATCCCTATATAAATGAATACTGATGATGAATTTGAATTGAATAGTGGGTTAATTGAATTAAATGAAAATGTGAGAATCAAATGAAGGTTGTGTTCAGTTGGGAATCATTGATTAAATCTAATAAATCATGATATTTTAGGGTTTCAAAGAATTATTAATTCTTAATTCTAGGAATCAAAATAATCAATAGAAATTCAACAAGAACAATTCATGAATTAGTATCTAAAAGAATTAATTCATGTTATTCATAAAAAATCAAGATAAGTGAGATAAACCTATGAATAAAACTCTCTAACATAGATAGGATCAATAATTGAGCATTAATGTTGAATATTTCCACGTGTTCACTCTTTCATTGTTCAACAATCCGACAGTAATAATTCAACAACCCCCTCCACGACCCTCCCAAATATCTATGGTTCTATGGTTTTTCTTATATAAAATTAAAAATATGATTTATATAGGAAATTTATAGTATTAAGGAATTAAATATACAATTAAATCAATTCATTTATTTAATAAAATTAATTAAATCTATCATCCGATAATGATTATACTTAACTAAAACACATGAAACTTCAAAACTCATATCATTTATAGGGTAAACCCCATATTCCATATCTAATGTTGATCCTAGTTTTCCAATATTAGACACCATTCATGACATATCCCATTATTTTCAAAAAATATCTTGCACACGATATATTAAATTAATATTCTTAATATATATATATCGAGGATTTACGTGGCATCGAACTCGGTGACAACTCTACCCCTTACTCTATAAATATTGTTCAATATTTGTTAAAGTGTCAAAAAAAATTCAGATCTATTGCATTCTTCCCACCTTCATGGATTTTTATCACAAAATTAAAAAACATACTCCAATGGTTTGGGCACTGAGAATGCATCTGGTTCTCCCACTCCCTTGAGCTCTTCTCGAGGTTCTTATAAAACCGTTGAATTTGTAAAAAGGGAATCACTCTCCCATGAAGATCATTTTCAGATGATCTTTTTTTTCTTTTATGAAATATATGATAGTATCTTCATTCTCAATTTCTAGATCCTCCCAATCAAAAACATGTAACAAGTTATGTATGTATCTCCTTAACTGTGACATATTGAATATGTCATTAGCCTTGTCTAAAAGGATGTGTAAGGAAAATTTGTATTTCATTTTACCGTCTCTATATAATATGAGGAAAGGAATATTGAATATCAAATATTACATGGAACCCCACCCAAATATCTATTTTCCTTATCAATGTGAGACCTTTAAGAAATCATTATCTCCATTATCAAACTCCAATGGCCTCTAACATTAGTCTACATTGGATTTTTGGGGGATCATGGTAGTCTTCATCGACTCCAAGATATGTTTTACCTTCTCTACACCCACTTATAACAATTTTGGGCCCATAATCATTATACACATGATCTTTCCAATATAATGGTGGACTATATGACCTCTCATATAAGGCCTCTGATAGATCTAGAATAATGATTTAATGGTAACATTTTTTTACATAAACTCCCCTAAGTGGAGATGTTCCTCCTATATATATCGAAGATCTTGCATGCATGCCAACAACTTTTCCTCCAAAACCTGAATAGTCTACTGTGGCGGGTCATCTATCTTGGGGAATAATTCCATGGTTATCCATAAAAATGTACCAAATTCCTACAATAATCCTATCTATAAATGTTATTGGAAGAAAACATAATGTTCTGAAATAATTACCTCATGGAACCCATTAATATGGCTTATATCATTCATGTAGAGTCATATAAAACTCCCCATTTACCTATTCTCTCTGATGGATATGAAGATGGTTAAATTGGTTAATTGGTCTAGGATCACCTAGATAACATCATAATCAAGAGATGATCATAGCAATATAATCATAAATTCTTTGGAGATACCGTCCCACTTCAACTTTGAAACCACAATGGGTTAGACTAAACCCACTTTTCTTTGGTACTTCGACTTCACCTTGTGGAATGTGATGCATCAAGAGAAAAATTATCTATATTTGCATCATATTATTCCATCAAGACTGACAAAAATAGTCTTGGGATATATTTTATATTCTTAAATTTGAAACTAAGGATGATGAATGGAACTCCCTTAGAAACTCCTCCCATATCATGAATGAAACAATCACCCATCCACAAAAAGGATGGCTTGCTCTCCGCCATAAAAAATACATTGGAAGAATTTCTTATGGAAATATAGTCATGAAAGACCTGAAATTAAATATCTATTAACCTATATTTCATGAAATGATGTATAATTAGAGGGGTCATAACTATCAACTTGATACATATTTCTATATCCTTATAAAAAAATCCCTTCTATTGAGGCCAAATAATCTATTTCCTCACATAGAAACAATTAATTTGATTCCTAAAAATAGAATCTACCACTACATTATCCTTACTAAGAGTATTAAATATCTCAAATTCATAGTTCTATAAGAACAATAGAAACCAATTCATGCTCAGGTTATGGTATTTATGTCAGAATATATACTTGAGACACTTATTGTAAGAATAGATGATGAAATTCTCTCTCATAAGATAGTATCACCATGTCTTCAAGGTAAATATTAATATTTCAATATCCAAATCATGGGTTTTGTGATTATGATCATGGAGTATTTGTTTTTTGGAGCTGGAATAAACATTCCCCCACCTATATGTTAGAACACATCACTAGTAGAAATAGGACCTATACAAATAGTTGTGGCCAAATCATTAGTAAAGGTCACTAATTTTGACCTATACCAACAGTTTGGAGAAAAATTTTGGTATAGGTTACTTATATGGACCTATAAGAATGGTTTGGGCCAAACTGTTGGTATAGGGTGGACCTATACCAATTGTTTGGCCAAAACCTTTGGTATAGATCAAAAAAAAGAACCAATACCAACGGTTCTCAAAAATTTTAGTATAAGTCAATACCAACGGTTTTGATAATCATTGGTATAGGTCTATACCAACGGGTTTGAGAACCATTTTAATAGGTAAAGACATTTAGTTATCAAATATTTCGTTAAATAACATTAAATAAATCAATATTTATAATACTTGTGAATATATATACATATATATATATATATATGAAATTATATTCACAAAAGTCTTGTTAGGTTTGTGGTTAAGTCATTAGATCATAAACGAGAGGTGTTGGGATCAAAACCAACACTGTTTTCTTTTTGAATTTTCTATACCAATGGTTTTATGAAACCATTGGTATAAGTTTTTCATATGAACTATACCAATGGGTTTTGAACTGGTTGGTATAGGTTTATACCAACAGTTTTTTCAAAACCATTATTATAGACCTATCCCTATGCCAAACTAGGAAATGGTTCTCCAAACTATTGTTATAGGTTATACCAATGGTTTGGAGACCTATAAAAATGGTTCCAAGCTGTTTGTATAAAGTATTATTCTATTAGTGCATCCATGATTATATATGGAGGCATCATAGAATAACATAAACTAAACTCCCTCCTATGTAAGACTAAATATGGGGGCACTCATCAACTCCTTCTGCAATACCTAAAAATCACAATCAATATTATTCATCCAAATGAAAGGATTTCCCTTTTATACTATATAATTTAAAGGTGTAATTATTTTATACAGAAAAATAAAGAATCTTTGATAATAGTGAACCAACCCATGGAAGATCCACACTTATTCCATGATCTTGTGTGGCTCCCAAGATTTAACTACCATGAAATTTACTAGGTCCACTTATACCCCCTATTCTGAAGTGGAATGCCCCATAAACAGGACCACTCTTATCTGGATATTACATTTCTATAGCTCCCCACAAATTTGGTTTTCCTAAACTATATCTAGGACCACGATCAAGTGTCTCTATTACTCATACTAAAATATTGAGAAAATTATCACATTAGAGAGAATCCCACAAAATTTTTTTTCTTGAAGTATGTCGAGGACCATTCTAAGGTTTCTATCTTACTCATCCTTATACATTTAAAAAATGATGATATAATCTAATATTATGATAACAATCCAGTCTAATAAAGGATAAAATATATGGTTCATGATTCTAATGAACAACATTGGATATTTTGTTATGTCAAAGCGTATCAGAAAGTACTCATAGTTACTATGGTGGAAGCAGAATATCATCCTCATTATATGATCCTATTAATCTCAAAGATGGTGATTAGCTAACCTAATTATTAACATTATGAACAACTTTTTCCCATTCAAGTGGTCGAATATATAATAACCCTGCTTTTTGTTACACACCAAAACATGATTTATTACATTAAAGTTTCACTTGATAAAACATAGAAGTTCGAGAGACCTAGTGTATTTGGGTCTTAGGAACATTACAAAATGACTTAAAGCATGAAACACAACATCTTTATTGAAAACATCCTTTATAAGAAAACTACATTCCCTTGTACTTAGCATTGCATGCGATAACCTGAGGACATGCATAAAAAAGGGTGAGCTATAAAGCCTAGTAAGGGAGTAAACAAGGCATAACATGAAGAATACAATACAAGTTATAAAATAGGCATATAAATGGATCATAAGATAAATATTAACATTAAGGCATGATATAGAATGATTATCATAACATGAAAATGTGGAAACAACATTTAACATGATATTAGCCTGACCCAAGGCCCATTGCACATGGAGCATGAGTAAATCCTCATTGCACTTGAATTATCATGAGTAAACCCTTCTTACCCTAGATGTATCATGATACAGATCTTTACCCAATGCATTGGAATGCCATAATGGTGAACCCTTATTAATTATTTCATTTCATCCATAGGTGTGCCACATGGATCATATAACATGGATTCATAAAACATCATCATTTATTCTAAAATAATGGAATGTGGAATTTATACTTGAAACTCTAAAGTCAATAAGTAAATGTGAATCGATTTGAATATTCTTTATAGATAAATGGTCATGGTATTCACTACAAAATTACATTGGCTTGGAAAATTTTTGTGCAATTACGGCTGCATAACGATGTGACATAAGAATTCATAAAAATGGTTGATAAGAGATAAAGGGGTGTCATATCATATTTAATTGAAATGGAAAGTAAAGATTTTATATGGATACATTTCCCAACATATGTAATGGAATATAGATTCATAATAAAAAATAATTTCTTGAGTGTAAATGAAAAGAGTGAAATTCCTAATGGAATTTCGGCATGGTAACGGGTGTACATGGGAGGCATTAATGAGACATAAAGGGATATCTAACAAATAAAACTTCAATAAGAAAGTATGGTGAGGGTCAAAATCATACCTCCAACATTTTAATTTAATATAAAATGGCATAACAACATAACAAAATTTGGACAAAATTGGAAAGGAAGAAATCCATTCCATGGAAGTGTGATCTCAAAGGCTTGAGAGGGGCTTGAGAGAGGCCTCTTAGGAGCTTGGAGTGCCTTGGGAAGATTATAGAGATAGTTGGAATAGGTTGGAAGAGCTCCTTATGAATTGAGTGAAGAGTAAGTGAGATATTGGGTTGGTTTATGTAAGAAAGGAGACATAATTTTTTATTGTTTACCTTTTGGGCACCACACATTAAACTAATCAAAACCACAAACCAACCCTTGGTTTTTTCACATGGTTTTTTCCAAAAATGTAGAATAAAACATTATTATATAAGGCTGATGACCGAACTTCTTAAAATATTTGGCTTGCCTATGTGGAAGTGAGTCACACTCTCAAAGAAATAATTTTAAAATATAAACTATTTTATAAGTCTTCAAGGGTTCACTAAGGCTTTATAAAATAAATCAAAAACCTAAAATCACATTATTTTAATGGTAAAACATATATTTTCCGAACATAATGTTTATAGTATTTTATTATATCACTATTATGTCATTATGAATTCATAAAACACATTATATATTTAAATAGTATTTAATTTTTACCCAAAAATTCGGCTATCTCTATAAAATATGAATAATTCACTGTTGGTTTATTTTGAAGTCCTGATTCAAAAATTAATATTCATTTTAACTAAATCATTTTCTAAATATGTGAATTTCTACTTTAAAAACCTATATTTATAAAAAAAATCACGGGTTTAAAAAATAGCTTTCAATCATTAATAAAAAACACAATTTAATTCATATTAATTATATGGTCATTTATATATAATAAAAATTAATTTAGGGAAAATATTTTATTAAAATATTATTTAATGAAAAATATATTAACTCATCAAAATAGATTTCTTAAATAACTAAAAATGAAATTTTTTCATTAAAAACCTTTTTCAATGTAACAATAATAAAATGAATGTATATTCTCTATACAAAAATAGTGTGCATAATAATAGTACTAGGGTCTCATTACATAATCCCTTATAACACACACATATGACCGAATGGAATGGTGTGGGACAGTGAAAGACTCTTGGTCTGGCTTGGATAACATTACTTGGGTGGTGATCTCTATCATCTTCCACTTCTCTCATAGGTGGTTCCATTTGAGCTTAATGTGTTGAATATTGGCTTGGTCTTGGTCAAGACTGATGCCCAATGATTCCAATTCCTTTACAAGCTCAGAAAAATGGGCTTCGTATGGATAGTCTACTAGATGAGGTCATCACTTCCTTCGTCTAAGTAAATTGGATTTGTTAAAGCCCTGTATTTATATTAATCATATGATAACTGTTCAACTACTATATTAGAAACGGTCAAAATAATAAATGGTATTTTAAATTCAAAAAACATAAAACCAAGGAAGTTAATATGTTATATAACCATTTTACAATATAATACTTTAAATTAGATCATGTTGAATTTTCATTGATAAAAGTTTGGGTCATTACAATCTTCCCCCCCTTAAGAAATTTCAACCTTGAAATTTCCTTTTCCCACACTAAATAAGAGGAGGGTAACTCTGCTTCAGCACTTCCTATGATTCCCACATTGCTTCTTCAAAAATGTGGTTTCTCCACAAAACCTTGATGAGGGGAATTGTCTAATTTTGTATAACATTTTTTTCCAATGATCTAATATCTTCAATGAATTCTCCTCATAAGAGAGGTCATTATCCAAAGGTACCACATCTGGATTGAGTACATGCAATGGTTCGTGTATGTACATCCTCAAAAGTGACACATTGAATACCTCATGTACATCAGATAGGTTTGGTGAGAGTGTTAGTTGATATTCCACTGCTCCAATGTGATCAAGGATCTCAAAATAGAAAATGTACCTTGGACTAAGCTTTTCCATCTTACCAAATCTCACAACTCTCTTCCATAGTGATATGAGGAGGAAAACCATGTATCCAACATAAAACACTTGGTATCATCCACAATTATTAGTATAGCTATTTTGTTGACTCTAACAAGCATTAATGTGCTATTGGATGGTCTTATCCTTATCTACCTTATCTTCGACCATATCAGAGCCTAATAGTTTTCTCTCCCCAACATCATCCCAACATGTCAGTGTTCTGCACCGCTTCCCATAAAGGGATTCATAAGGAACAATTTGGTTGCTTGAATGGAAACTTTTTTTGTAATGTAACTTAACTAGAAGAAGCTGTTGATCCCATCCTACTTTGTAATCCATTGAGCAAGATCTCAACATTTCCTCAAGTGTTTGGATAGTCTGTTCAAATTGGCCATTAGTTTGAGGATGGTAAGTTGTACCGATGTTTAGCTCAGTATCCAGAGCATATTGAAGACTATTCCAAAACATAGAGGTGAATATTGGATCTCGATTGAATACAATTGATAGTTGTATTCAATGTAGCCTTACTACATCTCTGATATATATCTGTACTAGTTGATCCAATCATAAATCCTTCTGAATTTCAATGAAGTGTGTAGACTTTGGAAGATGATCCACAACATCCCAGATATCATTGTTTCTTTTGGATGTATTCGGATGTTAGGAGACAAAGTCAATGGTGATGTTCTCCCATTTCCATGCTGTTGTGGGTAATGATTTCATCATCCCTTTAGAGTTCTTCCTCTCAGCCTTCACATGCACACATACTATGTAATTTCATGTATACTCAGTGATCTCCTTCTTCACGTTATCCACCCAATAATGATTTCATAGATCTCAATACATCTTTGTGTTTAATGGGTGAATTGAGAAATTTGAACTCTATGAATAATCCAAAAGTTTTCTCTTTATCTGTGGATTTGATGGAATCCATATTCTTGTCCCAAATCCAAAAATTCCTTCTTGGTTAATATTAAACTCTAGGGATTTCCCTTTTCTGATAGTTTCCACTTTCTTCTGAATTCTTACATCATCCTTTTGATAATCCTTTAACCATTACAAAATATATGGATGAGAAATAGTTTGTGAAAGGATTGCTAATGTTCCCTTGTTTTTTATTCTCATTTCCATCATCATCCAATCTTAGAAGATTGCATCCTTTTCAATTCTCATTAATGATAGTATAGTTGGGTCCTGTATACATAGATAATCTTCCACCTTGTTCGCTTTCCCAGGGTGGTAATAGATTGAGAAGTCATATACTTTTATTAGCTCTATCCATCTTCGTTGGCTCATGTTCAAATATTTCTGTGTGAATATATAATTGAGGCTTTTGTGGTTTGTATATATTTCAAACTTATCCCCAAATAGGTAATGCCACCAAATTTTTAAAGAAAAGATCACCGTAACCAACTCGAGATCATGTTTTGGCTAGTTTTTCTGATGAACCTTAAATTTCCATGAAGCATATGCAAGTAATTTTTCATCATGCATCAAAAAACAACCCAATACCTTCTTTGAAGAATCACTAAAAACCCAATAATGTTCTCCACTTATTGGTAATTTGGGCATGGGTGTGGTGATAAGATTCCTTTTCAACTCCTGGAAGCTCTTTTCGCATTTATCACTCCAAGAAAAAATTACTCCTTTCAGAGTTTTCTTGGTGTCTGGGTTGGACAATCGTGAGATATTACTCACAAATAGACAATAATATGCAGCTATCCCCAAGAAGCTACAAATATCAGTTACTAATGTTGGCCTTGGCCATCCCTCAATTGCATCTATCATCAACGGACCCACAAATATCCATATGCATGTGATGATATGACCCAATAATGTGACTTCCTTAAACCAGAACTCACATTTGTTGTACTTTTTGTAGATCTTCTCCTTTCGCAAGGTCCATATTATAGTTCTTAGATGCTTCTCATTATCCTCCATGGTTTTAGAGTATATTATAATATAATCTATAAATATTACCACAATGTTTTTGATATAATATCTAAAAACTCTATTCATCAATTCCATTATGATTTTTAGAGAAATAGTGAGTCTGAAAGGCATTACTATTAATTCATAGTGCTCGTACCTTGTAATAAAAAGCTGTCTTTGGGATATCCTCCCTCTTCACCCTTACTTGGTAATATCCTGATCGCAAATCCACCTTGGAGAAGTATTATATTCAATGTAGATGATTGAAAAATTCATCAATTCATGTAAAATGATACATGGGATTTATAATTATTTTTTGAGCTCATGATAATCAATGCAATTTTACATTGACATATCTTTCCTCTCAATGAAGAGGATAGCTGCACCCCATGGTGAAGCACTTGGGCATATAAACCTTTTATCCAGATTCTCATGTAGTTGTTTCTTCATCTCCTCAATCTCTGCAATAGCCATTATATATGGAGTCTTGGATATTGGAAATTCCCCTGGTATAAGATCAATTGAGAATTCAACATCTCTTATAAGAGAAAGACTGGGAAATTCCTAGGGAAATGATTATGAAAATTACCACACAATAGGCATGTCTTCAAAGATGGATGCTTACTTAGACACAATCATCTGATCTAGATAAGAGTGATTATAGGGCATTAATATCCATGCTTGAGATGATGGTTCCAAAAAAGATTTATCCCCCTCCTTTCACTTGTACAGAATCAGGGGTCGATTCCCCAAATGGAGAGTGATTTACCTCTCACGGAAATTTATGTTGGCTTTATATAATGATATCCAATCAATGACCTGAATTGCCTCAAATTTCACTAGAGGGAGTATGAAGAGGTTCTCTCTGAAGTTAAATATATGAATTATGATAGGGGAAGAGTTATATTCATGGGATGTAATGATTTCCCAATTTTTGATAATCAGCTACATCTTTACTTCCATGATATGAGTTGGTGTTGGGATTATTCTACTAAACATTCGGGATATAAAAGAATTTGTAGAACCAGAATCAAAAAGAATGTTTTCTATTATTGAATGTATAACTAGCGGAAATGTCATCACTTCATTGTCAGGGTTCACATGGGCAGTAGTGATGGTAAAATCTCTCCATTTCTACCACAGAGGTTGTCGGTTGCCTCTAAAAACCCTTGGATTAAGCCAATGATTTGAAAGGTTCCCTGGTTATTTTCATTTGATGTAATTAGAAACACATTGGGGATTGAACGGATTTTTCCTCTCCTCTATCGTAGCTACGGGGTTTTCTTGTCAGTAGTTAATGAATAGGTGCCCTTCTCTTCCACACCTAAAGCATTTCCTCGTCCCCTTCAAAAAAATTCTAGGGTGCTTTATTCAAAAACTTTCATAAGTGGGGTGATTGATCTTCTTAGAACCATTGGATTTATCCCTCAGACTACCAAAATTATAGTCCACCCTACGCTTCTTATCCATGTGATACCCATGTGATTCTCCGATCTCCATTTCAACTTTGAGGGAACATTGGAAAATTTCTTCATAGCTATCTAATTCACTAATCACTGGGGATTTCTGTAGGCTAGGTTTTATCCCACAGAAGAAACAGTCAACCTTGACTTTAGGGGTAAGGAAAAAGTCAGAGCCATATAGTGAAATCCTTGTGATGTTTTCCTCAAATTCTTTGACGAATTTGTCGTATTTTTGCTGGAGGGAAAGGAAGTCCCTTTCCATCTTAAGTCTGAGGGTGCACCAAAAATATTTATCGATTTTTTTTTCAAAAATATTTTTATTCAAATGACTCGATCTCTTCCAAAGGCTTCATATTTTTTATCAATTCCCACCATTGATTATCTTCACCCTCCATACGATAAGCATCAAGAAGAACCTTCTCTTGTTCGAAACATTAAAATATGGATAATATCTTTTCAATGGTGTTGGTCTATTTTTCGGTGATTGAGGGATCAAATTATCCATTAAAAGTTTGACGCCGTTGTCACATAAATCTCTCGATTGTGACTTGTTCTTTCTTAGGGGGGTTAACATTCCCTTTAAACCATTTTTCTATTCAAATTTTGAGTTAACTATAATAGTATCATGAAAAAGATTATTATTCCTACTCCCATCGGATTGGGCATCTCATTAGAACAGTCATCACATTAATGTTCACATCAATTGTTAGCTTGAGTCCTCCTATTACCATCAATTGGATGGAATAAATTGAAATATTGGGGTAACACATTAAGGGTAATATAAGTACAAAAACATATTATTTATAACTTACTTTTATTTACATAAATTAGGAATCTATAGGCTTTTATATATGTTATCCATGATCTAGTTCCCATCATATATTCTTAATGGTATTTATTTAATTGTCTTAATAATGGTTCATACTAATCATATGAATCTACCAAATTATATCCCTCAGGAGTTTTGTAACCAAGAGTTCATCATGGCCTATTGTCATGTATCAATAAAACCTGGGTCAAGCCTGAAACTCCTTGTCAATGTTTTCACTCATAGGTGCATCTGTGCTAGAGCCGTATCTACCTACTCGTATCCATATAGGTATGTATTTTCTTGATAAACCACTTACTCAATACTCACCAAAGCATAGGGATGTATTTATTATACTTAGTCTTATCAATAAGTCTTTCATTAGGGTTTTCTATTCCTAATCCCAAAAATAACTACACCTATCCTCTAATACCAACTATAAAAACTCTTCTTTTTTTACACAACTACAAATGATTTATTTCATAAAATCTTAACATGATATAAAATATAATATTGAGAGGTCTAGTGTCTTTGGGGATTAATAACATTACATAATGACAAAAAACATTAAAACACAACATCTTTATTGAAAACTTCCTTTACCTTACCACTACATTCCCTCGTACTTAGCATTGCATGGGATAACCTGAGGACATGCCTAAGACAAAGGTGATCTACAAAGCACAGTAAGAGGACAAACAAGCCATAACATGAGGTATACAATACAAGTTAGGAAATATGTATATCAATGGAGCATAAGAGAAACATGAACATAAAGGCATGATATAGCATGATTTTCATAACATGGAAATGTGGAAACAACATATAACATGATATTAGCATGGGCTAAGGACCATTTAACATGGACCATGAGTAAAACCAAATGACACTTGAATTATCATGAGTAAACCCTAATTTCACTTGAAGTATCATGATACTAATCTTTACCCAATTCATTGGAGCGCTATTAGGGTGCACCCTTCTTAATCATTTCATTTCATGTGTATGTGTGATACATAGATAATATAACATGGATTCAGTAAACATCACCATTTATTCTATGATAAAGGATTGTGAAATTCATAAATGAAACTATATAATCAATAAGTAAATGTGTATAAAGGTGAATACCCTTTTTAGAGAAATGGGCATGGTATTTACTACATAATGGCTTTGTCTTGGAAAATCATGGGGCAATTTCGGCAGCATAACAGCATGACATAATAATTCATAAAAATGGTCGATGAGAGGGAAATGAGTGACTCATTATATGTACATTAAATTGATAGTAAGGGGGTTATATGGATACATGTCCCAAAATATTTAATGGAATTTAGATTCATAATACAAAACAACTTCATGAATGTAAATGAGATGAGAGAAATTCCTTACGGAATTTCGGCATGATAACGGGTGTACATGGGAGGAATTAATGAGAGATAAAGGGATCTATAATCATTCAAACATAAAGTAAGAAGTATGGGGGAGGTGAAAAATCATACCCCAACATTTGTAATTGGAAATAAAAGGGTATAAGAACATATTAAAAGTTTGACAAAAATGGGAAAGGAAGAAATCCCTTACTTGGAAGTGTGATCCCAGAGGCCAGGGAGGGGCTTGAGAGAGGCTTATTAGGAGCATGGGGCACCATGGAAGGATTTCAGAGAGAGTATGGAATATGTTGGATGGACTCAAAATGATTTTATTGAAGAGGAAGTGGGATATTGGGTGGGTTCATATGGGATGGAGAAGGAGGTCTTTATTATTTAGGTTTTGAGTACCACACATTAAAATAATCAAAACCATGAACCAAACAATAGTTTTTTCCAAAGGGTAGTGGAAAAACATATTTTATAATTCAAATTGCCAAACTTCTTAAAATATTATGCTTTCTTATGTGTACGTGAGTCAGAATCTCGAGTAAATCAATTTAAAAAATATTAAATGCTTACACATCTTGGAGGGTCCACTAAGGTTTTTAAAATATATATAAAAAACCAGAAATCACATTATTTGAATGGTAAAACATATTTTTTCCGAAAATAATTTTTATAGTGTTATATTATCTAACTACTTGGTCATTATGATGTCATAAAACATATTATGTATTTAAACCATTTTTAATTTTTACCCAAAATTTTGACTGTCTCAAAAATTATAAAAATGTCACTATAGGATAATTTTGATGCCCTAATTCCAAAAACATTATTCATTTTATCTAATTAATTTTATAAATATGTGAATTTTTACATTAAAAACCAACACTTATAAAAAAATTCTGGTTTTGGATAAAAATATCTTTCAAACCTTAATAAAAACAACCATTGAATTCACAATAACTATACAGTCATTTATATTTAATAAAAAGTAATTCAGTGATAATATTTTATAAAAATATTATTTAATTCAAAAATCAATAAATTCATCAAAATTGTTTCTTTAATTAACAAAAAAATTGATTTTTTTATTTAAAAACCATTTACAAAGTAACAATAATAAAATGAATTTATATTCTATATACAAAAATAGTGTACATAATCATAGTACTAGGGTATCATAGCATAACCCCTTATAAAACCCGCATAGTACCAAAGGGAAAGGTGTGCGATGGTGATAGACTCTTGGGGTGGCTTATATAACATCATTCTGGGGGTAATCTATCTCAACTTCCACTTCTCTTGTAGGCAGTTTCGTTCGAGCTTAACGTGTTGAAGCTCGGCTTGGGATTGGTCAAGAGCGAAGCCCAATGATGCCAACTCCTTTACAAGCTCTGAAAAATGTGATTTTTATGGAGTAATTATATAGGATGAGGGAATTTCTTCCTTTGTCTGAGTAAATTGGATTTGTTAAATCCCTATATTTATACTAATAATAGTTTCACTATTCAACAACTATAAAAGAAATGGTCACAATTCTTAACGGTTTTTTAAAATCCAACAACATAAAACTAGTGATGTTCATATGTTATATAACATTTTTACATAATAATACATTTAATTAAATCAAGAGGAATTTTTATTGATAAATATTTGGGTCATTATAGAAGAGGTAACTAATTCTTAGAAGTGAATAATTATTCTTGATACTCACCTAGTCTAGGTGATGAAAATCTATGTATAACCTCAAGTTATCATCTACATTCTTGATGAACAATAATTGGGATACCTAAGAGATGCACTTTTTTGACTAATCCCATCCTCTCTGGGTCCCCAAATAGCACCGTTAGCTCACATAACTCTATCGAATCCATATAAAATATTGGCATAGATATTAGGGTATTACCCCAATAAAGTTCAATATATAAAAAATATCTTTCAATGGGTAGGTATTCTCGACACAACCTTAGTAAGATATCATCATAATCCCCTACGACTACCAAAAACTAAAGGCTCGTAGTTTCTAATGATATATGTATTATGTTATCCAACTATTTATAAGTATGTGGGATACTCTTATATATTCCCTCATCCTTTACATAAAGATATTCCTTCTCCCTGATGAAGTAAAATATCACCCCATCATTATAAAAACACCACAACCCTCACCGATAAGAGTTAAATTGTGTATGGACAACCAAAAACCATTCCATACCAAGAAAAACATTATAAGAACAGATCACCACTATGGAGAGATCCCACACAAATCTCTTTCATACATGAGTCAATTCAAACCTTCTATGGAAGAGTGTGATCAATGAAACTTCATTAGCTGGAGTCTCTAATCTCAAGGGATGAACTAAAAACTCTAATAGAATCTGAAGATCTATCACAGGGGCAACAAATAGAAGAGTATCTCAAGATTATGAATAAAAACACTATGATTAAATAAGAGAGGATACATATCATACAATATTTAATTCTTATAACCCCATGGTTGTAAGGTTTCACTATCTACCACTTTCCATATCCCCAACCAAAATCTCCCAGAACATGGTGTGGATCTCCTAAAAGTGATAGTGGTTGTTGTAGATCATATCATCATCCAAAGTAAATAGTTATCTCATATCCTATACCATAACTAACTCCCAATACATAACTACTTCTTCCTCAATGATTCATCCATCTCCCCTATAACATTTTTTGGAAGGTTGGATAAAGATTATTGAGCAATGTGAACACATCCATTATATATATAACAATTCCTATCACTTGATAGAAAGGAATTTCGTAGAGATATTTTTTTATTTTGTACTCTCTTATGTCATAACCATCCATTATTATGTTGCATGTCTACAATCAATTGGTCTTTCTTTACCTAGACCTCAGGAAATACATACCAATGAAATTCACAATGTGAAATCAACCTCTTTGTGATATCATATAAAACCACTAGTGATAACAATGTCCCAATTTGGCATGATGATTCCACTTGAACCACTATAGGTTGGTTTACACTCTAATCAATGGGTAATAGTACTACTTGATGTCTACCCATAGGAAAAACTCCTCATGACCAGGCCCCTTCATGAAAATATCAGCACGTATCATTTCACACCACATCCCCATTATATAATCCTTGTTTCCATCCACCATGGGAATATGTTGAAATATTAATGATGAACCATACTCAAAATAGAATATCCGGGGAGATGACCCAAGAAGAAAATATATATCACAACTCATTATTATATAATCCATGTACCATTTTTTTACCTAACACCAGTGCCTACCTATACCAAATTAATAATAATGTTATCATAGATTTGGTGTATTAATATGTTAGTTGTTTCACTATAATTTGGTTCCCATGAATGAGATATTCACTTAAGACACCTTAAAATTTATTCTCTGGATTATAAACCAATCATCACAGATGGACTATCATAAAAAGAATGTAATAAAACAATATATTCTTCTAATACCACTCTGTTAAAACCCAATTCACTATGGCCCACCTAAATAGTTTTATGTTAATAGTGACACCCCAATCAAACCTACAATAATATAGATGATGACAAATAGAACCAAGTAGGAATATCACATACATGGGAGGCATTTTCATAACCTACTTGTATTCTTGCAGACATATTCAAATACACCAAGTAACATGGTAATGAATGTAAACATATTGGAATATAATTTATGCAAGAAGCATCATAAGTGTATGAAAAAAGTGAAAGAAAAATAAAAAGGGGAAAATAAAATCCAACCAATATAGTAATAGCGTATATCCTGATAAGAAATGGGGACTACAACCAAAAATATATTCTTTGATATTTCCACATTTCATCTATCATAACATATCTTCACCTACTTATTGTCAACCTATGACTCTAGTAAAAAATATTTAATATGCATAAGACATAACATGTGCGTGAAGAGATAATATATGGCTGAGTATTAACACACCTCGTAAGACACCATGAAATCCCCAAACACAATGTATTAAGGTGGGAGTCTACAATAAATCACAAAAAAATGGGAATAAACAAGATAAACAAGATAAATAAGATATTATTTTAGGAAGTATCAATGTCTTAGACCTAGATTTGACCTCACTACCAACCTAAGGGATTCTACACAAGGATCTAATGTTACACTCGTCTGGAAGAACTCATTCATAGAATCTCATTGTACATATGGAACTCATCTAAGACCCCATACTCTATGGGCCTTTAAATGTATATGTAAGATAAAACTAAGAGGTAATATCAAAGATACTCATTAAATATGACTACACCACATAATAAGGCAACAGATACTAATACAAGGATATGGGATCACACCCGAGGCCAATGGGGGACAACTACCCCAAAATAGATTAACCCACAAGGTTGGGGATCGAAATATATGTATATAGGTTATGTGATAGATGGAACTATCTTGGGAATATGAGTATAAGGATCCAACCCATTTCCCCTTGGAGGGGTACTTTCTCTAATCCACTAAGGGGGTCTTATGTCTAGTATTGAGTATTAATTTCGACACAAAACACTTATGGGGGAAGATTGAAGGAAATCTATAAAGAAAAGGGGAACTCACCAATACTGAATTAGTGTGAAGTAAATCCCCCACACATAATAAAAAATTAACCAAAGAGATATCAGGATTCTCCTAACCTTGGTTGTGCTATATGGTTGGCTTAAGGGTTTTACATCATGTCTCACTTTGTCTAGTCATACTCCATTCTATTTATCTGACTTGACATGTTATTATCTAAATATTTTGTGATGATCTGATACATGGAATGTAGAGGTATGTCATGGTACTTAATATTTTGTTAGATTCCCATATATTTTTACTCTCGGAGCTTCATTTAGTGTTCCCAGACACACATGGAGGGTGGCGTCACATGGAATCCTAAGTGTGTACTCCCTATTAATTTTATGTATCCATCTTACAATTATATAATGTTTGGGTCTCCCACACACTATGTAATATTTATTTTTATGTGTAAAATTACATTTTTATAAATAAAGTGTTACACATTGTGTGTTCTTCAAAAATACACATCATGAAGTAAGAAAAACTAAAAAATTACAAATTATTATATGATTATTTTCATATGCCACCATATCCATTGATTTACCTATTATTATTTGTTATATCACTCATGTCATCATTAACCGAGAATTTTTCAACAATGGTGGGTGGATTTCAACCACCCTTTTCCTAGAAATCTCTATCATCGCGATTCTGGTTTACCCATATGATCTGGATCGTGAAACCCTCCTCAATCACAAAACCACTAGATCCTTATCATATATTCACACCTATTTAATGTCTCTAATCAAAAAATCAAACTCACAAAATCATTCTTAAACAATAATGAGTGATTTGACAATAATCCAGTTCTCACAGTACTGCTAAACCACCATAAAAATGAATACTAATTATGAACATCCATATAATAGTGGAAGAATAGAAAAGAACCCAAAAGTAATCATCAAATGGAGGCCATGTTAAGATTACCATTTTTTTGACATAATATGAGGAATGGGAAAACATTAGGGTTTTAATGAATCACCAATTCCAAATTCTAGAAATAAATAATCAATATAAATTTCTATAAGAATGATTGATTAATTAATTTATAAATGAATTATTTAAAATTTATCATGGAAAATAAATATTATGTAGGTAAAACCATATTAAATAGGTATTTACTAATATTAAATTAATAATTTGAGGTTAATTCATCTATAATAGTTAATGTCTAATAATTGGAGGAATTATTTTTTAGCTCTATGAAATCCCACTTTTTTTCTTTATTCATGAATACCACAATCATCAACCAATTGTAACCTCCCTGACCAAACCTTCAAATATATAGATTTATATATATTACCCTTGAGATGAACTATAACATGTTTTATAGATATAGTTTCTATTTTTGTAGTGTAAATTATATAGTTAAATCAATTAATTCATTTAATAAATTTCATTTAATCTAGATTCAAACCAAATTTCACATTACAGAAACAATTGATGCAGAAAAAAACAAATTCAAACCTTGTTCAAAAATTATATTTTTTAATAGTGGTTTTATTTTTCATATCCCATATAATTTCTGACATATTTTACTTAATTTATAAAAAAACACTATGCATGTGTGATATATTATATTAAATATTTTTAATATATCCATATTGAGGCACCATAAGGCCTGGAAATCTATACTAACTATACACCTTACTCCAAATACATTATTCAACATTTTCAATGTTTCAAATCAAATTATAATCTATTACAATTATCTACCTAAATGAAAATTTTTTAGAAGAAAAGATAAAATTCACTCTAATTTTTCATTAAATACTAATCTTGTAATATAACTAGGTACAATAAATATTAAAGTGGCTATAATTTTTGTTAGAATATATTTTATGAAATTATTTATAAAATACATGTAAATCAGGATACTCAATTTATAAATGCTTATATTGTAGATAAAATTATATCATCATCAAACTTATCTTTGAGATAAATCTTAAAAAAGTAGAATCTTCATTGGAAAAACTACTTAAAATAACTTGAAATTTGTTCATAGTAAATCATCAAAAAAGAAACATTTTATGCACTGTAGTGAACCCTATATGAATATCCAAAAAGTGAAGTTTCTCAATCATTAGAATTTTATAATTACCTAAAACATAATATTCATTGTATTTTTCTGCTCTCAGTATAGTTTATATGGAACAAAATTATTAAAAGAAATATGAGAATATGGAGGAAAAAAAATTATAGGTAACCATAAAAATTATCTATTAATAATAGAAAATTATAAAGAGGTAGGAGGATTCAAGGACACTTTGTTTATGTCACATGACTTGTGGAACTTTAATATATACACTTATGCTCAATATTATTCGGTATATATACGATTTAAAGAGAAAATTGCCCCTGTTAAGATAAAAATGGTTAAAAATTTCATTTTTAATTGGGTGTATAAAATATTCTAAAAAATTGTAAATATTAATATGATAAGTTTGAAAAATATTTATCTGATTTCATTAATATCTTGACTTTAGTTCAGAAGGAAATTGGGTTTCCAATATGAATTTCTATAATCATAGTAAAAATGTATAATGGAAATTTTCAAAGGAATACTAAATCTACTATGGGTTCCAGTTTTATTAATGAACCATTAAAACCTAAGGAATGCATCAAAATTAATGGATAATGTTTCTTGGTTGATAGTTTCTCAGGTATATGACACCTTCAAAACTTCTTACTTATGTTTTAATGTCATATATCATTATCAATAAATGAAATCTTAGATTTCTCAATACAATTATCAAAATAAAAACATTTAAATTCGTAATAGACCAATGCTCTGCATATTTTTTTCATCATATAAAAAATCTATAAATATTACTACCACTATCATAAAAAATATTTGGAGCACTTTGGTAAAATTTGGTAAAATTTTTCTTATAAGTGGCCACTGAGTCTTATTGTGTTTTATTAAACTATAAGAATTTTATTTCCCATGTATGCGGAGTATATTTAAGAAAATACATCTTGATAAAAAGTTCATTACTTCTTATCTAATTTATTTCATCAATCTCATCTTTTTTACTCAGTAGTTTTAATTAGAAACCACCATCGATCAACTTCACATACAAAATGATAAATATAAAGAGTTACCATATCAATTTTTTTATACATAAAAATACATCAAATCTATTCTATAATTAATTTATCCATCCTAAATATTTCACCATGTTCGAAGATCAATTTAATTTCAGAAGGTTATATATCATTAATTTCTCTAATATACGTATACTAATCTTGGTATAATTTCATCGCTCTCCTAAATTTGTGCCAACATTAATAGCATGTGTTAGGTGAGTAAACACTACCAAAAATTGTTTTGTTCCAATCATTACAGATTACTAATTTTAGAGGTTATTATTCTATTTATTCCTTGTTACATTAGTTTCTAGTTTTCCAATAAATAAAAACATTTTGAACATACATGAATTAGATGAAGCACATCGATATATTATTAATATATCTCATGACAATACAAATAAAAGTTACACTTTCTTCAAGGATTATTTTAACATTAGTATATCCACTAAATGTATATATTCCTCTCCTTTGATACCAAATACAACACCCCTTATCACAAAAAACATATAATTACCTAATTTAAATCAAGTGTTGACCCTTCATACATTTTCAAGATTATTTCAATTAATAATTTTTGATAATTAGGTTTTATATTACATATCAAATAGAAAAATCTCAAATAATTATCATTTTTTGAAAAAATATTACTTAATGTTTAAACCATTCTTCCATTCAAGACACCATTTCATAGTTTAATAATTTTTAAAAGAGTGTAAATATTGACCTTGAAAAATAATTTATTCATTATTAGATCATTTGAAAAACATTTGGAAATATGGGGTGAGAAAAAAAATATCACTAAGTTATATAAATTTAAAAAAATATATTTATTATTATGAAAAACAATAAAACCATAAGGGTGATTACCTTTTTCAGAATAAAACTCAGTCTACATAAATAAATCATTTCCACGGGTGAAAATAATTTTTTTCTCAAATAAAACCGTTTATACCTATTATAAATAATAGAAAACCCATTAAGGTATCCAAAGGAATGTGGGATCTCATGAAAACCTACCTTTTTAAAACAAATCCTTCACCCTTAATCTTTCATTCCATCAAGAAATTAAAATATTTTAACAAAATGCAATTTGTTAAGCATTATATAGAATAATTAAAACATCATATTCATTACTCGTGTTCAATCATGGTTAACCCATTTTAGAATCATCTGATACATATTTATTCCATGTGATTTACCATCCTAGTTATCTCCCTTGTATTAACCATTGAAAAAAACATCATTACCCATTGTATTGGATAGATATATCAGGATCACCAGTTAT